>OY390738.1:8371713-9728230 GCA_959613385.1 Geotrupes spiniger
CAACAAATCGTCTCTACGAGCACTTTGCGTAAATCAAGAAATCAAAATTTTCGGAATTTTTTTCTGTTTCCTCTGTTACTATCGCAGATCTGTCATTTGAGTAACAACAAATCGTCTCTACGAGCCCTTTGCGTAAATCAAGAAATCAAAATTTTCGGAATTTTTTTCTGTTTCCTGTGTTACTATCGCAGATCTGTCATTTGAGTACAACAAATCGTCTCTACGAGCACTTTGCGTAAATCAAGAAATTAAAATTTTCGGAATTTTTTTCTGTTTCCTCTGTTACTATCGCAGATCTGTCATTTGAGTAACAACAATTCGTCTCTACGAGCACTTTGCGTAAATCAAGAAATTAAAATTTTCGGAATTTTTTTCTGTTTCCTCTGTTACTATCGCAGATCTGTCATTTGAGTAACAACAAATCGTCTCTACGAGCCCTTTGCGTAAATCAAGAAATCAAAATTTTCGGAATTTTTTTCTGTTTCCTGTGTTACTATCGCAGATCTGTCATTTGAGTAACAACAAATCGTCTCTACGAGCACTTTGCGTAAATCAAGAAATTAAAATTTTCGGAATTTTTTTCTGTTTCCTCTGTTACTATCGCAGATCTGTCATTTGAGTAACAACAAATCGTCTCTACGAGCACTTTGCGTAAATCAAGAAATCAAAATTTTCGGAATTTTTTTCTGTTTCCTCTGTTACTATCGCAGATCTGTCATTTGAGTAACAACAAATCGTCTCTACGAGCACTTTGCGTAAATTAAGAAATCAAAATTTTCGGAATTTTTTTCTGTTTCCTCTGTTACTATCGCAGATCTGTCATTTGAGTAACAACAAATCGTCTCTACGAGCACTTTGCGTAAATCAAGAAATCAAAATTTTCGGAATTTTTTTCTGTTTCCTCTGTTACTATCGCAGATCTGTCATTTGAGTAACAACAAATCGTCTCTACGAGCACTTTGCGTAAATCAAGAAATCAAAATTTTCGGAATTTTTTTCTGTTTCCTCTGTTACTATCGCAGATCTGTCATTTGAGTAACAACAAATCGTCTCTACGAGAACTTTGCGTAAATCAAGAAATTAAAATTTTCGGAATTTTTTTCTGTTTCCTCTGTTACTATCGCAGATCTGTCATTTGAGTAACAACAAATCGTCTCTACGAGCACTTTGCGTAAATCAAGAAATCAAAATTTTCAGAATTTTTATTTGTTTCCTCTGTTACTATCGCAGATCTGTCATTTGAGTAACAACAAATCGTCTCTACGAGCACTTTGCGTAAATCAAGAAATTAAAATTTTCGGAATTTTTTTCTGTTTCCTCTGTTACTATCGCAGATCTGTCATTTGAGTAACAACAAATCGTCTCTACGAGCACTTTGCGTAAATCAAGAAATCAAAATTTTCGGAATTTTTTTCTGTTTCCTCTGTTACTATCGCAGATCTGTCATTTGAGTAACAACAAATCGTCTCTACGAGCCCTTTGCGTAAATCAAGAAATCAAAATTTTCGGAATTTTTTTCTGTTTCCTGTGTTACTATCGCAGATCTGTCATTTGAGTAACAACAAATCGTCTCTACGAGCACTTTGCGTAAATCAAGAAATTAAAATTTTCCGAATTTTTTTCTGTTTCCTCTGTTACTATCGCAGATCTGTCATTTGAGTAACAACAATTCGTCTCTACGAGCACTTTGCGTAAATCAAGAAATCAAAATTTTCGGAATTTTTTTCTGTTTTCTCTGTTACTATCGCAGATCTGTCATTTGAGTAACAACAAATCGTCTCTACGAGCACTTTGCGTAAATCAAGAAATCAAAATTTTCGGAATTTTTTTCTGTTTCCTCTGTTACTATCGCAGATCTGTCATTTGAGTAACAACAAATCGTCTCTACGAGCACTTTGCGTAAATCAAGAAATCAAAATTTTCGGAATTTTTTTCTGTTTCCTCTGTTACTATCGCAGATCTGTCATTTGAGTAACAACAAATCGTCTCTACGAGCACTTTGCGTAAATCAAGAAATCAAAATTTTCGGAATTTTTTTCTGTTTCCTCTGTTACTATCGCAGATCTGTCATTTGAGTAACAACAAATCGTCTCTACGAGCACTTTGCGTAAATCAAGAAATCAAAATTTTCGGAATTTTTTTTCTGTTTCCTCTGTTACTATCGCAGATCTGTCATTTGAGTAACAACAAATCGTCTCTACGAGAACTTTGCGTAAATCAAGAAATTAACATTTTCGGAATTTTTTTCTGTTTCCTCTGTTACTATCGCAGATCTGTCATTTGAGTAACAACAAATCGTCTCTACGAGCACTTTGCGTAAATCAAGAAATCACAATTTTCGGAATTTTTTTTTGTTTCCTCTGTTACTATCGCAGATCTGTCATTTGAGTAACAACAAATCGTCTCTACGAGCCCTTTGCGTAAATCAAGAAATCAAAATTTTCGGAATTTTTTTCTGTTTCCTGTGTTACTATCGCAGATCTGTCATTTGAGTAACAACAAATCGTCTCTACGAGCACTTTGCGTAAATCAAGAAATTAAAATTTTCGGAATTTTTTTCTGTTTCCTCTGTTACTATCGCAGATCTGTCATTTGAGTAACAACAAATCGTCTCTACGAGCACTTTGCGTAAATCAAGAAATCAAAATTTTCGGAATTTTTTTCTGTTTCCTCTGTTACTATCGCAGATCTGTCATTTGAGTAACAACAAATCGTCTCTACGAGCACTTTGCGTAAATTAAGAAATCAAAATTTTCGGAATTTTTTTCTGTTTCCTCTGTTACTATCGCAGATCTGTCATTTGAGTAACAACAAATCGTCTCTACGAGCACTTTGCGTAAATCAAGAAATCAAAATTTTCGGAATTTTTTTCTGTTTCCTCTGTTACTATCGCAGATCTGTCATTTGAGTAACAACAAATCGTCTCTACGAGCACTTTGCGTAAATCAAGAAATCAAAATTTTCGGAATTTTTTTCTGTTTCCTCTGTTACTATCGCAGATCTGTCATTTGAGTAACAACAAATCGTCTCTACGAGAACTTTGCGTAAATCAAGAAATTAAAATTTTCGGAATTTTTTTCTGTTTCCTCTGTTACTATCGCAGATCTGTCATTTGAGTAACAACAAATCGTCTCTACGAGCACTTTGCGTAAATCAAGAAATCAAAATTTTCAGAATTTTTATTTGTTTCCTCTGTTACTATCGCAGATCTGTCATTTGAGTAACAACAAATCGTCTCTACGAGCACTTTGCGTAAATCAAGAAATTAAAATTTTCGGAATTTTTTTCTGTTTCCTCTGTTACTATCGCAGATCTGTCATTTGAGTAACAACAAATCGTCTCTACGAGCACTTTGCGTAAATCAAGAAATCAAAATTTTCGGAATTTTTTTCTGTTTCCTCTGTTACTATCGCAGATCTGTCATTTGAGTAACAACAAATCGTCTCTACGAGCCCTTTGCGTAAATCAAGAAATCAAAATTTTCGGAATTTTTTTCTGTTTCCTGTGTTACTATCGCAGATCTGTCATTTGAGTAACAACAAATCGTCTCTACGAGCACTTTGCGTAAATCAAGAAATTAAAATTTTCCGAATTTTTTTCTGTTTCCTCTGTTACTATCGCAGATCTGTCATTTGAGTAACAACAATTCGTCTCTACGAGCACTTTGCGTAAATCAAGAAATCAAAATTTTCGGAATTTTTTTCTGTTTTCTCTGTTACTATCGCAGATCTGTCATTTGAGTAACAACAAATCGTCTCTACGAGCACTTTGCGTAAATCAAGAAATCAAAATTTTCGGAATTTTTTTCTGTTTCCTCTGTTACTATCGCAGATCTGTCATTTGAGTAACAACAAATCGTCTCTACGAGCACTTTGCGTAAATCAAGAAATCAAAATTTTCGGAATTTTTTTCTGTTTCCTCTGTTACTATCGCAGATCTGTCATTTGAGTAACAACAAATCGTCTCTACGAGCACTTTGCGTAAATCAAGAAATCAAAATTTTCGGAATTTTTTTCTGTTTCCTCTGTTACTATCGCAGATCTGTCATTTGAGTAACAACAAATCGTCTCTACGAGCACTTTGCGTAAATCAAGAAATCAAAATTTTCGGAATTTTTTTTCTGTTTCCTCTGTTACTATCGCAGATCTGTCATTTGAGTAACAACAAATCGTCTCTACGAGAACTTTGCGTAAATCAAGAAATTAACATTTTCGGAATTTTTTTCTGTTTCCTCTGTTACTATCGCAGATCTGTCATTTGAGTAACAACAAATCGTCTCTACGAGCACTTTGCGTAAATCAAGAAATCACAATTTTCGGAATTTTTTTTTGTTTCCTCTGTTACTATCGCAGATCTGTCATTTGAGTAACAACAAATCGTCTCTACGAGCCCTTTGCGTAAATCAAGAAATCAAAATTTTCGGAATTTTTTTCTGTTTCCTGTGTTACTATCGCAGATCTGTCATTTGAGTAACAACAAATCGTCTCTACGAGCACTTTGCGTAAATCAAGAAATTAAAATTTTCGGAATTTTTTTCTGTTTCCTCTGTTACTATCGCAGATCTGTCATTTGAGTAACAACAATTCGTCTCTACGAGCACTTTGCGTAAATCAAGAAATCAAAATTTTCGGAATTTTTTTCTGTTTCCTCTGTTACAATCGCAGATCTGTCATTTGAGTAACAACAAATCGTCTCTACGAGCACTTTGCGTAAATCAAGAAATCAAAATTTTCGGAATTTTTTTCTGTTTCCTCTGTTACTATCGCAGATCTGTCATTTGAGTAACAACAAATCGTCTCTACGAGCACTTTGCGTAAATCAAGAAATCAAAATTTTCGGAATTTTTTTCTGTTTCCTCTGTTACTATCGCAGATCTGTCATTTGAGTAACAACAAATCGTCTCTACGAGCACTTTGCGTAAATCAAGAAATTAAAATTTTCGGAATTTTTTTCTGTTTCCTCTGTTACTATCGCAGATCTGTCATTTGAGTAACAACAAATCGTCTCTACGAGCACTTTGCGTAAATCAAGAAATCAAAATTTTCGGAATTTTTTTCTGTTTCCTCGGTTACTATCGCAGATCTGTCATTTGAGTAACAACAAATCGTCTCTACGAGCACTTTGCGTAAATCAAGAAATTAAAATTTTCGGAATTTTTTTCTGTTTCCTCTGTTACTATCGCAGATCTGTCATTTGAGTAACAACAATTCGTCTCTACGAGCACTTTGCGTAAATCAAGAAATCAAAATTTTCGGAATTTTTTTCTGTTTCCTCTGTTACTATCGCAGATCTGTCATTTGAGTAACAACAAATCGTCTCTACGAGCACTTTGCGTAAATCAAGAAATCAAAATTTTCGGAATTTTTTTCTGTTTCCTCTGTTACTATCGCAGATCTGTCATTTGAGTAACAACAAATCGTCTCTACGAGCACTTTGCGTAAATCAAGAAATCAAAATTTTCGGAATTTTTTTCTGTTTCCTCTGTTACTATCGCAGATCTGTCATTTGAGTAACAACAAATCGTCTCTACGAGCACTTTGCGTAAATCAAGAAATTAAAATTTTCGGAATTTTTTTCTGTTTCCTCTGTTACTATCGCAGATCTGTCATTTGAGTAACAACAAATCGTCTCTACGAGCACTTTGCGTAAATCAAGAAATCAAAATTTTCGGAATTTTTTTCTGTTTCCTCTGTTACTATCGCAGATCTGTCATTTGAGTAACAACAAATCGTCTCTACGAGCACTTTGCGTAAATCAAGAAATTAAAATTTTCGGAATTTTTTTCTGTTTCCTCTGTTACTATCGCAGATCTGTCATTTGAGTAACAACAAATCGTCTCTACGAGCACTTTGCGTAAATCAAGAAATCAAAATTTTCGGAATTTTTTTCTGTTTCCTCTGTTACTATCGCAGATCTGTCATTTAAATAACAACAAATCGTCTCTACGAGCACTTTGCGTAAATCAAGAAATCAAAATTTTCGGAATTTTTTTCTGTTTCCTCTGTTACTATCGCAGATCTGTCATTTGAGTAACAACAAATCGTCTCTACGAGGACTTTGCGTAAATCAAGAAATCAAAATTTTCGGAATTTTTTTCTGTTTCCTCTGTTACTATCGCAGATCTGTCATTTGAGTAACAACAAATCGTCTCTACGAGCAGTTTGCGTAAATCAAGAAATCAAAATTTTCGGAATTTTTTTTTGTTTCCTCTGTTACTATCGCAGATCTGTCATTTGAGTAACAACAAATCGTCTCTACGAGCACTTTGCGTAAATCAAGAAATTAAAATTTTCGGAATTTTTTTCTGTTTCCTCTGTTACTATCGCAGATCTGCCATTTGAGTAACAACAAATCGTCTCTACGAGCACTTTGCGTAAATCAAGAAATCAAAATTTTCGGAATTTTTTTCTGTTTCCTCTGTTACTATCGCAGATCTGTCATTTGAGTAACAACAAATCGTCTCTACGAGCCCTTTGCGTAAATCAAGAAATCAAAATTTTCGGAATTTTTTTCTGTTTCCTGTGTTACTATCGCAGATCTGTCATTTGAGTAACAACAAATCGTCTCTACGAGCACTTTGCGTAAATCAAGAAATTAAAATTTTCGGAATTTTTTTCTGTTTCCTCTGTTACTATCGCAGATCTGTCATTTGAGTAACAACAATTCGTCTCTACGAGCACTTTGCGTAAATCAAGAAATCAAAATTTTCGGAATTTTTTTCTGTTTCCTCTGTTACTATCGCAGATCTGTCATTTGAGTAACAACAAATCGTCTCTACGAGCACTTTGCGTAAATCAAGAAATCAAAATTTTCGGAATTTTTTTCTGTTTCCTCTGTTACTATCGCAGATCTGTCATTTGAGTAACAACAAATCGTCTCTACGAGCACTTTGCGTAAATCAAGAAATCAAAATTTTCGGAATTTTTTTCTGTTTCCTCTGTTACTATCGCAGATCTGTCATTTGAGTAACAACAAATCGTCTCTACGAGCACTTTGCGTAAATCAAGAAATCAAAATTTTCGGAATTTTTTTCTGTTTCCTCTGTTACTATCGCAGATCTGTCATTTGAGTAACAACAAATCGTCTCTACGAGCACTTTGCGTAAATCAAGAAATTAAAATTTTCGGAATTTTTTTGTTTCCTCTGTTACTATCGCAGATCTGTCATTTGAGTAACAACAATTCGTCTCTACGAGCACTTTGCGTAAATCAAGAAATCAAAATTTTCGGAATTTTTTTCTGTTTCCTCTGTTACTATCGCAGATCTGTCATTTGAGTAACAACAAATCGTCTCTACGAGCACTTTGCGTAAATCAAGAAATCAAAATTTTCGGAATTTTTTTCTGTTTCCTCTGTTACTAGCGCAGATCTGTCATTTGAGTAACAACAAATCGTCTCTACGAGCACTTTGCGTAAATCAAGAAATTAAAATTTTCGGAATTTTTTTCTGTTTCCTCTGTTACTATCGCAGATCTGTCATTTGAGTAACAACAATTCGTCTCTACGAGCACTTTGCGTAAATCAAGAAATTTAAATTTTCGGAATTTTTTTCTGTTTCCTCTGTTACTATCGCAGATCTGTCATTTGAGTAACAACAAATCGTCTCTACGAGCACTTTGCGTAAATCAAGAAATCAAAATTTTCGGAATTTTTTTCTGTTTCCTCTGTTACTATCGCAGATCTGTCATTTGAGTAACAACAAATCGTCACTACGAGCACTTTGCGTAAATCAAGAAATCAAAATTTTCGGAATTTTTTTCTGTTTCCTCTGTTACTATCGCAGATCTGTCATTTGAGTAACAACAAATCGTCTCTACGAGCACTTTGCGTAAATCAAGAAATTAAAATTTTCGGAATTTTTTTCTGTTTCCTCTGTTACTATCGCAGATCTGTCATTTGAGTAACAACAAATCGTCTCTACGAGCACTTTGCGTAAATCAAGAAATCAAAATTTTCGGAATTTTTTTGTTTCCTCTGTTACTATCGCAGATCTGTCATTTGAGTAACAACAAATCGTCTCTACGAGCACTTTGCGTAAATCAGGAAATTAAAATTTTCGGAATTTTTTTCTGTTTCCTCTGTTACTATCGCAGATCTGTCATTTGAGTAACAACAAATCGTCTCTACGAGCACTTTGCGTAAATCAAGAAATCAAAATTTTCGGAATTTTTTTCTGTTTCCTCTGTTACTATCGCAGATCTGTCATTTGAGTAACAACAAATCGTCTCTACTAGCACTTTGCGTAAATCAAGAAATCAAAATTTTCGGAATTTTTTTCTGTTTCCTCTGTTACTATCGCAGATCTGTCATTTGAGTAACAACAAATCGTCTCTACGAGCACTTTGCGTAAATCAAGAAATCAAAATTTTCGGAATTTTTTTTCTGTTTCCTCTGTTACTATCGCAGATCTGTCATTTGAGTAACAACAAATCGTCTCTACGAGAACTTTGCGTAAATCAAGAAATTAACATTTTCGGAATTTTTTTCTGTTTCCTCTGTTACTATCGCAGATCTGTCATTTGAGTAACAACAAATCGTCTCTACGAGCACTTTGCGTAAATCAAGAAATCACAATTTTCGGAAATTTTTTTTGGTTTCCTCTGTTACTATCGCAGATCTGTCATTTGAGTAACAACAAATCGTCTCTACGAGCCCTTTGCGTAAATCAAGAAATCAAAATTTTCGGAATTTTTTTCTGTTTCCTGTGTTACTATCGCAGATCTGTCATTTGAGTAACAACAAATCGTCTCTACGAGCACTTTGCGTAAATCAAGAAATTAAAATTTTCGGAATTTTTTTCTGTTTCCTCTGTTACTATCGCAGATCTGTCATTTGAGTAACAACAATTCGTCTCTACGAGCACTTTGCGTAAATCAAGAAATTAAAATTTTCGGAATTTTTTTCTGTTTCCTCTGTTACTATCGCAGATCTGTCATTTGAGTAACAACAATTCGTCTCTACGAGCACTTTGCGTAAATCAAGAAATCAAAATTTTCGGAATTTTTTTCTGTTTCCTCTGTTACTATCGCAGATCTGTCATTTGAGTAACAACAAATCGTCTCTACGAGCACTTTGCGTAAATCAAGAAATCAAAATTTTCGGAATTTTTTTCTGTTTCCTCTGTTACTATCGCAGATCTGTCATTTGAGTAACAACAAATCGTCTCTACGAGCACTTTGCGTAAATCAAGAAATCAAAATTTTCGGAATTTTTTTCTGTTTCCTCTGTTACTATCGCAGATCTGTCATTTGAGTAACAACAAATCGTCTCTACGAGCACTTTGCGTAAATCAAGAAATCAAAATTTTCGGAATTTTTTTCTGTTTCCTCTGTTACTATCGCAGATCTGTCATTTGAGTAACAACAAATCGTCTCTACGAGCACTTTGCGTAAATCAAGAAATTAAAATTTTCGGAATTTTTTTGTTTCCTCTGTTACTATCGCAGATCTGTCATTTGAGTAACAACAATTCGTCTCTACGAGCACTTTGCGTAAATCAAGAAATCAAAATTTTCGGAATTTTTTTCTGTTTCCTCTGTTACTATCGCAGATCTGTCATTTGAGTAACAACAAATCGTCTCTACGAGCACTTTGCGTAAATCAAGAAATCAAAATTTTCGGAATTTTTTTCTGTTTCCTCTGTTACTAGCGCAGATCTGTCATTTGAGTAACAACAAATCGTCTCTACGAGCACTTTGCGTAAATCAAGAAATTAAAATTTTCGGAATTTTTTTCTGTTTCCTCTGTTACTATCGCAGATCTGTCATTTGAGTAACAACAATTCGTCTCTACGAGCACTTTGCGTAAATCAGGAAATTAAAATTTTCGGAATTTTTTTCTGTTTCCTCTGTTACTATCGCAGATCTGTCATTTGAGTAACAACAAATCGTCTCTACGAGCACTTTGCGTAAATCAAGAAATCAAAATTTTCGGAATTTTTTTCTGTTTCCTCTGTTACTATCGCAGATCTGTCATTTGAGTAACAACAAATCGTCACTACGAGCACTTTGCGTAAATCAAGAAATCAAAATTTTCGGAATTTTTTTCTGTTTCCTCTGTTACTATCGCAGATCTGTCATTTGAGTAACAACAAATCGTCTCTACGAGCACTTTGCGTAAATCAAGAAATTAAAATTTTCGGAATTTTTTTCTGTTTCCTCTGTTACTATCGCAGATCTGTCATTTGAGTAACAACAAATCGTCTCTACGAGCACTTTGCGTAAATCAAGAAATCAAAATTTTCGGAATTTTTTTGTTTCCTCTGTTACTATCGCAGATCTGTCATTTGAGTAACAACAAATCGTCTCTACGAGCACTTTGCGTAAATCAGGAAATTAAAATTTTCGGAATTTTTTTCTGTTTCCTCTGTTACTATCGCAGATCTGTCATTTGAGTAACAACAAATCGTCTCTACGAGCACTTTGCGTAAATCAAGAAATCAAAATTTTCGGAATTTTTTTCTGTTTCCTCTGTTACTATCGCAGATCTGTCATTTGAGTAACAACAAATCGTCTCTACGAGCACTTTGCGTAAATCAAGAAATCAAAATTTTCGGAATTTTTTTCTGTTTCCTCTGTTACTATCGCAGATCTGTCATTTGAGTAACAACAAATCGTCTCTACGAGCACTTTGCGTAAATCAAGAAATCAAAATTTTCGGAATTTTTTTTCTGTTTCCTCTGTTACTATCGCAGATCTGTCATTTGAGTAACAACAAATCGTCTCTACGAGAACTTTGCGTAAATCAAGAAATTAACATTTTCGGAATTTTTTTCTGTTTCCTCTGTTACTATCGCAGATCTGTCATTTGAGTAACAACAAATCGTCTCTACGAGCACTTTGCGTAAATCAAGAAATCACAATTTTCGGAATTTTTTTTTGTTTCCTCTGTTACTATCGCAGATCTGTCATTTGAGTAACAACAAATCGTCTCTACGAGCCCTTTGCGTAAATCAAGAAATCAAAATTTTCGGAATTTTTTTCTGTTTCCTGTGTTACTATCGCAGATCTGTCATTTGAGTAACAACAAATCGTCTCTACGAGCACTTTGCGTAAATCAAGAAATTAAAATTTTCGGAATTTTTTTCTGTTTCCTCTGTTACTATCGCAGATCTGTCATTTGAGTAACAACAATTCGTCTCTACGAGCACTTTGCGTAAATCAAGAAATCAAAATTTTCGGAATTTTTTTCTGTTTCCTCTGTTACTATCGCAGATCTGTCATTTGAGTAACAACAAATCGTCTCTACGAGCACTTTGCGTAAATCAAGAAATCAAAATTTTCGGAATTTTTTTCTGTTTCCTCTGTTACTATCGCAGATCTGTCATTTGAGTAACAACAAATCGTCTCTACGAGCACTTTGCGTAAATCAAGAAATCAAAATTTTCGGAATTTTTTTCTGTTTCCTCTGTTACTATCGCAGATCTGTCATTTGAGTAACAACAAATCGTCTCTACGAGCACTTTGCGTAAATCAAGAAATTAAAATTTTCGGAATTTTTTTCTGTTTCCTCTGTTACTATCGCAGATCTGTCATTTGAGTAACAACAAATCGTCTCTACGAGCACTTTGCGTAAATCAAGAAATCAAAATTTTCGGAATTTTTTTCTGTTTCCTCGGTTACTATCGCAGATCTGTCATTTGAGTAACAACAAATCGTCTCTACGAGCACTTTGCGTAAATCAAGAAATTAAAATTTTCGGAATTTTTTTCTGTTTCCTCTGTTACTATCGCAGATCTGTCATTTGAGTAACAACAATTCGTCTCTACGAGCACTTTGCGTAAATCAAGAAATCAAAATTTTCGGAATTTTTTTCTGTTTCCTCTGTTACTATCGCAGATCTGTCATTTGAGTAACAACAAATCGTCTCTACGAGCACTTTGCGTAAATCAAGAAATCAAAATTTTCGGAATTTTTTTCTGTTTCCTCTGTTACTATCGCAGATCTGTCATTTGAGTAACAACAAATCGTCTCTACGAGCACTTTGCGTAAATCAAGAAATCAAAATTTTCGGAATTTTTTTCTGTTTCCTCTGTTACTATCGCAGATCTGTCATTTGAGTAACAACAAATCGTCTCTACGAGCACTTTGCGTAAATCAAGAAATTAAAATTTTCGGAATTTTTTTCTGTTTCCTCTGTTACTATCGCAGATCTGTCATTTGAGTAACAACAAATCGTCTCTACGAGCACTTTGCGTAAATCAAGAAATCAAAATTTTCGGAATTTTTTTCTGTTTCCTCTGTTACTATCGCAGATCTGTCATTTGAGTAACAACAAATCGTCTCTACGAGCACTTTGCGTAAATCAAGAAATTAAAATTTTCGGAATTTTTTTCTGTTTCCTCTGTTACTATCGCAGATCTGTCATTTGAGTAACAACAATTCGTCTCTAGGAGCACTTTGCGTAAATCAAGAAATCAAAATTTTCGGAATTTTTTTCTGTTTCCTCTGTTACTATCGCAGATCTGTCATTTGAGTAACAACAAATCGTCTCTACGAGCACTTTGCGTAAATCAAGAAATCAAAATTTTCGGAATTTTTTTCTGTTTCCTCTGTTACTATCGCAGATCTGTCATTTGAGTAACAACAAATCGTCTCTCGAGCACTTTGCGTAAATCAAGAAATCAAAATTTTCGGAATTTTTTTCTGTTTCCTCTGTTACTATCGCAGATCTGTCATTTGAGTAACAACAAATCTTCTCTACGAGCACTTTGCGTAAATCAAGAAATTAAAATTTTCGGAATTTTTTTCTGTTTCCTCTGTTACTATCGCAGATCTGTCATTTGAGTAACAACAAATCGTCTCTACGAGCACTTTGCGTAAATCAAGAAATCAAAATTTTCGGAATTTTTTTCTGTTTCCTCTGTTACTATCGCAGATCTGTCATTTGAGTAACAACAAATCGTCTCTACGAGCACTTTGCGTAAATCAAGAAATTAAAATTTTCGGAATTTTTTTCTGTTTCCTCTGTTACTATCGCAGATCTGTCATTTGAGTAACAACAAATCGTCTCTACGAGCACTTTGCGTAAATCAAGAAATCAAAATTTTCGGAATTTTTTTCTGTTTCCTCTGTTACTATCGCAGATCTGTCATTTAAGTAACAACAAATCGTCTCTACGAGCACTTTGCGTAAATCAAGAAATCAAAATTTTCGGAATTTTTTTCTGTTTCCTCTGTTACTATCGCAGATCTGTCATTTGAGTAACAACAAATCGTCTCTACGAGCACTTTGCGTAAATCAAGAAATCAAAATTTTCGGAATTTTTTTCTGTTTCCTCTGTTACTATCGCAGATCTGTCATTTGAGTAACAACAAATCGTCTCTACGAGCAGTTTGCGTAAATCAAGAAATCAAAATTTTCGGATTTTTTTTTGTTTCCTCTGTTACTATCGCAGATCTGTCATTTGAGTAACAACAAATCGTCTCTACGAGCACTTTGCGTAAATCAAGAAATTAAAATTTTCGGAATTTTTTTCTGTTTCCTCTGTTACTATCGCAGATCTGCCATTTGAGTAACAACAAATCGTCTCTACGAGCACTTTGCGTAAATCAAGAAATCAAAATTTTCGGAATTTTTTTCTGTTTCCTCTGTTACTATCGCAGATCTGTCATTTGAGTAACAACAAATCGTCTCTACGAGCCCTTTGCGTAAATCAAGAAATCAAAATTTTCGGAATTTTTTTCTGTTTCCTGTGTTACTATCGCAGATCTGTCATTTGAGTAACAACAAATCGTCTCTACGAGCACTTTGCGTAAATCAAGAAATTAAAATTTTCGGAATTTTTTTCTGTTTCCTCTGTTACTATCGCAGATCTGTCATTTGAGTAACAACAAATCGTCTCTACGAGCACTTTGCGTAAATCAAGAAATCAAAATTTTCGGATTTTTTTTCTGTTTCCTCTGTTACTATCGCAGATCTGTCATTTGAGTAACAACAAATCGTCTCTACGAGCACTTTGCGTAAATCAAGAAATCAAAATTTTCGGAATTTTTTTCTGTTTCCTCTGTTACTATCGCAGATCTGTCATTTGAGTAACAACAAATCGTCTCTACGAGCACTTTGCGTAAATCAAGAAATCAAAATTTTCGGAATTTTTTTCTGTTTCCTCTGTTACTATCGCAGATCTGTCATTTGAGTAACAACAAATCGTCTCTACGAGCACTTTGCGTAAATCAAGAAATTAAAATTTTCGGAATTTTTTTGTTTCCTCTGTTACTATCGCAGATCTGTCATTTGAGTAACAACAATTCGTCTCTACGAGCACTTTGCGTAAATCAAGAAATCAAAATTTTCGGAATTTTTTTCTGTTTCCTCTGTTACTATCGCAGATCTGTCATTTGAGTAACAACAAATCGTCTCTACGAGCACTTTGCGTAAATCAAGAAATCAAAATTTTCGGAATTTTTTTCTGTTTCCTCTGTTACTAGCGCAGATCTGTCATTTGAGTAACAACAAATCGTCTCTACGAGCACTTTGCGTAAATCAAGAAATTAAAATTTTCGGAATTTTTTTCTGTTTCCTCTGTTACTATCGCAGATCTGTCATTTGAGTAACAACAATTCGTCTCTACGAGCACTTTGCGTAAATCAAGAAATTTAAATTTTCGGAATTTTTTTCTGTTTCCTCTGTTACTATCGCAGATCTGTCATTTGAGTAACAACAAATCGTCTCTACGAGCACTTTGCGTAAATCAAGAAATCAAAATTTTCGGAATTTTTTTCTGTTTCCTCTGTTACTATCGCAGATCTGTCATTTGAGTAACAACAAATCGTCACTACGAGCACTTTGCGTAAATCAAGAAATCAAAATTTTCGGAATTTTTTTCTGTTTCCTCTGTTACTATCGCAGATCTGTCATTTGAGTAACAACAAATCGTCTCTACGAGCACTTTGCGTAAATCAAGAAATTAAAATTTTCGGAATTTTTTTCTGTTTCCTCTGTTACTATCGCAGATCTGTCATTTGAGTAACAACAAATCGTCTCTACGAGCACTTTGCGTAAATCAAGAAATCAAAATTTTCGGAATTTTTTTGTTTCCTCTGTTACTATCGCAGATCTGTCATTTGAGTAACAACAAATCGTCTCTACGAGCACTTTGCGTAAATCAGGAAATTAAAATTTTCGGAATTTTTTTCTGTTTCCTCTGTTACTATCGCAGATCTGTCATTTGAGTAACAACAAATCGTCTCTACGAGCACTTTGCGTAAATCAAGAAATCAAAATTTTCGGAATTTTTTTCTGTTTCCTCTGTTACTATTGCAGATCTGTCATTTGAGTAACAACAAATCGTCTCTACGAGCACTTTGCGTAAATCAAGAAATTAAAATTTTCGGAATTTTTTTCTGTTTCCTCTGTTACTATCGCAGATCTGTCATTTGAGTAACAACAAATCGTCTCTACGAGCACTTTGCGTAAATCAAGAAATCAAAATTTTCGGAATTTTTTTCTGTTTCCTCTGTTACTATCGCAGATCTGTCATTTAAGTAACAACAAATCGTCTCTACGAGCACTTTGCGTAAATCAAGAAATCAAAATTTTCGGAATTTTTTTCTGTTTCCTCTGTTACTATCGCAGATCTGTCATTTGATTAACAACAAATCGTCTCTACGAGCACTTTGCGTAAATCAAGAAATCAAAATTTTCGGAATTTTTTTCTGTTTCCTGTGTTACTATCGCAGATCTGTCATTTGAGTAACAACAATTCGTCTCTACGAGCACTTTGCGTAAATCAAGAAATCAAAATTTTCGGAATTTTTTTCTGTTTCCTCTGTTACTATCGCAGATCTGTCATTTGAGTAACAACAAATCGTCTCTACGAGCACTTTGCGTAAATCAAGAAATCAAAATTTTCGGAATTTTTTTCTGTTTCCTCTGTTACTATCGCAGATCTGTCATTTGAGTAACAACAAATCGTCTCTACGAGCACTTTGCGTAAATCAAGAAATTAAAATTTTCGGAATTTTTTTCTGTTTCCTCTGTTACTATCGCAGATCTGTCATTTGAGTAACAACAAATCGTCTCTACGAGCACTTTGCGTAAATCAAGAAATCAAAATTTTCGGAATTTTTTTCTGTTTCCTCTGTTACTATCGCAGATCTGTCATTTGAGTAACAACAAATCGTCTCTACGAGCACTTTGCGTAAATCAAGAAATCAAAATTTTCGGAATTTTTTTCTGTTTCCTCTGTTACTATCGCAGATCTGTCATTTGAGTAACAACAAATCGTCTCTACGAGCACTTTGCGTAAATTAAGAAATCAAAATTTTCGGAATTTTTTTCTGTTTCCTCTGTTACTATCGCAGATCTGTCATTTGAGTAACAACAAATCGTCTCTACGAGCACTTTGCGTAAATCAAGAAATCAAAATTTTCGGAATTTTTTTCTGTTTCCTCTGTTACTATCGCAGATTTGTCATTTGAGTAACAACAAATCGTCTCTACGACCACTTTGCGTAAATCAAGAAATCAAAATTTTCGGAATTTTTTTCTGTTTCCTCTGTTACTATCGCAGATCTGTCATTTGAGTAACAACAAATCGTCTCTACGAGAACTTTGCGTAAATCAAGAAATTAAAATTTTCGGAATTTTTTTCTGTTTCCTCTGTTACTATCGCAGATCTGTCATTTGAGTAACAACAAATCGTCTCTACGAGCACTTTGCGTAAATCAAGAAATCAAAATTTTCGGAATTTTTTTTTGTTTCCTCTGTTACTATCGCAGATCTGTCATTTGAGTAACAACAAATCGTCTCTACGAGCACTTTGCGTAAATCAAGAAATTAAAATTTTCGGAATTTTTTTCTGTTTCCTCTGTTACTATCGCAGATCTGTCATTTGAGTAACAACAAATCGTCTCTACGAGCACTTTGCGTAAATCAAGAAATCAAAATTTTCGGAATTTTTTTCTGTTTCCTCTGTTACTATCGCAGATCTGTCATTTGAGTAACAACAAATCGTCTCTACGAGCCCTTTGCGTAAATCAAGAAATCAAAATTTTCGGAATTTTTTTCTGTTTCCTGTGTTACTATCGCAGATCTGTCATTTGAGTACAACAAATCGTCTCTACGAGCACTTTGCGTAAATCAAGAAATTAAAATTTTCGGAATTTTTTTCTGTTTCCTCTGTTACTATCGCAGATCTGTCATTTGAGTAACAACAATTCGTCTCTACGAGCACTTTGCGTAAATCAAGAAATTAAAATTTTCGGAATTTTTTTCTGTTTCCTCTGTTACTATCGCAGATCTGTCATTTGAGTAACAACAAATCGTCTCTACGAGCCCTTTGCGTAAATCAAGAAATCAAAATTTTCGGAATTTTTTTCTGTTTCCTGTGTTACTATCGCAGATCTGTCATTTGAGTAACAACAAATCGTCTCTACGAGCACTTTGCGTAAATCAAGAAATTAAAATTTTCGGAATTTTTTTCTGTTTCCTCTGTTACTATCGCAGATCTGTCATTTGAGTAACAACAAATCGTCTCTACGAGCACTTTGCGTAAATCAAGAAATCAAAATTTTCGGAATTTTTTTCTGTTTCCTCTGTTACTATCGCAGATCTGTCATTTGAGTAACAACAAATCGTCTCTACGAGCACTTTGCGTAAATTAAGAAATCAAAATTTTCGGAATTTTTTTCTGTTTCCTCTGTTACTATCGCAGATCTGTCATTTGAGTAACAACAAATGGTCTCTACGAGCACTTTGCGTAAATCAAGAAATCAAAATTTTCGGAATTTTTTTCTGTTTCCTCTGTTACTATCGCAGATCTGTCATTTGAGTAACAACAAATCGTCTCTACGAGCACTTTGCGTAAATCAAGAAATCAAAATTTTCGGAATTTTTTTCTGTTTCCTCTGTTACTATCGCAGATCTGTCATTTGAGTAACAACAAATCGTCTCTACGAGAACTTTGCGTAAATCAAGAAATTAAAATTTTCGGAATTTTTTTCTGTTTCCTCTGTTACTATCGCAGATCTGTCATTTGAGTAACAACAAATCGTCTCTACGAGCACTTTGCGTAAATCAAGAAATCAAAATTTTCAGAATTTTTATTTGTTTCCTCTGTTACTATCGCAGATCTGTCATTTGAGTAACAACAAATCGTCTCTACGAGCACTTTGCGTAAATCAAGAAATTAAAATTTTCGGATTTTTTTTCTGTTTCCTCTGTTACTATCGCAGATCTGTCATTTGAGTAACAACAAATCGTCTCTACGAGCACTTTGCGTAAATCAAGAAATCAAAATTTTCGGAATTTTTTTCTGTTTCCTCTGTTACTATCGCAGATCTGTCATTTGAGTAACAACAAATCGTCTCTACGAGCCCTTTGCGTAAATCAAGAAATCAAAATTTTCGGAATTTTTTTCTGTTTCCTGTGTTACTATCGCAGATCTGTCATTTGAGTAACAACAAATCGTCTCTACGAGCACTTTGCGTAAATCAAGAAATTAAAATTTTCCGAATTTTTTTCTGTTTCCTCTGTTACTATCGCAGATCTGTCATTTGAGTAACAACAATTCGTCTCTACGAGCACTTTGCGTAAATCAAGAAATCAAAATTTTCGGAATTTTTTTCTGTTTTCTCTGTTACTATCGCAGATCTGTCATTTGAGTAACAACAAATCGTCTCTACGAGCACTTTGCGTAAATCAAGAAATCAAAATTTTCGGAATTTTTTTCTGTTTCCTCTGTTACTATCGCAGATCTGTCATTTGAGTAACAACAAATCGTCTCTACGAGCACTTTGCGTAAATCAAGAAATCAAAATTTTCGGAATTTTTTTCTGTTTCCTCTGTTACTATCGCAGATCTGTCATTTGAGTAACAACAAATCGTCTCTACGAGCACTTTGCGTAAATCAAGAAATCAAAATTTTCGGAATTTTTTTCTGTTTCCTCTGTTACTATCGCAGATCTGTCATTTGAGTAACAACAAATCGTCTCTACGAGCACTTTGCGTAAATCAAGAAATCAAAATTTTCGGAATTTTTTTTCTGTTTCCTCTGTTACTATCGCAGATCTGTCATTTGAGTAACAACAAATCGTCTCTACGAGAACTTTGCGTAAATCAAGAAATTAACATTTTCGGAATTTTTTTCTGTTTCCTCTGTTACTATCGCAGATCTGTCATTTGAGTAACAACAAATCGTCTCTACGAGCACTTTGCGTAAATCAAGAAATCACAATTTTCGGAATTTTTTTTTGTTTCCTCTGTTACTATCGCAGATCTGTCATTTGAGTAACAACAAATCGTCTCTACGAGCCCTTTGCGTAAATCAAGAAATCAAAATTTTCGGAATTTTTTTCTGTTTCCTGTGTTACTATCGCAGATCTGTCATTTGAGTAACAACAAATCGTCTCTACGAGCACTTTGCGTAAATCAAGAAATTAAAATTTTCGGAATTTTTTTCTGTTTCCTCTGTTACTATCGCAGATCTGTCATTTGAGTAACAACAATTCGTCTCTACGAGCACTTTGCGTAAATCAAGAAATCAAAATTTTCGGAATTTTTTTCTGTTTCCTCTGTTACAATCGCAGATCTGTCATTTGAGTAACAACAAATCGTCTCTACGAGCACTTTGCGTAAATCAAGAAATCAAAATTTTCGGAATTTTTTTCTGTTTCCTCTGTTACTATCGCAGATCTGTCATTTGAGTAACAACAAATCGTCTCTACGAGCACTTTGCGTAAATCAAGAAATCAAAATTTTCGGAATTTTTTTTCTGTTTCCTCTGTTACTATCGCAGATCTGTCATTTGAGTAACAACAAATCGCCTCTACGAGCACTTTGCGTAAATCAAGAAATTAAAATTTTCGGAATTTTTTTCTGTTTCCTCTGTTACTATCGCAGATCTGTCATTTGAGTAACAACAAATCGTCTCTACGAGCACTTTGCGTAAATCAAGAAATCAAAATTTTCGGAATTTTTTTCTGTTTCCTCGGTTACTATCGCAGATCTGTCATTTGAGTAACAACAAATCGTCTCTACGAGCACTTTGCGTAAATCAAGAAATTAAAATTTTCGGAATTTTTTTCTGTTTCCTCTGTTACTATCGCAGATCTGTCATTTGAGTAACAACAATTCGTCTCTACGAGCACTTTGCGTAAATCAAGAAATCAAAATTTTCGGAATTTTTTTCTGTTTCCTCTGTTACTATCGCAGATCTGTCATTTGAGTAACAACAAATCGTCTCTACGAGCACTTTGCGTAAATCAAGAAATTAAAATTTTCCGAATTTTTTTCTGTTTCCTCTGTTACTATCGCAGATCTGTCATTTGAGTAACAACAATTCGTCTCTACGAGCACTTTGCGTAAATCAAGAAATCAAAATTTTCGGAATTTTTTTCTGTTTTCTCTGTTACTATCGCAGATCTGTCATTTGAGTAACAACAAATCGTCTCTACGAGCACTTTGCGTAAATCAAGAAATCAAAATTTTCGGAATTTTTTTCTGTTTCCTCTGTTACTATCGCAGATCTGTCATTTGAGTAACAACAAATCGTCTCTACGAGCACTTTGCGTAAATCAAGAAATCAAAATTTTCGGAATTTTTTTCTGTTTCCTCTGTTACTATCGCAGATCTGTCATTTGAGTAACAACAAATCGTCTCTACGAGCACTTTGCGTAAATCAAGAAATCAAAATTTTCGGAATTTTTTTCTGTTTCCTCTGTTACTATCGCAGATCTGTCATTTGAGTAACAACAAATCGTCTCTACGAGCACTTTGCGTAAATCAAGAAATCAAAATTTTCGGAATTTTTTTTCTGTTTCCTCTGTTACTATCGCAGATCTGTCATTTGAGTAACAACAAATCGTCTCTACGAGAACTTTGCGTAAATCAAGAAATTAACATTTTCGGAATTTTTTTCTGTTTCCTCTGTTACTATCGCAGATCTGTCATTTGAGTAACAACAAATCGTCTCTACGAGCACTTTGCGTAAATCAAGAAATCACAATTTTCGGAATTTTTTTTTGTTTCCTCTGTTACTATCGCAGATCTGTCATTTGAGTAACAACAAATCGTCTCTACGAGCCCTTTGCGTAAATCAAGAAATCAAAATTTTCGGAATTTTTTTCTGTTTCCTGTGTTACTATCGCAGATCTGTCATTTGAGTAACAACAAATCGTCTCTACGAGCACTTTGCGTAAATCAAGAAATTAAAATTTTCGGAATTTTTTTCTGTTTCCTCTGTTACTATCGCAGATCTGTCATTTGAGTAACAACAATTCGTCTCTACGAGCACTTTGCGTAAATCAAGAAATCAAAATTTTCGGAATTTTTTTCTGTTTCCTCTGTTACAATCGCAGATCTGTCATTTGAGTAACAACAAATCGTCTCTACGAGCACTTTGCGTAAATCAAGAAATCAAAATTTTCGGAATTTTTTTCTGTTTCCTCTGTTACTATCGCAGATCTGTCATTTGAGTAACAACAAATCGTCTCTACGAGCACTTTGCGTAAATCAAGAAATCAAAATTTTCGGAATTTTTTTTCTGTTTCCTCTGTTACTATCGCAGATCTGTCATTTGAGTAACAACAAATCGTCTCTACGAGCACTTTGCGTAAATCAAGAAATTAAAATTTTCGGAATTTTTTTCTGTTTCCTCTGTTACTATCGCAGATCTGTCATTTGAGTAACAACAAATCGTCTCTACGAGCACTTTGCGTAAATCAAGAAATCAAAATTTTCGGAATTTTTTTCTGTTTCCTCTGTTACTATCGCAGATCTGTCATTTGAGTAACAACAAATCGTCTCTACGAGCACTTTGCGTAAATCAAGAAATCAAAATTTTCGGAATTTTTTTCTGTTTCCTCTGTTACTATCGCAGATCTGTCATTTGAGTAACAACAAATCGTCTCTACGAGCACTTTGCGTAAATCAAGAAATCAAAATTTTCGGAATTTTTTTCTGTTTCCTCTGTTACTATCGCAGATCTGTCATTTGAGTAACAACAAATCGTCTCTACGAGCACTTTGCGTAAATCAAGAAATTAAAATTTTCGGAATTTTTTTCTGTTTCCTCTGTTACTATCGCAGATCTGTCATTTGAGTAACAACAAATCGTCTCTACGAGCACTTTGCGTAAATCAAGAAATCAAAATTTTCGGAATTTTTTTCTGTTTCCTCTGTTACTATCGCAGATCTGTCATTTGAGTAACAACAAATCGTCTCTACGAGCACTTTGCGTAAATCAAGAAATTAAAATTTTCGGAATTTTTTTCTGTTTCCTCTGTTACTATCGCAGATCTGTCATTTGAGTAACAACAAATCGTCTCTACGAGCACTTTGCGTAAATCAAGAAATCAAAATTTTCGGAATTTTTTTCTGTTTCCTCTGTTACTATCGCAGATCTGTCATTTAAATAACAACAAATCGTCTCTACGAGCACTTTGCGTAAATCAAGAAATCAAAATTTTCGGAATTTTTTTCTGTTTCCTCTGTTACTATCGCAGATCTGTCATTTGAGTAACAACAAATCGTCTCTACGAGGACTTTGCGTAAATCAAGAAATCAAAATTTTCGGAATTTTTTTCTGTTTCCTCTGTTACTATCGCAGATCTGTCATTTGAGTAACAACAAATCGTCTCTACGAGCAGTTTGCGTAAATCAAGAAATCAAAATTTTCGGAATTTTTTTTTGTTTCCTCTGTTACTATCGCAGATCTGTCATTTGAGTAACAACAAATCGTCTCTACGAGCACTTTGCGTAAATCAAGAAATTAAAATTTTCGGAATTTTTTTCTGTTTCCTCTGTTACTATCGCAGATCTGCCATTTGAGTAACAACAAATCGTCTCTACGAGCACTTTGCGTAAATCAAGAAATCAAAATTTTCGGAATTTTTTTCTGTTTCCTCTGTTACTATCGCAGATCTGTCATTTGAGTAACAACAAATCGTCTCTACGAGCCCTTTGCGTAAATCAAGAAATCAAAATTTTCGGATTTTTTTTCTGTTTCCTGTGTTACTATCGCAGATCTGTCATTTGAGTAACAACAAATCGTCTGTACGAGCACTTTGCGTAAATCAAGAAATTAAAATTTTCGGAATTTTTTTCTGTTTCCTCTGTTACTATCGCAGATCTGTCATTTGAGTAACAACAATTCGTCTCTACGAGCACTTTGCGTAAATCAAGAAATCAAAATTTTCGGAATTTTTTTCTGTTTCCTCTGTTACTATCGCAGATCTGTCATTTGAGTAACAACAAATCGTCTCTACGAGCACTTTGCGTAAATCAAGAAATCAAAATTTTCGGAATTTTTTTCTGTTTCCTCTGTTACTATCGCAGATCTGTCATTTGAGTAACAACAAATCGTCTCTACGAGCACTTTGCGTAAATCAAGAAATCAAAATTTTCGGAATTTTTTTCTGTTTCCTCTGTTACTATCGCAGATCTGTCATTTGAGTAACAACAAATCGTCTCTACGAGCACTTTGCGTAAATCAAGAAATCAAAATTTTCGGAATTTTTTTCTGTTTCCTCTGTTACTATCGCAGATCTGTCATTTGAGTAACAACAAATCGTCTCTACGAGCACTTTGCGTAAATCAAGAAATTAAAATTTTCGGAATTTTTTTGTTTCCTCTGTTACTATCGCAGATCTGTCATTTGAGTAACAACAATTCGTCTCTACGAGCACTTTGCGTAAATCAAGAAATCAAAATTTTCGGAATTTTTTTCTGTTTCCTCTGTTACTATCGCAGATCTGTCATTTGAGTAACAACAAATCGTCTCTACGAGCACTTTGCGTAAATCAAGAAATCAAAATTTTCGGAATTTTTTTCTGTTTCCTCTGTTACTAGCGCAGATCTGTCATTTGAGTAACAACAAATCGTCTCTACGAGCACTTTGCGTAAATCAAGAAATTAAAATTTTCGGAATTTTTTTCTGTTTCCTCTGTTACTATCGCAGATCTGTCATTTGAGTAACAACAATTCGTCTCTACGAGCACTTTGCGTAAATCAAGAAATTTAAATTTTCGGAATTTTTTTCTGTTTCCTCTGTTACTATCGCAGATCTGTCATTTGAGTAACAACAAATCGTCTCTACGAGCACTTTGCGTAAATCAAGAAATCAAAATTTTCGGAATTTTTTTCTGTTTCCTCTGTTACTATCGCAGATCTGTCATTTGAGTAACAACAAATCGTCACTACGAGCACTTTGCGTAAATCAAGAAATCAAAATTTTCGGAATTTTTTTCTGTTTCCTCTGTTACTATCGCAGATCTGTCATTTGAGTAACAACAAATCGTCTCTACGAGCACTTTGCGTAAATCAAGAAATTAAAATTTTCGGAATTTTTTTCTGTTTCCTCTGTTACTATCGCAGATCTGTCATTTGAGTAACAACAAATCGTCTCTACGAGCACTTTGCGTAAATCAAGAAATCAAAATTTTCGGAATTTTTTTGTTTCCTCTGTTACTATCGCAGATCTGTCATTTGAGTAACAACAAATCGTCTCTACGAGCACTTTGCGTAAATCAGGAAATTAAAATTTTCGGAATTTTTTTCTGTTTCCTCTGTTACTATCGCAGATCTGTCATTTGAGTAACAACAAATCGTCTCTACGAGCACTTTGCGTAAATCAAGAAATCAAAATTTTCGGAATTTTTTTCTGTTTCCTCTGTTACTATCGCAGATCTGTCATTTGAGTAACAACAAATCGTCTCTACGAGCACTTTGCGTAAATCAAGAAATCAAAATTTTCGGAATTTTTTTCTGTTTCCTCTGTTACTATCGCAGATCTGTCATTTGAGTAACAACAAATCGTCTCTACGAGCACTTTGCGTAAATCAAGAAATCAAAATTTTCGGAATTTTTTTTCTGTTTCCTCTGTTACTATCGCAGATCTGTCATTTGAGTAACAACAAATCGTCTCTACGAGCACTTTGCGTAAATCAAGAAATCACAATTTTCGGATTTTTTTTTTGTTTCCTCTGTTACTATCGCAGATCTGTCATTTGAGTAACAACAAATCGTCTCTACGAGCCCTTTGCGTAAATCAAGAAATCAAAATTTTCGGAATTTTTTTCTGTTTCCTGTGTTACTATCGCAGATCTGTCATTTGAGTAACAACAAATCGTCTCTACGAGCACTTTGCGTAAATCAAGAAATTAAAATTTTCGGAATTTTTTTCTGTTTCCTCTGTTACTATCGCAGATCTGTCATTTGAGTAACAACAATTCGTCTCTACGAGCACTTTGCGTAAATCAAGAAATTAAAATTTTCGGAATTTTTTTCTGTTTCCTCTGTTACTATCGCAGATCTGTCATTTGAGTAACAACAATTCGTCTCTACGAGCACTTTGCGTAAATCAAGAAATTAAAATTTTCGGAATTTTTTTCTGTTTCCTCTGTTACTATCGCAGATCTGTCATTTGAGTAACAACAATTCGTCTCTACGAGCACTTTGCGTAAATCAAGAAATCAAAATTTTCGGAATTTTTTTCTGTTTCCTCTGTTACTATCGCAGATCTGTCATTTGAGTAACAACAAATCGTCTCTACGAGCACTTTGCGTAAATCAAGAAATCAAAATTTTCGGAATTTTTTTCTGTTTCCTCTGTTACTATCGCAGATCTGTCATTTGAGTAACAACAAATCGTCTCTACGAGCACTTTGCGTAAATCAGGAAATTAAAATTTTCGGAATTTTTTTCTGTTTCCTCTGTTACTATCGCAGATCTGTCATTTGAGTAACAACAAATCGTCTCTACGAGCACTTTGCGTAAATCAAGAAATCAAAATTTTCGGAATTTTTTTCTGTTTCCTCTGTTACTATCGCAGATCTGTCATTTGAGTAACAACAAATCGTCTCTACGAGCACTTTGCGTAAATCAAGAAATTAAAATTTTCGGAATTTTTTTGTTTCCTCTGTTACTATCGCAGATCTGTCATTTGAGTAACAACAATTCGTCTCTACGAGCACTTTGCGTAAATCAAGAAATCAAAATTTTCGGAATTTTTTTCTGTTTCCTCTGTTACTATCGCAGATCTGTCATTTGAGTAACAACAAATCGTCTCTACGAGCACTTTGCGTAAATCAAGAAATCAAAATTTTCGGAATTTTTTTCTGTTTCCTCTGTTACTAGCGCAGATCTGTCATTTGAGTAACAACAAATCGTCTCTACGAGCACTTTGCGTAAATCAAGAAATTAAAATTTTCGGAATTTTTTTCTGTTTCCTCTGTTACTATCGCAGATCTGTCATTTGAGTAACAACAATTCGTCTCTACGAGCACTTTGCGTAAATCAGGAAATTAAAATTTTCGGAATTTTTTTCTGTTTCCTCTGTTACTATCGCAGATCTGTCATTTGAGTAACAACAAATCGTCTCTACGAGCACTTTGCGTAAATCAAGAAATCAAAATTTTCGGAATTTTTTTCTGTTTCCTCTGTTACTATCGCAGATCTGTCATTTGAGTAACAACAAATCGTCACTACGAGCACTTTGCGTAAATCAAGAAATCAAAATTTTCGGAATTTTTTTCTGTTTCCTCTGTTACTATCGCAGATCTGTCATTTGAGTAACAACAAATCGTCTCTACGAGCACTTTGCGTAAATCAAGAAATTAAAATTTTCGGAATTTTTTTCTGTTTCCTCTGTTACTATCGCAGATCTGTCATTTGAGTAACAACAAATCGTCTCTACGAGCACTTTGCGTAAATCAAGAAATCAAAATTTTCGGAATTTTTTTGTTTCCTCTGTTACTATCGCAGATCTGTCATTTGAGTAACAACAAATCGTCTCTACGAGCACTTTGCGTAAATCAGGAAATTAAAATTTTCGGAATTTTTTTCTGTTTCCTCTGTTACTATCGCAGATCTGTCATTTGAGTAACAACAAATCGTCTCTACGAGCACTTTGCGTAAATCAAGAAATCAAAATTTTCGGAATTTTTTTCTGTTTCCTCTGTTACTATCGCAGATCTGTCATTTGAGTAACAACAAATCGTCTCTACGAGCACTTTGCGTAAATCAAGAAATCAAAATTTTCGGAATTTTTTTCTGTTTCCTCTGTTACTATCGCAGATCTGTCATTTGAGTAACAACAAATCGTCTCTACGAGCACTTTGCGTAAATCAAGAAATCAAAATTTTCGGAATTTTTTTTCTGTTTCCTCTGTTACTATCGCAGATCTGTCATTTGAGTAACAACAAATCGTCTCTACGAGAACTTTGCGTAAATCAAGAAATTAACATTTTCGGAATTTTTTTCTGTTTCCTCTGTTACTATCGCAGATCTGTCATTTGAGTAACAACAAATCGTCTCTACGAGCACTTTGCGTAAATCAAGAAATCACAATTTTCGGATTTTTTTTTTGTTTCCTCTGTTACTATCGCAGATCTGTCATTTGAGTAACAACAAATCGTCTCTACGAGCCCTTTGCGTAAATCAAGAAATCAAAATTTTCGGAATTTTTTTCTGTTTCCTGTGTTACTATCGCAGATCTGTCATTTGAGTAACAACAAATCGTCTCTACGAGCACTTTGCGTAAATCAAGAAATTAAAATTTTCGGAATTTTTTTCTGTTTCCTCTGTTACTATCGCAGATCTGTCATTTGAGTAACAACAATTCGTCTCTACGAGCACTTTGCGTAAATCAAGAAATCAAAATTTTCGGAATTTTTTTCTGTTTCCTCTGTTACTATCGCAGATCTGTCATTTGAGTAACAACAAATCGTCTCTACGAGCACTTTGCGTAAATCAAGAAATCAAAATTTTCGGAATTTTTTTCTGTTTCCTCTGTTACTATCGCAGATCTGTCATTTGAGTAACAACAAATCGTCTCTACGAGCACTTTGCGTAAATCAAGAAATCAAAATTTTCGGAATTTTTTTCTGTTTCCTCTGTTACTATCGCAGATCTGTCATTTGAGTAACAACAAATCGTCTCTACGAGCACTTTGCGTAAATCAAGAAATTAAAATTTTCGGAATTTTTTTCTGTTTCCTCTGTTACTATCGCAGATCTGTCATTTGAGTAACAACAAATCGTCTCTACGAGCACTTTGCGTAAATCAAGAAATCAAAATTTTCGGAATTTTTTTCTGTTTCCTCGGTTACTATCGCAGATCTGTCATTTGAGTAACAACAAATCGTCTCTACGAGCACTTTGCGTAAATCAAGAAATTAAAATTTTCGGAATTTTTTTCTGTTTCCTCTGTTACTATCGCAGATCTGTCATTTGAGTAACAACAATTCGTCTCTACGAGCACTTTGCGTAAATCAAGAAATCAAAATTTTCGGAATTTTTTTCTGTTTCCTCTGTTACTATCGCAGATCTGTCATTTGAGTAACAACAAATCGTCTCTACGAGCACTTTGCGTAAATCAAGAAATCAAAATTTTCGGAATTTTTTTCTGTTTCCTCTGTTACTATCGCAGATCTGTCATTTGAGTAACAACAATTCGTCTCTACGAGCACTTTGCGTAAATCAAGAAATCAAAATTTTCGGAATTTTTTTCTGTTTCCTCTGTTACTATCGCAGATCTGTCATTTGAGTAACAACAAATCGTCTCTACGAGCACTTTGCGTAAATCAAGAAATCAAAATTTTCGGAATTTTTTTCTGTTTCCTCTGTTACTAGCGCAGATCTGTCATTTGAGTAACAACAAATCGTCTCTACGAGCACTTTGCGTAAATCAAGAAATTAAAATTTTCGGAATTTTTTTCTGTTTCCTCTGTTACTATCGCAGATCTGTCATTTGAGTAACAACAATTCGTCTCTACGAGCACTTTGCGTAAATCAAGAAATTTAAATTTTCGGAATTTTTTTCTGTTTCCTCTGTTACTATCGCAGATCTGTCATTTGAGTAACAACAAATCGTCTCTACGAGCACTTTGCGTAAATCAAGAAATCAAAATTTTCGGAATTTTTTTCTGTTTCCTCTGTTACTATCGCAGATCTGTCATTTGAGTAACAACAAATCGTCACTACGAGCACTTTGCGTAAATCAAGAAATCAAAATTTTCGGAATTTTTTTCTGTTTCCTCTGTTACTATCGCAGATCTGTCATTTGAGTAACAACAAATCGTCTCTACGAGCACTTTGCGTAAATCAAGAAATTAAAATTTTCGGAATTTTTTTCTGTTTCCTCTGTTACTATCGCAGATCTGTCATTTGAGTAACAACAAATCGTCTCTACGAGCACTTTGCGTAAATCAAGAAATCAAAATTTTCGGAATTTTTTTGTTTCCTCTGTTACTATCGCAGATCTGTCATTTGAGTAACAACAAATCGTCTCTACGAGCACTTTGCGTAAATCAGGAAATTAAAATTTTCGGAATTTTTTTCTGTTTCCTCTGTTACTATCGCAGATCTGTCATTTGAGTAACAACAAATCGTCTCTACGAGCACTTTGCGTAAATCAAGAAATCAAAATTTTCGGAATTTTTTTCTGTTTCCTCTGTTACTATCGCAGATCTGTCATTTGAGTAACAACAAATCGTCTCTACGAGCACTTTGCGTAAATCAAGAAATCAAAATTTTCGGAATTTTTTTCTGTTTCCTCTGTTACTATCGCAGATCTGTCATTTGAGTAACAACAAATCGTCTCTACGAGCACTTTGCGTAAATCAAGAAATCAAAATTTTCGGAATTTTTTTTCTGTTTCCTCTGTTACTATCGCAGATCTGTCATTTGAGTAACAACAAATCGTCTCTACGAGAACTTTGCGTAAATCAAGAAATTAACATTTTCGGAATTTTTTTTCTGTTTCCTCTGTTACTATCGCAGATCTGTCATTTGAGTAACAACAAATCGTCTCTACGAGCACTTTGCCTAAATCAAGAAATCACAATTTTCGGAATTTTTTTTTGTTTCCTCTGTTACTATCGCAGATCTGTCATTTGAGTAACAACAAATCGTCTCTACGAGCCCTTTGCGTAAATCAAGAAATCAAAATTTTCGGAATTTTTTTCTGTTTCCTGTGTTACTATCGCAGATCTGTCATTTGAGTAACAACAAATCGTCTCTACGAGCACTTTGCGTAAATCAAGAAATTAAAATTTTCGGAATTTTTTTCTGTTTCCTCTGTTACTATCGCAGATCTGTCATTTGAGTAACAACAATTCGTCTCTACGAGCACTTTGCGTAAATCAAGAAATTAAAATTTTCGGAATTTTTTTCTGTTTCCTCTGTTACTATCGCAGATCTGTCATTTGAGTAACAACAATTCGTCTCTACGAGCACTTTGCGTAAATCAAGAAATCAAAATTTTCGGAATTTTTTTCTGTTTCCTCTGTTACTATCGCAGATCTGTCATTTGAGTAACAACAAATCGTCTCTACGAGCACTTTGCGTAAATCAAGAAATCAAAATTTTCGGAATTTTTTTCTGTTTCCTCTGTTACTATCGCAGATCTGTCATTTGAGTAACAACAAATCGTCTCTACGAGCACTTTGCGTAAATCAGGAAATTAAAATTTTCGGAATTTTTTTCTGTTTCCTCTGTTACTATCGCAGATCTGTCATTTGAGTAACAACAAATCGTCTCTACGAGCACTTTGCGTAAATCAAGAAATCAAAATTTTCGGAATTTTTTTCTGTTTCCTCTGTTACTATCGCAGATCTGTCATTTGAGTAACAACAAATCGTCTCTACGAGCACTTTGCGTAAATCAAGAAATTAAAATTTTCGGAATTTTTTTGTTTCCTCTGTTACTATCGCAGATCTGTCATTTGAGTAACAACAATTCGTCTCTACGAGCACTTTGCGTAAATCAAGAAATCAAAATTTTCGGAATTTTTTTGTTTCCTCTGTTACTATCGCAGATCTGTCATTTGAGTAACAACAAATCGTCTCTACGAGCACTTTGCGTAAATCAAGAAATCAAAATTTTCGGAATTTTTTTCTGTTTCCTCTGTTACTAGCGCAGATCTGTCATTTGAGTAACAACAAATCGTCTCTACGAGCACTTTGCGTAAATCAAGAAATTAAAATTTTCGGAATTTTTTTCTGTTTCCTCTGTTACTATCGCAGATCTGTCATTTGAGTAACAACAATTCGTCTCTACGAGCACTTTGCGTAAATCAGGAAATTAAAATTTTCGGAATTTTTTTCTGTTTCCTCTGTTACTATCGCAGATCTGTCATTTGAGTAACAACAAATCGTCTCTACGAGCACTTTGCGTAAATCAAGAAATCAAAATTTTCGGAATTTTTTTCTGTTTCCTCTGTTACTATCGCAGATCTGTCATTTGAGTAACAACAAATCGTCACTACGAGCACTTTGCGTAAATCAAGAAATCAAAATTTTCGGAATTTTTTTCTGTTTCCTCTGTTACTATCGCAGATCTGTCATTTGAGTAACAACAAATCGTCTCTACGAGCACTTTGCGTAAATCAAGAAATTAAAATTTTCGGAATTTTTTTCTGTTTCCTCTGTTACTATCGCAGATCTGTCATTTGAGTAACAACAAATCGTCTCTACGAGCACTTTGCGTAAATCAAGAAATCAAAATTTTCGGAATTTTTTTGTTTCCTCTGTTACTATCGCAGATCTGTCATTTGAGTAACAACAAATCGTCTCTACGAGCACTTTGCGTAAATCAGGAAATTAAAATTTTCGGAATTTTTTTCTGTTTCCTCTGTTACTATCGCAGATCTGTCATTTGAGTAACAACAAATCGTCTCTACGAGCACTTTGCGTAAATCAAGAAATCAAAATTTTCGGAATTTTTTTCTGTTTCCTCTGTTACTATCGCAGATCTGTCATTTGAGTAACAACAAATCGTCTCTACGAGCACTTTGCGTAAATCAAGAAATAAAAATTTTCGGAATTTTTTTCTGTTTCCTCTGTTACTATCGCAGATCTGTCATTTGAGTAACAACAAATCGTCTCTACGAGCACTTTGCGTAAATCAAGAAATCAAAATTTTCGGAATTTTTTTTCTGTTTCCTCTGTTACTATCGCAGATCTGTCATTTGAGTAACAACAAATCGTCTCTACGAGAACTTTGCGTAAATCAAGAAATTAACATTTTCGGAATTTTTTTCTGTTTCCTCTGTTACTATCGCAGATCTGTCATTTGAGTAACAACAAATCGTCTCTACGAGCACTTTGAGTAAATCAAGAAATCACAATTTTCGGAATTTTTTTTTGTTTCCTCTGTTACTATCGCAGATCTGTCATTTGAGTAACAACAAATCGTCTCTACGAGCCCTTTGCGTAAATCAAGAAATCAAAATTTTCGGAATTTTTTTCTGTTTCCTGTGTTACTATCGCAGATCTGTCATTTGAGTAACAACAAATCGTCTCTACGAGCACTTTGCGTAAATCAAGAAATTAAAATTTTCGGAATTTTTTTCTGTTTCCTCTGTTACTATCGCAGATCTGTCATTTGAGTAACAACAATTCGTCTCTACGAGCACTTTGCGTAAATCAAGAAATCAAAATTTTCGGAATTTTTTTCTGTTTCCTCTGTTACTATCGCAGATCTGTCATTTGAGTAACAACAAATCGTCTCTACGAGCACTTTGCGTAAATCAAGAAATCAAAATTTTCGGAATTTTTTCTGTTTCCTCTGTTACTATCGCAGATCTGTCATTTGAGTAACAACAAATCGTCTCTACGAGCACTTTGCGTAAATCAAGAAATCAAAATTTTCGGAATTTTTTTCTGTTTCCTCTGTTACTATCGCAGATCTGTCATTTGAGTAACAACAAATCGTCTCTACGAGCACTTTGCGTAAATCAAGAAATTAAAATTTTCGGAATTTTTTTCTGTTTCCTCTGTTACTATCGCAGATCTGTCATTTGAGTAACAACAAATCGTCTCTACGAGCACTTTGCGTAAATCAAGAAATCAAAATTTTCGGAATTTTTTTCTGTTTCCTCGGTTACTATCGCAGATCTGTCATTTGAGTAACAACAAATCGTCTCTACGAGCACTTTGCGTAAATCAAGAAATTAAAATTTTCGGAATTTTTTTCTGTTTCCTCTGTTACTATCGCAGATCTGTCATTTGAGTAACAACAATTCGTCTCTACGAGCACTTTGCGTAAATCAAGAAATCAAAATTTTCGGAATTTTTTTCTGTTTCCTCTGTTACTATCGCAGATCTGTCATTTGAGTAACAACAAATCGTCTCTACGAGCACTTTGCGTAAATCAAGAAATCAAAATTTTCGGAATTTTTTTCTGTTTCCTCTGTTACTATCGCAGATCTGTCATTTGAGTAACAACAAATCGTCTCTACGAGCACTTTGCGTAAATCAAGAAATCAAAATTTTCGGAATTTTTTTCTGTTTCCTCTGTTACTATCGCAGATCTGTCATTTGAGTAACAACAAATCGTCTCTACGAGCACTTTGCGTAAATCAAGAAATTAAAATTTTCGGAATTTTTTTCTGTTTCCTCTGTTACTATCGCAGATCTGTCATTTGAGTAACAACAAATCGTCTCTACGAGCACTTTGCGTAAATCAAGAAATCAAAATTTTCGGAATTTTTTTCTGTTTCCTCTGTTACTATCGCAGATCTGTCATTTGAGTAACAACAAATCGTCTCTACGAGCACTTTGCGTAAATCAAGAAATTAAAATTTTCGGAATTTTTTTCTGTTTCCTCTGTTACTATCGCAGATCTGTCATTTGAGTAACAACAATTCGTCTCTAGGAGCACTTTGCGTAAATCAAGAAATCAAAATTTTCGGAATTTTTTTCTGTTTCCTCTGTTACTATCGCAGATCTGTCATTTGAGTAACAACAAATCGTCTCTACGAGCACTTTGCGTAAATCAAGAAATCAAAATTTTCGGAATTTTTTTCTGTTTCCTCTGTTACTATCGCAGATCTGTCATTTGAGTAACAACAAATCGTCTCTACGAGCACTTTGCGTAAATCAAGAAATCAAAATTTTCGGAATTTTTTTCTGTTTCCTCTGTTACTATCGCAGATCTGTCATTTGAGTAACAACAAATCTTCTCTACGAGCACTTTGCGTAAATCAAGAAATTAAAATTTTCGGAATTTTTTTCTGTTTCCTCTGTTACTATCGCAGATCTGTCATTTGAGTAACAACAAATCGTCTCTACGAGCACTTTGCGTAAATCAAGAAATCAAAATTTTCGGAATTTTTTTCTGTTTCCTCTGTTACTATCGCAGATCTGTCATTTGAGTAACAACAAATCGTCTCTACGAGCACTTTGCGTAAATCAAGAAATTAAAATTTTCGGAATTTTTTTCTGTTTCCTCTGTTACTATCGCAGATCTGTCATTTGAGTAACAACAAATCGTCTCTACGAGCACTTTGCGTAAATCAAGAAATCAAAATTTTCGGAATTTTTTTCTGTTTCCTCTGTTACTATCGCAGATCTGTCATTTAAGTAACAACAAATCGTCTCTACGAGCACTTTGCGTAAATCAAGAAATCAAAATTTTCGGAATTTTTTTCTGTTTCCTCTGTTACTATCGCAGATCTGTCATTTGAGTAACAACAAATCGTCTCTACGAGCACTTTGCGTAAATCAAGAAATCAAAATTTTCGGAATTTTTTTCTGTTTCCTCTGTTACTATCGCAGATCTGTCATTTGAGTAACAACAAATCGTCTCTACGAGCAGTTTGCGTAAATCAAGAAATCAAAATTTTCGGAATTTTTTTTGTTTCCTCTGTTACTATCGCAGATCTGTCATTTGAGTAACAACAAATCGTCTCTACGAGCACTTTGCGTAAATCAAGAAATTAAAATTTTCGGAATTTTTTTCTGTTTCCTCTGTTACTATCGCAGATCTGCCATTTGAGTAACAACAAATCGTCTCTACGAGCACTTTGCGTAAATCAAGAAATCAAAATTTTCGGAATTTTTTTCTGTTTCCTCTGTTACTATCGCAGATCTGTCATTTGAGTAACAACAAATCGTCTCTACGAGCCCTTTGCGTAAATCAAGAAATCAAAATTTTCGGAATTTTTTTCTGTTTCCTGTGTTACTATCGCAGATCTGTCATTTGAGTAACAACAAATCGTCTCTACGAGCACTTTGCGTAAATCAAGAAATTAAAATTTTCGGAATTTTTTTCTGTTTCCTCTGTTACTATCGCAGATCTGTCATTTGAGTAACAACAATTCGGCTCTACGAGCACTTTGCGTAAATCAAGAAATCAAAATTTTCGGAATTTTTTTCTGTTTCCTCTGTTACTATCGCAGATCTGTCATTTGAGTAACAACAAATCGTCTCTACGAGCACTTTGCGTAAATCAAGAAATCAAAATTTTCGGATTTTTTTTCTGTTTCCTCTGTTACTATCGCAGATCTGTCATTTGAGTAACAACAAATCGTCTCTACGAGCACTTTGCGTAAATCAAGAAATCAAAATTTTCGGAATTTTTTTCTGTTTCCTCTGTTACTATCGCAGATCTGTCATTTGAGTAACAACAAATCGTCTCTACGAGCACTTTGCGTAAATCAAGAAATCAAAATTTTCGGAATTTTTTTCTGTTTCCTCTGTTACTATCGCAGATCTGTCATTTGAGTAACAACAAATCGTCTCTACGAGCACTTTGCGTAAATCAAGAAATTAAAATTTTCGGAATTTTTTTGTTTCCTCTGTTACTATCGCAGATCTGTCATTTGAGTAACAACAATTCGTCTCTACGAGCACTTTGCGTAAATCAAGAAATCAAAATTTTCGGAATTTTTTTCTGTTTCCTCTGTTACTATCGCAGATCTGTCATTTGAGTAACAACAAATCGTCTCTACGAGCACTTTGCGTAAATCAAGAAATCAAAATTTTCGGAATTTTTTTCTGTTTCCTCTGTTACTAGCGCAGATCTGTCATTTGAGTAACAACAAATCGTCTCTACGAGCACTTTGCGTAAATCAAGAAATTAAAATTTTCGGAATTTTTTTCTGTTTCCTCTGTTACTATCGCAGATCTGTCATTTGAGTAACAACAATTCGTCTCTACGAGCACTTTGCGTAAATCAAGAAATTTAAATTTTCGGAATTTTTTTCTGTTTCCTCTGTTACTATCGCAGATCTGTCATTTGAGTAACAACAAATCGTCTCTACGAGCACTTTGCGTAAATCAAGAAATCAAAATTTTCGGAATTTTTTTCTGTTTCCTCTGTTACTATCGCAGATCTGTCATTTGAGTAACAACAAATCGTCACTACGAGCACTTTGCGTAAATCAAGAAATCAAAATTTTCGGAATTTTTTTCTGTTTCCTCTGTTACTATCGCAGATCTGTCATTTGAGTAACAACAAATCGTCTCTACGAGCACTTTGCGTAAATCAAGAAATTAAAATTTTCGGAATTTTTTTCTGTTTCCTCTGTTACTATCGCAGATCTGTCATTTGAGTAACAACAAATCGTCTCTACGAGCACTTTGCGTAAATCAAGAAATCAAAATTTTCGGAATTTTTTTGTTTCCTCTGTTACTATCGCAGATCTGTCATTTGAGTAACAACAAATCGTCTCTACGAGCACTTTGCGTAAATCAGGAAATTAAAATTTTCGGAATTTTTTTCTGTTTCCTCTGTTACTATCGCAGATCTGTCATTTGAGTAACAACAAATCGTCTCTACGAGCACTTTGCGTAAATCAAGAAATCAAAATTTTCGGAATTTTTTTCTGTTTCCTCTGTTACTATTGCAGATCTGTCATTTGAGTAACAACAAATCGTCTCTACGAGCACTTTGCGTAAATCAAGAAATTAAAATTTTCGGAATTTTTTTCTGTTTCCTCTGTTACTATCGCAGATCTGTCATTTGAGTAACAACAAATCGTCTCTACGAGCACTTTGCGTAAATCAAGAAATCAAAATTTTCGGAATTTTTTTCTGTTTCCTCTGTTACTATCGCAGATCTGTCATTTAAGTAACAACAAATCGTCTCTACGAGCACTTTGCGTAAATCAAGAAATCAAAATTTTCGGAATTTTTTTCTGTTTCCTCTGTTACTATCGCAGATCTGTCATTTGATTAACAACAAATCGTCTCTACGAGCACTTTGCGTAAATCAAGAAATCAAAATTTTCGGAATTTTTTTCTGTTTCCTCTGTTACTATCGCAGATCTGTCATTTGAGTAACAACAAATCGTCTCTACGAGCACTTTGCGTAAATCAAGAAATCAAAATTTTCGGAATTTTTTTCTGTTTCCTCTGTTACTATCGCAGATCTGTCATTTGAGTAACAACAAATCGTCTCTACGAGCAGTTTGCGTAAATCAAGAAATCAAAATTTTCGGAATTTTTTTCTGTTTCCTCTGTTACTATCGCAGATCTGTCATTTGAGTAACAACAAATCGTCTCGACGAGCACTTTGCGAAAATCAAAAAATCTAAATTTTCGGAATTTTTTTCTTTTCCCACTCTTACTATCACAGATCTGTCATTTGAGTAACAACAAAACGTCTCTACGAGTACTTCGCGAAAATCAAGAAATTAAAATTTTCGGAATTTTTTTCTTTTTACTAGCTCGGATCTGTCATTTGTGTAGCAACAAAGCGTCACTACGAGAACTTTGCGGAATTAAAGAAATCAAATTTTTCGATTTTTTTTCCTTTTCCTCTATTACTAGCACAGATCTGTCATGCGAGTAACAAAAAACGTCTCTACGAGCACTTTGCAAAAATCATGAAATCAACATTTTCGAATTTTTTTTCTTTTTACTCTGTTACTATCACAGATTTGTCATTTGAGTGACAACAAAACGTCTCTAGGAGCACTTTGCGAAAATCAAAAAATCTAAATTTTCGGAATTTTTTCTTTTTCCTCCGTTACTATCAGAGATATGTCATTTGAGTAACAACAAAACGTCGCTACGAGCACTTCGCGAAAATGCAGAAATCAAAATTTTCGGAATATTTTACCTTTTCCTCTCTTACTATCACAGGTTTGTCATTTGAGTAGCAACAAAACGTCTCTACGAGCACTTTGCGGAATTCAAGAAATCAAAATTGTCGGATTTTTTTTGTTTTTCCCCTGTTACTATCACAGATGTGTCATTAGAGTTACTGCGATACGTCTCTGCGAGCACTTTGCGAAAATCAAGAAATCAAAATTTTCGGATTTTTTTTCTTTTTCCTCTCTTACTATCACAGATCTGTCATTTGAGTAGCAACAAAGCGTCACTACGAGAACTTTGCGGAATTAAAGAAATCAAATTTTTCGATTTTTTTCCTTTTCCTCTATTACTAGCACAGATCTGTCATGCGAGTAACAAAAAACGTCTCTACGAGCACTTTGCAAAAATCATGAAATCACTATTTTCGAAATTTTTTTCTTTTTACTCTGTTACTATCACAGATTTGTCATTTGAGTAACAACAAAACGTCTCTAGGAGCACTTTGCGAAAATCAAAAAATCAAAATTTTCGGAATTTTTTTCTTTTTCCTGTGTTACTATCACAGATCTGTCATTTGAGTAACAACAAAACGTCTCTACGAGCACTTCGCGAAAATGCAGAAATCAAAATTTTCGGAATATTTTTCCTTTTCCTCTTTTACTATCACAGGTTTGTCATTTGAGTAGCAACAAAACGTCTCTACGAGCACTTTGCGGAATTCAAGAAATCAAAATTGTCGGAATTTTTTTGTTTTTCCCCTGTTACTATCACAGATGTGTCATTAGAGTTACTACGAAACGTCTCTGCGAGCACTTTGCGAAAATCAAGAAATCAAAATTTTCGGAATATTTTTCCTTTTCCTCTCTTACTATCACAGGTTTGTCATTTGAGTAGCAACAAAACGTCTCTACTAGCATTTCGCGAAAATCAAGAAATCAAAATTTTCGGAATTTTTTTCTTTTTACTCTGTTACTATCACAGATCTGTCATTTGTGTTACTACAAAACGTCTCGACGAGCACTTTGCGAAAATCAAAAAATCTAAATTTTCGGAATTTTTTTCTTTTCCCACTCTTACTATCACAGATCTGTCATTTGACTAACAACAAAACGTCTCTACGAGTACTTCGCGAAAATCAAGAAATTAAAATTTTCGGAATTTTTTTCTTTTTACTAGCTCGGATCTGTCATTTGTGTAGCAACAAAGCGTCACTACGAGAACTTTGCGGAATTAAAGAAATCAAAATTGTCGGAATTTTTTTGTTTTTCCCCTGTTACTATCACAGATGTGTCATTAGAGTTACTACGAAACGTCTCTGCGAGCACTTTGCGAAAATCAAGAAATCAAAATTTTCGGAATATTTTTCCTTTTCCTCTCTTACTATCACAGGTTTGTCATTTGAGTAGCAACAAAACGTCTCTACTAGCATTTCGCGAAAATCAAGAAATCAAAATTTTCGGAATTTTTTTCTTTTTACTCTGTTACTATCACAGATCTGTCATTTGTGTTACTACAAAACGTCTCGACGAGCACTTTGCGAAAATCAAAAAATCTAAATTTTCGGAATTTTTTTCTTTTTCCTCTGTTACTATCACAGATCTGTCATTTGAGTAACAACAAAACGTCTCTACGAGCACTTCGCGAAAATGCAGAAATCAAAATTTTCGGAATATTTTTCCTTTTCCTCTTTTACTATCACAGGTTTGTCATTTGAGTAGCAACAAAACGTCTCTACGAGCACTTTGCGGAATTCAAGAAATCAAAATTGTCGGAATTTTTTTGTTTTTCCCCTGTTACTATCACAGATGTGTCATTAGAGTTACTACGAAACGTCTCTGCGAGCACTTTGCGAAAATCAAGAAATCAAAATTTTCGGAATATTTTTCCTTTTCCTCTCTTACTATCACAGGTTTGTCATTTGAGTAGCAACAAAACGTCTCTACTAGCATTTCGCGAAAATCAAGAAATCAAAATTTTCGGAATTTTTTTCTTTTTACTCTGTTACTATCACAGATCTGTCATTTGTGTTACTATCGTCGGAATTTTTTTCTTTTTACTCTGTTACTATCACAGATCTGTCATTTGTGTTACTACAAAACGTCTCGACGAGCACTTTGCGAAAATCAAAAAATCTAAATTTTCGGAATTTTTTTCTTTTTCCTCTGTTACTATCACAGATCTGTCATTTGAGTAACAACAAAACGTCTCGACGAGCACTTTGCGAAAATCAAAAAATCTAAATTTTCGGAATTTTTTTCTTTTCCCACTCTTACTATCACAGATCTGTCATTTGAGTAACAACAAAACGTCTCTACGAGTACTTCGCGAAAATCACGAAATAAAAATTTTCGGAATTTTTTTCTTTTTACTAGCTCGGATCTGTCATTTGTGTAGCAACAAAGCGTCACTACGAGAACTTTGCGGAATTAAAGAAATCAAATTTTTCGATTTTTTTTCCTTTTCCTCTATTACTAGCACAGATCTGTCATGCGAGTAACAAAAAACGTCTCTACGAGCACTTTGCAAAAATCATGAAATCAACATTTTCGAAATTTTTTTCTTTTTACTCTGTTACTATCACAGATTTGTCATTTGAGTGACAACAAAACGTCTCTACGAGCACTTCGCGAAAATGCAGAAATCAAAATTTTCGGAATATTTTTCCTTTTCCTCTTTTACTATCACAGGTTTGTCATTTGAGTAGCAACAAAACGTCTCTACGAGCACTTTGCGGAATTCAAGAAATCAAAATTGTCGGAATTTTTTTGTTTTTCCCCTGTTACTATCACAGATGTGTCATTAGAGTTACTACGAAACGTCTCTGCGAGCACTTTGCGAAAATCAAGAAATCAAAATTTTCGGAATTTTTTTCTTTTTCCTCTCTTACTATCACAGATCTGTCATTTGAGTAACAACAAAACGTCCCTACGAGCACTTCGCGAAAATGCAGAAATCAAAATTTTCGGAATATTTTTCCTTTTCCTCTCTTACTATCACAGGTTTGTCATTTGAGTAGCAACAAAACGTCTCTACTAGCATTTCGCGAAAATCAAGAAATCAAAATTTTCGGAATTTTTTTCTTTTTACTCTGTTACTATCACAGATCTGTCATTTGTGTTACTACAAAACGTCTCGACGAGCACTTTGCGAAAATCAAAAAATCTAAATTTTCGGAATTTTTTTCTTTTCCCACTCTTACTATCACAGATCTGTCATTTGAGTAACAACAAAACGTCTCTACGAGTACTTCGCGAAAATCAAGAAATTAAAATTTTCGGAATTTTTTTCTTTTTACTAGCTCGGATCTGTCATTTGTGTAGCAACAAAGCGTCACTACGAGAACTTTGCGGAATTAAAGAAATCAAATTTTTCGATTTTTTTTCCTTTTCCTCTATTACTAGCACAGATCTGTCATGCGAGTAACAAAAAACGTCTCTACGAGCACTTTGCAAAAATCATTAAATCAACATTTTCGAAATTTTTTTCTTTTTACTCTGTTACTATCACAGATTTGTCATTTGAGTGACAACAAAACGTCTCTAGGAGCACTTTGCTAAAATCAAAAAATCTAAATTTTCGGAATTTTTTTCTTTTTCCTCTGTTACTATCACAGATCTGTCATTTGAGTAACAACAAAACGTCTCTACGAGCACTTCGCGAAAATGCAGAAATCAAAATTTTCGGAATATTTTACCTTTTCCTCTCTTACTATCACAGGTTTGTCATTTGAGTAGCAACAAAACGTCTCTACGAGCACTTTGCGGAATTCAAGAAATCAAAATTGTCGGATTTTTTTTGTTTTTCCCCGGTTACTATCACAGATGTGTCATTAGAGTTACTGCGATACATCTCTGCGAGCACTTTGCGAAAATCAAGAAATCAAAATTTTCGGAATTTTTTTCTTTTTCCTCTCTTACTATCACAGATCTGTCATTTGAGTAGCAACAAAGCGTCACTACGAGAACTTTGCGGAATTAAAGAAATCAAATTTTTCGATTTTTTTTCCTTTTCCTCTATTACTAGCACAGATCTGTCATGCGAGTAACAAAAAACGTCTCTACGAGCACTTTGCAAAAATCATGAAATCACTATTTTCGAAATTTTTTTCTTTTTACTCTGTTACTATCACAGATTTGTCATTTGAGTAACAACAAAACGTCTCTAGGAGCACTTTGCGAAAATCAAAAAATTTAAATTTTCGGAATTTTTTTCTTTTTCCTCTGTTACTATCACAGATCTGTCATTTGAGTAACAACAAAACGTCTCTACGAGCACTTCACGAAAATGCAGAAATCAAAATTTTCGGAATATTTTTCCTTTTCCTCTTTTACTATCACAGGTTTGTCATTTGAGTAGCAACAAAACGTCTCTACGAGCACTTTGCGGAATTCAAGAAATCAAAATTGTCGGAATTTTTTTGTTTTTCCCCTGTTACTATCACAGATGTGTCATTAGAGTTACTACGAAACGTCTCTGCGAGCACTTTGCGAAAATCAAGAAATCAAAATTTTCGGAATTTTTTTCTTTTTCCTCTCTTACTATCACAGATCTGTCATTTGAGTAACAACAAAACGTCCCTACGAGCACTTCGCGAAAATGCAGAAATCAAAATTTTCGGAATATTTTTCCTTTTCCTCTCTTACTATCACAGGTTTGTCATTTGAGTAGCAACAAAACGTCTCTACTAGCATTTCGCGAAAATCAAGAAATCAAAATTTTCGGAATTTTTTTCTTTTTACTCTGTTACTATCACAGATCTGTCATTTGTGTTACTACAAAATGTCTCGACGAGCACTTTGCGAAAATCAAAAAATCTAAATTTTCGGAATTTTTTTCTGTTCCCACTCTTACTATCACAGATCTGTCATTTGAGTAACAACAAAACGTCTCTACGAGTACTTCGCGAAAATCAAGAAATTAAAATTTTCGGAATTTTTTTCTTTTTACTAGCTCGGATCTGTCATTTGTGTAGCAACAAAGCGTCACTACGAGAACTTTGCGGAATTAAAGAAATCAAATTTTTCGATTTTTTTCCTTTTCCTCTATTACTAGCACAGATCTGTCATGCGAGTAACAAAAAACGTCTCTACGAGCACTTTGCAAAAATCATGAAATCAACATTTTCGAAATTTTTTTCTGTTTCCTCTGTTACTATCGCAGATCTGTCATTTGAGTAACAACAAATCGTCTCTACGAGCACTTTGCGTAAATCAAGAAATCAAAATTTTCGGAATTTTTTTCTGTTTCCTCTGTTACTATCGCAGATCTGTCATTTGAGTAACAACAAATCGTCTCTACGAGCACTTTGCGTAAATCAAGAAATCAAAATTTTCGGAATTTTTTTCTGTTTCCTCTGTTACTATCGCAGATCTGTCATTTGAGTAACAACAAATCGTCTCTACGAGCACTTTGCGTAAATCAAGAAATTAAAATTTTCGGATTTTTTTTCTGTTTCCTCTGTTTCTATCGCAGATCTCTCATTTGAGTAACAACAATTCGTCTCTACGAGCACTTTGCGTAAATCAAGAAATCAAAATTTTCGGAATTTTTTTCTGTTTCCTCTGTTACTATCGCAGATCTGTCATTTGAGTAACAACAAATCGTATCTACGAGCACTTTGCGTAAATCAAGAAATCAAAATTTTCGGAATTTTTTTCTGTTTCCTCTGTTACTATCGCAGATCTGTCATTTGAGTAACAACAAATCGTCTCTACGAGCACTTTGCGTAAATCAAGAAATCAAAATTTTCGGAATTTTTTTCTGTTTCCTCTGTTACTATCGCAGATCTGTCATTTGAGTAACAACAAATCGTCTCTACGAGCACTTTGCGTAAATCAAGAAATTAAAATTTTCGGAATTTTTTCTGTTTCCTCTGTTACTATCGCAGATCTGTCATTTGAGTAACAACAAATCGTCTCTACGAGCACTTTGCGTAAATCAAGAAATCAAAATTTTCGGAATTTTTTTCTGTTTCCTCTGTTACTATCGCAGATCTGTCATTTGAGTAACAACAAATCGTCTCTACGAGCACTTTGCGTAAATCAAGAAATCAAAATTTTCGGAATTTTTTTCTGTTTCCTCTGTTACTATCGCAGATCTGTCATTTGAGTAACAACAAATCGTCTCTACGAGCACTTTGCGTAAATCAAGAAATCAAAATTTTCGGAATTTTTTTCTGTTTCCTGTGTTACTATCGCAGATCTGTCATTTGAGTAACAACAATTCGTCTCTACGAGCACTTTGCGTAAATCAAGAAATCAAAATTTTCGGAATTTTTTTCTGTTTCCTCTGTTACTATCGCAGATCTGTCATTTGAGTAACAACAAATCGTCTCTACGAGCACTTTGCGTAAATCAAGAAATCAAAATTTTCGGAATTTTTTTCTGTTTCCTCTGTTACTATCGCAGATCTGTCATTTGAGTAACAACAAATCGTCTCTACGAGCACTTTGCGTAAATCAAGAAATTAAAATTTTCGGAATTTTTTTCTGTTTCCTCTGTTACTATCGCAGATCTGTCATTTGAGTAACAACAAATCGTCTCTACGAGCACTTTGCGTAAATCAAGAAATCAAAATTTTCGGAATTTTTTCTGTTTCCTCTGTTACTATCGCAGATCTGTCATTTGAGTAACAACAAATCGTCTCTACGAGCACTTTGCGTAAATCAAGAAATCAAAATTTTCGGAATTTTTTTCTGTTTCCTCTGTTACTATCGCAGATCTGTCATTTGAGTAACAACAAATCGTCTCTACGAGCACTTTGCGTAAATCAAGAAATCAAAATTTTCGGAATTTTTTTCTGTTTCCTCTGTTACTATCGCAGATCTGTCATTTGAGTAACAACAAATCGTCTCTACGAGCACTTTGCGTAAATCAAGAAATTAAAATTTTCGGAATTTTTTTCTGTTTCCTCTGTTACTATCGCAGATCTGTCATTTGAGTAACAACAAATCGTCTCTACGAGCACTTTGCGTAAATCAAGAAATCAAAATTTTCGGAATTTTTTCTGTTTCCTCTGTTACTATCGCAGATCTGTCATTTGAGTAACAACAAATCGTCTCTACGAGCACTTTGCGTAAATCAAGAAATCAAAATTTTCGGAATTTTTTTCTGTTTCCTCTGTTACTATCGCAGATCTGTCATTTGAGTAACAACAAATCGTCTCTACGAGCACTTTGCGTAAATCAAGAAATCAAAATTTTCGGAATTTTTTTCTGTTTCCTCTGTTACTATCGCAGATCTGTCATTTGAGTAACAACAAATCGTCTCTACGAGCACTTTGCGTAAATCAAGAAATCAAAATTTTCGGAATTTTTTTCTGTTTCCTCTGTTACTATCGCAGATCTGTCATTTGAGTAACAACAAATCGTCTCTACGAGCACTTTGCGTAAATCAAGAAATTAAAATTTTCGGAATTTTTTTCTGTTTCCTCTGTTACTATCGCAGATCTGTCATTTGAGTAACAACAAATCGTCTCTACGAGCACTTTGCGTAAATCAAGAAATCAAAATTTTCGGAATTTTTTTCTGTTTCCTCTGTTACTATCGCAGATCTGTCATTTGAGTAACAACAAATCGTCTCTACGAGCACTTTGCGTAAATCAAGAAATCAAAATTTTCGGAATTTTTTTCTGTTTCCTCTGTTACTATCGCAGATCTGTCATTTGAGTAACAACAAATCGTCTCTACGAGCACTTTGCGTAAATCAAGAAATCAAAATTTTCGGAATTTTTTTCTGTTTCCTCTGTTACTATCGCAGATCTGTCATTTGAGTAACAACAAATCGTCTCTACGAGCACTTTGCGTAAATTAAGAAATCAAAATTTTCGGAATTTTTTTCTGTTTCCTCTGTTACTATCGCAGATCTGTCATTTGAGTAACAACAAATCGTCTCTACGAGCACTTTGCGTAAATCAAGAAATCAAAATTTTCGGAATTTTTTTCTGTTTCCTCTGTTACTATCGCAGATCTGTCATTTGAGTAACAACAAATCGTCTCTACGACCACTTTGCGTAAATCAAGAAATCAAAATTTTCGGAATTTTTTTCTGTTTCCTCTGTTACTATCGCAGATCTGTCATTTGAGTAACAACAAATCGTCTCTACGAGAACTTTGCGTAAATCAAGAAATTAAAATTTTCGGAATTTTTTTCTGTTTCCTGTGTTACTATCGCAGATCTGTCATTTGAGTACAACAAATCGTCTCTACGAGCACTTTGCGTAAATCAAGAAATTAAAATTTTCGGAATTTTTTTCTGTTTCCTCTGTTACTATCGCAGATCTGTCATTTGAGTAACAACAATTCGTCTCTACGAGCACTTTGCGTAAATCAAGAAATTAAAATTTTCGGAATTTTTTTCTGTTTCCTCTGTTACTATCGCAGATCTGTCATTTGAGTAACAACAAATCGTCTCTACGAGCCCTTTGCGTAAATCAAGAAATCAAAATTTTCGGAATTTTTTTCTGTTTCCTGTGTTACTATCGCAGATCTGTCATTTGAGTAACAACAAATCGTCTCTACGAGCACTTTGCGTAAATCAAGAAATTAAAATTTTCGGAATTTTTTTCTGTTTCCTCTGTTACTATCGCAGATCTGTCATTTGAGTAACAACAAATCGTCTCTACGAGCACTTTGCGTAAATCAAGAAATCAAAATTTTCGGAATTTTTTTCTGTTTCCTCTGTTACTATCGCAGATCTGTCATTTGAGTAACAACAAATCGTCTCTACGAGCACTTTGCGTAAATTAATAAATCAAAATTTTCGGAATTTTTTTCTGTTTCCTCTGTTACTATCGCAGATCTGTCATTTGAGTAACAACAAATCGTCTCTACGAGCACTTTGCGTAAATCAAGAAATCAAAATTTTCGGAATTTTTTTCTGTTTCCTCTGTTACTATCGCAGATCTGTCATTTGAGTAACAACAAATCGTCTCTACGAGCACTTTGCGTAAATCAAGAAATCAACATTTTCGGAATTTTTTTCTGTTTCCTCTGTTACTATCGCAGATCTGTCATTTGAGTAACAACAAATCGTCTCTACGAGAACTTTGCGTAAATCAAGAAATTAAAATTTTCGGAATTTTTTTCTGTTTCCTCTGTTACTATCGCAGATCTGTCATTTGAGTAACAACAAATCGTCTCTACGAGCACTTTGCGTAAATCAAGAAATCAAAATTTTCGGAATTTTTTTTGTTTCCTCTGTTACTATCGCAGATCTGTCATTTGAGTAACAACAAATCGTCTCTACGAGCACTTTGCGTAAATCAAGAAATTAAAATTTTCGGAATTTTTTTCTGTTTCCTCTGTTACTATCGCAGATCTGTCATTTGAGTAACAACAAATCGTCTCTACGAGCACTTTGCGTAAATCAAGAAATCAAAATTTTCGGAATTTTTTTCTGTTTCCTCTGTTACTATCGCAGATCTGTCATTTGAGTAACAACAAATCGTCTCTACGAGCCCTTTGCGTAAATCAAGAAATCAAAATTTTCGGAATTTTTTTCTGTTTCCTGTGTTACTATCGCAGATCTGTCATTTGAGTAACAACAAATCGTCTCTACGAGCACTTTGCGTAAATCAAGAAATTAAAATTTTCCGAATTTTTTTCTGTTTCCTCTGTTACTATCGCAGATCTGTCATTTGAGTAACGACATTTCGTCTCTACGAGCACTTTGCGTAAATCAAGAAATCAAAATTTTCGGAATTTTTTTCTGTTTTCTCTGTTACTATCGCAGATCTGTCATTTGAGTAACAACAAATCGTCTCTACGAGCACTTTGCGTAAATCAAGAAATCAAAATTTTCGGAATTTTTTTCTGTTTCCTCTGTTACTATCGCAGATCTGTCATTTGAGTAACAACAAATCGTCTCTACGAGCACTTTGCGTAAATCAAGAAATCAAAATTTTCGGAATTTTTTTCTGTTTCCTCTGTTACTATCGCAGATCTGTCATTTGAGTAACAACAAATCGTCTCTACGAGCACTTTGCGTAAATTAAGAAATCAAAATTTTCGGAATTTTTTTCTGTTTCCTCTGTTACTATCGCAGATCTGTCATTTGAGTAACAACAAATCGTCTCTACGAGCACTTTGCGTAAATCAAGAAATCAAAATTTTCGGATTTTTTTTCTGTTTCCTCTGTTACTATCGCAGATCTGTCATTTGAGTAACAACAAATCGTCTCTACGAGCACTTTGCGTAAATCAAGAAATCAAAATTTTCGGAATTTTTTTTCTGTTTCCTCTGTTACTATCGCAGATCTGTCATTTGAGTAACAACAAATCGTCTCTACGAGAACTTTGCGTAAATCAAGAAATTAACATTTTCGGAATTTTTTTCTGTTTCCTCTGTTACTATCGCAGATCTGTCATTTGAGTAACAACAAATCGTCTCTACGAGCACTTTGCGTAAATCAAGAAATCACAATTTTCGGAATTTTTTTTTGTTTCCTCTGTTACTATCGCAGATCTGTCATTTGAGTAACAACAAATCGTCTCTACGAGCCCTTTGCGTAAATCAAGAAATCAAAATTTTCGGAATTTTTTTCTGTTTCCTGTGTTACTATCGCAGATCTGTCATTTGAGTAACAACAAATCGTCTCTACGAGCACTTTGCGTAAATCAAGAAATTAAAATTTTCGGAATTTTTTTCTGTTTCCTCTGTTACTATCGCAGATCTGTCATTTGAGTAACAACAATTCGTCTCTACGAGCACTTTGCGTAAATCAAGAAATCAAAATTTTCGGAATTTTTTTCTGTTTCCTCTGTTACTATCGCAGATCTGTCATTTGAGTAACAACAAATCGTCTCTACGAGCACTTTGCGTAAATCAAGAAATCAAAATTTTCGGAATATTTTTCTGTTTCCTCTGTTACTATCGCAGATCTGTCATTTGAGTAACAACAAATCGTCTCTACGAGCACTTTGCGTAAATCAAGAAATCAAAATTTTCGGAATTTTTTTCTGTTTCCTCTGTTACTATCGCAGATCTGTCATTTGAGTAACAACAAATCGTCTCTACGAGCACTTTGCGTAAATCAAGAAATTAAAATTTTCGGAATTTTTTTCTGTTTCCTCTGTTACTATCGCAGATCTGTCATTTGAGTAACAACAAATCGTCTCTACGAGCACTTTGCGTAAATCAAGAAATCAAAATTTTCGGAATTTTTTTCTGTTTCCTCGGTTACTATCGCAGATCTGTCATTTGAGTAACAACAAATCGTCTCTACGAGCACTTTGCGTAAATCAAGAAATTAAAATTTTCGGAATTTTTTTCTGTTTCCTCTGTTACTATCGCAGATCTGTCACTTGAGTAACAACAATTCGTCTCTACGAGCACTTTGCGTAAATCAAGAAATCAAAATTTTCGGAATTTTTTTCTGTTTCCTCTGTTACTATCGCAGATCTGTCATTTGAGTAACAACAAATCGTCTCTACGAGCACTTTGCGTAAATCAAGAAATCAAAATTTTCGGAATTTTTTTCTGTTTCCTCTGTTACTATCGCAGATCTGTCATTTAAGTAACAACAAATCGTCTCTACGAGCACTTTGCGTAAATCAAGAAATCAAAATTTTCGGAATTTTTTTCTGTTTCCTCTGTTACTATCGCAGATCTGTCATTTGAGTAACAACAAATCGTCTCTACGAGCACTTTGCGTAAATCAAGAAATCAAAATTTTCGGAATTTTTTTCTGTTTCCTCTGTTACTATCGCAGATCTGTCATTTGAGTAACAACAAATCGTCTCTACGAGCAGTTTGCGTAAATCAAGAAATCAAAATTTTCGGAATTTTTTTTGTTTCCTCTGTTACTATCGCAGATCTGTCATTTGAGTAACAACAAATCGTCTCTACGAGCACTTTGCGTAAATCAAGAAATTAAAATTTTCGGAATTTTTTTCTGTTTCCTCTGTTACTATCGCAGATCTGTCATTTGAGTAACAACAAATCGTCTCTACGAGCACTTTGCGTAAATCAAGAAATCAAAATTTTCGGAATTTTTTTCTGTTTCCTCGGTTACTATCGCAGATCTGTCATTTGAGTAACAACAAATCGTCTCTACGAGCACTTTGCGTAAATCAAGAAATTAAAATTTTCGGAATTTTTTTGTTTCCTCTGTTACTATCGCAGATCTGTCATTTGAGTAACAACAATTCGTCTCTACGAGCACTTTGCGTAAATCAAGAAATCAAAATTTTCGGAATTTTTTTCTGTTTCCTCTGTTACTATCGCAGATCTGTCATTTGAGTAACAACAAATCGTCTCTACGAGCACTTTGCGTAAATCAAGAAATCAAAATTTTCGGAATTTTTTTCTGTTTCCTCTGTTACTATCGCAGATCTGTCATTTGAGTAACAACAAATCGTCTCTACGAGCACTTTGCGTAAATCAAGAAATCAAAATTTTCGGAATTTTTTTCTGTTTCCTCTGTTACTATCGCAGATCTGTCATTTGAGTAACAACAAATCGTCTCTACGAGCACTTTGCGTAAATCAAGAAAGTAAAATTTTCGGAATTTTTTTCTGTTTCCTCTGTTACTATCGCAGATCTGTCATTTGAGTAACAACAAATCGTCTCTACGAGCACTTTGCGTAAATCAAGAAATCACAATTTTCGGAATTTTTTTTTGTTTCCTCTGTTACTATCGCAGATCTGTCATTTGAGTAACAACAAATCGTCTCTACGAGCCCTTTGCGTAAATCAAGAAATCAAAATTTTCGGAATTTTTTTCTGTTTCCTCGGTTACTATCGCAGATCTGTCATTTGAGTAACAACAAATCGTCTCTACGAGCACTTTGCGTAAATCAAGAAATTAAAATTTTCGGAATTTTTTTCTGTTTCCTCTGTTACTATCGCAGATCTGTCACTTGAGTAACAACAATTCGTCTCTACGAGCACTTTGCGTAAATCAAGAAATCAAAATTTTCGGAATTTTTTTCTGTTTCCTCTGTTACTATCGCAGATCTGTCATTTGAGTAACAACAAATCGTCTCTACGAGCACTTTGCGTAAATCAAGAAATCAAAATTTTCGGAATTTTTTTCTGTTTCCTCTGTTACTATCGCAGATCTGTCATTTAAGTAACAACAAATCGTCTCTACGAGCACTTTGCGTAAATCAAGAAATCAAAATTTTCGGAATTTTTTTCTGTTTCCTCTGTTACTATCGCAGATCTGTCATTTGAGTAACAACAAATCGTCTCTACGAGCACTTTGCGTAAATCAAGAAATCAAAATTTTCGGAATTTTTTTCTGTTTCCTCTGTTACTATCGCAGATCTGTCATTTGAGTAACAACAAATCGTCTCTACGAGCACTTTGCGTAAATCAAGAAATCAAAATTTTCGGATTTTTTTTTTGTTTCCTCTGTTACTATCGCAGATCTGTCATTTGAGTAACAACAAATCGTCTCTACGAGCACTTTGCGTAAATCAAGAAATTAAAATTTTCGGAATTTTTTTCTGTTTCCTCTGTTACTATCGCAGATCTGTCATTTGAGTAACAACAAATCGTCTCTACGAGCACTTTGCGTAAATCAAGAAATCAAAATTTTCGGAATTTTTTTCTGTTTCCTCTGTTACTATCGCAGATCTGTCATTTGAGTAACAACAAATCGTCTCTACGAGCACTTTGCGTAAATCAAGAAATTAAAATTTTCGGAATTTTTTTCTGTTTCCTCTGTTACTATCGCAGATCTGTCATTTGAGTAACAACAAATCGTCTCTACGAGCACTTTGCGTAAATCAAGAAATCAAAATTTTCGGAATTTTTTTCTGTTTCCTCTGTTACTATCGCAGATCTGTCATTTAAGTAACAACAAATCGTCTCTACGAGCACTTTGCGTAAATCAAGAAATCAAAATTTTCGGAATTTTTTTCTGTTTCCTCTGTTACTATCGCAGATCTGTCATTTGAGTAACAACAAATCGTCTCTACGAGCACTTTGCGTAAATCAAGAAATCAAAATTTTCGGAATTTTTTTCTGTTTCCTCTGTTACTATCGCAGATCTGTCATTTGAGTAACAACAAATCGTCTCTACGAGCAGTTTGCGTAAATCAAGAAATCAAAATTTTCGGAATTTTTTTTTGTTTCCTCTGTTACTATCGCAGATCTGTCATTTGAGTAACAACAAATCGTCTCTACGAGCACTTTGCGTAAATCAAGAAATTAAAATTTTCGGAATTTTTTTCTGTTTCCTCTGTTACTATCGCAGATCTGTCATTTGAGTAACAACAAATCGTCTCTACGAGCACTTTGCGTAAATCAAGAAATCAAAATTTTCGGAATTTTTTTCTGTTTCCTCTGTTACTATCGCAGATCTGTCATTTGAGTAACAACAAATCGTCTCTACGAGCCCTTTGCGTAAATCAAGAAATCAAAATTTTCGGAATTTTTTTCTGTTTCCTGTGTTACTATCGCAGATCTGTCATTTGAGTAACAACAAATCGTCTCTACGAGCACTTTGCGTAAATCAAGAAATTAAAATTTTCGGAATTTTTTTCTGTTTCCTCTGTTACTATCGCAGATCTGTCATTTGAGTAACAACAATTCGTCTCTACGAGCACTTTGCGTAAATCAAGAAATCAAAATTTTCGGAATTTTTTTCTGTTTCCTCTGTTACTATCGCAGATCTGTCATTTGAGTAACAACAAATCGTCTCTACGAGCACTTTGCGTAAATCAAGAAATCAAAATTTTCGGAATTTTTTTCTGTTTCCTCTGTTACTATCGCAGATCTGTCATTTGAGTAACAACAAATCGTCTCTACGAGCACTTTGCGTAAATCAAGAAATCAAAATTTTCGGAATTTTTTTCTGTTTCCTCTGTTACTATCGCAGATCTGTCATTTGAGTAACAACAAATCGTCTCTACGAGCACTTTGCGTAAATCAAGAAATCAAAATTTTCGGAATTTTTTTCTGTTTCCTCTGTTACTATCGCAGATCTGTCATTTGAGTAACAACAAATCGTCTCTACGAGCACTTTGCGTAAATCAAGAAATCAAAATTTTCGGAATTTTTTTCTGTTTCCTCTGTTACTATCGCAGATCTGTCATTTAAGTAACAACAAATCGTCTCTACGAGCACTTTGCGTAAATCAAGAAATCAAAATTTTCGGAATTTTTTTCTGTTTCCTCTGTTACTATCGCAGATCTGTCATTTGAGTAACAACAAATCGTCTCTACGAGCACTTTGCGTAAATCAAGAAATCAAAATTTTCGGAATTTTTTTCTGTTTCCTCTGTTACTATCGCAGATCTGTCATTTGAGTAACAACAAATCGTCTCTACGAGCACTTTGCGTAAATCAAGAAATCAAAATTTTCGGAATTTTTTTCTGTTTCCTCTGTTACTATCGCAGATCTGTCATTTGAGTAACAACAAATCGTCTCTACGAGCCCTTTGCGTAAATCAAGAAATCAAAATTTTCGGAATTTTTTTCTGTTTCCTGTGTTACTATCGCAGATCTGTCATTTGAGTAACAACAAATCGTCTCTACGAGCACTTTGCGTAAATCAAGAAATTAAAATTTTCGGAATTTTTTTCTGTTTCCTCTGTTACTATCGCAGATCTGTCATTTGAGTAACAACAATTCGTCTCTACGAGCACTTTGCGTAAATCAAGAAATCAAAATTTTCGGAATTTTTTTCTGTTTCCTCTGTTACTATCGCAGATCTGTCATTTGAGTAACAACAAATCGTCTCTACGAGCACTTTGCGTAAATCAAGAAATCAAAATTTTCGGAATTTTTTTCTGTTTCCTCTGTTACTATCGCAGATCTGTCATTTGAGTAACAACAAATCGTCTCTACGAGCACTTTGCGTAAATCAAGAAATCAAAATTTTCGGAATTTTTTTCTGTTTCCTCTGTTACTATCGCAGATCTGTCATTTGAGTAACAACAAATCGTCTCTACGAGCACTTTGCGTAAATCAAGAAATCAAAATTTTCGGAATTTTTTTCTGTTTCCTCTGTTACTATCGCAGATCTGTCATTTGAGTAACAACAAATCGTCTCTACGAGCACTTTGCGTAAATCAAGAAATTAAAATTTTCGGAATTTTTTTGTTTCCTCTGTTACTATCGCAGATCTGTCATTTGAGTAACAACAAATCGTCTCTACGAGCACTTTGCGTAAATCAAGAAATCAAAATTTTCGGAATTTTTTTCTGTTTCCTCTGTTACTATCGCAGATCTGTCATTTGAGTAACAACAAATCGTCTCTACGAGCCCTTTGCGTAAATCAAGAAATCAAAATTTTCGGAATTTTTTTCTGTTTCCTGTGTTACTATCGCAGATCTGTCATTTGAGTAACAACAAATCGTCTCTACGAGCACTTTGCGTAAATCAAGAAATTAAAATTTTCCGAATTTTTTTCTGTTTCCTCTGTTACTATCGCAGATCTGTCATTTGAGTAACAACATTTCGTCTCTACGAGCACTTTGCGTAAATCAAGAAATCAAAATTTTCGGAATTTTTTTCTGTTTTCTCTGTTACTATCGCAGATCTGTCATTTGAGTAACAACAAATCGTCTCTACGAGCACTTTGCGTAAATCAAGAAATCAAAATTTTCGGAATTTTTTTCTGTTTCCTCTGTTACTATCGCAGATCTGTCATTTGAGTAACAACAAATCGTCTCTACGAGCACTTTGCGTAAATCAAGAAATCAAAATTTTCGGAATTTTTTTCTGTTTCCTCTGTTACTATCGCAGATCTGTCATTTGAGTAACAACAAATCGTCTCTACGAGCACTTTGCGTAAATTAAGAAATCAAAATTTTCGGAATTTTTTTCTGTTTCCTCTGTTACTATCGCAGATCTGTCATTTGAGTAACAACAAATCGTCTCTACGAGCACTTTGCGTAAATCAAGAAATCAAAATTTTCGGATTTTTTTTCTGTTTCCTCTGTTACTATCGCAGATCTGTCATTTGAGTAACAACAAATCGTCTCTACGAGCACTTTGCGTAAATCAAGAAATCAAAATTTTCGGAATTTTTTTTCTGTTTCCTCTGTTACTATCGCAGATCTGTCATTTGAGTAACAACAAATCGTCTCTACGAGAACTTTGCGTAAATCAAGAAATTAACATTTTCGGAATTTTTTTCTGTTTCCTCTGTTACTATCGCAGATCTGTCATTTGAGTAACAACAAATCGTCTCTACGAGCACTTTGCGTAAATCAAGAAATCACAATTTTCGGAATTTTTTTTTGTTTCCTCTGTTACTATCGCAGATCTGTCATTTGAGTAACAACAAATCGTCTCTACGAGCCCTTTGCGTAAATCAAGAAATCAAAATTTTCGGAATTTTTTTCTGTTTCCTGTGTTACTATCGCAGATCTGTCATTTGAGTAACAACAAATCGTCTCTACGAGCACTTTGCGTAAATCAAGAAATTAAAATTTTCGGAATTTTTTTCTGTTTCCTCTGTTACTATCGCAGATCTGTCATTTGAGTAACAACAATTCGTCTCTACGAGCACCTTGCGTAAATCAAGAAATCAAAATTTTCGGAATTTTTTTCTGTTTCCTCTGTTACTATCGCAGATCTGTCATTTGAGTAACAACAAATCGTCTCTACGAGCACTTTGCGTAAATCAAGAAATCAAAATTTTCGGAATATTTTTCTGTTTCCTCTGTTACTATCGCAGATCTGTCATTTGAGTAACAACAAATCGTCTCTACGAGCACTTTGCGTAAATCAAGAAATCAAAATTTTCGGAATTTTTTTCTGTTTCCTCTGTTACTATCGCAGATCTGTCATTTGAGTAACAACAAATCGTCTCTACGAGCACTTTGCGTAAATCAAGAAATTAAAATTTTCGGAATTTTTTTCTGTTTCCTCTGTTACTATCGCAGATCTGTCATTTGAGTAACAACAAATCGTCTCTACGAGCACTTTGCGTAAATCAAGAAATCAAAATTTTCGGAATTTTTTTCTGTTTCCTCGGTTACTATCGCAGATCTGTCATTTGAGTAACAACAAATCGTCTCTACGAGCACTTTGCGTAAATCAAGAAATTAAAATTTTCGGAATTTTTTTCTGTTTCCTCTGTTACTATCGCAGATCTGTCACTTGAGTAACAACAATTCGTCTCTACGAGCACTTTGCGTAAATCAAGAAATCAAAATTTTCGGAATTTTTTTCTGTTTCCTCTGTTACTATCGCAGATCTGTCATTTGAGTAACAACAAATCGTCTCTACGAGCACTTTGCGTAAATCAAGAAATCAAAATTTTCGGAATTTTTTTCTGTTTCCTCTGTTACTATCGCAGATCTGTCATTTAAGTAACAACAAATCGTCTCTACGAGCACTTTGCGTAAATCAAGAAATCAAAATTTTCGGAATTTTTTTCTGTTTCCTCTGTTACTATCGCAGATCTGTCATTTGAGTAACAACAAATCGTCTCTACGAGCACTTTGCGTAAATCAAGAAATCAAAATTTTCGGAATTTTTTTCTGTTTCCTCTGTTACTATCGCAGATCTGTCATTTGAGTAACAACAAATCGTCTCTACGAGCAGTTTGCGTAAATCAAGAAATCAAAATTTTCGGAATTTTTTTTTGTTTCCTCTGTTACTATCGCAGATCTGTCATTTGAGTAACAACAAATCGTCTCTACGAGCACTTTGCGTAAATCAAGAAATTAAAATTTTCGGAATTTTTTTCTGTTTCCTCTGTTACTATCGCAGATCTGTCATTTGAGTAACAACAAATCGTCTCTACGAGCACTTTGCGTAAATCAAGAAATCAAAATTTTCGGAATTTTTTTCTGTTTCCTCGGTTACTATCGCAGATCTGTCATTTGAGTAACAACAAATCGTCTCTACGAGCACTTTGCGTAAATCAAGAAATTAAAATTTTCGGAATTTTTTTGTTTCCTCTGTTACTATCGCAGATCTGTCATTTGAGTAACAACAATTCGTCTCTACGAGCACTTTGCGTAAATCAAGAAATCAAAATTTTCGGAATTTTTTTCTGTTTCCTCTGTTACTATCGCAGATCTGTCATTTGAGTAACAACAAATCGTCTCTACGAGCACTTTGCGTAAATCAAGAAATCAAAATTTTCGGAATTTTTTTCTGTTTCCTCTGTTACTATCGCAGATCTGTCATTTGAGTAACAACAAATCGTCTCTACGAGCACTTTGCGTAAATCAAGAAATCAAAATTTTCGGAATTTTTTTCTGTTTCCTCTGTTACTATCGCAGATCTGTCATTTGAGTAACAACAAATCGTCTCTACGAGCACTTTGCGTAAATCAAGAAAGTAAAATTTTCGGAATTTTTTTCTGTTTCCTCTGTTACTATCGCAGATCTGTCATTTGAGTAACAACAAATCGTCTCTACGAGCACTTTGCGTAAATCAAGAAATCACAATTTTCGGAATTTTTTTTTGTTTCCTCTGTTACTATCGCAGATCTGTCATTTGAGTAACAACAAATCGTCTCTACGAGCCCTTTGCGTAAATCAAGAAATCAAAATTTTCGGAATTTTTTTCTGTTTCCTCGGTTACTATCGCAGATCTGTCATTTGAGTAACAACAAATCGTCTCTACGAGCACTTTGCGTAAATCAAGAAATTAAAATTTTCGGAATTTTTTTCTGTTTCCTCTGTTACTATCGCAGATCTGTCACTTGAGTAACAACAATTCGTCTCTACGAGCACTTTGCGTAAATCAAGAAATCAAAATTTTCGGAATTTTTTTCTGTTTCCTCTGTTACTATCGCAGATCTGTCATTTGAGTAACAACAAATCGTCTCTACGAGCACTTTGCGTAAATCAAGAAATCAAAATTTTCGGAATTTTTTTCTGTTTCCTCTGTTACTATCGCAGATCTGTCATTTAAGTAACAACAAATCGTCTCTACGAGCACTTTGCGTAAATCAAGAAATCAAAATTTTCGGAATTTTTTTCTGTTTCCTCTGTTACTATCGCAGATCTGTCATTTGAGTAACAACAAATCGTCTCTACGAGCACTTTGCGTAAATCAAGAAATCAAAATTTTCGGAATTTTTTTCTGTTTCCTCTGTTACTATCGCAGATCTGTCATTTGAGTAACAACAAATCGTCTCTACGAGCACTTTGCGTAAATCAAGAAATCAAAATATTCGGAATTTTTTTTTGTTTCCTCTGTTACTATCGCAGATCTGTCATTTGAGTAACAACAAATCGTCTCTACGAGCACTTTGCGTAAATCAAGAAATTAAAATTTTCGGAATTTTTTTCTGTTTCCTCTGTTACTATCGCAGATCTGTCATTTGAGTAACAACAAATCGTCTCTACGAGCACTTTGCGTAAATCAAGAAATCAAAATTTTCGGAATTTTTTTCTGTTTCCTCTGTTACTATCGCAGATCTGTCATTTGAGTAACAACAAATCGTCTCTACGAGCACTTTGCGTAAATCAAGAAATTAAAATTTTCGGAATTTTTTTCTGTTTCCTCTGTTACTATCGCAGATCTGTCATTTGAGTAACAACAAATCGTCTCTACGAGCACTTTGCGTAAATCAAGAAATCAAAATTTTCGGAATTTTTTTCTGTTTCCTCTGTTACTATCGCAGATCTGTCATTTAAGTAACAACAAATCGTCTCTACGAGCACTTTGCGTAAATCAAGAAATCAAAATTTTCGGAATTTTTTTCTGTTTCCTCTGTTACTATCGCAGATCTGTCATTTGAGTAACAACAAATCGTCTCTACGAGCACTTTGCGTAAATCAAGAAATCAAAATTTTCGGAATTTTTTTCTGTTTCCTCTGTTACTATCGCAGATCTGTCATTTGAGTAACAACAAATCGTCTCTACGAGCAGTTTGCGTAAATCAAGAAATCAAAATTTTCGGAATTTTTTTTTGTTTCCTCTGTTACTATCGCAGATCTGTCATTTGAGTAACAACAAATCGTCTCTACGAGCACTTTGCGTAAATCAAGAAATTAAAATTTTCGGAATTTTTTTCTGTTTCCTCTGTTACTATCGCAGATCTGTCATTTGAGTAACAACAAATCGTCTCTACGAGCACTTTGCGTAAATCAAGAAATCAAAATTTTCGGAATTTTTTTCTGTTTCCTCTGTTACTATCGCAGATCTGTCATTTGAGTAACAACAAATCGTCTCTACGAGCCCTTTGCGTAAATCAAGAAATCAAAATTTTCGGAATTTTTTTCTGTTTCCTGTGTTACTATCGCAGATCTGTCATTTGAGTAACAACAAATCGTCTCTACGAGCACTTTGCGTAAATCAAGAAATTAAAATTTTCGGAATTTTTTTCTGTTTCCTCTGTTACTATCGCAGATCTGTCATTTGAGTAACAACAATTCGTCTCTACGAGCACTTTGCGTAAATCAAGAAATCAAAATTTTCGGAATTTTTTTCTGTTTCCTCTGTTACTATCGCAGATCTGTCATTTGAGTAACAACAAATCGTCTCTACGAGCACTTTGCGTAAATCAAGAAATCAAAATTTTCGGAATTTTTTTCTGTTTCCTCTGTTACTATCGCAGATCTGTCATTTGAGTAACAACAAATCGTCTCTACGAGCACTTTGCGTAAATCAAGAAATCAAAATTTTCGGAATTTTTTTCTGTTTCCTCTGTTACTATCGCAGATCTGTCATTTGAGTAACAACAAATCGTCTCTACGAGCACTTTGCGTAAATCAAGAAATCAAAATTTTCGGAATTTTTTTCTGTTTCCTCTGTTACTATCGCAGATCTGTCATTTGAGTAACAACAAATCGTCTCTACGAGCACTTTGCGTAAATCAAGAAATCAAAATTTTCGGAATTTTTTTCTGTTTCCTCTGTTACTATCGCAGATCTGTCATTTAAGTAACAACAAATCGTCTCTACGAGCACTTTGCGTAAATCAAGAAATCAAAATTTTCGGAATTTTTTTCTGTTTCCTCTGTTACTATCGCAGATCTGTCATTTGAGTAACAACAAATCGTCTCTACGAGCACTTTGCGTAAATCAAGAAATCAAAATTTTCGGAATTTTTTTCTGTTTCCTCTGTTACTATCGCAGATCTGTCATTTGAGTAACAACAAATCGTCTCTACGAGCACTTTGCGTAAATCAAGAAATCAAAATTTTCGGAATTTTTTTCTGTTTCCTCTGTTACTATCGCAGATCTGTCATTTGAGTAACAACAAATCGTCTCTACGAGCCCTTTGCGTAAATCAAGAAATCAAATTTTCGGAATTTTTTTCTGTTTCCTGTGTTACTATCGCAGATCTGCAATTTGAGTAACAACAAATCGTCTCTACGAGCACTTTGCGTAAATCAAGAAATTAAAATTTTCGGAATTTTTTTCTGTTTCCTCTGTTACTATCGCAGATCTGTCATTTGAGTAACAACAATTCGTCTCTACGAGCACTTTGCGTAAATCAAGAAATCAAAATTTTCGGAATTTTTTTCTGTTTCCTCTGTTACTATCGCAGATCTGTCATTTGAGTAACAACAAATCGTCTCTACGAGCACTTTGCGTAAATCAAGAAATCAAAATTTTCGGAATTTTTTTCTGTTTCCTCTGTTACTATCGCAGATCTGTCATTTGAGTAACAACAAATCGTCTCTACGAGCACTTTGCGTAAATCAAGAAATCAAAATTTTCGGAATTTTTTTCTGTTTCCTCTGTTACTATCGCAGATCTGTCATTTGAGTAACAACAAATCGTCTCTACGAGCACTTTGCGTAAATCAAGAAATCAAAATTTTCGGAATTTTTTTCTGTTTCCTCTGTTACTATCGCAGATCTGTCATTTGAGTAACAACAATCGTCTCTACGAGCACTTTGCGTAAATCAAGAAATTAAAATTTTCGGAATTTTTTTGTTTCCTCTGTTACTATCGCAGATCTGTCATTTGAGTAACAACAATTCGTCTCTACGAGCACTTTGCGTAAATCAAGAAATCAAAATTTTCGGAATTTTTTTCTGTTTCCTCTGTTACTATCGCAGATCTGTCATTTGAGTAACAACAAATCGTCTCTACGAGCACTTTGCGTAAATCAGGAAATCAAAATTTTCGGAATTTTTTTCTGTTTCCTCTGTTACTAGCGCAGATCTGTCATTTGAGTAACAACAAATCGTCTCTACGAGCACTTTGCGTAAATCAAGAAATTAAAATTTTCGGAATTTTTTTCTGTTTCCTCTGTTACTATCGCAGATCTATCATTTGAGTAACAACAATTCGTCTCTACGAGCACTTTGCGTAAATCAAGAAATTTAAATTTTCGGAATTTTTTTCTGTTTCCTCTGTTACTATCGCAGATCTGTCATTTGAGTAACAACAAATCGTCTCTACGAGCACTTTGCGTAAATCAAGAAATCAAAATTTTCGGAATTTTTTTCTGTTTCCTCTGTTACTATCGCAGATCTGTCATTTGAGTAACAACAAATCGTCTCTACGAGCACTTTGCGTAAATCAAGAAATCAAAATTTTCGGAATTTTTTTCTGTTTCCTCTGTTACTATCGCAGATCTGTCATTTGAGTAACAACAAATCGTCTCTACGAGCACTTTGCGTAAATCAAGAAATTAAAATTTTCGGAATTTTTTTCTGTTTCCTCTGTTACTATCGCAGATCTGTCATTTGAGTAGCAACAAATCGTCTCTACGAGCACTTTGCGTAAATCAAGAAATCAAAATTTTCGGAATTTTTTTGTTTCCTCTGTTACTATCGCAGATCTGTCATTTGAGTAACAACAAATCGTCTCTACGAGCACTTTGCGTAAATCAGGAAATTAAAATTTTCGGAATTTTTTTCTGTTTCCTCTGTTACTATCGCAGATCTGTCATTTGAGTAACAACAAATCGTCTCTACGAGCACTTTGCGTAAATCAAGAAATCAAAATTTTCGGAATTTTTTTCTGTTTCCTCTGTTACTATCGCAGATCTGTCATTTAAGTAACAACAAATCGTCTCTACGAGCACTTTGCGTAAATCAAGAAATCAAAATTTTCGGAATTTTTTTCTGTTTCCTCTGTTACTATCGCAGATCTGTCATTTGATTAACAACAAATCGTCTCTACGAGCACTTTGCGTAAATCAAGAAATCAAAATTTTCGGAATTTTTTTCTGTTTCCTCTGTTACTATCGCAGATCTGTCATTTGAGTAACAACAAATCGTCTCTACGAGCACTTTGCGTAAATCAAGAAATCAAAATTTTCGGAATTTTTTTCTGTTTCCTCTGTTACTATCGCAGATCTGTCATTTGAGTAACAACAAATCGTCTCTACGAGCAGTTTGCGTAAATCAAGAAATCAAAATTTTCGGAATTTTTTTCTGTTTCCTCTGTTACTATCGCAGATCTGTCATTTGAGTAACAACAAATCGTCTCGACGAGCACTTTGCGAAAATCAAAAAATCTAAATTTTCGGAATTTTTTTCTTTTCCCACTCTTACTATCACAGAACTGTCATTTGAGTAACAACAAAACGTCTCTACGAGTACTTCGCGAAAATCAAGAAATTAAAATTTTCGGAATTTTTTTCTTTTTACTAGCTCGGATCTGTCATTTGTGTAGCAACAAAGCGTCACTACGAGAACTTTGCGGAATTAAAGAAATCAAATTTTTCGATTTTTTTTCCTTTTCCTCTATTACTAGCACAGATCTGTCATGCGAGTAACAAAAAACGTCTCTACGAGCACTTTGCAAAAATCATGAAATCAACATTTTCGAAATTTTTTTCTTTTTACTCTGTTACTATCACAGATTTGTCATTTGAGTGACAACAAAACGTCTCTAGGAGCACTTTGCGAAAATCAAAAAATCTAAATTTTCGGAATTTTTTTCTTTTTCCTCCGTTACTATCACAGATATGTCATTTGAGTAACAACAAAACGTCGCTACGAGCACTTCGCGAAAATGCAGAAATCAAAATTTTCGGAATATTTTACCTTTTCCTCTCTTACTATCACAGGTTTGTCATTTGAGTAGCAACAAAACGTCTCTACGAGCACTTTGCGGAATTCAAGAAATCAAAATTGTCGGATTTTTTTTGTTTTTCCCCTGTTACTATCACAGATGTGTCATTAGAGTTACTGCGATACGTCTCTGCGAGCACTTTGCGAAAATCAAGAAATCAAAATTTTCGGAATTTTTTTCTTTTTCCTCTCTTACTATCACAGATCTGTCATTTGAGTAGCAACAAAGCGTCACTACGAGAACTTTGCGGAATTAAAGAAATCAAATTTTTCGATTTTTTTCCTTTTCCTCTATTACTAGCACAGATCTGTCATGCGAGTAACAAAAAACGTCTCTACGAGCACTTTGCAAAAATCATGAAATCACTATTTTCGAAATTTTTTTCTTTTTACTCTGTTACTATCACAGATTTGTCATTTGAGTAACAACAAAACGTCTCTAGGAGCACTTTGCGAAAATCAAAAAATCTAAATTTTCGGAATTTTTTTCTTTTTCCTGTGTTACTATCACAGATCTGTCATTTGAGTAACAACAAAACGTCTCTACGAGCACTTCGCGAAAATGCAGAAATCAAAATTTTCGGAATATTTTTCCTTTTCCTCTTTTACTATCACAGGATTGTCATTTGAGTAGCAACAAAACGTCTCTACGAGCACTTTGCGGAATTCAAGAAATCAAAATTGTCGGAATTTTTTTGTTTTTCCCCTGTTACTATCACAGATGTGTCATTAGAGTTACTACGAAACGTCTCTGCGAGCACTTTGCGAAAATCAAGAAATCAAAATTTTCGGAATTTTTTTCTGTTTCCTCTGTTACTATCGCAGATCTGTCATTTGAGTAACAACAAATCGTCTCTACGAGCACTTTGCGTAAATCAAGAAATCAAAATTTTCGGAATTTTTTTCTGTTTCCTCTGTTACTATCGCAGATCTGTCATTTGAGTAACAACAAATCGTCTCTACGAGCACTTTGCGTAAATCAAGAAATTAAAATTTTCGGAATTTTTTTCTGTTTCCTCTGTTACTATCGCAGATCTGTCATTTGAGTAACAACAAATCGTCTCTACGAGCACTTTGCGTAAATCAAGAAATCAAAATTTTCGGAATTTTTTTGTTTCCTCTGTTACTATCGCAGATCTGTCATTTGAGTAACAACAAATCGTCTCTACGAGCACTTTGCGTAAATCAGGAAATTAAAATTTTCGGAATTTTTTTCTGTTTCCTCTGTTACTATCGCAGATCTGTCATTTGAGTAACAACAAATCGTCTCTACGAGCACTTTGCGTAAATCAAGAAATCAAAATTTTCGGAATTTTTTTCTGTTTCCTCTGTTACTATCGCAGATCTGTCATTTAAGTAACAACAAATCGTCTCTACGAGCACTTTGCGTAAATCAAGAAATCAAAATTTTCGGAATTTTTTTCTGTTTCCTCTGTTACTATCGCAGATCTGTCATTTGATTAACAACAAATCGTCTCTACGAGCACTTTGCGTAAATCAAGAAATCAAAATTTTCGGAATTTTTTTCTGTTTCCTCTGTTACTATCGCAGATCTGTCATTTGAGTAACAACAAATCGTCTCTACGAGCACTTTGCGTAAATCAAGAAATCAAAATTTTCGGAATTTTTTTCTGTTTCCTCTGTTACTATCGCAGATCTGTCATTTGAGTAACAACAAATCGTCTCTACGAGCAGTTTGCGTAAATCAAGAAATCAAAATTTTCGGAATTTTTTTCTGTTTCCTCTGTTACTATCGCAGATCTGTCATTTGAGTAACAACAAATCGTCTCGACGAGCACTTTGCGAAAATCAAAAAATCTAAATTTTCGGAATTTTTTTCTTTTCCCACTCTTACTATCACAGATCTGTCATTTGAGTAACAACAAAACGTCTCTACGAGTACTTCGCGAAAATCAAGAAATTAAAATTTTCGGAATTTTTTTCTTTTTACTAGCTCGGATCTGTCATTTGTGTAGCAACAAAGCGTCACTACGAGAACTTTGCGGAATTAAAGAAATCAAATTTTTCGATTTTTTTTCCTTTTCCTCTATTACTAGCACAGATCTGTCATGCGAGTAACAAAAAACGTCTCTACGAGCACTTTGCAAAAATCATGAAATCAACATTTTCGAAATTTTTTTCTTTTTACTCTGTTACTATCACAGATTTGTCATTTGAGTGACAACAAAACGTCTCTAGGAGCACTTTGCGAAAATCAAAAAATCTAAATTTTCGGAATTTTTTTCTTTTTCCTCCGTTACTATCACAGATATGTCATTTGAGTAACAACAAAACGTCGCTACGAGCACTTCGCGAAAATGCAGAAATCAAAATTTTCGGAATATTTTACCTTTTCCTCTCTTACTATCACAGGTTTGTCATTTGAGTAGCAACAAAACGTCTCTACGAGCACTTTGCGGAATTCAAGAAATCAAAATTGTCGGATTTTTTTTGTTTTTCCCCTGTTACTATCACAGATGTGTCATTAGAGTTACTGCGATACGTCTCTGCGAGCACTTTGCGAAAATCAAGAAATCAAAATTTTCGGAATTTTTTTCTTTTTCCTCTCTTACTATCACAGATCTGTCATTTGAGTAGCAACAAAGCGTCACTACGAGAACTTTGCGGAATTAAAGAAATCAAATTTTTCGATTTTTTTCCTTTTCCTCTATTACTAGCACAGATCTGTCATGCGAGTAACAAAAAACGTCTCTACGAGCACTTTGCAAAAATCATGAAATCACTATTTTCGAAATTTTTTTCTTTTTACTCTGTTACTATCACAGATTTGTCATTTGAGTAACAACAAAACGTCTCTAGGAGCACTTTGCGAAAATCAAAAAATCTAAATTTTCGGAATTTTTTTCTTTTTCCTGTGTTACTATCACAGATCTGTCATTTGAGTAACAACAAAACGTCTCTACGAGCACTTCGCGAAAATGCAGAAATCAAAATTTTCGGAATATTTTTCCTTTTCCTCTTTTACTATCACAGGATTGTCATTTGAGTAGCAACAAAACGTCTCTACGAGCACTTTGCGGAATTCAAGAAATCAAAATTGTCGGAATTTTTTTGTTTTTCCCCTGTTACTATCACAGATGTGTCATTAGAGTTACTACGAAACGTCTCTGCGAGCACTTTGCGAAAATCAAGAAATCAAAATTTTCGGAATATTTTTCCTTTTCCTCTCTTACTATCACAGGTTTGTCATTTGAGTAGCAACAAAACGTCTCTACTAGCATTTCGCGAAAATCAAGAAATCAAAATTTTCGGAATTTTTTTCTTTTTACTCTGTTACTATCACAGATCTGTCATTTGTGTTACTACAAAACGTCTCGACGAGCACTTTGCGAAAATCAAAAAATCAAAATTTTCGGAATTTTTTTCTTTTCCCACTCTTACTATCACAGATCTGTCATTTGAGTAACAACAAAACGTCTCTACGAGTACTTCGCGAAAATCAAGAAATTAAAATTTTCGGAATTTTTTTCTTTTTACTAGCTCGGATCTGTCATTTGTGTAGCAACAAAGCGTCACTACGAGAACTTTGCGGAATTAAAGAAATCAAATTTTTCGATTTTTTTTCCTTTTCCTCTATTACTAGCACAGATCTGTCATGCGAGTAACAAAAACGTCTCTACGAGCACTTTGCAAAAATCATGAAATCAACATTTTCGAAATTTTTTTCTTTTTACTCTGTTACTATCACAGATTTGTCATTTGAGTGACAACAAAACGTCTCTAGGAGCACTTTGCGAAAATCAAAAAATCTAAATTTTCGGAATTTTTTTTCTTTTTCCTCTGTTACTATCACAGATCTGTCATTTGAGTAACAACAAAACGTCTCTACGAGCACTTCGCGAAAATGCAGAAATCAAAATTTTCGGAATATTTTTCCTTTTCCTCTTTTACTATCACAGGTTTGTCATTTGAGTAGCAACAAAACGTCTCTACGAGCACTTTGCGGAATTCAAGAAATCAAAATTGTCGGAATTTTTTTGTTTTTCCCCTGTTACTATCACAGATGTGTCATTAGAGTTACTACGAAACGTCTCTGCGAGCACTTTGCGAAAATCAAGAAATCAAAATTTTCGGAATATTTTTCCTTTTCCTCTCTTACTATCACAGGTTTGTCATTTGAGTAGCAACAAAACGTCTCTACTAGCATTTCGCGAAAATCAAGAAATCAAAATTTTCGGAATTTTTTTCTTTTTACTCTGTTACTATCACAGATCTGTCATTTGTGTTACTACAAAACGTCTCGACGAGCACTTTGCGAAAATCAAAAAATCTAAATTTTCGGAATTTTTTTCTTTTCCCACTCTTACTATCACAGATCTGTCATTTGAGTAACAACAAAACGTCTCTACGAGTACTTCGCGAAAATCAAGAAATTAAAATTTTCGGAATTTTTTTCTTTTTACTAGCTCGGATCTGTCATTTGTGTAGCAACAAAGCGTCACTACGAGAACTTTGCGGAATTAAAGAAATCAAATTTTTCGATTTTTTTTCCTTTTCCTCTATTACTAGCACAGATCTGTCATGCGAGTAACAAAAAACGTCTCTACGAGCACTTTGCAAAAATCATGAAATCAACATTTTCGAAATTTTTTTCTTTTTACTCTGTTACTATCACAGATTTGTCATTTGAGTGACAACAAAACGTCTCTAGGAGCACTTTGCGAAAATCAAAAAATCTAAATTTTCGGAATTTTTTTCTTTTTCCTCTGTTACTATCACAGATCTGTCATTTGAGTAACAACAAAACGTCTCTACGAGCACTTCGCGAAAATGCAGAAATCAAAATTTTCGGAATATTTTACCTTTTCCTCTCTTACTATCACAGGTTTGTCATTTGAGTAGCAACAAAACGTCTCTACGAGCACTTTGCGGAATTCAAGAAATCAAAATTGTCGGATTTTTTTTGTTTTTCCCCGGTTACTATCACAGATGTGTCATTAGAGTTACTGCGATACATCTCTGCGAGCACTTTGCGAAAATCAAGAAATCAAAATTTTCGGAATTTTTTTCTTTTTCCTCTCTTACTATCACAGATCTGTCATTTGAGTAGCAACAAAGCGTCACTACGAGAACTTTGCGGAATTAAAGAAATCAAATTTTTCGATTTTTTTTCCTTTTCCTCTATTACTAGCACAGATCTGTCATGCGAGTAACAAAAAACGTCTCTACGAGCACTTTGCAAAAATCATGAAATCACTATTTTCGAAATTTTTTTCTTTTTACTCTGTTACTATCACAGATTTGTCATTTGAGTAACAACAAAACGTCTCTAGGAGCACTTTGCGAAAATCAAAAAATTTAAATTTTCGGAATTTTTTTCTTTTTCCTCTGTTACTATCACAGATCTGTCATTTGAGTAACAACAAAACGTCTCTACGAGCACTTCACGAAAATGCAGAAATCAAAATTTTCGGAATATTTTTCCTTTTCCTCTTTTACTATCACAGGTTTGTCATTTGAGTAGCAACAAAACGTCTCTACGAGCACTTTGCGGAATTCAAGAAATCAAAATTGTCGGAATTTTTTTGTTTTTCCCCTGTTACTATCACAGATGTGTCATTAGAGTTACTACGAAACGTCTCTGCGAGCACTTTGCGAAAATCAAGAAATCAAAATTTTCGGAATTTTTTTCTTTTTCCTCTCTTACTATCACAGATCTGTCATTTGAGTAACAACAAAACGTCCCTACGAGCACTTCGCGAAAATGCAGAAATCAAAATTTTCGGAATATTTTTCCTTTTCCTCTCTTACTATCACAGGTTTGTCATTTGAGTAGCAACAAAACGTCTCTACTAGCATTTCGCGAAAATCAAGAAATCAAAATTTTCGGAATTTTTTTCTTTTTACTCTGTTACTATCACAGATCTGTCATTTGTGTTACTACAAAACGTCTCGACGAGCACTTTGCGAAAATCAAAAAATCTAAATTTTCGGAATTTTTTTCTGTTCCCACTCTTACTATCACAGATCTGTCATTTGAGTAACAACAAAACGTCTCTACGAGTACTTCGCGAAAATCAAGAAATTAAAATTTTCGGAATTTTTTTCTTTTTACTAGCTCGGATCTGTCATTTGTGTAGCAACAAAGCGTCACTACGAGAACTTTGCGGAATTAAAGAAATCAAATTTTTCGATTTTTTTCCTTTTCCTCTATTACTAGCACAGATCTGTCATGCGAGTAACAAAAAACGTCTCTACGAGCACTTTGCAAAAATCATGAAATCAACATTTTCGAAATTTTTTTCTTTTTACTCTGTTACTATCACAGATTTGTCATTTGAGTGACAACAAAACGTCTCTAGGAGCACTTTGCGAAAATCAAAAAATCTAAATTTTCGGAATTTTTTTCTTTTTCCTCTGTTACTATCACAGATCTGTCATTTGAGTAACAACAAAACGTCTCTACGAGCACTTCGCGAAAATGCAGAAATCAAAATTTTCGGAATATTTTTCCTTTTCCTATCTTACTATCACAGGTTTGTCATTTGAGTAGCAACAAAACGTCTCTACGAGTACTTTGCGGAATTCAAGAAATCAAAATTGTCGGATTTTTTTTTGTTTTTCCCCTGTTACTATCACAGATGTGTCATTAGAGTTACTGCGATACGTCTCTGCGAGCACTTTGCGAAAATCAAGAAATCAAAATTTTCGGAATTTTTTTCTTTTTCCTCTCTTACTATCACAGATCTATCATTTGAGTAACAACAAAACGTCCCTACGAGCACTTCGCGAAAATGCAGAAATAAAAATTTTCGGAATATTTTTCCTTTTCCTCTCTTACTATCACAGGTTTGTCATTTGAGTAGCAACAAAACGTCTCTACTAGCATTTCGCGAAAATCAAGAAATCAAATTTTTCGATTTTTTTTCCTTTTCCTCTATTACTAGCACAGATCTGTCATGCGAGTAACAAAAAACGTCTCTACGAGCACTTTGCAAAAATCATGAAATCAACATTTTCGAATTTTTTTTCTTTTTACTCTGTTACTATCACAGATTTGTCATTTGAGTAACAACAAAACGTCTCTAGGAGCACTTTGCGAAAATCAAAAAATTTAAATTTTCGGAATTTTTTTCTTTTTCCTCTGTTACTATCACAGATCTGTCATTTGAGTAACAACAAAACGTCTCTACGAGCACTTCACGAAAATGCAGAAATCAAAATTTTCGGAATATTTTTCCTTTTCCTCTTTTACCATCACAGGTTTGTCATTTGAGTAGCAACAAAACGTCTCTACAAGCACTTTGCGGAATTCAAGAAATCAAAATTGTCGGAATTTTTTTGTTTTTCCCCTGTTACTATCACAGGTGTGTCATTAGAGTTACTACGAAACGTCTCTGCGAGCACTTTGCGAAAATCAAGAAATCAAAATTTTCGGAATTTTTTTCTTTTTCCTCTCTTACTATCACAGATCTGTCATTTGAGTAACAACAAAACGTCCCTACGAGCACTTCGCGAAAATGCAGAAATCAAAATTTTCGGAATATTTTTCCTTTTCCTCTCTTACTATCACAGGTTTGTCATTTGAGTAGCAACAAAACGTCTCTACTAGCATTTCGCGAAAATCAAGAAATCAAAATTTTCGGAATTTTTTTCTTTTTACTCTGTTACTATCACAGATCTGTCATTTGTGTTACTACAAAACTTCTCGACGAGCACTTTGCGAAAATCAAAAAATCTAAATTTTCGGAATTTTTTTCTGTTCCCACTCTTACTATCACAGATCTGTCATTTGAGTAACAACAAAACGTCTCTACGAGTACTTCGCGAAAATCAAGAAATTAAAATTTTCGAAATTTTTTTCTTTTTACTAGCTCGGATCTGTCATTTGTGTAGCAACAAAGCGTCACTACGAGAACTTTGCGGAATTAAAGAAATCAAATTTTTCGATTTTTTTTTCCTTTTCCTCTATTACTAGCACAGATCTGTCATGCGAGTAACAAAAAACGTCTCTACGAGCACTTTGCAAAAATCATGAAATCAACATTTTCGAAATTTTTTTCTTTTTACTCTGTTACTATCACAGATTTGTCATTTGAGTGACAACAAAACGTCTCTAGGAGCACTTTGCGAAAATCAAAAAATCTAAATTTTCGGAATTTTTTTCTTTTTCCTCTGTTACTATCACAGATCTGTCATTTGAGTAACAACAAAACGTCTCTACGAGCACTTCGCGAAAATGCAGAAATCAAAATTTTCGGAATATTTTTCCTTTTCCTATCTTACTATCACAGGTTTGTCATTTGAGTAGCAACAAAACGTCTCTACGAGTACTTTGCGGAATTCAAGAACTCAAAATTGTCGGATTTTTTTTGTTTTTCCCCTGTTACTATCACAGATGTGTCATTAGAGTTACTGCGATACGTCTCTGCGAGCACTTTGCGAAAATCAAGAAATCAAAATTTTCGGAACTTTTTTCTTTTTCCTCTCTTACTATCACAGATCTATCATTTGAGTAACAACAAAACGTCCCTACGAGCACTTCGCGAAAATGCAGAAATAAAAATTTTCGGAATATTTTTCCTTTTCCTCTCTTACTATCACAGGTTTGTCATTTGAGTAGCAACAAAACGTCTCTACTAGCATTTCGCGAAAATCAAGAAATCAAATTTTTCGATTTTTTTTCCTTTTCCTCTATTACTAGCACAGATCTGTCATGCGAGTAACAAAAAACGTCTCTACGAGCACTTTGCAAAAATCATGAAATCAACATTTTCGAATTTTTTTTCTTTTTACTCTGTTACTATCACAGATTTGTCATTTGAGTGACAACAAAACGTCTCTAGGAGCACTTTGCGAAAATCAAAAAATCTAAATTTTCGGAATTTTTTTCTTTTTCCTCTGTTACTATCACAGATCTGTCATTTGAGTAACAACAAAACGTCTCTACGAGCACTTCGCGAAAATGCAGAAATCAAAATTTTCGGAATATTTTACCTTTTCCTCTCTTACTATCACAGGTTTGTCATTTGAGTAGCAACAAAACGTCTCTACGAGCACTTTGCGGAATTCAAGAAATCAAAATTGTCGGATTTTTTTGTTTTTCCCCTGTTACTATCACAGATGTGTCATTAGAGTTACTGCGATACGTCTCTGCGAGCACTTTGCGAAAATCAAGAAATCAAAATTTTCGGATTTTTTTTCTTTTTCCTCTCTTACTATCACAGATCTGTCATTTGAGTAGCAACAAAGCGTCACTACGAGAACTTTGCGGAATTAAAGAAATCAAATTTTTCGATTTTTTTTCCTTTTCCTCTATTACTAGCACAGATCTGTCATGCGAGTAACAAAAAACGTCTCTACGAGCACTTTACAAAAATCATGAAATCACTATTTTCGAAATTTTTTTCTTTTTACTCTGTTACTATCACAGATTTGTCATTTGAGTAACAACAAAACGTCTCTAGGAGCACTTTGCGAAAATCAAAAAATCTAAATTTTCGGAATTTTTTTCTTTTTCCTCTGTTACTATCACAGATCTGTCATTTGAGTAACAACAAAACGTCTCTACGAGCACTTCGCGAAAATGCAGAAATCAAAATTTTCGGAATATTTTTCCTTTTCCTCTTTTACTATCACAGGTTTGTCATTTGAGTAGCAACAAAACGTCTCTACGAGCACTTTGCGGAATTCAAGAAATCAAAATTGTCGGAATTTTTTTGTTTTTCCCCTGTTACTATCACAGATGTGTCATTAGAGTTACTACGAAACGTCTCTGCGAGCACTTTGCGAAAATCAAGAAATCAAAATTTTCGGAATTTTTTTCTTTTTCCTCTCTTACTATCACAGATCTGTCATTTGAGTAACAACAAAACGTCCCTACGAGCACTTCGCGAAAATGCAGAAATCAAAATTTTCGGAATATTTTTCCTTTTCCTCTCTTACTATCACAGGTTTGTCATTTGAGTAGCAACAAAACGTCTCTACTAGCATTTCGCGAAAATCAAGAAATCAAAATTTTCGGAATTTTTTTCTTTTTACTCTGTTACTATCACAGATCTGTCATTTGTGTTACTACAAAACGTCTCGACGAGCACTTTGCGAAAATCAAAAAATCTAAATTTTCGGAATTTTTTTCTTTTCCCACTCTTACTATCACAGATCTGTCATTTGAGTAACAACAAAACGTCTCTACGAGTACTTCGCGAAAATCAAGAAATTAAAATTTTCGGAATTTTTTTCTTTTTACTAGCTCGGATCTGTCATTTGTGTAGCAACAAAGCGTCACTACGAGAACTTTGCGGAATTAAAGAAAACAAATTTTTCGATTTTTTTTCCTTTTCCTCTATTACTAGCACAGATCTGTCATGCGAGTAACAAAAAACGTCTCTACGAGCACTTTGCAAAAATCATGAAATCAACATTTTCGAAATTTTTTTCTTTTTACTCTGTTACTATCACAGATTTGTCATTTGAGTGACAACAAAACGTCTCTAGGAGCACTTTGCGAAAATCAAAAAATCTAAATTTTCGGAATTTTTTTCTTTTTCCTCTGTTACTATCACAGATCTGTCATTTGAGTAACAACAAAACGTCTCTACGAGCACTTCGCGAAAATGCAGAAATCAAAATTTTCGGAATATTTTTCCTTTTCCTATCTTACTATCACAGGTTTGTCATTTGAGTAGCAACAAAACGTCTCTACTAGCATTTCGCGAAAATCAAGAAATCAAAATTTTCGGAATTTTTTTCTTTTTACTCTGTTACTATCACAGATCTGTCATTTGTGTTACTACAAAACGTCTCGACGAGCACTTTGCGAAAATCAAAAAATCTAAATTTTCGGAATTTTTTTCTTTTTCCTCTGTTACTATCACAGATCTGTCATTTGAGTAACAACAAAACGTCTCTACGAGCACTTCGCGAAAATGCAGAAATCAAAATTTTCGGAATATTTTTCCTTTTCCTATCTTACTATCACAGGTTTGTCATTTGAGTAGCAACAAAACGTCTCTACTAGCATTTCGCGAAAATCAAGAAATCAAAATTTTCGGATTTTTTTTCTTTTTCCTCTCTTACTATCACAGATCTGTCATTTGAGTAGCAACAAAGCGTCACTACGAGAACTTTGCGGAATTAAAGAAATCAAATTTTTCGATTTTTTTTCCTTTTCCTCTATTACTAGCACAGATCTGTCATGCGAGTAACAAAAAACGTCTCTACGAGCACTTTACAAAAATCATGAAATCACTATTTTCGAAATTTTTTTCTTTTTACTCTGTTACTATCACAGATTTGTCATTTGAGTAACAACAAAACGTCTCTAGGAGCACTTTGCGAAAATCAAAAAATCTAAATTTTCGGAATTTTTTTCTTTTTCCTCTGTTACTATCACAGATCTGTCATTTGAGTAACAACAAAACGTCTCTACGAGCACTTCGCGAAAATGCAGAAATCAAAATTTTCGGAATATTTTTCCTTTTCCTCTTTTACTATCACAGGTTTGTCATTTGAGTAGCAACAAAACGTCTCTACGAGCACTTTGCGGAATTCAAGAAATCAAAATTGTCGGAATTTTTTTGTTTTTCCCCTGTTACTATCACAGATGTGTCATTAGAGTTACTACGAAACGTCTCTGCGAGCACTTTGCGAAAATCAAGAAATCAAAATTTTCGGAATTTTTTTCTTTTTCCTCTCTTACTATCACAGATCTGTCATTTGAGTAACAACAAAACGTCCCTACGAGCACTTCGCGAAAATGCAGAAATCAAAATTTTCGGAATATTTTTCCTTTTCCTCTCTTACTATCACAGGTTTGTCATTTGAGTAGCAACAAAACGTCTCTACTAGCATTTCGCGAAAATCAAGAAATCAAAATTTTCGGAATTTTTTTCTTTTTACTCTGTTACTATCACAGATCTGTCATTTGTGTTACTACAAAACGTCTCGACGAGCACTTTGCGAAAATCAAAAAATCTAAATTTTCGGAATTTTTTTCTTTTCCCACTCTTACTATCACAGATCTGTCATTTGAGTAACAACAAAACGTCTCTACGAGTACTTCGCGAAAATCAAGAAATTAAAATTTTCGGAATTTTTTTCTTTTTACTAGCTCGGATCTGTCATTTGTGTAGCAACAAAGCGTCACTACGAGAACTTTGCGGAATTAAAGAAAACAAATTTTTCGATTTTTTTTCCTTTTCCTCTATTACTAGCACAGATCTGTCATGCGAGTAACAAAAAACGTCTCTACGAGCACTTTGCAAAAATCATGAAATCAACATTTTCGAAATTTTTTTCTTTTTACTCTGTTACTATCACAGATTTGTCATTTGAGTGACAACAAAACGTCTCTAGGAGCACTTTGCGAAAATCAAAAAATCTAAATTTTCGGAATTTTTTTCTTTTTCCTCTGTTACTATCACAGATCTGTCATTTGAGTAACAACAAAACGTCTCTACGAGCACTTCGCGAAAATGCAGAAATCAAAATTTTCGGAATATTTTTCCTTTTCCTATCTTACTATCACAGGTTTGTCATTTGAGTAGCAACAAAACGTCTCTACTAGCATTTCGCGAAAATCAAGAAATCAAAATTTTCGGAATTTTTTTCTTTTTACTCTGTTACTATCACAGATCTGTCATTTGTGTTACTACAAAACGTCTCGACGAGCACTTTGCGAAAATCAAAAAATCTAAATTTTCGAATTTTTTTTCTTTTTCCTATGTTACTATCACAGATGTGTCATTTGATTTACTACAATACGTATCTGCGAACACTTTGCGGAATTCAAGAAATCAAAATTTTCGTAATTTTTCTCTTCAGATCTGTCATTTGAGTAACGACAAAAAGTCTCTACGAGCACTTTGCGAAAATCAAGATCAAAATTTTTGGAATTTTTTTTCTTCCTCTGTTACTATCAAAGTTCTGTCATTTGAGTATCAACAAAACGTCTCTACGAGCACTTCGCGAAAATCAAGAAATCCCAATTTTCGGAATTTTTTTCTTTTTACTCTGTTACTAGCACAGATCTGTCATTTGAATAGCAACAAAACGTCTCTACGAGCACTTCGCGAAAATCAAGAAATCAAAATTTTCGGATTTTTTTTCTTTTTACTCTGTTACTAGCTCAGATCTGTTATTTGAGTAACAACAAAACGTCTCTACGAGTACTTCGCGAAAATCAAGAAATTAAAATTTTCGGAATTTTTTTCTTTTTACTAGCTCAGATCTGTCATTTGAGTAGCAACAAAGCGTCACTACGAGAACTTTGCGGAATTCAAGAAATAAAATTTTTCGGATTTTTTTCCTTTTCCTCTATTACTAGCACAGCTCTGTCATGTGAGTAACAAAAAACATCTCAACGAGCACTTTGCAAAAATCATGAAATCAACATTTTCGCATTTTTTTCTTTTTCCTCTGTTACTATCACAGATCTATCATTTTAAGTAACAACAAAACATCTCTACGAGCACTTTGCGAAAAAGAAGATATTATAATTTTCGGAATTTTTTTCTTTTTCCTATTTTACTATCACAGATCTGTCATTTGAGTAACAACAATACGTCTCTACGAGCACTTCGTGAAAATCAAGAAATCAAGATTTTCGGAATTTTTTCTTTTTACTCTGTTACTAGCTCAGATTTGTCAATTGAGTAGTAAAAAACGTCTCTACGAGCACTTTGCGGAAATCAAGAAATAAAAATTTTAGGATTCTTTCTTTTTACTGTGTTACTATCACAGATCTGTCATTTAGGTAACAACAAAACGTCTCTAAGAGCACTTCGCGAAAAGCAAGAAATCAAAATTTTCGGAATTTTTTTCTTTTTACTCTGTTACTAGCTCAGATCTGTCATTTGAGTTACTACAAAACGTCTCTACTAGCATTTCGCGAAAATCAAGAAATCAAAATTTTCGGAATTTTTTTCTTTTTACTCTGTTACTATCACAGATCTGTCATTTGTGTTACTACAAAACGTCTCGACGAGCACTTTGCGAAAATCAAAAAATCTAAAATTTCGGAATTTTTTTCTTTTTCCACTCTTACTATCACAGATCTGTCATTTGAGTAACAACAAAACGTCTCTACGAGTACTTCGCGAAAATCAAGAAATTAAAATTTTCGGATTTTTTTCTTTTTACTAGCTCAGATCTGTCATTTGAGTAGCAACAAAGCGTCACTACGAGAACTTTGCGGAATTAAAGAAATCAAATTTTTCGATTTTTTTTCCTTTTCCTCTATTACTAGCACAGATCTGTCATGCGAGTAACAAAAAACGTCTCTACGAGCACTTTGCAAAAATCATTAAATCAACATTTTCGAAATTTTTTTCTTTTTACTCTGTTACTATCACAGATTTGTCATTTGAGTGACAACAAAACGTCTCTAGGAGCACTTTGCGAAAATCAAAAAATCTAAATTTTCGGAATTTTTTTCTTTTTCCTCTGTTACTATCACAGATCTGTCATTTGAGTAACAACAAAACGTCTCTACGAGCACTTCGCGAAAATGCAGAAATCAAAATTTTCGGAATATTTTACCTTTTCCTCTCTTACTATCACAGGTTTGTCATTTGAGTAGCAACAAAACGTCTCTACGAGCACTTTGCGGAATTCAAGAAATCAAAATTGTCGGATTTTTTTTGTTTTTCCCCGGTTACTATCACAGATGTGTCATTAGAGTTACTGCGATACATCTCTGCGAGCACTTTGCGAAAATCAAGAAATCAAAATTTTCGGAATTTTTTTCTTTTTCCTCTCTTACTATCACAGATATGTCATTTGAGTAGCAACAAAGCGTCACTACGAGAACTTTGCGGAATTAAAGAAATCAAATTTTTCGATTTTTTTTCCTTTTCCTCTATTACTAGCACAGATCTGTCATGCGAGTAACAAAAAACGTCTCTACGAGCACTTTGCAAAAATCATGAAATCACTATTTTCGAAATTTTTTTCTTTTTACTCTGTTACTATCACAGATTTGTCATTTGAGTAACAACAAAACGTCTCTAGGAGCACTTTGCGAAAATCAAAAAATTTAAATTTTCGGAATTTTTTTCTTTTTCCTCTGTTACTATCACAGATCTGTCATTTGAGTAACAACAAAACGTCTCTACGAGCACTTCACGAAAATGCAGAAATCAAAATTTTCGGAATATTTTTCCTTTTCCTCTTTTACCATCACAGGTTTGTCATTTGAGTAGCAACAAAACGTCTCTACGAGCACTTTGCGGAATTCAAGAAATCAAAATTGTCGGAATTTTTTTGTTTTTCCCCTGTTACTATCACAGATGTGTCATTAGAGTTACTACGAAACGTCTCTGCGAGCACTTTGCGAAAATCAAGAAATCAAAATTTTCGGAATTTTTTTCTTTTTCCTCTCTTACTATCACAGATCTGTCATTTGAGTAACAACAAAACGTCCCTACGAGCACTTCGCGAAAATGCAGAAATCAAAATTTTCGGAATATTTTTCCTTTTCCTCTCTTACTATCACAGGTTTGTCATTTGAGTAGCAACAAAACGTCTCTACTAGCATTTCGCGAAAATCAAGAAATCAAAATTTTCGGAATTTTTTTCTTTTTACTCTGTTACTATCACAGATCTGTCATTTGTGTTACTACAAAACATCTCGACGAGCACTTTGCGAAAATCAAAAAATCTAAATTTTCGGAATTTTTTTCTGTTCCCACTCTTACTATCACAGATCTGTCATTTGAGTAACAACAAAACGTCTCTACGAGTACTTCGCGAAAATCAAGAAATTAAAATTTTCGGAATTTTTTTCTTTTTACTAGCTCGGATCTGTCATTTGTGTAGCAACAAAGCGTCACTACGAGAACTTTGCGGAATTAAAGAAATCAAATTTTTCGATTTTTTTCCTTTTCCTCTATTACTAGCACAGATCTGTCATGCGAGTAACAAAAAACGTCTCTACGAGCACTTTGCAAAAATCATGAAATCAACATTTTCGAAATTTTTTTCTTTTTACTCTGTTACTATCACAGATTTGTCATTTGAGTGACAACAAAACGTCTCTAGGAGCACTTTGCGAAAATCAAAAAATCTAAATTTTCGGAATTTTTTTCTTTTTCCTCTGTTACTATCACAGATCTGTCATTTGAGTAACAACAAAACGTCTCTACGAGCACTTCTCGAAAATGCAGAAATCAAAATTTTCGGAATATTTTTCCTTTTCCTATCTTACTATCACAGGTTTGTCATTTGAGTAGCAACAAAACGTCTCTACGAGTACTTTGCGGAATTCAAGAAATCAAAATTGTCGGATTTTTTTTTGTTTTTCCCCTGTTACTATCACAGATGTGTCATTAGAGTTACTGCGATACGTCTCTGCGAGCACTTTGCGAAAATCAAGAAATCAAAATTTTCGGAATTTTTTTCTTTTTCCTCTCTTACTATCACAGATCTATCATTTGAGTAACAACAAAACGTCCCTACGAGCACTTCGCGAAAATGCAGAAATAAAAATTTTCGGAATATTTTTCCTTTTCCTCTCTTACTATCACAGGTTTGTCATTTGAGTAGCAACAAAACGTCTCTACTAGCATTTCGCGAAAATCAAGAAATCAAATTTTTCGATTTTTTTTCCTTTTCCTCTATTACTAGCACAGATCTGTCATGCGAGTAACAAAAAACGTCTCTACGAGCACTTTGCAAAAATCATGAAATCAACATTTTCGAATTTTTTTTCTTTTTACTCTGTTACTATCACAGATTTGTCATTTGAGTAACAACAAAACGTCTCTAGGAGCACTTTGCGAAAATCAAAAAATTTAAATTTTCGGAATTTTTTTCTTTTTCCTCTGTTACTATCACAGATCTGTCATTTGAGTAACAACAAAACGTCTCTACGAGCACTTCACGAAAATGCAGAAATCAAAATTTTCGGAATATTTTTCCTTTTCCTCTTTTACCATCACAGGTTTGTCATTTGAGTAGCAACAAAACGTCTCTACGAGCACTTTGCGGAATTCAAGAAATCAAAATTGTCGGAATTTTTTTGTTTTTCCCCTGTTACTATCACAGATGTGTCATTAGAGTTACTACGAAACGTCTCTGCGAGCACTTTGCGAAAATCAAGAAATCAAAATTTTCGGAATTTTTTTCTTTTTCCTCTCTTACTATCACAGATCTGTCATTTGAGTAACAACAAAACGTCCCTACGAGCACTTCGCGAAAATGCAGAAATCAAAATTTTCGGAATATTTTTCCTTTTCCTCTCTTACTATCACAGGTTTGTCATTTGAGTAGCAACAAAACGTCTCTACTAGCATTTCGCGAAAATCAAGAAATCAAAATTTTCGGAATTTTTTTCTTTTTACTCTGTTACTATCACAGATCTGTCATTTGTGTTACTACAAAACTTCTCGACGAGCACTTTGCGAAAATCAAAAAATCTAAATTTTCGGAATTTTTTTCTGTTCCCACTCTTACTATCACAGATCTGTCATTTGAGTAACAACAAAACGTCTCTACGAGTACTTCGCGAAAATCAAGAAATTAAAATTTTCGGAATTTTTTTCTTTTTACTAGCTCGGATCTGTCATTTGTGTAGCAACAAAGCGTCACTACGAGAACTTTGCGGAATTAAAGAAATCAAATTTTTCGATTTTTTTTTCCTTTTCCTCTATTACTAGCACAGATCTGTCATGCGAGTAACAAAAAACGTCTCTACGAGCACTTTGCAAAAATCATGAAATCAACATTTTCGAATTTTTTTTCTTTTTACTCTGTTACTATCACAGATTTGTCATTTGAGTGACAACAAAACGTCTCTAGGAGCACTTTGCGAAAATCAAAAAATCTAAATTTTCGGAATTTTTTTCTTTTTCCTCTGTTACTATCACAGATCTGTCATTTGAGTAACAACAAAACGTCTCTACGAGCACTTCGCGAAAATGCAGAAATCAAAATTTTCGGAATATTTTTCCTTTTCCTATCTTACTATCACAGGTTTGTCATTTGAGTAGCAACAAAACGTCTCTACGAGTACTTTGCGGAATTCAAGAACTCAAAATTGTCGGATTTTTTTTGTTTTTCCCCTGTTACTATCACAGATGTGTCATTAGAGTTACTGCGATACGTCTCTGCGAGCACTTTGCGAAAATCAAGAAATCAAAATTTTCGGAACTTTTTTCTTTTTCCTCTCTTACTATCACAGATCTATCATTTGAGTAACAACAAAACGTCCCTACGAGCACTTCGCGAAAATGCAGAAATAAAAATTTTCGGAATATTTTTCCTTTTCCTCTCTTACTATCACAGGTTTGTCATTTGAGTAGCAACAAAACGTCTCTACTAGCATTTCGCGAAAATCAAGAAATCAAATTTTTCGATTTTTTTTCCTTTTCCTCTATTACTAGCACAGATCTGTCATGCGAGTAACAAAAAACGTCTCTACGAGCACTTTGCAAAAATCATGAAATCAACATTTTCGAATTTTTTTTCTTTTTACTCTGTTACTATCACAGATTTGTCATTTGACTGACAACAAAACGTCTCTAGGAGCACTTTGCGAAAATCAAAAAATCTAAATTTTCGGAATTTTTTTCTTTTTCCTCTGTTACTATCACAGATCTGTCATTTGAGTAACAACAAAACGTCTCTACGAGCACTTCGCGAAAATGCAGAAATCAAAATTTTCGGAATATTTTACCTTTTCCTCTCTTACTATCACAGGTTTGTCATCTGAGTAGCAACAAAACGTCTCTACGAGCACTTTGCGGAATTCAAGAAATCAAAATTGTCGGATTTTTTTTGTTTTTCCCCTGTTACTATCACAGATGTGTCATTAGAGTTACTGCGATACGTCTCTGCGAGCACTTTGCGAAAATCAAGAAATCAAAATTTTCGGATTTTTTTTCTTTTTCCTCTCTTACTATCACAGATCTGTCATTTGAGTAGCAACAAAGCGTCACTACGAGAACTTTGCGGAATTAAAGAAATCAAATTTTTCGATTTTTTTTCCTTTTCCTCTATTACTAGCACAGATCTGTCATGCGAGTAACAAAAAACGTCTCTACGAGCACTTTGCAAAAATCATGAAATCAACATTTTCGAAATTTTTTTCTTTTTACTCTGTTACTATCACAGATTTGTCATTTGAGTGACAACAAAACGTCTCTAGGAGCACTTTGCGAAAATCAAAAAATCTAAATTTTCGGAATTTTTTTCTTTTTCCTCTGTTACTATCACAGATCTGTCATTTGAGTAACAACAAAACGTCTCTACGAGCACTTCGCGAAAATGCAGAAATCAAAATTTTCGGAATATTTTTCCTTTTCCTATCTTACTATCACAGGTTTGTCATTTGAGTAGCAACAAAACGTCTCTACTAGCATTTCGCGAAAATCAAGAAATCAAAATTTTCGGAATTTTTTTCTTTTTACTCTGTTACTATCACAGATCTGTCATTTGTGTTACTACAAAACGTCTCGACGAGCACTTTGCGAAAATCAAAAAATCTAAATTTTCGAATTTTTTTTCTTTTTCCTATGTTACTATCACAGATGTGTCATTTGATTTACTACAATACGTATCTGCGAACACTTTGCGGAATTCAAGAAATCAAAATTTTCGTAATTTTTCTCTTCAGATCTGTCATTTGAGTAACGACAAAAAGTCTCTACGAGCACTTTGCGAAAATCAAGATCAAAATTTTTGGAATTTTTTTTCTTCCTCTGTTACTATCAAAGTTCTGTCATTTGAGTATCAACAAAACGTCTCTACGAGCACTTCGCGAAAATCAAGAAATCCCAATTTTCGGAATTTTTTTCTTTTTACTCTGTTACTAGCACAGATCTGTCATTTGAATAGCAACAAAACGTCTCTACGAGCACTTCGCGAAAATCAAGAAATCAAAATTTTCGGATTTTTTTTCTTTTTACTCTGTTACTAGCTCAGATCTGTTATTTGAGTAACAACAAAACGTCTCTACGAGTACTTCGCGAAAATCAAGAAATTAAAATTTTCGGAATTTTTTTCTTTTTACTAGCTCAGATCTGTCATTTGAGTAGCAACAAAGCGTCACTACGAGAACTTTGCGGAATTCAAGAAATAAAATTTTTCGGATTTTTTTCCTTTTCCTCTATTACTAGCACAGCTCTGTCATGTGAGTAACAAAAAACATCTCTACGAGCACTTTGCAAAAATCATGATATCAACATTTTCGCAATTTTTTCTTTTTCCTCTGTTACTATCACAGATCTATCATTTTAAGTAACAACAAAACATCTCTACGAGCACTTTGCGAAAAAGAAGATATTATAATTTTCGGAATTTTTTTCTTTTTCCTATTTTACTATCACAGATCTGTCATTTGAGTAACAACAATACGTCTCTACGAGCACTTCGTGAAAATCAAGAAATCAAGATTTTCGGAATTTTTTCTTTTTACTCTGTTACTAGCTCAGATTTGTCAATTGAGGATTCTTTCTTTTTACTGTGTTACTATCACAGATCTGTCATTTAGGTAACAACAAAACGTCTCTAAGAGCACTTCGCGAAAAGCAAGAAATCAAAATTTTCGTAATTTTTTTCTTTTTACTCTGTTACTAGCTCAGATCTATCATTTGAGTTACTACAAAACGTCTCTACTAGCATTTCGCGAAAATCAAGAAATCAAAATTTTCGGAATTTTTTTCTTTTTACTCTGTTACTATCACAGATCTGTCATTTGTGTTACTACAAAACGTCTCGACGAGCACTTTGCGTAAATCAAAAAATCTAAAATTTCGGAATTTTTTTCTTTTTCCACTCTTACTATCACAGATCTGTCATTTGAGTAACAACAAAACGTCTCTACGAGTACTTCGCGAAAATCAAGAAATTAAAATTTTCGGAATTTTTTTCTTTTTACTAGCTCAGATCTGTCATTTGAGTAGCAACAAAGCGTCACTACGAGAACTTTGCGGAATTAAAGAAATCAAATTTTTCGATTTTTTTTCCTTTTCCTCTATTACTAGCACAGATCTGTCATGCGAGTAACAAAAAACGTCTCTACGAGCACTTTGCAAAAATCATGAAATCACTATTTTCGAATTTTTTTTCTTTTTACTCTGTTACTATCACAGATCTGTCATTTGAGTAACAACAAAACGTCTCTACGAGCACTTCGCGAAAATGCAGAAATCAAAATTTTCGGAATATTTTTCCTTTTCCTCTTTTACTATCACAGGTTTGTCATTTGAGTAGCAACAAAACGTCTCTACGAGCACTTTGCGGAATTCAAGAAATCAAAATTGTCGGAATTTTTTTGTTTTTCCCCTGTTACTATCACAGATGTGTCATTAGAGTTACTACGAAACGTCTCTGCGAGCACTTTGCGAAAATCAAGAAATCAAAATTTTCGGAATTTTTTTTCTTTTTCCTCTCTGACTATCACAGATCTGTCATTTGAGTAACAACAAAACGTCCCTACGAGCACTTCGCGAAAATGCAGAAATCAAAATTTTCGGAATATTTTTCCTTTTCCTCTCTTACTATCACAGGTTTGTCATTTGAGTAGCAACAAAACGTCTCTACTAGCATTTCGCGAAAATCAAGAAATCAAAATTTTCGGAATTTTTTTCTTTTTACTCTGTTACTATCACAGATCTGTCATTTGTGTTACTACAAAACGTCTCGACGAGCACTTTGCGAAAATCAAAAAATCTAAATTTTCGGAATTTTTTTCTTTTCCCACTCTTACTATCACAGATCTGTCATTTGAGTAACAACAAAACGTCTCTACGAGTACTTCGCGAAAATCAAGAAATTAAAATTTTCGGAATTTTTTTCTTTTTACTAGCTCGGATCTGTCATTTGTGGAGCAACAAAGCGTCACTACGAGAACTTTGCGGAATTAAAGAAATCAAATTTTTCGATTTTTTTCCCTTTTCCTCTATTACTAGCACAGATCTGTCATGCGAGTAACAAAAAACGTCTCTACGAGCACTTTGCAAAAATCATGAAATCAACATTTTCGAAATTTTTTTCTTTTTACTCTGTTACTATCACAGATTTGTCATTTGAGTGACAACAAAACGTCTCTAGGAGCACTTTGCGAAAATCAAAAAATCTAAATTTTCGGAATTTTTTTCTTTTTCCTCTGTTACTATCACAGATCTGTCATTTGAGTAAGAACAAAACGTATCTACAAGCACTGCGCGAAAATGCAGAAATCAAAATTTTCGGAATATTTTACCTTTTCCTCTCTTACTATCACAGGTTTGTCATTTGAGTAGCAACAAAACGTCTCTACGAGCACTTTGCGGAATTCAAGAAATCAAAATTGTCGGATCTTTTTGTTTTTCCCCTGTTACTATCACAGATGTGTCATTAGAGTTACTGCGATACGTCTCTGCGAGCACTTTGCGAAAATCAAGAAATCAAAATTTTCGGAATTTTTTTCTTTTTCCTCTCTTACTATCACAGATCTGTCATTTGAGTAGCAACAAAGCGTCACTACGAGAACTTTGCGGAATTAAAGAAATCAAATTTTTCGATTTTTTTTCCTTTTCCTCTATTACTAGCACAGATCTGTCATGCGAGTAACAAAAAACGTCTCTACGAGCACTTTGCAAAAATCATGAAATCACTATTTTCGAATTTTTTTTCTTTTTACTCTGTTACTATCACAGATTTGTCATTGGAGTAACAACAAAACGTCTCTAGGAGCACTTTGCGAAAATCAAAAAATCTAAATTTTCGGAATTTTTTTCTTTTTCCTCTGTTACTATCACAGATCTGTCATTTGAGTAACAACAAAACGTCTCTACGAGTACTTCGCGAAAATGCAGAAATCAAAATTTTCGGAATATTTTTCCTTTTCCTCTTTTACTATCACAGGTTTGTCATTTGAGTAGCAACAAAACGTCTCTACGAGCACTTTGCGGAATTCAAGAAATCAAAATTGTCGGAATTTTTTTGTTTTTCCCCTGTTACTATCACAGATGTGTCATTAGAGTTACTACGAAACGTCTCTGCGAGCACTTTGCGAAAATCAAGAAATCAAAATTTTCGGAATTTTTTTCTTTTTCCTCTCTGACTATCACAGATCTGTCATTTGAGTAACAACAAAACGTCCCTACGAGCACTTCGCGAAAATGCAGAAATCAAAATTTTCGGAATATTTTTCCTTTTCCTCTCTTACTATCACAGGTTTGTCATTTGAGTAGCAACAAAACGTCTCTACTAGCATTTCGCGAAAATCAAGAAATCAAAATTTTCGGAATTTTTTTCTTTTTACTCTGTTACTATCACAGATCTGTCATTTGTGTTACTACAAAACGTCTCGACGAGCACTTTGCGAAAATCAAAAAATCTAAATTTTCGGAATTTTTTTCTTTTCCCACTCTTACTATCACAGATCTGTCATTTGAGTAACAACAAAACGTCTCTACGAGTACTTCGCGAAAATCAAGAAATTAAAATTTTCGGAATTTTTTTCTTTTTACTAGCTCGGATCTGTCATTTGTGGAGCAACAAAGCGTCACTACGAGAACTTTGCGGAATTAAAGAAATCAAATTTTTCGATTTTTTTTCCTTTTCCTCTATTACTAGCACAGATCTGTCATGCGAGTAACAAAAAACGTCTCTACGAGCACTTTGCAAAAATCATGAAATCAACATTTTCGAAATTTTTTTCTTTTTACTCTGTTACTATCACAGATTTGTCATTTGAGTGACAACAAAACGTCTCTAGGAGCACTTTGCGAAAATCAAAAAATCTAAATTTTCGGAATTTTTTTCTTTTTCCTCTGTTACTATCACAGATCTGTCATTTGAGTAAGAACAAAACGTATCTACGAGCACTGCGCGAAAATGCAGAAATCAAAATTTTCGGAATATTTTACCTTTTCCTCTCTTACTATCACAGGTTTGTCATTTGAGTAGCAACAAAACGTCTCTACGAGCACTTTGCGGAATTCAAGAAATCAAAATTGTCGGATCTTTTTGTTTTTCCCCTGTTACTATCACAGATGTGTCATTAGAGTTACTGCGATACGTCTCTGCGAGCACTTTGCGAAAATCAAGAAATCAAGATTTTCGGAATTTTTTCTTTTTACTCTGTTACTAGCTCAGATTTGTCAATTGAGGATTCTTTCTTTTTACTGTGTTACTATCACAGATCTGTCATTTAGGTAACAACAAAACGTCTCTAAGAGCACTTCGCGAAAAGCAAGAAATCAAAATTTTCGTAATTTTTTTCTTTTTACTCTGTTACTAGCTCAGATCTATCATTTGAGTTACTACAAAACGTCTCTACTAGCATTTCGCGAAAATCAAGAAATCAAAATTTTCGGAATTTTTTTCTTTTTACTCTGTTACTATCACAGATCTGTCATTTGTGTTACTACAAAACGTCTCGACGAGCACTTTGCGTAAATCAAAAAATCTAAAATTTCGGAATTTTTTTCTTTTTCCACTCTTACTATCACAGATCTGTCATTTGAGTAACAACAAAACGTCTCTACGAGTACTTCGCGAAAATCAAGAAATTAAAATTTTCGGAATTTTTTTCTTTTTACTAGCTCAGATCTGTCATTTGAGTAGCAACAAAGCGTCACTACGAGAACTTTGCGGAATTAAAGAAATCAAATTTTTCGATTTTTTTTCCTTTTCCTCTATTACTAGCACAGATCTGTCATGCGAGTAACAAAAAACGTCTCTACGAGCACTTTGCAAAAATCATGAAATCACTATTTTCGAATTTTTTTTCTTTTTACTCTGTTACTATCACAGATCTGTCATTTGAGTAACAACAAAACGTCTCTACGAGCACTTCGCGAAAATGCAGAAATCAAAATTTTCGGAATATTTTTCCTTTTCCTCTTTTACTATCACAGGTTTGTCATTTGAGTAGCAACAAAACGTCTCTACGAGCACTTTGCGGAATTCAAGAAATCAAAATTGTCGGAATTTTTTTGTTTTTCCCCTGTTACTATCACAGATGTGTCATTAGAGTTACTACGAAACGTCTCTGCGAGCACTTTGCGAAAATCAAGAAATCAAAATTTTCGGAATTTTTTTCTTTTTCCTCTCTGACTATCACAGATCTGTCATTTGAGTAACAACAAAACGTCCCTACGAGCACTTCGCGAAAATGCAGAAATCAAAATTTTCGGAATATTTTTCCTTTTCCTCTCTTACTATCACAGGTTTGTCATTTGAGTAGCAACAAAACGTCTCTACTAGCATTTCGCGAAAATCAAGAAATCAAAATTTTCGGAATTTTTTTCTTTTTACTCTGTTACTATCACAGATCTGTCATTTGTGTTACTACAAAACGTCTCGACGAGCACTTTGCGAAAATCAAAAAATCTAAATTTTCGGAATTTTTTTCTTTTCCCACTCTTACTATCACAGATCTGTCATTTGAGTAACAACAAAACGTCTCTACGAGTACTTCGCGAAAATCAAGAAATTAAAATTTTCGGAATTTTTTTCTTTTTACTAGCTCGGATCTGTCATTTGTGGAGCAACAAAGCGTCACTACGAGAACTTTGCGGAATTAAAGAAATCAAATTTTTCGATTTTTTTCCCTTTTCCTCTATTACTAGCACAGATCTGTCATGCGAGTAACAAAAAACGTCTCTACGAGCACTTTGCAAAAATCATGAAATCAACATTTTCGAAATTTTTTTCTTTTTACTCTGTTACTATCACAGATTTGTCATTTGAGTGACAACAAAACGTCTCTAGGAGCACTTTGCGAAAATCAAAAAATCTAAATTTTCGGAATTTTTTTCTTTTTCCTCTGTTACTATCACAGATCTGTCATTTGAGTAAGAACAAAACGTATCTACAAGCACTGCGCGAAAATGCAGAAATCAAAATTTTCGGAATATTTTACCTTTTCCTCTCTTACTATCACAGGTTTGTCATTTGAGTAGCAACAAAACGTCTCTACGAGCACTTTGCGGAATTCAAGAAATCAAAATTGTCGGATCTTTTTGTTTTTCCCCTGTTACTATCACAGATGTGTCATTAGAGTTACTGCGATACGTCTCTGCGAGCACTTTGCGAAAATCAAGAAATCAAAATTTTCGGAATTTTTTTCTTTTTCCTCTCTTACTATCACAGATCTGTCATTTGAGTAGCAACAAAGCGTCACTACGAGAACTTTGCGGAATTAAAGAAATCAAATTTTTCGATTTTTTTTCCTTTTCCTCTATTACTAGCACAGATCTGTCATGCGAGTAACAAAAAACGTCTCTACGAGCACTTTGCAAAAATCATGAAATCACTATTTTCGAATTTTTTTTCTTTTTACTCTGTTACTATCACAGATTTGTCATTGGAGTAACAACAAAACGTCTCTAGGAGCACTTTGCGAAAATCAAAAAATCTAAATTTTCGGAATTTTTTTCTTTTTCCTCTGTTACTATCACAGATCTGTCATTTGAGTAACAACAAAACGTCTCTACGAGTACTTCGCGAAAATGCAGAAATCAAAATTTTCGGAATATTTTTCCTTTTCCTCTTTTACTATCACAGGTTTGTCATTTGAGTAGCAACAAAACGTCTCTACGAGCACTTTGCGGAATTCAAGAAATCAAAATTGTCGGAATTTTTTTGTTTTTCCCCTGTTACTATCACAGATGTGTCATTAGAGTTACTACGAAACGTCTCTGCGAGCACTTTGCGAAAATCAAGAAATCAAAATTTTCGGAATTTTTTTCTTTTTCCTCTCTGACTATCACAGATCTGTCATTTGAGTAACAACAAAACGTCCCTACGAGCACTTCGCGAAAATGCAGAAATCAAAATTTTCGGAATATTTTTCCTTTTCCTCTCTTACTATCACAGGTTTGTCATTTGAGTAGCAACAAAACGTCTCTACTAGCATTTCGCGAAAATCAAGAAATCAAAATTTTCGGAATTTTTTTCTTTTTACTCTGTTACTATCACAGATCTGTCATTTGTGTTACTACAAAACGTCTCGACGAGCACTTTGCGAAAATCAAAAAATCTAAATTTTCGGAATTTTTTTCTTTTCCCACTCTTACTATCACAGATCTGTCATTTGAGTAACAACAAAACGTCTCTACGAGTACTTCGCGAAAATCAAGAAATTAAAATTTTCGGAATTTTTTTCTTTTTACTAGCTCGGATCTGTCATTTGTGGAGCAACAAAGCGTCACTACGAGAACTTTGCGGAATTAAAGAAATCAAATTTTTCGATTTTTTTTCCTTTTCCTCTATTACTAGCACAGATCTGTCATGCGAGTAACAAAAAACGTCTCTACGAGCACTTTGCAAAAATCATGAAATCAACATTTTCGAAATTTTTTTCTTTTTACTCTGTTACTATCACAGATTTGTCATTTGAGTGACAACAAAACGTCTCTAGGAGCACTTTGCGAAAATCAAAAAATCTAAATTTTCGGAATTTTTTTCTTTTTCCTCTGTTACTATCACAGATCTGTCATTTGAGTAAGAACAAAACGTATCTACGAGCACTGCGCGAAAATGCAGAAATCAAAATTTTCGGAATATTTTACCTTTTCCTCTCTTACTATCACAGGTTTGTCATTTGAGTAGCAACAAAACGTCTCTACGAGCACTTTGCGGAATTCAAGAAATCAAAATTGTCGGATCTTTTTGTTTTTCCCCTGTTACTATCACAGATGTGTCATTAGAGTTACTGCGATACGTCTCTGCGAGCACTTTGCGAAAATCAAGAAATCAAAATTTTCGGAATTTTTTTCTTTTTCCTCTCTTACTATCACAGATCTGTCATTTGAGTAGCAACAAAGCGTCACTACGAGAACTTTGCGGAATTAAAGAAATCAAATTTTTCGATTTTTTTTCCTTTTCCTCTATTACTAGCACAGATCTGTCATGCGAGTAACAAAAAACGTCTCTACGAGCACTTTGCAAAAATCATGAAATCACTATTTTCGAAATTTTTTTCTTTTTACTCTGTTACTATCACAGATTTGTCATTTGAGTAACAACAAAACGTCTCTAGGAGCACTTTGCGAAAATCAAAAAATCTAAATTTTCGGAATTTTTTTCTTTTTCCTCTGTTACTATCACAGATCTGTCATTTGAGTAACAACAAAACGTCTCTACGAGCACTTCGCGAAAATGCAGAAATCAAAATTTTCGGAATATTTTTCCTTTTCCTCTTTTACTATCACAGGTTTGTCATTTGAGTAGCAACAAAACGTCTCTACGAGCACTTTGCGGAATTCAAGAAATCAAAATTGTCGGAATTTTTTTGTTTTTCCCCTGTTACTATCACAGATGTGTCATTAGAGTTACTACGAAACGTCTCTGCGAGCACTTTGCGAAAATCAAGAAATCAAAATTTTCGGAATTTTTTTCTTTTTCCTCTCTTACTATCACAGATCTGTCATTTGAGTAACAACAAAACGTCCCTACGAGCACTTCGCGAAAATGCAGAAATCAAAATTTTCGGAATATTTTTCCTTTTCCTCTCTTACTATCACAGGTTTGTCATTTGTAGCAAGAAAACGTCTCTACTAGCATTTCGCGAAAATCAAGAAATCAAAATTTTCGGAATTTTTTTCTTTTTACTCTGTTACTATCACAGATCTGTCATTTGTGTTACTACAAAACGTCTCGACGAGCACTTTGCGAAAATCAAAAAATCTAAATTTTCGATTTTTTTTTCTTTTTCCTATGTTACTATCACAGATGTGTCATTTGATTTACTACAATACGTATCTGCGAACACTTTGCGGAATTCAAGAAATCAAAATTTTCGTAATTTTTCTCTTCAGATCTGTCATTTGAGTAACGACAAAAAGTCTCTACGAGCACTTTGCGAAAATCAAGATCAAAATTTTTGGAATTTTTTTTCTTCCTCTGTTACTATCAAAGTTCTGTCATTTGAGTATCAACAAAACGTCTCTACGAGCACTTCGCGAAAATCAAGAAATCCCAATTTTCGGAATTTTTTTCTTTTTACTCTGTTACTAGCACAGATCTGTCATTTGAATAGCAACAAAACGTCTCTACGAGCACTTCGCGAAAATCAAGAAATCAAAATTTTCGGATTTTTTTTCTTTTTACTCTGTTACTAGCTCAGATCTGTTATTTGAGTAACAACAAAACGTCTCTACGAGTACTTCGCGAAAATCAAGAAATTAAAATTTTCGGAATTTTTTTCTTTTTACTAGCTCAGATCTGTCATTTGAGTAGCAACAAAGCGTCACTACGAGAACTTTGCGGAATTCAAGAAATAAAATTTTTCGGATTTTTTTCCTTTTCCTCTATTACTAGCACAGCTCTGTCATGTGAGTAACAAAAAACATCTCTACGAGCACTTTGCAAAAATCATGAAATCAACATTTTCGCAATTTTTTCTTTTTCCTCTGTTACTATCACAGATCTATCATTTTAAGTAACAACAAAACATCTCTACGAGCACTTTGCGAAAAAGAAGATATTATAATTTTCGGAATTTTTTTCTTTTTCCTATTTTACTATCACAGATCTGTCATTTGAGTAACAACAATACGTCTCTACGAGCACTTCGTGAAAATCAAGAAATCAAGATTTTCGGAATTTTTTCTTTTTACTCTGTTACTAGCTCAGATTTGTCAATTGAGTAGTAAAAAACGTCTCTACGAGCACTTTGCGGAAATCAAGAAATAAAAATTTTAGGATTCTTTCTTTTTACTGTGTTACTATCACAGATCTGTCATTTAGGTAACAACAAAACGTCTCTAAGAGCACTTCGCGAAAAGCAAGAAATCAAAATTTTCGGAATTTTTTTCTTTTTACTCTGTTACTAGCTCAGATCTGTCATTTGAGTTACTACAAAACGTCTCTACTAGCATTTCGCGAAAATCAAGAAATCAAAATTTTCGGAATTTTTTTCTTTTTACTCTGTTACTATCACAGATCTGTCATTTGTGTTACTACAAAACGTCTCGACGAGCACTTTGCGAAAATCAAAAAATCTAAAATTTCGGAATTTTTTTCTTTTTCCACTCTTACTATCACAGATCTGTCATTTGAGTAACAACAAAACGTCTCTACGAGTACTTCGCGAAAATCAAGAAATTAAAATTTTCGGAATTTTTTTCTTTTTACTAGCTCAGATCTGTCATTTGAGTAGCAACAAAGCGTCACTACGAGAACTTTGCGGAATTAAAGAAATCAAATTTTTCGATTTTTTTTCCTTTTCCTCTATTACTAGCACAGATCTGTCATGCGAGTAACAAAAAACGTCTCTACGAGCACTTTGCAAAAATCATGAAATCACTATTTTCGAAATTTTTTTCTTTTTACTCTGTTACTATCACAGATTTGTCATTTGAGTAACAACAATCTGTCATTTGAGTAGCAACAAAGCGTCACTACGAGAACTTTGCGGAATTAAAGAAATCAAATTTTTCGATTTTTTTTCCTTTTCCTCTATTACTAGCACAGATCTGTCATGCGAGTAACAAAAAACGTCTCTACGAGCACTTTGCAAAAATCATGAAATCACTATTTTCGAAATTTTTTTCTTTTTACTCTGTTACTATCACAGATTTGTCATTTGAGTAACAACAAAACGTCTCTAGGAGCACTTTGCGAAAATCAAAAAATCTAAATTTTCGGAATTTTTTTCTTTTTCCTCTGTTACTATCACAGATCTGTCATTTGAGTAACAACAAAACGTCTCTACGAGCACTTCGCGAAAATGCAGAAATCAAAATTTTCGGAATATTTTTCCTTTTCCTCTTTTACTATCACAGGTTTGTCATTTGAGTAGCAACAAAACGTCTCTACGAGCACTTTGCGGAATTCAAGAAATCAAAATTGTCGGAATTTTTTTGTTTTTCCCCTGTTACTATCACAGATGTGTCATTAGAGTTACTACGAAACGTCTCTGCGAGCACTTTGCGAAAATCAAGAAATCAAAATTTTCGGAATTTTTTTCTTTTTCCTCTCTTACTATCACAGATCTGTCATTTGAGTAACAACAAAACGTCCCTACGAGCACTTCGCGAAAATGCAGAAATCAAAATTTTCGGAATATTTTTCCTTTTCCTCTCTTACTATCACAGGTTTGTCATTTGAGTAGCAACAAAACGTCTCTACTAGCATTTCGCGAAAATCAAGAAATCAAAATTTTCGGAATTTTTTTCTTTTTACTCTGTTACTATCACAGATCTGTCATTTGTGTTACTACAAAACGTCTCGACGAGCACTTTGCGAAAATCAAAAAATCTAAATTTTCGAATTTTTTTTCTTTTTCCTATGTTACTATCACAGATGTGTCATTTGATTTACTACAATACGTATCTGCGAACACTTTGCGGAATTCAAGAAATCAAAATTTTCGTATTTTTTCTCTTCAGATCTGTCATTTGAGTAACGACAAAAAGTCTCTACGAGCACTTTGCGAAAATCAAGATCAAAATTTTTGGAATTTTTTTTCTTCCTCTGTTACTATCAAAGTTCTGTCATTTGAGTATCAACAAAACGTCTCTACGAGCACTTCGCGAAAATCAAGAAATCCCAATTTTCGGAATTTTTTTCTTTTTACTCTGTTACTAGCACAGATCTGTCATTTGAATAGCAACAAAACGTCTCTACGAGCACTTCGCGAAAATCAAGAAATCAAAATTTTCGGATTTTTTTTCTTTTTACTCTGTTACTAGCTCAGATCTGTTATTTGAGTAACAACAAAACGTCTCTACGAGTACTTCGCAAAAATCAAGAAATTAAAATTTTCGGAATTTTTTTCTTTTTACTAGCTCAGATCTGTCATTTGAGTAGCAACAAAGCGTCACTACGAGAACTTTGCGGAATTCAAGAAAAAAAATTTTTCGGATTTTTTTCCTTTTCCTCTATTACTAGCACAGCTCTGTCATGTGAGTAACAAAAAACATCTCTACGAGCACTTTGCAAAAATCATGAAATCAACATTTTCGCAATTTTTTCTTTTTCCTCTGTTACTATCACAGATCTATCATTTTAAGTAACAACAAAACATCTCTACGAGCACTTTGCGAAAAAGAAGATATTATAATTTTCGGAATTTTTTTCTTTTTCCTATTTTACTATCACAGATCTGTCATTTGAGTAACAACAATACGTCTCTACGAGCACTTCGTGAAAATCAAGAAATCAAGATTTTCGGATTTTTTTCTTTTTACTCTGTTACTAGCTCAGATTTGTCAATTGAGTAGTAAAAAACGTCTCTACGAGCACTTTGCGGAAATCAAGAAATAAAAATTTTAGGATTCTTTCTTTTTACTGTGTTACTATCACAGATCTGTCATTTAGGTAACAACAAAACGTCTCTAAGAGCACTTCGCGAAAAGCAAGAAATCAAAATTTTCGGAATTTTTTTCTTTTTACTCTGTTACTAGCTCAGATCTGTCATTTGAGTTACTACAAAACGTCTCTACTAGCATTTCGCGAAAATCAAGAAATCAAAATTTTCGGAATTTTTTTCTTTTTACTCTGTTACTATCACAGATCTGTCATTTGTGTTACTACAAAACGTCTCGACGAGCACTTTGCGAAAATCAAAAAATCTAAAATTTCGGAATTTTTTTCTTTTTCCACTCTTACTATCACAGATCTGTCATTTGAGTAACAACAAAACGTCTCTACGAGTACTTCGCGAAAATCAAGAAATTAAAATTTTCGGAATTTTTTTCTTTTTACTAGCTCAGATCTGTCATTTGAGTAGCAACAAAGCGTCACTACGAGAACTTTGCGGAATTAAAGAAATCAAATTTTTCGATTTTTTTTCCTTTTCCTCTATTACTAGCACAGATCTGTCATGCGAGTAACAAAAAACGTCTCTACGAGCACTTTGCAAAAATCATGAAATCACTATTTTCGAAATTTTTTTCTTTTTCCTATGTTACTATCACAGATGTGTCATTTGATTTACTACAATACGTATCTGCGAACACTTTGCGGAATTCAAGAAATCAAAATTTTCGGAATTTTTTTCTTTTTCCTCTGCTACTATCACAGATCTGTCACTTGAGTAACGACAAAACGTCTCTACGAGCCCTTTGTGAAAATCAGGAAATCAAAATTTTCGGAATTTTTTTTCTTCCTCTGTTACTATCAAAGTTCTGTCATTTGAGTAAAACAAAACGTCTCTACGAGCACTTCGCGAAAATCAAAAAATCAAAATTTTCGGATTTTTTTTTCTTTTTCCTATGTTACTATCACATATGTGTCATTTGATTTACTACAAAACGTCTCTGCGAACACTTTGCGGAATTCAAGAAATCAAAATTTTCGTAATTTTTCTCTTCAGATCTGTCATTTGAGTAACGACAAAAAGTCTCTACGAGCACTTTGCGAAAATCAAGATCAAAATTTTTGGAATTTTTTTTCTTCCTCTGTTACTATCAAAGTTCTGTCATTTGAGTATCAACAAAACGTCTCTACGAGCACTTCGCGAAAATCAAGAAATCCCAATTTTCGGAATTTTTTTCTTTTTACTCTGTTACTAGCACAGATCTGTCATTTGAATAGCAACAAAACGTCTCTACGAGCACTTCGCGAAAATCAAGAAATCAAAATTTTCGGATTTTTTTTCTTTTTACTCTGTTACTAGCTCAGATCTGTTATTTGAGTAACAACAAAACGTCTCTACGAGTACTTCGCGAAAATCAAGAAATTAAAATTTTCGGAATTTTTTTCTTTTTACTAGCTCAGATCTGTCATTTGAGTAGCAACAAAGCGTCACTACGAGAACTTTGCGGAATTCAAGAAATAAAATTTTTCGGATTTTTTTTCCTTTTCCTCTATTACTAGCACAGCTCTGTCATGTGAGTAACAAAAAACATCTCTACGAGCACTTTGCAAAAATCATGAAATCAACATTTTCGCAATTTTTTCTTTTTCCTCTGTTACTATCACAGATCTATCATTTTAAGTAACAACAAAACATCTCTACGAGCACTTTGCGAAAAAGAAGATATTATAATTTTCGGAATTTTTTTCTTTTTCCTATTTTACTTACACAGATCTGCCATTTGAGTAACAACAATACGTCTCTACGAGCACTTCGTGAAAATCAAGAAATCAAGATTTTCGGAATTTTTTCTTTTTACTCTGTTACTAGCTCAGATTTGTCAATTGAGGATTCTTTCTTTTTACTGTGTTACTATCACAGATCTGTCATTTAGGTAACAACAAAACGTCTCTAAGAGCACTTCGCGAAAAGCAAGAAATCAAAATTTTCGTAATTTTTTTCTTTTTACTCTCTTACTAGCTCAGATCTATCATTTGAGTTACTACAAAACGTCTCTACTAGCATTTCGCGAAAATCAAGAAATCAAAATTTTCGGAATTTTTTTCTTTTTACTCTGTTACTATCACAGATCTGTCATTTGTGTTACTACAAAACGTCTCGACGAGCACTTTGCGTAAATCAAAAAATCTAAAATTTCGGAATTTTTTTCTTTTTCCACTCTTACTATCACAGATCTGTCATTTGAGTAACAACAAAACGTCTCTACGAGTACTTCGCGAAAATCAAGAAATTAAATTTTTCGGAATTTTTTTCTTTTTCCTAGCTCAGATCTGTCATTTGAGTAGCAACAAAGCGTCACTACGAGAACTTTGCGGAATTAAAGAAATCAAATTTTTCGATTTTTTTTCCTTTTCCTCTATTACTAGCACAGATCTGTCATGCGAGTAACAAAAAACGTCTCTACGAGCACTTTGCAAAAATCATGAAATCACTATTTTCGAAATTTTTTTCTTTTTACTCTGTTACTATCACAGATCTGTCATTTGAGTAACAACAAAACGTCTCTACGAGCACTTCGCGAAAATGCAGAAATCAAAATTTTCGGAATATTTTTCCTTTTCCTCTTTTACTATCACAGGTTTGTCATTTGAGTAGCAACAAAACGTCTCTACGAGCACTTTGCGGAATTCAAGAAATCAAAATTGTCGGAATTTTTTTGTTTTTCCCCTGTTACTATCACAGATGTGTCATTAGAGTTACTACGAAACGTCTCTGCGAGCACTTTGCGAAAATCAAGAAATCAAAATTTTCGAAATTTTTTTCTTTTTCCTCTCTGACTATCACAGATCTGTCATTTGAGTAACAACAAAACGTCCCTACGAGCACTTCGTGAAAATCAAGAAATCAAGATTTTCGGAATTTTTTCTTTTTACTCTGTTACTAGCTCAGATTTGTCAATTGAGGATTCTTTCTTTTTACTGTGTTACTATCACAGATCTGTCATTTAGGTAACAACAAAACGTCTCTAAGAGCACTTCGCGAAAAGCAAGAAATCAAAATTTTCGTAATTTTTTTCTTTTTACTCTGTTACTAGCTCAGATCTATCATTTGAGTTACTACAAAACGTCTCTACTAGCATTTCGCGAAAATCAAGAAATCAAAATTTTCGGAATTTTTTTCTTTTTACTCTGTTACTATCACAGATCTGTCATTTGTGTTACTACAAAACGTCTCGACGAGCACTTTGCGTAAATCAAAAAATCTAAAATTTCGGAATTTTTTTCTTTTTCCACTCTTACTATCACAGATCTGTCATTTGAGTAACAACAAAACGTCTCTACGAGTACTTCGCGAAAATCAAGAAATTAAAATTTTCGGAATTTTTTTCTTTTTACTAGCTCAGATCTGTCATTTGAGTAGCAACAAAGCGTCACTACGAGAACTTTGCGGAATTAAAGAAATCAAATTTTTCGATTTTTTTTCCTTTTCCTCTATTACTAGCACAGATCTGTCATGCGAGTAACAAAAAACGTCTCTACGAGCACTTTGCAAAAATCATGAAATCACTATTTTCGAATTTTTTTTCTTTTTACTCTGTTACTATCACAGATCTGTCATTTGAGTAACAACAAAACGTCTCTACGAGCACTTCGCGAAAATGCAGAAATCAAAATTTTCGGAATATTTTTCCTTTTCCTCTTTTACTATCACAGGTTTGTCATTTGAGTAGCAACAAAACGTCTCTACGAGCACTTTGCGGAATTCAAGAAATCAAAATTGTCGGAATTTTTTTGTTTTTCCCCTGTTACTATCACAGATGTGTCATTAGAGTTACTACGAAACGTCTCTGCGAGCACTTTGCGAAAATCAAGAAATCAAAATTTTCGGAATTTTTTTCTTTTTCCTCTCTGACTATCACAGATCTGTCATTTGAGTAACAACAAAACGTCCCTACGAGCACTTCGCGAAAATGCAGAAATCAAAATTTTCGGAATATTTTTCCTTTTCCTCTCTTACTATCACAGGTTTGTCATTTGAGTAGCAACAAAACGTCTCTACTAGCATTTCGCGAAAATCAAGAAATCAAAATTTTCGGAATTTTTTTCTTTTTACTCTGTTACTATCACAGATCTGTCATTTGTGTTACTACAAAACGTCTCGACGAGCACTTTGCGAAAATCAAAAAATCTAAATTTTCGGAATTTTTTTCTTTTCCCACTCTTACTATCACAGATCTGTCATTTGAGTAACAACAAAACGTCTCTACGAGTACTTCGCGAAAATCAAGAAATTAAAATTTTCGGAATTTTTTTCTTTTTACTAGCTCGGATCTGTCATTTGTGGAGCAACAAAGCGTCACTACGAGAACTTTGCGGAATTAAAGAAATCAAATTTTTCGATTTTTTTCCCTTTTCCTCTATTACTAGCACAGATCTGTCATGCGAGTAACAAAAAACGTCTCTACGAGCACTTTGCAAAAATCATGAAATCAACATTTTCGAAATTTTTTTCTTTTTACTCTGTTACTATCACAGATTTGTCATTTGAGTGACAACAAAACGTCTCTAGGAGCACTTTGCGAAAATCAAAAAATCTAAATTTTCGGAATTTTTTTCTTTTTCCTCTGTTACTATCACAGATCTGTCATTTGAGTAAGAACAAAACGTATCTACAAGCACTGCGCGAAAATGCAGAAATCAAAATTTTCGGAATATTTTACCTTTTCCTCTCTTACTATCACAGGTTTGTCATTTGAGTAGCAACAAAACGTCTCTACGAGCACTTTGCGGAATTCAAGAAATCAAAATTGTCGGATCTTTTTGTTTTTCCCCTGTTACTATCACAGATGTGTCATTAGAGTTACTGCGATACGTCTCTGCGAGCACTTTGCGAAAATCAAGAAATCAAAATTTTCGGAATTTTTTTCTTTTTCCTCTCTTACTATCACAGATCTGTCATTTGAGTAGCAACAAAGCGTCACTACGAGAACTTTGCGGAATTAAAGAAATCAAATTTTTCGATTTTTTTTCCTTTTCCTCTATTACTAGCACAGATCTGTCATGCGAGTAACAAAAAACGTCTCTACGAGCACTTTGCAAAAATCATGAAATCACTATTTTCGAAATTTTTTTCTTTTTACTCTGTTACTATCACAGATTTGTCATTTGAGTAACAACAAAACGTCTCTAGGAGCACTTTGCGAAAATCAAAAAATCTAAATTTTCGGAATTTTTTTCTTTTTCCTCTGTTACTATCACAGATCTGTCATTTGAGTAACAACAAAACGTCTCTACGAGCACTTCGCGAAAATGCAGAAATCAAAATTTTCGGAATATTTTTCCTTTTCCTCTTTTACTATCACAGGTTTGTCATTTGAGTAGCAACAAAACGTCTCTACGAGCACTTTGCGGAATTCAAGAAATCAAAATTGTCGGAATTTTTTTGTTTTTCCCCTGTTACTATCACAGATGTGTCATTAGAGTTACTACGAAACGTCTCTGCGAGCACTTTGCGAAAATCAAGAAATCAAAATTTTCGGAATTTTTTTCTTTTTCCTCTCTTACTATCACAGATCTGTCATTTGAGTAACAACAAAACGTCCCTACGAGCACTTCGCGAAAATGCAGAAATCAAAATTTTCGGAATATTTTTCCTTTTCCTCTCTTACTATCACAGGTTTGTCATTTGAGTAGCAAGAAAACGTCTCTACTAGCATTTCGCGAAAATCAAGAAATCAAAATTTTCGGAATTTTTTTCTTTTTACTCTGTTACTATCACAGATCTGTCATTTGTGTTACTACAAAACGTCTCGACGAGCACTTTGCGAAAATCAAAAAATCTAAATTTTCGAATTTTTTTTCTTTTTCCTATGTTACTATCACAGATGTGTCATTTGATTTACTACAATACGTATCTGCGAACACTTTGCGGAATTCAAGAAATCAAAATTTTCGTAATTTTTCTCTTCAGATCTGTCATTTGAGTAACGACAAAAAGTCTCTACGAGCACTTTGCGAAAATCAAGATCAAAATTTTTGGAATTTTTTTTCTTCCTCTGTTACTATCAAAGTTCTGTCATTTGAGTATCAACAAAACGTCTCTACGAGCACTTCGCGAAAATCAAGAAATCCCAATTTTCGGAATTTTTTTCTTTTTACTCTGTTACTAGCACAGATCTGTCATTTGAATAGCAACAAAACGTCTCTACGAGCACTTCGCGAAAATCAAGAAATCAAAATTTTCGGATTTTTTTTCTTTTTACTCTGTTACTAGCTCAGATCTGTTATTTGAGTAACAACAAAACGTCTCTACGAGTACTTCGCGAAAATCAAGAAATTAAAATTTTCGGAATTTTTTTCTTTTTACTAGCTCAGATCTGTCATTTGAGTAGCAACAAAGCGTCACTACGAGAACTTTGCGGAATTCAAGAAATAAAATTTTTCGGATTTTTTTCCTTTTCCTCTATTACTAGCACAGCTCTGTCATGTGAGTAACAAAAAACATCTCTACGAGCACTTTGCAAAAATCATGAAATCAACATTTTCGCAATTTTTTCTTTTTCCTCTGTTACTATCACAGATCTATCATTTTAAGTAACAACAAAACATCTCTACGAGCACTTTGCGAAAAAGAAGATATTATAATTTTCGGAATTTTTTTCTTTTTCCTATTTTACTATCACAGATCTGTCATTTGAGTAACAACAATACGTCTCTACGAGCACTTCGTGAAAATCAAGAAATCAAGATTTTCGGAATTTTTTCTTTTTACTCTGTTACTAGCTCAGATTTGTCAATTGAGTAGTAAAAAACGTCTCTACGAGCACTTTGCGGAAATCAAGAAATAAAAATTTTAGGATTCTTTCTTTTTACTGTGTTACTATCACAGATCTGTCATTTAGGTAACAACAAAACGTCTCTAAGAGCACTTCGCGAAAAGCAAGAAATCAAAATTTTCGGAATTTTTTTCTTTTTACTCTGTTACTAGCTCAGATCTGTCATTTGAGTTACTACAAAACGTCTCTACTAGCATTTCGCGAAAATCAAGAAATCAAAATTTTCGGAATTTTTTTCTTTTTACTCTGTTACTATCACAGATCTGTCATTTGTGTTACTACAAAACGTCTCGACGAGCACTTTGCGAAAATCAAAAAATCTAAAATTTCGGAATTTTTTTCTTTTTCCACTCTTACTATCACAGATCTGTCATTTGAGTAACAACAAAACGTCTCTACGAGTACTTCGCGAAAATCAAGAAATTAAAATTTTCGGAATTTTTTTCTTTTTACTAGCTCAGATCTGTCATTTGAGTAGCAACAAAGCGTCACTACGAGAACTTTGCGGAATTAAAGAAATCAAATTTTTCGATTTTTTTTCCTTTTCCTCTATTACTAGCACAGATCTGTCATGCGAGTAACAAAAAACGTCTCTACGAGCACTTTGCAAAAATCATGAAATCACTATTTTCGAAATTTTTTTCTTTTTACTCTGTTACTATCACAGATTTGTCATTTGAGTAACAACAATCTGTCATTTGAGTAGCAACAAAGCGTCACTACGAGAACTTTGCGGAATTAAAGAAATCAAATTTTTCGATTTTTTTTCCTTTTCCTCTATTACTAGCACAGATCTGTCATGCGAGTAACAAAAAACGTCTCTACGAGCACTTTGCAAAAATCATGAAATCACTATTTTCGAAATTTTTTTCTTTTTACTCTGTTACTATCACAGATTTGTCATTTGAGTAACAACAAAACGTCTCTAGGAGCACTTTGCGAAAATCAAAAAATCTAAATTTTCGGAATTTTTTTCTTTTTCCTCTGTTACTATCACAGATCTGTCATTTGAGTAACAACAAAACGTCTCTACGAGCACTTCGCGAAAATGCAGAAATCAAAATTTTCGGAATATTTTTCCTTTTCCTCTTTTACTATCACAGGTTTGTCATTTGAGTAGCAACAAAACGTCTCTACGAGCACTTTGCGGAATTCAAGAAATCAAAATTGTCGGAATTTTTTTGTTTTTCCCCTGTTACTATCACAGATGTGTCATTAGAGTTACTACGAAACGTCTCTGCGAGCACTTTGCGAAAATCAAGAAATCAAAATTTTCGGAATTTTTTTCTTTTTCCTCTCTTACTATCACAGATCTGTCATTTGAGTAACAACAAAACGTCCCTACGAGCACTTCGCGAAAATGCAGAAATCAAAATTTTCGGAATATTTTTCCTTTTCCTCTCTTACTATCACAGGTTTGTCATTTGAGTAGCAACAAAACGTCTCTACTAGCATTTCGCGAAAATCAAGAAATCAAAATTTTCGGAATTTTTTTCTTTTTACTCTGTTACTATCACAGATCTGTCATTTGTGTTACTACAAAACGTCTCGACGAGCACTTTGCGAAAATCAAAAAATCTAAATTTTCGAATTTTTTTTCTTTTTCCTATGTTACTATCACAGATGTGTCATTTGATTTACTACAATACGTATCTGCGAACACTTTGCGGAATTCAAGAAATCAAAATTTTCGTATTTTTTCTCTTCAGATCTGTCATTTGAGTAACGACAAAAAGTCTCTACGAGCACTTTGCGAAAATCAAGATCAAAATTTTTGGAATTTTTTTTCTTCCTCTGTTACTATCAAAGTTCTGTCATTTGAGTATCAACAAAACGTCTCTACGAGCACTTCGCGAAAATCAAGAAATCCCAATTTTCGGAATTTTTTTCTTTTTACTCTGTTACTAGCACAGATCTGTCATTTGAATAGCAACAAAACGTCTCTACGAGCACTTCGCGAAAATCAAGAAATCAAAATTTTCGGATTTTTTTTCTTTTTACTCTGTTACTAGCTCAGATCTGTTATTTGAGTAACAACAAAACGTCTCTACGAGTACTTCGCAAAAATCAAGAAATTAAAATTTTCGGAATTTTTTTCTTTTTACTAGCTCAGATCTGTCATTTGAGTAGCAACAAAGCGTCACTACGAGAACTTTGCGGAATTCAAGAAAAAAAATTTTTCGGATTTTTTTCCTTTTCCTCTATTACTAGCACAGCTCTGTCATGTGAGTAACAAAAAACATCTCTACGAGCACTTTGCAAAAATCATGAAATCAACATTTTCGCAATTTTTTCTTTTTCCTCTGTTACTATCACAGATCTATCATTTTAAGTAACAACAAAACATCTCTACGAGCACTTTGCGAAAAAGAAGATATTATAATTTTCGGAATTTTTTTCTTTTTCCTATTTTACTATCACAGATCTGTCATTTGAGTAACAACAATACGTCTCTACGAGCACTTCGTGAAAATCAAGAAATCAAGATTTTCGGATTTTTTTCTTTTTACTCTGTTACTAGCTCAGATTTGTCAATTGAGTAGTAAAAAACGTCTCTACGAGCACTTTGCGGAAATCAAGAAATAAAAATTTTAGGATTCTTTCTTTTTACTGTGTTACTATCACAGATCTGTCATTTAGGTAACAACAAAACGTCTCTAAGAGCACTTCGCGAAAAGCAAGAAATCAAAATTTTCGGAATTTTTTTCTTTTTACTCTGTTACTAGCTCAGATCTGTCATTTGAGTTACTACAAAACGTCTCTACTAGCATTTCGCGAAAATCAAGAAATCAAAATTTTCGGAATTTTTTTCTTTTTACTCTGTTACTATCACAGATCTGTCATTTGTGTTACTACAAAACGTCTCGACGAGCACTTTGCGAAAATCAAAAAATCTAAAATTTCGGAATTTTTTTCTTTTTCCACTCTTACTATCACAGATCTGTCATTTGAGTAACAACAAAACGTCTCTACGAGTACTTCGCGAAAATCAAGAAATTAAAATTTTCGGAATTTTTTTCTTTTTACTAGCTCAGATCTGTCATTTGAGTAGCAACAAAGCGTCACTACGAGAACTTTGCGGAATTAAAGAAATCAAATTTTTCGATTTTTTTTCCTTTTCCTCTATTACTAGCACAGATCTGTCATGCGAGTAACAAAAAACGTCTCTACGAGCACTTTGCAAAAATCATGAAATCACTATTTTCGAAATTTTTTTCTTTTTCCTATGTTACTATCACAGATGTGTCATTTGATTTACTACAATACGTATCTGCGAACACTTTGCGGAATTCAAGAAATCAAAATTTTCGGAATTTTTTTCTTTTTCCTCTGCTACTATCACAGATCTGTCACTTGAGTAACGACAAAACGTCTCTACGAGCCCTTTGTGAAAATCAGGAAATCAAAATTTTCGGAATTTTTTTTCTTCCTCTGTTACTATCAAAGTTCTGTCATTTGAGTAAAACAAAACGTCTCTACGAGCACTTCGCGAAAATCAAAAAATCAAAATTTTCGGATTTTTTTTTCTTTTTCCTATGTTACTATCACATATGTGTCATTTGATTTACTACAAAACGTCTCTGCGAACACTTTGCGGAATTCAAGAAATCAAAATTTTCGTAATTTTTCTCTTCAGATCTGTCATTTGAGTAACGACAAAAAGTCTCTACGAGCACTTTGCGAAAATCAAGATCAAAATTTTTGGAATTTTTTTTCTTCCTCTGTTACTATCAAAGTTCTGTCATTTGAGTATCAACAAAACGTCTCTACGAGCACTTCGCGAAAATCAAGAAATCCCAATTTTCGGAATTTTTTTCTTTTTACTCTGTTACTAGCACAGATCTGTCATTTGAATAGCAACAAAACGTCTCTACGAGCACTTCGCGAAAATCAAGAAATCAAAATTTTCGGATTTTTTTTCTTTTTACTCTGTTACTAGCTCAGATCTGTTATTTGAGTAACAACAAAACGTCTCTACGAGTACTTCGCGAAAATCAAGAAATTAAAATTTTCGGAATTTTTTTCTTTTTACTAGCTCAGATCTGTCATTTGAGTAGCAACAAAGCGTCACTACGAGAACTTTGCGGAATTCAAGAAATAAAATTTTTCGGATTTTTTTTCCTTTTCCTCTATTACTAGCACAGCTCTGTCATGTGAGTAACAAAAAACATCTCTACGAGCACTTTGCAAAAATCATGAAATCAACATTTTCGCAATTTTTTCTTTTTCCTCTGTTACTATCACAGATCTATCATTTTAAGTAACAACAAAACATCTCTACGAGCACTTTGCGAAAAAGAAGATATTATAATTTTCGGAATTTTTTTCTTTTTCCTATTTTACTATCACAGATCTGCCATTTGAGTAACAACAATACGTCTCTACGAGCACTTCGTGAAAATCAAGAAATCAAGATTTTCGGAATTTTTTCTTTTTACTCTGTTACTAGCTCAGATTTGTCAATTGAGGATTCTTTCTTTTTACTGTGTTACTATCACAGATCTGTCATTTAGGTAACAACAAAACGTCTCTAAGAGCACTTCGCGAAAAGCAAGAAATCAAAATTTTCGTAATTTTTTTCTTTTTACTCTGTTACTAGCTCAGATCTATCATTTGAGTTACTACAAAACGTCTCTACTAGCATTTCGCGAAAATCAAGAAATCAAAATTTTCGGAATTTTTTTCTTTTTACTCTGTTACTATCACAGATCTGTCATTTGTGTTACTACAAAACGTCTCGACGAGCACTTTGCGTAAATCAAAAAATCTAAAATTTCGGAATTTTTTTCTTTTTCCACTCTTACTATCACAGATCTGTCATTTGAGTAACAACAAAACGTCTCTACGAGTACTTCGCGAAAATCAAGAAATTAAAATTTTCGGAATTTTTTTCTTTTTCCTAGCTCAGATCTGTCATTTGAGTAGCAACAAAGCGTCACTACGAGAACTTTGCGGAATTAAAGAAATCAAATTTTTCGATTTTTTTTCCTTTTCCTCTATTACTAGCACAGATCTGTCATGCGAGTAACAAAAAACGTCTCTACGAGCACTTTGCAAAAATCATGAAATCACTATTTTCGAAATTTTTTTCTTTTTACTCTGTTACTATCACAGATCTGTCATTTGAGTAACAACAAAACGTCTCTACGAGCACTTCGCGAAAATGCAGAAATCAAAATTTTCGGAATATTTTTCCTTTTCCTCTTTTACTATCACAGGTTTGTCATTTGAGTAGCAACAAAACGTCTCTACGAGCACTTTGCGGAATTCAAGAAATCAAAATTGTCGGAATTTTTTTGTTTTTCCCCTGTTACTATCACAGATGTGTCATTAGAGTTACTACGAAACGTCTCTGCGAGCACTTTGCGAAAATCAAGAAATCAAAATTTTCGGAATTTTTTTCTTTTTACTCTGTTACTAGCTCAGATCTGTCATTTGAGTTACTACAAAACGTCTCTACTAGCATTTCGCGAAAATCAAGAAATCAAAATTTTCGGAATTTTTTTCTTTTTACTCTGTTACTATCACAGATCTGTCATTTGTGTTACTACAAAACGTCTCGACGAGCACTTTGCGAAAATCAAAAAATCTAAAATTTCGGAATTTTTTTCTTTTTCCACTCTTACTATCACAGATCTGTCATTTGAGTAACAACAAAACGTCTCTACGAGTACTTCGCGAAAATCAAGAAATTAAAATTTTCGGAATTTTTTTCTTTTTACTAGCTCAGATCTGTCATTTGAGTAGCAACAAAGCGTCACTACGAGAACTTTGCGGAATTAAAGAAATCAAATTTTTCGATTTTTTTTCCTTTTCCTCTATTACTAGCACAGATCTGTCATGCGAGTAACAAAAAACGTCTCTACGAGCACTTTGCAAAAATCATGAAATCACTATTTTCGAAATTTTTTTCTTTTTACTCTGTTACTATCACAGATTTGTCATTTGAGTAACAACAATCTGTCATTTGAGTAGCAACAAAGCGTCACTACGAGAACTTTGCGGAATTAAAGAAATCAAATTTTTCGATTTTTTTTCCTTTTCCTCTATTACTAGCACAGATCTGTCATGCGAGTAACAAAAAACGTCTCTACGAGCACTTTGCAAAAATCATGAAATCACTATTTTCGAAATTTTTTTCTTTTTACTCTGTTACTATCACAGATTTGTCATTTGAGTAACAACAAAACGTCTCTAGGAGCACTTTGCGAAAATCAAAAAATCTAAATTTTCGGAATTTTTTTCTTTTTCCTCTGTTACTATCACAGATCTGTCATTTGAGTAACAACAAAACGTCTCTACGAGCACTTCGCGAAAATGCAGAAATCAAAATTTTCGGAATATTTTTCCTTTTCCTCTTTTACTATCACAGGTTTGTCATTTGAGTAGCAACAAAACGTCTCTACGAGCACTTTGCGGAATTCAAGAAATCAAAATTGTCGGAATTTTTTTGTTTTTCCCCTGTTACTATCACAGATGTGTCATTAGAGTTACTACGAAACGTCTCTGCGAGCACTTTGCGAAAATCAAGAAATCAAAATTTTCGGAATTTTTTTCTTTTTCCTCTCTTACTATCACAGATCTGTCATTTGAGTAACAACAAAACGTCCCTACGAGCACTTCGCGAAAATGCAGAAATCAAAATTTTCGGAATATTTTTCCTTTTCCTCTCTTACTATCACAGGTTTGTCATTTGAGTAGCAACAAAACGTCTCTACTAGCATTTCGCGAAAATCAAGAAATCAAAATTTTCGGAATTTTTTTCTTTTTACTCTGTTACTATCACAGATCTGTCATTTGTGTTACTACAAAACGTCTCGACGAGCACTTTGCGAAAATCAAAAAATCTAAATTTTCGAATTTTTTTTCTTTTTCCTATGTTACTATCACAGATGTGTCATTTGATTTACTACAATACGTATCTGCGAACACTTTGCGGAATTCAAGAAATCAAAATTTTCGTATTTTTTCTCTTCAGATCTGTCATTTGAGTAACGACAAAAAGTCTCTACGAGCACTTTGCGAAAATCAAGATCAAAATTTTTGGAATTTTTTTTCTTCCTCTGTTACTATCAAAGTTCTGTCATTTGAGTATCAACAAAACGTCTCTACGAGCACTTCGCGAAAATCAAGAAATCCCAATTTTCGGAATTTTTTTCTTTTTACTCTGTTACTAGCACAGATCTGTCATTTGAATAGCAACAAAACGTCTCTACGAGCACTTCGCGAAAATCAAGAAATCAAAATTTTCGGATTTTTTTTCTTTTTACTCTGTTACTAGCTCAGATCTGTTATTTGAGTAACAACAAAACGTCTCTACGAGTACTTCGCAAAAATCAAGAAATTAAAATTTTCGGAATTTTTTTCTTTTTACTAGCTCAGATCTGTCATTTGAGTAGCAACAAAGCGTCACTACGAGAACTTTGCGGAATTCAAGAAAAAAAATTTTTCGGATTTTTTTCCTTTTCCTCTATTACTAGCACAGCTCTGTCATGTGAGTAACAAAAAACATCTCTACGAGCACTTTGCAAAAATCATGAAATCAACATTTTCGCAATTTTTTCTTTTTCCTCTGTTACTATCACAGATCTATCATTTTAAGTAACAACAAAACATCTCTACGAGCACTTTGCGAAAAAGAAGATATTATAATTTTCGGAATTTTTTTCTTTTTCCTATTTTACTATCACAGATCTGTCATTTGAGTAACAACAATACGTCTCTACGAGCACTTCGTGAAAATCAAGAAATCAAGATTTTCGGATTTTTTTCTTTTTACTCTGTTACTAGCTCAGATTTGTCAATTGAGTAGTAAAAAACGTCTCTACGAGCACTTTGCGGAAATCAAGAAATAAAAATTTTAGGATTCTTTCTTTTTACTGTGTTACTATCACAGATCTGTCATTTAGGTAACAACAAAACGTCTCTAAGAGCACTTCGCGAAAAGCAAGAAATCAAAATTTTCGGAATTTTTTTCTTTTTACTCTGTTACTAGCTCAGATCTGTCATTTGAGTTACTACAAAACGTCTCTACTAGCATTTCGCGAAAATCAAGAAATCAAAATTTTCGGAATTTTTTTCTTTTTACTCTGTTACTATCACAGATCTGTCATTTGTGTTACTACAAAACGTCTCGACGAGCACTTTGCGAAAATCAAAAAATCTAAAATTTCGGAATTTTTTTCTTTTTCCACTCTTACTATCACAGATCTGTCATTTGAGTAACAACAAAACGTCTCTACGAGTACTTCGCGAAAATCAAGAAATTAAAATTTTCGGAATTTTTTTCTTTTTACTAGCTCAGATCTGTCATTTGAGTAGCAACAAAGCGTCACTACGAGAACTTTGCGGAATTAAAGAAATCAAATTTTTCGATTTTTTTTCCTTTTCCTCTATTACTAGCACAGATCTGTCATGCGAGTAACAAAAAACGTCTCTACGAGCACTTTGCAAAAATCATGAAATCACTATTTTCGAAATTTTTTTCTTTTTCCTATGTTACTATCACAGATGTGTCATTTGATTTACTACAATACGTATCTGCGAACACTTTGCGGAATTCAAGAAATCAAAATTTTCGGAATTTTTTTCTTTTTCCTCTGCTACTATCACAGATCTGTCACTTGAGTAACGACAAAACGTCTCTACGAGCCCTTTGTGAAAATCAGGAAATCAAAATTTTCGGAATTTTTTTTCTTCCTCTGTTACTATCAAAGTTCTGTCATTTGAGTAAAACAAAACGTCTCTACGAGCACTTCGCGAAAATCAAAAAATCAAAATTTTCGGATTTTTTTTTCTTTTTCCTATGTTACTATCACATATGTGTCATTTGATTTACTACAAAACGTCTCTGCGAACACTTTGCGGAATTCAAGAAATCAAAATTTTCGTAATTTTTCTCTTCAGATCTGTCATTTGAGTAACGACAAAAAGTCTCTACGAGCACTTTGCGAAAATCAAGATCAAAATTTTTGGAATTTTTTTTCTTCCTCTGTTACTATCAAAGTTCTGTCATTTGAGTATCAACAAAACGTCTCTACGAGCACTTCGCGAAAATCAAGAAATCCCAATTTTCGGAATTTTTTTCTTTTTACTCTGTTACTAGCACAGATCTGTCATTTGAATAGCAACAAAACATCTCTACGAGCACTTCGCGAAAATCAAGAAATCAAAATTTTCGGATTTTTTTTCTTTTTACTCTGTTACTAGCTCAGATCTGTTATTTGAGTAACAACAAAACGTCTCTACGAGTACTTCGCGAAAATCAAGAAATTAAAATTTTCGGAATTTTTTTCTTTTTACTAGCTCAGATCTGTCATTTGAGTAGCAACAAAGCGTCACTACGAGAACTTTGCGGAATTCAAGAAATAAAATTTTTCGGATTTTTTTTCCTTTTCCTCTATTACTAGCACAGCTCTGTCATGTGAGTAACAAAAAACATCTCTACGAGCACTTTGCAAAAATCATGAAATCAACATTTTCGCAATTTTTTCTTTTTCCTCTGTTACTATCACAGATCTATCATTTTAAGTAACAACAAAACATCTCTACGAGCACTTTGCGAAAAAGAAGATATTATAATTTTCGGAATTTTTTTCTTTTTCCTATTTTACTATCACAGATCTGCCATTTGAGTAACAACAATACGTCTCTACGAGCACTTCGTGAAAATCAAGAAATCAAGATTTTCGGAATTTTTTCTTTTTACTCTGTTACTAGCTCAGATTTGTCAATTGAGGATTCTTTCTTTTTACTGTGTTACTATCACAGATCTGTCATTTAGGTAACAACAAAACGTCTCTAAGAGCACTTCGCGAAAAGCAAGAAATCAAAATTTTCGTAATTTTTTTCTTTTTACTCTGTTACTAGCTCAGATCTATCATTTGAGTTACTACAAAACGTCTCTACTAGCATTTCGCGAAAATCAAGAAATCAAAATTTTCGGAATTTTTTTCTTTTTACTCTGTTACTATCACAGATCTGTCATTTGTGTTACTACAAAACGTCTCGACGAGCACTTTGCGTAAATCAAAAAATCTAAAATTTCGGAATTTTTTTCTTTTTCCACTCTTACTATCACAGATCTGTCATTTGAGTAACAACAAAACGTCTCTACGAGTACTTCGCGAAAATCAAGAAATTAAAATTTTCGGAATTTTTTTCTTTTTCCTAGCTCAGATCTGTCATTTGAGTAGCAACAAAGCGTCACTACGAGAACTTTGCGGAATTAAAGAAATCAAATTTTTCGATTTTTTTTCCTTTTCCTCTATTACTAGCACAGATCTGTCATGCGAGTAACAAAAAACGTCTCTACGAGCACTTTGCAAAAATCATGAAATCACTATTTTCGAAATTTTTTTCTTTTTACTCTGTTACTATCACAGATCTGTCATTTGAGTAACAACAAAACGTCTCTACGAGCACTTCGCGAAAATGCAGAAATCAAAATTTTCGGAATATTTTTCCTTTTCCTCTTTTACTATCACAGGTTTGTCATTTGAGTAGCAACAAAACGTCTCTACGAGCACTTTGCGGAATTCAAGAAATCAAAATTGTCGGAATTTTTTTGTTTTTCCCCTGTTACTATCACAGATGTGTCATTAGAGTTACTACGAAACGTCTCTGCGAGCACTTTGCGAAAATCAAGAAATCAAAATTTTCGAAATTTTTTTCTTTTTCCTCTCTGACTATCACAGATCTGTCATTTGAGTAACAACAAAACGTCCCTACGAGCACTTCGCGAAAATGCAGAAATCAAAATTTTCGGAATATTTTTCCTTTTCCTCTCTTACTATCACAGGTTTGTCATTTGAGTAGCAACAAAACGTCTCTACTAGCATTTCGCGAAAATCAAGAAATCAAAATTTTCGGAATTTTTTTCTTTTTACTCTGTTACTATCACAGATCTGTCATTTGTGTTACTACAAAACGTCTCGACGAGCACTTTGCGAAAATCAAAAAATCTAAATTTTCGGAATTTTTTTCTTTTCCCACTCTTACTATCACAGATCTGTCATTTGAGTAACAACAAAACGTCTCTACGAGTACTTCGCGAAAATCAAGAAATTAAAATTTTCGGAATTTTTTTCTTTTTACTAGCTCGGATCTGTCATTTGTGGAGCAACAAAGCGTCACTACGAGAACTTTGCGGAATTAAATAAATCAAATTTTTCGATTTTTTTTCCTTTTCCTCTATTACTAGCACAGATCTGTCATGCGAGTAACAAAAAACGTCTCTACGAGCACTTTGCAAAAATCATGAAATCAACATTTTCGAAATTTTTTTCTTTTTACTCTGTTACTATCACAGATTTGTCATTTGAGTGACAACAAAACGTCTCTAGGAGCACTTTGCGAAAATCAAAAAATCTAAATTTTCGGAATTTTTTTCTTTTTCCTCTGTTACTATCACAGATCTGTCATTTGAGTAAGAACAAAACGTATCTACGAGCACTTCGCGAAAATGCAGAAATCAAAATTTTCGGAATATTTTACCTTTTCCTCTCTTACTATCACAGGTTTGTCATTTGAGTAGCAACAAAACGTCTCTACGAGCACTTTGCGGAATTCAAGAAATCAAAATTGTCGGATCTTTTTGTTTTTCCCCTGTTACTATCACAGATGTGTCATTAGAGTTACTGCGATACGTCTCTGCGAGCACTTTGCGAAAATCAAGAAATCAAAATTTTCGGAATTTTTTTCTTTTTCCTCTCTTACTATCACAGATCTGTCATTTGAGTAGCAACAAAGCGTCACTACGAGAACTTTGCGGAATTAAAGAAATCAAATTTTTCGATTTTTTTTCCTTTTCCTCTATTACTAGCACAGATCTGTCATGCGAGTAACAAAAAACGTCTCTACGAGCACTTTCCAAAAATCATGAAATCACTATTTTCGAAATTTTTTTCTTTTTACTCTGTTACTATCACAGATTTGTCATTTGAGTAACAACAAAACGTCTCTAGGAGCACTTTGCGAAAATCAAAAAATCTAAATTTTCGGAATTTTTTTCTTTTTCCTCTGTTACTATCACAGATCTGTCATTTGAGTAACAACAAAACGTCTCTACGAGCACTTCGCGAAAATGCAGAAATCAAAATTTTCGGAATATTTTTCCTTTTCCTCTTTTACTATCACAGGTTTGTCATTTGAGTAGCAACAAAACGTCTCTACAAGCACTTTGCGGAATTCAAGAAATCAAAATTGTCGGATCTTTTTGTTTTTCCCCTGTTACTATCACAGATGTGTCATTAGAGTTACTGCGATACGTCTCTGCGAGCACTTTGCGAAAATCAAGAAATCAAAATTTTCGGAATTTTTTTCTTTTTCCTCTCTTACTATCACAGATCTGTCATTTGAGTAGCAACAAAGCGTCACTACGAGAACTTTGCGGAATTAAAGAAATCAAATTTTTCGATTTTTTTTCCTTTTCCTCTATTACTAGCACAGATCTGTCATGCGAGTAACAAAAAACGTCTCTACGAGCACTTTGCAAAAATCATGAAATCACTATTTTCGAAAATTTTTTCTTTTTACTCTGTTACTATCACAGATTTGTCATTTGAGTAGCAACAAAACGTCTCTAGGAGCACTTTGCGAAAATCAAAAAATCTAAATTTTCGGAATTTTTTTCTTTTTCCTCTGTTACTATCACAGATCTGTCATTTGAGTAACAACAAAACGTCTCTACGAGCACTTTGCGAAAATCAAGAAATCAAAATTTTCGGAATTTTTTTCTTTTTCCTCTCTGACTATCACAGATCTGTCATTTGAGTAACAACAAAACGTCCCTACGAGCACTTCGCGAAAATGCAGAAATCAAAATTTTCGGAATATTTTTCCTTTTCCTCTCTTACTATCACAGGTTTGTCATTTGAGTAGCAACAAAACGTCTCTACTAGCATTTCGCGAAAATCAAGAAATCAAAATTTTCGGAATTTTTTTCTTTTTACTCTGTTACTATCACAGATCTGTCATTTGTGTTACTACAAAACGTCTCGACGAGCACTTTGCGAAAATCAAAAAATCTAAATTTTCGGAATTTTTTTCTTTTCCCACTCTTACTATCACAGATCTGTCATTTGAGTAACAACAAAACGTCTCTACGAGTACTTCGCGAAAATCAAGAAATTAAAATTTTCGGATTTTTTTTCTTTTTACTAGCTCGGATCTGTCATTTGTGGAGCAACAAAGCGTCACTACGAGAACTTTGCGGAATTAAAGAAATCAAATTTTTCGATTTTTTTTCCTTTTCCTCTATTACTAGCACAGATCTGTCATGCGAGTAACAAAAAACGTCTCTACGAGCACTTTGCAAAAATCATGAAATCAACATTTTCGAAATTTTTTTCTTTTTACTCTGTTACTATCACAGATTTGTCATTTGAGTGACAACAAAACGTCTCTAGGAGCACTTTGCGAAAATCAAAAAATCTAAATTTTCGGAATTTTTTTCTTTTTCCTCTGTTACTATCACAGATCTGTCATTTGAGTAAGAACAAAACGTATCTACGAGCACTTCGCGAAAATGCAGAAATCAAAATTTTCGGAATATTTTACCTTTTCCTCTCTTACTATCACAGGTTTGTCATTTGAGTAGCAACAAAACGTCTCTACAAGCACTTTGCGGAATTCAAGAAATCAAAATTGTCGGATCTTTTTGTTTTTCCCCTGTTACTATCACAGATGTGTCATTAGAGTTACTGCGATACGTCTCTGCGAGCACTTTGCGAAAATCAAGAAATCAAAATTTTCGGAATTTTTTTCTTTTTCCTCTCTTACTATCACAGATCTGTCATTTGAGTAGCAACAAAGCGTCACTACGAGAACTTTGCGGAATTAAAGAAATCAAATTTTTCGATTTTTTTTCCTTTTCCTCTATTACTAGCACAGATCTGTCATGCGAGTAACAAAAAACGTCTCTACGAGCACTTTGCAAAAATCATGAAATCACTATTTTCGAAAAATTTTTCTTTTTACTCTGTTACTATCACAGATTTGTCATTTGAGTAACAACAAAACGTCTCTAGGAGCACTTTGCGAAAATCAAAAAATCTAAATTTTCGGAATTTTTTTCTTTTTCCTCTGTTACTATCACAGATCTGTCATTTGAGTAACAACAAAACGTCTCTACGAGCACTTCGCGAAAATGCAGAAATCAAAATTTTCGGAATATTTTTCCTTTTCCTCTTTTACTATCACAGGTTTGTCATTTGAGTAGCAACAAAACGTCTCTACGAGCACTTTGCGGAATTCAAGAAATCAAAATTGTCGGAATTTTTTTGTTTTTCCCCTGTTACTATCACAGATGTGTCATTAGAGTTACTACGAAACGTCTCTGCGAGCACTTTGCGAAAATCAAGAAATCAAAATTTTCGGATTTTTTTTTCTTTTTCCTATGTTACTATCACATATGTGTCATTTGATTTACTACAAAACGTCTCTGCGAACACTTTGCGGAATTCAAGAAATCAAAATTTTCGTAATTTTTCTCTTCAGATCTGTCATTTGAGTAACGACAAAAAGTCTCTACGAGCACTTTGCGAAAATCAAGATCAAAATTTTTGGAATTTTTTTTCTTCCTCTGTTACTATCAAAGTTCTGTCATTTGAGTATCAACAAAACGTCTCTACGAGCACTTCGCGAAAATCAAGAAATCCCAATTTTCGGAATTTTTTTCTTTTTACTCTGTTACTAGCACAGATCTGTCATTTGAATAGCAACAAAACGTCTCTAAGAGCACTTCGCGAAAAGCAAGAAATCAAAATTTTCGTAATTTTTTTCTTTTTACTCTGTTACTAGCTCAGATCTATCATTTGAGTTACTACAAAACGTCTCTACTAGCATTTCGCGAAAATCAAGAAATCAAAATTTTCGGAATTTTTTTCTTTTTACTCTGTTACTATCACAGATCTGTCATTTGTGTTACTACAAAACGTCTCGACGAGCACTTTGCGTAAATCAAAAAATCTAAAATTTCGGAATTTTTTTCTTTTTCCACTCTTACTATCACAGATCTGTCATTTGAGTAACAACAAAACGTCTCTACGAGTACTTCGCGAAAATCAAGAAATTAAAATTTTCGGAATTTTTTTCTTTTTACTAGCTCAGATCTGTCATTTGAGTAGCAACAAAGCGTCACTACGAGAACTTTGCGGAATTAAAGAAATCAAATTTTTCGATTTTTTTTCCTTTTCTAATATTACTAGCACAGATCTGTCATGCGAGTAACAAAAAACGTCTCTACGAGCACTTTGCAAAAATCATGAAATCACTATTTTCGAAATTTTTTTCTTTTTACTCTGTTACTATCACAGATCTGTCATTTGAGTAACAACAAAACGTCTCTACGAGCACTTCGCGAAAATGCAGAAATCAAAATTTTCGGAATATTTTTCCTTTTCCTCTTTTACTATCACAGGTTTGTCATTTGAGTAGCAACAAAACGTCTCTACGAGCACTTTGCGGAATTCAAGAAATCAAAATTGTCGGAATTTTTTTGTTTTTCCCCTGTTACTATCACAGATGTGTCATTAGAGTTACTACGAAACGTCTCTGCGAGCACTTTGCGAAAATCAAGAAATCAAAATTTTCGAAATTTTTTTCTTTTTCCTCTCTGACTATCACAGATCTGTCATTTGAGTAACAACAAAACGTCCCTACGAGCACTTCGCGAAAATGCAGAAATCAAAATTTTCGGAATATTTTTCCTTTTCCTCTCTTACTATCACAGGTTTGTCATTTGAGTAGCAACAAAACGTCTCTACTAGCATTTCGCGATAATCAAGAAATCAAAATTTTCGGAATTTTTTTCTTTTTACTCTGTTACTATCACAGATCTGTCATTTGTGTTACTACAAAACGTCTCGACGAGCACTTTGCGAAAATCAAAAAATCTAAATTTTCGGAATTTTTTTCTTTTCCCACTCTTACTATCACAGATCTGTCATTTGAGTAACAACAAAACGTCTCTACGAGTACTTCGCGAAAATCAAGAAATTAAAATTTTCGGAATTTTTTTCTTTTTACTAGCTCGGATCTGTCATTTGTGGAGCAACAAAGCGTCACTACGAGAACTTTGCGGAATTAAAGAAATCAAATTTTTCGATTTTTTTTCCTTTTCCTCTATTACTAGCACAGATCTGTCATGCGAGTAACAAAAAACGTCTCTACGAGCACTTTGCAAAAATCATGAAATCAACATTTTCGAAATTTTTTTCTTTTTACTCTGTTACTATCACAGATTTGTCATTTGAGTGACAACAAAACGTCTCTAGGAGCACTTTGCGAAAATCAAAAAATCTAAATTTTCGGAATTTTTTTCTTTTTCCTCTGTTACTATCACAGATCTGTCATTTGAGTAAGAACAAAACGTATCTACGAGCACTTCGCGAAAATGCAGAAATCAAAATTTTCGGAATATTTTACCTTTTCCTCTCTTACTATCACAGGTTTGTCATTTGAGTAGCAACAAAACGTCTCTACGAGCACTTTGCGGAATTCAAGAAATCAAAATTGTCGGATCTTTTTGTTTTTCCCCTGTTACTATCACAGATGTGTCATTAGAGTTACTGCGATACGTCTCTGCGAGCACTTTGCGAAAATCAAGAAATCAAAATTTTCGGAATTTTTTTCTTTTTCCTCTCTTACTATCACAGATCTGTCATTTGAGTAGCAACAAAGCGTCACTACGAGAACTTTGCGGAATTAAAGAAATCAAATTTTTCGATTTTTTTTCCTTTTCCTCTATTACTAGCACAGATCTGTCATGCGAGTAACAAAAAACGTCTCTACGAGCACTTTCCAAAAATCATGAAATCACTATTTTCGAAATTTTTTTCTTTTTACTCTGTTACTATCACAGATTTGTCATTTGAGTAACAACAAAACGTCTCTAGGAGCACTTTGCGAAAATCAAAAAATCTAAATTTTCGGAATTTTTTTCTTTTTCCTCTGTTACTATCACAGATCTGTCATTTGAGTAACAACAAAACGTCTCTACGAGCACTTCGCGAAAATGCAGAAATCAAAATTTTCGGAATATTTTTCCTTTTCCTCTTTTACTATCACAGGTTTGTCATTTGAGTAGCAACAAAACGTCTCTACTAGCATTTCGCGAAAATCAAGAAATCAAAATTTTCGGAATTTTTTTCTTTTTACTCTGTTACTATCACAGATCTGTCATTTGTGTTACTACAAAACGTCTCGACGAGCACTTTGCGAAAATCAAAAAATCTAAATTTTCGGAATTTTTTTCTTTTCCCACTCTTACTATCACAGATCTGTCATTTGAGTAACAACAAAACGTCTCTACGAGTACTTCGCGAAAATCAAGAAATTAAAATTTTCGGATTTTTTTTCTTTTTACTAGCTCGGATCTGTCATTTGTGGAGCAACAAAGCGTCACTACGAGAACTTTGCGGAATTAAAGAAATCAAATTTTTCGATTTTTTTTCCTTTTCCTCTATTACTAGCACAGATCTGTCATGCGAGTAACAAAAAACGTCTCTACGAGCACTTTGCAAAAATCATGAAATCAACATTTTCGAAATTTTTTTCTTTTTACTCTGTTACTATCACAGATTTGTCATTTGAGTGACAACAAAACGTCTCTAGGAGCACTTTGCGAAAATCAAAAAATCTAAATTTTCGGAATTTTTTTCTTTTTCCTCTGTTACTATCACAGATCTGTCATTTGAGTAAGAACAAAACGTATCTACGAGCACTTCGCGAAAATGCAGAAATCAAAATTTTCGGAATATTTTACCTTTTCCTCTCTTACTATCACAGGTTTGTCATTTGAGTAGCAACAAAACGTCTCTACGAGCACTTTGCGGAATTCAAGAAATCAAAATTGTCGGATCTTTTTGTTTTTCCCCTGTTACTATCACAGATGTGTCATTAGAGTTACTGCGATACGTCTCTGCGAGCACTTTGCGAAAATCAAGAAATCAAAATTTTCGGAATTTTTTTCTTTTTCCTCTCTTACTATCACAGATCTGTCATTTGAGTAGCAACAAAGCGTCACTACGAGAACTTTGCGGAATTAAAGAAATCAAATTTTTCGATTTTTTTTCCTTTTCCTCTATTACTAGCACAGATCTGTCATGCGAGTAACAAAAAACGTCTCTACGAGCACTTTGCAAAAATCATGAAATCACTATTTTCGAAAAATTTTTCTTTTTACTCTGTTACTATCACAGATTTGTCATTTGAGTAACAACAAAACGTCTCTAGGAGCACTTTGCGAAAATCAAAAAATCTAAATTTTCGGAATTTTTTTCTTTTTCCTCTGTTACTATCACAGATCTGTCATTTGAGTAACAACAAAACGTCTCTACGAGCACTTCGCGAAAATGCAGAAATCAAAATTTTCGGAATATTTTTCCTTTTCCTCTTTTACTATCACAGGTTTGTCATTTGAGTAGCAACAAAACGTCTCTACGAGCACTTTGCGGAATTCAAGAAATCAAAATTGTCGGAATTTTTTTGTTTTTCCCCTGTTACTATCACAGATGTGTCATTAGAGTTACTACGAAACGTCTCTGCGAGCACTTTGCGAAAATCAAGAAATCAAAATTTTCGGATTTTTTTTTCTTTTTCCTATGTTACTATCACATATGTGTCATTTGATTTACTACAAAACGTCTCTGCGAACACTTTGCGGAATTCAAGAAATCAAAATTTTCGTAATTTTTCTCTTCAGATCTGTCATTTGAGTAACGACAAAAAGTCTCTACGAGCACTTTGCGAAAATCAAGATCAAAATTTTTGGAATTTTTTTTCTTCCTCTGTTACTATCAAAGTTCTGTCATTTGAGTATCAACAAAACGTCTCTACGAGCACTTCGCGAAAATCAAGAAATCCCAATTTTCGGAATTTTTTTCTTTTTACTCTGTTACTAGCACAGATCTGTCATTTGAATAGCAACAAAACGTCTCTACGAGCACTTCGCGAAAATCAAGAAATCAAAATTTTCGGATTTTTTTTCTTTTTACTCTGTTACTAGCTCAGATCTGTTATTTGAGTAACAACAAAACGTCTCTACGAGTACTTCGCGAAAATCAAGAAATTAAAATTTTCGGAATTTTTTTCTTTTTACTAGCTCAGATCTGTCATTTGAGTAGCAACAAAGCGTCACTACGAGAACTTTGCGGAATTCAAGAAATAAAATTTTTCGGATTTTTTTTCCTTTTCCTCTATTACTAGCACAGCTCTGTCATGTGAGTAACAAAAAACATCTCTACGAGCACTTTGCAAAAATCATGAAATCAACATTTTCGCAATTTTTTCTTTTTCCTCTGTTACTATCACAGATCTATCATTTTAAGTAACAACAAAACATCTCTACGAGCACTTTGCGAAAAAGAAGATATTATAATTTTCGGAATTTTTTTCTTTTTCCTATTTTACTATCACAGATCTGTCATTTGAGTAACAACAATACGTCTCTACGAGCACTTCGTGAAAATCAAGAAATCAAGATTTTCGGAATTTTTTCTTTTTACTCTGTTACTAGCTCAGATTTGTCAATTGAGGATTCTTTCTTTTTACTGTGTTACTATCACAGATCTGTCATTTAGGTAACAACAAAACGTCTCTACGAGTACTTCGCGAAAATCAAGAAATTAAAATTTTCGGAATTTTTTTCTTTTTACTAGCTCAGATCTGTCATTTGAGTAGCAACAAAGCGTCACTACGAGAACTTTGCGGAATTAAAGAAATCAAATTTTTCGATTTTTTTTCCTTTTCCTCTATTACTAGCACAGATCTGTCATGCGAGTAACAAAAAACGTCTCTACGAGCACTTTGCAAAAATCATGAAATCACTATTTTCGAAATTTTTTTCTTTTTACTCTGTTACTATCACAGATCTGTCATTTGAGTAACAACAAAACGTCTCTACGAGCACTTCGCGAAAATGCAGAAATCAAAATTTTCGGAATATTTTTCCTTTTCCTCTTTTACTATCACAGGTTTGTCATTTGAGTAGCAACAAAACGTCTCTACGAGCACTTTGCGGAATTCAAGAAATCAAAATTGTCGGAATTTTTTTGTTTTTCCCCTGTTACTATCACAGATGTGTCATTAGAGTTACTACGAAACGTCTCTGCGAGCACTTTGCGAAAATCAAGAAATCAAAATTTTCGGATTTTTTTTTCTTTTTCCTATGTTACTATCACATATGTGTCATTTGATTTACTACAAAACGTCTCTGCGAACACTTTGCGGAATTCAAGAAATCAAAATTTTCGTAATTTTTCTCTTCAGATCTGTCATTTGAGTAACGACAAAAAGTCTCTACGAGCACTTTGCGAAAATCAAGATCAAAATTTTTGGAATTTTTTTTCTTCCTCTGTTACTATCAAAGTTCTGTCATTTGAGTATCAACAAAACGTCTCTACGAGCACTTCGCGAAAATCAAGAAATCCCAATTTTCGGAATTTTTTTCTTTTTACTCTGTTACTAGCACAGATCTGTCATTTGAATAGCAACAAAACGTCTCTACGAGCACTTCGCGAAAATCAAGAAATCAAAATTTTCGGATTTTTTTTCTTTTTACTCTGTTACTAGCTCAGATCTGTTATTTGAGTAACAACAAAACGTCTCTACGAGTACTTCGCGAAAATCAAGAAATTAAAATTTTCGGAATTTTTTTCTTTTTACTAGCTCAGATCTGTCATTTGAGTAGCAACAAAGCGTCACTACGAGAACTTTGCGGAATTCAAGAAATAAAATTTTTCGGATTTTTTTTCCTTTTCCTCTATTACTAGCACAGCTCTGTCATGTGAGTAACAAAAAACATCTCTACGAGCACTTTGCAAAAATCATGAAATCAACATTTTCGCAATTTTTTCTTTTTCCTCTGTTACTATCACAGATCTATCATTTTAAGTAACAACAAAACATCTCTACGAGCACTTTGCGAAAAAGAAGATATTATAATTTTCGGAATTTTTTTCTTTTTCCTATTTTACTATCACAGATCTGTCATTTGAGTAACAACAATACGTCTCTACGAGCACTTCGTGAAAATCAAGAAATCAAGATTTTCGGAATTTTTTCTTTTTACTCTGTTACTAGCTCAGATTTGTCAATTGAGGATTCTTTCTTTTTACTGTGTTACTATCACAGATCTGTCATTTAGGTAACAACAAAACGTCTCTAAGAGCACTTCGCGAAAAGCAAGAAATCAAAATTTTCGGAATTTTTTTCTTTTTACTCTGTTACTAGCTCAGATCTATCATTTGAGTTACTACAAAACGTCTCTACTAGCATTTCGCGAAAATCAAGAAATCAAAATTTTCGGAATTTTTTTCTTTTTACTCTGTTACTATCACAGATCTGTCATTTGTGTTACTACAAAACGTCTCGACGAGCACTTTGCGTAAATCAAAAAATCTAAAATTTCGGAATTTTTTTCTTTTTCCACTCTTACTATCACAGATCTGTCATTTGAGTAACAACAAAACGTCTCTACGAGTACTTCGCGAAAATCAAGAAATTAAAATTTTCGGAATTTTTTTCTTTTTACTAGCTCAGATCTGTCATTTGAGTAGCAACAAAGCGTCACTACGAGAACTTTGCGGAATTAAAGAAATCAAATTTTTCGATTTTTTTTCCTTTTCCTCTATTACTAGCACAGATCTGTCATGCGAGTAACAAAAAACGTCTCTACGAGCACTTTGCAAAAATCATGAAATCACTATTTTCGAAATTTTTTTCTTTTTACTCTGTTACTATCACAGATCTGTCATTTGAGTAACAACAAAACGTCTCTACGAGCACTTCGCGAAAATGCAGAAATCAAAATTTTCGGAATATTTTTCCTTTTCCTCTTTTACTATCACAGGTTTGTCATTTGAGTAGCAACAAAACGTCTCTACGAGCACTTTGCGGAATTCAAGAAATCAAAATTGTCGGAATTTTTTTGTTTTTCCCCTGTTACTATCACAGATGTGTCATTAGAGTTACTACGAAACGTCTCTGCGAGCACTTTGCGAAAATCAAGAAATCAAAATTTTCGGAATTTTTTTCTTTTTCCTCTCTGACTATCACAGATCTGTCATTTGAGTAACAACAAAACGTCCCTACGAGCACTTCGCGAAAATGCAGAAATCAAAATTTTCGGAATATTTTTCCTTTTCCTCTCTTACTATCACAGGTTTGTCATTTGAGTAGCAACAAAACGTCTCTACTAGCATTTCGCGAAAATCAAGAAATCAAAATTTTCGGAATTTTTTTCTTTTTACTCTGTTACTATCACAGATCTGTCATTTGTGTTACTACAAAACGTCTCGACGAGCACTTTGCGAAAATCAAAAAATCTAAATTTTCGGAATTTTTTTCTTTTCCCACTCTTACTATCACAGATCTGTCATTTGAGTAACAACAAAACGTCTCTACGAGTACTTCGCGAAAATCAAGAAATTAAAATTTTCGGATTTTTTTTCTTTTTACTAGCTCGGATCTGTCATTTGTGGAGCAACAAAGCGTCACTACGAGAACTTTGCGGAATTAAAGAAATCAAATTTTTCGATTTTTTTTCCTTTTCCTCTATTACTAGCACAGATCTGTCATGCGAGTAACAAAAAACGTCTCTACGAGCACTTTGCAAAAATCATGAAATCAACATTTTCGAAATTTTTTTCTTTTTACTCTGTTACTATCACAGATTTGTCATTTGAGTGACAACAAAACGTCTCTAGGAGCACTTTGCGAAAATCAAAAAATCTAAATTTTCGGAATTTTTTTCTTTTTCCTCTGTTACTATCACAGATCTGTCATTTGAGTAAGAACAAAACGTATCTACGAGCACTTCGCGAAAATGCAGAAATCAAAATTTTCGGAATATTTTACCTTTTCCTCTCTTACTATCACAGGTTTGTCATTTGAGTAGCAACAAAACGTCTCTACGAGCACTTTGCGGAATTCAAGAAATCAAAATTGTCGGATCTTTTTGTTTTTCCCCTGTTACTATCACAGATGTGTCATTAGAGTTACTGCGATACGACTATGCGAGCACTTTGCGAAAATCAAGAAATCAAAATTTTCGGAATTTTTTTCTTTTTCCTCTCTTACTATCACAGATCTGTCATTTGAGTAGCAACAAAGCGTCACTACGAGAACTTTGCGGAATTAAAGAAATCAAATTTTTCGATTTTTTTTCCTTTTCCTCTATTACTAGCACAGATCTGTCATGCGAGTAACAAAAAACGTCTCTACGAGCACTTTGCAAAAATCATGAAATCACTATTTTCGAAAATTTTTTCTTTTTACTCTGTTACTATCACAGATTTGTCATTTGAGTAACAACAAAACGTCTCTAGGAGCACTTTGCGAAAATCAAAAAATCTAAATTTTCGGAATTTTTTTCTTTTTCCTCTGTTACTATCACAGATCTGTCATTTGAGTAACAACAAAACGTCTCTACGAGCACTTCGCGAAAATGCAGAAATCAAAATTTTCGGAATATTTTTCCTTTTCCTCTTTTACTATCACAGGTTTGTCATTTGAGTAGCAACAAAACGTCTCTACGAGCACTTTGCGGAATTCAAGAAATCAAAATTGTCGGAATTTTTTTGTTTTTCCCCTGTTACTATCACAGATGTGTCATTAGAGTTACTACGAAACGTCTCTGCGAGCACTTTGCGAAAATCATGAAATCAAAATTTTCGGAATTTTTTTCTTTTTCCTCTCTTACTATCACAGATCTGTCATTTGAGTAACAACAAAACGTCCCTACGAGCACTTCGCGAAAATGCAGAAATCAAAATTTTCGGAATATTTTTCCTTTTCCTCTCTTACTATCACAGGTTTGTCATTTGAGTAGCAACAAAACGTCTCTACTAGCATTTCGCGAAAATCAAGAAATCAAAATTTTCGGAATTTTTTTCTTTTTACTCTGTTACTAGCTCAGATCTATCATTTGAGTTACTACAAAACGTCTCTACTAGCATTTCGCGAAAATCAAGAAATCAAAATTTTCGGAATTTTTTCTTTTTACTCTGTTACTAGCTCAGATTTGTCAATTGAGGATTCTTTCTTTTTACTGTGTTACTATCACAGATCTGTCATTTAGGTTACAACAAAACGTCTCTAAGAGCACTTCGCGAAAAGCAAGAAATCAAAATTTTCGGAATTTTTTTCTTTTTACTCTGTTACTAGCTCAGATCTATCATTTGAGTTACTACAAAACGTCTCTACTAGCATTTCGCGAAAATCAAGAAATCAAAATTTTCGGAATTTTTTTCTTTTTACTCTGTTACTATCACAGATCTGTCATTTGTGTTACTACAAAACGTCTCGACGAGCACTTTGCGAAAATCAAAAAATCTAAAATTTCGGAATTTTTTTCTTTTTCCACTCTTACTATCACAGATCTGTCATTTGAGTAACAACAAAACGTCTCTACGAGTACTTCGCGAAAATCAAGAAATTAAAATTTTCGGAATTTTTTTCTTTTTACTAGCTCAGATCTGTCATTTGAGTAGCAACAAAGCGTCACTACGAGAACTTTGCGGAATTAAAGAAATCAAATTTTTCGATTTTTTTTCCTTTTCCTCTATTACTAGCACAGATCTGTCATGCGAGTAACAAAAAAACGTCTCTACGAGCACTTTGCAAAAATCATGAAATCACTATTTTCGAAATTTTTTTCTTTTTACTCTGTTACTATCACAGATTTGTCATTTGAGTAACAACAAAACGTCTCTAGGAGCACTTTGCGAAAATCAAAAAATCTAAATTTTCGGAATTTTTTTCTTTTTCCTCTGTTACTATCACAGATCTGTCATTTGAGTAACAACAAAACGTCTCTACGAGCACTTCGCGAAAATGCAGAAATCAAAATTTTCGGAATATTTTTCCTTTTCCTCTTTTACTATCACAGGTTTGTCATTTGAGTAGCAACAAAACGTCTCTACGAGCACTTTGCGGAATTCAAGAAATCAAAATTGTCGGAATTTTTTTGTTTTTCCCCTGTTACTATCACAGATGTGTCATTAGAGTTACTACGAAACGTCTCTGCGAGCACTTTCCGAAAATCAAGAAATCAAAATTTTCGGAATTTTTTTCTTTTTCCTCTCTGACTATCACAGATCTGTCATTTGAGTAACAACAAAACGTCCCTACGAGCACTTCGCGAAAATGCAGAAATCAAAATTTTCGGAATATTTTTCCTTTTCCTCTCTTACTATCACAGGTTTGTCATTTGAGTAGCAACAAAACGTCTCTACTAGCATTTCGCGAAAATCAAGAAATCAAAATTTTCGGAATTTTTTTCTTTTTACTCTGTTACTATCACAGATCTGTCATTTGTGTTACTACAAAACGTCTCGACGAGCACTTTGCGAAAATCAAAAAATCTAAATTTTCGGAATTTTTTTCTTTTCCCACTCTTACTATCACAGATCTGTCATTTGAGTAACAACAAAACGTCTCTACGAGTACTTCGCGAAAATCAAGAAATTAAAATTTTCGGAATTTTTTTCTTTTTACTAGCTCGGATCTGTCATTTGTGTAGCAACAAAGCGTCACTACGAGAACTTTGCGGAATTAAAGAAATCAAATTTTTCGATTTTTTTTCCTTTTCCTCTATTACTAGCACAGATCTGTCATGCGAGTAACAAAAAACGTCTCTACGAGCACTTTGCAAAAATCATGAAATCAACATTTTCGAAATTTTTTTCTTTTTACTCTGTTACTATCACAGATTTGTCATTTGAGTGACAACAAAACGTCTCTAGGAGCACTTTGCGAAAATCAAAAAATCTAAATTTTCGGAATTTTTTTCTTTTTCCTCTGTTACTATCACAGATCTGTCATTTGAGTAACAACAAAACGTATCTACGAGCACTTCGCGAAAATGCAGAAATCAAAATTTTCGGAATATTTTACCTTTTCCTCTCTTACTATCACAGGTTTGTCATTTGAGTAGCAACAAAACGTCTCTACGAGCACTTTGCGGAATTCAAGAAATCAAAATTGTCGGATTTTTTTTGTTTTTCCCCTGTTACTATCACAGATGTGTCATTAGAGTTACTGCGATACGTCTCTGCGAGCACTTTGCGAAAATCAAGAAATCAAAATTTTCGGAATTTTTTTCTTTTTCCTCTCTTACTATCACAGATCTGTCATTTGAGTAGCAACAAAGCGTCACTACGAGAACTTTGCGGAATTAAAGAAATCAAATTTTTCGATTTTTTTTCCTTTTCCTCTATTACTAGCACAGATCTGTCATGCGAGTAACAAAAAACGTCTCTACGAGCACTTTGCAAAAATCATGAAATCACTATTTTCGAAATTTTTTTCTTTTTACTCTGTTACTATCACAGATTTGTCATTTGAGTAACAACAAAACGTCTCTAGGAGCACTTTGCGAAAATCAAAAAATCTAAATTTTCGGAATTTTTTTCTTTTTCCTCTGTTACTATCACAGATCTGACATTTGAGTAACAACAAAACGTCTCTACGAGCACTTCGCGAAAATGCAGAAATCAAAATTTTCGGAATATTTTTCCTTTTCCTCTTTTACTATCACAGGTTTGTCATTTGAGTAGCAACAAAACGTCTCTACGAGCACTTTGCGGAATTCAAGAAATCAAAATTGTCGGAATTTTTTTGTTTTTCCCCTGTTACTATCACAGATGTGTCATTAGAGTTACTACGAAACGTCTCTGCGAGCACTTTGCGAAAATCAAGAAATCAAAATTTTCGGAATTTTTTTCTTTTTCCTCTCTTACTATCACAGATCTGTCATTTGAGTAACAACAAAACGTCCCTACGAGCACTTCGCGAAAATGCAGAAATCAAAATTTTCGGAATATTTTTCCTTTTCCTCTCTTACTATCACAGGTTTGTCATTTGAGTAGCAACAAAACGTCTCTACTAGCATTTCGCGAAAATCAAGAAATCAAAATTTTCGGAATTTTTTTCTTTTTACTCTGTTACTATCACAGATCTGTCATTTGTGTTACTACAAAACGTCTCGACGAGCACTTTGCGAAAATCAAAAAATCTAAATTTTCGGAATTTTTTTCTTTTCCCACTCTTACTATCACAGATCTGTCATTTGAGTAACAACAAAACGTCTCTACGAGTACTTCGCGAAAATCAAGAAATTAAAATTTTCGGAATTTTTTTCTTTTTACTAGCTCGGATCTGTCATTTGTGTAGCAACAAAGCGTCACTACGAGAACTTTGCGGAATTAAAGAAATCAAATTTTTCGATTTTTTTTCCTTTTCCTCTATTACTAGCACAGATCTGTCATGCGAGTAACAAAAAACGTCTCTACGAGCACTTTGCAAAAATCATGAAATCAACATTTTCGAAATTTTTTTCTTTTTACTCTGTTACTATCACAGATTTGTCATTTGAGTGACAACAAAACGTCTCTAGGAGCACTTTGCGAAAATCAAAAAATCTAAATTTTCGGAATTTTTTTCTTTTTCCTCTGTTACTATCACAGATCTGTCATTTGAGTAACAACAAAACGTCTCTACGAGCACTTCGCGAAAATGCAAAAATCAAAATTTTCGGAATATTTTTCCTTTTCCTATCTTACTATCACAGGTTTGTCATTTGAGTAGCAACAAAACGTCTCTACGAGCACTTTGCGGAATTCAAGAAATCAAAATTGTCGGATTTTTTTTGTTTTTCCCCTGTTACTATCACAGATGTGTCATTAGAGTTACTGCGATACGTCTCTGCGAGCACTTTGCGAAAATCAAGAAATCAAAATTTTCGGAATTTTTTTCTTTTTCCTCTCTTACTATCACAGATCTATCATTTGAGTAACAACAAAACGTCCCTACGAGCACTTCGCGAAAATGCAGAAATAAAAATTTTCGGAATATTTTTCCTTTTCCTCTCTTACTATCACAGGTTTGTCATTTGAGTAGCAACAAAACGTCTCTACTAGCATTTCGCGACAATCAAGAAATCAAAATTTTCGGAATTTTTTTCTTTTTACTCTGTTACTATCACAGATCTGTCATTTGTGTTACTACAAAACGTCTCGACGAGCACTTTGCGAAAATCAAAAAATCTAAATTTTCGGAATTTTTTTCTTTTTCCACTCTTACTATCACAGATCTGTCATTTGAGTAACAACAATACGTCTCTACGAGCACTTCGTGAAAATCAAGAAATCAAAATTTTCGGAATTTTTTTCTTTTTCCTCTCTTACTATCACAGATCTGTCATTTGAGTAGCAACAAAGCGTCACTACGAGAACTTTGCGGAATTAAAGAAATCAAATTTTTCGATTTTTTTTCCTTTTCCTCTATTACTAGCACAGATCTGTCATGCGAGTAACAAAAAACGTCTCTACGAGCACTTTGCAAAAATCATGAAATCACTATTTTCGAAATTTTTTTCTTTTTACTCTGTTACTATCACAGATTTGTCATTTGAGTAACAACAAAACGTCTCTAGGAGCACTTTGCGAAAATCAAAAAATCTAAATTTTCGGAATTTTTTTCTTTTTCCTCTGTTACTATCACAGATCTGACATTTGAGTAACAACAAAACGTCTCTACGAGCACTTCGCGAAAATGCAGAAATCAAAATTTTCGGAATATTTTTCCTTTTCCTCTTTTACTATCACAGGTTTGTCATTTGAGTAGCAACAAAACGTCTCTACGAGCACTTTGCGGAATTCAAGAAATCAAAATTGTCGGAATTTTTTTGTTTTTCCCCTGTTACTATCACAGATGTGTCATTAGAGTTACTACGAAACGTCTCTGCGAGCACTTTGCGAAAATCAAGAAATCAAAATTTTCGGAATTTTTTTCTTTTTCCTCTCTTACTATCACAGATCTGTCATTTGAGTAACAACAAAACGTCCCTACGAGCACTTCGCGAAAATGCAGAAATCAAAATTTTCGGAATATTTTTCCTTTTCCTCTCTTACTATCACAGGTTTGTCATTTGAGTAGCAACAAAACGTCTCTACTAGCATTTCGCGAAAATCAAGAAATCAAAATTTTCGGAATTTTTTTCTTTTTACTCTGTTACTATCACAGATCTGTCATTTGTGTTACTACAAAACGTCTCGACGAGCACTTTGCGAAAATCAAAAAATCTAAATTTTCGGAATTTTTTTCTTTTCCCACTCTTACTATCACAGATCTGTCATTTGAGTAACAACAAAACGTCTCTACGAGTACTTCGCGAAAATCAAGAAATTAAAATTTTCGGAATTTTTTTCTTTTTACTAGCTCGGATCTGTCATTTGTGTAGCAACAAAGCGTCACTACGAGAACTTTGCGGAATTAAAGAAATCAAATTTTTCGATTTTTTTTCCTTTTCCTCTATTACTAGCACAGATCTGTCATGCGAGTAACAAAAAACGTCTCTACGAGCACTTTGCAAAAATCATGAAATCAACATTTTCGAAATTTTTTTCTTTTTACTCTGTTACTATCACAGATTTGTCATTTGAGTGACAACAAAACGTCTCTAGGAGCACTTTGCGAAAATCAAAAAATCTAAATTTTCGGAATTTTTTTCTTTTTCCTCTGTTACTATCACAGATCTGTCATTTGAGTAACAACAAAACGTCTCTACGAGCACTTCGCGAAAATGCAAAAATCAAAATTTTCGGAATATTTTTCCTTTTCCTATCTTACTATCACAGGTTTGTCATTTGAGTAGCAACAAAACGTCTCTACGAGCACTTTGCGGAATTCAAGAAATCAAAATTGTCGGATTTTTTTTGTTTTTCCCCTGTTACTATCACAGATGTGTCATTAGAGTTACTGCGATACGTCTCTGCGAGCACTTTGCGAAAATCAAGAAATCAAAATTTTCGGAATTTTTTTCTTTTTCCTCTCTTACTATCACAGATCTATCATTTGAGTAACAACAAAACGTCCCTACGAGCACTTCGCGAAAATGCAGAAATAAAAATTTTCGGAATATTTTTCCTTTTCCTCTCTTACTATCACAGGTTTGTCATTTGAGTAGCAACAAAACGTCTCTACTAGCATTTCGCGAAAATCAAGAAATCAAAATTTTCGGAATTTTTTTCTTTTTACTCTGTTACTATCACAGATCTGTCATTTGTGTTACTACAAAACGTCTCGACGAGCACTTTGCGAAAATCAAAAAATCTAAATTTTCGGAATTTTTTTCTTTTTCCACTCTTACTATCACAGATCTGTCATTTGAGTAACAACAATACGTCTCTACGAGCACTTCGTGAAAATCAAGAAATCAAGATTTTCGGAATTTTTTCTTTTTACTCTGTTACTAGCTCAGATTTGGCAATTGAGTAGTAAAAAACGTCTCTACGAGCACTTTGCGGAAATCAAGAAATAAAAATTTTAGGATTCTTTCTTTTTACTGTGTTACTATCACAGATCTGTCATTTAGGTAACAACAAAACGTCTCTAAGAGCACTTCGCGAAAATCAAGAAATCAAAATTTTCGGAATTTTTTTCTTTTTACTCTGTTACTAGCTCAGATCTGTCATTTGAGTTACTACAAAACGTCTCTACTAGCATTTCGCGAAAATCAAGAAATCAAAATTTTCGGAATTTTTTTCTTTTTACTCTGTTACTATCACAGATCTGTCATTTGTGTTACTACAAAACGTCTCGACGAGCACTTTGCGAAAATCAAAAAATCTAAATTTTCGGAATTTTTTTCTTTTTCCACTCTTACTATCACAGATCTGTCATTTGAGTAACAACAAAACGTCTCTACGAGTACTTCGCGAAAATCAAGAAATTAAAATTTTCGGAATTTTTTTCTTTTTACTAGCTCAGATCTGTCATTTGAGTAGCAACAAAGCGTCACTACGAGAACTTTGCGGAATTAAAGAAATCAAATTTTTCGATTTTTTTTCCTTTTCCTCTATTACTAGCACAGATCTGTCATGCGAGTAACAAAAAACGTCTCTACGAGCACTTTGCAAAAATCATGAAATCACTATTTTCGAAATTTTTTTCTTTTTACTCTGTTACTATCACAGATTTGTCATTTGAGTGACAACAAAACGTCTCTAGGAGCACTTTGCGAAAATCAAAAAATCTAAATTTTCGGAATTTTTTTCTTTTTCCTCTGTTACTATCACAGATCTGTCATTTGAGTAACAACAAAACGTCTCTACGAGCACTTCGCGAAAATGCAAAAATCAAAATTTTCGGAATATTTTTCCTTTTCCTATCTTACTATCACAGGTTTGTCATTTGAGTAGCAACAAAACGTCTCTACGAGCACTTTGCGGAATTCAAGAAATCAAAATTGTCGGATTTTTTTTGTTTTTCCCCTGTTACTATCACAGATGTGTCATTAGAGTTACTGCGATACGTCTCTGCGAGCACTTTGCGAAAATCAAGAAATCAAAATTTTCGGAATTTTTTTCTTTTTCCTCTCTTACTATCGCAGATCTATCATTTGAGTAACAACAAAACGTCCCTACGAGCACTTCGCGAAAATGCAGAAATAAAAATTTTCGGAATATTTTTCCTTTTCCTCTCTTACTATCACAGGTTTGTCATTTGAGTAGCAACAAAACGTCTCTACTAGCATTTCGCGAAAATCAAGAAATCAAAATTTTCGGAATTTTTTTCTTTTTACTCTGTTACTATCACAGATCTGTCATTTGTGTTACTACAAAACGTCTCGACGAGCACTTTGCGAAAATCAAAAAATCTAAATTTTCGGAATTTTTTTCTTTTTCCACTCTTACTATCACAGATCTGTCATTTGAGTAACAACAATACGTGTCTACGAGCACTTCGTGAAAATCAAGAAATCAAGATTTTCGGAATTTTTTCTTTTTACTCTGTTACTAGCTCAGATTTGGCAATTGAGTAGTAAAAAACGTCTCTACGAGCACTTTGCGGAAATCAAGAAATAAAAATTTTAGGATTCTTTCTTTTTACTGTGTTACTATCACAGATCTGTCATTTAGGTAACAACAAAACGTCTCTAAGAGCACTTCGCGAAAATCAAGAAATCAAAATTTTCGGAATTTTTTTCTTTTTACTCTGTTACTAGCTCAGATCTGTCATTTGAGTTACTACAAAACGTCTCTACTAGCATTTCGCGAAAATCAAGAAATCAAAATTTTCGGAATTTTTTTCTTTTTACTCTGTTACTATCACAGATCTGTCATTTGTGTTACTACAAAACGTCTCGACGAGCACTTTGCGAAAATCAAAAAATCTAAATTTTCGGAATTTTTTTCTTTTTCCACTCTTACTATCACAGATCTGTCATTTGAGTAACAACAAAACGTCTCTACGAGTACTTCGCGAAAATCAAGAAATTAAAATTTTCGGAATTTTTTTCTTTTTACTAGCTCAGATCTGTCATTTGAGTAGCAACAAAGCGTCACTACGAGAACTTTGCGGAATTAAAGAAATCAAATTTTTCGATTTTTTTTCCTTTTCCTCTATTACTAGCACAGATCTGTCATGCGAGTAACAAAAAACGTCTCTACGAGCACTTTGCAAAAATCATGAAATCACTATTTTCGAAATTTTTTTCTTTTTACTCTGTTACTATCACAGATTTGTCATTTGAGTAACAACAAAACGTCTCTAGGAGCACTTTGCGAAAATCAAAAAATCTAAATTTTCGGAATTTTTTTCTTTTTCCTCTGTTACTATCACAGATCTGTCATTTGAGTAACAACAAAACGTCTCTACGAGCACTTCGCGAAAATGCAGAAATCAAAATTTTCGGAATATTTTTCCTTTTCCTCTTTTACTATCACAGGTTTGTCATTTGAGTAGCAACAAAACGTCTCTACGAGCACTTTGCGGAATTAAAGAAATCAAAATTGTCGGAATTTTTTTGTTTTTCCCCTGTTACTATCACAGATGTGTCATTAGAGTTACTACGAAACGTCTCTGCGAGCACTTTGCGAAAATCAAGAAATCAAAATTTTCGGAATTTTTTTCTTTTTCCTATCTTACTATCACAGATCTGTCATTTGAGTAACAACAAAACGTCCCTACGAGCACTTCGCGAAAATGCAGAAATCAAAATTTTCGGAATATTTTTCCTTTTCCTCTCTTACTATCACAGGTTTTTCATTTGAGTAGCAACAAAGCGTCTCTACTAGCATTTCGCGAAAATCAAGAATTCAAAATTTTCGGAATTTTTTTCTTTTTACTCTGTTACTATCACAGATCTGTCATTTGTGTTACTACAAAACGTCTCGACGAGCACTTTGCGAAAATCAAAAAATCTAAATTTTCGGAATTTTTTTCTTTTCCCACTCTTACTATCACAGATCTGTCATTTGAGTAACAACAAAACGTCTCTACGAGTACTTCGCGAAAATCAAGAAATTAAAATTTTCGGAATTGTTTTCTTTTTACTAGCTCGGATCTGTCATTTGTGTAGCAACAAAGCGTCACTACGAGAACTTTGCGGAATTAAAGAAATCAAATTTTTCGATTTTTTTTTCTTTTTCCTCTGTTACTATCACAGATCTGTCATTTGAGTAACAACAAAACGTCTCTAAGAGGCACTTCGCGAAAATGCAGAAATCAAAATTTTCGGAATATTTTTCCTTTTCCTCTTTTACTATCACAGGTTTGTCATTTGAGTAGCAACAAAACGTCTCTACGAGCACTTTGCGGAATTCAAGAAATCAAAATTGTCGGAATTTTTTTGTTTTTCCCCTGTTACTATCACAGATGTGTCATTAGAGTTACTACGAAACGTATCTGCGAGCACTTTGCAAAAATCATGAAATCAACATTTTCGAAATTTTTTTCTTTTTACTCTGTTACTATCACAGATTTGTCATTTGAGTGACAACAAAACGTCTGTAGGAGCACTTTGCGAAAATCAAAAAATCTAAATTTTCGGAATTTTTTTCTTTTTCCTCTGTTACTATCACAGATCTGTCATTTGAGTAACAACAAAACGTCTCTACGAGCACTTCGCGAAAATGCAGAAATCAAAATTTTCGGAATATTTTTCCTTTTCCTATCTTACTATCACAGGTTTGTCATTTGAGTAGCAACAAAACGTCTCTACGAGCACTTTGCGGAATTCAAGAAATCAAAATTGTCGGATTTTTTTTGTTTTTCCCCTGTTACTATCACAGATGTGTCATTAGAGTTACTGCGATACGTCTCTGCGAGCACTTTGCGAAAATCAAGAAATCAAAATTTTCGGAATTTTTTTCTTTTTCCTCTCTTACTATCACAGATCTATCATTTGAGTAACAACAAAACGTCCCTACGAACACTTCGCGAAAATGCAGAAATAAAAATTTTCGGAATATTTTTCCTTTTCCTCTCTTACTATTACAGGTTTGTCATTTGAGTAGCAACAAAACGTCTCTACTAGCATTTCGCGAAAATCAAGAAATCAAAATTTTCGGAATTTTTTTCTTTTTACTCTGTTACTATCACAGATCTGTCATTTGTGTTACTACAAAACGTCTCGACGAGCACTTTGCGAAAATCAAAAAATCTAAATTTTCGGAATTTTTTTCTTTTTCCACTCTTACTATCACAGATCTGTCATTTGAGTAACAACAATACGTCACTACGAGCACTTCGTGAAAATCAAGAAATCAAGATTTTCGGAATTTTTTCTTTTTACTCTGTTACTAGCTCAGATTTGTCAATTGAGTAGTAAAAAACGTCTCTACGAGCACTTTGCGGAAATCAAGAAATAAAAATTTTAGGATTCTTTCTTTTTACTGTGTTACTATCACAGATCTGTCATTTAGGTAACAACAAAACGTCTCTAAGAGCACTTCGCGAAAATCAAGAAATCAAAATTTTCGGAATTTTTTTCTTTTTACTCTGTTACTAGCTCAGATCTGTCATTTGAGTTACTACAAAACGTCTCTACTAGCATTTCGCGAAAATCAAGAAATCAAAATTTTCGGAATTTTTTTCTTTTTACTCTGTTACTATCACAGATCTGTCATTTGTGTTACTACAAAACGTCTCGACGAGCACTTTGCGAAAATCAAAAAATCTAAATTTTCGGAATTTTTTTCTTTTTCCACTCTTACTATCACAGATCTGTCATTTGAGTAACAACAAAACGTCTCTACGAGTACTTCGCGAAAATCAAGAAATTAAAATTTTCGGAATTTTTTTCTTTTTACTAGCTCAGATCTGTCATTTGAGTAGCAACAAAGCGTCACTACGAGAACTTTGCGGAATTAAAGAAATCAAATTTTTCGATTTTTTTTCCTTTTCCTCTATTACTAGCACAGATCTGTCATGCGAGTAACAAAAAACGTCTCTACGAGCACTTTGCAAAAAGCATGAAATCACTATTTTCGAAATTTTTTTCTTTTTACTCTGTTACTATCACAGATTTGTCATTTGAGTAACAACAAAACGTCTCTAGGAGCACTTTGCGAAAATCAAAAAATCTAAATTTTCGGAATTTTTTTCTTTTTCCTCTGTTACTATCACAGATCTGTCATTTGAGTAACAACAAAACGTCTCTACGAGCACTTCGCGAAAATGCAGAAATCAAAATTTTCGGAATATTTTTCCTTTTCCTCTTTTACTATCACAGGTTTGTCATTTGAGTAGCAACAAAACGTCTCTACGAGCACTTTGCGGAATTCAAGAAATCAAAATTGTCGGAATTTTTTTGTTTTTCCCCTGTTACTATCACAGATGTGTCATTAGAGTTACTACGAAACGTCTCTGCGAGCACTTTGCGAAAATCAAGAAATCAAAATTTTCGGAATTTTTTTCTTTTTCCTCTCTTACTATCACAGATCTGTCATTTGAGTAACAACAAAACGTCCCTACGAGCACTTCGCGAAAATGCAGAAATCAAAATTTTCGGAATATTTTTCCTTTTCCTCTCTTACTATCACAGGTTTGTCATTTGAGTAGCAACAAAACGTCTCTACTAGCATTTCGCGAAAATCAAGAAATCAAAATTTTCGGAATTTTTTTCTTTTTACTCTGTTACTATCACAGATCTGTCATTTGTGTTACTACAAAACGTCTCGACGAGCACTTTGCGAAAATCAAAAAATCTAAATTTTCGGAATTTTTTTCTTTTCCCACTCTTACTATCACAGATCTGTCATTTGAGTAACAACAAAACGTCTCTACGAGTACTTCGCGAAAATCAAGAAATTAAAATTTTCGGAATTTTTTTCTTTTTACTAGCTCGGATCTGTCATTTGTGTAGCAACAAAGCGTCACTACGAGAACTTTGCGGAATTAAAGAAATCAAATTTTTCGATTTTTTTTCCTTTTCCTCTATTACTAGCACAGATCTGTCATGCGAGTAACAAAAAACGTCTCTACGAGCACTTTGCAAAAATCATGAAATCAACATTTTCGAAATTTTTTTCTTTTTACTCTGTTACTATCACAGATTTGTCATTTGAGTGACAACAAAACGTCTCTAGGAGCACTTTGCGAAAATCAAAAAATCTAAATTTTCGGAATTTTTTTCTTTTTCCTCTGTTACTATCACAGATCTGTCATTTGAGTAACAACAAAACGTCTCTACGAGCACTTCGCGAAAATGCAGAAATCAAAATTTTCGGAATATTTTTCCTTTTCCTATCTTACTATCACAGGTTTGTCATTTGAGTAGCAACAAAACGTCTCTACGAGCACTTTGCGGAATTCAAGAAATCAAAATTGTCGGATTTTTTTTGTTTTTCCCCTGTTACTATCACAGATGTGTCATTAGAGTTACTGCGATACGTCTCTGCGACCACTTTGCGAAAATCAAGAAATCAAAATTTTCGGAATTTTTTTCTTTTTCCTCTCTTACTATCACAGATCTATCATTTGAGTAACAACAAAACGTCCCTACGAGCACTTCGCGAAAATGCAGAAATAAAAATTTTCGGAATATTTTTCCTTTTCCTCTCTTACTATCACAGGTTTGTCATTTGAGTAGCAACAAAACGTCTCTACTAGCATTTCGCGAAAATCAAGAAATCAAAATTTTCGGATTTTTTTTCTTTTTACTCTGTTACTATCACAGATCTGTCATTTGTGTTACTACAAAACGTCTCGACGAGCACTTTGCGAAAATCAAAAAATCTAAATTTTCGGAATTTTTTTCTTTTTCCACTCTTACTATCACAGATCTGTCATTTGAGTAACAACAAAACGTCTCTACGAGTACTTCGCGAAAATCAAGAAATTAAAATTTTCGGAATTTTTTTCTTTTTACTAGCTCGGATCTGTCATTTGTGTAGCAACAAAGCGTCACTACGAGAACTTTGCGGAATTAAAGAAATCAAATTTTTCGATTTTTTTTCCTTTTCCTCTATTACTAGCACAGATCTGTCATGCGAGTAACAAAAAACGTCTCTACGAGCACTTTGCAAAAATCATGAAATCAACATTTTCGAAATTTTTTTCTTTTTCCTATGTTACTATCACAGATGTGTCATTTGATTTACTACAATACGTATCTGCGAACACTTTGCGGAATTCAAGAAATCAAAATTTTCGGAATTTTTTTCTTTTTCCTCTGCTACTATCACAGATCTGTCACTTGAGTAACGACAAAACGTCTCTACGAGCCCTTTGCGAAAATCAGGAAATCAAAATTTTCGGAATTTTTTTTCTTCCTCTGTTACTATCAAAGTTCTGCCATTTGAGTAAAACAAAACGTCTCTACGAGCACTTCGCGAAAATCAAAAAATCAAAATTTTCGGATTTTTTTTTCTTTTTCCTATGTTACTATCACATATGTGTCATTTGATTTACTACAAAACGTCTCTGCGAACACTTTGCGGAATTCAAGAAATCAAAATTTTCGTAATTTTTCTCTTCAGATCTGTCATTTGAGTAACGACAAAAAGTCTCTACGAGCACTTTGCGAAAATCAAGATCAAAATTTTTGGAATTTTTTTTCTTCCTCTGTTACTATCAAAGTTCTGTCATTTGAGTATCAACAAAACGTCTCTACGAGCACTTCGCGAAAATCAAGAAATCCCAATTTTCGGAATTTTTTTCTTTTTACTCTGTTACTAGCACAGATCTGTCATTTGAATAGCAACAAAACGTCTCTACGAGCACTTCGAGAAAATCAAGAAATCAAAATTTTCGGATTTTTTTTCTTTTTACTCTGTTACTAGCTCAGATCTGTTATTTGAGTAACAACAAAACGTCTCTACGAGTACTTCGCGAAAATCAAGAAATTAAAATTTTCGGAATTTTTTTCTTTTTACTAGCTCAGATCTGTCATTTGAGTAGCAACAAAGCGTCACTACGAGAAGTTTGCGGAATTCAAGAAATAAAATTTTTCGGATTTTTTTTCCTTTTCCTCTATTACTAGCACAGCTCTGTCATGTGAGTAACAAAAAACATCTCTACGAGCACTTTGCAAAAATCATGAAATCAACATTTTCGCAATTTTTTCTTTTTCCTCTGTTACTATCACAGATCTATCATTTTAAGTAACAACAAAACATCTCTACGAGCACTTTGCGAAAAAGAAGATATTATAATTTTCGGAATTTTTTTCTTTTTCCTATTTTACTATCACAGATCTGTCATTTGAGTAACAACAATACGTCTCTACGAGCACTTCGTGAAAATCAAGAAATCAAGATTTTCGGAATTTTTTCTTTTTACTCTGTTACTAGCTCAGATTTGTCAATTGAGTAGTAAAAAACGTCTCTACGAGCACTTTGCGGAAATCAAGAAATAAAAATTTTAGGATTCTTTATTTTTACTGTGTTACTATCACAGATCTGTCATTTAGGTAACAACAAAACGTCTCTAAGAGCACTTCGCGAAAATCAAGAAATCAAAATTTTCGGAATTTTTCTCTTTTTACTCGGTTTCTAGCTCAGATCTGTCATTTGAATTACTAAAAACGTCTCTACGAGCACTTTGCCAAAATCAAGAAATCAAAATTTTGGGATTTTTTTTCCTCTCTTACTATCACAGATCTCTCATTTAAGTAACAACAAAACGTCTCTACGAGCACTTCGCGAAAATCAAGAAATCATAATTTTCGGAATTTTTTTCTTTTTACTCTGTTACTATCACAGAACTGTCATTTGTGTTACTACAAAACGTCTCTATGAGCACTATGCGAAAATCAAGAAATCAAAATTTTCGAATATTTTTTTCTTTTTCCTCTCTTACTATCACAGATCTGTCATTTGAGTAACAACAAAACGTCTCTACGAGCACTTCGTGAAAATCAAGAAATCAAGATTTTCGGAATTTTTTCTTTTTACTCTGTTACTAGCTCAGATTTGTCAATTGAGTAGTAAAAAACGTCTCTACGAGCACTTTGCGGAAATCAAGAAATAAAAATTTTAGGATTCTTTCTTTTTACTGTGTTACTATCACAGATCTGTCATTTAGGTAACAACAAAACGTCTCTAAGAGCACTTCGCGAAAATCAAGAAATCAAAATTTTCGGAATTTTTCTCTTTTTACTCGGTTTCTAGCTCAGATCTGTCATTTGAATTACTAAAAACGTCTCTACGAGCACTTTGCGAAAATCAAAAAATCTAAATTTTCGGATTTTTTTCCTCTCTTACTATCACAGATCTCTCATTTAAGTAACAACAAAACGTCTCTACGAGCACTTCGCGAAAATCAAGAAATCATAATTTTCGGAATTTTTTTCTTTTTACTCTGTTACTATCACAGAACTGTCATTTGTGTTACTACAAAACGTCTCTATGAGCACTTTGCGAAAATCAAGAAATCAAAATTTTCGAATATTTTTTTCTTTTTCCTCTCTTACTATCACAGATCTGTCATTTGAGTAACAACAAAACGTCTCTACGAGCACTCCGCGAAAATCCACAAATCAAAATTTTCTGAATATTTTTCTTTTTCCTCTCTTACTATCACAGGTCTGTCATTTGAGTTACTACAAAACGTCTCTGCGAGCACTTTGCGAAAATCAAGAAATCAAAATTTTCGATTTTTTTTTCTTTTTACTCTGTTACTAGCTCAGATCTGTCATTTGAGTTACTACAAAACGTCTCTACGAACACTTTGCGAAAATCGAGAAGTCAACATTTTCTAATTTTTTTTCTTTTTACTCTGTTACTAGCTCAGATCTGTCATTTGAGTAGCAACAGAACGTCTATACGAGCACTTTGCGAAAATCATGAAAACAAATTTTAGCATTTTTTTCCTTTTACTGTTACTGTCACAGATTTCTCATTTGAGTAACAACAAAACGTCTCTACGAACACTTCGCGAAAATCAAGAAATTAAAATTTTCTAAATTTTTTTCTTTTTACTCTGTTACTAGCTCAGATCTGTCATTTGAGTAGCAACAGAACGTCTATACGAGCACTTTGCGAAAATCAGGAAATCAAAATTTTAGGAATTTTTTCTTTTTACTGTTACTGTCACAGATCTGTCATTTGAGTAACAACAAAACATCACTACGAGCACTTTGCGAAAAAGAAGAAATCATAATTTTCGGAATTTTTTTCTTTTTCCTATGTTACTATCACAGATCTGTCATTTGAGTAACAACAATACGTCTCTACGAGCACTTCGCGAAAAAAAAGAAATCAAAATTTTCGGATTTTTTTTCTTTTTCCTCTCTTACTATCAAAGATCTGTCATTTGAGTAACTACAAAACGTCTCTATGAGCACTTCGCGAAAATCAAGAAAACAAAATTTTCGATTTTTTTCTTTTTCCTCTCTTACTATCACAGATCTGTCATTTAGGTAACAACAAAACGTCTCTAAGAGCACTTCGCGAAAAGCAAGAAATCAAAATTTTCGGATTTTTTCTTTTTACTCTGTTACTAGCTCAGATCTGTCATTTGAGTTACTACAAAACGTCTCTACGAGCATTTCGCGAAAATCAAGAAATCAAAATTTTCGGAATTTTTTTCTTTTTACTCTGTTAGTGTCACAGATCTGTCATTTGTGTTACTACAAAACGTCTCTACGAGCACTTTGCGAAAATCAAAAAATCAAAATTTTCGGAATTTTTTTCTTTTTCCACTCTTACTGTCACAGATCTGTCATTTGAGTAACAACAAAACGTCTCTACGAGTACTTCGCGAAAATCAAGAAATAAAATTTTTCGAATTTTTTTCTTTTTACTCTGTTACTATCACAGATCTGTCAGTTGTGTTACTACAAAACGTCTCTATGAGCACTTTGAGAAAATCAAGAAATCAAAATTTTTGAATATTTTTTTCTTTTTCCTCTCTTACTATCACAGATCTGTCATTTGAGTAACAACAAAACGTCTCTACGAGCACTTCGCGAAAATCATGAAATCAAAATTTTAGGAATTTTTTTCTTTTTCGTGTTACTATCACAGATGTGTCATTTGATTTACTACAAAACGTATCTGCGAACACTTTGCGGAATTCAAGAAATCAAAATTTTCGGAATTTTTTTCTTTTTCCTCTGTTACTATCACAGATCTGTCATTTGAGTAACGACAAAACGTCTCTATGAGCACTTTGCGAAAATCAAGAAATCAAAATTTTCGATTTTTTTTCTTTTTCCTCTCTTACTATCACAGATCTGTCATTTAGGTAAAAACAAAACGTCTCTAAGAGCACTTCGCGAAAAGCAAGAAATCAAAATTTTCGGAATTTTTTTCATTTTACTCTGTTACTAGCTCAGATCTGTCATTTGAGTTACTACAAAACGTCTCTACTAGCATTTCGCGAAAATCAAGAAATCAAAATTTTCGGAATTTTTTTCTTTTTACTCTGTTACTATCACAGATCTGTCATTTGTGTTACTACAAAACGTCTCGACGAGCACTTTGCGAAAATCAAAAAATCTAAATTTTCGGAATTTTTTTCTTTTTCCACTCTTACTATCACAGATCTGTCATTTGAGTAACAGCAAAACGTCTCTACGAGCACTTCGCGATAATCAAGAAATCCAAATTTTCGGAATGTTTTTCTTTTTACTCTGTTACTAGCTCAGATCTGTCATTTGAGTAGCAACAAAACGTCTCTACGAACACTTTGCGGAATTCAAGAAATCAGAATTTTCGGATTTTTTTTTCATTTTCCTCTGTTTCTATTACAGATCTGTCATTTGAGTAACTACAAAACGTCTCTATGAGCACTTTGCGAAAATCAAGAAATCAAAATTTTCGATTTTTTTTTCTTTTTCCTCTCTTACTATCACAGATCTGTCATTTAGGTAAAAACAAAACGTCTCTAAGAGCACTTCGCGAAAAGCAAGAAATCAAAATTTTCGGAATTTTTTTCTTTTTACTCTGTTACTAGCTCAGATCTGTCATTTGAGTTACTACAAAACGTCTCTACTAGCATTTCGCGAAAATCAAGAAATCAAAATTTTCGGAATTTTTTTTCTTTTTACTCTGTTACTATCACAGATCTGTCATTTGTGTTACTACAAAACGTCTCGACGAGCACTTTGCGAAAATCAAAAAATCTAAATTTTCGGAATTTTTTTCTTTTTCCACTCTTACTATCACAGATCTGTCATTTGAGTAACAACAAAACGTCTCTACGAGTACTTCGCGAAAATCAAGAAATTAAAATTTTCGGAATTTTTTTCTTTTTACTAGCTCAGATCTGTCATTTGAGTAGCAACAAAGCGTCACTACGAGAACTTTCCGGAAATAAAGAAATCAAATTTTTCGATTTTTTTTCCTTTTCCTCTATTACTATCAAAGTTCTGTCATTTGAGTAAAACAAAACGTCTCTACGAGCACTTCGCGAAAATCAAGAAATCCAAATTTTCGGAATTTTTTCTTTTTACTCTGTTAGTAGCTCAGATCTGTTACTTGACTAGCAACAAAACGTCTTTACGAACACTTTGCGGAATTCAAGAAATCAAAATTTTCGGAATTTTTTTCTTTTTCCTCTGTTTCTATCACAGATCTGTCATTTGAGTAACTACAAAACGTCTCTACGAGCATTTTGCGAAAATCAAGAAATCAAAATTTTCTAATTTTTTTTCTTTTTCCTCTCTGACTATCACAGATCTGTCATTTAGGTAACAACAAAACGTCTCTAAGAGCACTTCGCGAAAATCAAGAAATCAAAATTTTCGGATTTTTTTTTCTTTTTCCTATGTTACTATCACAGATGTGTCATTTGATTTACTACAAAACGTCTCTAAGAGCACTTTGCGGAATTCAAGAAATCAAAATTTTCGGAATTTTTCTCTTTTTCCTCTGTTACTAACACAGATCTGTCATTTGAGTAACGACAAAAAGTCTCTACGAGCACTTTGCGAAAATCAAGATCAAATTTTTTTTCTTTTTCCTCTGTTACTATCACAGATCTATCATTTTAAGTAACAACAAAACATCTCTACGAGCACTTTGCGAAAAAGAAGATATCATAATTTTCGGAATTTTTTTCTTTTTCCTATTTTACTATCACAGATCTGTCATTTGAGTAACAACAATACATCTCTACGAGCACTTCGCGAAAAAAAAAGAAATCAAAATTTTCGGAATTTTTTTCTTTTTCCTCTCTTACTATCAAAGATCTGTCATTTGAGTAACAACAAAACGTCTTTACGAGCACTTCGTGAAAATCAAGAAATCAAGATTTTCGGAATTTTTTCTTTTTACTCTCTTACTAGCTCAGATTTGTCAATTGAGTAGAAAAAGACGTCTCTACGAGCACTTTGCGGAAATCAAGAAATAAAAATTTTAGGATTCTTTCTTTTTTACTCTGTTACTATCACAGATCTGTCATTTAGGTAACAACAAAACGTCTCGAAGAGCACTTCGCGAAAATCAAGAAGTCAAAATTTTCGGAATTTTTCTCTTTTTACTCGGTTACTAGCTCAGATCTGTCATTTGAGTTACTAGAAACGTCTCTACGAGCACTTTGTCAAAATCAAGAAATCAAAATTTTGGGATTTTTTTTTCTCTTACTATCACAGATCTGTCATTTGAGTAACAACAAAACATCTCTACGAGCACTTCGCGAAAATCAAGAAATCATAATTTTCGGAATTTTTTTCTTTTTCCTCTGTTACTATCACAGATCTGTCATTTGAGTAACGACAAAACGTCTCTATGAGCACTTTGCGAAAATCAAGAAATCAAAATTTTCGATTTTTTTTTCTTTTTCCTCTCTTACTATCACAGATCTGTCATTTAGGTAAAAACAAAACGTCTCTAAGAGCACTTCGCGAAAAGCAAGAAATCAAAATTTTCGGAATTTTTTTCATTTTACTCTGTTACTAGCTCAGATCTGTCATTTGAGTTACTACAAAACGTCTCTACTAGCATTTCGCGAAAATCAAGAAATCAAAATTTTCGGAATTTTTTTCTTTTTACTCTGTTACTATCACAGATCTGTCATTTGTGTTATTACAAAACGTCTCGACGAGCACTTTGCGAAAATCAAAAAATCTAAATTTTCGGAATTTTTTTCTTTTTCCACTCTTACTATCACAGATCTGTCATTTGAGTAACAACAAAACGTCTCTACGAGTACTTCGCGAAAATCAAGAAATTAAAATTTTCGGAATTTTTTTCTTTTTACTAGCTCAGATCTGTCATTTGAGTAGCAACAAAGCGTCACTACGAGAACTTTCCGGAATTAAAGAAATCAAATTTTTCGATTTTTTTTCCTTTTCCTCTATTACTAGCACAGATCTGTCATGCAAAAAACGTCTCTACGAGCATTTCGCGAAAATCAAGAAATCAAAATTTTCGGAATTTTTTTTCTTCCTCTGTTACTATCAAAGTTCTGTCATTTGAGTAAAACAAAACGTCTCTACGAGCACTTCGCGAAAATCAAGAAATCCAAATTTTCGGAATTTTTTCTTTTTACTCTGTTAGTAGCTCAGATTTGTTACTTGAGTAGCAACAAAACGTCTTTACGAACACTTTGCGGAATTCAAGAAATCAAAATTTTCGGAATTTTTTTCTTTTTCCTCTGTTTCTATCACAGATCTGTCATTTGAGTAACTACAAAACGTCTCTACGAGCATTTTGCGAAAATCAAGAAATCAAAATTTTCTAATTTTTTTTGTTTTTCCTCTCTGACTATCACAGATCTGTCATTTAGGTAACAACAAAACGTCTCTAAGAGCACTTCGCGAAAATCAAGAAATCAAAATTTTCGGATTTTTTTTTCTTTTTCCTATGTTACTATCACAGATGTGTCATTTGATTTACTACAAAACGTCTCTAAGAGCACTTTGCGGAATTCAAGAAATCAAAATTTTCGGAATGTTTCTCTTTTTCCTCTGTTACTAACACAGATCTGTCATTTGAGTAACGACAAAAAGTCTCTACGAGCACTTTGCGAAAATCAAGATCAAATTTTTTTTCTTTTTCCTCTGTTACTATCACAGATCTATCATTTTAAGTAACAACAAAACATCACTACGAGCACTTTGCGAAAAAGAAGATATCATAATTTTCGGAATTTTTTTCTTTTTCCTATTTTACTATCACAGATCTGTCATTTGAGTAACAACAATACATCTCTACGAGCACTTCGCGAAAAAAAAAGAAATCAAAATTTTCGGAATTTTTTTCTTTTTCCTCTCTTACTATCAAAGATCTGTCATTTGAGTAACAACAAAACGTCTTTACGAGCACTTCGTGAAAATCAAGAAATCAAGATTTTCGGAATTTTTTCTTTTTACTCTCTTACTAGCTCAGATTTGTCAATTGAGTAGAAAAAGACGTCTCTACGAGCACTTTGCGGAAATCAAGAAATAAAAATTTTAGGATTCTTTCTTTTTTACTCTGTTACTATCACAGATCTGTCATTTAGGTAACAACAAAACGTCTCGAAGAGCACTTCGCGAAAATCAAGAAGTCAAAATTTTCGGAATTTTTCTCTTTTTACTCGGTTACTAGCTCAGATCTGTCATTTGAGTTACTAGAAACGTCTCTACGAGCACTTTGTCAAAATCAAGAAATCAAAATTTTGGGATTTTTTTTTCTCTTACTATCACAGATCTGTCATTTGAGTAACAACAAAACATCTCTACGAGCACTTCGCGAAAATCAAGAAATCATAATTTTCGGAATTTTTTTCTTTTTCCTCTGTTACTATCACAGATCTGTCATTTGAGTAACGACAAAACGTCTCTATGAGCACTTTGCGAAAATCAAGAAATCCAAATTTTCGATTTTTTTTTCTTTTTCCTCTCTTACTATCACAGATCTGTCATTTAGGTAAAAACAAAACGTCTCTAAGAGCACTTCGCGAAAAGCAAGAAATCAAAATTTTCGGAATTTTTTTCATTTTACTCTGTTACTAGCTCAGATCTGTCATTTGAGTTACTACAAAACGTCTCTACTAGCATTTCGCGAAAATCAAGAAATCAAAATTTTCGGATTTTTTTTCTTTTTACTCTGTTACTATCACAGATCTGTCATTTGTGTTACTACAAAACGTCTCGACGAGCACTTTGCGAAAATCAAAAAATCTAAATTTTCGGAATTTTTTTCTTTTTCCACTCTTACTATCACAGATCTGTCATTTGAGTAACAACAAAACGTCTCTACGAGTACTTCGCGAAAATCAAGAAATTAAAATTTTCGGAATTTTTTTCTTTTTACTAGCTCAGATCTGTCATTTGAGTAGCAACAAAGCGTCACTACGAGAACTTTCCGGAATTAAAGAAATCAAATTTTTCGATTTTTTTTCCTTTTCCTCTATTACTAGCACAGATCTGTCATGCGAGTAACAAAAAACGTCTCTACGAGCACTTCGCGAAAATCAAGAAATCAAAATTTTCGGAATTTTTTTTCTTCCTCTGTTACTATCAAAGTTCTGTCATTTGAGTAAAACAAAACGTCTCTACGAGCACTTCGCGAAAATCAAGAAATCCAAATTTTCGGAATTTTTTCTTTTTACTCTGTTAGTAGCTCAGATTTGTTACTTGAGTAGCAACAAAACGTCTTTACGAACACTTTGCGGAATTCAAGAAATCAAAATTTTCGGAATTTTTTTCTTTTTCCTCTGTTTCTATCACAGATCTGTCATTTGAGTAACTACAAAACGTCTCTACGAGCATTTTGCGAAAATCAAGAAATCAAAATTTTCTAATTTTTTTTCTTTTTCCTCTCTGACTATCACAGATCTGTCATTTAGGTAACAACAAAACGTCTCTAAGAGCACTTCGCGAAAATCAAGAAATCAAAATTTTCGGATTTTTTTTTCTTTTTCCTATGTTACTATCACAGATGTGTCATTTGATTTACTACAAAACGTCTCTAAGAGCACTTTGCGGAATTCAAGAAATCAAAATTTTCGCAATTTTTTCTTTTTCCTCTGTTACTATCACAGATCTATCATTTTAAGTAACAACAAAACATCTCTACGAGCACTTTGCGAAAATCAAGAAATCAAAATTTTCGAATATTTTTTTCTTTTTCCTCTCTTACTATCACAGATCTGTCATTTGAGTAACAACAAAACGTCACTACGAGCACTTCGTGAAAATCAAGAAATCAAGATTTTCGGAATTTTTTCTTTTTACTCTGTTACTAGCTCAGATTTGTCAATTGAGTAGTAAAAAACGTCTCTACGAGCACTTTGCGGAAATCAAGAAATAAAAATTTTAGGATTCTTTCTTTTTACTGTGTTACTATCACAGATCTGTCATTTAGGTAACAACAAAACGTCTCTAAGAGCACTTCGCGAAAATCAAGAAATCAAAATTTTCGGAATTTTTCTCTTTTTACTCGGTTTCTAGCTCAGATCTGTCATTTGAATTAATAAAAACGTCTCTACGAGCACTTTGCCAAAATCAAGAAATCAAAATTTTGGGATTTTTTTCCTCTCTTACTATCACAGATCTCTCATTTAAGTAACAACAAAACGTCTCTACGAGCACTTCGCGAAAATCAAGAAATCATAATTTTCGGAATTTTTTTCTTTTTACTCTGTTACTATCACAGAACTGTCATTTGTGTTACTACAAAACGTCTCTATGAGCACTTTGCGAAAATCAAGAAATCAAAATTTTCGAATATTTTTTTCTTTTTGCTCTCTTACTATCACAGATCTGTCATTTGAGTAACAACAAAACGTCTCTACGAGCACTCCGCGAAAATCCACAAATCAAAATTTTCTGAATATTTTTCTTTTTTCCTCTCTTACTATCACAGGTCTGTCATTTGAGTTACTACAAAACGTCTCTGCGAGCACTTTGCGAAAATCAAGAAATCAAAATTTTCGATTTTTTTTTCTTTTTACTCTGTTACTAGCTCAGATCTGTCATTTGAGTTACTACAAAACGTCTCTACGAACACTTTGCGAAAATCGAGAAGTCAACATTTTCTAATTTTTTTTCTTTTTACTCTGTTACTAGCTCAGATCTGTCATTTGAGTAGCAACAGAACGTCTATACGAGCACTTTGCGAAAATCATGAAAACAAATTTTAGCATTTTTTTCCTTTTACTGTTACTGTCACAGATTTCTCATTTGAGTAACAACAAAACGTCTCTACGAACACTTCGCGAAAATCAAGAAATTAAAATTTTCTAAATTTTTTTCTTTTTACTCTGTTACTAGCTCAGATCTGTCATTTGAGTAGCAACAGAACGTCTATACGAGCACTTTGCGAAAATCAGGAAATCAAAATTTTAGGAATTTTTTCTTTTTACTGTTACTGTCACAGATCTGTCATTTGAGTAACAACAAAACATCACTACGAGCACTTTGCGAAAAAGAAGAAATCATAATTTTCGGAATTTTTTTCTTTTTCCTATGTTACTATCACAGATCTGTCATTTGAGTAACAACAATACGTCTCTACGAGCACTTCGCGAAAAAAAAAGAAATCAAAATTTTCGGATTTTTTTTCTTTTTCCTCTCTTACTATCAAAGATCTGTCATTTGAGTAACTACAAAACGTCTCTATGAGCACTTCGCGAAAATCAAGAAAACAAAATTTTCGATTTTTTTCTTTTTCCTCTCTTACTATCACAGATCTGTCATTTAGGTAACAACAAAACGTCTCTAAGAGCACTTCGCGAAAAGCAAGAAATCAAAATTTTCGGATTTTTTTCTTTTTACTCTGTTACTAGCTCAGATCTGTCATTTGAGTTACTACAAAACGTCTCTACGAGCATTTCGCGAAAATCAAGAAATCAAAATTTTCGGAATTTTTTTCTTTTTACTCTGTTAGTGTCACAGATCTGTCATTTGTGTTACTACAAAACGTCTCTACGAGCACTTTGCGAAAATCAAAAAATCTAAATTTTCGGAATTTTTTTCTTTTTCCACTCTTACTATCACAGATCTGTCATTTGAGTAACAACAAAACGTCTCTACGAGTACTTCGCGAAAATCAAGAAATAAAATTTTTCGAATTTTTTTCTTTTTACTCTGTTACTATCACAGATCTGTCAGTTGTGTTACTACAAAACGTCTCTATGAGCACTTTGAGAAAATCAAGAAATCAAAATTTTTGAATATTTTTTTCTTTTTCCTCTCTTACTATCACAGATCTGTCATTTGAGTAGCAACAAAGCGTCACTACGAGAACTTTCCGGAATTAAAGAAATCAAATTTTTCGATTTTTTTTCCTTTTCCTCTATTACTATCAAAGTTCTGTCATTTGAGTAAAACAAAACGTCTCTACGAGCACTTCGCGAAAATCAAGAAATCCAAATTTTCGGAATTTTTTCTTTTTACTCTGTTAGTAGCTCAGATTTGTTACTTGAGTAGCAACAAAACGTCTTTACGAACACTTTGCGGAATTCAAGAAATCAAAATTTTCGGAATTTTTTTCTTTTTCCTCTGTTTCTATCACAGATCTGTCATTTGAGTAACTACAAAACGTCTCTACGAGCATTTTGCGAAAATCAAGAAATCAAAATTTTCTAATTTTTTTTCTTTTTCCTCTCTGACTATCACAGATCTGTCATTTAGGTAACAACAAAACGTCTCTAAGAGCACTTCGCGAAAATCAAGAAATCAAAATTTTCGGATTTTTTTTTCTTTTTCCTATGTTACTATCACAGATGTGTCATTTGATTTACTACAAAACGTCTCTAAGAGCACTTTGCGGAATTCAAGAAATCAAAATTTTCGGAATTTTTCTCTTTTTCCTCTGTTACTAACACAGATCTGTCATTTGAGTAACGACAAAAAGTCTCTACGAGCACTTTGCGAAAATCAAGATCAAATTTTTTTCTTTTTCCTCTGTTACTATCACAGATCTATCATTTTAAGTAACAACAAAACATCACTACGAGCACTTTGCGAAAAAGAAGATATCATAATTTTCGGAATTTTTTTCTTTTTCCTATTTTACTATCACAGATCTGTCATTTGAGTAACAACAATACATCTCTACGAGCACTTCGCGAAAAAAAAAGAAATCAAAATTTTCGGAATTTTTTTCTTTTTCCTCTCTTACTATCAAAGATCTGTCATTTGAGTAACAACAAAACGTCTTTACGAGCACTTCGTGAAAATCAAGAAATCAAGATTTTCGGAATTTTTTCTTTTTACTCTCTTACTAGCTCAGATTTGTCAATTGAGTAGAAAAAGACGTCTCTACGAGCACTTTGCGGAAATCAAGAAATAAAAATTTTAGGATTCTTTCTTTTTTACTCTGTTACTATCACAGATCTGTCATTTAGGTAACAACAAAACGTCTCGAAGAGCACTTCGCGAAAATCAAGAAGTCAAAATTTTCGGAATTTTTCTCTTTTTACTCGGTTACTAGCTCAGATCTGTCATTTGAGTTACTAGAAACGTCTCTACGAGCACTTTGTCAAAATCAAGAAATCAAAATTTTGGGATTTTTTTTTCTCTTACTATCACAGATCTGTCATTTGAGTAACAACAAAACATCTCTACGAGCACTTCGCGAAAATCAAGAAATCATAATTTTCGGAATTTTTTTCTTTTTCCTCTGTTACTATCACAGATCTGTCATTTGAGTAACGACAAAACGTCTCTATGAGCACTTTGCGAAAATCAAGAAATCCAAATTTTCGATTTTTTTTTCTTTTTCCTCTCTTACTATCACAGATCTGTCATTTAGGTAAAAACAAAACGTCTCTAAGAGCACTTCGCGAAAAGCAAGAAATCAAAATTTTCGGAATTTTTTTCATTTTACTCTGTTACTAGCTCAGATCTGTCATTTGAGTTACTACAAAACGTCTCTACTAGCATTTCGCGAAAATCAAGAAATCAAAATTTTCGGATTTTTTTTCTTTTTACTCTGTTACTATCACAGATCTGTCATTTGTGTTACTACAAAACGTCTCGACGAGCACTTTGCGAAAATCAAAAAATCTAAATTTTCGGAATTTTTTTCTTTTTCCACTCTTACTATCACAGATCTGTCATTTGAGTAACAACAAAACGTCTCTACGAGTACTTCGCGAAAATCAAGAAATTAAAATTTTCGGAATTTTTTTCTTTTTACTAGCTCAGATCTGTCATTTGAGTAGCAACAAAGCGTCACTACGAGAACTTTCCGGAATTAAAGAAATCAAATTTTTCGATTTTTTTTCCTTTTCCTCTATTACTAGCACAGATCTGTCATGCGAGTAACAAAAAACGTCTCTACGAGCACTTCGCGAAAATCAAGAAATCAAAATTTTCGGAATTTTTTTTCTTCCTCTGTTACTATCAAAGTTCTGTCATTTGAGTAAAACAAAACGTCTCTACGAGCACTTCGCGAAAATCAAGAAATCCAAATTTTCGGAATTTTTTCTTTTTACTCTGTTAGTAGCTCAGATTTGTTACTTGAGTAGCAACAAAACGTCTTTACGAACACTTTGCGGAATTCAAGAAATCAAAATTTTCGGAATTTTTTTCTTTTTCCTCTGTTTCTATCACAGATCTGTCATTTGAGTAACTACAAAACGTCTCTACGAGCATTTTGCGAAAATCAAGAAATCAAAATTTTCTAATTTTTTTTCTTTTTCCTCTCTGACTATCACAGATCTGTCATTTAGGTAACAACAAAACGTCTCTAAGAGCACTTCGCGAAAATCAAGAAATCAAAATTTTCGGATTTTTTTTTCTTTTTCCTATGTTACTATCACAGATGTGTCATTTGATTTACTACAAAACGTCTCTAAGAGCACTTTGCGGAATTCAAGAAATCAAAATTTTCGCAATTTTTTCTTTTTCCTCTGTTACTATCACAGATCTATCATTTTAAGTAACAACAAAACATCTCTACGAGCACTTTGCGAAAAAGAAGATATTATAATTTTCGGAATTTTTTTCTTTTTCCTATTTTACTATCACAGATCTGTCATTTGAGTAACAACAATACGTCTCTACGAGCACTTCGTGAAAATCAAGAAATCAAGATTTTCGGATTTTTTTCTTTTTACTCTGTTACTAGCTCAGATTTGTCAATTGAGTAGTGAAAAACGTCTCTACGAGCACTTTGCGGAAATCAAGAAATAAAAATTTTAGGATTCTTTCTTTTTACTGTGTTACTATCACAGATCTGTCATTTAGGTAACAACAAAACGTCTCTAAGAGCACTTCGCGAAAATCAAGAAATCAAAATTTTCGGAATTTTTCTCTTTTTACTCTGTTTCTAGCTCAGATCTGTCATTTGAATTACTAAAAACGTCTCTACGAGCACTTTGCCAAAATCAAGAAATCAAAATTTTGGGATTTTTTTTCCTCTCTTACTATCACAGATCTCTCATTTAAGTAACAACAAAACGTCTCTACGAGCACTTCGCGAAAATCAAGAAATCATAATTTTCGGAATTTTTTTCTTTTTACTCTGTTACTATCACAGAACTGTCATTTGTGTTACTACAAAACGTCTCTATGAGCACTTTGCGAAAATCAAGAAATCAAAATTTTCGAATATTTTTTTCTTTTTCCTCTCTTACTATCACAGATCTGTCATTTGAGTAACAACAAAACGTCACTACGAGCACTTCGTGAAAATCAAGAAATCAAGATTTTCGGAATTTTTTCTTTTTACTCTGTTACTAGCTCAGATTTGTCAATTGAGTAGTAAAAAACGTCTCTACGAGCACTTTGCGGAAATCAAGAAATAAAAATTTTAGGATTCTTTCTTTTTACTGTGTTACTATCACAGATCTGTCATTTAGGTAACAACAAAACGTCTCTAAGAGCACTTCGCGAAAATCAAGAAATCAAAATTTTCGGAATTTTTCTCTTTTTACTCGGTTTCTAGCTCAGATCTGTCATTTGAATTAATAAAAACGTCTCTACGAGCACTTTGCCAAAATCAAGAAATCAAAATTTTGGGATTTTTTTCCTCTCTTACTATCACAGATCTCTCATTTAAGTAACAACAAAACGTCTCTACGAGCACTTCGCGAAAATCAAGAAATCATAATTTTCGGAATTTTTTTCTTTTTACTCTGTTACTATCACAGAACTGTCATTTGTGTTACTACAAAACGTCTCTATGAGCACTTTGCGAAAATCAAGAAATCAAAATTTTCGAATATTTTTTTCTTTTTGCTCTCTTACTATCACAGATCTGTCATTTGAGTAACAACAAAACGTCTCTACGAGCACTCCGCGAAAATCCACAAATCAAAATTTTCTGAATATTTTTCTTTTTTCCTCTCTTACTATCACAGGTCTGTCATTTGAGTTACTACAAAACGTCTCTGCGAGCACTTTGCGAAAATCAAGAAATCAAAATTTTCGATTTTTTTTTCTTTTTACTCTGTTACTAGCTCAGATCTGTCATTTGAGTTACTACAAAACGTCTCTACGAACACTTTGCGAAAATCGAGAAGTCAACATTTTCTAATTTTTTTTCTTTTTACTCTGTTACTAGCTCAGATCTGTCATTTGAGTAGCAACAGAACGTCTATACGAGCACTTTGCGAAAATCATGAAAACAAATTTTAGCATTTTTTTCCTTTTACTGTTACTGTCACAGATTTCTCATTTGAGTAACAACAAAACGTCTCTACGAACACTTCGCGAAAATCAAGAAATTAAAATTTTCTAAATTTTTTTCTTTTTACTCTGTTACTAGCTCAGATCTGTCATTTGAGTAGCAACAGAACGTCTATACGAGCACTTTGCGAAAATCAGGAAATCAAAATTTTAGGAATTTTTTCTTTTTACTGTTACTGTCACAGATCTGTCATTTGAGTAACAACAAAACATCACTACGAGCACTTTGCGAAAAAGAAGAAATCATAATTTTCGGAATTTTTTTCTTTTTCCTATGTTACTATCACAGATCTGTCATTTGAGTAACAACAATACGTCTCTACGAGCACTTCGCGAAAAAAAAAGAAATCAAAATTTTCGGATTTTTTTTCTTTTTCCTCTCTTACTATCAAAGATCTGTCATTTGAGTAACTACAAAACGTCTCTATGAGCACTTCGCGAAAATCAAGAAAACAAAATTTTCGATTTTTTTCTTTTTCCTCTCTTACTATCACAGATCTGTCATTTAGGTAACAACAAAACGTCTCTAAGAGCACTTCGCGAAAAGCAAGAAATCAAAATTTTCGGATTTTTTTCTTTTTACTATGTTACTAGCTCAGATCTGTCATTTGAGTTACTACAAAACGTCTCTACGAGCATTTCGCGAAAATCAAGAAATCAAAATTTTCGGAATTTTTTTCTTTTTACTCTGTTAGTGTCACAGATCTGTCATTTGTGTTACTACAAAACGTCTCTACGAGCACTTTGCGAAAATCAAAAAATCTAAATTTTCGGAATTTTTTTCTTTTTCCACTCTTACTATCACAGATCTGTCATTTGAGTAACAACAAAACGTCTCTACGAGTACTTCGCGAAAATCAAGAAATAAAATTTTTCGAATTTTTTTCTTTTTACTCTGTTACTATCACAGATCTGTCAGTTGTGTTACTACAAAACGTCTCTATGAGCACTTTGAGAAAATCAAGAAATCAAAATTTTTGAATATTTTTTCTTTTTCCTCTCTTACTATCACAGATCTGTCATTTGAGTAACAACAAAACGTCTCTACGAGCACTTCGCGAAAATCATGAAATCAAAATTTTAGGAATTTTTTTCTTTTTCGTATGTTACTATCACAGATGTGTCATTTGATTTACTACAAAACGTATCTGCGAACACTTTGCGGAATTCAAGAAATCAAAATTTTCGGAATTTTTTTCTTTTTCCTCTGTTACTATCACAGATCTGTCATTTGAGTAACGACAAAACGTCTCTATGAGCACTTTGCGAAAATCAAGAAATCAAAATTTTCGATTTTTTTTCTTTTTCCTCTCTTACTATCACAGATCTGTCATTTAGGTAAAAACAAAACGTCTCTAAGAGCACTTCGCGAAAAGCAAGAAATCAAAATTTTCGGATTTTTTTTCATTTTACTCTGTTACTAGCTCAGATCTGTCATTTGAGTTACTACAAAACGTCTCTACTAGCATTTCGCGAAAATCAAGAAATCAAAATTTTCGGAATTTTTTTCTTTTTACTCTGTTACTATCACAGATCTGTCATTTGTGTTACTACAAAACGTCTCGACGAGCACTTTGCGAAAATCAAAAAATCTAAATTTTCGGAATTTTTTTCTTTTTCCACTCTTACTATCACAGATCTGTCATTTGAGTAACAGCAAAACGTCTCTACGAGTACTTCGCGAAAATCAAGAAATTAAAATTTTCGGAATTTTTTTCTTTTTACTAGTTCAGAGAACTACGAGAACTTTGCGGAATTCAAGGAATCAAATTTTTCGATTTTTTTTCCTTTTCCTCTATTACTAGCACAGATCTGTCATGCGAATAACAAAAAACGTCTCTATGAGCACTTTGCGAAAATCAAGAAATCAAAATTCTCGGAATTTTTTTCTTTTTCCTCTGTTACTATCACAGATCTGTCATTTGAGTAGCGACAAAACGTCTCGACGAGGACTTTGCGAAAATCAAGAAATCAACATTTTTGGAATTTTTTTCTTCCTCTGTTACTATCAAATATCTGTCATTTGAGTAACAACAAAACGTCTCTACGAGCACTTCGCGAAAATCAAGAAATCCAAATTTTCGGAATGTTTTTCTTTTTACTCTGTTACTAGCTCAGATCTGTCATTTGAGTAGCAACAAAACGTCTCTACGAACACTTTGCGGAATTCAAGAAATCAGAATTTTCGGATTTTTTTTTCATTTTCCTCTGTTTCTATTACAGATCTGTCATTTGAGTAACTACAAAACGTCTCTATGAGCACTTTGCGAAAATCAAGAAATCAAAATTTTCGATTTTTTTTTCTTTTTCCTCTCTTACTATCACAGATCTGTCATTTAGGTAAAAACAAAACGTCTCTAAGAGCACTTCGCGAAAAGCAAGAAATCAAAATTTTCGGAATTTTTTCTTTTTACTCTGTTACTAGCTCAGATCTGTCATTTGTGTTACTACAAAACGTCTCGACGAGCACTTTCGCACGAGCGAAAATCAAAAAATCTAAATTTTCGGAATTTTTTTCTTTTTCCACTCTTACCATCACAGATCTGTCATTTGAGTAACAACAAAACGTCTCTACGAGTACTTCGCGAAAATCAAGAAATTAAAATTTTCGGAATTTTTTTCTTTTTACTAGCTCAGATCTGTCATTTGAGTAGCAACAAAGCGTCACTACGAGAACTTTCCGGAATTAAAGAAATCAAATTTTTCGATTTTTTTTCCTTTTCCTCTATTACTATCAAAGTTCTGTCATTTGAGTAAAACAAAACGTCTCTACGAGCACTTCGCGAAAATCAAGAAATCCAAATTTTCGGAATTTTTTCTTTTTACTCTGTTAGTAGCTCAGATCTGTTACTTGACTAGCAACAAAACGTCTTTACGAACACTTTGCGGAATTCAAGAAATCAAAATTTTCGGAATTTTTTTCTTTTTCCTCTGTTTCTATCACAGATCTGTCATTTGAGTAACTACAAAACGTCTCTACGAGCATTTTGCGAAAATCAAGAAATCAAAATTTTCTAATTTTTTTTCTTTTTCCTCTATGACTATCACAGATCTGTCATTTAGGTAACAACAAAACGTCTCTAAGAGCACTTCGCGAAAATCAAGAAATCAAAATTTTCGGATTTTTTTTCTTTTTCCTATGTTACTATCACAGATGTGTCATTTGATTTACTACAAAACGTCTCTAAGAGCACTTTGCGGAATTCAAGAAATCAAAATTTTCGGAATTTTTCTCTTTTTCCTCTGTTACTAACACAGATCTGTCATTTGAGTAACGACAAAAAGTCTCTACGAGCACTTTGCGAAAATCAAGATCAAATTTTTTTTCTTTTTCCTCTGTTACTATCACAGATCTATCATTTTAAGTAACAACAAAACATCTCTACGAGCACTTTGCGAAAAAGAAGATATCATAATTTTCGGAATTTTTTTCTTTTTCCTATTTTACTATCACAGATCTGTCATTTGAGTAACAACAATACATCTCTACGAGCACTTCGCGAAAAAAAAAGAAATCAAAATTTTCGGAATTTTTTTCTTTTTCCTCTCTTACTATCAAAGATCTGTCATTTGAGTAACAACAAAACGTCTTTACGAGCACTTCGTGAAAATCAAGAAATCAAGATTTTCGGAATTTTTTCTTTTTACTCTCTTACTAGCTCAGATTTGTCAATTGAGTAGAAAAAGACGTCTCTACGAGCACTTTGCGGAAATCAAGAAATAAAAATTTTAGGATTCTTTCTTTTTTACTCTGTTACTATCACAGATCTGTCATTTAGGTAACAACAAAACGTCTCGAAGAGCACTTCGCGAAAATCAAGAAGTCAAAATTTTCGGAATTTTTCTCTTTTTACTCGGTTACTAGCTCAGATCTGTCATTTGAGTTACTAGAAACGTCTCTACGAGCACTTTGTCAAAATCAAGAAATCAAAATTTTGGGATTTTTTTTTCTCTTACTATCACAGATCTGTCATTTGAGTAACAACAAAACATCTCTACGAGCACTTCGCGAAAATCAAGAAATCATAATTTTCGGAATTTTTTTCTTTTTCCTCTGTTACTATCACAGATCTGTCATTTGAGTAACGACAAAACGTCTCTATGAGCACTTTGCGAAAATCAAGAAATCAAAATTTTCGATTTTTTTTTCTTTTTCCTCTCTTACTATCACAGATCTGTCATTTAGGTAAAAACAAAACGTCTCTAAGAGCACTTCGCGAAAAGCAAGAAATCAAAATTTTCGGAATTTTTTTCATTTTACTCTGTTACTAGCTCAGATCTGTCATTTGAGTTACTACAAAACGTCTCTACTAGCATTTCGCGAAAATCAAGAAATCAAAATTTTCGGAATTTTTTTCTTTTTACTCTGTTACTATCACAGATCTGTCATTTGTGTTATTACAAAACGTCTCGACGAGCACTTTGCGAAAATCAAAAAATCTAAATTTTCGGAATTTTTTTCTTTTTCCACTCTTACTATCACAGATCTGTCATTTGAGTAACAACAAAACGTCTCTACGAGTACTTCGCGAAAATCAAGAAATTAAAATTTTCGGAATTTTTTTCTTTTTACTAGCTCAGATCTGTCATTTGAGTAGCAACAAAGCGTCACTACGAGAACTTTCCGGAATTAAAGAAATCAAATTTTTCGATTTTTTTTCCTTTTCCTCTATTACTAGCACAGATCTGTCATGCGAGTAACAAAAAACGTCTCTACGAGCATTTCGCGAAAATCAAGAAATCAAAATTTTCGGAATTTTTTTTCTTCCTCTGTTACTATCAAAGTTCTGTCATTTGAGTAAAACAAAACGTCTCTACGAGCACTTCGCGAAAATCAAGAAATCCAAATTTTCGGAATTTTTTCTTTTTACTCTGTTAGTAGCTCAGATTTGTTACTTGAGTAGCAACAAAACGTCTTTACGAACACTTTGCGGAATTCAAGAAATCAAAATTTTCGGAATTTTTTTCTTTTTCCTCTGTTTCTATCACAGATCTGTCATTTGAGTAACTACAAAACGTCTCTACGAGCATTTTGCGAAAATCAAGAAATCAAAATTTTCTAATTTTTTTTGTTTTTCCTCTCTGACTATCACAGATCTGTCATTTAGGTAACAACAAAACGTCTCTAAGAGCACTTCGCGAAAATCAAGAAATCAAAATTTTCGGATTTTTTTTTCTTTTTCCTATGTTACTATCACAGATGTGTCATTTGATTTACTACAAAACGTCTCTAAGAGCTCTTTGCGGAATTCAAGAAATCAAAATTTTCGGAATTTTTCTCTTTTTCCTCTGTTACTAACACAGATCTGTCATTTGAGTAACGACAAAAAGTCTCTACGAGCACTTTGCGAAAATCAAGATCAAATTTTTTTTCTTTTTCCTCTGTTACCATCACAGATCTATCATTTTAAGTAACAACAAAACATCTCTACGAGCACTTTGCGAAAAAGAAGATATCATAATTTTCGGAATTTTTTTCTTTTTCCTATTTTACTATCACAGATCTGTCATTTGAGTAACAACAATACATCTCTACGAGCACTTCGCGAAAAAAAAGAAATCAAAATTTTCGGAATTTTTTTCTTTTTCCTCTCTTACTATCAAAGATCTGTCATTTGAGTAACAACAAAACGTCTTTACGAGCACTTCGTGAAAATCAAGAAATCAAGATTTTCGGAATTTTTTCTTTTTACTCTCTTACTAGCTCAGATTTGTCAATTGAGTAGAAAAAGACGTCTCTACGAGCACTTTGCGGAAATCAAGAAATAAAAATTTTAGGATTCTTTCTTTTTTACTCTGTTACTATCACAGATCTGTCATTTAGGTAACAACAAAACGTCTCGAAGAGCACTTCGCGAAAATCAAGAAGTCAAAATTTTCGGAATTTTTCTCTTTTTACTCGGTTACTAGCTCAGATCTGTCATTTGAGTTACTAGAAACGTCTCTACGAGCACTTTGTCAAAATCAAGAAATCAAAATTTTGGGATTTTTTTTTCTCTTACTATCACAGATCTGTCATTTGAGTAACAACAAAACATCTCTACGAGCACTTCGCGAAAATCAAGAAATCATAATTTTCGGAATTTTTTTCTTTTTCCTCTGTTACTATCACAGATCTGTCATTTGAGTAACGACAAAACGTCTCTATGAGCACTTTGCGAAAATCAAGAAATCAAAATTTTCGATTTTTTTTTCTTTTTCCTCTCTTACTATCACAGATCTGTCATTTAGGTAAAAACAAAACGTCTCTAAGAGCACTTCGCGAAAAGTAAGAAATCAAAATTTTCGGAATTTTTTTCATTTTACTCTGTTACTAGCTCAGATCTGTCATTTGAGTTACTACAAAACGTCTCTACTAGCATTTCGCGAAAATCAAGAAATCAAAATTTTCGGAATTTTTTTCTTTTTACTCTGTTACTATCACAGATCTGTCATTTGTGTTACTACAAAACGTCTCGACGAGCACTTTGCGAAAATCAAAAAATCTAAATTTTCGGAATTTTTTTCTTTTTCCACTCTTACTATCACAGATCTGTCATTTGAGTAACAACAAAACGTCTCTACGAGTACTTCGCGAAAATCAAGAAATTAAAATTTTCGGAATTTTTTTCTTTTTACTAGCTCAGATCTGTCATTTGAGTAGCAACAAAGCGTCACTACGAGAACTTTCCGGAATTAAAGAAATCAAATTTTTCGATTTTTTTTCCTTTTCCTCTATTACTAGCACAGATCTGTCATGCGAGTAACAAAAAACGTCTCTACGAGCACTTCGCGAAAATCAAGAAATCAAAATTTTCGGAATTTTTTTTCTTCCTCTGTTACTATCAAAGTTCTGTCATTTGAGTAAAACAAAACGTCTCTACGAGCACTTCGCGAAAATCAAGAAATCCAAATTTTCGGAATTTTTTCTTTTTACTCTGTTAGTAGCTCAGATTTGTTACTTGAGTAGCAACAAAACGTCTTTACGAACACTTTGCGGAATTCAAGAAATCAAAATTTTCGGAATTTTTTTCTTTTTCCTCTGTTTCTATCACAGATCTGTCATTTGAGTAACTACAAAAAGTCTCTACGAGCATTTTGCGAAAATCAAGAAATCAAAATTTTCTAATTTTTTTTCTTTTTCCTCTCTGACTATCACAGATCTGTCATTTAGGTAACAACAAAACGTCTCTAAGAGCACTTCGCGAAAAGCAAGAAATCAAAATTTTCGGAATTTTTTTCATTTTACTCTGTTACTAGCTCAGATCTGTCATTTGAGTTACTACAAAACGTCTCTACTAGCATTTCGCGAAAATCAAGAAATCAAAATTTTCGGAATTTTTTTCTTTTTACTCTGTTACTATCACAGATCTGTCATTTGTGTTATTACAAAACGTCTCGACGAGCACTTTGCGAAAATCAAAAAATCTAAATTTTCGGAATTTTTTTCTTTTTCCACTCTTACTATCACAGATCTGTCATTTGAGTAACAACAAAACGTCTCTACGAGTACTTCGCGAAAATCAAGAAATTAAAATTTTTGGAATTTTTTTCTTTTTACTAGCTCAGATCTGTCATTTGAGTAGCAACAAAGCGTCACTACGAGAACTTTCCGGAATTAAAGAAATCAAATTTTTCGATTTTTTTTCCTTTTCCTCTATTACTAGCACAGATCTGTCATGCGAGTAACAAAAAACGTCTCTACGAGCATTTCGCGAAAATCAAGAAATCAAAATTTTCGGAATTTTTTTTCTTCCTCTGTTACTATCAAAGTTCTGTCATTTGAGTAAAACAAAACGTCTCTACGAGCACTTCGCGAAAATCAAGAAATCCAAATTTTCGGAATTTTTTCTTTTTACTCTGTTAGTAGCTCAGATTTGTTACTTGAGTAGCAACAAAACGTCTTTACGAACACTTTGCGGAATTCAAGAAATCAAAATTTTCGGAATTTTTTTCTTTTTCCTCTGTTTCTATCACAGATCTGTCATTTGAGTAACTACAAAACGTCTCTACGAGCATTTTGCGAAAATCAAGAAATCAAAATTTTCTAATTTTTTTTGTTTTTCCTCTCTGACTATCACAGATCTGTCATTTAGGTAACAACAAAACGTCTCTAAGAGCACTTCGCGAAAATCAAGAAATCAAAATTTTCGGATTTTTTTTTCTTTTTCCTATGTTACTATCACAGATGTGTCATTTGATTTACTACAAAACGTCTCTAAGAGCACTTTGCGGAATTCAAGAAATCAAAATTTTCGGAATTTTTCTCTTTTTCCTCTGTTACTAACACAGATCTGTCATTTGAGTAACGACAAAAAGTCTCTACGAGCACTTTGCGAAAATCAAGATCAAATTTTTTTTCTTTTTCCTCTGTTACCATCACAGATCTATCATTTTAAGTAACAACAAAACATCTCTACGAGCACTTTGCGAAAAAGAAGATATCATAATTTTCGGAATTTTTTTCTTTTTCCTATTTTACTATCACAGATCTGTCATTTGAGTAACAACAATACATCTCTACGAGCACTTCGCGAAAAAAAAGAAATCAAAATTTTCGGAATTTTTTTCTTTTTCCTCTCTTACTATCAAAGATCTGTCATTTGAGTAACAACAAAACGTCTTTACGAGCACTTCGTGAAAATGAAGAAATCAAGATTTTCGGAATTTTTTCTTTTTACTCTCTTACTAGCTCAGATTTGTCAATTGAGTAGAAAAAGACGTCTCTACGAGCACTTTGCGGAAATCAAGAAATAAAAATTTTAGGATTCTTTCTTTTTTACTCTGTTACTATCACAGATCTGTCATTTAGGTAACAACAAAACGTCTCGAAGAGCACTTCGCGAAAATCAAGAAGTCAAAATTTTCGGAATTTTTCTCTTTTTACTCGGTTACTAGCTCAGATCTGTCATTTGAGTTACTAGAAACGTCTCTACGAGCACTTTGTCAAAATCAAGAAATCAAAATTTTGGGATTTTTTTTTCTCTTACTATCACAGATCTGTCATTTGAGTAACAACAAAACATCTCTACGAGCACTTCGCGAAAATCAAGAAATCATAATTTTCGGAATTTTTTTCTTTTTCCTCTGTTACTATCACAGATCTGTCATTTGAGTAACGACAAAACGTCTCTATGAGCACTTTGCGAAAATCAAGAAATCAAAATTTTCGATTTTTTTTTCTTTTTCCTCTCTTACTATCACAGATCTGTCATTTAGGTAAAAACAAAACGTCTCTAAGAGCACTTCGCGAAAAGCAAGAAATCAAAATTTTCGGAATTTTTTTCATTTTACTTTGTTACTAGCTCAGATCTGTCATTTGAGTTACTACAAAACGTCTCTACTAGCATTTCGCGAAAATCAAGAAATCAAAATTTTCGGAATTTTTTTCTTTTTACTCTGTTACTATCACAGATCTGTCATTTGTGTTACTACAAAACGTCTCGCCGAGCACTTTGCGAAAATCAAAAAATCTAAATTTTCGGAATTTTTTTCTTTTTCCACTCTTACTATCACAGATCTGTCATTTGAGTAACAACAAAACGTCTCTACGAGTACTTCGCGAAAATCAAGAAATTAAAATTTTCGGAATTTTTTTCTTTTTACTAGCTCAGATCTGTCATTTGAGTAGCAACAAAGCGTCACTACGAGAACTTTCCGGAATTAAAGAAATCAAATTTTTCGATTTTTTTTCCTTTTCCTCTATTACTAGCACAGATCTGTCATGCGAGTAACAAAAAACGTCTCTACGAGCACTTCGCGAAAATCAAGAAATCAAAATTTTCGGAATTTTTTTTCTTCCTCTGTTACTATCAAAGTTCTGTCATTTGAGTAAAACAAAACGTCTCTACGAGCACTTCGCGAAAATCAAGAAATCCAAATTTTCGGAATTTTTTCTTTTTACTCTGTTAGTAGCTCAGATTTGTTACTTGAGTAGCAACAAAACGTCTTTACGAACACTTTGCGGAATTCAAGAAATCAAAATTTTCGGAATTTTTTTCTTTTTCCTCTGTTTCTATCACAGATCTGTCATTTGAGTAACTACAAAAAGTCTCTACGAGCATTTTGCGAAAATCAAGAAATCAAAATTTTCTAATTTTTTTTCTTTTTCCTCTCTGACTATCACAGATCTGTCATTTAGGTAACAACAAAACGTCTCTAAGAGCACTTCGCGAAAATCAAGAAATCAAAATTTTCGGATTTTTTTTTCTTTTTCCTATGTTACTATCACAGATGTGTCATTTGATTTACTACAAAACGTCTCTAAGAGCACTTTGCGGAATTCAAGAAATCAAAATTTTCGGAATTTTTCTCTTTTTCCTCTGTTACTAACACAGATCTGTCATTTGAGTAACGACAAAAAGTCTCTACGAGCACTTTGCGAAAATCAAGATCAAAATTTTTTTCTTTTTCCTCTGTTACTATCACAGATCTATCATTTTAAGTAACAACAAAACATCTCTACGAGCACTTTGCGAAAAAGAAGATATCATAATTTTCGGAATTTTTTTCTTTTTCCTATTTTACTATCACAGATCTGTCATTTGAGTAACAACAATACATCTCTACGAGCACTTCGCGAAAAAAAAAGAAATCAAAATTTTCGGAATTTTTTTCTTTTTCCTCTCTTACTATCAAAGATCTGTCATTTGAGTAACAACAAAACGTCTTTACGAGCACTTCGTGAAAATCAAGAAATCAAGATTTTCGGAATTTTTTCTTTTTACTCTGTTACTAGCTCAGATTTGTCAATTGAGTAGAAAAAGACGTCTCTACGAGCACTTTGCGGAAATCAAGAAATAAAAATTTTAGGATTCTTTCTTTTTACTCTGTTACTATCACAGATCTGTCATTTAGGTAACAACAAAACGTCTCGAAGAGCACTTCGCGAAAATCAAGAAGTCAAAATTTTCGGAATTTTTCTCTTTTTACTCGGTTACTAGCTCAGATCTGTCATTTGAGTTACTAGAAACGTCTCTACGAGCACTTTGTCAAAATCAAGAAATCAAAATTTTGGGATTTTTTTTCTCTTACTATCACAGATCTGTCATTTGAGTAACTACAAAACATCTCTACGAGCACTTCGCGAAAATCAAGAAATCATAATTTTCGGAATTTTTTTCTTTTTACTCTGTTACTATCACAGAACTGTCAGTTGTGTTACTACAAAACGTCTCTATGAGCACTTTGCGAAAATCAAGAAATGAAAATTTTCGAATATTTTTTTCTTTTTCCTCTCTTACTATCACAGATCTGTCATTCGAGTAACAACAAAACGTCTCTAAGAGCACTTTGCCAAAATCAAGAAATCAAAATTTTGAGATTTTTTTTCCTCTCTTACTATCACAGATCTGTCATTTGAGTAACGACAAAACGTCTCTGCGAACACTTTGCGGAATTCAAGAAATCAAAATTTTCGGAATTTTTTTCTTTTTCCTCTGTTACTATCACAGATCTGTCATTTGAGTAACGACAAAAAGTCTCTACGAGCACTTCGTGAAAATCAAGAAATGAAGACTTGCGGAATGTTTTCTTTTTACTCTGTTACTAGCTCAGATTGTTCAATTGAGTAGCAAAAAACGTCTCTACAAGCGCTTTGCGGAAATCAAGAAATAAAAATTTTAGGATTCTTTCTTTTTACTCTGTTACTATCACAGATCTGTCATTTAGGTAACAACAAAATGTCTCTAAGAGCACTTCACGAATATCAAGAAATCAAAATTTTCGGAATTTTTCACTCTTTTTACTCGGTTACTAGCTCAGATCTGTCATTTGAGTTACGAAAAACGTCTCTACGAGCACTTTGCCAAAATCAAGAAATCAAAATTTTGGGATTTTTTTTCCTCTCTTACTATCACAGATCTGTCATTTGAGTAACAACAAAACGTCTCTACGAGCACTTCGCGAAAATCAAGAAATCATAATTTTCGGAATTTTTTTCTTTTTACTTTGTTACTATCACAGATCTGTCATTTGTGTTACTATAAAACGTCTCTAAGAGCACTTTGCGAAAATCAAGAAATCAAAATTTTCGGAATTTTTCTCTTTTTCCTCTGTTACTAACACAGATCTGTCATTTGAGTAACGACAAAAAGTCTCTACGAGCACTTTGCGAAAATCAAGATCAAAATTTTTGGAATTTTTTTTCTTCGTCAGTTACTATCAAAGATCTGTCATTTGAGTAACAACAAAACGTCTCTACGAGCACTTCGCGAAAATCAAGAAATCCAAATTTTCGGAATTTTTTTCTTTTTACTAGCTCAGATCTGTCATTTGAGTAGCAACAAAGCGTCACTACGAGAACTTTGCGGAATTCAAGAAATAAAATTTTTCGGATTTTTTTTTCCTTTTCCTCTATTACTAGCACAGATCTGTCATGTGAGTAACAAAAAACATCTCTACGAGCACTTTGCAAAAATCATGAAATCAACATTTTCGAAATTTTTTTCTTTTTACTCTGTTACTATCACAGATTTGTCATTTGAGTAACAATAAAACGTCTCTATGAGCACTTCGCGAAAATCAAGAAATCAAAATTTTCGGAATTTTTTTCTTTTTCCTATGTTACTATCACAGATGTGTCATTTGATTTACTACAATACGTATCTGCGAACACTTTGTGGAATTCAAGAAATCAAAATTTTCGGATTTTTTTTCTTTTTCCTCTGCTACTATAACAGATCTGTCACTTGACTAATGACAAAACGTCTCTACGAGCACTTTGGGAAAATCACGAAATGAAAATTTTCGGAATTTTTTTGTTCCTCTGTTACTATCAAAGTTCTGTCATTTGAGTAATAACAAAACGTCTCTACGAGCACTTCGCGAAAATCAAGAAATCCAAATTTTCGGAATTTTTTTCTTTTTACTCTGTTAGTAGCTCAGATATGTCACTTGAGTAGCAACAAAACGTCTTTACGACCACTTTGCGGAATTCAAGAAATCAAATTTTTCTGAATTTTTTTTCTTTTTCCTCTGTTTCTACCGCAGATCTGTCATTTGAGTAACTACAAAACGTCTCTACGAGCATTTTGCGAAAATCAAGAAATCAAAATTTTCTAATTTTTTTCTTTTTCCTCTCTTACTATCACAGATCTGTCATTTAGGTAACAACAAAACGTCTCTAAGAGCACTTCGCGAAAATCAAGAAATCAAAATTTTCGGATTTTTTTTTCTTTTTCCTATGTTACTATCACAGATGTGTCATTTGATTTACTACAAAACGTCTCTGCGAACACTTTGCGGAATTCAAGAAATCAAAATTTTCGGAATTTTTTTTTCCTATGTTTATATCACAGATCTGTCATTTGAGTAACTACAAAACGTCTCTATGAGCACCTTGCGAAAATAAAGAAATCAAAATTTTCGATTTTTTTTCTTTTTCCTCTCTTACTATCACAGGCCTGTCATTTTGCGAAAATCAAGAAATCAAAATTTTCGGATTTTTTTTCTTTTTACTCTGTTACTAGCTCAGATCTGTCATTTGAGTTACTACAAAACGTCTCTACGAGCACTTTGCGAAAATCAAGAAGTCAAAATTTTCGTATTTTTTTTTTTCTTTTTCTTTTCTTACTATCACAGATCTGTCATTTCAGTTACTACAAAACGTCTCTACGAGCACTTCGCGAAAATCAAGAAATTAAAATTTTCTAAATTTTTTTCTTTTTACTCTGTTACTAGCTCAGATCTGTCATTTGAGTAGCAACAGAACGTCTATACGAACACTTTGCGAAAATCATGAAATCAAAATTTTTTTTTCTTTTTACTGTTACTGTCACAGATCTCTCATTTGAGTAACAACAAAACGTCTCTACGAGCACTTCGCGAAAATCAAGAAATTAAAATTTTCTAATTTTTTTTCTTTTTACTCTGTTACTAACTCAGATCTGTCATTTGAGTAGCAACACAACGTCTATACGAGCACTTTGCGAAAATCATGAAATCAAAATTTTAGGAATTTTTTTCTTTTTACTGTTACTGTCACAGATCTGTTATTTGAGTAACAACAATACGTCTCTACGAGCACTTCGCGAAAAAAAGAAATCAAAATTTTCGGAATTTTTTTCTTTTTCCTATGTTACTATCACAGAGCTGTCATTTGAGTAACAACAAAACGTCTCTAAGAGCACTTTGCCAAAATCAAGAAATCAAAATTTTGAGATTTTTTTTCCTCTCTTACTATCACAGATCTGTCATTTGAGTAACGACAAAACATCTCTGCGAACACTTTGCGGAATTCAAGAAATCAAAATTTTCGGAATTTTTTTCTTTTTCCTCTGTTACTATCACAGATCTGTCATTTGAGTAACGACAAAAAGTCTCTACGAGCACTTTGCGAAAATCAAGATCAAAATTTTTGGAATTTTTTTCTTCCTCTGTTACTATCAAAGATCTCTCATTTGAGTAACAACAAAACGTCTCTACGAGCACTTCGCGAAAATCAAGAAATCCAAATTTTCGCATTTTTTTTCTTTTTACTCTGTTACTAGCTGAGATCTGTCATTTGAGTTACAACAAAACGTCTCTATGAGCACTTTGCGAAAATCAAGAAATCAAAATTTTCGATTTTTTTCTTTTTCCTCTCTTACTACCACAGGTCTGTCATTTAGGTAACAACAAAACGTCTCTAAGAGCACTTCGCGAAAATCAAAATTTTCGGAATTTTTTTCTTTTTACTCTGTTACTAGCTCAGATCTGTCATTTGAGCTACTACAAAACGGCTCTACGAGCATTTCGCGAAAATCAAGAAATCAAAATTTTCGGAATTTTTTTCTTTTTACTCTGTTACTATCACAGATCTGTCATTTGTGTTACTACAAAACGTCTCTACGAGTATTTCGCGAAAATCAAGAAATTAAAATTTTCGGAATTTTTTTCTTTTTACTAGCTCAGATCTGGCATTTGAGTAGCAACAAAGCGTCACTACGAGAACTTTGCGGGATTCAAGAAATCAAATGTTTCGATTTTTTTTCCTTTTCCTCTATTACTAGCACAGATCTGTCATGTGAGTAACAAAAAACGTCTCTACGAGCACTTTGCAAAAATCATGAAATCAACATTTTCGAAATTTTTTTCTTTTTACTCTGTTACTATCACAGATTTGTCATTTGAGTAACAATAAAACGTCTCTACGAGCACTTTGCGAAAATCAAAAAATCTAAATTTTCGAATTTTTTTTCATTTTCCTCTGTTACTATCACAGATCAGTCATTTGAGTAACAACAAAATGTCTCTATGAGCACTTCGCGAAAATCAAGAAATCAAAATTTTCGGAATTTTTTTCTTTTTCCTATGTTACTATCACAGATGTGTCATTTGATTTACTACAATACGTATCTGCGAACACTTTGTGGAATTCAAGAAATCAAAATTTTCGGATTTTTTTTCTTTTTCCTCTGCTACTATCACAGATCTGTCACTTGACTAATGACAAAACGTCTCTACGAGCACTTTGCGAAAATCACGAAATGAAAATTTTCGGATTTTTTTTTGTTCCTCTGTTACTATCAAAGTTCTGTCATTTGAGTAATAACAAAACGTCTCTACGAGCACTTCGCGAAAATCAAGAAATCCAAATTTTCGGAATTTTTTCTTTTTACTCTGTTAGTAGCTCAGATTTGTTACTTGAGTAGCAACAAAACGTCTTTACGAACACTTTGCGGAATTCAAGAAATCAAAATTTTCGGAATTTTTTTCTTTTTCCTCTGTTTCTATCACAGATCTGTCATTTGAGTAACTACAAAACGTCTCTACGAGCATTTTGCGAAAATCAAGAAATCAAAATTTTCTAATTTTTTTTGTTTTTCCTCTCTGACTATCACAGATCTGTCATTTAGGTAACAACAAAACGTCTCTAAGAGCACTTCGCGAAAATCAAGAAATCAAAATTTTCGGATTTTTTTTTCTTTTTCCTATGTTACTATCACAGATGTGTCATTTGATTTACTACAAAACGTCTCTAAGAGCACTTTGCGGAATTCAAGAAATCAAAATTTTCGGAATTTTTCTCTTTTTCCTCTGTTACTAACACAGATCTGTCATTTGAGTAACGACAAAAAGTCTCTACGAGCACTTTGCGAAAATCAAGATCAAATTTTTTTTCTTTTTCCTCTGTTACCATCACAGATCTATCATTTTAAGTAACAACAAAACATCTCTACGAGCACTTTGCGAAAAAGAAGATATCATAATTTTCGGAATTTTTTTCTTTTTCCTATTTTACTATCACAGATCTGTCATTTGAGTAACAACAATACATCTCTACGAGCACTTCGCGAAAAAAAAGAAATCAAAATTTTCGGAATTTTTTTCTTTTTCCTCTCTTACTATCAAAGATCTGTCATTTGAGTAACAACAAAACGTCTTTACGAGCACTTCGTGAAAATGAAGAAATCAAGATTTTCGGAATTTTTTCTTTTTACTCTCTTACTAGCTCAGATTTGTCAATTGAGTAGAAAAAGACGTCTCTACGAGCACTTTGCGGAAATCAAGAAATAAAAATTTTAGGATTCTTTCTTTTTTACTCTGTTACTATCACAGATCTGTCATTTAGGTAACAACAAAACGTCTCGAAGAGCACTTCGCGAAAATCAAGAAGTCAAAATTTTCGGAATTTTTCTCTTTTTACTCGGTTACTAGCTCAGATCTGTCATTTGAGTTACTAGAAACGTCTCTACGAGCACTTTGTCAAAATCAAGAAATCAAAATTTTGGGATTTTTTTTTCTCTTACTATCACAGATCTGTCATTTGAGTAACAACAAAACATCTCTACGAGCACTTCGCGAAAATCAAGAAATCATAATTTTCGGAATTTTTTTCTTTTTCCTCTGTTACTATCACAGATCTGTCATTTGAGTAACGACAAAACGTCTCTATGAGCACTTTGCGAAAATCAAGAAATCAAAATTTTCGATTTTTTTTTCTTTTTCCTCTTACTATCACAGATCTGTCATTTAGGTAAAAACAAAACGTCTCTAAGAGCACTTCGCGAAAAGCAAGAAATCAAAATTTTCGGAATTTTTTTCATTTTACTTTGTTACTAGCTCAGATCTGTCATTTGAGTTACTACAAAACGTCTCTACTAGCATTTCGCGAAAATCAAGAAATCAAAATTTTCGGAATTTTTTTCTTTTTACTCTGTTACTATCACAGATCTGTCATTTGTGTTACTACAAAACGTCTCGCCGAGCACTTTGCGAAAATCAAAAAATCTAAATTTTCGGAATTTTTTTCTTTTTCCACTCTTACTATCACAGATCTGTCATTTGAGTAACAACAAAACGTCTCTACGAGTACTTCGCGAAAATCAAGAAATTAAAATTTTCGGAATTTTTTTCTTTTTACTAGCTCAGATCTGTCATTTGAGTAGCAACAAAGCGTCACTACGAGAACTTTCCGGAATTAAAGAAATCAAATTTTTCGATTTTTTTTCCTTTTCCTCTATTACTAGCACAGATCTGTCATGCGAGTAACAAAAAACGTCTCTACGAGCACTTCGCGAAAATCAAGAAATCAAAATTTTCGGAATTTTTTTTCTTCCTCTGTTACTATCAAAGTTCTGTCATTTGAGTAAAACAAAACGTCTCTACGAGCACTTCGCGAAAATCAAGAAATCCAAATTTTCGGAATTTTTTCTTTTTACTCTGTTAGTAGCTCAGATTTGTTACTTGAGTAGCAACAAAACGTCTTTACGAACACTTTGCGGAATTCAAGAAATCAAAATTTTCGGAATTTTTTTCTTTTTCCTCTGTTTCTATCACAGATCTGTCATTTGAGTAACTACAAAAAGTCTCTACGAGCATTTTGCGAAAATCAAGAAATCAAAATTTTCTAATTTTTTTTCTTTTTCCTCTCTGACTATCACAGATCTGTCATTTAGGTAACAACAAAACGTCTCTAAGAGCACTTCGCGAAAATCAAGAAATCAAAATTTTCGGATTTTTTTTTCTTTTTCCTATGTTACTATCACAGATGTGTCATTTGATTTACTACAAAACGTCTCTAAGAGCACTTTGCGGAATTCAAGAAATCAAAATTTTCGGAATTTTTCTCTTTTTCCTCTGTTACTAACACAGATCTGTCATTTGAGTAACGACAAAAAGTCTCTACGAGCACTTTGCGAAAATCAAGATCAAAATTTTTTTCTTTTTCCTCTGTTACTATCACAGATCTATCATTTTAAGTAACAACAAAACATCTCTACGAGCACTTTGCGAAAAAGAAGATATCATAATTTTCGGAATTTTTTTCTTTTTCCTATTTTACTATCACAGATCTGTCATTTGAGTAACAACAATACATCTCTACGAGCACTTCGCGAAAAAAAAAGAAATCAAAATTTTCGGAATTTTTTTCTTTTTCCTCTCTTACTATCAAAGATCTGTCATTTGAGTAACAACAAAACGTCTTTACGAGCACTTCGTGAAAATCAAGAAATCAAGATTTTCGGAATTTTTTCTTTTTACTCTGTTACTAGCTCAGATTTGTCAATTGAGTAGAAAAAGACGTCTCTACGAGCACTTTGCGGAAATCAAGAAATAAAAATTTTAGGATTCTTTCTTTTTACTCTGTTACTATCACAGATCTGTCATTTAGGTAACAACAAAACGTCTCGAAGAGCACTTCGCGAAAATCAAGAAGTCAAAATTTTCGGAATTTTTCTCTTTTTACTCGGTTACTAGCTCAGATCTGTCATTTGAGTTACTAGAAACGTCTCTACGAGCACTTTGTCAAAATCAAGAAATCAAAATTTTGGGATTTTTTTTCTCTTACTATCACAGATCTGTCATTTGAGTAACTACAAAACATCTCTACGAGCACTTCGCGAAAATCAAGAAATCATAATTTTCGGAATTTTTTTCTTTTTACTCTGTTACTATCACAGAACTGTCAGTTGTGTTACTACAAAACGTCTCTATGAGCACTTTGCGAAAATCAAGAAATGAAAATTTTCGAATATTTTTTTCTTTTTCCTCTCTTACTATCACAGATCTGTCATTCGAGTAACAACAAAACGTCTCTAAGAGCACTTTGCCAAAATCAAGAAATCAAAATTTTGAGATTTTTTTTCCTCTCTTACTATCACAGATCTGTCATTTGAGTAACGACAAAACGTCTCTGCGAACACTTTGCGGAATTCAAGAAATCAAAATTTTCGGAATTTTTTTCTTTTTCCTCTGTTACTATCACAGATCTGTCATTTGAGTAACGACAAAAAGTCTCTACGAGCACTTCGTGAAAATCAAGAAATGAAGACTTGCGGAATGTTTTCTTTTTACTCTGTTACTAGCTCAGATTGTTCAATTGAGTAGCAAAAAACGTCTCTACAAGCGCTTTGCGGAAATCAAGAAATAAAAATTTTAGGATTCTTTCTTTTTACTCTGTTACTATCACAGATCTGTCATTTAGGTAACAACAAAATGTCTCTAAGAGCACTTCACGAATATCAAGAAATCAAAATTTTCGGAATTTTTCACTCTTTTTACTCGGTTACTAGCTCAGATCTGTCATTTGAGTTACGAAAAACGTCTCTACGAGCACTTTGCCAAAATCAAGAAATCAAAATTTTGGGATTTTTTTTCCTCTCTTACTATCACAGATCTGTCATTTGAGTAACAACAAAACGTCTCTACGAGCACTTCGCGAAAATCAAGAAATCATAATTTTCGGAATTTTTTTCTTTTTACTTTGTTACTATCACAGATCTGTCATTTGTGTTACTATAAAACGTCTCTAAGAGCACTTTGCGAAAATCAAGAAATCAAAATTTTCGGATTTTTTTTTCTTTTTCCTCTGTTTCTATCACAGATCTGTCATTTGAGTAACTACAAAACGTCTCTACGAGCATTTTGCGAAAATCAAGAAATCAAAATTTTCTAATTTTTTTTCTTTTTCCTCTCTGACTATCACAGATCTGTCATTTAGGTAACAACAAAACGTCTCTAAGAGCACTTCGCGAAAATCAAGAAATAAAAATTTTCGGATTTTTTTTTCTTTTTCCTATGTTACTATCACAGATGTGTCATTTGATTTACTACAAAACGTCTCTAAGAGCACTTTGCGGAATTCAAGAAATCAAAATTTTCGGAATTTTTCTCTTTTTCCTCTGTTACTAACACAGATCTGTCATTTGAGTAACGACAAAAAGTCTCTACGAGCACTTTGCGAAAATCAAGATCAAAATTTTTGGAATTTTTTTTCTTCGTCAGTTACTATCAAAGATCTGTCATTTGAGTAACAACAAAACGTCTCTACGAGCACTTCGCGAAAATCAAGAAATCCAAATTTTCGGAATTTTTTTCTTTTTACTAGCTCAGATCTGTCATTTGAGTAGCAACAAAGCGTCACTACGAGAACTTTGCGGAATTCAAGAAATAAAATTTTTCGGATTTTTTTTTCCTTTTCCTCTATTACTAGCACAGATCTGTCATGTGAGTAACAAAAAACATCTCTACGAGCACTTTGCAAAAATCATGAAATCAACATTTTCGAAATTTTTTTCTTTTTACTCTGTTACTATCACAGATTTGTCATTTGAGTAACAATAAAACGTCTCTATGAGCACTTCGCGAAAATCAAGAAATCAAAATTTTCGGAATTTTTTTCTTTTTCCTATGTTACTATCACAGATGTGTCATTTGATTTACTACAATACGTATCTGCGAACACTTTGTGGAATTCAAGAAATCAAAATTTTCGGATTTTTTTTCTTTTTCCTCTGCTACTATAACAGATCTGTCACTTGACTAATGACAAAACGTCTCTACGAGCACTTTGGGAAAATCACGAAATGAAAATTTTCGGAATTTTTTTGTTCCTCTGTTACTATCAAAGTTCTGTCATTTGAGTAATAACAAAACGTCTCTACGAGCACTTCGCGAAAATCAAGAAATCCAAATTTTCGGAATTTTTTTCTTTTTACTCTGTTAGTAGCTCAGATATGTCACTTGAGTAGCAACAAAACGTCTTTACGACCACTTTGCGGAATTCAAGAAATCAAATTTTTCTGAATTTTTTTTCTTTTTCCTCTGTTTCTACCGCAGATCTGTCATTTGAGTAACTACAAAACGTCTCTACGAGCATTTTGCGAAAATCAAGAAATCAAAATTTTCTAATTTTTTTCTTTTTCCTCTCTTACTATCACAGATCTGTCATTTAGGTAACAACAAAACGTCTCTAAGAGCACTTCGCGAAAATCAAGAAATCAAAATTTTCGGATTTTTTTTTCTTTTTCCTATGTTACTATCACAGATGTGTCATTTGATTTACTACAAAACGTCTCTGCGAACACTTTGCGGAATTCAAGAAATCAAAATTTTCGGAATTTTTTTTTCCTATGTTTATATCACAGATCTGTCATTTGAGTAACTACAAAACGTCTCTATGAGCACCTTGCGAAAATAAAGAAATCAAAATTTTCGATTTTTTTTCTTTTTCCTCTCTTACTATCACAGGCCTGTCATTTTGCGAAAATCAAGAAATCAAAATTTTCGGATTTTTTTTCTTTTTACTCTGTTACTAGCTCAGATCTGTCATTTGAGTTACTACAAAACGTCTCTACGAGCACTTTGCGAAAATCAAGAAGTCAAAATTTTCGTATTTTTTTTTTTCTTTTTCTTTTCTTACTATCACAGATCTGTCATTTCAGTTACTACAAAACGTCTCTACGAGCACTTCGCGAAAATCAAGAAATTAAAATTTTCTAAATTTTTTTCTTTTTACTCTGTTACTAGCTCAGATCTGTCATTTGAGTAGCAACAGAACGTCTATACGAACACTTTGCGAAAATCATGAAATCAAAATTTTTTTTTCTTTTTACTGTTACTGTCACAGATCTCTCATTTGAGTAACAACAAAACGTCTCTACGAGCACTTCGCGAAAATCAAGAAATTAAAATTTTCTAATTTTTTTTCTTTTTACTCTGTTACTAACTCAGATCTGTCATTTGAGTAGCAACACAACGTCTATACGAGCACTTTGCGAAAATCATGAAATCAAAATTTTAGGAATTTTTTTCTTTTTACTGTTACTGTCACAGATCTGTTATTTGAGTAACAACAATACGTCTCTACGAGCACTTCGCGAAAAAAAGAAATCAAAATTTTCGGAATTTTTTTCTTTTTCCTATGTTACTATCACAGAGCTGTCATTTGAGTAACAACAAAACGTCTCTAAGAGCACTTTGCCAAAATCAAGAAATCAAAATTTTGAGATTTTTTTTCCTCTCTTACTATCACAGATCTGTCATTTGAGTAACGACAAAACATCTCTGCGAACACTTTGCGGAATTCAAGAAATCAAAATTTTCGGAATTTTTTTCTTTTTCCTCTGTTACTATCACAGATCTGTCATTTGAGTAACGACAAAAAGTCTCTACGAGCACTTTGCGAAAATCAAGATCAAAATTTTTGGAATTTTTTTCTTCCTCTGTTACTATCAAAGATCTCTCATTTGAGTAACAACAAAACGTCTCTACGAGCACTTCGCGAAAATCAAGAAATCCAAATTTTCGCATTTTTTTTCTTTTTACTCTGTTACTAGCTGAGATCTGTCATTTGAGTTACAACAAAACGTCTCTATGAGCACTTTGCGAAAATCAAGAAATCAAAATTTTCGATTTTTTTCTTTTTCCTCTCTTACTACCACAGGTCTGTCATTTAGGTAACAACAAAACGTCTCTAAGAGCACTTCGCGAAAATCAAAATTTTCGGAATTTTTTTCTTTTTACTCTGTTACTAGCTCAGATCTGTCATTTGAGCTACTACAAAACGGCTCTACGAGCATTTCGCGAAAATCAAGAAATCAAAATTTTCGGAATTTTTTTCTTTTTACTCTGTTACTATCACAGATCTGTCATTTGTGTTACTACAAAACGTCTCTACGAGTATTTCGCGAAAATCAAGAAATTAAAATTTTCGGAATTTTTTTCTTTTTACTAGCTCAGATCTGGCATTTGAGTAGCAACAAAGCGTCACTACGAGAACTTTGCGGGATTCAAGAAATCAAATGTTTCGATTTTTTTTCCTTTTCCTCTATTACTAGCACAGATCTGTCATGTGAGTAACAAAAAACGTCTCTACGAGCACTTTGCAAAAATCATGAAATCAACATTTTCGAAATTTTTTTCTTTTTACTCTGTTACTATCACAGATTTGTCATTTGAGTAACAATAAAACGTCTCTACGAGCACTTTGCGAAAATCAAAAAATCTAAATTTTCGAATTTTTTTTCATTTTCCTCTGTTACTATCACAGATCAGTCATTTGAGTAACAACAAAATGTCTCTATGAGCACTTCGCGAAAATCAAGAAATCAAAATTTTCGGAATTTTTTTCTTTTTCCTATGTTACTATCACAGATGTGTCATTTGATTTACTACAATACGTATCTGCGAACACTTTGTGGAATTCAAGAAATCAAAATTTTCGGATTTTTTTTCTTTTTCCTCTGCTACTATCACAGATCTGTCACTTGACTAATGACAAAACGTCTCTACGAGCACTTTGCGAAAATCACGAAATGAAAATTTTCGGATTTTTTTTTGTTCCTCTGTTACTATCAAAGTTCTGTCATTTGAGTAATAACAAAACGTCTCTACGAGCACTTCGCGAAAATCAAGAAATCCAAATTTTCGGAATTTTTTTCTTTTTACTCTGTTAGTAGCTCAGATATGTCACTTGAGTAGCAACAAAACGTCTTTACGACCACTTTGCGGAATTCCTCTGTTTCTACCACAGATCTGTCATTTGAGTAACTACAAAACGTCTCTACGAGCATTTTGCGAAAATCAAGAAATCAAAATTTTCTAATTTTTTTCTTTTTCCTCTCTTACTATCACAGATCTGTCATTTAGGTAAAATTTTCGGATTTTTTTTTCTTTTTCCTATGTTACTATCACAGATGTGTCATTTGATTTACTACAAAACGTCTCTGCGAACACTTTGCGGAATTCAAGAAATCAAAATTTTCGGAATTTTTTTTTCCTCTGTTTATATCACAGATCTGTCATTTGAGTAACAAAACGTCTCTACGAGCACTTCGCGAAAATCAAGAAATCCAAATTTTCGGAATTTTTTTCTTTTTACTCTGTTAGTAGCTCAGATATGTCACTTGAGTAGCAACAAAACGTCTTTACGACCACTTTGCGGAATTCAAGAAATCAAATTTTTCTGAATTTTTTTCTTTTTCCTCTGTTTCTACCACAGATCTGTCATTTGAGTAACTACAAAACGTCTCTACGAGCATTTTGCGAAAATCAAGAAATCAAAATTTTCTAATTTTTTTCTTTTTCCTCTCTTACTATCACAGATCTGTCATTTAGGTAACAACAAAACGTCTCTAAGAGCACTTCGCGAAAATCAAGAAATCAAAATTTTCGGATTTTTTTTTTCTTTTTCCTATGTTACTATCACAGATGTGTCATTTGATTTTCTACAAAACGTCTCTGCGAACACTTTGCGGAATTCAAGAAATCAAAATTTTCGGAATTTTTTTTCCTCTGTTTATATCACAGATCTGTCATTTGAGTAACTACAAAACGTCTCTATGAGCACCTTGCGAAAATAAAGAAATCAAAATTTTTTTTTTTTCTTTTTCCTCTCTTACTATCACAGGCCTGTCATTTTACGAAAATCAAGAAATCAAAATTTTCGGATTTTTTTTCTTTTTACTCTGTTACTAGCTCAGATCTGTCATTTGAGTTACTACAAAACGTCTCTACGAGCACTTTGCGAAAATCAAGAAGTCAAAATTTTCGTATTTTTTTTTCTTTTTCTTTTCTTACTATCACAGATCTGTCATTTCAGTTACTACAAAACGTCTCTACGAGCACTTCGCGAAAATCAAGAAATTAAAATTTTCTAATTTTTTTTCTTTTTACTCTGTTACTAACTCAGATCTGTCATTTGAGTAGCAACACAACGTCTATACGAGCACTTTGCGAAAATCATGAAATCAAAATTTTAGGAATTTTTTTCTTTTTACTGTTGCTGTCACAGATCTGTTATTTGAGTAACAACAATACGTCTCTACGAGCACTTCGCGAAAAAAAGAAATCAAAATTTTCGGAATTTTTTTCTTTTTCCTATGTTACTATCACAGAGCTGTCATTTGAGTAACAACAAAACGTCTCTAAGAGCACTTTGCCAAAATCAAGAAATCAAAATTTTGAGATTTTTTTTCCTCTCTTACTATCACAGATCTGTCATTTGAGTAACGACAAAACGTCTCTGCGAACACTTTGCGGAATTCAAGAAATCAAAATTTTCGGAATTTTTTTCTTTTTCCTCTGTTACTATCACAGATCTGTCATTTGAGTAACGACAAAAAGTCTCTACGAGCACTTTGCGAAAATCAAGATCAAAATTTTTGGAATTTTTTTTCTTCCTCTGTTACTATCAAAGATCTCTCATTTGAGTAACAACAAAACGTCTCTACGAGCACTTCGCGAAAATCAAGAAATCCAAATTTTCGCATTTTTTTTCTTTTTACTCTGTTACTAGCTGAGATCTGTCATTTGACAACAAAACGTCTCTATGAGCACTTTGCGAAAATCAAGAAATCAAAATTTTCGATTTTTTTCTTTTTCCTCTCTTACTACCACAGGTCTGTCATTTAGGTAACAACAAAACGTCTCTAAGAGCACTTCGCGAAAATCAAAATTTTCGGAATTTTTTTCTTTTTACTCTGTTACTAGCTCAGATCTGTCATTTGAGCTACTACAAAACGGCTCTACGAGCATTTCGCGAAAATCAAGAAATCAAAATTTTCGGAATTTTTTTCTTTTTACTCTGTTACTATCACAGATCTGTCATTTGTGTTACTACAAAACGTCTCTACGAGTATTTCGCGAAAATCAAGAAATTAAAATTTTCGGAATTTTTTTCTTTTTACTAGCTCAGATCTGGCATTTGAGTAGCAACAAAGCGTCACTACGAGAACTTTGCGGGATTCAAGAAATCAAATGTTTCGATTTTTTTTCCTTTTCCTCTATTACTAGCACAGATCTGTCATGTGAGTAACAAAAAACGTCTCTACGAGCACTTTGCAAAAATCATGAAATCAACATTTTCGAAATTTTTTTCTTTTTACTCTGTTACTATCACAGATTTGTCATTTGAGTAACAATAAAACGTCTCTACGAGCACTTTGCGAAAATCAAAAAATCTAAATTTTCGGATTTTTTTTCATTTTCCTCTGTTACTATCACAGATCTGTCATTTGAGTAACAACAAAATGTCTCTATGAGCACTTCGCGAAAATCAAGAAATCAAAATTTTCGGAATTTTTTTCTTTTTCCTATGTTACTTTCACAGATGTGTCATTTGATTTACTACAATACGTATCTGCGAACACTTTGTGGAATTCAAGAAATCAAAATTTTCGGATTTTTTTTCTTTTTCCTCTGCTACTATCACAGATCTGTCACTTGACTAATGACAAAACGTCTCTACGAGCACTTTGCGAAAATCACGAAATGAAAATTTTCGGATTTTTTTTTGTTCCTCTGTTACTATCAAAGTTCTGTCATTTGAGTAATAACAAAACGTCTCTACGAGCACTTCGCGAAAATCAAGAAATCCAAATTTTCGGAATTTTTTTCTTTTTACTCTGTTAGTAGCTCAGATATGTCACTTGAGTAGCAACAAAACGTCTTTACGACCACTTTGCGGAATTCCTCTGTTTCTACCACAGATCTGTCATTTGAGTAACTACAAAACGTCTCTACGAGCATTTTGCGAAAATCAAGAAATCAAAATTTTCTAATTTTTTTCTTTTTCCTCTCTTACTATCACAGATCTGTCATTTAGGTAAAATTTTCGGATTTTTTTTTCTTTTTCCTATGTTACTATCACAGATGTGTCATTTGATTTACTACAAAACGTCTCTGCGAACACTTTGCGGAATTCAAGAAATCAAAATTTTCGGAATTTTTTTTTCCTCTGTTTATATCACAGATCTGTCATTTGAGTAACAAAACGTCTCTACGAGCACTTCGCGAAAATCAAGAAATCAAAATTTTCGGATTTTTTTTTCTTTTTCCTATGTTACTATCACAGATGTGTCATTTGATTTTCTACAAAACGTCTCTGCGAACACTTTGCGGAATTCAAGAAATCAAAATTTTCGGAATTTTTTTTCCTCTGTTTATATCACAGATCTGTCATTTGAGTAACTACAAAACGTCTCTATGAGCACCTTGCGAAAATAAAGAAATCAAAATTTTCGATTTTTTTTCTTTTTCCTCTCTTACTATCACAGGCCTGTCATTTTACGAAAATCAAGAAATCAAAATTTTCGGATTTTTTTTCTTTTTACTCTGTTACTAGCTCAGATCTGTCATTTGAGTTACTACAAAACGTCTCTACGAGCACTTTGCGAAAATCAAGAAGTCAAAATTTTCGTATTTTTTTTTTCTTTTTCTTTTCTTACTATCACAGATCTGTCATTTCAGTTACTACAAAACGTCTCTACGAGCACTTCGCGAAAATCAAGAAATTAAAATTTTCTAAATTTTTTTCTTTTTACTCTGTTACTAGCTCAGATCTGTCATTTGAGAAGCAACAGAACGTCTATACGAACACTTTGCGAAAATCATGAAATCAAAATTTTTTTTTCTTTTTACTGTTACTGTCACAGATCTCTCATTTGAGTAACAACAAAACGTCTCTACGAGCACTTCGCGAAAATCAAGAAATTAAAATTTTCTCATTTTTTTTCTTTTTACTCTGTTACTAACTCAGATCTGTCATTTGAGTAGCAACACAACGTCTATACGAGCACTTTGCGAAAATCATGAAATCAAAATTTTAGGAATTTTTTTCTTTTTACTGTTACTGTCACAGATCTGTTATTTGAGTAACAACAATACGTCTCTACGAGCACTTCGCGAAAAAAAGAAATCAAAATTTTCGGAATTTTTTTCTTTTTCCTATGTTACTATCACAGAGCTGTCATTTGAGTAACAACAAAACGTCTCTAAGAGCACTTTGCCAAAATCAAGAAATCAAAATTTTGAGATTTTTTTTCCTCTCTTACTATCACAGATCTGTCATTTGAGTAACGACAAAACGTCTCTGCGAACACTTTGCGGAATTCAAGAAATCAAAATTTTCGGAATTTTTTTCTTTTTCCTCTGTTACTATCACAGATCTGTCATTTGAGTAACGACAAAAAGTCTCTACGAGCACTTTGCGAAAATCAAGATCAAAATTTTTGGATTTTTTTTTCTTCCTCTGTTACTATCAAAGATCTCTCATTTGAGTAACAACAAAACGTCTCTACGAGCACTTCACGAAAATCAAGAAATCCAAATTTTCGGATTTTTTTTCTTTTTACTCTGTTACTAGCTGAGATCTGTCATTTGAGTTACAACAAAACGTCTCTATGAGCACTTTGCGAAAATCAAGAAATCAAAATTTTCGATTTTTTTCTTTTTCCTCTCTTACTACCACAGGTCTGTCATTTAGGTAACAACAAAACGTCTCTAAGCGCACTTCGCGAAAATCAAAATTTTCGGAATTTTTTTCTTTTTACTCTGTTACTAGCTCAGATCTGTCATTTGAGCTACTACAAAACGTCTCTACGAGCACTTTGCGAAAATCAAAAAATCTAAATTTTCGGAATTTTTTCTTTTTCCACTCTTACTATCACAGATCTGTCATTTGAGTAACAACAAAACGTCTCTACGAGTATTTCGCGAAAATCAAGAAATTAAAATTTTCGGAATTTTTTTCTTTTTACTAGCTCAGATCTGGCATTTGAGTAGCAACAAAGCGTCACTACGAGAACTTTGCGGGATTCAAGAAATCAAATTTTTCGATTTTTTTTCCTTTTCCTCTATTACTAGCACAGATCTGTCATGTGAGTAACAAAAAACGTCTCTACGAGCACTTTGCAAAAATCATGAAATCAACATTTTCGAATTTTTTTTCTTTTTACTCTGTTACTATCACAGATTTGTCATTTCAGTAACAATAAAACGTCTCTACGAGCACTTTGCGAAAATCAAAAAATCTAAATTTTCGGATTTTTTTTCTTTTTCCTCTGTTACTATCACAGATCTGTCATTTGGGTAACAACAAAATGTCTCTATGAGCACTTCGCGAAAATCAAGAAATCAAAATTTTCGGAATTTTTTTCTTTTTCCTATGTTACTATCACAGATGTGTCATTTGATTTACTACAATACGTATCTGCGAACACTTTGTGGAATTCAAGAAATCAAAATTTTCGGATTTTTTTTCTTTTTCCTCTGCTACTATCACAGATCTGTCACTTGACTAATGACAAAACGTCTCTACGAGCACTTTGCGAAAATCACGAAATGAAAATTTTCGGATTTTTTTTGTTCCTCTGTTACTATCAAAGTTCTGTCATTTGAGTAATAACAAAACGTCTCTACGAGCACTTCGCGAAAATCAAGAAATCCAAATTTTCGGAATTTTTTTCTTTTTACTCTGTTAGTAGCTCAGATATGTCACTTGAGTAGCAACAAAACGTCTTTACGACCACTTTGCGGAATTCAGGAAATCAAATTTTTCTGAATTTTTTTCTTTTTCCTCTGTTTCTACCACAGATCTGTCATTTGAGTAACTACAAAACGTCTCTACGAACATTTTGCGAAAATCAAGAAATCAAAATTTTCTAATTTTTTTCTTTTTCCTCTCTTACTATCACAGATCTGTCATTTAGGTAACAACAAAACGTCTCTAAGAGCACTTCGCGAAAATCAAGAAATCAAAATTTTCGGATTTTTTTTTCTTTTTCCTATGTTACTATCACAGATGTGTCATTTGATTTACTACAAAACGTCTCTGCGAACACTGCGGAATTCAAGAAATCAAAATTTTCGGAATTTTTTTTTCCTCTGTTTATATCACAGATCTGTCATTTGAGTAACTACAAAACGTCTCTATGAACACCTTGCGAAAATAAAGAAATCAAAATTTTCGATTTTTTTCTTTTTCCTCTTTTACTATCACAGGCCTGTCATTTTGCGAAAATCAAGAAATCAAAATTTTCGGATTTTTTTTTCTTTTTACTCTGTTACTAGCTCAGATCTGTCATTTGAGTTACTACAAAACGTCTCTACGAGCACTTTGCGAAAATCAAGAAGTCAAAATTTTCGTATTTTTTTTTCTTTTTCTTTTCTTACTATCACAGATCTGTCATTTCAGTTACTACAAAACTTCTCTACCAGCACTTCGCGAAAATCAAGAAATCAAAATTTTCGGATTTTTTTTCTTTTTACTCTGTTACTAGCTCAGATCTGTCATTTGAGTTACTACAAAACGTCTCTACGAGCATTTTGCGAAAATCAAGAAATCAAAATTTTCTAATTTTTTTTCTTTTTCCTCTCTGACTATCACAGATCTGTCATTTAGGTAACAACAAAACGTCTCTAAGAGCACTTCGCGAAAATCAAGAAATAAAAATTTTCGGATTTTTTTTTCTTTTTCCTATGTTACTATCACAGATGTGTCATTTGATTTACTACAAAACGTCTCTAAGAGCACTTTGCGGAATTCAAGAAATCAAAATTTTCGGAATTTTTCTCTTTTTCCTCTGTTACTAACACAGATCTGTCATTTGAGTAACGACAAAAAGTCTCTACGAGCACTTTGCGAAAATCAAGATCAAAATTTTTGGAATTTTTTTTCTTCCTCAGTTACTATCAAAGATCTGTCATTTGAGTAACAACAAAACGTCTCTACGAGCACTTCGCGAAAATCAAGAAATCCAAATTTTCGGAATTTTTTTCTTTTTACTAGCTCAGATCTGTCATTTGAGTAGCAACAAAGCGTCACTACGAGAACTTTGCGGAATTCAAGAAATAAAATTTTTCGGATTTTTTTTTCCTTTTCCTCTATTACTAGCACAGATCTGTCATGTGAGTAACAAAAAACATCTCTACGAGCACTTTGCAAAAATCATGAAATCAACATTTTCGAAATTTTTTTCTTTTTACTCTGTTACTATCACAGATTTGTCATTTGAGTAACAATAAAACGTCTCTACGAGCACTTTGCGAAAATCAAAAAATCTAAATTTTCGGATTTTTTTCTTTTTCCTCTGTTACTATCACAGATCTGTCATTTGAGTAACAACAAAACGTCTCTATGAGCACTTCGCGAAAATCAAGAAATCAAAATTTTCGGAATTTTTTTCTTTTTCCTATGTTACTATCACAGATGTGTCATTTGATTTACTACAATACGTATCTGCGTCTCACTTTGCGAAAATCAAGAAGTCAAAATTTTCGTATTTTTTTTTCTTTTTCTTTTCTTACTATCACAGATCTGTCATTTCAGTTACTACAAAACGTCTCTACGAGCACTTCGCGAAAATCAAGAAATTAAAATTTTCTAAATTTTTTTCTTTTTACTCTGTTACTAGCTCAGATCTGTCATTTGAGAAGCAACAGAACGTCTATACGAACACTTTGCGAAAATCATGAAATCAAATTTTTTTTTTCTTTTTACTGTTACTGTCACAGATCTCTCATTTGAGTAACAACAAAACGTCTCTACGAGCACTTCGCGAAAATCAAGAAATTAAAATTTTCTCATTTTTTTTCTTTTTACTCTGTTACTAACTCAGATCTGTCATTTGAGTAGCAACACAACGTCTATACGAGCACTTTGCGAAAATCATGAAATCAAAATTTTAGGAATTTTTTTCTTTTTACTGTTACTGTCACAGATCTGTTATTTGAGTAACAACAATACGTCTCTACGAGCACTTCGCGAAAAAAAGAAATCAAAATTTTCGGAATTTTTTTCTTTTTCCTATGTTACTATCACAGAGCTGTCATTTGAGTAACAACAAAACGTCTCTAAGAGCACTTTGCCAAAATCAAGAAATCAAAATTTTGAGATTTTTTTTCCTCTCTTACTATCACAGATCTGTCATTTGAGTAACGACAAAACGTCTCTGCGAACACTTTGCGGAATTCAAGAAATCAAAATTTTCGGAATTTTTTTCTTTTTCCTCTGTTACTATCACAGATCTGTCATTTGAGTAACGACAAAAAGTCTCTACGAGCACTTTGCGAAAAGCAAGATCAAAATTTTTGGAATTTTTTTTCTTCCTCTGTTACTATCAAAGATCTCTCATTTGAGTAACAACAAAACGTCTCTACGAGCACTTCGCGAAAATCAAGAAATCCAAATTTTCGGATTTTTTTCTTTTTACTCTGTTACTAGCTGAGATCTGTCATTTGAGTTACAACAAAACGTCTCTATGAGCACTTTGCGAAAATCAAGAAATCAAAATTTTCGATTTTTTTCTTTTTCCTCTCTTACTACCACAGGTCTGTCATTTAGGTAACAACAAAACGTCTCTAAGCGCACTTCGCGAAAATCAAAATTTTCGGAATTTTTTTCTTTTTACTCTGTTACTAGCTCAGATCTGTCATTTGAGCTACTACAAAACGTCTCTACGAGCACTTTGCGAAAATCAAAAAATCTAAATTTTCGGAATTTTTTCTTTTTCCACTCTTACTATCACAGATCTGTCATTTGAGTAACAACAAAACGTCTCTACGAGTATTTCGCGAAAATCAAGAAATTAAAATTTTCGGAATTTTTTTCTTTTTACTAGCTCAGATCTGGCATTTGAGTAGCAACAAAGCGTCACTACGAGAACTTTGCGGGATTCAAGAAATCAAATTTTTCGATTTTTTTTCCTTTTCCTCTATTACTAGCACAGATCTGTCATGTGAGTAACAAAAAACGTCTCTACGAGCACTTTGCAAAAATCATGAAATCAACATTTTCGAATTTTTTTTCTTTTTACTCTGTTACTATCACAGATTTGTCATTTCAGTAACAATAAAACGTCTCTACGAGCACTTTGCGAAAATCAAAAAATCTAAATTTTCGGATTTTTTTTCTTTTTCCTCTGTTACTATCACAGATCTGTCATTTGGGTAACAACAAAATGTCTCTATGAGCACTTCGCGAAAATCAAGAAATCAAAATTTTCGGAATTTTTTTCTTTTTCCTATGTTACTATCACAGATGTGTCATTTGATTTACTACAATACGTATCTGCGAACACTTTGTGGAATTCAAGAAATCAAAATTTTCGGATTTTTTTTCTTTTTCCTCTGCTACTATCACAGATCTGTCACTTGACTAATGACAAAACGTCTCTACGAGCACTTTGCGAAAATCACGAAATGAAAATTTTCGGATTTTTTTTGTTCCTCTGTTACTATCAAAGTTCTGTCATTTGAGTAATAACAAAACGTCTCTATGAGCACTTCGCGAAAATCAAGAAATCCAAATTTTCGGAATTTTTTTCTTTTTACTCTGTTAGTAGCTCAGATATGTCACTTGAGTAGCAACAAAACGTCTTTACGACCACTTTGCGGAATTCAGGAAATCAAATTTTTCTGAATTTTTTTCTTTTTCCTCTGTTTCTACCACAGATCTGTCATTTGAGTAACTACAAAACGTCTCTACGAACATTTTGCGAAAATCAAGAAATCAAAATTTTCTAATTTTTTTCTTTTTCCTCTCTTACTATCACAGATCTGTCATTTAGGTAACAACAAAACGTCTCTAAGAGCACTTCGCGAAAATCAAGAAATCAAAATTTTCGGATTTTTTTTTCTTTTTCCTATGTTACTATCACAGATGTGTCATTTGATTTACTACAAAACGTCTCTGCGAACACTGCGGAATTCAAGAAATCAAAATTTTCGGAATTTTTTTTTCCTCTGTTTATATCACAGATCTGTCATTTGAGTAACTACAAAACGTCTCTATGAACACCTTGCGAAAATAAAGAAATCAAAATTTTCGATTTTTTTCTTTTTCCTCTCTTACTATCACAGGCCTGTCATTTTGCGAAAATCAAGAAATCAAAATTTTCGGATTTTTTTTCTTTTTACTCTGTTACTAGCTCAGATCTGTCATTTGAGTTACTACAAAACGTCTCTACGAGCACTTTGCGAAAATCAAGAAGTCAAAATTTTCGTATTTTTTTTTCTTTTTCTTTTCTTACTATCACAGATCTGTCATTTCAGTTACTACAAAACTTCTCTACCAGCACTTCGCGAAAATCAAGAAATCAAAATTTTCGGATTTTTTTTCTTTTTACTCTGTTACTAGCTCAGATCTGTCATTTGAGTTACTACAAAACGTCTCTACGAGCATTTTGCGAAAATCAAGAAATCAAAATTTTCTAATTTTTTTTCTTTTTCCTCTCTGACTATCACAGATCTGTCATTTAGGTAAAAACAAAACGTCTCTAAGAGCACTTCGCGAAAATCAAGAAATAAAAATTTTCGGATTTTTTTTTCTTTTTCCTATGTTACTATCACAGATGTGTCATTTGATTTACTACAAAACGTCTCTAAGAGCACTTTGCGGAATTCAAGAAATCAAAATTTTCGGAATTTTTCTCTTTTTCCTCTGTTACTAACACAGATCTGTCATTTGAGTAACGACAAAAAGTCTCTACGAGCACTTTGCGAAAATCAAGATCAAAATTTTTGGAATTTTTTTTCTTCCTCAGTTACTATCAAAGATCTGTCATTTGAGTAACAACAAAACGTCTCTACGAGCACTTCGCGAAAATCAAGAAATCCAAATTTTCGGAATTTTTTTCTTTTTACTAGCTCAGATCTGTCATTTGAGTAGCAACAAAGCGTCACTACGAGAACTTTGCGGAATTCAAGAAATAAAATTTTTCGGATTTTTTTTTCCTTTTCCTCTATTACTAGCACAGATCTGTCATGTGAGTAACAAAAAACATCTCTACGAGCACTTTGCAAAAATCATGAAATCAACATTTTCGAAATTTTTTTCTTTTTACTCTGTTACTATCACAGATTTGTCATTTGAGTAACAATAAAACGTCTCTACGAGCACTTTGCGAAAATCAAAAAATCTAAATTTTCGGATTTTTTTCTTTTTCCTCTGTTACTATCACAGATCTGTCATTTGAGTAACAACAAAACGTCTCTATGAGCACTTCGCGAAAATCAAGAAATCAAAATTTTCGGAATTTTTTTCTTTTTCCTATGTTACTATCACAGATGTGTCATTTGATTTACTACAATACGTATCTGCGAACACTTTGTGGAATTGAAGAAATCAAAATTTTCGGATTTTTTTTCTTTTTCCTCTGCTACTATAACAGATCTGTCACTTGACTAATGACAAAACGTCTCTACGAGCACTTTGGGAAAATCACGAAATGAAAATTTTCGGAATTTTTTTGTTCCTCTGTTACTATCAAAGTTCTGTCATTTGAGTAATAACAAAACGTCTCTACGAGCACTTCGCGAAAATCAAGAAATCCAAATTTTCGGAATTTTTTTCTTTTTACTCTGTTAGTAGCTCAGATATGTCACTTGAGTAGCAACAAAACGTCTTTACGACCACTTTGCGGAATTCAAGAAATCAAATTTTTCTGAATTTTTTTTCTTTTTCCTCTGTTTCTACCACAGATCTGTCATTTGAGTAACTACAAAACGTCTCTACGAGCATTTTGCGAAAATCAAGAAATCAAAATTTTCTAATTTTTTTCTTTTTCCTCTCTTACTATCACAGATCTGTCATTTAGGTAACAACAAAACGTCTCTAAGAGCACTTCGCGAAAATCAAGAAATCAAAATTTTCGGATTTTTTTTTCTTTTTCCTATGTTACTATCACAGATGTGTCATTTGATTTACTACAAAACGTCTCTGCGAACACTTTGCGGAATTCAAGAAATCAAAATTTTCGGAATTTTTTTTTCCTATGTTTATATCACAGATCTGTCATTTGAGTAACTACAAAACGTCTCTATGAGCACCTTGCGAAAATAAAGAAATCAAAATTTTCGATTTTTTTTCTTTTTCCTCTCTTACTATCACAGGCCTGTCATTTTGCGAAAATCAAGAAATCAAAATTTTCGGATTTTTTTTCTTTTTACTCTGTTACTAGCTCAGATCTGTCATTTGAGTTACTACAAAACGTCTCTACGAGCACTTTGCGAAAATCAAGATGTCAAAATTTTCGTATTTTTTTTTTCTTTTTCTTTTCTTACTATCACAGATCTGTCATTTCAGTTACTACAAAACGTCTCTACGAGCACTTCGCGAAAATCAAGAAATTAAAATTTTCTAAATTTTTTTCTTTTTACTCTGTTACTAGCTCAGATCTGTCATTTGAGTAGCAACAGAACGTCTATACGAACACTTTGCGAAAATCATGAAATCAAAATTTTTTTTTCTTTTTACTGTTACTGTCACAGATCTCTCATTTGAGTAACAACAAAACGTCTCTACGAGCACTTCGCGAAAATCAAGAAATTAAAATTTTCTAATTTTTTTTCTTTTTACTCTGTTACTAACTCAGATCTGTCATTTGAGTAGCAACACAACGTCTATACGAGCACTTTGCGAAAATCATGAAATCAAAATTTTAGGAATTTTTTTCTTTTTACTGTTACTGTCACAGATCTGTTATTTGAGTAACAACAATACGTCTCTACGAGCACTTCGCGAAAAAAAGAAATCAAAATTTTCGGAATTTTTTTCTTTTTCCTATGTTACTATCACAGAGCTGTCATTTGAGTAACAACAAAACGTCTCTAAGAGCACTTTGCAAAATCAAGAAATCAAAATTTTGAGATATTTTTTCCTCTCTTACTATCACAGATCTGTCATTTGAGTAACGACAAAACATCTCTGCGAACACTTTGCGGAATTCAAGAAATCAAAATTTTCGGAATTTTTTTCTTTTTCCTCTGTTACTATCACAGATCTGTCATTTGAGTAACGACAAAAAGTCTCTACGAGCACTTTGCGAAAATCAAGATCAAAATTTTTGGAATTTTTTTCTTCCTCTGTTACTATCAAAGATCTCTCATTTGAGTAACAACAAAACGTCTCTACGAGCACTTCGCGAAAATCAAGAAATCCAAATTTTCGCATTTTTTTTCTTTTTACTCTGTTACTAGCTGAGATCTGTCATTTGAGTTACAACAAAACGTCTCTATGAGCACTTTGCGAAAATCAAGAAATCAAAATTTTCGATTTTTTTCTTTTTCCTCTCTTACTACCACAGGTCTGTCATTTAGGTAACAACAAAACGTCTCTAAGAGCACTTCGCGAAAATCAAAATTTTCGGAATTTTTTTCTTTTTACTCTGTTACTAGCTCAGATCTGTCATTTGAGCTACTACAAAACGGCTCTACGAGCATTTCGCGAAAATCAAGAAATCAAAATTTTCGGAATTTTTTTCTTTTTACTCTGTTACTATCACAGATCTGTCATTTGTGTTACTACAAAACGTCTCTACGAGTATTTCGCGAAAATCAAGAAATTAAAATTTTCGGAATTTTTTTCTTTTTACTAGCTCAGATCTGGCATTTGAGTAGCAACAAAGCGTCACTACGAGAACTTTGCGGGATTCAAGAAATCAAATGTTTCGAATTTTTTTCCTTTTCCTCTATTACTAGCACAGATCTGTCATGTGAGTAACAAAAAACGTCTCTACGAGCACTTTGCAAAAATCATGAAATCAACATTTTCGAAATTTTTTTCTTTTTACTCTGTTACTATCACAGATTTGTCATTTGAGTAACAATAAAACGTCTCTACGAGCACTTTGCGAAAATCAAAAAATCTAAATTTTCGGATTTTTTTTCATTTTCCTCTGTTACTATCACAGATCTGTCATTTGAGTAACAACAAAATGTCTCTATGAGCACTTCGCGAAAATCAAGAAATCAAAATTTTCGGAATTTTTTTCTTTTTCCTATGTTACTATCACAGATGTGTCATTTGATTTACTACAATACGTATCTGCGAACACTTTGTGGAATTCAAGAAATCAAAATTTTCGGATTTTTTTTCTTTTTCCTCTGCTACTATCACAGATCTGTCACTTGACTAATGACAAAACGTCTCTACGAGCACTTTGCGAAAATCACGAAATGAAAATTTTCGGATTTTTTTTTGTTCCTCTGTTACTATCAAAGTTCTGTCATTTGAGTAATAACAAAACGTCTCTACGAGCACTTCGCGAAAATCAAGAAATCCAAATTTTCGGAATTTTTTTCTTTTTACTCTGTTAGTAGCTCAGATATGTCACTTGAGTAGCAACAAAACGTCTTTACGACCACTTTGCGGAATTCCTCTGTTTCTACCACAGATCTGTCATTTGAGTAACTACAAAACGTCTCTACGAGCATTTTGCGAAAATCAAGAAATCAAAATTTTCTAATTTTTTTCTTTTTCCTCTCTTACTATCACAGATCTGTCATTTAGGTAAAATTTTCGGATTTTTTTTTCTTTTTCCTATGTTACTATCACAGATGTGTCATTTGATTTACTACAAAACGTCTCTGCGAACACTTTGCGGAATTCAAGAAATCAAAATTTTCGGAATTTTTTTTTCCTCTGTTTATATCACAGATCTGTCATTTGAGTAACAAAACGTCTCTACGAGCACTTCGCGAAAATCAAGAAATCCAAATTTTCGGAATTTTTTTCTTTTTACTCTGTTAGTAGCTCAGATATGTCACTTGAGTAGCAACAAAACGTCTTTACGACCACTTTGCGGAATTCAAGAAATCAAATTTTTCTGAATTTTTTTCTTTTTCCTCTGTTTCTACCACAGATCTGTCATTTGAGTAACTACAAAACGTCTCTACGAGCATTTTGCGAAAATCAAGAAATCAAAATTTTCTAATTTTTTTCTTTTTCCTCTCTTACTATCACAGATCTGTCATTTAGGTAACAACAAAACGTCTCTAAGAGCACTTCGCGAAAATCAAGAAATCAAAATTTTCGGATTTTTTTTTTCTTTTTCCTATGTTACTATCACAGATGTGTCATTTGATTTTCTACAAAACGTCTCTGCGAACACTTTGCGGAATTCAAGAAATCAAAATTTTCGGAATTTTTTTTCCTCTGTTTATATCACAGATCTGTCATTTGAGTAACTACAAAACGTCTCTATGAGCACCTTGCGAAAATAAAGAAATCAAAATTTTCGATTTTTTTTCTTTTTCCTCTCTTACTATCACAGGCCTGTCATTTTACGAAAATCAAGAAATCAAAATTTTCGAATTTTTTTTCTTTTTACTCTGTTACTAGCTCAGATCTGTCATTTGAGTTACTACAAAACGTCTCTACGAGCACTTTGCGAAAATCAAGAAGTCAAAATTTTCGTATTTTTTTTTCTTTTTCTTTTCTTACTATCACAGATCTGTCATTTCAGTTACTACAAAACGTCTCTACGAGCACTTCGCGAAAATCAAGAAATTAAAATTTTCTAATTTTTTTTCTTTTTACTCTGTTACTAACTCAGATCTGTCATTTGAGTAGCAACACAACGTCTATACGAGCACTTTGCGAAAATCATGAAATCAAAATTTTAGGAATTTTTTTCTTTTTACTGTTACTGTCACAGATCTGTTATTTGAGTAACAACAATACGTCTCTACGAGCACTTCGCGAAAAAAAGAAATCAAAATTTTCGGAATTTTTTTCTTTTTCCTATGTTACTATCACAGAGCTGTCATTTGAGTAACAACAAAACGTCTCTAAGAGCACTTTGCCAAAATCAAGAAATCAAAATTTTGAGATTTTTTTTCCTCTCTTACTATCACAGATCTGTCATTTGAGTAACGACAAAACGTCTCTGCGAACACTTTGCGGAATTCAAGAAATCAAAATTTTCGGAATTTTTTTCTTTTTCCTCTGTTACTATCACAGATCTGTCATTTGAGTAACGACAAAAAGTCTCTACGAGCACTTTGCGAAAATCAAGATCAAAATTTTTGGAATTTTTTTTCTTGCTCTGTTACTATCAAAGATCTCTCATTTGAGTAACAACAAAACGTCTCTACGAGCACTTCGCGAAAATCAAGAAATCCAAATTTTCGCATTTTTTTTCTTTTTACTCTGTTACTAGCTGAGATCTGTCATTTGAGTTACAACAAAACGTCTCTATGAGCACTTTGCGAAAATCAAGAAATCAAAATTTTCGATTTTTTTCTTTTTCCTCTCTTACTACCACAGGTCTGTCATTTAGGTAACAACAAAACGTCTCTAAGAGCACTTCACGAAAATCAAAATTTTCGGAATTTTTTTCTTTTTACTCTGTTACTAGCTCAGATCTGTCATTTGAGCTACTACAAAACGGCTCTACGAGCATTTCGCGAAAATCAAGAAATCAAAATTTTCGGAATTTTTTTCTTTTTACTCTGTTACTATCACAGATCTGTCATTTGTGTTACTACAAAACGTCTCTACGAGTATTTCGCGAAAATCAAGAAATTAAAATTTTCGGAATTTTTTTCTTTTTACTAGCTCAGATCTGGCATTTGAGTAGCAACAAAGCGTCACTACGAGAACTTTGCGGGATTCAAGAAATCAAATGTTTCGATTTTTTTTCCTTTTCCTCTATTACTAGCACAGATCTGTCATGTGAGTAACAAAAAACGTCTCTACGAGCACTTTGCAAAAATCATGAAATCAACATTTTCGAAATTTTTTTCTTTTTACTCTGTTACTATCACAGATTTGTCATTTGAGTAACAATAAAACGTCTCTACGAGCACTTTGCGAAAATCAAAAAATCTAAATTTTCGGATTTTTTTTCATTTTCCTCTGTTACTATCACAGATCTGTCATTTGAGTAACAACAAAATGTCTCTATCAGCACTTCGCGAAAATCAAGAAATCAAAATTTTCGGATTTTTTTTCATTTTCCTCTGCTACTATCACAGATCTGTCACTTGACTAATGACAAAACGTCTCTACGAGCACTTTGCGAAAATCACGAAATGAAAATTTTCGGATTTTTTTTTGTTCCTCTGTTACTATCAAAGTTCTGTCATTTGAGTAATAACAAAACGTCTCTACGAGCACTTCGCGAAAATCAAGAAATCCAAATTTTCGGAATTTTTTTCTTTTTACTCTGTTAGTAGCTCAGATATGTCACTTGAGTAGCAACAAAACGTCTTTACGACCACTTTGCGGAATTCCTCTGTTTCTACCACAGATCTGTCATTTGAGTAACTACAAAACGTCTCTACGAGCATTTTGCGAAAATCAAGAAATCAAAATTTTCTAATTTTTTTCTTTTTCCTCTCTTACTATCACAGATCTGTCATTTAGGTAAAATTTTCGGATTTTTTTTTCTTTTTCCTATGTTACTATCACAGATGTGTCATTTGATTTACTACAGAACGTCTCTGCGAACACTTTGCGGAATTCAAGAAATCAAAATTTTCGGAATTTTTTTTTCCTCTGTTTATATCACAGATCTGTCATTTGAGTAACAAAACGTCTCTACGAGCACTTCGCGAAAATCAAGAAATCAAAATTTTCGGATTTTTTTTTCTTTTTCCTATGTTACTATCACAGATGTGTCATTTGATTTTCTACAAAACGTCTCTGCGAACACTTTGCGGAATTCAAGAAATCAAAATTTTCGGAATTTTTTTTCCTCTGTTTATATCACAGATCTGTCATTTGAGTAACTACAAAACGTCTCTATGAGCACCTTGCGAAAATAAAGAAATCAAAATTTTCGATTTTTTTTCTTTTTCCTCTCTTACTATCACAGGCCTGTCATTTTACGAAAATCAAGAAATCAAAATTTTCGGATTTTTTTTCTTTTTACTCTGTTACTAGCTCAGATCTGTCATTTGAGTTACTACAAAACGTCTCTACGAGCACTTTGCGAAAATCAAGAAGTCAAAATTTTCGTATTTTTTTTTCTTTTTCTTTTCTTACTATCACAGATCTGTCATTTCAGTTACTACAAAACGTCTCTACGAGCACTTCGCGAAAATCAAGAAATTAAAATTTTCTAAATTTTTTTCTTTTTACTCTGTTACTAGCTCAGATCTGTCATTTGAGAAGCAACAGAACGTCTATACGAACACTTTGCGAAAATCATGAAATCAAAATTTTTTTTTCTTTTTACTGTTACTGTCACAGATCTCTCATTTGAGTAACAACAAAACGTCTCTACGAGCACTTCGCGAAAATCAAGAAATTAAAATTTTCTCATTTTTTTTCTTTTTACTCTGTTACTAACTCAGATCTGTCATTTGAGTAGCAACACAACGTCTATACGAGCACTTTGCGAAAATCATGAAATCAAAATTTTAGGAATTTTTTTCTTTTTACTGTTACTGTCACAGATCTGTTATTTGAGTAACAACAATACGTCTCTACGAGCACTTCGCGAAAAAAAGAAATCAAAATTTTCGGAATTTTTTTCTTTTTCCTATGTTACTATCACAGAGCTGTCATTTGAGTAACAACAAAACGTCTCTAAGACCACTTTGCCAAAATCAAGAAATCAAAATTTTGAGATTTTTTTTCCTCTCTTACTATCACAGATCTGTCATTTGAGTAACGACAAAACGTCTCTGCGAACACTTTGCGGAATTCAAGAAATCAAAATTTTCGGAATTTTTTTCTTTTTCCTCTGTTACTATCACAGATCTGTCATTTGAGTAACGACAAAAAGTCTCTACGAGCACTTTGCGAAAATCAAGATCAAAATTTTTGGAATTTTTTTTCTTCCTCTGTTACTATCAAAGATCTCTCATTTGAGTAACAACAAAACGTCTCTACGAGCACTTCGCGAAAATCAAGAAATCCAAATTTTCGGATTTTTTTTCTTTTTACTCTGTTACTAGCTGAGATCTGTCATTTGAGTTACAACAAAACGTCTCTATGAGCACTTTGCGAAAATCAGGAAATCAAAATTTTCGATTTTTTTCTTTTTCCTCTCTTACTACCACAGGTCTGTCATTTAGGTAACAGCAAAACGTCTCTAAGCGCACTTCGCGAAAATCAAAATTTTCGGAATTTTTTTCTTTTTACTCTGTTACTAGCTCAGATCTGTCATTTGAGCTACTACAAAACGTCTCTACGAGCACTTTGCGAAAATCAAAAAATCTAAATTTTCGGAATTTTTTCTTTTTCCACTCTTACTATCACAGATCTGTCATTTGAGTAACAACAAAACGTCTCTACGAGTATTTCGCGAAAATCAAGAAATTAAAATTTTCGGAATTTTTTTCTTTTTACTAGCTCAGATCTGGCATTTGAGTAGCAACAAAGCGTCACTACGAGAACTTTGCGGGATTCAAGAAATCAAATTTTTCGATTTTTTTTCCTTTTCCTCTATTACTAGCACAGATCTGTCATGTGAGTAACAAAAAACGTCTCTACGAGCACTTTGCAAAAATCATGAAATCAACATTTTCGAATTTTTTTTCTTTTTACTCTGTTACTATCACAGATTTGTCATTTCAGTAACAATAAAACGTCTCTACGAGCACTTTGCGAAAATCAAAAAATCTAAATTTTCGGATTTTTTTTCTTTTTCCTCTGTTACTATCACAGATCTGTCATTTGGGTAACAACAAAATGTCTCTATGAGCACTTCGCGAAAATCAAGAAATCAAAATTTTCGGAATTTTTTTCTTTTTCCTATGTTACTATCACAGATGTGTCATTTGATTTACTACAATACGTATCTGCGAACACTTTGTGGAATTCAAGAAATCAAAATTTTCGGATTTTTTTTCTTTTTCCTCTGCTACTATCACAGATCTGTCACTTGACTAATGACAAAACGTCTCTACGAGCACTTTGCGAAAATCACGAAATGAAAATTTTCGGATTTTTTTTGTTCCTCTGTTACTATCAAAGTTCTGTCATTTGAGTAATAACAAAACGTCTCTATGAGCACTTCGCGAAAATCAAGAAATCCAAATTTTCGGAATTTTTTTCTTTTTACTCTGTTAGTAGCTCAGATATGTCACTTGAGTAGCAACAAAACGTCTTTACGACCACTTTGCGGAATTCAGGAAATCAAATTTTTCTGAATTTTTTTCTTTTTCCTCTGTTTCTACCACAGATCTGTCATTTGAGTAACTACAAAACGTCTCTACGAACATTTTGCGAAAATCAAGAAATCAAAATTTTCTAATTTTTTTCTTTTTCCTCTCTTACTATCACAGATCTGTCATTTAGGTAACAACAAAACGTCTCTAAGAGCACTTCGCGAAAATCAAGAAATCAAAATTTTCGGATTTTTTTTTCTTTTTCCTATGTTACTATCACAGATGTGTCATTTGATTTACTACAAAACGTCTCTGCGAACACTGCGGAATTCAAGAAATCAAAATTTTCGGAATTTTTTTTTCCTCTGTTTATATCACAGATCTGTCATTTGAGTAACTACAAAACGTCTCTATGAACACCTTGCGAAAATAAAGAAATCAAAATTTTCGATTTTTTTCTTTTTCCTCTCTTACTATCACAGGCCTGTCATTTTGCGAAAATCAAGAAATCAAAATTTTCGGATTTTTTTTCTTTTTACTCTGTTACTAGCTCAGATCTGTCATTTGAGTTACTACAAAACGTCTCTACGAGCACTTTGCGAAAATCAAGAAGTCAAAATTTTCGTATTTTTTTTTCTTTTTCTTTTCTTACTATCACAGATCTGTCATTTCAGTTACTACAAAACTTCTCTACCAGCACTTCGCGAAAATCAAGAAATCAAAATTTTCGGATTTTTTTTCTTTTTACTCTGTTACTAGCTCAGATCTGTCATTTGAGTTACTACAAAACGTCTCTACGAGCATTTTGCGAAAATCAAGAAATCAAAATTTTCTAATTTTTTTTCTTTTTCCTCTCTGACTATCACAGATCTGTCATTTAGGTAAAAACAAAACGTCTCTAAGAGCACTTCGCGAAAATCAAGAAATAAAAATTTTCGGATTTTTTTTTCTTTTTCCTATGTTACTATCACAGATGTGTCATTTGATTTACTACAAAACGTCTCTAAGAGCACTTTGCGGAATTCAAGAAATCAAAATTTTCGGAATTTTTCTCTTTTTCCTCTGTTACTAACACAGATCTGTCATTTGAGTAACGACAAAAAGTCTCTACGAGCACTTTGCGAAAATCAAGATCAAAATTTTTGGAATTTTTTTTCTTCCTCAGTTACTATCAAAGATCTGTCATTTGAGTAACAACAAAACGTCTCTACGAGCACTTCGCGAAAATCAAGAAATCCAAATTTTCGGAATTTTTTTCTTTTTACTAGCTCAGATCTGTCATTTGAGTAGCAACAAAGCGTCACTACGAGAACTTTGCGGAATTCAAGAAATAAAATTTTTCGGATTTTTTTTTCCTTTTCCTCTATTACTAGCACAGATCTGTCATGTGAGTAACAAAAAACATCTCTACGAGCACTTTGCAAAAATCATGAAATCAACATTTTCGAAATTTTTTTCTTTTTACTCTGTTACTATCACAGATTTGTCATTTGAGTAACAATAAAACGTCTCTACGAGCACTTTGCGAAAATCAAAAAATCTAAATTTTCGGATTTTTTTCTTTTTCCTCTGTTACTATCACAGATCTGTCATTTGAGTAACAACAAAACGTCTCTATGAGCACTTCGCGAAAATCAAGAAATCAAAATTTTCGGAATTTTTTTCTTTTTCCTATGTTACTATCACAGATGTGTCATTTGATTTACTACAATACGTATCTGCGAACACTTTGTGGAATTGAAGAAATCAAAATTTTCGGATTTTTTTTCTTTTTCCTCTGCTACTATAACAGATCTGTCACTTGACTAATGACAAAACGTCTCTACGAGCACTTTGGGAAAATCACGAAATGAAAATTTTCGGAATTTTTTTGTTCCTCTGTTACTATCAAAGTTCTGTCATTTGAGTAATAACAAAACGTCTCTACGAGCACTTCGCGAAAATCAAGAAATCCAAATTTTCGGAATTTTTTTCTTTTTACTCTGTTAGTAGCTCAGATATGTCACTTGAGTAGCAACAAAACGTCTTTACGACCACTTTGCGGAATTCAAGAAATCAAATTTTTCTGAATTTTTTTTCTTTTTCCTCTGTTTCTACCACAGATCTGTCATTTGAGTAACTACAAAACGTCTCTACGAGCATTTTGCGAAAATCAAGAAATCAAAATTTTCTAATTTTTTTCTTTTTCCTCTCTTACTATCACAGATCTGTCATTTAGGTAACAACAAAACGTCTCTAAGAGCACTTCGCGAAAATCAAGAAATCAAAATTTTCGGATTTTTTTTTCTTTTTCCTATGTTACTATCACAGATGTGTCATTTGATTTACTACAAAACGTCTCTGCGAACACTTTGCGGAATTCAAGAAATCAAAATTTTCGGAATTTTTTTTTCCTATGTTTATATCACAGATCTGTCATTTGAGTAACTACAAAACGTCTCTATGAGCACCTTGCGAAAATAAAGAAATCAAAATTTTCGATTTTTTTTCTTTTTCCTCTCTTACTATCACAGGCCTGTCATTTTGCGAAAATCAAGAAATCAAAATTTTCGGATTTTTTTTCTTTTTACTCTGTTACTAGCTCAGATCTGTCATTTGAGTTACTACAAAACGTCTCTACGAGCACTTTGCGAAAATCAAGATGTCAAAATTTTCGTATTTTTTTTTTCTTTTTCTTTTCTTACTATCACAGATCTGTCATTTCAGTTACTACAAAACGTCTCTACGAGCACTTCGCGAAAATCAAGAAATTAAAATTTTCTAAATTTTTTTCTTTTTACTCTGTTACTAGCTCAGATCTGTCATTTGAGTAGCAACAGAACGTCTATACGAACACTTTGCGAAAATCATGAAATCAAAATTTTTTTTTCTTTTTACTGTTACTGTCACAGATCTCTCATTTGAGTAACAACAAAACGTCTCTACGAGCACTTCGCGAAAATCAAGAAATTAAAATTTTCTAATTTTTTTTCTTTTTACTCTGTTACTAACTCAGATCTGTCATTTGAGTAGCAACACAACGTCTATACGAGCACTTTGCGAAAATCATGAAATCAAAATTTTAGGAATTTTTTTCTTTTTACTGTTACTGTCACAGATCTGTTATTTGAGTAACAACAATACGTCTCTACGAGCACTTCGCGAAAAAAAGAAATCAAAATTTTCGGAATTTTTTTCTTTTTCCTATGTTACTATCACAGAGCTGTCATTTGAGTAACAACAAAACGTCTCTAAGAGCACTTTGCAAAATCAAGAAATCAAAATTTTGAGATATTTTTTCCTCTCTTACTATCACAGATCTGTCATTTGAGTAACGACAAAACATCTCTGCGAACACTTTGCGGAATTCAAGAAATCAAAATTTTCGGAATTTTTTTCTTTTTCCTCTGTTACTATCACAGATCTGTCATTTGAGTAACGACAAAAAGTCTCTACGAGCACTTTGCGAAAATCAAGATCAAAATTTTTGGAATTTTTTTCTTCCTCTGTTACTATCAAAGATCTCTCATTTGAGTAACAACAAAACGTCTCTACGAGCACTTCGCGAAAATCAAGAAATCCAAATTTTCGCATTTTTTTTCTTTTTACTCTGTTACTAGCTGAGATCTGTCATTTGAGTTACAACAAAACGTCTCTATGAGCACTTTGCGAAAATCAAGAAATCAAAATTTTCGATTTTTTTCTTTTTCCTCTCTTACTACCACAGGTCTGTCATTTAGGTAACAACAAAACGTCTCTAAGAGCACTTCGCGAAAATCAAAATTTTCGGAATTTTTTTCTTTTTACTCTGTTACTAGCTCAGATCTGTCATTTGAGCTACTACAAAACGGCTCTACGAGCATTTCGCGAAAATCAAGAAATCAAAATTTTCGGAATTTTTTTCTTTTTACTCTGTTACTATCACAGATCTGTCATTTGTGTTACTACAAAACGTCTCTACGAGTATTTCGCGAAAATCAAGAAATTAAAATTTTCGGAATTTTTTTCTTTTTACTAGCTCAGATCTGGCATTTGAGTAGCAACAAAGCGTCACTACGAGAACTTTGCGGGATTCAAGAAATCAAATGTTTCGAATTTTTTTCCTTTTCCTCTATTACTAGCACAGATCTGTCATGTGAGTAACAAAAAACGTCTCTACGAGCACTTTGCAAAAATCATGAAATCAACATTTTCGAAATTTTTTTCTTTTTACTCTGTTACTATCACAGATTTGTCATTTGAGTAACAATAAAACGTCTCTACGAGCACTTTGCGAAAATCAAAAAATCTAAATTTTCGGATTTTTTTTCATTTTCCTCTGTTACTATCACAGATCTGTCATTTGAGTAACAACAAAATGTCTCTATGAGCACTTCGCGAAAATCAAGAAATCAAAATTTTCGGAATTTTTTTCTTTTTCCTATGTTACTATCACAGATGTGTCATTTGATTTACTACAATACGTATCTGCGAACACTTTGTGGAATTCAAGAAATCAAAATTTTCGGATTTTTTTTCTTTTTCCTCTGCTACTATCACAGATCTGTCACTTGACTAATGACAAAACGTCTCTACGAGCACTTTGCGAAAATCACGAAATGAAAATTTTCGGATTTTTTTTTGTTCCTCTGTTACTATCAAAGTTCTGTCATTTGAGTAATAACAAAACGTCTCTACGAGCACTTCGCGAAAATCAAGAAATCCAAATTTTCGGAATTTTTTTCTTTTTACTCTGTTAGTAGCTCAGATATGTCACTTGAGTAGCAACAAAACGTCTTTACGACCACTTTGCGGAATTCCTCTGTTTCTACCACAGATCTGTCATTTGAGTAACTACAAAACGTCTCTACGAGCATTTTGCGAAAATCAAGAAATCAAAATTTTCTAATTTTTTTCTTTTTCCTCTCTTACTATCACAGATCTGTCATTTAGGTAAAATTTTCGGATTTTTTTTTCTTTTTCCTATGTTACTATCACAGATGTGTCATTTGATTTACTACAAAACGTCTCTGCGAACACTTTGCGGAATTCAAGAAATCAAAATTTTCGGAATTTTTTTTTCCTCTGTTTATATCACAGATCTGTCATTTGAGTAACAAAACGTCTCTACGAGCACTTCGCGAAAATCAAGAAATCCAAATTTTCGGAATTTTTTTCTTTTTACTCTGTTAGTAGCTCAGATATGTCACTTGAGTAGCAACAAAACGTCTTTACGACCACTTTGCGGAATTCAAGAAATCAAATTTTTCTGAATTTTTTTCTTTTTCCTCTGTTTCTACCACAGATCTGTCATTTGAGTAACTACAAAACGTCTCTACGAGCATTTTGCGAAAATCAAGAAATCAAAATTTTCTAATTTTTTTCTTTTTCCTCTCTTACTATCACAGATCTGTCATTTAGGTAACAACAAAACGTCTCTAAGAGCACTTCGCGAAAATCAAGAAATCAAAATTTTCGGATTTTTTTTTTCTTTTTCCTATGTTACTATCACAGATGTGTCATTTGATTTTCTACAAAACGTCTCTGCGAACACTTTGCGGAATTCAAGAAATCAAAATTTTCGGAATTTTTTTTCCTCTGTTTATATCACAGATCTGTCATTTGAGTAACTACAAAACGTCTCTATGAGCACCTTGCGAAAATAAAGAAATCAAAATTTTCGATTTTTTTTCTTTTTCCTCTCTTACTATCACAGGCCTGTCATTTTACGAAAATCAAGAAATCAAAATTTTCGAATTTTTTTTCTTTTTACTCTGTTACTAGCTCAGATCTGTCATTTGAGTTACTACAAAACGTCTCTACGAGCACTTTGCGAAAATCAAGAAGTCAAAATTTTCGTATTTTTTTTTCTTTTTCTTTTCTTACTATCACAGATCTGTCATTTCAGTTACTACAAAACGTCTCTACGAGCACTTCGCGAAAATCAAGAAATTAAAATTTTCTAATTTTTTTTCTTTTTACTCTGTTACTAACTCAGATCTGTCATTTGAGTAGCAACACAACGTCTATACGAGCACTTTGCGAAAATCATGAAATCAAAATTTTAGGAATTTTTTTCTTTTTACTGTTACTGTCACAGATCTGTTATTTGAGTAACAACAATACGTCTCTACGAGCACTTCGCGAAAAAAAGAAATCAAAATTTTCGGAATTTTTTTCTTTTTCCTATGTTACTATCACAGAGCTGTCATTTGAGTAACAACAAAACGTCTCTAAGAGCACTTTGCCAAAATCAAGAAATCAAAATTTTGAGATTTTTTTTCCTCTCTTACTATCACAGATCTGTCATTTGAGTAACGACAAAACGTCTCTGCGAACACTTTGCGGAATTCAAGAAATCAAAATTTTCGGAATTTTTTTCTTTTTCCTCTGTTACTATCACAGATCTGTCATTTGAGTAACGACAAAAAGTCTCTACGAGCACTTTGCGAAAATCAAGATCAAAATTTTTGGAATTTTTTTTCTTGCTCTGTTACTATCAAAGATCTCTCATTTGAGTAACAACAAAACGTCTCTACGAGCACTTCGCGAAAATCAAGAAATCCAAATTTTCGCATTTTTTTTCTTTTTACTCTGTTACTAGCTGAGATCTGTCATTTGAGTTACAACAAAACGTCTCTATGAGCACTTTGCGAAAATCAAGAAATCAAAATTTTCGATTTTTTTCTTTTTCCTCTCTTACTACCACAGGTCTGTCATTTAGGTAACAACAAAACGTCTCTAAGAGCACTTCACGAAAATCAAAATTTTCGGAATTTTTTTCTTTTTACTCTGTTACTAGCTCAGATCTGTCATTTGAGCTACTACAAAACGGCTCTACGAGCATTTCGCGAAAATCAAGAAATCAAAATTTTCGGAATTTTTTTCTTTTTACTCTGTTACTATCACAGATCTGTCATTTGTGTTACTACAAAACGTCTCTACGAGTATTTCGCGAAAATCAAGAAATTAAAATTTTCGGAATTTTTTTCTTTTTACTAGCTCAGATCTGGCATTTGAGTAGCAACAAAGCGTCACTACGAGAACTTTGCGGGATTCAAGAAATCAAATGTTTCGATTTTTTTTCCTTTTCCTCTATTACTAGCACAGATCTGTCATGTGAGTAACAAAAAACGTCTCTACGAGCACTTTGCAAAAATCATGAAATCAACATTTTCGAAATTTTTTTCTTTTTACTCTGTTACTATCACAGATTTGTCATTTGAGTAACAATAAAACGTCTCTACGAGCACTTTGCGAAAATCAAAAAATCTAAATTTTCGGATTTTTTTTCATTTTCCTCTGTTACTATCACAGATCTGTCATTTGAGTAACAACAAAATGTCTCTATGAGCACTTCGCGAAAATCAAGAAATCAAAATTTTCGGATTTTTTTTCATTTTCCTCTGCTACTATCACAGATCTGTCACTTGACTAATGACAAAACGTCTCTACGAGCACTTTGCGAAAATCACGAAATGAAAATTTTCGGATTTTTTTTTGTTCCTCTGTTACTATCAAAGTTCTGTCATTTGAGTAATAACAAAACGTCTCTACGAGCACTTCGCGAAAATCAAGAAATCCAAATTTTCGGAATTTTTTTCTTTTTACTCTGTTAGTAGCTCAGATATGTCACTTGAGTAGCAACAAAACGTCTTTACGACCACTTTGCGGAATTCCTCTGTTTCTACCACAGATCTGTCATTTGAGTAACTACAAAACGTCTCTACGAGCATTTTGCGAAAATCAAGAAATCAAAATTTTCTAATTTTTTTCTTTTTCCTCTCTTACTATCACAGATCTGTCATTTAGGTAAAATTTTCGGATTTTTTTTTCTTTTTCCTATGTTACTATCACAGATGTGTCATTTGATTTACTACAGAACGTCTCTGCGAACACTTTGCGGAATTCAAGAAATCAAAATTTTCGGAATTTTTTTTTCCTCTGTTTATATCACAGATCTGTCATTTGAGTAACAAAACGTCTCTACGAGCACTTCGCGAAAATCAAGAAATCAAAATTTTCGGATTTTTTTTTCTTTTTCCTATGTTACTATCACAGATGTGTCATTTGATTTTCTACAAAACGTCTCTGCGAACACTTTGCGGAATTCAAGAAATCAAAATTTTCGGAATTTTTTTTCCTCTGTTTATATCACAGATCTGTCATTTGAGTAACTACAAAACGTCTCTATGAGCACCTTGCGAAAATAAAGAAATCAAAATTTTCGATTTTTTTTCTTTTTCCTCTCTTACTATCACAGGCCTGTCATTTTACGAAAATCAAGAAATCAAAATTTTCGGATTTTTTTTCTTTTTACTCTGTTACTAGCTCAGATCTGTCATTTGAGTTACTACAAAACGTCTCTACGAGCACTTTGCGAAAATCAAGAAGTCAAAATTTTCGTATTTTTTTTTCTTTTTCTTTTCTTACTATCACAGATCTGTCATTTCAGTTACTACAAAACGTCTCTACGAGCACTTCGCGAAAATCAAGAAATTAAAATTTTCTAAATTTTTTTCTTTTTACTCTGTTACTAGCTCAGATCTGTCATTTGAGAAGCAACAGAACGTCTATACGAACACTTTGCGAAAATCATGAAATCAAAATTTTTTTTTCTTTTTACTGTTACTGTCACAGATCTCTCATTTGAGTAACAACAAAACGTCTCTACGAGCACTTCGCGAAAATCAAGAAATTAAAATTTTCTCATTTTTTTTCTTTTTACTCTGTTACTAACTCAGATCTGTCATTTGAGTAGCAACACAACGTCTATACGAGCACTTTGCGAAAATCATGAAATCAAAATTTTAGGAATTTTTTTCTTTTTACTGTTACTGTCACAGATCTGTTATTTGAGTAACAACAATACGTCTCTACGAGCACTTCGCGAAAAAAAGAAATCAAAATTTTCGGAATTTTTTTCTTTTTCCTATGTTACTATCACAGAGCTGTCATTTGAGTAACAACAAAACGTCTCTAAGACCACTTTGCCAAAATCAAGAAATCAAAATTTTGAGATTTTTTTTCCTCTCTTACTATCACAGATCTGTCATTTGAGTAACGACAAAACGTCTCTGCGAACACTTTGCGGAATTCAAGAAATCAAAATTTTCGGAATTTTTTTCTTTTTCCTCTGTTACTATCACAGATCTGTCATTTGAGTAACGACAAAAAGTCTCTACGAGCACTTTGCGAAAATCAAGATCAAAATTTTTGGAATTTTTTTTCTTCCTCTGTTACTATCAAAGATCTCTCATTTGAGTAACAACAAAACGTCTCTACGAGCACTTCGCGAAAATCAAGAAATCCAAATTTTCGGATTTTTTTTCTTTTTACTCTGTTACTAGCTGAGATCTGTCATTTGAGTTACAACAAAACGTCTCTATGAGCACTTTGCGAAAATCAGGAAATCAAAATTTTCGATTTTTTTCTTTTTCCTCTCTTACTACCACAGGTCTGTCATTTAGGTAACAGCAAAACGTCTCTAAGCGCACTTCGCGAAAATCAAAATTTTCGGAATTTTTTTCTTTTTACTCTGTTACTAGCTCAGATCTGTCATTTGAGCTACTACAAAACGTCTCTACGAGCACTTTGCGAAAATCAAAAAATCTAAATTTTCGGAATTTTTTCTTTTTCCACTCTTACTATCACAGATCTGTCATTTGAGTAACAACAAAACGTCTCTACGAGTATTTCGCGAAAATCAAGAAATTAAAATTTTCGGAATTTTTTTCTTTTTACTAGCTCAGATCTGGCATTTGAGTAGCAACAAAGCGTCACTACGAGAACTTTGCGGGATTCAAGAAATCAAATTTTTCGATTTTTTTTCCTTTTCCTCTATTACTAGCACAGATCTGTCATGTTAGTAACAAAAAACGTCTCTACGAGCACTTTGCAAAAATCATGAAATCAACATTTTCGAATTTTTTTTCTTTTTACTCTGTTACTATCACAGATTTGTCATTTCAGTAACAATAAAACGTCTCTACGAGCACTTTGCGAAAATCAAAAAATCTAAATTTTCGGATTTTTTTTCTTTTTCCTCTGTTACTATCACAGATCTGTCATTTGGGTAACAACAAAATGTCTCTATGAGCACTTCGCGAAAATCAAGAAATCAAAATTTTCGGAATTTTTTTCTTTTTCCTATGTTACTATCACAGATGTGTCATTTGATTTACTACAATACGTATCTGCGAACACTTTGTGGAATTCAAGAAATCAAAATTTTCGGATTTTTTTTCTTTTTCCTCTGCTACTATCACAGATCTGTCACTTGACTAATGACAAAACGTCTCTACGAGCACTTTGCGAAAATCACGAAATGAAAATTTTCGGATTTTTTTTGTTCCTCTGTTACTATCAAAGTTCTGTCATTTGAGTAATAACAAAACGTCTCTACGAGCACTTCGCGAAAATCAAGAAATCCAAATTTTCGGAATTTTTTTCTTTTTACTCTGTTAGTAGCTCAGATATGTCACTTGAGTAGCAACAAAACGTCTTTACGACCACTTTGCGGAATTCAGGAAATCAAATTTTTCTGAATTTTTTTCTTTTTCCTCTGTTTCTACCACAGATCTGTCATTTGAGTAACTAAAAAACGTCTCTACGAACATTTTGCGAAAATCAAGAAATCAAAATTTTCTAATTTTTTTCTTTTTCCTCTCTTACTATCACAGATCTGTCATTTAGGTAACAACAAAACGTCTCTAAGAGCACTTCGCGAAAATCAAGAAATCAAAATTTTCGGATTTTTTTTTCTTTTTCCTATGTTACTATCACAGATGTGTCATTTGATTTACTACAAAACGTCTCTGCGATCACTTTGCGGAATTCAAGAAATCAAAATTTTCGGAATTTTTTTTTCCTCTGTTTATATCACAGATCTGTCATTTGAGTAACTACAAAACGTCTCTATGAACACCTTGCGAAAATAAAGAAATCAAAATTTTCGATTTTTTTCTTTTTCCTCTCTTACTATCACAGGCCTGTCATTTTGCGAAAATCAAGAAATCAAAATTTTCGGATTTTTTTTCTTTTTACTCTGTTACTAGCTCAGATCTGTCATTTGAGTTACTACAAAACGTCTCTACGTGCACTTTGCGAAAATCAAGAAGTCAAAATTTTCGTATTTTTTTTTCTTTTTCTTTTCTTACTATCACAGATCTGTCATTTCAGTTACTACAAAACTTCTCTACCAGCACTTCGCGAAAATCAAGAAATTAAAATTTTCTAAATTTTTTTCTTTTTACTCTGTTACTAGCTCAGATCTGTCATTTGAGTAGCAACAGAACGTCTATACGAACACTTTGCGGAAATCATGAAATCAAAATTTTTTTTTTCTTTTTACTGTTACTGTCACAGATCTCTCATTTGAGTAACAACAAAACGTCTCTACGAGCACTTCGCGAAAATCAAGAAATTAAAATTTTCTAATTTTTTTTCTTTTTACTCTGTTACTAACTCAGATCTGTCATTTGAGTAGCAACACAACGTCTATACGAGCACTTTGCGAAAATCATGAAATCAAAATTTTAGGAATTTTTTTCTTTTTACTGTTACTGTCACAGATCTGTCATTTGAGTAACAACAATACGTCTCTACGAGCACTTCGCGAAAAAAAGAAATCAAAATTTTCGGAATTTTTTTCTTTTTCCTATGTTACTATCACAGAGCTGTCATTTGAGTAACAACAAAACGTCTCTAAGAGCACTTTGCCAAAATCAAGAAATCAAAATTTTGAGATTTTTTTTCCTCTCTTACTATCACAGATCTGTCATTTGAGTAACGACAAAACGTCTCTGCGAACACTTTGCGGAATTCAAGAAATCAAAATTTTCGGAATTTTTTTCTTTTTCCTCTGTTACTATCACAGATCTGTCATTTGAGTAACGACAAAAAGTCTCTACGAGCACTTCGTGAAAATCAAGAAATGAAGACTTGCGGAATGTTTTCTTTTTACTCTGTTACTAGCTCAGATTGTTCAATTGAGTAGCAAAAAACGTCTCTACAAGCGCTTTGCGGAAATCAAGAAATAAAAATTTTAGGATTCTTTCTTTTTACTCTGTTACTATCACAGATCTGTCATTTAGGTAACAAAAAAACGTCTCTAAGAGCACTTCACGAATATCAAGAAATCAAAATTTTCGGAATTTTTCTCTCTTTTTACTCGGTTACTAGCTCAGATCTGTCATTTGAGTTACGAAAAAGGAAAAACGAAAAAACGAAAAAAAAAAAATTCGAGCACTTTGCCAAAATCAAGAAATCAAAATTTTGGGATTTTTTTTCCTCTCTTACTATCACAGATCTGTCATTTGAGTAACAACAAAACGTCTCTACGAGCACTTCGCGAAAATCAAGAAATCATAATTTTCGGAATTTTTTCTTTTTACTCTGTTAGTAGCTCAGATCTGTTACTTGAGTAGCAACAAAACGTCTTTACGAACACTTTGCGGAATTCAAGAAATCAAAATTTTCGGAATTTTTTTCCTTTTCCTCTCTTTCTATCACAGATCTGTCATTTGAGTAACAACAAAACGTCTCTACGAGCATTTTGCGAAAATCAAGAAATCAAAATTTTCTAATTTTTTTTCTTTTTCCTCTCTGACTATCACAGATCTGTCATTTAGGTAACAACAAAACGTCTCTAAGAGCACTTCGCGAAAATCAAGAAATCAAAATTTTCGGATTTTTTTTTCTTTTTCCTATGTTACTATCACAGATGTGTCATTTGATTTACTACAAAACGTCTCTAAGAGCACTTTGCGGAATTCAAGAAATCAACATTTTCGGAATTTTTCTCTTTTTCCTCTGTTACTAACACAGATCTGTCATTTGAGTAACGACAAAAAGTCCCTACGAGCACTTTGCGAAAATCAAGATCAAAATTTTTGGAATTTTTTCTCTTCCTCAGTTACTATCAAAGATCTGTCATTTGAGTAACAACAAAACGTCTCTACGAGCACTTCGCGAAAATCAAGAAATCCAAATGTTCGGAATTTTTTTCTTTTTACTAGCTCAGATCTGTCATTTGAGTAGCAACAAAGCGTCACTACGAGAACTTTGCGGAATTCAAGAAATAAAATTTTTCGGATTTTTTTTTCCTTTTCCTCTATTACTAGCACAGATCTGTCATGTGAGTAACAAAAAACATCTCTACGAGCACTTTGCAAAAATCATGAAATCAACATTTTCGCAATTTCTTGTTTTTACTCTGTTACTATCACAGATTTGTCATTTGAGTAACAACAAAACGTCTCTACGAGGACTTTGCAAAAATCAAAAAATCTAAATTTTTTTCTTTTTCCTCTGTTACTATCACAGATCTATCATTTTAAGTAACAACAAAACATCTCTACGAGCACTTTGAGAAAAAGAAGATATCATAATTTTCGGAATTTTTTTCTTTTTCCTATTTTACTATCACAGATCTGTCATTTGAGTAACAACAATACATCTCTACGAGCACTTCGCGAAAAAAAAAGAAATCAAAATTTTCGGAATTTTTTTCTTTTTCCTCTCTTACTATCAAAGATCTGTCATTTGAGTAACGACAAAAAGTCTCTACGAGCACTTCGTGAAAATCAAGAAATGAAGACTTGCGGAATGTTTTCTTTTTACTCTGTTACTAGCTCAGATTGTTCAATTGAGTAGCAAAAAACGTCTCTACAAGCGCTTTGCGGAAATCAAGAAATAAAAATTTTAGGATTCTTTCTTTTTACTCTGTTACTATCACAGATCTGTCATTTAGGTAACAAAAAAACGTCTCTAAGAGCACTTCACGAATATCAAGAAATCAAAATTTTCGGAATTTTTCTCTCTTTTTACTCGGTTACTAGCTCAGATCTGTCATTTGAGTTACGAAAAAGGAAAAACGAAAAAACGAAAAAAAAAAATTCGAGCACTTTGCCAAAATCAAGAAATCAAAATTTTGGGATTTTTTTTCCTCTCTTACTATCACAGATCTGTCATTTGAGTAACAACAAAACGTCTCTACGAGCACTTCGCGAAAATCAAGAAATCATAATTTTCGGAATTTTTTCTTTTTACTCTGTTAGTAGCTCAGATCTGTTACTTGAGTAGCAACAAAACGTCTTTACGAACACTTTGCGGAATTCAAGAAATCAAAATTTTCGGAATTTTTTTCCTTTTCCTCTCTTTCTATCACAGATCTGTCATTTGAGTAACAACAAAACGTCTCTACGAGCATTTTGCGAAAATCAAGAAATCAAAATTTTCTAATTTTTTTTCTTTTTCCTCTCTGACTATCACAGATCTGTCATTTAGGTAACAACAAAACGTCTCTAAGAGCACTTCGCGAAAATCAAGAAATCAAAATTTTCGGATTTTTTTTTCTTTTTCCTATGTTACTATCACAGATGTGTCATTTGATTTACTACAAAACGTCTCTAAGAGCACTTTGCGGAATTCAAGAAATCAACATTTTCGGAATTTTTCTCTTTTTCCTCTGTTACTAACACAGATCTGTCATTTGAGTAACGACAAAAAGTCCCTACGAGCACTTTGCGAAAATCAAGATCAAAATTTTTGGAATTTTTTCTCTTCCTCAGTTACTATCAAAGATCTGTCATTTGAGTAACAACAAAACGTCTCTACGAGCACTTCGCGAAAATCAAGAAATCCAAATGTTCGGAATTTTTTTCTTTTTACTAGCTCAGATCTGTCATTTGAGTAGCAACAAAGCGTCACTACGAGAACTTTGCGGAATTCAAGAAATAAAATTTTTCGGATTTTTTTTTCCTTTTCCTCTATTACTAGGACAGATCTGTCATGTGAGTAACAAAAAACATCTCTACGAGCACTTTGCAAAAATCATGAAATCAACATTTTCGCAATTTCTTGTTTTTACTCTGTTACTATCACAGATTTGTCATTTGAGTAACAACAAAACGTCTCTACGAGGACTTTGCAAAAATCAAAAAATCTAAATTTTTTTCTTTTTCCTCTGTTACTATCACAGATCTATCATTTTAAGTAACAACAAAACATCTCTACGAGCACTTTGAGAAAAAGAAGATATCATAATTTTCGGAATTTTTTTCTTTTTCCTATTTTACTATCACAGATCTGTCATTTGAGTAACAACAATACATCTCTACGAGCACTTCGCGAAAAAAAAAGAAATCAAAATTTTCGGAATTTTTTTCTTTTTCCTCTCTTACTATCAAAGATCTGTCATTTGAGTAACAACAAAACGTCTTTACGAGCACTTCGTGAAAATCAAGAAATCAAGATTTTCGGAATTTTTTCTTTTTACTCTGTTACTAGCTCAGATTTGTCAATTGAGTAGAAAAAGACGTCTCTACGAGCACTTTGCGGAAATCAAGAAATAAAAATTTTAGGATTCTTTCTTTTTACTCTGTTACTATCACAGATCTGTCATTTAGGTAACAACAAAACGTCTCGAAGAGCACTTCGCGAAAATCAAGAAATCAAAATTTTCGGAATTTTTCTCTTTTTACTCGGTTACTAGCTCAGATCTGTCATTTGAGTTACTAGAAACGTCTCTACGAGCACTTTGTCAAAATCAAGAAATCAAAATGTTGGGATTTTTTTTTTCTCTTACTATCACAGATCTGTCATTTGAGTAACAACAAAACATCTCTACGAGCACTTCGCGAAAATCAAGAAATCATAATTTTCGGCATTTTTTTCTTTTTACTCTGTTACTATCACAGAACTGTCAGTTGTGTTACTACAAAACGTCTCTATGAGCACTTTGCGAAAATCAAGAAATGAAAATTTTCGAATATTTTTTTCTTTTTCCTCTCTTACTATCACAGATCTGTCATTCGAGTAACAACAAAACGTCTCTACGAGCACTTCGCGAAAATCAAGAAATTAAAATTTTCTAATTTTTTTTCTTTTTACTCTGTTACTAACTCAGATCTGTCATTTGAGTAGCAACACAACGTCTATACGAGCACTTTGCGAAAATCATGAAATCAAAATTTTAGGAATTTTTTTCTTTTTACTGTTACTGTCACAGATCTGTCATTTGAGTAACAACAATACGTCTCTACGAGCACTTCGCGAAAAAAAGAAATCAAAATTTTCGGAATTTTTTTCTTTTTCCTATGTTACTATCACAGAGCTGTCATTTGAGTAACAACAAAACGTCTCTAAGAGCACTTTGCCAAAATCAAGAAATCAAAATTTTGAGATTTTTTTTCCTCTCTTACTATCACAGATCTGTCATTTGAGTAACGACAAAACGTCTCTACGAGCACTTCGTGAAAATCAAGAAATGAAGACTTGCGGAATGTTTTCTTTTTACTCTGTTACTAGCTCAGATTGTTCAATTGAGTAGCAAAAAACGTCTCTACAAGCGCTTTGCGGAAATCAAGAAATAAAAATTTTAGGATTCTTTCTTTTTACTCTGTTACTATCACAGATCTGTCATTTAGGTAACAAAAAAACGTCTCTAAGAGCACTTCACGAATATCAAGAAATCAAAATTTTCGGAATTTTTCTCTCTTTTTACTCGGTTACTAGCTCAGATCTGTCATTTGAGTTACGAAAAACGAAAAACGAAAAAACGAAAAAAAAAAAATACGAGCACTTTGCCAAAATCAAGAAATCAAAATTTTGGGATTTTTTTTCCTCTCTTACTATCACAGATCTGTCATTTGAGTAACAACAAAACGTCTCTACGAGCACTTCGCGAAAATCAAGAAATCATAATTTTCGGAATTTTTTCTTTTTACTCTGTTAGTAGCTCAGATCTGTTACTTGAGTAGCAACAAAACGTCTTTACGAACACTTTGCGGAATTCAAGAAATCAAAATTTTCGGAATTTTTTTCCTTTTCCTCTCTTTCTATCACAGATCTGTCATTTGAGTAACAACAAAACGTCTCTACGAGCATTTTGCGAAAATCAAGAAATCAAAATTTTCTAATTTTTTTTCTTTTTCCTCTCTGACTATCACAGATCTGTCATTTAGGTAACAACAAAACGTCTCTAAGAGCACTTCGCGAAAATCAAGAAATCAAAATTTTCGGATTTTTTTTTCTTTTTCCTATGTTACTATCACAGATGTGTCATTTGATTTACTACAAAACGTCTCTAAGAGCACTTTGCGGAATTCAAGAAATCAACATTTTCGGAATTTTTCTCTTTTTCCTCTGTTACTAACACAGATCTGTCATTTGAGTAACGACAAAAAGTCCCTACGAGCACTTTGCGAAAATCAAGATCAAAATTTTTGGAATTTTTTCTCTTCCTCAGTTACTATCAAAGATCTGTCATTTGAGTAACAACAAAACGTCTCTACGAGCACTTCGCGAAAATCAAGAAATCCAAATGTTCGGAATTTTTTTCTTTTTACTAGCTCAGATCTGTCATTTGAGTAGCAACAAAGCGTCACTACGAGAACTTTGCGGAATTCAAGAAATAAAATTTTTCGGATTTTTTTTTCCTTTTCCTCTATTACTAGCACAGATCTGTCATGTGAGTAACAAAAAACATCTCTACGAGCACTTTGCAAAAATCATGAAATCAACATTTTCGCAATTTCTTGTTTTTACTCTGTTACTATCACAGATTTGTCATTTGAGTAACAACAAAACGTCTCTACGAGGACTTTGCAAAAATCAAAAAATCTAAATTTTTTTCTTTTTCCTCTGTTACTATCACAGATCTATCATTTTAAGTAACAACAAAACATCTCTACGAGCACTTTGAGAAAAAGAAGATATCATAATTTTCGGAATTTTTTTCTTTTTCCTATTTTACTATCACAGATCTGTCATTTGAGTAACAACAATACATCTCTACGAGCACTTCGCGAAAAAAAAAGAAATCAAAATTTTCGGAATTTTTTTCTTTTTCCTCTCTTACTATCAAAGATCTGTCATTTGAGTAACAACAAAACGTCTTTACGAGCACTTCGTGAAAATCAAGAAATCAAGATTTTCGGAATTTTTTCTTTTTACTCTGTTACTAGCTCAGATTTGTCAATTGAGTAGAAAAAGACGTCTCTACGAGCACTTTGCGAAAATCAAGAAATAAAAATTTTAGGATTCTTTCTTTTTACTCTGTTACTATCACAGATCTGTCATTTAGGTAACAACAAAACGTCTCGAAGAGCACTTCGCGAAAATCAAGAAATCAAAATTTTCGAAATTTTTCTCTTTTTACTCGGTTACTAGCTCAGATCTGTCATTTGAGTTACTAGAAACGTCTCTACGAGCACTTTGTCAAAATCAAGAAATCAAAATTTTGGGATTTTTTTTTTCTCTTACTATCACAGATCTGTCATTTGAGTAACAACAAAACATCTCTACGAGCACTTCGCGAAAATCAAGAAATCATAATTTTCGGCATTTTTTTCTTTTTACTCTGTTACTATCACAGAACTGTCAGTTGTGTTACTACAAAACGTCTCTATGAGCACTTTGCGAAAATCAAGAAATGAAAATTTTCGAATATTTTTTTCTTTTTCCTCTCTTACTATCACAGATCTGTCATTCGAGTAACAACAAAACGTCTCTAAGAGCACTTTGCGGAATTCAAGAAATCAAAATTTTCGGAATTTTTGTCTTTTTCCTCTGTTACTATCACAGATCTGTCATTTGAGTAACGACAAAAAGTCTCTACGAGCACTTTGCGAAAATCAAGAAATCCAAATTTTCGGATTTTTTTTCTTTTTACTCTGTTACTATCTGAGATCTGTCATTTGAGTTACAACAAAACGTCTCTATGAGCACTTTGCGAAAATCAAGAAATCAAAATTTTCGATTTTTTTCTTTTTCCTCTCTTACTACCACAGATCTGTCATTTAGGTAACAACAAAACGTCTCTAAGAGCACTTCGCGAAAATCAAAATTTTCGGAATTTTTTTCTTTTTACTCTGTTACTAGCTCAGATCTGTCATTTGAGCTACAACAAAACGTCTCTATGAGCACTTTGCGAAAATCAAAAAATCTAAATTTTCGGAATTTTTTCTTTTTCCACTCTTACTATCACAGATCTGTCATTTGAGTAACAACAAAACGTCTCTACGAGTATTTCGCGAAAATCAAGAAATTAAATTTTCTGAATTTTTTTCTTTTTATCTGTCATTTGAGTAGCAACAAAGCGTCACTACGAGAACTTTGCGGGATTCAAGAAATCAAATTTTTCGATTTTTTTTCCTTTTCCTCTATTACTAGCACAGATCTGTCATGTGAGTAACAAAAAACGTCTCTACGAGCACTTTGCAAAAATCATGAAATCAACATTTTCGAAATTTTTTTCTTTTTACTCTGTTACTATCACAGATTTGTCATTTGAGTAACAATAAAACGTCTCTACGAGCACTTTGCGAAAATCAAAAAATCTAAATTTTCGGATTTTTTTTTTTTTCCTCTGTTACTATCACAGATCTGTCATTTGAGTAACAACAAAACGTCTCTATGAGCACTTCGCGAAAATCAAGAAATCAAAATTTTCGGAATTTTTTTCTTTTTCCTATGTTACTATCACAGATGTGTCATTTGATTTACTACAATACGTATCTGCGAACACTTTGTGGAATTCAAGAAATCAAAATTTTCGGATTTTTTTTCTTTTTCCTCTGCTACTATCACAGATCTGTCACTTGACTAATGACAAAACGTCTCTACGAGCACTTTGCGAAAATCAAGAAATCCAAATTTTCGGAATTTTTTTCTTTTTACTCTGTTAGTAGCTCAGATATGTCACTTGAGTAGCAACAAAACGTCTTTACGACCACTTTGCGGAATTCAAGAAATCAAATTTTTCTGAATTTTTTTCTTTTTCCTCTGTTTCTAACACAGATCTGTCATTTGAGTAACTACAAAACGTCTCTACGAGCATTTTGCGAAAATCAAGAAATCAAAATTTTCTAATTTTTTTCTTATTCCTCTCTTACTATCACAGATCTGTCATTTAGGTAACAACAAAACGTCTCTAAGAGCACTTCGCGAAAATCAAGAAATCAAAATTTTCAGATTTTTTTTTCTTTTTCCTATGTTACTATCACAGATGTGTCATTTGATTTACTACAAAACGTCTCTGCGAACACTTTGCGGAATTCAAGAAATCAAAATTTTCGGAATTTTTTTTTCCTCTGTTTATATCACAGATCTGTCATTTGAGTAACTACAAAACGTCTCTATGAGCACCTTGCGAAAATAAAGAAATCAAAATTTTCGGATTTTTTTTCTTTTTACTCTGTTACTAGCTCAGATCTGTCATTTGAGTTACTACAAAACGTCTCTACGAGCACTTTGCGAAAATCAAGAAGTCAAAATTTTCGTATTTTTTTTTTTTTCTTTTCTTACTATCACAGATCTGTCATTTCAGTTACTACAAAACGTCTCTACGAGCACTTCGCGAAAATCAAGAAATTAAAATTTTCTAAATTTTTTTCTTTTTACTCTGTTACTAGCTCAGATCTGTCATTTGAGTAGTAACAGAACGTCTATACGAACACTTTGCGAAAATCATGAAATCAAATTTTTTTTTTCTTTTTACTGTTACTGTCACAGATCTCTCATTTGAGTAACAACAAAACGTCTCTACGAGCTCTTCGCGAAAATCAAGAAATTAAAATTTTCTAATTTTTTTTCTTTTTACTCTGTTACTAACTCAGATCTGTCATTTGAGTAGCAACACAACGTCTATACGAGCACTTTGCGAAAATCATGAAATCAAAATTTTAGGAATTTTTTTCTTTTTACTGTTACTGTCACAGATCTGTCATTTGAGTAACAACAATACGTCTCTACGAGCACTTCGCGAAAAAAAGAAATCTAAATTTTCGGAATTTTTTTCTTTTTCCTATGTTACTATCACAGAGCTGTCATTTGAGTAACAACAAAACGTCTCTAAGAGCACTTTGCCAAAATCAAGAAATCAAAATTTTGAGATTTTTTTTCCTCTCTTACTATCACAGATCTGTCATTTGAGTAACGACAAAACGTCTCTGCGAACACTTTGCGGAATTCAAGAAATCAAAATTTTCGGAATTTTTTTCTTTTTCCTCTGCTACTATCACAGATCTGTCACTTGAGTAACGACAAAACGTCTCTACGAGCCCTTTGCGAAAATCAGGAAATTAAAATTTTCGGAATTTTTTTTCTTCCTCTGTTACTATCAAAGTTCTGTCATTTGAGTAAAACAAAACGTCTCTACGAGCACTTCGCGAAAATCAAGAAATCAAAATTTTCGGATTTTTTTTTCTTTTTCCTATGTTACTATCACATATGTGTCATTTGATTTACTACAAAACGTCTCTGCGAACACTTTGCGGAATTCAAGAAATCAAAATTTTCGTGATTTTTCTCTTTTTCCTCTGTTACTAACACAGATCTGTCATTTGAGAAACGACAAAACGTCTCTACGCGAAAATCAAGATCAAAATTTTTGGAATGTTTTTTCTTCCTCTGTTACTCTCAAAGTTCTGTCATTTGAGTATCAACAAAACGTCTCTACGAGTACTTCGCGAAAATCAAGAAATCCCAATTTTCGGAATTTTTTTCTTTTTACTCTGTTACTAGCACAGATCTGTCATTTGAATAGCAACAAAACGTCTCTACGAACACTTTGCGGAATTCAAGAAATCAAAATTTTCGATTTTTTTTTTCCTCTCTTACTATCACAGATCTGTTACTTAGGTAACAATAAAAAGTTTCTAAGAGCACTTCGCGAAAATCAAGAAATCAAAATTTTCGGAATTTTTTCCTTTTTACTCTGTTACTAGCTAAGATCTGTCATTTGAGTTACTACAAAACGTCTCTACGAGCACTTCGCGAAACTCAAGAAATCAAAATTTTCGAAATTTTTTTCTTTTTACTCTGTTACTAGCTCTAAGAGCACTTTGCCAAAATCAAGAAATCAAAATTTTGAGATTTTTTTCCTCTCTTACTATCACAGATCTGTCATTTGAGTAACGACAAAACGTCTCTGCGAACACTTTGCGGAATTCAAGAAATCAAAATTTTCGGATTTTTTTTCTTTTTCCTCTGTTACTATCACAGATCTGTCATTTGAGTAACGACAAAAAGTCTCTACGAGCACTTTGCGAAAATCAAGATCAAAATTTTTGGAATTTTTTTTCTTCCTGTTACTATCAAAGATCTGTCATTTGAGTAACAACAAAACGTCTCTACGAGGACTTTGCGAAAATCAACTAAATTTTCGGAATTTTTTTCTTTTTCCTCTGTTACTATCACAGATCTGTCATTTGAGTAACAACAAAACGTCTCTACGAGCACTCCGCGAAAATCCACAAATCAACATTTTCGGAATATTTTTCTTTTTCCTCTCTTACTATCACAGATCTGTCATTTGAGTTACTACAAACGTCTCTACGAGCACTTCGCGAAAATCAAGAAATTAAATCTTTCTAAATTTTTTTCTTTTTACTCTGTTACTAGCTCAGATCTGTCATTTGAGTAGCAACAGAACGTCTATACGAGCACTTTGCGAAAATCAGGAAATCAAAATTTTAGGATTTTTTTCTTTTTACTGTTACTGTCACAGATCTGTCATTTGAGTAACAACAAAATATCTCTACGAGCACTTTGCGAAAAAGAAGAAATCATAATTTTCGGAATTTCTTTCTTTTTCCTATGTTACTATCACAGATCTGTCATTTGAGTAACAACAATACGTCTCTACGAGCACTTCGCGAAAAAAAAGAAATCAAAATTTTCGGTTTTTTTTCTTTTTTCCTCTCTTACTATCACAGATCTGTCATTTAGGTAACAACAAAACGTCTCTAAGAGCACTTCGCGAAAAGCACAAAATCAAAATTTTCGATTTTTTTCTTTTTCCTCTCTTACTATCACAGATCTGTCATTTAGGTAACAACAAAACGTCTCTAAGAGCACTTCGCGAAAAGCAAGAAATCAAAATTTTCGGATTTTTTTTCTTTTTCCACTCTTACTATCACAGATCTGTCATTTGAGTAACAACAAAACGTCTCTACGAGTACTTCGTGAAAATCAAGAAATCAAGATTTTCGGAATTTTTTCTTTTTACTCTGTTACTAGCTCAGATTTGTCAATTGAGTAGTAAAAAACGTCTCTACGAGCACTTTGCGGAAATCAAGAAATAAAAATTTTAGGATTCTTTCTTTTTACTGTGTTACTATCACAGATCTGTCATTTAGGTAACAACAAAACGTCTCTAAGAGCACTTCGCGAAAATCAAGAAATCAAAATTTTCGGAATTTTTCTCTTTTTACTCGGTTACTAGCTCAGATCTGTCATTTGAGTTACTAAAAACGTCTCTACGAGCACTTTGCCAAAATCAAGAAATCAAAATTTTGGGATTTTTTTTCCTCTCTTACTATCACAGATCTGTCATTTAAGTAACAACAAAACGTCTCTACGAGCACTTCGCGAAAATCAAGAAATCATAATTTTCGGAATTTTTTTCTTTTTACTCTGTTACTATCACAGAACTGTCATTTGTGTTACTACAAAACGTCTCTATGAGCACTTTGCGAAAATCAAGAAATCAAAATTTTCGAATATTTTTTTCTTTTTCCTCTCTTACTATCACAGATCTGTCATTTGAGTAACAACAAAACGTCTCTAAGAGCACTTCGCGAAAACAAAGTAATTAAAATTTTCTAATTTTTTTTTATTTTACTATGTTGCTATATCAGATCTGTCATTTGATTAGCAACAGAACGTCTATACGAGCACTTTGCGAAAATCAAGAAATCAAAATTTTCGGAATTTTTGTCTTCCTCTGTTACTATCACAGATCTGTCATTTGAGTAACGACAACACGTCTCTGCGAACACTTTGCGGAATTCAAGAAATCAAAATTTTCGGAATTTTTTTCTTTTTCCTCTGTTACTATCACAGATCTGTCATTTGAGTAACGACAAAAAGTCTCTACGAGCACTTTGCGAAAATCAAGATCAAAATTTTTGGAATTTTTTTTCTTCCTCTGTTACTATCAAAGATCTCTCATTTGAGTAACAACAAAACGTCTCTACGAGCACTTCGCGAAAATCAAGAAATCCAAATTTTCGGATTTTTTTTCTTTTTACTCTGTTACTAGCTGAGATCTGTCATTTGAGTTACAACAAAACGTCTCTATGAGCACTTTGCGAAAATCAAGAAATCAAAATTTTCGATTTTTTTTTTTCCTCTCTTACTACCACAGATATGTCATTTGAGTAATGACAAAAAGTCTCTACGAGCACTTTGCGAAAATCAAGATCAAAATTTTTGGAATTTTTTTCTTCCTCTGTTCTATCAAAGATCTCTCATTTGAGTAACAACAAAACGTCTCTACGAGCACTTCGCGAAAATCAAGAAATCCAAATTTTCGGATTTTTTTCTTTTTACTCCGTTACTAGCTGAGATCTGTCATTTGAGTTACAACAAAACGTCTCTATGAGCACTTTGCGAAAATCAAGAAATCAAAATTTTCGATTTTTTTCTTTTTCCTCTCTTACTACCACAGATCTGTCTTTTAGGTAACAACAAAACGTCTCTAAGAGCACTTCGCGAAAGTCAAAATTTTCGGAATTTTTTTCTTTTTACTCTGTTACTAGTTCAGATCTGTCATTTGAGTTACTACAAAACCGCTCTACGAGCATTTCGCGAAAATCAAGAAATCAAAATTTTCGGATTTTTTTTCTTTTTACTCTGTTACTATCACAGATCTGTCATTTGTGTTACTACAAAACGTCTCTACGAGCACATTGCGAAAATCAAAAAATCTAAATTTTCGGAATTTTTTCTTTTTCCACTCTTACTATCACAGATCTGTCATTTGAGTAACAACAAAACGTCTCTACGAGTATTTCGCGAAAATCAAGAAATTAAAATTTTCGGAATTTTTTTCTTTTTACTAGCTCATATCTGTCATTTGAGTAGCAACAAAGCGTCACTACGAGAACTTTGCGGAATTCAAGAAATCAAATTTTTCGATTTTTTTTTCCTTTTCCTCTATTACTAGCACAGATCTGTCATGTGAGTAACAAAAAACGTCTCTACGAGCAAAAATCATGAAATCAACATTTTCGAAATTTTTTTCTTTTTACTCTGTTACTATCACAGATTTGTCATTTGAGTAACAACAAAACGTCTCTACGAGCACTTTGCGAAAATCAAAAAATCTAAATTTTTGGAATTTTTTTCTTTTTCCTCTGTTACTATCACAGATCTGTCATTTGAGTAACAACAAAACATCTCTATGAGCACTTCGCGAAAATCAAGAAATCAAAATTTTCGGAATTTTTCTCTTTTTACTCGGTTACTAGCTCCGATCTGTCATTTGAGTTACTAAAAACGTCTCTACGAGCACTTTGCCAAAATCAAGAAATCAAAATTTTGGGATTTTTTTTCCTCTCTTACTATCACAGATCTGTCATTTAAGTAACAACAAAACGTCTCTACGAGCACTTCGCGAAAATCAAGAAATCATAATTTTCGGAATTTTTTTCTTTTTCCTATGTTACTATCATATATGTGTCATTTGATTTACTACAAAACGTCTCTGCGAACACTTTGCGGAATTCAAGAAATCAAAATTTTCGTGATTTTTCTCTTTTTCCTCTGTTACTAACACAGATCTGTCATTTGAGTAACGACAAAAAGTCTCTACGAGCACTTTGCGAAAATCAAGATCAAAATTTTTGGAATTTTTTTTCTTCCTCTGTTACTATCAAAGTTCTGTCATTTGAGTATCAACAAAACGTCTCTACGAGTACTTCGCGAAAATCAAGAAATCCCAATTTTCGGAATTTTTTTCTTTTTACTCTGTTACTAGCACAGATCTGTCATTTGAATAGCAACAAAACGTCTCTACGAACACTTTGCGGAATTCAAGAAATCAAAATTTTCGGAATTTTTTTCTTTTTCCTCTGTTTATATCACAGATCTGTCATTTGAGTAACTACAAAACGTCTCTATGAGCACCTTGCGAAAATCAAGAAATCAAAATTTTCGATTTTTTTTCTTTTTCCTCTCTTACTATCACAGAACTGTCACTTAGGTAACAATAAAAAGTTTCTAAGAGCACTTCGCGAAAATCAAGAAATCAAAATTTTCGGAATTTTTTCCTTTTTACTCTGTTACTAGCTAAGATCTGTCATTTGAGTTACTACAAAACGTCTCTACGAGCACTTCGCGAAACTCAAGAAATCAAAATTTTCGAATTTTTTTTCTTTTTACTCTGTTACTAGCTCAGATCTGTCATTTGAGTTACTACAAAACGTCTCTACGAGCATTTCGCGAAAATCAAGAAATCAAAATTTTCGGATTTTTTTTCATTTTACTCTGTTACTATCACAGATCTGTCATTTGTGTTACTACAAAACGTCTCGACGAGCACTTCGCGAAAATCAAAAAATCTAAATTTTCGGATTTTTTTTCTTTTTCCACTCTTACTATCACAGATCTGTCATTTGAGTAACAACAAAACGTCTCTACGAGCACTTCGCGAATATCAACAAATCATAATTTTCAGAATTTTTTTCTTTTTACTCTGTTACTATCACAGATCTGTCATTTGTGTTACTATAAAACGTCTCTAAGAGCACTTTGCGAAAATCAAGAAATCAAAATTTTCGAATATTTTTTTCTTTTTCCTCTCTTACTATCACAGAGCTGTCATTTGAGTAACAACAAAACGTCTCTACGAGTATTTCGCGAAAATCAAGAAATTAAAATTTTCGGAATTTTTTTCTTTTTACTAGCTCAGATCTGTCATTTGAGTAGCAACAAAGCGTCACTACGAGAACTTTGCGGAATTCAAGAAATCAAATTTTTCGATTTTTTTTCCTTTTCCTATATTACTAGCACAGATCTGGCATGTGAGTAACAAAAAACGTCTCTACGAGCAAAAATCATGAAATCAACATTTTCGAATTTTTTTTCTTTTTACTCTGTTACTATCACAGATTTGTCATTTGAGTAACAACAAAACGTCTCTACGAGCACTTTGCGAAAATCAAAAAATCTAAATTTTTGGAATTTTTTTCTTTTTCCTCTGTTACTATCACAGATCTGTCATTTGAGTAACAACAAAACATCTCTATGAGCACTTCGCGAAAATAAAGAAATCAAAATTTTCTGATTTTTTTTTCTTTTTCGTATGTTACTATCACAGATGTGTCATTTGATTTACTACAAAACGTCTCTGCGAACACTTTGCGGAATTCAAGAAATCAAAATTTTCGGAATTTTTGTCTTTTTCCTCTGTTACTATCACAGATCTGTCATTTGAGTAACGACAAAACGTCTCTGCGAACACTTTGCGGAATTCAAGAAATCAAAATTTTCGGAATTTTTTTCTTTTTCCTCTGTTACTATCACAAATCTGTCATTTGAGTAACGACAAAAAGTCTCTACGAGCACTTTGCGAAAATCAAGATCAAAATTTTTGGAATTTTTTTTCTTCCTCTGTTACTATCAAAGATCTCTCATTTGAGTAACAACAAAACGTCTCTACGAGCACTTCGCGAAAATCAAGAAATCCAAATTTTCGGATTTTTTTTCTTTTTACTCTGTTACTAGCTGAGATCTGTCATTTGAGTTACAACAAAACGTCTCTATGAGCACTTTGCGAAAATCAAGAAATCAAAATTTTCGATTTTTTTCTTTTTCCTCTTTTACTACCACAGATCTGTCATTTGAGTAACGACAAAAAGTCTCTACGAGCACTTTGCGAAAATCAAGATCAAAATTTTTGGAATTTTTTTCTTCCTCTGTTCTATCAAAGATCTCTCATTTGAGTAACAACAAAACGTCTCTACGAGCACTTCGCGAAAATCAAGAAATCCAAATTTTCGGATTTTTTTCTTTTTACTCTGTTACTAGCTGAGATCTGTCATTTGAGTTACAACAAAACGTCTCTATGAGCACTTTGCGAAAATCAAGAAATCAAAATTTTCGATTTTTTTCTTTTTCCTCTCTTACTACCACAGATCTGTCTTTTAGGTAACAACAAAACGTCTCTAAGAGCACTTCGCGAAAATCAAAATTTTCGGAATTTTTTTCTTTTTACTCTGTTACTAGCTCAGATCTGTCATTTGAGTTACTACAAAACGGCTCTACGAGCATTTCGCGAAAATCAAGAAATCAAAATTTTCGGATTTTTTTTCTTTTTAAAAAAAAAAAAAAAAACCTTTATTGGCATACTATATATACATTTCTATTGCACTATCTACATTTTCATGTGCTTGCCCTTTCCCTTACGTCCCGCGGTTGCCCTCCTATTCTCTCCTTTTCTCTTTTCTTCTCCCTGCATCTCTTTATTTTTTTCATAATCGCCAATCCACCTCCTGTCTCATCCAAAGTCTTTTTCCAATTTCTTCCCTTTATTTTCTCCTCCTTACTCCATTCTAACTCTTCACACTCCTCTAACCAATGTTTCCACTCATCTGTCCCCCCTCGCAGAACTCACATTTTCTGTACCCATTATTCATCCAATATTTGTTATTTTTCTCCTCACTTCCGCACCTGAATCTAGCTATGATTCTTTCCTCCATCCCCGATCTTTCCCCTTTCAGATAATCTGGTCTTCCCCCATATGCGCAGATATCTATGTATCTTTTATTATAAATTGCCTTCCTCATTTTCCCTTCTCTTCCTTGGGCTTCTACCTGCTTCCATATTTCCCCGATTTCTCCCTCCATCCCCTTCCCGTCTTTCCTTAGCCTCATTGCTTCCTTCCAATCTATCCCTGCTTTTTCGTAAAGCTTCTTCCTATCCCCCTCCCATTTTGATACTTCTTCCTTTCCCTTTTCTCTCGTCACCATCTCCCTTAACGCCATCTTACCCAACCTCTCCTCCCCCTCCATCCACTTCCCCAGCTCATATCTGATTACCCGTCTTCCCGCCTCTAATGCCATCTTATCCTGCCCTGCCTCCTGCAGTACTATGTATTCTGGTGTCGATCTCTCTATCCCTAAAGCCTTTTTCAATTCCCCCTGCCATCTTATCTCCATACTTCTCTCTTCTTTGACTCCCCATACTTCGGCCCCATACATCAGTATGCTTTTGACGCACACCTCCCATATTTTCATTCTCTCCCCAAATTTGACGTCCCTTTTATTCCACAAGTTCCTTATTATCCCTTCTTCCGCTTTCCTAGCTTTCTCTCCTACCTGTTTCATATGTTTGCTCCAATTATTCCCGCTCGTCCATGCTGCTCCGAGATACATCCACCCATCTACTTCCTCGATCTCTTCGCCTTTCCACACCAACTTCATCCGCTTTCTTTTCCCCCCACCTTTTCTAAATACCATTATCTTTGTTTTTTCGACGTTTATTTCCATCTTCCTTATCTCTAGGTATTTCTCCAACCTTCTCCCAGCTCCCTTTAACCCTTCCTCCGTCTCTGCCAACACCGCAACGTCGTCAGCAAATGCTAACGTCCAAATCCTCTTTCGCCCTATCCTAACCCCCCCTTCTTGCCCTCTCCTTAATACCTCTTCCATCTCCGATGTGTAAATGTTATATAATTTTGGGCTCAATGGGCACCCCTGTCTCAGTCCTCTTGTTATTCTGAACTTTCCCGTTGTCTGACTGCCCACTCTTACCTCGCACCATGTTTCCTCATACAGTTCTTCCGTCTTCTTCCTCAACCCTTCTGATATTCCCACTCTTTCCATCGTGTTCCATAATATCTTCCTATCCACCCTGTCGAATGCTGCTCTAAGATCCATGAACATTACATACAACTTCCCTCTTTTCCTTGACCTTTCCCTCTCTGCTAAGTAGTTGAGAATGTAAATATTATCCCTTGTTCCCCTGCCCTTCCTAAAACCCGCCTGCCCTTCTGGTAAAATCCCCATTCTCTCTACTTCTACGTCCATTCTTTCCGCCATCATCCCCACGTAAATCTTATAAACCTCATCCATTAGCGTTATCCCCCTATAATTCTTGACATCTTCCTTGTTACCTCTTTTCCATATAGGCACCACCACACCCTTTTTCCATCCTTCTGGTATCTCTCTTCTATCCAACCATACCTCGTTTATCCCTCTCAGGAGGCTCCTCCACACCTCTTCTGTCGCATATATCAATGCATTACTGTCAACTCCATCTTCTCCGGGGGCCTTCCCCTTCTTTAACTTGTTCCTCCCTTTCATTATTTCTTCCCACGTGAATTCTTCTCTTTCCATCTCCCCCTGCCCTGTCTCTTGTCTATTTTTCTCGTTTCCCCCTCCCTCATCTGATCCTCCTAGCAACTCCATATAATGCCTTTTCCATTCCTCTAATTCTATCGACTCCCCTCCTCGTTCGGCTCTTCCTTTTTTTCTTCTCAAATAACTCCAAATCTCCTTCTCCCCCTCTAGTCCCCTTACCTCTTCTATGTCCCTCTCCTGTTGTTCTCTTTTTTTTCTCTCCCATAGGGTTTTCTGTTTTCTCTTCTCCTCCCCGTATTCCTCCCAGCTCTTTACCCCTTCCTTCGCCTCTCTCAATTTTTTCCTAACTTCCCTTTTCTCTCTTCTGCACTCTTCATCAAACCATGTGTTTCCATCTCCTCTTCCTCTCATCTTCTTTGTTATCGCCTTCCCCATTAATTCCACTATCGCCTCTATCCTCGTAATTTCCTTCCAGTCTATCCTTTTTAGTTCCTCTTCATATTTTCCTCTTGCCACTTCTCCCCATTCATTTCTTAGTCTCTTAATGTCTCCCTTATCTTTTCCTTCCTTCTCTCTCTTCGTCACTCTCATTCCTACTCCAACCTCCAATGGCATGTGATCTGATTCTGACCTTTCACCCACCCTAAATTCCATTAACTCTTTTTCCATCTCCTCATTTATTACAACGTAATCTATCACCGACCTGCCATTTGGGCCCACGTAAGTGAATTCTCCTTCTCCATCCCCCCATTTCCCTCCATTTAACTTGCTCCATCTCCCTTCTTCCAACCACTCATTTAATACTTTTCCCTCCGCATTTATTAATACGTCTTTTGACTTCCTTTCTTCTCTTCCCTCTCTCCCTCTCCATCCTGCCATTTTTTCCACTATTCCTGTTCTTGCATTCATGTCTCCCCCTATCATCACTGCTTCTTCTACCCCTTCAGTCGCTTCTTCTATTTCTTTTATTATGTCCTTCATTCTTTGATTGCTGTATATCGTGAAAATTTCCCACCATCTTCCATTATTCAAAATTCTTCTTACTTGCATGTTGTCTGACCCGCTTTCAGCTCCCTTTACTTCCTCTTCCCATTTACTCTTTACCCCCGTTATTATACCTCCCCTTGCTCTCCCCCTCCCCTCTCCTTTTTGAGCTCCCTGACACTTCCATCTAAACCCTCCTGGCATCTTGTCCTTTATCGTCACCCATGTTTTGCTATCTACCCACGTTTCCACCAATCCCATAAAATCAAATTCTTCCATATAACGCACTAACCCGCTGTACTCTCCCTCTTCTCCCTGTATCCATTTCTTCAACCCCGCTATATTCCAAAAACACGCTTTGAATCCCCTCTTATTCTCCTCCTCTCTCTCCTTGTCCGATCCCCTACTTTCCCATGCTCTTCCCGTTTTTCTCTCCCCCCCCTTGTTTTGTCTTAGTTTTTTGGCACGAGTGTTTCTTTCGCCCCATCCCACACCCACCAATTATTTTCTATTTTCAGCTTTCTATACCCCATTTTCACCCTCCGTCCTTGTTCTTTTTCCTTCACTGCTTGCTTCCATATCTCCCGTTGAACCTCTCTTTCCTTCTCCGTCAGGTCATGGTCAATGAATACCCGTTTTCCTCCCAATCTCGCTTTATTGCTCATTACCTTTTCTTTCTCCTCTCCAGATTTCATTTTCACTAAAATGACCTCTTTTCCTTTCCCCCCCATCCTGTATACTTCCTCTATTTCCGCCACCACCTGCATTTCCTTTTCCATCCACTTCTCCAACTGCTTTTTCTCCTCTCCCTTTTCCAGCTCTAATCCTCTTATTACCATATTGTTTCTTTTTTCTTTCTTTTCCAACCATTCCAATTTATCTTCCATTTTTCTAACTCTCCCCTCAACCTCTCCTTTTTCCTCCTTCCATTTCGCCTCCATCTTTTCCCTCGTCTCCCTATCCTCCTTTAACTCTCTTCTCAGTTCCGCATTTTCTCTTCTCATTTCCTTCATTTCTTTCATTAGTTCTCTGATTAGCTCTATCACGCTTTCACTCTCCGTATCTTTCTCTCTATCCTCCTCTTTCCTCCCAACCCCCTTCTCTCTCTCTTTTGATCTGGCTAATTTCCTACTCCTCGTGAACATCTCTGGAACTTTTTCCCCCGCACTTCCTGATCCGTCCCTGTACGCCATTTAAATGTTTCTCTCACTTTAAAACTATCCCGCCGGGACTCACCCCCTTCTTTATTTAAATGTCTAACCTCTCGCTTTTTAAAATAGACGCCACCACTGTGTCACGCAAATAGTAACGTCTTTCCCGGGCTTTCCCCTCGAAGGAAATCGTACTATAAACTTACCGCGCGATGACCGTACCCAAAGAAAGGATCCAAAAACCAGCCCGGCAAAAACGCGTCCGTACTCGCTGCTCGTAAACAACTTTATACCTTGTTTATTACTTGGTCCACTTCTCGCTATTATATCTTCGTCCCCTAATTACCGATTTCCTCGCGGAAACCACTACCACTTAGCTTTACTCTTCCACTATTTTCTGGTACCACTTTTACCCCCAATAGTCCCTTTTTTCCCTACCAAAACTTTTCTTTTCTTTTTACTCTGTTACTATCACAGATCTGTCATTTGTGTTACTACAAAACGTCTCTACGAGCACATTGCGAAAATCAAAAAATCTAAATTTTCGGAATTTTTTCTTTTTCCACTCTTACTATCACAGATCTGTCATTTGAGTAACAACAAAACGTCTCTACGAGTATTTCGCGAAAATCAAGAAATTAAAATTTTCGGAATTTTTTCTTTTTACTAGCTCAGATCTGTCATTTGAGTAGCAACAAAGCGTCACTACGAGAACTCTGCGGAATTCAAGAAATCAAATTTTTCGATTTTTTTCCTTTTCCTCTATTACTAGCACAGATCTGTCATGTGAGTAACCAAAAACGTCTCTACGAGCAAAAATCATGAAATCAACATTTTCGAAATTTTTTTTCTTTTTACTCTGTTACTATCACAGATTTGTCATTTGAGGAACAACAAAACGTCTCTACGAGCACTTTGCGAAAATCAAAAAATCTAAATTTTTGGAATTTTTTTCTTTTTCCTCTGTTACTATCACAGATCTGTCATTTGAGTAACAACAAAACATCTCTATGAGCACTTCGCGAAAATCAAGAAATCAAAATTTTCGGAATTTTTTTCTTTTTCCTATGTTACTATCACAGATGTATCATTTGATTTAATACAATACGTATCTGCGAACACTTTGCGGAATTCAAGAAATCAAAATTTTCGGAATTTTTTTCTTTTTCCTCTGCTACTATCACAGATCTGTCACTTGAGTAACGACAAAACGTCTCTACGAGCCCTTTGCGAAAATCAGGAAATTAAAATTTTCGGAATTTTTTTTCTTCCTCTGTTACTATCAAAGTTCTGTCATTTGAGTAAAACAAAACGTCTCTACGAGCACTTCGCGAAAATCAAGAAATCAAAATTTTCGGATTTTTTTTTTCTTTTTCCTATGTTACTATCACATATGTGTCATTTGATTTACTACAAAACGTCTCTGCGAACACTTTGCGGAATTCAAGAAATCAAAATTTTCGTGATTTTTCTCTTTTTCCTCTGTTACTAACACAGATCTGTCATTTGAGTAACGACAAAAAGTCTCTACGAGCACTTTGCGAAAATCAAGATCAAAATTTTTGGAATGTTTTTTCTTCCTCTGTTACTATCAAAGTTCTGTCATTTGAGTATCAACAAAACGTCTCTACGAGTACTTCGCGAAAATCAAGAAATCCCAATTTTCGGAATTTTTTTCTTTTTACTCTGTTACTAGCACAGATCTGTCATTTGAATAGCAACAAAACGTCTCTACGAACACTTTGCGGAATTCAAGAAATCAAAATTTTCGGAATTTTTTTCTTTTTCCTCTGTTTATATCACAGATCTGTCATTTGAGTAACTACAAAACGTCTCTATGAGCACCTTGCGAAAATCAAGAAATCAAAATTTTCGATTTTTTTTCTTTTTCCTCTCTTACTATCACAGATCTGTCACTTAGGTAACAATAAAAAGTTTCTAAGAGCACTTCGCGAAAATCAAGAAATCAAAATTTTCGGAATTTTTTCCTTTTTACTCTGTTACTAGCTAAGATCTGTCATTTGAGTTACTACAAAACGTCTCTACGAGCACTTCGCGAAACTCAAGAAATCAAAATTTTCGAATTTTTTTTCTTTTTACTCTGTTACTAGCTCAGATCTGTCATTTGAGTTACTACAAAACGTCTCTACGAGCATTTCGCGAAAATCAAGAAATCAAAATTTTCGGATTTTTTTTCATTTTACTCTGTTACTATCACAGATCTGTCATTTGTGTTACTACAAAACGTCTCGACGAGCACTTCGCGAAAATCAAAAAATCTAAATTTTCGGATTTTTTTTCTTTTTCCACTCTTACTATCACAGATCTGTCATTTGAGTAAAACAAAACGTCTCTACGAGCACTTCGCGAAAATCAAGAAATCAAAATTTTCGGATTTTTTTTTTCTTTTTCCTATGTTACTATCACATATGTGTCATTTGATTTACTACAAAACGTCTCTGCGAACACTTTGCGGAATTCAAGAAATCAAAATTTTCGTGATTTTTCACTTTTTCCTCTGTTACTAACACAGATCTGTCATTTGAGTAACGACAAAAAGTCTCTACGAGCACTTTGCGAAAATCAAGATCAAAATTTTTGGAATTTTTTTTCTTCCTGTTACTATCAAAGATCTGTCATTTGAGTAACAACAAAACGTCTCTACGAGGACTTTGCGAAAATCAACAAATCTAAATTTTCGGAATTTTTTTCTTTTTCCTCTGTTACTATCACAGATCTATCATTTGAGTAACAACAAAACGTCTCTACGAGCACTCCGCGAAAATCCACAAATCAACATTTTCGGAATATTTTTCTTTTTCCTCTCTTACTATCACAGATCTGTCATTTGAGTTACTACAAACGTCTCTACGAGCACTTCGCGAAATCAAGAAATTAAATCTTTCTAAATTTTTTTCTTTTTACTCTGTTACTAGCTCAGATCTGTCATTTGAGTAGCAACAGAACGTCTATACGAGCACTTTGCGAAAATCAGGAAATCAAAATTTTAGGATTTTTTTCGTTTTACTGTTACTGTCACAGATCTGTCATTTGAGTAACAACAAAACATCTCTACGAGCACTTTGCGAAAAAGAAGAAATCATAATTTTCGGAATTTCTTTCTTTTTCCTATGTTACTATCACAGATCTGTCATTTGAGTAACAACAATACGTCTCTACGAGCACTTCGCGAAAAAAAAGAAATCAAAATTTTCGGTTTTTTTTTCTTTTTCCTCTCTTACTATCACAGATCTGTCATTTAGGTAACAACAAAACGTCTCTAAGAGCACTTCGCGAAAAGCACAAAATCAAAATTTTCGATTTTTTTCTTTTTCCTCTCTTACTATCACAGATCTGTCATTTAGGTAACAACAAAACGTCTCTAAGAGCACTTCGCGAAAAGCAAGAAATCAAAATTTTCGGATTTTTTTCTTTTTACTCTGTTACTAGCTCAGATCTGTCATTTGAGTTACTACAAAACGTCTCTACGAGCATTTCGCGAAAATCAAGAAATCAAAATTTTCGGAATTTTTTTCTTTTTACTCTGTTAGTATCACAGATCTGTCATTTGAGTAACGACAAAACGTCTCCACGAGCACTTTGCGAAAATCAAAAAATCTAAATTTTCGGAATTTTTTTCTTTTTCCACTCTTACTATCACAGATCTGTCATTTGAGTAACAACAAAACGTCTCTACGAGTACTTCGTGAAAATCAAGAAATCAAGATTTTCGGAATTTTTTCTCTTTACTCTGTTACTAGCTCAGATTTGTCAATTGAGTAGTAAAAAACGTCTCTACGAGCACTTTGCGGAAATCAAGAAATAAAAATTTTAGGATTCTTTCTTTTTACTGTGTTACTATCACAGATCTGTCATTTAGGTAACAACAAAACGTCTCTAAGAGCACTTCGCGAAAATCAAGAAATCAAAATTTTCGGAATTTTTCTCTTTTTACTCGGTTACTAGCTCAGATCTGTCATTTGAGTTACTAAAAACGTCTCTACGAGCACTTTGCCAAAATCAAGAAATCAAAATTTTGGGATTTTTTTTCCTCTCTTACTATCACAGATCTGTCATTTAAGTAACAACAAAACGTCTCTACGAGCACTTCGCGAAAATCAAGAAATCATAATTTTCGGATTTTTTTTCTTTTTACTCTGTTACTATCACAGAACTGTCATTTGTGTTACTACCAAACGTCTCTATGAGCACTTTGCGAAAATCAAGAAATCAAAATTTTCGAATATTTTTTTCTTTTTCCTCTCTTACTATCACAGATCTGTCATTTGAGTAACAACAAAACGTCTCTAAGAGCACTTCGCGAAAATAAAGTAATTAAAATTTTCTAAATTTTTTTTATTTTACTATGTTGCTATATCAGATCTGTCATTTCATTAGCAACAGAACGTCTATACGAGCACTTTGCGAAAATCAAGAAATCAAAATTTTCGGAATTTTTGTCTTTTTCCTCTGTTACTATCACAGATCTGTCATTTGAGTAACGACAAAACGTCTCTGCGAACACTTTGCGGAATTCAAGAAATCAAAATTTTCGGAATTTTTTTCTTTTTCCTCTGTTACTATCACAGATCTGTCATTTGAGTAACGACAAAAAGTCTCTACGAGCACTTTGCGAAAATCAAGATCAAAATTTTTGGAATTTTTTTTCTTCCTCTGTTACTATCAAAGATCTCTCATTTGAGTAACAACAAAACGTCTCTACGAGCACTTCGCGAAAATCAAGAAATCCAAATTTTCGGATTTTTTTTCTTTTTACTCTGTTACTAGCTGAGATCTGTCATTTGAGTTACAACAAAACGTCTCTATGAGCACTTTGCGAAAATCAAGAAATCAAAATTTTCGATTTTTTTCTTTTTCCTCTCTTACTACCACAGATCTGTCATTTGAGTAATGACAAAAAGTCTCTACGAGCACTTTGCGAAAATCAAGATCAAAATTTTTGGAATTTTTTTCTTCCTCTGTTCTATCAAAGATCTCTCATTTGAGTAACAACAAAACGTCTCTACGAGCACTTCGCGAAAATCAAGAAATCCAAATTTTCGGATTTTTTTCTTTTTACTCTGTTACTAGCTGAGATCTGTCATTTGAGTTACAACAAAACGTCTCTATGAGCACTTTGCGAAAATCAAGAAATCAAAATTTTCGATTTTTTTCTTTTTCCTCTCTTACTACCACAGATCTGTCTTTTAGGTAACAACAAAACGTCTCTAAGAGCACTTCGCGAAAGTCAAAATTTTCGGAATTTTTTTCTTTTTACTCTGTTACTAGTTCAGATCTGTCATTTGAGTTACTACAAAACCGCTCTACGAGCATTTCGCGAAAATCAAGAAATCAAAATTTTCGGATTTTTTTCTTTTTACTCTGTTACTATCACAGATCTGTCATTTGTGTTACTACAAAACGTCTCTACGAGCACATTGCGAAAATCAAAAAATTTAAATTTTCGGAATTTTTTCTTTTTCCACTCTTACTATCACAGATCTGTCATTTGAGTAACAACAAAACGTCTCTACGAGTATTTCGCGAAAATCAAGAAATTAAAATTTTCGGAATTTTTTTCTTTTTACTAGCTCATATCTGTCATTTGAGTAGCAACAAAGCGTCACTACGAGAACTTTGCGGAATTCAAGAAATCAAATTTTTCGATTTTTTTTTCCTTTTCCTCTATTACTAGCACAGATCTGTCATGTGAGTAACAAAAAACGTCTCTACGAGCAAAAATCAAGAAATCAAAATTTTCGGATTTTTTTTCTTTTTACTCTGTTACTATCACAGATTTGTCATTTGAGTAACAACAAAACGTCTCTTTGCGAAAATCAAAAAATCTAAATTTTTGGAATTTTTTTCTTTTTCCTCTGTTACTATCACAGATCTGTCATTTGAGTAACAACAAAACATCTCTATGAGCACTTCGCGAAAATCAAGAAATCAAAATTTTCGGAATTTTTTTCTTTTTCCTCTGCTACTATCACAGATCTGTCACTTGAGTAACGACAAAACGTCTCTACGAGCCCTTTGCGAAAATCAGGAAATTAAAATTTTCGGAATTTTTTTTCTTCCTCTGTTACTATCAAAGTTCTGTCATTTGAGTAAAACAAAACGTCTCTACGAGCACTTCGCGAAAATCAAGAAATCAAAATTTTCGGATTTTTTTTTCTTTTTCCTATGTTACTATCACATATGTGTCATTTGATTTACTACAAAACGTCTCTGCGAACACTTTGCGGAATTCAAGAAATCAAAATTTTCGTGATTTTTCTCTTTTTCCTCTGTTACTAACACAGATCTGTCATTTGAGTAACGACAAAAAGTCTCTACGAGCACTTTGCGAAAATCAAGATCAAAATTTTTGGAATTTTTTTTCTTCCTCTGTTACTATCAAAGTTCTGTCATTTGAGTATCAACAAAACGTCTCTACGAGTACTTCGCGAAAATCAAGAAATCCCAATTTTCGGTATTTTTTTCTTTTTACTCTGTTACTAGCACAGATCTGTCATTTGAATAGCAATTTGAGTCATTTGAGTAACGACAAAAAGTCTCTACGAGCACTTTGCGAAAATCAAGATCAAAATTTTTGGAATTTTTTTTCTTCCTCTGTTACTATCAAAGTTCTGTCATTTGAGTATCAACAAAACGTCTCTACGAGTACTTCGCGAAAATCAAGAAATCCCAATTTTCGGAATTTTTTCCTTTTTACTCTGTTACTAGCTAAGATCTGTCATTTGAGTTACTACAAAACGTCTCTACGAGCACTTCGCGAAACTCAAGAAATCAAAATTTTCGAAATTTTTTTCTTTTTACTCTGTTACTAGCTCAGATCTGTCATTTGAGTTACTACAAAACGTCTCTACGAGCATTTCGCGAAAATCAAGAAATCAAAATTTTCGGATTTTTTTTCATTTTACTCTGTTACTATCACAGATCTGTCATTTGTGTTACTACAAAACGTCTCGACGAGCACTTCGCGAAAATCAAAAAATCTAAATTTTCGGATTTTTTTTCTTTTTCCACTCTTACTATCACAGATCTGTCATTTGAGTAAAACAAAACGTCTCTACGAGCACTTCGCGAAAATCAAGAAATGAAAATTTTCGGATTTTTTTTTTCTTTTTCCTATGTTACTATCACATATGTGTCATTTGATTTACTACAAAACGTCTCTGCGAACACTTTGCGGAATTCAAGAAATCAAAATTTTCGTGATTTTTCTCTTTTTCCTCTGTTACTAACACAGATCTGTCATTTGAGTAACGACAAAAAGTCTCTACGAGCACTTTGCGAAAATCAAGATCAAAATTTTTGGAATTTTTTTCTTCCTCTGTTACTATCAAAGTTCTGTCATTTGAGTATCAACAAAACGTCTCTACGAGTACTTCGCGAAAATCAAGAAATCCCAATTTTCGGAATTTTTTTCTTTTTACTCTGTTACTAGCACAGATCTGTCATTTGAATAGCAACAAAACTTCTCTACGAACACTTTGCGGAATTCAAGAAATCAAAATTTTCGGAATTTTTTTCTTTTTCCTCTGTTTATATCACAGATCTGTCATTTGAGTAACTACAAAACGTCTCTATGAGCACCTTGCGAAAATCAAGAAATCAAAATTTTCGATTTTTTTTCTTTTTCCTCTCTTACTATCACAGATCTGTCACTTAGGTAACAATAAAAAGTTTCTAAGAGCACTTAGCGAAAATCAAGAAATCAAAATTTTCGGATTTTTTTCCTTTTTACTCTGTTACTAGCTAAGATCTGTCATTTGAGTTACTACAAAACGTCTCTACGAGCACTTCGCGAAACTCAAGAAATCAAAATTTTCGAAATTTTTTTCTTTTTACTCTGTTACTAGCTCAGATCTGTCATTTGAGTTACTACAAAACGTCTCTACGAGCATTTCGCGAAAATCAAGAAATCAAAATTTTCGGATTTTTTTTTCATTTTACTCCGTTACTATCACAGATCTGTCATTTGTGTTACTACAAAACGTCTCGACGAGCACTTCGCGAAAATCAAAAAATCTAAATTTTCGGATTTTTTTTCTTTTTCCACTCTTACTATCACAGATCTGTCATTTGAGTAACAACAAAACGTCTCTACGAGCACTTCGCGAATATCAAGAAATCATAATTTTCAGAATTTTTTTCTTTTTACTCTGTTACTATCACAGATCTGTCATTTGTGTTACTATAAAACGTCTCTAAGAGCACTTTGCGAAAATCAAGAAATCAAAATTTTCGAATATTTTTTTCTTTTTCCTCTCTTACTATCACAGAGCTGTCATTTGAGTAACAACAAAACGTCTCTAAGAGCACTTTGCCAAAATCAAGAAATCAAAATTTTGAGATTTTTTTCCTCTCTTACTATCACAGATCTGTCATTTGAGTAACGACAAAACGTCTCTGCGAACACTTTGCGGAATTCAAGAAATCAAAATTTTCGGATTTTTTTTCTTTTTCCTCTGTTACTATCACAGATCTGTCATTTGAGTAACGACAAAAAGTCTCTACGAGCACTTTGCGAAAATCAAGATCAAAATTTTTTTTCTTTTTCCTCTGTTACTATCACAGATCTGTCATTTGAGTAACAACAAGACGTCTCTACGAGCACTTCGCGAAAATCAAGAAATCATAATTTTCTGAATTTTTGTCTTTTTACTCTGTTACTATCACAGATCTGTCATTTGTGTTACTAAAAAACGTCTCTATGAGCACTTTGCGAAAATCAAGAAATCAAAATTTTCGAATATTTTTTTCTTTTTCCTCTCTTACTATCACAGATCTGTCATTTGAGTAACAACAAAACGTCTCTACGAGCACTTCTCGAAAATCAAGAAATTAAAATTTTCTAAATTTTTTTCATTTTACTCTGTTACTATCTCAGATCTGTCATTTGAGTAGCAACAGAACGTCTATACGAGCACTTTGCAAAAATCATGAAATCAACATTTTCGCAATTTTTTGTTTTTACTCTGTTACTATCACAGATTTGTCATTTGAGTAACAACAAAACGTCTCTACGAGGACTTTGCGAAAATCAACAAATCTAAATTTTCGGAATTTTTTTCTTTTTCCTCTGTTACTATCACAGATCTGTCATTTGAGTAACAACAAAACGTCTCTACGAGCACTCCGCGAAAATCCACAAATCAACATTTTCGGAATATTTTTCTTTTTCCTCTCTTACTATCACAGATCTGTCATTTGAGTTACTACAAACGTCTCTACGAGCACTTCGCGAAAATCAAGAAATTAAATCTTTCTAAATTTTTTTCTTTTTACTCTGTTACTAGCTCAGATCTGTCATTTGAGTAGCAACAGAACGTCTATACGAGCACTTTGCGAAAATCAGGAAATCAAAATTTTAGGATTTTTTTCTTTTTACTGTTACTGTCACAGATCTGTCATTTGAGTAACAACAAAACATCTCTGCGAGCACTTTGCGAAAAAGAAGAAATCATAATTTTCGGAATTTCTTTCTTTTTCCTATGTTACTATCACAGATCTGTCATTTGAGTAACAACAATACGTCTCTACGAGCACTTCGCGAAAAAAAAGAAATCAAAATTTTCGGTTTTTTTTTTCTTTTTCCTCTCTTACTATCACAGATCTGTCATTTAGGTAACAACAAAACGTCTCTAAGAGCACTTCGCGAAAAGCACAAAATCAAAATTTTCGATTTTTTTCTTTTTCCTCTCTTACTATCACAGATCTGTCATTTAGGTAACAACAAAACGTCTCTAAGAGCACTTCGCGAAAAGCAAGAAATCAAAATTTTCGGATTTTTTCTTTTTACTCTGTTACTAGCTCAGATCTGTCATTTGAGTTACTACAAAACGTCTCTACGAGCATTTCGCGAAAATCAAGAAATCAAAATTTTCGGAATTTTTTTCTTTTTACTCTGTTAGTATCACAGATCTGTCATTTGTGTTACTACAAAACGTCTCCACGAGCACTTTGCGAAAATCAAAAAATCTAAATTTTCGGAATTTTTTTCTTTTTCCACTCTTACTATCACAGATCTGTCATTTGAGTAACAACAAAACGTCTCTACGAGCACTTCGTGAAAATCAAGAAATCAAGATTTTCGGAATTTTTTCTTTTTACTCTGTTACTAGCTCAGATTTGTCAATTGAGTAGTAAAAAACGTCTCTACGAGCACTTTGCGGAAATCAAGAAATAAAAATTTTAGGATTCTTTCTTTTTACTGTGTTACTATCACAGATCTGTCATTTAGGTAACAACAAAACGACTCTAAGAGCACTTCGCGAAAACCAAGAAATCAAAATTTTCGGAATTTTTCTCTGTTTACTCGGTTACTAGCTCAGATCTGTCATTCGAGTTACTAAAAACGTCTCTACGAGCACTTTGCCAAAATCAAGAAATCAAAATTTTGGGATTTTTTTTCCTCTCTTACTATCACAGATCTGTCATTTAAGTAACAACAAAACGTCTCTACGAGCACTTCGCGTAAATCAAGAAATCATAATTTTCGGAATTTTTTTCTTTTTACTCTGTTACTATCACAGAACTGTCATTTGTGTTACTACAAAACGTCTCTATGAGCACTTTGCGAAAATCAAAATTTTCGAATATTTTTTTCTTTTTCCTCTCTTACTATCACAGATCTGTCATTTGAGTAACAACAAAACGTCTCTAAGAGCACTTCGCGAAAATAAAGTAATTAAAATTTTCTAAATTTTTTTTATTTTACTATGTTGCTATATCAGATCTGTCATTTGATTAGCAACAGAACGTCTATACGAGCACTTTGCGAAAATCAAGAAATCAAAATTTTCGGAATTTTTGTCTTTTTCCTCTGTTACTATCACAGATCTGTCATTTGAGTAACGACAAAACGTCTCTGCGAACACTTTGCGGAATTCAAGAAATCAAAATTTTCGGAATTTTTTTCTTTTTCCTCTGTTACTATCACAGATCTGTCATTTGAGTAACGACAAAAAGTCTCTACGAGCACTTTGCGAAAATCAAGATCAAAATTTTTGGAATTTTTTTTCTTCCTCTGTTACTATCAAAGATCTCTCATTTGAGTAACAACAAAACGTCTCTACGAGCACTTCGCGAAAATCAAGAAATCCAAATTTTCGGATTTTTTTTCTTTTTACTCTGTTACTAGCTGAGATCTGTCATTTGAGTTACAACAAAACGTCTCTATGAGCACTTTGCGAAAATCAAGAAATCAAAATTTTCGATTTTTTTCTTTTTCCTCTCTTACTACCACAGATCTGTCATTTGAGTAATGACAAAAAGTCTCTACGAGCACTTTGCGAAAATCAAGATCAAAATTTTTGGAATTTTTTTCTTCCTCTGTTCTATCAAAGATCTCTCATTTGAGTAACAACAAAACGTCTCTACGAGCACTTCGCGAAAATCAAGAAATCCAAATTTTCGGATTTTTTTCTTTTTACTCTGTTACTAGCTGAGATCTGTCATTTGAGTTACAACAAAACGTCTCTATGAGCACTTTGCGAAAATCAAGAAATCAAAATTTTCGATTTTTTTCTTTTTCCTCTCTTACTACCACAGATCTGTCTTTTAGGTAACAACAAAACGTCTCTAAGAGCACTTCGCGAAAGTCAAAATTTTCGGAATTTTTTTCTTTTTACTCTGTTACTAGTTCAGATCTGTCATTTGAGTTACTACAAAACGGCTCTACGAGCATTTCGCGAAAATCAAGAAATCAAAATTTTCGGATTTTTTTTCTTTTTACTCTGTTACTATCACAGATCTGTCATTTGAGTAACAACAAAACGTCTCTACGAGTACTTCGTGAAAATCAAGAAATCAAGATTTTCGGAATTTTTTCTTTTTACTGTTACTATCACAGATCTGTCATTTGAGTAACGACAAAACGTCTCTGCGAACACTTTGCGGAATTCAAGAAATCAAAATTTTCGGAATTTTTTTCTTTTTCCTCTGTTTATATCACAGATCTGTCATTTGAGTAACTACAAAACGTCTCTATGAGCACCTTGCGAAAATCAAGAAATCAAAATTTTCGATTTTTTTTCTTTTTCCTCTCTTACTATCACAGATCTGTCACTTAGGTAACAATAAAAAGTTTCTAAGAGCACTTCGCGAAAATCAAGAAATCAAAATTTTCGGAATTTTTTCCTTTTTACTATGTTACTAGCTAAGATCTGTCATTTGAGTTACTACAAAACGTCTCTACGAGCACTTCGCGAAACTCAAGAAATCAAAATTTTCGAAATTTTTTTCTTTTTACTCTGTTACTAGCTCAGATCTGTCATTTGAGTTACTACAAAACGTCTCTACGAGCATTTCGCGAAAATCAAGAAATCAAAATTTTCGGATTTTTTTCATTTTACTCTGTTACTATCACAGATCTGTCATTTGTGTTACTACAAAACGTCTCGACGAGCACTTCGCGAAAATCAAAAAATCTAAATTTTCGGATTTTTTTTCTTTTTCCACTCTTACTATCACAGATCTGTCATTTGAGTAACAACAAAACGTCTCTACGAGCACTTCGCGAATATCAAGAAATCATAATTTTCAGAATTTTTTTCTTTTTACTCTGTTACTATCACAGATCTGTCATTTGTGTTACTATAAAACGTCTCTAAGAGCACTTTGCGAAAATCAAGAAATCAAAATTTTCGAAAATTTTTTTCTTTTTCCTCTCTTACTATCACAGAGCTGTCATTTGAGTAACAACAAAACGTCTCTAAGAGCACTTCGCCAAAATCAAGAAATCAAAATTTTGAGATTTTTTCCTCTCTTACTATCACAGATCTGTCATTTGAGTAACGACAAAACGTCTCTGCGAACACTTTGCGGAATTCAAGAAATCAAAATTTTCGGATTTTTTTTCTTTTTCCTCTGTTACTATCACAGATCTGTCATTTGAGTAACGACAAAAAGTCTCTACGAGCACTTTGCGAAAATCAAGATCAAAATTTTTGGAATTTTTTTTCTTCCTGTTACTATCAAAGATCTGTCATTTGAGTAACAACAAAACGTCTCTACGAGGACTTTGCTAAAATCAAAATTTTCGGATTTTTTTTCTTTTTCCTCTGTTACTATCACAGATCTGTCATTTGAGTAACAACAAGACGTCTCTACGAGCACTTCGCGAAAATCAAGAAATCATAATTTTCTGAATTTTTGTCTTTTTACTCTGTTACTATCACAGATCTGTCATTTGTGTTACTAAAAAACGTCTCTATGAGCACTTTGCGAAAATCAAGAAATCAAAATTTTCGAATATTTTTTTCTTTTTCCTCTCTTACTATCACAGATCTGTCATTTGAGTAACAACAAAACGTCTCTTCGAGCACTTCGCGAAAATCAAGAAATTAAAATTTTCTAAATTTTTTTCATTTTACTCTGTTACTATCTCAGATCTGTCATTTGAGTAGCAACAGAACGTCTATACGAGCACTTTGCAAAAATCATGAAATCAACATTTTCGCAATTTTTTGTTTTTACTCTGTTACTATCACAGATTTGTCATTTGAGTAACAACAAAACGTCTCTACGAGGACTTTGCGAAAATCAACAAATCTAAATTTTCGGAATTTTTTTCTTTTTCCTCTGTTACTATCACAGATCTGTCATTTGATTAACAACAAAACGTCTCTACGAGCACTCCGCGAAAATCCACAAATCAACATTTTCGGAATATTTTTCTTTTTCCTCTCTTACTATCACAGATCTGTCAATTGAGTTACTACAAACGTCTCTACGAGCACTTCGCGAAAATCAAGAAATTAAATCTTTCTAAATTTTTTTCTTTTTACTCTGTTACTAGCTCAGATCTGTCATTTGAGTAGCAACAGAACGTCTATACGAGCACTTTGCGAAAATCAGGAAATCAAAATTTTAGGATTTTTTTCTTTTTACTGTTACTGTCACAGATCTGTCATTTGAGTAACAACAAAACATCTCTACGAGCACTTTGCGAAAAAGAAGAAATCATAATTTTCGGAATTTCTTTCTTTTTCCTATGTTACTATCACAGATCTGTCATTTGAGTAACAACAATACGTCTCTACGAGCACTTCGCGAAAAAAAAGAAATCAAAATTTTCGGTTTTTTTTTTCTTTTTCCTCTCTTACTATCACAGATCTGTCATTTAGGTAACAACAAAACGTCTCTAAGAGCACTTCGCGAAAAGCACAAAATCAAAATTTTCGATTTTTTTCTTTTTCCTCTCTTACTATCACAGATCTGTCATTTAGGTAACAACAAAACGTCTCTAAGAGCACTTCGCGAAAAGCAAGAAATCAAAATTTTCGGATTTTTTCTTTTTACTCTGTTACTAGCTCAGATCTGTCATTTGAGTTACTACAAAACGTCTCTACGAGCATTTCGCGAAAATCAAGAAATCAAAATTTTCGGAATTTTTTTCTTTTTACTCTGTTAGTATCACAGATCTGTCATTTGTGTTACTACAAAACGTCTCCACGAGCACTTTGCGAAAATCAAAAAATCTAAATTTTCGGAATTTTTTTCTTTTTCCACTCTTACTATCACAGATCTGTCATTTGAGTAACAACAAAACGTCTCTACGAGCACTTCGTGAAAATCAAGAAATCAAGATTTTCGGAATTTTTTCTTTTTACTCTGTTACTAGCTCAGATTTGTCAATTGAGTAGTAAAAAACGTCTCTACGAGCACTTTGCGGAAATCAAGAAATAAAAATTTTAGGATTCTTTCTTTTTACTGTGTTACTATCACAGATCTGTCATTTAGGTAACAACAAAACGACTCTAAGAGCACTTCGCGAAAACCAAGAAATCAAAATTTTCGGAATTTTTCTCTTTTTACTCGGTTACTAGCTCAGATCTGTCATTCGAGTTACTAAAAACGTCTCTACGAGCACTTTGCCAAAATCAAGAAATCATAATTTTCGGAATTTCTTTCTTTTTCCTATGTTACTATCACAGATCTGTCATTTGAGTAACAACAATACGTCTCTACGAGCACTTCGCGAAAAAAAAGAAATCAAAATTTTCGGTTTTTTTTTTCTTTTTCCTCTCTTACTATCACAGATCTGTCATTTAGGTAACAACAAAACGTCTCTAAGAGCACTTCGCGAAAAGCACAAAATCAAAATTTTCGATTTTTTTCTTTTTCCTCTCTTACTATCACAGATCTGTCATTTAGGTAACAACAAAACGTCTCTAAGAGCACTTCGCGAAAAGCAAGAAATCAAAATTTTCGGATCTTTTCTTTTTACTCTGTTACTAGCTCAGATCTGTCATTTGAGTTACTACAAAACGTCTCTACGAGCATTTCGCGAAAATCAAGATATCAAAATTTTCGGAATTTTTTTCTTTTTACTCTGTTAGTATCACAGATCTGTCATTTGTGTTACTACAAAACGTCTCCACGAGCACTTTGCGAAAATCAAAAAATCTAAATTTTCGGAATTTTTTTCTTTTTCCACTCTTACTATCACAGATCTGTCATTTGAGTAACAACAAAACGTCTCTACGAGCACTTCGTGAAAATCAAGAAATCAAGATTTTCGGAATTTTTTCTTTTTACTCTGTTACTAGCTCAGATTTGTCAATTGAGTAGTAAAAAACGTCTCTACGAGCACTTTGCGGAAATCAAGAAATAAAAATTTTAGGATTCTTTCTTTTTACTGTGTTACTATCACAGATCTGTCATTTAGGTAACAACAAAACGACTCTAAGAGCACTTCGCGAAAACCAAGAAATCAAAATTTTCGGAATTTTTCTCTTTTTACTCGGTTACTAGCTCAGATCTGTCATTCGAGTTACTAAAAACGTCTCTACGAGCACTTTGCCAAAATCAAGAAATCAAAATTTTGGGATTTTTTTTCCTCTCTTACTATCACAGATCTGTCATTTAAGTAACAACAAAACGTCTCTACGAGCACTTCGCGAAAATCAAGAAATCATAATTTTCGGATTTTTTTTCTTTTTACTCTGTTACTATCACAGAACTGTCATTTGTGTTACTACAAAACGTCTCTATGAGCACTTTGCGAAAATCAAAATTTTCGAATATTTTTTTCTTTTTCCTCTCTTACTATCACAGATCTGTCATTTGAGTAACAACAAAACGTCTCTAAGAGCACTTCGCGAAAATAAAGTAATTAAAATTTTCTAAATTTTTTTTATTTTACTATGTTGCTATATCAGATCTGTCATTTGATTAGCAACAGAACGTCTATACGAGCACTTTGCGAAAATCAAGAAATCAAAATTTTCGGAATTTTTGTCTTTTTCCTCTGTTACTATCACAGATCTGTCATTTGAGTAACGACAAAACGTCTCTGCGAACACTTTGCGGAATTCAAGAAATCAAAATTTTCGGAATTTTTTTCTTTTTCCTCTGTTACTATCACAGATCTGTCATTTGAGTAACGACAAAAAGTCTCTACGAGCACTTTGCGAAAATCAAGATCAAAATTTTTGGAATTTTTTTTCTTCTTCTGTTACTATCAAAGATCTCTCATTTGAGTAACAACAAAACGTCTCTACGAGCACTTCGCGAAAATCAAGAAATCCAAATTTTCGGATTTTTTTTCTTTTTACTCTGTTACTAGCTGAGATCTGTCATTTGAGTTACAACAAAACGTCTCTATGAGCACTTTGCGAAAATCAAGAAATCAAAATTTTCGATTTTTTTCTTTTTCCTCTCTTACTACCACAGAACTGTCATTTGAGTAATGACAAAAAGTCTCTACGAGCACTTTGCGAAAATCAAGATCAAAATTTTTGGAATTTTTTTCTTCCTCTGTTCTATCAAAGATCTCTCATTTGAGTAACAACAAAACGTCTCTACGAGCACTTCGCGAAAATCAAGAAATCCAAATTTTCGGATTTTTTTCTTTTTACTCTGTTACTAGCTGAGATCTGTCATTTGAGTTACAACAAAACGTCTCTATGAGCACTTTGCGAAAATCAAGAAATCAAAATTTCCGATTTTTTTTCTTTTTCCTCTCTTACTACCACAGATCTGTCTTTTAGGTAACAACAAAACGTCTCTAAGAGCACTTCGCGAAAGTCAAAATTTTCGGAATTTTTTTCTTTTTACTCTGTTACTAGTTCATATCTGTCATTTGAGTTACTACAAAACGGCTCTACGAGCATTTCGCGAAAATCAAGAAATCAAAATTTTCGGATTTTTTTTCTTTTTACTCTGTTACTATCACAGATCTGTCATTTGAGTAACAACAAAACGTCTCTACGAGTACTTCGTGAAAATCAAGAAATCAAGATTTTCGGAATTTTTTCTTTTTACTGTTACTATCACAGATCTGTCATTTGAGTAACGACAAAACGTCTCTGCGAACACTTTGCGGAATTCAAGAAATCAAAATTTTCGGAATTTTTTTCTTTTTCCTCTCTTACTATCACAGATCTGTCATTTAGGTAACAACAAAACGTCTCTAAGAGCACTTCGCGAAAAGCACAAAATCAAAATTTTCGATTTTTTTCTTTTTCCTCTCTTACTATCACAGATCTGTCATTTAGGTAACAACAAAACGTCTCTAAGAGCACTTCGCGAAAAGCAAGAAATCAAAATTTTCGGATCTTTTCTTTTTACTCTGTTACTAGCTCAGATCTGTCATTTGAGTTACTACAAAACGTCTCTACGAGCATTTCGCGAAAATCAAGAAATCAAAATTTTCGGAATTTTTTTCTTTTTACTCTGTTAGTATCACAGATCTGTCATTTGTGTTACTACAAAACGTCTCCACGAGCACTTTGCGAAAATCAAAAAATCTAAATTTTCGGAATTTTTTTCTTTTTCCACTCTTACTATCACAGATCTGTCATTTGAGTAACAACAAAACGTCTCTACGAGCACTTCGTGAAAATCAAGAAATCAAGATTTTCGGAATTTTTTCTTTTTACTCTGTTACTAGCTCAGATTTGTCAATTGAGTAGTAAAAAACGTCTCTACGAGCACTTTGCGGAAATCAAGAAATAAAAATTTTAGGATTCTTTCTTTTTACTGTGTTACTATCACAGATCTGTCATTTAGGTAACAACAAAACGACTCTAAGAGCACTTCGCGAAAACCAAGAAATCAAAATTTTCGGAATTTTTCTCTTTTTACTCGGTTACTAGCTCAGATCTGTCATTCGAGTTACTAAAAACGTCTCTACGAGCACTTTGCCAAAATCAAGAAATCAAAATTTTGGGATTTTTTTTCCTCTCTTACTATCACAGATCTGTCATTTAAGTAACAACAAAACGTCTCTACGAGCACTTCGCGAAAATCAAGAAATCATAATTTTCGGATTTTTTTTCTTTTTACTCTGTTACTATCACAGAACTGTCATTTGTGTTACTACAAAACGTCTCTATGAGCACTTTGCGAAAATCAAAATTTTCGAATATTTTTTTCTTTTTCCTCTCTTACTATCACAGATCTGTCATTTGAGTAACAACAAAACGTCTCTAAGAGCACTTCGCGAAAATAAAGTAATTAAAATTTTCTAAATTTTTTTTATTTTACTATGTTGCTATATCAGATCTGTCATTTGATTAGCAACAGAACGTCTATACGAGCACTTTGCGAAAATCAAGAAATCAAAATTTTCGGAATTTTTGTCTTTTTCCTCTGTTACTATCACAGATCTGTCATTTGAGTAACGACAAAACGTCTCTGCGAACACTTTGCGGAATTCAAGAAATCAAAATTTTCGGAATTTTTTTCTTTTTCCTCTGTTACTATCACAGATCTGTCATTTGAGTAACGACAAAAAGTCTCTACGAGCACTTTGCGAAAATCAAGATCAAAATTTTTGGAATTTTTTTTCTTCTTCTGTTACTATCAAAGATCTCTCATTTGAGTAACAACAAAACGTCTCTACGAGCACTTCGCGAAAATCAAGAAATCCAAATTTTCGGATTTTTTTTCTTTTTACTCTGTTACTAGCTGAGATCTGTCATTTGAGTTACAACAAAACGTCTCTATGAGCACTTTGCGAAAATCAAGAAATCAAAATTTTCGATTTTTTTCTTTTTCCTCTCTTACTACCACAGAACTGTCATTTGAGTAATGACAAAAAGTCTCTACGAGCACTTTGCGAAAATCAAGATCAAAATTTTTGGAATTTTTTTCTTCCTCTGTTCTATCAAAGATCTCTCATTTGAGTAACAACAAAACGTCTCTACGAGCACTTCGCGAAAATCAAGAAATCCAAATTTTCGGATTTTTTTCTTTTTACTCTGTTACTAGCTGAGATCTGTCATTTGAGTTACAACAAAACGTCTCTATGAGCACTTTGCGAAAATCAAGAAATCAAAATTTCCGATTTTTTTTCTTTTTCCTCTCTTACTACCACAGATCTGTCTTTTAGGTAACAACAAAACGTCTCTAAGAGCACTTCGCGAAAGTCAAAATTTTCGGAATTTTTTTCTTTTTACTCTGTTACTAGTTCATATCTGTCATTTGAGTTACTACAAAACGGCTCTACGAGCATTTCGCGAAAATCAAGAAATCAAAATTTTCGGATTTTTTTTCTTTTTACTCTGTTACTATCACAGATCTGTCATTTGAGTAACAACAAAACGTCTCTACGAGTACTTCGTGAAAATCAAGAAATCAAGATTTTCGGAATTTTTTCTTTTTACTGTTACTATCACAGATCTGTCATTTGAGTAACGACAAAACGTCTCTGCGAACACTTTGCGGAATTCAAGAAATCAAAATTTTCGGAATTTTTTTCTTTTTCCTCTCTTACTATCACAGATCTGTCATTTAGGTAACAACAAAACGTCTCTAAGAGCACTTCGCGAAAAGCACAAAATCAAAATTTTCGATTTTTTTCTTTTTCCTCTCTTACTATCACAGATCTGTCATTTAGGTAACAACAAAACGTCTCTAAGAGCACTTCGCGAAAAGCAAGAAATCAAAATTTTCGGATCTTTTCTTTTTACTCTGTTACTAGCTCAGATCTGTCATTTGAGTTACTACAAAACGTCTCTACGAGCATTTCGCGAAAATCAAGAAATCAAAATTTTCGGAATTTTTTTCTTTTTACTCTGTTAGTATCACAGATCTGTCATTTGTGTTACTACAAAACGTCTCCACGAGCACTTTGCGAAAATCAAAAAATCTAAATTTTCGGAATTTTTTTCTTTTTCCACTCTTACTATCACAGATCTGTCATTTGAGTAACAACAAAACGTCTCTACGAGCACTTCGTGAAAATCAAGAAATCAAGATTTTCGGAATTTTTTCTTTTTACTCTGTTACTAGCTCAGATTTGTCAATTGAGTAGTAAAAAACGTCTCTACGAGCACTTTGCGGAAATCAAGAAATAAAAATTTTAGGATTCTTTCTTTTTACTGTGTTACTATCACAGATCTGTCATTTAGGTAACAACAAAACGACTCTAAGAGCACTTCGCGAAAACCAAGAAATCAAAATTTTCGGAATTTTTCTCTTTTTACTCGGTTACTAGCTCAGATCTGTCATTCGAGTTACTAAAAACGTCTCTACGAGCACTTTGCCAAAATCAAGAAATCAAAATTTTGGGATTTTTTTTCCTCTCTTACTATCACAGATCTGTCATTTAAGTAACAACAAAACGTCTCTACGAGCACTTCGCGAAAATCAAGAAATCATAATTTTCGGATTTTTTTTCTTTTTACTCTGTTACTATCACAGAACTGTCATTTGTGTTACTACAAAACGTCTCTATGAGCACTTTGCGAAAATCAAAATTTTCGAATATTTTTTTCTTTTTCCTCTCTTACTATCACAGATCTGTCATTTGAGTAACAACAAAACGTCTCTAAGAGCACTTCGCGAAAATAAAGTAATTAAAATTTTCTAAATTTTTTTTATTTTACTATGTTGCTATATCAGATCTGTCATTTGATTAGCAACAGAACGTCTATACGAGCACTTTGCGAAAATCAAGAAATCAAAATTTTCGGAATTTTTGTCTTTTTCCTCTGTTACTATCACAGATCTGTCATTTGAGTAACGACAAAACGTCTCTACGAGCACTTTGCGAAAATCAAGATCAAAATTTTTGGAATTTTTTTTCTTCCTCTGTTACTATCAAAGATCTCTCATTTGAGTAACAACAAAACGTCTCTACGAGCACTTCGCGAAAATCAAGAAATCCAAATTTTCGGATTTTTTTTCTTTTTACTCTGTTACTAGCTGAGATCTGTCATTTGAGTTACAACAAAACGTCTCTATGAGCACTTTGCGAAAATCAAGAAATCAAAATTTTCGATTTTTTTCTTTTTCCTCTCTTACTACCACAGAACTGTCATTTGAGTAATGACAAAAAGTCTCTACGAGCACTTTGCGAAAATCAAGATCAAAATTTTTGGAATTTTTTTCTTCCTCTGTTCTATCAAAGATCTCTCATTTGAGTAACAACAAAACGTCTCTACGAGCACTTCGCGAAAATCAAGAAATCCAAATTTTCGGATTTTTTTCTTTTTAATCTGTTACTAGCTGAGATCTGTCATTTGAGTTACAACAAAACGTCTCTATGAGCACTTTGCGAAAATCAAGAAATCAAAATTTCCGATTTTTTTTCTTTTTCCTCTCTTACTACCACAGATCTGTCTTTTAGGTAACAACAAAACGTCTCTAAGAGCACTTCGCGAAAGTCAAAATTTTCGGAATTTTTTTCTTTTTACTCTGTTACTAGTTCATATCTGTCATTTGAGTTACTACAAAACGGCTCTACGAGCATTTCGCGAAAATCAAGAAATCAAAATTTTCGGATTTTTTTTCTTTTTACTCTGTTACTATCACAGATCTGTCATTTGAGTAACAACAAAACGTCTCTACGAGTACTTCGTGAAAATCAAGAAATCAAGATTTTCGGAATTTTTTCTTTTTACTGTTACTATCACAGATCTGTCATTTGAGTAACGACAAAACGTCTCTGCGAACACTTTGCGGAATTCAAGAAATCAAAATTTTCGGAATTTTTTTCTTTTTCCTCTGTTACTATCACAGATCTGTCATTTGAGTAACGACAAAAAGTCTCTACGAGCACTTTGCGAAAATCAAGATCAAAATTTTTGGAATTTTTTTTCTTCCTCTGTTACTATCAAAGATCTCTCATTTGAGTAACAACAAAACGTCTCTACGAGCACTTCGCGAAAATCAAGAAATCCAAATTTTCGGATTTTTTTTCTTTTTACTCTGTTACTAGCTGAGATCTGTCATTTGAGTTACAACAAAACGTCTCTATGAGCACTTTGCGAAAATCAAGAAATCAAAATTTTCGATTTTTTTCTTTTGCCTCTCTTACTACCACAGATCTGTCATTTGAGTAATGACAAAAAGTCTCTACGAGCACTTTGCGAAAATCAAGATCAAAATTTTTGGAATTTTTTTCTTCCTCTGTTCTATCAAAGATCTCTCATTTGAGTAACAACAAAACGTCTCTACGAGCACTTCGCGAAAATCAAGAAATCCAAATTTTCGGATTTTTTTCTTTTTACTCTGTTACTAGCTGAGATCTGTCATTTGAGTTACAACAAAACGTCTCTATGAGCACTTTGCGAAAATCAAGAAATCAAAATTTTCGATTTTTTTCTTTTTCCTCTCTTACTACCACAGATCTGTCTTTTAGGTAACAACAAAACGTCTCTAAGAGCACTTCGCGAAAGTTAAAATTTTCGGAATTTTTTTCTTTTTACTCTGTTACTAGTTCAGATCTGTCATTTGAGTTACTACAAAACGGCTCTACGAGCATTTCGCGAAAATCAAGAAATCAAAATTTTCGGATTTTTTTTCTTTTTACTCTGTTACTATCACAGATCTGTCATTTGTGTTACTACAAAACGTCTCTACGAGCACATTGCGAAAATCAAAAAATCTAAATTTTCGGAATTTTTTCTTTTTCCACTCTTACTATCACAGATCTGTCATTTGAGTAACAACAAAACGTCTCTACGAGTATTTCGCGAAAATCAAGAAATTAAAATTTTCGGAATTTTTTTCTTTTTACTAGCTCATATCTGTCATTTGAGTAGCAACAAAGCGTCACTACGAGAACTTTGCGGAATTCAAGAAATCAAATTTTTCGATTTTTTTTCCTTTTCCTCTATTACTAGCACAGATCTGTCATGTGAGTAACAAAAAACGTATCTACGAGCAAAAATCATGAAATCATCATTTTCGAAATTTTTTTCTTTTTACTCTGTTACTATCACAGATTTGTCATTTGAGTAACAACAAAACGTCTCTACGAGCACTTTGCGAAAATCAAAAAATCTAAATTTTTGGAATTTTTTTCTTTTTCCTCTGTTACTATCACAGATCTGTCATTTGAGTAACAACAAAACATCTCTATGAGCACTTCGCGAAAATCAAGAAATCAAAATTTTCGGAATTTTTTTCTTTTTACTCTGTTACTATCACAGAACTGTCAGTTGTTTTACTACAAAACGTCTCTGCGAACACTTTGCGGAATTCAAGAAATCAAAATTTTCGGAATTTTTGTCTTTTTCCTCTGTTACTATCACAGATCTGTCATTTGAGTAACGACAAAACGTCTCTGCGAACACTTTGCGGAATTCAAGAAATCAAAATTTTCGGAATTTTTTTCTTTTTCCTCTGTTACTATCACAGATCTGTCATTTGAGTAACGACAAAAAGTCTCTACGAGCACTTTGCGAAAATCAAGATCAAAATTTTTGGAATTTTTTTTCTTCCTCTGTTACTATCAAAGATCTCTTATTTGAGTAACAACAAAACGTCTCTACGAGCACTTCGCGAAAATCAAGAAATCCAAATTTTCGGATTTTTTTCTTTTTACTCTGTTACTAGCTGAGATCTGTCATTTGAGTTACAACAAAACGTCTCTATGAGCACTTCGCGAAAATCAAGAAATCAAAATTTTCGGAATTTTTTTCTTTTTCCTATGTTACTATCACAGATGTGTCATTTGATTTACTACAATACGTATCTGCGAACACTTTGTGGAATTCAAGAATTCAAGATTTTCGGATTTTTTTTCTTTTTCCTCTGCTACTATCACAGATCTGTCACTTGACTAATGACAAAACGTCTCTACGAGCACTTTGCGAAAATCACGAAATGAAAATTTTCGGAATTTTTTTGTCCCTCTGTTACCATCAAAGTTCTGTCATTTGAGTAATAACAAAACGTCTCTACGAGCACTTCGCGAAAATCAAGAAATCAAAATTTTCGGAATTTTTTTCTTTTTACTCTGTTAGTAGCTCAGATCTGTCACTTGAGTAGCAACAAAACGTCTTTACGACCACTTTGCGGAATTCAAGAAATCAAATTTTTCTGAATTTTTTTCTTTTTCCTCTGTTTCTATCACAGATCTGTCATTTGAGTAACTACAAAACGTCTCTACGAGCATTTTGCGAAAATCAAGCAATCAAAATTTTCTAATTTTTTTTCTTTTTCCTCTCTTACTATCACAGATCTGTCATTTAGGTAACAACAAAACGTCTCTAAGAGCACTTCGCGAAAATCAAGAAATCAAAATTTTCGGATTTTTTTTTCTTTTTCCTATGTTACTATCACAGATGTGTCATTTGATTTACTACAAAACGTCTCTTCGAACACTTTGCGGAATTCAAGAAATCAAAATTTTCGGAATTTTTTCCTCTGTTTATATCACAGATCTGTCAATTGAGTAACTACAAAACGTCTCTATGAGCACATGAAAATAAAGAAATCAAAATTTTCGATTTTTTTTCTTTTTCCTCTCTTACTATCACAGGCCTGTCATTTGAGTTACTACAAAACGTCTCTGCGAACACTTCGCGAAAATAAAGTAATTAAAATTTTCTAAATTTTTTTTATTTTACTATGTTGCTATATCAGATCTGTCATTTGATTAGCAACAGAACGTCTATACGAGCACTTTGCGAAAATCAAGAAATCAAAATTTTCGGAATTTTTGTCTTTTTCCTCTGTTACTATCACAGATCTGTCATTTGAGTAACGACAAAACGTCTCTGCGAACACTTTGCGGAATTCAAGAAATCAAAATTTTCGGAATTTTTTTCTTTTTCCTCTGTTACTATCACAGATCTGTCATTTGAGTAACGACAAAAAGTCTCTACGAGCACTTTGCGAAAATCAAGATCAAAATTTTTGGAATTTTTTTTCTTCCTCTGTTACTATCAAAGATCTCTCATTTGAGTAACAACAAAACGTCTCTACGAGCACTTCGCGAAAATCAAGAAATCCAAATTTTCGGATTTTTTTTCTTTTTACTCTGTTACTAGCTGAGATCTGTCATTTGAGTTACAACAAAACGTCTCTATGAGCACTTTGCGAAAATCAAGAAATCAAAATTTTCGATTTTTTTCTTTTTCCTCTCTTACTACCACAGAACTGTCATTTGAGTAATGACAAAAAGTCTCTACGAGCACTTTGCGAAAATCAAGATCAAAATTTTTGGAATTTTTTTCTTCCTCTGTTCTATCAAAGATCTCTCATTTGAGTAACAACAAAACGTCTCTACGAGCACTTCGCGAAAATCAAGAAATCCAAATTTTCGGATTTTTTTCTTTTTACTCTGTTACTAGCTGAGATCTGTCATTTGAGTTACAACAAAACGTCTCTATGAGCACTTTGCGAAAATCAAGAAATCAAAATTTCCGATTTTTTTCTTTTTCCTCTCTTACTACCACAGATCTGTCTTTTAGGTAACAACAAAACGTCTCTAAGAGCACTTCGCGAAAGTCAAAATTTTCGGAATTTTTTTCTTTTTACTCTGTTACTAGTTCATATCTGTCATTTGAGTTACTACAAAACGGCTCTACGAGCATTTCGCGAAAATCAAGAAATCAAAATTTTCGGATTTTTTTTCTTTTTACTCTGTTACTATCACAGATCTGTCATTTGAGTAACAACAAAACGTCTCTACGAGTACTTCGTGAAAATCAAGAAATCAAGATTTTCGGAATTTTTTCTTTTTACTGTTACTATCACAGATCTGTCATTTGAGTAACGACAAAACGTCTCTGCGAACACTTTGCGGAATTCAAGAAATCAAAATTTTCGGAATTTTTTTCTTTTTCCTCTGTTACTATCACAGATCTGTCATTTGAGTAACGACAAAAAGTCTCTACGAGCACTTTGCGAAAATCAAGATCAAAATTTTTGGAATTTTTTTTCTTCCTCTGTTACTATCAAAGATCTCTCATTTGAGTAACAACAAAACGTCTCTACGAGCACTTCGCGAAAATCAAGAAATCCAAATTTTCGGATTTTTTTTCTTTTTACTCTGTTACTAGCTGAGATCTGTCATTTGAGTTACAACAAAACGTCTCTATGAGCACTTTGCGAAAATCAAGAAATCAAAATTTTCGATTTTTTTCTTTTGCCTCTCTTACTACCACAGATCTGTCATTTGAGTAATGACAAAAAGTCTCTACGAGCACTTTGCGAAAATCAAGATCAAAATTTTTGGAATTTTTTTCTTCCTCTGTTCTATCAAAGATCTCTCATTTGAGTAACAACAAAACGTCTCTACGAGCACTTCGCGAAAATCAAGAAATCCAAATTTTCGGATTTTTTTCTTTTTACTCTGTTACTAGCTGAGATCTGTCATTTGAGTTACAACAAAACGTCTCTATGAGCACTTTGCGAAAATCAAGAAATCAAAATTTTCGATTTTTTTCTTTTTCCTCTCTTACTACCACAGATCTGTCTTTTAGGTAACAACAAAACGTCTCTAAGAGCACTTCGCGAAAGTTAAAATTTTCGGAATTTTTTTCTTTTTACTCTGTTACTAGTTCAGATCTGTCATTTGAGTTACTACAAAACGGCTCTACGAGCATTTCGCGAAAATCAAGAAATCAAAATTTTCGGATTTTTTTTCTTTTTACTCTGTTACTATCACAGATCTGTCATTTGTGTTACTACAAAACGTCTCTACGAGCACATTGCGAAAATCAAAAAATCTAAATTTTCGGAATTTTTTCTTTTTCCACTCTTACTATCACAGATCTGTCATTTGAGTAACAACAAAACGTCTCTACGAGTATTTCGCGAAAATCAAGAAATTAAAATTTTCGGAATTTTTTTCTTTTTACTAGCTCATATCTGTCATTTGAGTAGCAACAAAGCGTCACTACGAGAACTTTGCGGAATTCAAGAAATCAAATTTTTCGATTTTTTTTCCTTTTCCTCTATTACTAGCACAGATCTGTCATGTGAGTAACAAAAAACGTATCTACGAGCAAAAATCATGAAATCATCATTTTCGAAATTTTTTTCTTTTTACTCTGTTACTATCACAGATTTGTCATTTGAGTAACAACAAAACGTCTCTACGAGCACTTTGCGAAAATCAAAAAATCTAAATTTTTGGAATTTTTTTCTTTTTCCTCTGTTACTATCACAGATCTGTCATTTGAGTAACAACAAAACATCTCTATGAGCACTTCGCGAAAATCAAGAAATCAAAATTTTCGGAATTTTTTTCTTTTTACTCTGTTACTATCACAGAACTGTCAGTTGTTTTACTACAAAACGTCTCTGCGAACACTTTGCGGAATTCAAGAAATCAAAATTTTCGGAATTTTTGTCTTTTTCCTCTGTTACTATCACAGATCTGTCATTTGAGTAACGACAAAACGTCTCTGCGAACACTTTGCGGAATTCAAGAAATCAAAATTTTCGGAATTTTTTTCTTTTTCCTCTGTTACTATCACAGATCTGTCATTTGAGTAACGACAAAAAGTCTCTACGAGCACTTTGCGAAAATCAAGATCAAAATTTTTGGAATTTTTTTTCTTCCTCTGTTACTATCAAAGATCTCTTATTTGAGTAACAACAAAACGTCTCTACGAGCACTTCGCGAAAATCAAGAAATCCAAATTTTCGGATTTTTTTCTTTTTACTCTGTTACTAGCTGAGATCTGTCATTTGAGTTACAACAACACGTCTCTATGAGCACTTCGCGAAAATCAAGAAATCAAAATTTTCGGAATTTTTTTCTTTTTCCTATGTTACTATCACAGATGTGTCATTTGATTTACTACAATACGTATCTGCGAACACTTTGTGGAATTCAAGAATTCAAGATTTTCGGATTTTTTTTCTTTTTCCTCTGCTACTATCACAGATCTGTCACTTGACTAATGACAAAACGTCTCTACGAGCACTTTGCGAAAATCACGAAATAAAAATTTTCGGAATTTTTTTGTCCCTCTGTTACCATCAAAGTTCTGTCATTTGAGTAATAACAAAACGTCTCTACGAGCACTTCGCGAAAATCAAGAAATCAAAATTTTCGGAATTTTTTTCTTTTTACTCTGTTAGTAGCTCAGATCTGTCACTTGAGTAGCAACAAAACGTCTTTACGACCACTTTGCGGAATTCAAGAAATCAAATTTTTCTGAATTTTTTTCTTTTTCCTCTGTTTCTATCACAGATCTGTCATTTGAGTAACTACAAAACGTCTCTACGAGCATTTTGCGAAAATCAAGAAATCAAAATTTTCTAATTTTTTTTCTTTTTCCTCTCTTACTATCACAGATCTGTCATTTAGGTAACAACAAAACGTCTCTAAGAGCACTTCGCGAAAATCAAGAAATCAAAATTTTCGGATTTTTTTTTCTTTTTCCTATGTTACTATCACAGATGTGTCATTTGATTTACTACAAAACGTCTCTGCGAACACTTTGCGGAATTCAAGAAATCAAAATTTTCGGAATTTTTTTCCTCTGTTTATATCACAGATCTGTCAATTGAGTAACTACAAAACGTCTCTATGAGCACATGAAAATAAAGAAATCAAAATTTTCGATTTTTTTTCTTTTTCCTCTCTTACTATCACAGGCCTGTCATTTGAGTTACTACAAAACGTCTCTGCGAACACTTTGCGAAAATCAAGAAATCAAAATTTTCGGATTTTTTTTTTTTTTTACTCTGTTACTAGCTCAGATCTGTCATTTGAGTTACTACAAAACGTCTCTACGAGCACTTTGCGAAAATCAAGAAGTCAAAATTTTCGTATTTTTTTTTCTTTTTCTTTTCTTACTATCACAGATCTGTCATTTCAGTTACTACAAAACGTCTCTACGAGCACTTCGCGAAAATCAAGAAATTAAAATTTTCTAAATTTTTTTCTTTTTACTCTGTTACTAGCTCAGATCTGTCAATTGAGTAGCAACAGAACGTCTATACGAGCACTTTGCGAAAATCATGAAATCAAAATTTTTTTTCTTTTTACTGTTACTGTCACAGATCTCTCATTTGAGTAACAACAAAACGTCTCTACGAGCACTTCGCGAAAATCAAGAAATTAAAATTTTCTAATTTTTTTCCTTTTTAATCTGTTACTAACTCAGATCTGTCATTTGAGTACCAACACAACGTCTATACGAGCACTTTGCGAAAATCATGAAATCAAAATTTTAGGAATTTTTTTCTTTTTACTGTTACTGTCACAGATCTGTCATTTGAGTAACAACAAAACATCTCTACGAGCACTTTGCGAAAAAGAAGAAATCACAATTTTCGGAATTTTTTTCTTTTTCCTATGTTACTATCACAGATCTGTCATTTGAGTAACAACAATACGTCTCTACGAGCACTTCGCGAAAAAAAGAAATCAAAATTTTCGGAATTTTTTTCTCTTTCCTCTCTTACTATCAAAGATCTGTCATTTGAGTAACAACAAAACGTCTCTACGAGCACTTCGTGAAAATCAAGAAATGAAGACTTGCGGAATGTTTTCTTTTTACTCTGTTACTAGCTCAGATTGTTCAATTGAGTAGCAAACAACGTCTCTACGAGCGCTTTGCGGAAATCAAGAAATAAAAATTTTAGGATTCTTTCTTTTTACTCCGTTACTATCACAGATCTGTCATTTAGGTAACAACAAAACGTCTCTAAGAGCACTTCACGAATATCAAGAAATCAAAATTTTCGGAATTTTTCTCTATTTTTACTCGGTTACTATCTCAGATCTGTCATTTGAGTTACGAAAAACGTCTCTACGAGCAGTTTGCCAAAATCAAGAAATCAAAATTTTGGGATTTTTTTTTCCTCTCTTACTATCACAGATCTGTCATTTGAGTAACAACAAAACGTCTCTACGAGCACTTTGCGAAAATCAAAAAATCTAAATTTTCGGATTTTTTTTCTTTTTCCTCTGTTACTATCACAGATCTGTCATTTGAGTAACAACAAAACGTCTCTACGAGCACTCCGCGAAAATCCACAAATCAAAATTTTCTGAATATTTTTCTTTTTCCTCTCTTACTATCACAGGTCTGTCATTTGAGTTACTACAAAACGTCTCTGCGAGCACTTTGCGAAAATCAAGTTATCAAAATTTTCGAATTTTTTTTCTTTTTACTCTGTTACTAGCTCAGATCTGTCATTTGAGTAGCAACAGAACGTCTATACGAGCACTTTGCGAAAATCATGAAAACAAAATTTTAGCATTTTTTCTTTTTACTGTTACTGTCACAGATCTCTCATTTGAGTAACAACAAAACGTCTCTACGAGCACTTCGCGAAAATCAAGAAATTAAAATTTTCTAATTTTTTTCCTTTTTAATCTGTTACTAACTCAGATCTGTCATTTGAGTAGCAACACAACGTCTATACGAGCACTTTGCGAAAATCATGAAATCAAAATTTTAGGAATTTTTTTCTTTTTACTGTTACTGTCACAGATCTGTCATTTGAGTAACAACAAAACATCTCTACGAGCACTTTGCGAAAAAGAAGAAATCACAATTTTCGGAATTTTTTTCTTTTTCCTATGTTACTATCACAGATGTCATTTGAGTAACAACAATACGTCTCTACGAGCACTTCGCGAAAAAAAGAAATCAAAATTTTCGGAATTTTTTTCTCTTTCCTCTCTTACTATCAAAGATCTGTCATTTGAGTAACAACAAAACGTCTCTACGAGCACTTCGTGAAAATCAAGAAATGAAGACTTGCGGAATGTTTTCTTTTTACTCTGTTACTAGCTCAGATTGTTCAATTGAGTAGCAAACAACGTCTCTACGAGCGCTTTGCGGAAATCAAGAAATAAAAATTTTAGGATTCTTTCTTTTTACTCCGTTACTATCACAGATCTGTCATTTAGGTAACAACAAAACGTCTCTAAGAGCACTTCACGAATATCAAGAAATCAAAATTTTCGGAATTTTTCTCTATTTTTACTCGGTTACTATCTCAGATCTGTCATTTGAGTTACGAAAAACGTCTCTACGAGCAGTTTGCCAAAACCAAGAAATCAAAATTTTGGGATTTTTTTTTCCTCTCTTACTATCACAGATCTGTCATTTGAGTAACAACAAAACGTCTCTACGAGCACTTCGCGAAAATCAAGAAATCATAATTTTCGGAATTTTTTTCTTTTTACTCTGTTACTATCACAGATCTGTCATTTGTGTTACTATAAAACGTCTCTAAGAGCACTTTGCGAAAATCAAGAAATCAAAATTTTCGAATATTTTTTTCTTTTTCCTCTCTTACTATCACAGAGCTGTCATTTGAGTAACAACAAAACGTCTCTAAGAGCACTTTGCCAAAATCAAGAAATCAAAATTTTGAGATTTTTTTCCTCTCTTACTATCACAGATCTGTCATTTGAGTAACGACAAAACGTCTCTGCGAACACTTTGCGGAATTCAAGAAATCAAAATTTTCGGATTTTTTTTTTTCCTCTGTTACTATCACAGATCTGTCATTTGAGTAACGACAAAAAGTCTCTACGAGCACTTTGCGAAAATCAAGATCAAAATTTTTGGAATTTTTGTTCTTCCTCTGTTACTATCAAAGATCTGTCATTTGAGTAACAACAAAACGTCTCTACGAGCACTTCGCGAAAATCAAGAAATCATAATTTTCTGAATTTTTGTCTTTTTACTCTGTTACTATCACAGATCTGTCATTTGAGCTACTACAAAACGGCTCTACGAGCATTTCGCGAAAATCAAGAAATCAAAATTTTCGGAATTTTTTTCTTTCTACTCTGTTGCTATCACAGATCTGTCATTTGTGTTACTACAAAACGTCTCTACGAGCACTTTGCGAAAATCAAAAAATCTAAATTTTCGGAATTTTTTCTTTTTCCACTCTTACTATCACAGATCTGTCATTTGAGTAACAACAAAACGTCTCTACGAGTATTTCGCGAAAATCAAGAAATTAAAATTTTCGGAATTTTTTTCTTTTTACTAGTTCAGATCTGACATTTGAGTAGCAACAAAGCGTCACTACGAGAACTTTGCGGGATTCAAGAAATCAAATTTTTCGATTTTTTTTTCCTTTTCCTCTATTACTAGCACAGATCTGTCATGTGAGTAACAAAAAACGTCTCTACGAGCACTTTGCAAAAATCATGAAATCAACATTTTCGAAATTTTTTTCTTTTTACTCTGTTACTGTCACAGATTTGTCATTTGAGTAACAACAAAACGTCTCTACGAGCACTTTGCGAAAATCAAAAAATCTAAATTTTCGGATTTTTTTCTTTTTCCTCTGTTACTATCACAGATCTGTCATTTGAGTAACAACAAAACGTCTCTACGAGCACTCCGCGAAAATCCACAAATCAAAATTTTCTGAATATTTTTCTTTTTCCTCTCTTACTATCACAGGTCTGTCATTTGAGTTACTACAAAACGTCTCTGCGAGCACTTTGCGAAAATCAAGAAATTAAAATTTTCTAAATTTTTTTCTTTTTACTCTGTTACTAGCTCAGATCTGTCATTTGAGTAGCAACAGAACGTCTATACGAGCACTTTGCGAAAATCAGGAAATCAAAATTTTAGGAATTTTTTCTTTTTACTGTTACTGTCACAGATCTGTCATTTGAGTAACAACAAAACATCTCTACGAGCACTTTGCGAAAAAGAAGAAATCATAATTTTCGGAATTTTTTTCTTTTTCCTATGTTACTATCACAGATCTGTCATTTGAGTAACAACAATACGTCTCTACGAGCACTTCGCGAAAATCAAGAAAATAAAATTTTCGATTTTTTCTTTTTCCTCTCTTACTATCACAGATCTGTCATTTAGGTAACAACAAAACGTCTCTAAGAGCACTTCGCGAAAAGCAAGAAATCAAAATTTTCGGAAATTTTTTCTTTTTACTCTGTTACTAGCTCAGATCTGTCATTTGAGTTACTACAAAACGTCTCTACGAGCATTTCGTGAAAATCAAGAAATCAAAATTTTCGGAATTTTTTTCTTTTTACTCTGTTAGTATCACAGATCTGTCATTTGTGTTACTACAAAACGTCTCTACGAGCACTTTGCGAAAATCAAAAAATCTAAATTTTCGGAATTTTTTTCTTTTTCCACTCTTACTATCACAGATCTGTCATTTGAGTAACAACAAAACGTCTCTACGAGTACTTCGCGAAAATCAAGAAATCAAATTTTTCGAATTTTTTTCTTTTTACTCGGTTACTATCACAGATCTGTCATTTGTGTTACTACAAAACGTCTCTATGAGCACTTTGAGAAAATCAAGAAATCAAAATTTTTGAATATTTTTTTCTTTTTCCTCTCTTACTATCACAGATTTGTCATTTCAGTAACAACAAAACGTCTCTACGAGCACTTCGCGAAAATCAAGAAATCCAAATTTTCGGAATTTTTTTCTTTTTACTCTGTTACTAGCTCAGATCTGTCATTTGAGTAGCAACAAAACCTCTCTACGAACACTTTGCGAAAATCAAGAAATCAATATTTTCGATTTTTGTTCTTTTTCCTCTCTTACTATCACAGATCTGTCATTTAGGTAACAACAAAACGTCTCTAAGAGCACTTCGCGAAAATCAAGAAATCAAAATATTCGGAATTTTTTTCTTTTTACTCTGTTACTAGCTCAGATCTGTCATTTGAGTTACTGCAAAACGTCTCTACGAGGATTTCGCGAAAATCAAGAAATAAAAATTTTAGGAATTTTTTTCTTTTTACTCTGTTACTATCACAGATCTGTCATTTGTGTTACTACAAAACGTCTCTACGAGCACTTTGCGAAAATCAAAAAATCTAAATTTTCGGAATTTTTTTCTTTTTCCACTCTTACTATCACAGATCTGTCATTTGAGTAACAACAAAACGTCTCTACGAGTATTTCGCGAAAATCAAGAAATTAAAATTTTCGGAATTTTTTTCTTTTTACTAGCTCAGATCTGTCATTTGAGTAGCAACAAAGCGTCACTACGAGAACTTTGCGGAATTCAAGAAATCAAATTTTTCGGATTTTTTTTCTTTTTCCTATGTTACTATCACAGATGTGTCATTTGATTTACTACAATCCGTATCTGCGAACAGTTTGCGGAATTCAAGAAATCAAAATTCTCGGAATTTTTTTCTTTTTCCTCTGTTACTATCACAGATCTGTCACTTGAGTAACGACAAAACGTCTCTACGAGCACTTTGCGAAAATAAAGAAATCAAAATTTTCGGAATTTTTTTTCTTCCTCTGTTACTATCAAAGTTCTGTAATTTGAGTAACAACAAAACGTCCCTACGAGCACTTAACGAAAATCAAGAAATCCAAATTTTCGGAATTTTTTTCTTTTTACTCAGTTAGTAGCTCAGATCTGTCATTTGAGTAGCAACAAAACGTCTCTATGAACACTTTGAGGAATTCAAGAAATCAAAATTTTTGGGAATTTTTTTCTTTTTCCTCTGTTTCTATCACAGATCTGTCATTTGAGTAACTACAAAACGTCTCTACGAGCACTTTGCGAAAATCAAGAAATAAAAATTTTAGGAATTTTTTTTTTTTACTCTGTTACTATCACAGATCTGTCATTTGTGTTACTACAAAACGTCTCTACGAGCACTTTGCGAAAATCAAAAAATCTAAATTTTCGGAATTTTTTTCTTTTTCCACTCTTACTATCACAGATCTGTCATTTGAGTAACAACAAAACGTCTCTACGAGTATTTCGCGAAAATCAAGAAATTAAAATTTTCGGAATTTTTTTCTTTTTACTAGCTCAGATCTGTCATTTGAGTAGCAACAAAGCGTCACTACGAGAACTTTGCGGAATTCAAGAAATCAAATTTTTCGGATTTTTTTTCTTTTTCCTATGTTACTATCACAGATGTGTCATTTGATTTACTACAATCCGTATCTGCGAACAGTTTGCGGAATTCAAGAAATCAAAATTCTCGGAATTTTTTTCTTTTTCCTCTGTTACTATCACAGATCTGTCACTTGAGTAACGACAAAACGTCTCTACGAGCACTTTGCGAAAATAAAGAAATCAAAATTTTCGGAATTTTTTTTCTTCCTCTGTTACTATCAAAGTTCTGTAATTTGAGTAACAACAAAACGTCCCTACGAGCACTTAACGAAAATCAAGAAATCCAAATTTTCGGAATTTTTTTCTTTTTACTCAGTTAGTAGCTCAGATCTGTCATTTGAGTAGCAACAAAACGTCTCTATGATCACTTTGCGGAATTCAAGAAATCAAAATTTTTGGGAATTTTTTTCTTTTTCCTCTGTTTCTATCACAGATCTGTCATTTGAGTAACTACAAAACGTCTCTACGAGCACTTTGCGAAAATCAAGAAATCAAAATTTTCTAATTTTTTTCTTTTTCCTCTCTTACTATCACAGATCTGTCATTTAGGTAACAACAAAACGTCTCTAAGAGCACTTCGCGAAAATCAAGAAATCCAAATTTTCGGAATTTTTCTCTTTTTACTCGGTTACTAGCTCAAATCTGTCATTTGAGTTACTAAAAACGTCTCTACGAGCACTTTGCGAAAATCAAGAAGTCAAAATTTTCGTATTTTTTTTTCTTTTTCCTTTCTTACTAGATCAGATCTGTCATTTGTATATCAACAAAACGTCTGTACCAACACTTTGCAGAATTCATAAAATCAAAATTTTTGGAATTTTTTTCTTTTTCCTCTGTTACTATTACAGATCTGTCATTTGAGTAACAACAAAACGTCTCTACGAGCACTTCGCGAAAATCAAGAAATCAAAAGTTTCGGAATTTCTTTCTTTTTACTCTGTTACTATCACAGATCTGTCATTTGAGTAACAACAAAACGTCTCTACGAGCACTTCGCGAAAATCAAGAAATGAAAATTTTCGGAATTTTTTTCTTTTTCCTCTCTTACTATCACAGATCTGTCATTTGAGTAACAACAAAACGTCTCTACGAGCACTGCACGAAAATCAAGAAATCAAAATTTTCGGAATTTCTTTCTTTTTACTCTGTTAGTAGCTCAGATCTGTCACTTGAGTAGCAACAAAACGTCTTTACGACCACTTTGCGGAATTCAAGAAATCAAATTTTTCTGAATTTTTTTCTTTTTCCTCTGTTTCTATCACAGATCTGTCATTTGAGTAACTACAAAACGTCTCTACGAGCATTTTGCGAAAATCAAGAAATCAAAATTTTCAAATTTTTTTCTTTTTCCTCTCTTACTATCACAGATCTGTCATTTAGGTAACAACAAAACGTCTCTAAGAGCACTTCGCGAAAATCAAGAAATCAAAATTTTCGGATTTTTTTTTCTTTTTCCTATGTTACTATCACAGATGTGTCATTTGATTTACTACAAAACGTCTCTGCGAACACTTTGCGGAATTCAAGAAATCAAAATTTTCGGAATTTTTTTCCTCTGTTTATATCACAGATCTGTCAATTGAGTAACTACAAAACGTCTCTATGAGCACCTTATGAAAATAAAGAAATCAAAATTTTCGATTTTTTTTCTTTTTCCTCTCTTACTATCACAGGCCTGTCATTTGAGTTACTACAAAACGTCTCTGCGAACACTTTGCGAAAATCAAGAAATCAAAATTTTCGGATTTTTTTTCTTTTTACTCTGTTACTAGCTCAGATCTATCATTTGAGTTACTACAAAACGTCTCTACGAGCACTTTGCGAAAATCAAGAAGTCAAAATTTTCGTATTTTTTTTTCTTTTTCTTTTCTTACTATCACAGATCTGTCATTTCAGTTACTACAAAACGTCTCTACGAGCACTTCGCGAAAATCAAGAAATTAAAATTTTCTAAATTTTTTCTTTTTACTCTGTTACTAGCTCAGATCTGTCATTTGAGTAGCAACAGAACGTCTATACGAGCACTTTGCGAAAATCATGAAATCAAAATTTTTTTTCTTTTTACTGTTACTGTCACAGACCTCTCATTTGAGTAACAACAAAACGTCTCTACGAGCACTTCGCGAAAATCAAGAAATTAAAATTTTCTAATTTTTTTCCTTTTTAATCTGTTACTAACTCAGATCTGTCATTTGAGTAGCAACACAACGTCTATACGAGCACTTTGCGAAAATCATGAAATCAAAATTTTAGGAATTTTTTTCTTTTTACTGTTACTGTCACAGATCTGTCATTTGAGTAACAACAAAACATCTCTACGAGCAGTTTGCGAAAAAGAAGAAATCACAATTTTCGGAATTTTTTTCTTTTTCCTATGTTACTATCACAGATCTGTCATTTGAGTAACAACAATACGTCTCTACGAGCACTTCGCGAAAAAAAGAAATCAAAATTTTCGGAATTTTTTTCTCTTTCCTCTCTTACTATCAAAAATCTGTCATTTAAGTAACAACAAAACGTCTCTACGAGCACTTCGTGAAAATCAAGAAATGAAGACTTGCGGAATGTTTTCTTTTTACTCTGTTACTAGCTCAGATTGTTCAATTGAGTAGCAAACAACGTCTCTACGAGCGCTTTGCGGAAATCAAGAAATAAAAATTTTAGGATTCTTTCTTTTTACTCTGTTACTATCACAGATCTGTCATTTAGGTAACAACAAAACGTCTCTAAGAGCACTTCACGAATATCAAGAAATCAAAATTTTCGGAATTTTTCTCTCTTTTTACTCGGTTACTATCTCAGATCTGTCATTTGAGTTACGAAAAACGTCTCTACGAGCACTTTGCCAAAATCAAGAAATCAAAATTTTTTTTCTTTTTACTGTTACTGTCACAGATCTCTCATTTGAGTAACAACAAAACGTCTCTACGAGCACTTCGCGAAAATCAAGAAATTAAAATTTTCTAATTTTTTTCCTTTTTAATCTGTTACTAACTCAGATCTGTCATTTGAGTAGCAACACAACGTCTATACGAGCACTTTGCGAAAATCATGAAATCAAAATTTTAGGAATTTTTTTCTTTTTACTGTTACTGTCACAGATCTGTCATTTGAGTAACAACAAAACATCTCTACGAGCACTTTGCGAAAAAGAAGAAATCACAATTTTCGGAATTTTTTTCTTTTTCCTATGTTACTATCACAGATCTGTCATTTGAGTAACAACAATACGTCTCTACGAGCACTTCGCGAATAAAAGAAATCAAAATTTTCGGAATTTTTCTCTCTTTCCTCTCTTACTATCAAAGATCTGTCATTTGAGTAACAACAAAACGTCTCTACGAGCACTTCGTGAAAATCAAGAAATGAAGACTTGCGGAATGTTTTCTTTTTACTCTGTTACTAGCTCAGATTGTTCAATTGAGTAGCAAACAACGTCTCTACGAGCGCTTTGCGGAAATCAAGAAATAAAAATTTTAGGATTCTTTCTTTTTACTCTGTTACTATCACAGACCTGTCATTTAGGTAACAACAAAACGTCTCTAAGAGCACTTCACGAATATCAAGAAATCAAAATTTTCGGAATTTTTCTCTCTTTTTACTCGGTTACTATCTCAGATCTGTCATTTGAGTTACGAAAAACGTCTCTACGAGCACTTTGCCAAAATCAAGAAATCAAAATTTTGGGATTTTTTTTCCTCTCTTACTATCACAGATCTGTCATTTGAGTAACAACAAAACGTCTCTACGAGCACTTCGCGAAAATCAAGAAATCATAATTTTCGGAATTTTTTTCTTTTTACTCTGTTACTATCACAGATCTGTCATTTGTGTTACTATAAAACGTCTCTAAGAGCACTTTGCGAAAATCAAGAAATCAAAATTTTCGAATATTTTTTTCTTTTTCCTCTCTTACTATCACAGAGCTGTCATTTGAGTAACAACAAAACGTCTCGAAGAGCACTTCGCGAAAATCAAGAAAATAAAATTTTCGATTTTTTCTTTTTCCTCTCTTACTATCACAGATCTGTCATTTAGGTAACAACAAAACGTCTCTAAGAGCACTTCGCGAAAAGCAAGAAATCAAAATTTTCGGATTTTTTTCTTTTTACTCTGTTACTAGCTCAGATCTGTCATTTGAGTTACTACAAAACGTCTCTACGAGCATTTCGTGAAAATCAAGAAATCAAAATTTTCGGAATTTTTTTCTTTTTACTCTGTTAGTATCACAGATCTGTCATTTGAGTAACAACAAAACGTCTCTACGAGCACTTCGCGAAAATCAAGAAATCAAAAGTTTCGGAATTTCTTTCTTTTTACTCTGTTACTATCACAGATCTGTCATTTGAGTAACAACAAAACGTCTCTACGAGCACTTCGCGAAAATCAAGAAATGAAAATTTTCGGAATTTTTTTCTTTTTCCTCTCTTACTATCACAGATCTGTCATTTGAGTAACAACAAAACGTCTCTACGAGCACTGCACGAAAATCAAGAAATCAAAATTTTCGGAATTTCTTTCTTTTTACTCTGTTACTAGCTCAGATCTGTCATTGAGTAGCAACAAAACGATTCTACGAACACTTTGCGGAATTCAAGAAATCAACATTTTCGGAATTTTTTTCTTTTACCTCTGTTACTATCACAGATCTGTCACTTGAGTAACGACAAAACGTCTCTACGAGCACTTTGCGAAAATCAAGAAATCAAAATTTTCGGAATTTTTTTTCTTCCTCTGTTACTATCAAAGTTCTGTAATTTGAGTAACAACAAAACGTCCCTACGAGCACTTAACGAAAATCAAGAAATCCAAATTTTCGGAATTTTTTTCTTTTTACTCAGTTAGTAGCTCAGATCTGTCATTTGAGTAGCAACAAAACGTCTCTATGAACACTGCGGAATTCAAGAAATCAAAATTTTCTAATTTTTTTCTTTTTCCTCTCTTACTATCACAGATCTGTCATTTAGGTAACAACAAAACGTCTCTAAGAGCACTTCGCGAAAATCAAGAAATCGAAATTTTCGGAATTTTTCTCTTTTTACTCGGTTACTAGCTCAAATCTGTCATTTGAGTTACTAAAAACGTCTCTACGAGCACTTTGCGAAAATCAAGAAATCAAAATTTTCGATTTTTTTTTCTTTTTCCACTCTTACTATCACAGATCTGTCATTTGAGTAACAACAAAACGTCTCTACGAGTATTTCGCGAAAATCAAGAAATTAAAATTTTCTGAATTTTTTTCTTTTTACTAGCTCAGATCTGTCATTTGAGTAGCAACAAAGCGTCACTACGAGAACTTTGCGGAATTCAAGAAATCAAATTTTTCGGATTTTTTTTCTTTTTCCTATGTTACTATCACAGATGTGTCATTTGATTTACTACAATCCGTATCTGCGAACACTTTGCGGAATTACTATCACAGATCTGTCATTTGAGTAACGACAAAACGTCTCTACGAGCACTTTGCGAAAATCAAGAAATCAAAATTTTTGGAATTTTTTTTCTTCCTCTGTTACTATCAAAGTTCTGTCATTTGAGTAACAACAAAACGTCTCTACGAGCACTTCGCGAAAATCAAGAAATCCAAATTTTCGGAATTTTTTTCTTTTTACTCTGTTACTAGCTCAGATCTGTCATTTGAGTAGCAACAAAACGTCTCTACGAACACTTTGCGGAATTCAAGAAATCAAAATTTTCGGAATTTTTTTCTTTTTCCTCTGTTTCTATTTCAGATCTGTCATATGTAGTAACTACAAAACGTCTCTATGAGCACTTTGCGAAAATCAAGAAATGAAAATTTTCGATTTTTATTTCTTTTTCCTCTCTTACTATCACAGATCTGTCATTTAGATAACAACAAAACGTCTCTAGCTAGCTAGCTCAGATCTGTCATTTGAGTTACTGAGTAGAAATTTCCCAAATGAGCCTATGATTTTTGACGTTAAAAGGATAATTAGAACTTAGTGTTGCAAAATAATCTTCTCATTAGTATCGAGTCACGTTATGAACATTTTTGAGAAAAATCAATTCGTTCATTAACAATGCGCGATTAAAAATTTCTGCATCGCTTGATTCAAAAATCATTTGCTCGTAAACTATCTGTACAAAATTGATGAAAATTTTAGAGGATGTTAAGGAATTAATGCAGTCAACGATAACATTCTCATTATCGTGCTATTCGTCATTGTTGCTAATTTAAATTATTTTCTTAATAAACAAATGCCGATTTTACCATGTTCTACACACGGAATTTGAAATTTTTTTCGAGTACTGGGAAGTCTGAACGTTTAAGATACAGAAACCGTTTTGCCTTTTTTGTGCTCGCCATTCGGGTTAACGATAAACAATATTCTTTAGCGTCGCGCGCAGAGGCAACCGATCGAGAGGCGCGTTAGCAGGCTTGTGTCACAATAATAAGTGACAGTTCATCAGTCACCTTTTTTGAAAAACATTTTCTCATTTAAGTGACTTGCATGATGGGCCGTGCAAAGGAGTGCTGCAACCCGTTAAATAAAAGCGGGCATAAGTGCGTGAGGAAAAATCTTTTTATTGTAACGGAAAAATGGGATGCAGTGTTTAGAAGTTTAATTGGATTACATGTGTGCAATACATGTCGGCGATCGATTTACGGGATGAAAGATGACTTGAACTTTATAGTTTGTCTTCCTGAACATAATAAGCGAAATGAAATTGTTGTTGAAGAAGCTGAAGAGAGAAATGATCATTATCAAGAAGAAAAAATTGATCCAACGTTTCAATGTGATGATTATGACGAAATGGAAAGAATCGGAAAAATTAACAATATTCTTTGTGAATTTGGAGAACCATTAATTTAAAAAAAAACGTATCTCACAACTTACGGTCAAAGACAAGGAACGGTTAAAAGCTGCTTTGAATAATTTGACGAAATACAAAAATTGTATTGCTGAGAGTAATGACCTCGAAACTTCGTACATACGTGACATAAATGTAGCTTTGTCTCAGCAGCCTGATCGGTCTGGAAAAATAAAAATTTTGACAACACTTCCGTCACACTATATTATCGCGAAGATGAGGAAAGAAGAGAGTCTCTCGCCGAATGGCATCAGGAGCCAGAAAATTAAGGAACGAATCTGGACACGGATCTCGACCGAAAAAAAGAGACGGGCGTAACCTTCCGAACACTAGTATAAGTGCAGTGAAGAATTTTTATCTTGCCGATGAAAACAGCAGTGTAATGCCTGGAATGAAGGACTACGTGTCAATCGTCAAGGACGGGAAACGTACTCAAGAGTAAAAAGGTTACTTCTCTTCAATATCATTGATCTGCATAAGCTGTTCAGAGAAAAGTTTCCTGAAATCCAGATTTCTTTGTCGAAATTTAGGCTGTTGAGGCATCAAGAATGTATTTCGGCTGGTAAAAGCGGTACTCACAACGTGTGCGTGTGCAAAATTCATCAAAATATGAAATTGAAAATACACGGCCTAGTGAAAGAACTCAAAATGAAAGGAGTCGGCTTCACCGATACATATCACGAATTCATAAAAAATTCAGTTTGTGAAAATGCATCATCGGATTTCTTTTTTCGACTTGCAAGAATTGTCCCAAAACTGAGTCCGTTATCGGAAAATTAAAAATTCTTCTCCAAGATAATAATGTGACGGAAGTGAAATACAGTCAGTGGGCCTGCACCGACAGGTATTTCGTCATACATTTATTTACAAATAGGTCTCCTTTATCTACACTTTTTATGCAACATTTTTTACGATTTTTTTCTGCATTATAGATGTAATATTTCAGAAGAGACTGAAAACATCGACGAATTTTTGGCCCATTTAGCGGACGAATTGTTGGTCCTCGTGAAGCACAATTTCCTCGCCAAGTCTCAAGCTTATTATTCTGGCCGAATGAAGAATGAAATCAAAGAAGGGGAATTCGTGATAAGCATGGATTTCGCAGAAAATTACACATTTCATGTGCAAGATGCAATCCAGGCCCTTCATTGGGCAAATACTCAGGCCACTCTCCATCCTTATGTCATTTATTACTGTCAAAATGGAAAACAGAGTCACGATAGTTTCGTCATCATTTCTGAAAAATTGGTTCACGATACAAGCTCGATTCATTTATTTAATTCAAGAGTTATAGAGTACTTGAAAACAAAATTTGGAAATGAAAATGTCAAGAAAGTTATTTACTTTTCTGATGGAGCTGCATCGCAATATAAAAATAAATTCAATTTTATTAATCTTACGAAACATCAAGAAGATTTTGGGATCAGTGCACAGAATTTCTTTGCGACCTCTCACGGTAAGGGTGCTTGCGACGGTATTGGAGGGACTGTAAAAAGACAAGCGTATCGAGCTAGTTTGCAACGAGTCGATGCTAACCATATCACTAATCCTCGAAGTTTGTTTGAATGGGCGAAAAATCACTTCTCAAAGATCGAATTCGACTTTTGTAATTTAAATGAACATGAGCGCATGAGAAATCTTTGAAAGCACGTTTCGAAAATGCAAAACCTATAAAAGATACACGGCAATATCATTGCTATGAACCTGTATATGATAGAAAGATTGCTTGTAAACTGTTCTCAAATAACACCGTTTCCGTTGAAAATGTAACGGAAAAAAATAAAGAGTAAATTTGATTGTGCGTATATTTGAGAGTGAATGTATTGCATGTCGTATATCTAGGATGTAGAATAACAATGACTGATATTTTCATATTCATTATGAATGGTTTATTGGCGAAATATTCCTTGCCTTCATTGAATGCTAAGATGCCCTTCAACGCGCCTCTCGATCGGTTGCCTTTGCGCGCGACGCTAAAGAATATTGTTTATCGTTAACCCGAATGGCGAGCACAAAAAAGTCAAAACGGTTTCTGGATCTTAAACGTTCAGACTTCCCAGTCCTCGAAAAAAATTCAAATTCCGTGTGTAGAACAGGGTAAAATGGGCATTTGTTTATTAAGAAAATAATTTAAATTAGCAACAATCACGAATAGCACGATAATGAGAATGTTATCGTTCACTGCATTCATTCCTTAATATCCTCACAAATTTTCATCAATTTTGTACATATACTTTACGAGCACATGATTTTTGAATCAAGCGATGCAGAAATTTTTAATCGGGCATTGTTAATGAACAAATTGATTTTTCTCAAAAATGTTCATAACGTGACTCGATACTAATGAGAAGATTATTTTCCAATACTCAGTTCTACTTTTCCTTTCAACGTCAAAAATCATAGGCTCATTTGGGAAATTTCTACTCAACTGTTATTGGTATGAAATCTTCGAATTGATGACTGATTTATGTAATCCGCATAAACCAGAAGATAAAATCTACGAAGAATTAGTAAAAATAATGAAAACCCACCTGGAACCGAAACCAGCCGAGATCGCGGAGAGGTACAAATTCAGGCAGAGAAAACAGGAGCCGGTTGAGTCCATATGTGTTTATGTAACGGATTGGAAGAAAATTTACGGGATCAGTTAGTATACGGCCTAAAAAATTAAATCATCCGGCAACGTCTGTTTTCGGAAGCTACGTTTAACGTATGCTCGCATTAAGCATGGAAGCGGCTGAAATAAATTCCGGATTGATCGACGGAACAACGGTGAACCTAATGAAAGTGAAAAGGTAACATCAGGCTTCGTCCACGTGCTCGACATCACGGCAACCGGTGAACCGGACAAAGAAGCGGATATCCTGCCGCCATTGTGGCAAGCAGAACCACGAGGACAAGCATTGCTTTTCCCGAAGTGCGCAGTGCAATGTGTGCAGGAAAAGGGGTCACGTGAGGAGTGTGTGTAAACAATGACGAAATGAAAATAAAACCAATAATTATGTAGATGTTTCTCAAAATGAGAACGATGTCGATAATTCATTCGAAGTTGGGTTGTATAATTTAAAAGAAATACTTGAAAAACCTGTAAAAATAAATATTAAAATAAATGATCAATCTCGAAATGGAAGTCGACACCGGTTCTGCAATTTCAGTTATTTCAAATACGGTGTATGAAAACTATTTTGGTAATATAAAAATATGCAGGTCTAATTTAAATCTTAAGTCTTACGTTGGAGATAGTATACAAGCCATTGGTTATATATATGTAAAGGTTTTCCACCATAAAACGATTAAAAATGATTTAAAACTATACGTAATAAAACATCGCGGACCACCTTTAATTGGCCGTGATTGGGTAAAATTATTAAAAATTTCAATAGACGGTTTATTTAAAATAACTGATATTTCCAACAATATTCTGTATGGAAATAAGGTATCAAAGTTATAAAACAGAAAAAGTTAAGTTACATTTGAAAGAAAATGTTGAACCAATATTTTGTAAGGCAAGATCCTTACCTTATTCACTAAAATCCAAGGTAGAAAATGAGAAAAGTAATTTATTTAAGCAAAATACCTTAGCACCGGTAAAGTATAGCGAATGGGCGACATCAATAGTACTCAAAAAGAGTGGTGATATTAGAATTTGTGGTGATTTTAAGGTAACATTAAATCCAAATTTAAATATAGATAAATATCCATTGCCAAAGATAGACGATTTATTAGCAAATTTAAAGAATTGTAAATATTTTACAAAATTTCTCAGGCTTACGCTCAAATAGAACGTTATGAGGACTCCAAGGTGTTAGTAACAATAAACACTCATAAAGATACAATAGACTTCCTTATGGAGTTGCTTCTAGCCCGGGAATATTCCAAAGAATTATGGATAATTTATTCTCAAACATTGAAAGAACCACACTATTTCTAGATGATATTTTAGTGGCATCCAAAAATATAGAGAGACACACGAAAATTTTATTTCAAGTTTTTGATAAGCTTAATTCTAACAATTTAAAAATTCAATTAAATAAATGTAATTTTTGTCAAAGTAGTGTCAGTTATTTAGGGTTTGTAATTGATAGTAAAGGTTTACATACGGCACCAGAAAAGATTAATGCAATAAAGATGAAAACAACTAATATAACTGAGCTAAAGTCATTTTTAGGTATGGTAAACTACTATTCTAAATTTATTAAAAATATTTCAACAAAATTAAATTCACTTTATAAACTATTAAAGAAAGATACAGGTTTTATTTGGTCTAAAGAACAACAGCGTAGTTTTGAACAAAAATAAAAGCTGAATTAATTTCATCAAAAGTGTTGGTGCATTATAATTGTGATCTACCATTAATTTTTGCATGCGACGCAAGCTCCTAATGTATTGGCGCGGTTTTATCACATGAATTTCCAAATGAGGAGGTAAGACCAATTGCATTTTTATCTCTGACATTAAATTCTGCTGAAAAATCCTATAGCCAGATTGATCGAGAAGCGTTGGCAATAATTTTTGGGGTAAAAAAGTTCCACCAATATATTTTCGGACGACCTTTTACTCTGTTAACAGATCACAAACCATTGTTGGCCATATTTGGAGACAAAAAAGAATACCTATTTTTGCAGCCAGTCGGTTGCAACGCTGGAGTGTCATTCTATCAACTTATCAATACAACATTAAATATATTTCATCAAATAAAAATTCTAATGCAGATGCGTTTACCAAGTAAAACGAATTCAAATGTACCATTCGATGACGGTAGAGAACATATATTTTATTTTGGGGAAAATTTACCCATTGATCATAAACGCATTGATAAAGAAACAAAAATGATCCTTTATTAAATAGAGTATTTGGATTTTGCTTACATGGGTGGCCTGCTAAAGAACATGACAAATTTAAACCGTATTACACAAAATGCGATCAGTTACATACTGAACAAGGTTGTATTTTATGGGGTTGCCGAGTAGTTATACCTTCAAAATTAAGAACTCTGATTTTAAACGAATTACATCTTAGTCATTTGGGTATGAGCAAGTTCAAAACTTTTGCGAGATCATATGTCTAACGCTATATGGCTAATGATCTTGGCCTAACATGGACAATGATATCGAAAAGATGTGCTCCAGTTGTGACTTAGGCAATTCTGTAAGAATAAACCCATCAAAAATAAATCTAAATCCCTGGCCTTTAACAAGAACACCATGGTCAAGGATACATATAGATTTTCTAGAACCTTTTGCAAATAAAATGTATCTGGTAATTATCGACGCCTACCCTAAATGGTTGGGAAGTGTGCGAAATGCTCGCAACAACTGCAGAATGTGTTATCAGAAAATTACGAGAAACATTTTCGCGGTATGGTTTACCGAATGTCGTAGTTTCTGATAACAGGCATCCCTTCTCATCTGAAGAATTAAAACATTATTTAAAGTTAAATGGCATACGCCATATTTTATCACCACTTTACCATCCCGCTAGTAACGGAGCATCAGAAAACGTAGTGAAAAAAGTAAAATATTGTTTAAAAAAGGCATATCGCAGTAATCAAAATATAAATATTTTCATGAAACGTTTTCTATTTGACCACCGTAATACGACACACTCTACAACGGGAGTAAGTCTAGCTCAATTAATGTGTGGTCGTAAACTTAATACTCGTCTAAACTTAGTTTTGTCTGCTCACAGCCAATATGTAGCCAATAAGGTTGAAAAACAAATAGAAAATCATGGTAGTAAACCTAAAGAGTTAAATATTGGTGATAAGGTGATGTATAGGGACTATACTCTACCCAACAATCCGTCTTGGGGCAAAGGCATGATAACCGATGAAGGCGATGACTACGTAGGCATTCGGATCAATTAAGAAAAAGTAGATTTTTCTTGCATTCTTCTGTCCCTACAGAAAACAAAGATCAGACTGTTAATGACACGAATACGAATGAGATCGAGAACGAAAATTGTGACGGCGGTTCAAGCACAAACATGGATAATGACGAAAGTTGCAATATTGAACAGAGATACAATTTACGATTAAGATTGTTAAATACGCAATGGGTTGTGTTGGACATATTGTATAGAATTTTGTTTTAATTATGTTAAGAGATACATATTAATTTTGAAAGTTGTTAAGGGGCTGAGACTTTGAAAATATGATAAGGGTGTGACAATGTTCATTGTATATATGAATTATTTTTTATCGTAAACTCTTTTTACGATATATGTACGTCCGGCAGGTACGCGCGCAAGAACAAGCAATAAATACTTGAGTCCAAACCTCGCAGTTTGATTCATCCTCCCCAAGATACAACATTTATCGATGAATCTCTATTTCCACTATTAGACCCTGTTGCTTCCAATCTATCTCTGCTGGTGGCTGTTGCTGGATTCGTCGGTGTCATCACCGTACTTACTTCAACTGTAAATTTGTCATTTTTCCTATCATATACTTTATGTCTAATAACGCACATAAGGTGAAAAAAAAATTCGGACATGTCTTACACCGCACTAGTTAGCATCGGAAAGTCCTTGGGTCCCATCACTCGAACAACAGATAGAAATATTGTAGAAAGTAGGACACTTTGTTTGGAGCAACCAGAAAGTAAATCAGCGTCAACGCTTTTTATGCATATATTTTTTTCGAACGCAATTTGCCCAGCGTGTTTAAGTTTTTACTCTACTATCGGTGCCAAAGGGTATCGACTGTGTTTGAGAGCCTATATCAAAGAAACTACCAAAAAATTTAAATAAACATTATTATAACCGGCAATCATTTCTTCGTAACATACAATAGTTTTTAAATGTAAATTTAAATGTTAATTTAGTATTACCACTGCTTGTACCGCACACGTGCGGTTACACACTGGGCGATTTTTACCGCGGCGATAAATTTGCCGTCGCCGTCGTTCTGCTAGTGGCGGGAAGAAACAAATGAGAGTTTACACGTTGTGTGGTAAAAATATCGCGCGGAAGATTTGCCGCCGACGGTAGCTGTGCAGCCGTCGACTGCCACTGGCGCTGGCGGCAGTTTTGCCGTCGCTGTGTAGTCAGTGGCGCATGCGAATATATGATTGTTTATTATTTTTGAAATCATTTCATCTATTACGTAAATACAAATATAATTACATATGATACTTCCGTGGAACGTACGACAAGTGATTTCTGTTGTTGCACTTTTACCGCTGAATGTGTAAACATTTCAAATTTTGTAGGCGGCGATGGCAAATTTACCGCCGCGGTAAAATCGCCCAGTGCGTAACCGCACTTAAAAATTCAAATATTAAAATTTAAAAATTAATATTTCTAAATTTAATAAAATTTAATATTAAAATTTCTAGATTATAAAAATTTCAATGATTTAAAATTTCTAAATCTAGTGTTCCTTTCACATTAAACATAATGTTTTTGTCATCGTATTACATTGATTTAGTTTTCAACTTAAACGTTATCGATAGTAAACTATTTGTAATTACACATTAATTATGTAATTATAGTGACAATGATAATGACCAGTAATTTAATATTTATAATTTAAACTAGTATTCGTAGGTCCAAGGATAAAGTAATGAAGGAAAACGTTTTATGGTATTCTCGTGTGAGTTCTATCTTGAAGAAATCCATTAGGATTAACATTTGATCCTGATATCTGAACTATTATTCACATCATTCATAAAAGTTTTAAAAAACTGTTTAACAGTCTCTTGTACACATATTGGACAAACGCATCAAACCGTTCCTAAGCCATAGATATATCCATTTCCATGAGCATGTATCTTCACAAATTTCTTGCCTCAGCTTCCGTGTTGTAAGTTCGCGTGATTGTTTGTACTTCAGGAAGTCAAATGACACCCAATTTAATATTCATAAATTTTATTTTTGTACACAACTTACTCTACAATACAGAATAATGCGCGCATTATTTCAAGAAAATAACCAACGTTAACATTCTGCACGTATGTACCTACACGATATATGCATATCCTTATAAAACTAAAATTCTATGGTACACATTAATAACCAGCCTTTAAAATATACCGTAATATTAACAAGTTATTGCCACATTTTGCGGGCCGTCATTTGCGCAAACACACAAACGAAATATTGTAATTTGTCATTTTTATTATTATCGTTACGTTTATTGTTACTTGATTTTGATTGTAAATTAAGATATGTATCACTATATTTATGTCCTATATAAGAATTTTTGTGTTGCTTGGGTGACTGACGGCCTCGTATGTTATATCGATCGGCTCGGTAAAATCTACAACCTTAAAAACGTTTTTTAAAAGCCGGGGTTAATTTACATCGGTTGGACGTTGCGTATGAGGCAATTTAAAACACGGGTTATGTTTCAATTTATTGCATTAAGTCAAATTGCTCCACATACGGGCGTGGCGGATTAAAAATCTAAATTTACAAACATGCAATTAAAGACTATACAATAGAGTACAATTGAATGCAAAGAATAATAAAAAACGATGTTTTCGCTTCAATTAAATCTTTTCATTCTCAAAGAAAAGTTTATTGTATCAACATTGCAACGCAACAATAATTCGGATGATAGATGCGCTTATGATTGCAAAATAAACGGTGTACGATGTATTGTGAAACATTTGTTTTTACATTTAAATGTTTATTATTACTATTGAAATAAAACTAGCCACCATTATTTAATATTTCGCGAATATTTCCCAGCGTGCCTTGATTCAAAAAAATGTATGGCACCTTTGGAAATACTAGCAATTGCGGCTGGCATTGCCGCATCCTAATTTTCATTTGCGCGACGCTGGTGTCTGCCACATTAAACATATTTAAGTGCACCTCCTCTTTAGTGAACTACCATCGGAAATTAAAGTATCAATGGGAATTAAAAATAAAGTACTACAATATGACATGTTATGTGGATTTTAAAGATATCAGAAAATATTCAATAACATGTTACCTACCAATTATTATTTACAAAAATATAAGAAGCAGGTTTTTGCAAGATTGTTAAAATATATGAACCGTCATGTATTAAACCTGCCCTGTCCCTTTTCCCTGTAAGTGCATATATAAGAACTTTGCCATTACACCTTTTTCCTTGTACCTTCTTAAACCAGCGTCCTTCGACACACATCTTTTTGTACATCAATTAGCTGGATGAGAATAAAAAGCAATAAAATAGCGCGAAAGAAGATTTAGTTCCATTACGTATCACATTAAGACAAAAAGGGAAATCCATGGGACTACAGAAGAGAGACACGTTGTGGCAGTGAGGGAAGGAGGTAATGAAATGAGCAACGTCTGGAAGAAGAAAACTGATATGATATAGATACAAGAAATCTAAATGACCAATAAATTCATACAGGCATTTTTATGTCTGCAAGAAGAAAAATATTAAAATTAAAAGTCTAAGAACAACTATTTTTTCTATTGCTTTCTCTGTCTATCAGATAGCGAAGAATGCCAAATTTCCAAACAAGTATATAATTAATAGATAGGATAGAAAATGCTATTGGATAGAAAGTGGGATAAAAGGTTTACAATCCTTAGTTCAAAATAATCTCAGGAACAACAATGAAAAATATTTTACAAACTTAAAACCATATACATATAAATCGTACATAGCAGCATTTCGAATATGACAACATTTACTGATGCTTTGAGACAAATTAATCTAAAAGTAGTATAGAATGACAAACTATAAGCTTCGTGCCTAATTATACAGACCAGAATTAAAAGCTTCTCTGAAAGCAATGATATTAGTAGAAAGTACAGAAAAACGATTATATTTACCCCTTCATCTCTTGCTTTCATGAAAGCTATTCCAGCTTCACATCTGGCAGACGAGGTATCATCCCAACACAGCATATACACACATATATATACACAGTCTTATCATATGTACCAGCACAAAAGCAAGTTTTCCTAGCATATTCTCCAAACATTGCAAAGTACATCGATAGGCACATTATGTGGTGTGAGTTTTAATAATAATGATAAAAACTGGTTATGCCATATAGAAATATTTTACTAGAGTCTAGTAAATTTCCTGTTTGATATAAGAATAATATTAGAGATCATCAACGGAAAAAATGTTAATTCTGAATACGATGCAAGTGTTTTTTTGGAGAAATATATTAGAATATGGAAACAAGAGTATCCCGTATACAAGATATAAATGAACGGTTTAAGATGAAATTGGGTAATTTAATATAATAATAATAATAGCTGCAAAACTAACCGAATTTCCAGCATAATTCTTTTAACGCGTCAATTATTGAGATAATATTATTTTATTGCAAATATTTTAAGAATATTTCATTATACACCATGCACCTAAGTTTTCCCTAAAATTGGTAGACTAATTTTTGTAATAAAAAAACAATTGTTTTAAATAGCATGGTGTATCAATGTGTTTCCTGTGCAATATTCTTGAATTATTCCATGGTAAGGTGTGGCTTTTCGACCATGCTTATAGATTCCTTTTTATTTAAACGTCACATTTTTAAGTTTAATTATAATATAGACTTGTACTAGTATACTAATAATGGTTATTTTAAATTTTTTACTTTGTTCCTTTACAAGATGATACATATGTATGTATGCATAATCAAAACCCTACTACTCTAAGATATAGGGTGTAATAGTTTGACGAATCCTAATAAAAATCTTCAATTCCTCTCTAATCTGTTTCTTTGTCTGTGTCCATGTTATTCCATTTTTCTTAAAATTCTTCCTATTATATTACCCTAAGTATCTTTTGGTCTTCCAAGCTTCCTTATTGTCTGCCGATTTTATTTCCCAATTTTGTCATCCTCTGCATGTATCCCCAGCATCCCAGTTGTCGTTTTTGTATATACGCCTTGTTTCTATATCAAGCTCGTCTAATTTGTTTGCTTCGAATCCTGTCTCTTCGGGTTATTCCATTCACTCTTTTCTAATGCTTCATTTCCGCTGCTCTAATTTTCCGTGTTTCCTTTGACGTTATCACCAAAGCTTTTATTTATAATTGCTACTGTATACTGGTTTGCGTTTTCTAGCCTGTTATTTAGCACTAACCTTTTTCGTCCAGCAGCGCTCCTAGATATTGATAATTGCTTACCTGTTCGACGTCTTCACTAATTATAATTTTATTATTTGAGTCCATTTCAGTTCTTCTGATACTACCGTAATTTTTCTTTTGGCACTGTTCATTTTCGTCCCTTTATCTTTTACAGCATATATTATTACTTGACATTTTCTCCTAGATCTGTTGGATTATTTGCTCTAATTGCTACATCAGCCGCAAAGGTACACACTGTGACCCCCATCTTCTCAAGTTTCTTGCATCCTATATACAGCGGTTTCGCTTTCTGTATCGTGCTCTTAATTACTTCATCCATGAAGGTTATGAAGCGAACCCCCTGCCTTACCTCCTCTTTGGTTACAAATATTTCAGACTTTTTACTGATAGTACAATTTCTGGTTTCCTTGTGTATGCATTTTATTAGTCTTACGTTCCTTTTCTCTAGACTTTCCTATATTTTCCTTCTTGTTACTCTGCCAAACGCTTTTTCTAAATCTAGGAAGGTTAAATATGCGATTTTTGACGTTGTCATATGTTTTTCTAGTACGTGTTCCATTATCTTCATTATTGTGCTCATTAATGTTATTCCCCTGTAATTGTCACAGCCCGTGTGATCACATTTTTATATTTACACTAACAGCCCTATTTCCCATTGTTTTGGTATTTCTTCATCAGTCCACACTTTATTGCAAATTTTTAGAAGCAAGTTCCTTCCCCCATCTCCCATTTTTTAACCATTTCCACCGTAATCAGATCAGTTCCAGGTACTTTTCCATGTTTCAATGTTTTAAGAGCTTTTGCTAATTCTCCAATCGTCATTTTTTCTTCTCCCATTTCTTCTTTTAATTTTTGTTCTTGATCTACCGCTCCTTTCCCCACTCTCGCTGTTCCATTAATTTCTGAAAGTAATTTCTCCATCTCTTCATTATTTATCTTTTTTCCGTTAATATCTCTTCTTTTACTTTTACTAGATTGTTGACTCTGTGAAACAGTTTATTTAGTTATACTATTTCTCTCTATCTTTTCATCGAACTCTTTCCATATTTTCTGCTTTCATTCGGTTACCATGTTCTTTACTTTGCGTGTTTGCTCTTCACACTCACAGTGTGCTGTCATGTTCTTATTTAGGTATTTTTGCCAACTCTTCTTTTTTATTTTATTTCCTGCTTAATGTTTGCTTTCCACTATGCCGTTCATGCTCACTTTATCAATTTGTCCCACACACTCCGTCGATAATACTTTTCCTGAATATTTCTCACATATTTTCAATTCCTAGCTCTTCAGTTTTAGTATTCAGGTTGTAGTACTTGTTCATTTACTCTTTCGTCGTATCTCTCAGCCGTCATCATATCCTTCTATCTTCTGTATTTCTTTATTTTATATTTTATCTCGTCTTCCTTTTGATCTTCATCATTTATTTACTATTTATCTCGTACCCTCTTTTTACTGTCACATATCTTATAACAGTTCTGGTTCTCTTTTCTACTACTATATAATTTATAATTGACCTCTCTCCTCTGATGATCTCCTCTCTTGTGTATTTGTGTATATTTATGTATGTGAAACGTGTATAGATCATGTAATAGACGAAATTCCAGCAGTCTTCTTCCGTTGCTATTTCTTTTCTCTTCTCCCCAATTTCAAACGATTACTGTGTATATACAGCATCTTTTCTTTACTCTGTCATCAATGTCTCCTGTTAGATAGCTAGTAGAAAGGAGATCAATGAAGTTTACAATCTCAAGATTCCATTGGCCACGCAAGCACCTGCTACATTTGTATTGTGGGTCATTCCAAACGTCACGTTAGTAAAATACACCTGGTGTCATATACCTTCCTTCGTCCATTGCCCCAGTATTACACACCCATCAGACCTCCTGAAATATAATAGGGAAAGTACACCTCAAGCAAAAAACGTCCACGACTTGCTCAGAAATCCTGGACTCTCCAAATACAATGCCGAGTTTTTGACATTTAGGCTCAAGCAGTAGAACTTGTTGAGGGTGTGCAAGTTGTAGATCAGACAACGCATCACCAAACTTTTGACCTATGAAGATGGTCTCTGCTTTGTCCATGTTGAGACTGGTCTGTTTGAGGATATTAGAATCGCTTGTAACTCGAATGAGTGGTGCGTCTTCATTAACAGCCCATCAAGGAGCCTCAAAGAAGTACTGCTGCATAATGAAAATAAATAGCCGTCTCTTCCACTGGGACATTCAGTGCACCTCAAAGAGGATTACAATAGTATCAAGACCTTGCTGAAAGATTTGAATGGCTATGGCTATGGTAACATTCATAATGGGTTTGGGAGCCACTTGTAACAATGTTGAAAGTACTGGTGCCATCACTGCATATAAAGTTAGGATTTATTAAACAATTTATGAAAGCTCTAGGTACGAAGCCTTCAAGTACCTTCAAGATGTATCTCCTAAGCTTTCTGAGCTGAAGGGCGAAATTGCCTTCCTTTAACCACAAATATAGAAGATCCTTGACTGTGATGACATCCCCAGGAAGCTCACCCTGGAGAAAACGACCTAGTAAATACCTAAAAACTTTTGTATAAATTTGACCACATAGGTTTTTCTACTTTTGTTTACCTGTTTCACATTAGAAACAGGTAAATTTAAAATTTTCGTTTTGTCCTAGTCATGTAAGCAAAGTTAGAGGGGAATAAAGGTACTTTTTCTATTTTTCGAATCATAAGCAAGAGGAAGCAACGGTTACACAAGGACAAAATATGAAACATTGTGTTATCAACGTAAATAATGGCTAATGGTAACAAATAATATTTCTTTATAATAATCTGTTTCCTGTTGTAGTCCTTATCACCACATGAATAAAATATTAGGGAACGGAAATATAGAATAGTATTGCAAAGTCGTAACAACTGCCTGGAGTGGATCGTTCCAAAAGTAATTCAAATTAAGATGAAGAAGCGATTAATGTGAACTTCATCATTTATTAATAATTACGAAATCATCTATTCAAAATATTTGAAGCTATCGATAGATTTCAGGATTTAATAATTTAGTTATGAACGAAGGAGGGCGCCACGCTATCAAAAAGGTAAACTTACAAGATATAAATGTTCTTAAAGACAAATATATAAACATGGAAACTATGTTTTTTTGACCGTAGAAAATCAATCAGGAATGCTGAGTGGCATATCATTACAATTTTGCCATTGATGATATTCTTATTCAATTTTATATTAATAAGAAGCAGCATAAATTATTTTTCTAGTTTTTAGAGAAGAAAATGATTTATAGATATTTAAAAGTTAATATAAATCCAGTGAGCAGTAGAAAAGGTGAGCACAGTTTTCATTTTCAATTTACATTCCATTCAGTATTTTTTAAATTGATGTGAGATCATGGAAAATGTGAAAGTTCAATATACACATTTCATAACTCATGCAATAGTAAATAGTAATAATAGTAGCTTTGTTAAATACGGCGAACTATTTTGTTTCGTCTAAATGCTGTTCACAGTACAACATTATCTGGTTCATACTGGTGTTTGGCACAATAAAAATTCTTTGTGCTGCCACAATTTTGCAGTTCCCTAACTACATAGAAAATGTTTTGCCCTAAACAAATAAAATGAATATTTTTCAGAAGTGATGTTAACGTGTCAGGCCATTGGTAGGCATGATTTCGATTGTATGGTAGATGTGATGTCTCCTCAAATATCCTTTGTGTATATACAAATGTTTGAAACAACAACGAAAAGGCTGCAAAGTACACATTAACACAACACAAAAACACATTAAATGACACAGTCCTGCCAGGACCAGTTACATAAATGACATGAGATGAATCTTATAGATTTTTTTACGTTGGAATTTCATTCGGCCGCAGGAATTATGTAGCATATTAGGTTTTGGACGTTAGATTAAATGGCCATTATGGTCAAATTTATGAATTTATTGGGACCGAATGGATCTTTTTTATACTCGTATTCAGTCGCTGCCCGAGAACCCAGATACCAAAGATAACTCAAAACAATGATAAACTCAAAACAATGAGAGAATAAACAAGGACATAAAGCAATGGCGAAATAAGCGCTGCCTCATGTGAACGGTATAGTCAGTATTTTTTGACTAACTACAAATCCCGTGGGGCTGGAACAATTTTTGCGGCCAAAAAATTTTTTACGATCAAAAAATCTACAACATTGACCCATGCCATTCTTGTAACTAACAAAACCTAAAATTGTAGTTGTAAAAAAATTATTAACTGTATATGTTCAATCGTAGAAACACCTCTGTAATCAGACGACAGTTTGATGAACAAGCTAAAAATCTAAACTATCAACATGTTATATATGCAAAAAATATATATTTTCCTTACATATTTTAAAACAGTCTCGTCTACTTTAAAGCAGTCTAGAATGATATATCAATTGGCTCTTTAAACGACTTTTTAACTGATGCGATTCAATCGCTCGAAGAACGAGGAGTTATTGATTATTTCATTTTGATTTTTCGCATGTAATTTGACGTTTCTAGTATTAATTGACTTTTAAACTGAATCGCATCGCTGGAAACATACTTTCATCACTGCTTTTTATAGTTTGTGTTCCTTAACGTCCTTGTTTTTCTTCGCATCTTCTCGAACGTCCTTTAGTTCTTTCATATCGGACACTTTTTCATCTTTAGACACGTGCTTCTGTTTCTCCTTCATCTCCATTTGTTTCTCGGCGAGTTCGTTCTTTTTGTTGTCGTATCTTTCTTCGCTCTTGGATCGTTCGCGCCAAGATCTGTCCGACCACCATTTTTTGTCTTTCGGTTTCGGGTTGCCTTTCAGCGGACTGGTAATTTCGATATCGTCGGTTTGGGGCAACTTTTCATATTTGTAGCCTTTCGAGTGCTTACCGAGCAGCGGAACCGTTTCCAGTTGGGTTACAATTTTTTGGGCGCATCTAGAAACGAGAAAGAGTGAAATAGGTGGGCGACATAAGTGCATAAATTAAAAACAAAACATGTACCTTGACGTTAAATTTGGCTGGAGCCACCAGAAATTATATTATGTTATCGACAAAATATCATCATAGGAGTCTGTTAGAAGCAACTTAACGATTTATTCAAGAGTATATTATGAAATGTTACCTGATTCTTGTTGAAGCCGGTTGAGTGTTGTGCGAAGGACTGGGAACGGACAATTCTTTTATTGGCGGCAGTCTGTTAACGATGGGTTTTTCAGGTCTGCAATATTCCTGCAGTTTAAGCTTCATGGCGTGTTGTTGGGATTTTCTCAGAGCGCCGGTAGGCTGACGAGGATATGCGCCTAGGCAGTGGCCCCCGCAACATGATACTCCATTACTCTCGGAAGAACAAGACGTGGAAGAAATCGAGGAGCCGCCACTGCTGACACTGTACAAGCTGTCGGATTGGGGCACTGAGGAAGTTCTAGAATTTACTGAGTAGCCGCTCACAGACGACGGAAGCAAAGGTCCTGTCTAGCAATAAGAAAAATATAAGTTTAATTTTTATTAGTCGAACCCTATTTATTGATGTGCCACTAGTCGATTTAATTACAAACAAACAACCTCGTTTTATAAACTTAATCCATATTCACAGAACAGTGTATATGTTCAGACGAGACCTATACATGTTACAAAATATGAGCGAGTAACATTTTAATGCTCTAGGAACCTTGAAGCCTTGGCACCTCAAGTTAATAGGGGTAAAAGGTAGATTGTCGACGAGTAGCTAAAAAGGTTTTTTTAAGATATTATGGTGCTTAGATAGTTTCGGTGCTGGGATATTTTTCAGGCAGTTTTGACCGGTAATTCAGATGTGCAGATCTGCGACCTAGTAGGGTTTACACAATCCGTAATCACTCTAATTTTAGAAATAAGAAGAAAATATTTTTTAATATAAAATATCCATTTAACAAAATGACATGAATGTAAAATTGTATGTAGGTAGATTTCATTAATTAGGTATGTAGGGTAATTTCAAAAGGATCTTCTGTCACATGGGATGGTTAAAATGTAATTTCTGTCACCATTTACAGGAGTCGAGTTATATAAATCATTAATAAAGTAAGGAACCACAGTGTACAATTCATTGATCAACAGTTTAATAATTAATCAATCATAAATGTACAATTAAAATACTAAACTATATATATATATCTTGAAAACAAACTAACTGCTCAAAATTATACAACATAATTTTGAATTAAATAGTGAAAATAATAAACTATTAATTTAAATAGTCATAGAATAACGTAATAAGACGACGTATCATTCTTTTGAATATCAGTATTGCTCGTAAAATTATTTGTCGAAGATTGCGATTACTTTTTTCGATTCGCTCGGAGCCGAGATATCTTTGTTCGGTCCGGCATATGTATATATTTAATTAAGTTAAGCAAAATTCGCGCAAAATTTATTTCATTTCAAATTCAATGTTCAAATTATCGAGCCGTAGTTCATGCATCACATCTGCAGCGGTCACCGCCGGTACCTGGCAATCTTGTGTCCGCAGCTTCGGTCATAAATATTTATGACAGCGCGGGCTTCAAAACAAATTCTCGTTTCTCATATCTTATCACGTACCAAATACTGTTCTATTATCTCGTTATTACGCCGCGGCAATTTATATTTCCTAAATCCCGTCTTTTTACAACTGTTATATTCCATCATAATGCTACCATTGTAAACAATCCATCAGCCGACGCGCTTGGCAATTTAAATTATTATACAACCTCCACTATCGGTAATAACGTTTTCGAATAAGGTTTTCGAACCTTCCAAGAACTTGTCCCACCAAATGTCTAGAAGCATCCCTTCGGCAGAAAAAACCAAATATAAACCAGGTTTCATCACACAGAAATTTATTACATTGCACTTGCATTCGACAAGCAACACACAAGCATTCGACAAATATCAAATATCAAGAAGTATTCACAAGGTAAAATTTGTTGTAATTAGTGTAAATAAATAGTGTAAAAAGTGAACATAGTTATTTTCTGAATCCAACGCTTCGTACGTTTAATAAAGCCCAGCCGATCTTACAAATCGCTGCGAGTCGCGAACATCACAAGTCCCTCCGTTCACGTCGCGACAATCTTCTCGAATTTTCTTTCATCTTTTTGCGCCACCTGACAAGTACTGGTCTATGGTCTAATAGCACGTTTCTTATCGAATTGGTAAAGGAATAACCACTGTATTATTTTCAATAGTTTTCGCTTGTAAATACGCACCATCTACGCCAACATTTCTCTGAATCAATGAAGAACATAACTAATAACTAATAAGCGGTTAAAATGTAAAGTATCTTTTCACAGAGGAAAAAAAATCAGAGGAGGCCTGTAAATCAACATAATAAAGGCGAGGGTAAATTGGTCCTAATACGAAAGATGATGAATCACATGAAGGTAGACCAGGAGGAAATTAAAAAGGAGTTGCAAGAGATGAGGGCACAGCAAAGTAAGTTTAACTAGCAAGAAACTGAAAAAATAAGTAAGGAAAATGAGGAAATACGAAAAGAAGGTAAAGAGATAAATAGAGATCTAATGAGACGAGAAACAATGTGGCAATGAAATGCATATTAATTAACACAAATAAGGTGTAAGAACTAAAAGATATGTTAAATAATTTTGTCAAAGAAAAAGTAAAGTTAGAGGCAAATGTGAAAACAATGCAACTAGGAGAATATATATTCCTGATTGACCTGGGGAACGAGGAAGACAATGGAGAATAAGACAAACTTTGGAACATATAAAGTATTCATTAACCACAACGAAAGGTGGAAAGGGAACAGCAAAAAATTACGAGATAGAGGGCAATGCAAGAAAGAGCGAAAGACAAGAACGCAAAAATAGGGTACAACACGATAGCGATACAGAGAATTGAAAGGAGATGGAAAAGAAAGGACACGCAAAAAAAAATTAGTAAATAGAATGTGGGGAGAGAAATACTTCAAAAAACTAGGAACAGAAGCAAATAAAAATGGAACTGGCAATGAATATGGAATATAAGACTAGAAATGGGAAAAGAATCGGAGAAAGGAAAAAAAACAAATAAAAAGAACAAAAGAAAAAGGTGGAAAAGGCTAAGAACGAATAAATGGTAATGATGAGGAATTAAACGAAGAGTTTGAAATGATGAAGATAGACATCTTAGTGATAACAGAAACAAAGAAAAATGGGAAAGGAGAGAAAATTTTAGAAGAAGGAAACTTGTGGATTTTTAGTGGAATACAACAGTAACAAAGAGCTATGACAGAGATGGGCGTGCTAATAAACAACAGATGGGAGAAGTAGTTAACGGAACGGAGAGCACATTCAGAAAGAAACGTCCCAGCAACACTAGAAATGGAAAGAATGGAAGTGACAGTGATTTTAACGTACGGACCAAATAAAGATGAAAAGAAAGACAAATACTGAGACAACCTAAATTTGGTTACTGAAAGTAGTAGAAGCAACATATATGTGATGGGGGATATGAATGCAAGAGTAGAGAATAGGGACGATGTAATGGAAGTCATAAACATGGAGAACAGACAAGGGCGAGCAACGGAACAAGAATGATAGACTACTGTCGACTGAATAACCTAATAGTCACAAACATGTTCTTCGAACACAAAATGTCCATAAATTTATACGACACGGGAAATAAAGGAATTATATTTTATTTACTTAATTTCAAAAGGTTCTTCTTTACAAATGCATGTGTACCCACTTATAGGATTCTGTGGGGCTGCGCAAAGCCTACAAGCAACAAAATCATCTAATGCATTCAGTCTAAAATCTTGAGCACAATTTTGGATGCCCTATGGTACATAAGAACTAAAACAATACATGGTGATCTACGTGTTCATACGGTTGAAGGGCATGAGCACCAACTAGTCCATAAGATTACCAGGAACCAGAAGAATGAAGTAAGTGAACTGAGTGAAATGAGCATCTTCCAGTGCAAGGCCTAAAGAGACGACCCACTCTAGGAAGGGTGGTTCACGGGCGACTCCTCACCTCGGATTAATTTACAATTAACAAATTTGATTATCACTCCACACAGCAGATTGTAAATATCTTGAAAAAAAAGAAAAATGAAGGGCTATGAAATCAAAACCGTTGCTTTCTTGTGTAAAAGTTTTTTCATCCTTATGACCTGATTAGGTTCCTCATATGAGTCATTTACTTCACGACCATTTGTATTTGTATTTTTTTAAGGGAAACTAAACAACATTATGTAGTTCGACTCGTGTACGCTATTACTATATCTGATCCTGCAATAAAACGGCGTCAACTGCAAAATTACGTATGTCGTTAACTTAAAAGATTTTGAGGAATCTGGATACTGGATATTAAATAACATCTTTACAGAAATCAAAATTTTGCAGTACACTCACTCGCTTTTCTCATATGGTCTAACCTTCTAACCCTGTGTGTCTTGATTACGTTCGTTGGTTTACGGAAAAAAACCTCTTTATTTGTTCTTCTTCTCATAAGACCATCGTCATATATTTTTCATCCTGCTCTCACAAATCTCTAATCTTGCGCACAGCTGACAATTCAAGGGCTAACTTTGTAACTTAAAAATCCTCATATTTTTACATCCATTCAGTATTTTTTCCGGGATTTTTTTTCTACATATTGCTGTGTTTTTTGTAAATAATAGGGGAAGAAATATTTATTAGTTTTAAATTAGAAAGAATTTTACTTTTAAATCGGTGACAAGAAGGGATAGATGTAGCAGGGACATGATCACCTGGAAAGCGAAGAGCAGGGAGAAAAAGTAGGGACGGAACTATAAAGCCCGGCGCAGCGGCAATCACGGTTCAATCCAGCGACCGGTCCAAGGTAGAGAGCGCCCAGAAGATTCCCGAAGGTTTGGTAAGAATATTTAAAACTTTCTGATACTTTATTAATGGTGCCTGAATTATGGGCAACCAATGACTAGATAAGCTGTAAATGGAATATTTTACAACTTGTTTGACAAAAATATAAATTTAAATGAATTATGTTTTTCATAATGTGTCAAGGAATTTTTATTTGCGCTTGTTAAGTAAATATATAGTATATATAGTATAGTATATAAAAAGGTATAACATATTGTGTCAATAAATTTTATTTGCACTTGTTAAGCAAATATAAAAGGATATAATAAATTGTGTCAATGAATTTTTTTTGCACTTGTTAAGCAAATAAACGTAAAATAATAGCAAATTGTTTCAACAAATTTTATTTGCGAATTTTTGAGCAAATAAAGAAAATAATAATAAACTGTATCAATAAATCTTATTTGAGACTTGTTAAGCAAATTAAGAAAATTTGAATAAATTTTATTCGCGATTTATTGAGCGAATGTAGAATTTTTCACAACAAATTGTTTAAAATTTTATTTTAAAATACCGTTGTATTATTTAATCTGACCAAACCTGAACAAAAAGATAGCTTTGACAAAAATTTTATATAGTTATGAGTTATTTCCTAATAAATAAAAACGTAAGGTTAATTCATAGCGATATGTTTCTTATATCCGTTTTCACAATTCCCGGGTAATTCAATGACCTTACTTTCTGGTACACTGTCCCTGGTAGCTTGTCGTAACTCGAAGTTCCTGTTGGTGGTTCCTCGCGATTCGCTGTGCTAGCTTCCCCCAACAACTTTTCGAAGCACATCATCCTCTCGCTTCATTACAATGGTTAGTTAGCTTCGCTCTCTCTATAACACACTCCAACAGCAGCTTGGATAGAGTTGCGGACAGTGGATCCCCTTTCCGCAATCCTAAGTGAACCTTAAAGAATTTAACACTTTTCCCTGAAGTTTAGTACTTTCATTCTGTTATGAATTTTTGGGGTATTCCTCAATGTTTAGGGCAATTAACACCTAACTTAACCGAGTTGTGTCATTGCCTAACTTGAAATCGAGTAACAATTTGGATAAATCTTGTCTTTGGTGTTGGTTTTCTTACTGGCTTGCTTTGCCTACATTTACTATCAATTTGTAGTGAATGATCTATCCTCGATTTCCCTCAATTGGGCTTTAAGGGCTTTATAACAACTGCATTAAGCGCACAGAAAATATTAAAAAAGGCCAATATTTTTTCAAATATTTCCTTGAATTAATTTAACCCAGAAGAAATTAATCTCATAAAATCTTCCATGAGATCTTCGTGAAACCGGAGAGAAACATTAAGAAGACATTGAAACGACAATCAAATATTTTACCTTACCTATAAATACTAAATTTAATATTTTCTTGAAGCCCCACTTAGTTGCCGTTACACATGTCTGGCAGTTATTGGTTTAAAATTTAAACTACACTAAATTTATTATTATCAAATTCAGATACAGACAAATATCCATTTCCACTTTGCGGTAGTAACAGGTTGGACACACAATTTGACTTACTTTTAATCTTAGGATTTTTGCCCTGCAAATCACACATCTCAACGGCAGAAGTCTTTGTGAAACGGCAATCTGGATGGTTTTCACAAAGCATTTTCGACAAACAACCTGGTGTCCACAGGGTGCCGTTTGCATTGTGGCCTTGGCGTGTATACAGATCACACACTAAAACAGGACAGCAAAACATATTAATTATCACTTTATTGTCATTCGTAAACGCTTTTATTTCGGTGTGTTTGTGTATAAGGGGCCTCACAGACCAGTCAGGCAGTTTGCGCATGTGGGAGTTATTGACTGCTTGTGAAAATGTGATAGATCCTTGTTAATCAGGAAGCTGAAAATAATCCATTCTTGATAGGTTGTGGGCCCCTTTACTAACATTTTACAATTTTTATTTTTATAAATCAATCAGTTTTCGTAATAAAATGTTTGTTCCAATTCAATTTATAGGGATATTGATGTAAGTTTATAGTGTGTATGCCTGTTTGTGTCGTTTGTCGCGTGTCGCGTGTCGCGTGTCGCGTGTCACGTGTCGCGTATTGCGTGACACGTGTCGCTTGACGCGTGTCGCGTGCAGATAAATGTATGAGCTTTAATTTCAAGACTTGCTATATAACCCGGGTTCTATTTGTGGAAGAATTAGCTTAACCGGAAATAACGCTCTATTCTTGTTATTTTTCAATATCTTTTCTATATTCGAAAACGATACGAGAGAATAACAGAAAATAATAATAGGAAACATATACTCACTTCTTCTTCTTGACATGTTGCTAATTCGGGTTCACTTTCTTCTAACTTATTTAGTAGTTTGTCCTGGAATGAAAAAGACAACTTTAGTAAGTACTATGTGCATTACCGTAAACATTATGAAAAGCGCATATACCACCGAAATTCACCAGACTAGTAAAGACGAAAAGTATGGAAAAAATAAGTAAGAATGTAGGACGGTGTGAGACAAGAATATGCCCTGCCTGTGGTGCTTGTCAATTTGAGAAACAAACGAGTGCAATTGGTGACAGATGACTTTGTCATGAAAATTTTAGAAGAGTAATTTCATTGATAGAAACATAAGTGCGATGGGTCTGATAAATAAAAGGAAGACGGCCCATATAAAGATTTGAAACAAGGACCAGTGGAAAGTTTTCAGAATTGGACATGGCAACTTTGGAACAAAACCAAATAATTATGTGCAATCACTGACAGCACAGAGGAAATATAAGGTAAAGTGAAACTGGAAAAACTGTACCGACTCCAGCAGCAGAGGCCGTCCTTGTTGAGCACCACCACAGATAGAAACAAACCGTTTCTCGCTTATTACAGAAAAATGGCTCGCGATAACACTACCAGCAAAGAGTCAGATTATGCAGATGGTTTCTTCGTGAGCAAGAAAGGATTTGTATCTCGTGGACACCGAGAGGCGACTTACAGCACTTGGTCCACCCGAGTGGAGTTTATGTCGACTTGATGCAAAAGCGCGCGAAAATTCGGCTTGGCAATTGCAACTCAACTCAATTGAGTTGCGTCCACTCACCGCGTGTAGAACCTACATACCAACTTCGTTCAAATATCCAATAGCATCGGGTTTAAAGCTGATCGGGATCGGCATGACGATTATTCAGTCCTCAACGTCGCTTCGCGTGCGACAATAATATTCGAAACTCCAGAAGTAGCAATCAGTAACTGCTTTTTAATTTATTCGTTGTTAACAGTATACTATGAATTGTTGTGTTTAATTTGTTCAGTTGTATTGCTTGAACCCACTGTTTATTTTAGAACGATTTATTTGTGTATCGTTCGGCATAAGAAGCCATGAGTAAATAATTGTATTCGTTATATCGGGTGTCATTTTTTTATGGTGTAGTTTTGTAATTTTAAACTGAGTTTTGTTAGTATTACTTGCATCAGATCTAATAAATAAAGCTTTGAATTATTTTATTTGTGTTTTCTTTTCACGACAGTGTAATTTTTGTATCTAGACACATTTGCACTTGATTTTGGGATTTGTGTTTATGTTTATGAGCTTTATTTAATAATTCAGTTTAATTAAAACTTTAATACCATAACAATACATTAGTCCTTAGTTGCCTAATTAAATCAAGTGCGTTGCGACACCTTTTTTGCAATAAGGTGTTTCGTCATATTTGACAAGACACATTTTCAATATATATATATATATATTTAAAATGGTACTTATTTTGTATCATGAGCATTCAGTCGTTGAATAAAACACTTTTAGTAAATTAAATTTTATTGGGACACCTTTTTTTGCAATAAGGTGTTTCGGAAACCCTTGTCAAGCAATCTTTTACAGTCGAGAATTTATACAATATATATATATATATATATATATATGTATATATATATATATATATATATATATATGTGCTTCTTGGTTCTCGGGTTGTGAACCGCGTTGTGGAAATGTTCCCCGAAGCGTCGCTTCGACGTTTCGGCAGAGTCCCATCTGCCATCTTCAGGAAGCTCTTCTAGGTCTCGCTGACTTAGAAGAACTGTTCTTGATAATCGCTACTGACGAAGGGTAATAACCCAGAAACAATATTGTCTAGCGATCCACCAATTAGTCTTCATGGACCTGTTTTAATTAATGTTCACTGCACCATTGAGGTGTAAGATTAGACCATCTTTCGTGTGTGTCTATATATATATATATATATATATATATGAAAAAAGGTTTTTTCCGCGGGAACAACGATATATGAAAGGAAGATTCTTGGGCATACACCCGTATGGAAACACGCAACCGCCGACACGTGTTTCTGACTTATTAGTCGTCATCAGGACGGTATAGCCAAAATAAAAGGTGGACAAAATTTGGAGATAAAACAATCGGAGTCAACAACAAGCAGCCGACCTCCACATGTGTGATAACTGTCAAAATACCCACACATTGTGTGGGAACATTCAACATAACCACGCGGGAGGACATAGCCACCTGCGTGAACAACCGAGCCCAGGATATAATAATGAAAAAAGGTTTTTTCCGCGGGAACAACGATATATGAAAGGAAGATTCTTGGGCATACACCCGCATGGAAACACGCAACCGCCGACACGTGTTTCTGACTTATTAGTCGTCATCAGGACGGTATAGCCAAATTAAAAGGTGGACAAAATTTGGAGATAAAACAATCGGAGTCAACAACAAGCAGCCGACCTCCACATGGTTATACCGTCCTGATGACGACTAATAAGTCAGAAACACGTGTCGGCGGTTGCGTGTTTCCATGCGGGTGTATGCCCAAGAATCTTCCTTTCATATATATATATATATATATATTAGGGCGGGTCAAATTGTATGGACCGATTTTTTTTTATGAAGCGTATAGCAAAAATGTAATCTATAGGTGATTCTGAGAAATTTTGCTCAAGAGACCATAGCTCTAAGTCGGATTTGGAGCCCCCCAAAATTTAAAAATAGAAATTTTTCCATATATACATAGAACAATTTAATTAAATTCGTCATAAAATCGGATAGAATTATAGTAGATTTCTCAATCTGGGCTTGTTTGAAAGGTATTTTTATCACCTTTCACCTTCTTCACCTTCTGTATTAATACCTGTAGAATAAGTCGTCAATGGCAGCATTGTTCAATTGAACAACTTTGTAACAAAATAATGACGTTTACCAACACTAAACGTTGCCAAGCTTGCTTTTCCTTTTTCCTTAATCGTTCATAGTGCTATGCGCACGCAGTTTGCCAAAATACTTAAATAAAAACTCGGTTATCACAATACCAATATTTACTTTCTTATACATTATGTATAAGTATAGGAATCATGAAAAATTTCGAACTCGAGATTTCAACGGATATACACGTTTTGAGGTCCCCTGAATCGTTTCTGACTATTTTCGGAATGACGTCTGTGTGTGTGTCTGTTTGTGTCTGTGTGTCTGTGCGCGCTCTAGCGTCCAAACGATTATAGCTAGAGCTCTTCAACTTTAAACTTAACATTTTTATGTAGTAAGGAGGAAAACGTCCTATTTTGAACGCAATCTCTTAACCGGAAGTGATGGTTTACTCTTATCACCTTTTTCTATATCTCGAAAACGGTACACGTTACGGAAAAACATATTCTTACATAAATTATAGATATTGGGGTAATTACTGTGGGGAATTTGCAAACGGGGTTCTATATATACTAATTTAACACGTGTGCGCTTAAGGGACAATAGCCGCATAAATTGCCGGGGAAATTCCGAATTCTGTGTGGTCGTTCGTGATGTTCTTGCCGTGTTTTTCCGCTTTTTTGATTTCTAGCGTTTCTAACAAATTCAACCGTTTGCCTTTGGTAGTTGTATGCAATGTTTTAAATTTATTTAGATCCGGGAAATGGTTCTTTGTTATGCAGGTCTAGGTAATTGATCGTGCCATCTTCGTTGTTTTCTGTCTCTACGGTGAATTGTACTTGCTCGTAGAAGCAATTACCTGGACCTTCAAATTGGGAAAAAAGAACAACACCTGACCTTCGACATATTCAGAAAACATACTTTCTCAGACGCCATAACAAATGCCAATTCTTGTCAATCCTACAATATAAAAATGAGTGCCTTTCGGTCATGGATACAGAGGCTTCTAGTATTGCCCCTATCGACTGCCAACTACAATAAAGAAGTTGAGATCCAGAAAGCCATTGTAAGAAACAATAATTACCATGAAAGCGTCATCGATCGGTTGATAAGGAAAAAACGTCAGAAGCTATTAACCAAACAATTGTACGCACCGGTGGAGGATGTCCCCCGCAATTATTGCTTTATCAATTATGTTCCTAAGTTTAGTGACAAAATCTCCAATAGGTTACGTCACAGCAACCTAACACCTATTAGTGTAAATAAAAAGAACTTGGGAACTATATTGGTAAACAATAAAGAGAAACTAGACCAAACACAAAAAAGCGGAGTATACGAAATTAATTGTAAGGACTGTGACGCTCTATATATAGGTCAAACCGGACGCAACTTCAAAAAGCGCCTGAACGAACATAAAAAATCTATTCTAAACAACGAAAGAACAACTGGCTTAGATGAACACTGCATAACAAAGAACCATTTCCCGTATCTAAATAAATTTAAAACATTGCATACAACTACCAAAGGCAAACGGTTGAATTTTTTAGAAACGCTAGAAATCAAAAAAGCGGAAAAACACGGCAAGAACATCACGAACGACCACACAGAATTCGGAATTTCCCCGGTCATTTATGCGGCTATTATCCCTTAAGCGCACACGTGTTAAATTAGTATATATAGAACCCCGTTTGCAAATTACCCACAGTTTAATACACTCTTTGAAAATGGCCTAACCGCCGAAACAGCTGTAAGAGAAATTGTAAATAAAATACATGTGAAACTTTAACCAAGTGTTTAATTTTTTAATTTTTTAATTAAAATTTTTTTTTAACTATAATTTTAGATTTAGTGTGACACAATCAAAGAGTGCAGTGATAATATCAAAGTTATTATGGATAATCAAGAACCATAACATCGTCTGCGGTGTCTTCGCAAATGGAAGCAACAACATCAACAAGTTTTGACTCTAGATTGACTAACATGCCTCATCAAGATATTGTTGTTTTTGGTTTATAAAGTGATTTAAATGATCTTAGTTTGCCTACTAAATGTGACATTTTAAAATATTATTTTTTTTTAAGTGATCGTGCTAAATTTGAAAACAAAATGTTCTCGTATAAAACTTTTACTCCTCACGTAACAGATAAATTGATCCAAATTTGGTGTAAATTAAATATTGAAATCATTAATAGAAAGAGTGTTTTAAAAAAATTAACTGGTTTGCTTGATAAATACCAGAAACATGTACAACATAGAAACAAAAGAGATGAATTTAAAGCATTTGTTGATTCAATAAACGAATTATTTTATATTGGCAAATGTAATTGCAAATTAAAAACAACAGAATGCTCGTGTGGATTGATTCCAGAACATCTAAAAGAATTTATGATGGACCAGCATAATGATAGAAAATTCACAATACCTGAATATACCTTGAATATTCAAGACGTTGAAGAAGTAGCTACAACAATACCAGCACTTACAACTGGTACCGATGATCCAAGTTACGAACCACCTGAATTACACATGGATGAAGATGAAAATGAAGCAACAACAGAAGTTCCAGAAGCAACTGTTCAAATGAGACGAGGTCATTATACTCAAAGATACGATGCCTTAAATTTTGCTATGATGTGTGATAGATTCGGTGTTTCAGATAGAGTCGCTTCATGTTTAGCAACAGCTTTATTCGAAGATATAAATTTTAGAGATGTTCATGGTAATCTTGTTATTATGGATAAATCAAAAGTAGCTAGAGAAAAAGTTAAATCTAGAGATGCAGTGCTCCGTACACGACATACAAATTCTTCCATAACTGCATTCTCTTTCGATGGTAGAAAAAATGACTCATTAACTACAGAGAAAGTTAATGACAAATTTCATACCACTATGGTAAAAGAACCGCATTTAGTTGTTCTGAAAGAGCCCTATAATGAGTTACTTGGATATGTAAATTTGGGTAGTCAAGAAGATGCAAAAACCAAACACAGAAAACTGAATGAATTTTTCAACAATAAAACATTAACAGTTGATCAATTAATTGGCATATGCAGTGATGGTGAGCCAGCAAATACTGGAACAGAAAATGGTGTTTTACGATTATTTGAAAAACAGTTAAATAGACCAATTCACTGGTTTATATGTCTGCTTCATTTCAATGAACTGCCATTTCGTCATTTATATGAAGCATTGGACAAAACGATCACCATTGGACCACGAGCAGCAAGTGGAAAGTTATTCAAAGCTATTCAAGAATGTGAGAAATTGCAGGTATGTAACACTTTATTTTATTTAATATCATCATTATTTATTTTCATTATTTTACTTTTTCGATTGGGATAAAGTTAAAATAAAATAATTGCATTTTAATTGATCTAAACATTTCATTTTTCAGGTAGTAGCTGATTTTGATCCAATACCACTGGAGAATATGCCTGCAATAATGGATCATGAACATGAGCTCGAACTATCAACAGATGTTAAATATTTATATCAAATAGCTAAAGCAATTTCGAATGGTATTGTTCCAGTTGATTTAGCTAACATTAAACCAGGACCAATTGCACATTCTCGTTGGTTAACCAAAGCAAGTAGATTACTACGATTATATGTAACAACTAATACACCATCGACCAATTTAAAAACTTTGGCAGTTTATATTATTACAGTTTATGTGCCAATGTACTTCAATGTGAAGTTTTATAGCTCTGTTGTGTACGGCAGTGCACTTTTATTAAAATTTATACGTTGGACACGATACTTACAACCAAACTTTCGTAATATTGTAGATGGTGTAATTCAAAACAACTCATATTACGCACATCCAGAAAATATCTTATTAACAATGTTATTTGATGATCGAAAAGCAATACGGGATAGAGCTATCAAAAAGATTTTACACTATCGAGAACAATTGTACGATCCAACTAAACTCAGAGTTTACAAAAAATATATCTTAAATTTCAATGCTACCGATTATGTCAATATGGTTGATATGAATAACGACGATATATTATTTGAACCAGCATTTACTCGACAGATTCCATATGATCACTTGGTAGAATACTTAGATTTCGTTGAACCACCACTGGCTGATCCACAAATTCCAATGCACATACAAGGAACAGAAAGACATGTACAATTATTAACGAGTGTTTCAAAACGAGTTATAGAAAAGAATCGTGAAGGAGTTATGGCAGTGACATTAGAAAATCGTAAGAAAACTCCTCGAATTGAAAGTAAAAAGGACCTTAAAAAATAATATTACCACGTTAAAACATTAAATTGTGGGTCGAGAATAATATTTAAAAATAAATTGAATAAAAAATGTAAAAATAGTGTTTTCTTGTTGAAACCTTGAAAATGTTGATTTTTTCAAATCGATTTTCCTACAAAAAGGAGTACGAAAACAAAAAAATCGATCGTAATAAAAGTTTTTGGAAATTATCTGAACTTTCATAATCTGAAAAAAATTCAGAATTTATTAGTTAAAAGTTCATTTTAGGCTATTTTTCGACAGAAAATTCCTAATATCTCTACTAAAAATAAAAAAATATTGGTATCAATACAGATTATGAAAGGTGATAAAAATACCTTTCAAACAAGCCCAGATTGAGAAATCTACTATAATGCTATCCGATTTTATGACGAATTTAATTAAATTATTCTATGTATATATGGAAAAATATATATTTTGAAATTTTGGGGGGCTCCAAATCCAACTTAGAGCTATGGTGTCTTGAGCAAAATTTTTCAGAACCTATATATTATATATTATGTTCTTGCTATACGCTTCATCAAAAAAAAAATTAACCCGCCCTATTATATATATATATATGTGCTTCTTGGTTCTCGGGTTGTGAACCGCGTTGTGGAAATGTTCCCCGAAGGGTCGCTTCGACGTTTCGGCAGAGTCCCATCTGCCATCTTCAGGAAGCTCTTCTAGGTCTCGCTGACTTAGAAGAACTCCGAACGCCGAAACGTCGAAGCGACTCTTCGGGGAACATTTCCACAACGCGGTTCACAACCCGAGAACCAAGAAGCACATATATATATATATATATATATATATATATATATATATATATATATATATAAACGTTAGTTTTAATTTTATAAATGGGATCTTATTTTAAATTAAAATAAAATCAAATGAATTGTGAAAGTCGTTTTAAAAGACAATTAAAATTGCACAGTTATATAAAAATGGCTTATTTATTAAACACAAATTACACATATGCAAATAAAAACTCAAATTTACACAATTCAAAATCAAACAACGAACATAGACTCAAATTATCTCAGGCTAAATTTTAATAAATAAACATATTATATTTATCGTCAGTTCAGCAAAGACGCAGAACATATAAACAAATAGACATTCGTTGTATTTAGGCATATAATATTAACAATATAAAAGAAACTTAATGACCGTTATACACGAGTAACTGAAGAAGATTCTGTCTGCTGTCGACGACTGTGTCGATTTTTCGACTGTCCTCTAGCCATCGAGCTTACGCTTATTTATATCAAGTACGTTCACATAGATTCCCTCTAACACCTGCACACATTCGCCCTCGCAGAGCATCGTGGATATCACGTGATCGCACGTGATTTCGTCGGTACCGAGCGCTATAAATCAATTATGCCCGGTTTCACAAACGCTAATCGTTCGTTAACAGCTTGTTAATGAATCGTCAAAAGTTTGACGATTCGTTAACAAGTCTTTAATCAATCGTCAAATATTTGGCAATTGATTACCTTGACAAACCATTAAAAGCAAAATTACCATTGTTTTATATTTCACAAACAATAATGAGTTGTTAAAGGCTTGTTAACTAATTCACCATTTGACAATCGTTTGTGAAACCGGGCATTAGACTTGTCAGTTGTTCGCTCGTAAAAACCCACGCCGAGTCCTCCGATAGATCCGAATGACCATAAATCGGCTGAGCTCCAAGTTCTTTAATATAATTACATATGCGACCGCTTCTTTTTGTTGACTTTCTAAATTTTATGATTAAATTTTAAATCTATTTCTCACCATTTTTACTGTAAAATGTAACCATTACAGTATATATGGTGTCCCAACGATCAGACAAAGTTGCCTTACCGCGTTATGTTTTCGAATTCGAAAAAAGTAAGTATCTACATGTAGCGAAGGTTCCCTAGGTTCATATTCTAAAAATATTTTGAGCCGACATGGGCGGTTCGTCTGCGGGGCCGATATAAACTTCACTTTGCTTAAATGGAACATCCTGTATATTTTTACATTTTTGAATTCTATGAAGAATTGTGAATACATCCATGTACAACTTGTTTTTCAAAACTCAACAGAACTGGTGATTGTCATTTTTTTTGTGAAATTTTATATATGGAGACAGAGAGGGTAGTTGGTTGGAGGGTGATTTTTTATCCGTGGACTAAGAGATCATTAATGTAAGTAGTAATGCACCTCTTTTGTATACAGGGTGTTGTCAGCGAATTTTCAATATCGCGCAACTTTAAGAGTGGATAACGTTAATCAGTCAGAATTATTTATATGTAATCATATCGACGGGTGTGGTAAATAAAGCATATCAAACACTCATCTTGATGTATATACATTAACAATAAACATAACATAAATTAAATTACTACCCGTGGAAATGATTCAATGTGTATTTTATAAATTGTTTAAAAATGAATTTAGCATTAAATTATTCTTATCTTTCTGTTACAGGCGCACAGGACAAGATAAATGACAGTAATTTTTCTTAATTCTACTTGTTATTGTTGAATTGCGCCTCTATTCACATATGATATAATAATCTAAAACAAAAAAACAATCGGATCGCTTATTTCAGTCGAAGTTCATATATACATATATAATATAAAAATATCAAACTATACAAACGTTTTCAATATCAATTGTTGATGACCGTGATTCGTATGTACTGTAATTGTCAATAAATCTTTCCATGTTACGTTTTATACGACTACTTTGCGAGTATAATAAATACTAACATATTATCTGACAAAACTAGATTTTATAGTCTTGTATTTAAATTTATGTTTTATATTTATGTTCAAACAATTCTTATGTAATAAATTTAAATGTTATAATTATCGTAATTGTAGGTTACTTGTTACTAGTGGAAAGCAGTTAACTGCTGCTCATTTAATTGGATACTTTAGTTTTAGTGATTCGTAATTAATGTTATTTTAAATTGCATTGTAATGAATTCAATAGCAAATTTACAGGGCTAAGCAATGTATATGCTTCTGAATACAAATTGTTAAATATAAGGATGTGTATGGAAATTTTATAGCATTATGGGGGGCACCACCTAGCAGGGGAGTAGGTACAGCTAGATCGGGTAACAGAGGACCCAACATGCGTAAGCAAAAAAAATCATTTCTTTGTGACCTAATTTATATACTCGAGTTGATGTTCAATACCTTTTCCCAAGGGTTTTATTTATTGTGGCATTGTGGTTATCTATGAGATAAACTTCTTCATTTAATCTGCCAAACGAGTGCACTGAAGCGGATGCCTATTACAACAATGTGCCGCAATGATTAGCGATGAACAGATTTTTGGTGTTTTATATATTTTTGCGATTGATCTATTACTGTCCTATTAACGGGTAACTGTTGTATACGAGTAATAAAGAATATTACTATGTATAATTGAAAAAATATTGTTATATCTACATTTATTTTTATTCTGTAAATAAAGGGAATTTTTGCTACATTTTGGGGCTTTCATCTATGAAGTTGTTTAAATAAATTTTTTGTACAGTGATCTTGGCTTTTCTGTCAAAGAATCGTACTGAAAGTAGTTTTTCACTAGTTTTTTCCAATGATGCTAATAATTGTGTCAGTTTTGTATATGCAAAATTTCAACTTGTAAGGTTCACGCATTCCCGAGATGGAATGCCGTTTGTTTCAACATGACAGATGACAGGCATTTTGTCATAGTTTATTGTCCAATGTTCCCACTATGCGCAATGTGAAACAGGCTTCTTTCTCTGTTCTGACCAGGTAAAATTTAAAATTATTAAATTGACAATGTTAATTCGCGAAAACAAAATTAAAAAATACCTTAACAGAATTGCAACAACATATTTTACAGTGACAACGTAAATAATTGCTGACGAACTGAACGTCGTCAAAACCACAGTTTTATTGAAAATTTAATGTCAACTTGACATAAGACATAACCTTAAATAAATTTTTGGTTTCTCGTATTTTTTACATTTCTCTACCATTTCTACTATTTTGCGACAATTGACGTTATGTGTTTGATATGAGCATTTCAGGTTATTCAGTAACATTTTGGGGATTTATGTTCTTAATAATTGCGGAATATATATATATACAACATTCATTATTATTGCATTGAACAGAAATAAACTGTTGGTTTACCTACATGTATTATTAATTAGCGAAATTACACCGCTTGTTTTTAATTGCCAGCATGGCAGTATAAAATTCACCTGAACTTTAATGTAATAAACAAGTACTATTATCAGGCGTCAAAATTAGTATTTCCAGCCAGTGTATAGAATTTGATATTTATGGAACAGAATTTTAGCCTAACTATAACAATTATATTTCTTTCAGAATTATAAAAACCAGCATGCCACTGTTTTTTTAGTTTACTACTGTTAAATTGATAAATATATCGACAATATTGTCGATAAAATGCACCTTTGACAAGTAGGGCATTCTATTTGAATTTTGGTTTAAAATGAATTATCTATCAAAGATACATCTGATACAAACTAAGTTCTACAACGTAATTCATTAATTGATTAAAGCCTTCTCAACAAATTATTCACAAAACAAGCCATTTGCAAGTATTAAAGGATCTTTGAACACTGCGATGGCTTAACCGGTTGAAATTTGCAAACAGTAGTTAGCCGTTATTAGTTTTTTTACGGTTGGCAAAGTCTTGTCGCTGCATTAGACTGACGCAGCGCGCTACCTAATCGATCGAATGATGTTGATGAATTTGTTTGACGTTTGAAACGTCATGCTTTGACATTTGAAACGTCAGAAATATTTTACAACGGCTTCAGAAGATGTCGCTAATTGTCGACAAACTGATGCCGTCAAAAGCACAGTTTTATTGGCAATTACATGTCATCCATTTGACATAGCACATAACCTTGACGCGAAAAAGCCAAAAGTAACATTAAATAAAATATTATTTTCCCATAATATTTTTACAGTTGTCTACCAGTTATATATGTCCACCGATTGTGCAATCGGTGCACATATAAAACTGTCAAAAATATTCTGGGAAAAAAGTAATTAATTTAATGTAAATTTGTCTTGTTCTTACCAAGGCGTGGTATCAGACGGATGACACTGAAATAAAACTGTGTTTTTAGGGACATAGAATTTGTCGGTAATTTTTTTAAATATTTACGTTTGTGACAATTGACTTTCTTATGCGTTTGACATGAGCCTTTAAGGTTAAGTAATGATTTGCAACTTTTTAGGGATATTTTTTCTTGACAATTGCCGAAAAAGTTCCTATTGGGAAACAATAATTTATTTAGGGAAAATCTAACTTGTTCAGACCAAGATTACGTGCTGTGTAACGGATGACATTGAATTGACAATAAAACTGCGTTTTTTGGGGACATGAAGTTTGCTATTAGGAATATTCTTTCCTAAAGTTTTTTCAATTCTATTAAAGGCATCTTTAAATTTGGTTTTCACGAATTAAAATTGTAAATATGACAATTTAAAATTTCGATTGACAGTTGAAAAGCTTGATTCACATTGGTAAAATGTTAAGTGTACCAGTATTATGTATCCAATAATATACAAAAAATATTATGGAAAACAATATTTATATTTATTTATTATTAGTTTTTTTACTGTTGGAAGTATGGGTAAAATCATTGCCACCTTGAAATTATACTTTGAACATCCGCAAGTACCAACCATGACGTTTAACTGCAGTTTTAAATTATTTTAAATATTTGTGTTTGCGATAATTGACCTTCATATGCGTTTGATATGAGCATTTCAGGTTATGTAATATTCAGTAACATTTTGTGGATTTATGATCTTAACAATTGCCGAAAAGTTCATATTACGATAATTAGACGACGTTCATTATTATTATATTGAACCGAAAGAAAATGTTGGTATTCATTCAATACATTTATTATTAATTATCTAAATTAAAATGTTCATTTGACTGAAGTCTTTGGTTGAACGATTACACCCCTTGATATTATTACATATTATTAATGTTTTGAATTGCCAGCATGGCAGTATAAAATTCACTTGCACTTAAAGAAATAAAAATACTATCCTTAATTTTGTTGAATATATTAATGAGTGGTCCAATTTTTTCAATGATTCAGGTTGTTGCAACTAAATAAAAACTACAATTTGAACTACGTTTTAACCATTGTTAATATGTCACAATAAGTTAATATTGTAATTGTTAATATCATGTGCAATACATTTGAGCTAAGATTTTTTTCAATGATTTATATTTTGAACTAAGTTTTATTTCAATGTCGTCATGCTATTAACAATTGGAAACTACAGGGTGATCAATAATGGGCGACTTGGCAGCTCTAACAAAATATGCCTTTAGTAAATACGTGTGTTTTCACATTTGAAAACTATGTTTGTTAACGTATCGAAGATACAACGAAATCAAACTAAGCTCTACTACTCAATTAATTAATCGATTGAAAGTTTTCTCACCGAATATTTACAATGCGCAGTTTATAAATGTATTTGTAAGTCATATGGAACTTGTACATTGATCATTATGAAACGTCGACAAGGCTAAACCTGTACTAAATCTGGCAACAATACTTCATGGTCGTTCGGTTTTTGCTGCTTTCTCTGCACTGTTTCTTAACGTCTAAAACGTCTTAACGTCCGGGAATTTTCAACATGAAGTTGTCCGAAGCCGGCGTGAACCAATCAGACTGTCGGGGCGATGTATTTACTGTACATAAAGACGTTTACCTTATGTATGGGTGAAATCGCACCTGTGCAAATGCACATCCGTAAAGAAAAATTGCCCAAACTGTAAAGAAGACGCACTTTGACGCGGCGCTCAATGTGTATTTGGCGGAAGGCACGTTTGACGTTTGAAATGTCACAACACGACTATCGGCAAATCCACGTTGCGTTACCATGGATTATCAAGGACGTGTAATCGGCTCCGCCTTTTATTTGCTACGCGAAATAGATCGACAGTGCAGACTTTTGGTTCATTGACGATTGCGACGGACGGCATCGGTCGTGGCGAAACGAACCACAATCAACTGCGGGCCTCCATTGTCAATCGCAAATGGCCCGCCCGAAGTCCAAAAACGCCACCGCCGCAGCGCCGCGGGCCGGAAAACGAACGCCCGTTTTACGTCAAATTTTCGAACGTGACGTTTATCAGACGGGCCGACCGCGCCCCGACCAATCGCAAGGCCGGATTACACTTTTCTCATGAGCGAAAAATCTCTTATCATTCCTAGATATACAGTCAACTAGGAAACTAAGTTTTTGTGAAAGCGTAGTACGTTTGCGGCAGTTTTTACCAATGGTTCTTTTCATTTCCATCAGCTGTGTCTGTGCAAAATTTCAACTTCATAGGTTCACGCGTATCGGAGGCAGTGCCGCCATTTTCGGTCAAAATGACAGTCATTTTGTCATATTTTATTGTCCAATGTTCCCACTATGTGAATAAAACGATACACTAAATTTTAGCCTAAGCGAAGCACATGTTTCTGAGGGAGAATACTGCAATATTGTTGAACTAAGTTAATGAGTAGACATTTGCATGTTCCAATCAAAGACATGAGAACTGTTTTATGTAACGTTTTGTTATAATTCAATTAGATTTATATACATTATGCTGATGGTTTTAGAAAAAAAAAAATTTCTTTGCAGTTGTTGGCGACAATTTTAAACTATTGTTAATTTGAACTAAGTTTTATTCATTAAAATCATCTAATTAAATCATAATTATCATGTCGTCATATGGTACACGCGCGCAGAAATCTATTGTATTCAAAATACACTAAATTATATATATTATATAAATTAACTAAATTATGTGCTTCACAGTCAACTTTCAACAGTTCTGTTGCAAAATTTATTATTATATTTGTTTTTGTTTGTCTCCACTTATAATTCATTAGAGCAAAATTTACAGTTGACAAAATTCTCTTGATATTTAAAGAACATATTCTTGTTGACTGTATTAAAACTAAAAGTAAGGGTAATAACCCAGAAACAATATTGTCTAGCGATCCACCAGTTAGTCGTCATGGACCTGTTTTAATTAATGTTCACTGCACCATTGAGGTGTAAGATTCGACTATCTTTCGTGTAGATTTTAAATTTTGCTGTCAGATTTGACAAGATTTAATTTAAAAGTTTTGTTGAACTTATAATTGGTCAGTTTATTGGACACATTGTTCTACTGAAGAAGAAACATTGTTTGCGAAAATAAATAACTGGTACACATAAAATTGTCAATATGAGTCAAGCTTCTCAACGGCCAATCAAAATGTTAAATTGTCAGGTGGACAATTTTAATTGGTGAAAACAAAATTTAAAAACGCCTTTAACAGAATTACAAAAACATATTTAAAACGACAACATCCTTAAGTGCTGTAGAACTGCATGTTGATACCAGCAGAATTTGTTGAGAATTCAATATAATACATTTGACATAGCACCTAACCTTTGCGCGAACATTATAGTATATTATGTAACAAGCACAAAATGATGCACATTTTTTGCGACACGAGCCGAAGGCGAGTGTTGCAATTCAAACGAGTGGAAAATTGCTATTTTGTGCAAGTTGCATACTATACTTTTTTTACGACAACGAAAATTATAAAAATAGATACAAATAAATATGCGAATATTTTATTTATGGCTTTGGATCCATGAAAAAACGAAATTACCTAATCATTAGCAGAGCCTGGACAGCTGTGCCCAACCAATGGAGTAGAAGAACTATGAAATAACTTCCTACCTAAGTATATATTTTATTTATTAAAGGTAAATGTGCAATTATTGAAAATCATTTTTGGAGAATTTGTTGCAATAAATTCAGTGTTATTAAATTCTTTGCTTCTGTTATATTTGGAGGTGTCAATTTCAAGTCACTATCACTATCACTTTCCATATTAATTATCTGATTTCTTGGAAATAACTACGAAATTATTTGTAATGCACAAACTGATAACATTTGTCGTTTGACGTTATATTCTGTAAGCCACCTTACTTCTTGACCGTACATGAAAGATTTCATATTGCATTTGTTGCCTAGCAACTTGCCTAGCGACCGATGTAAAATGAAATTCAGTACAAAATGTAGCTTCTTATGATTCAATTTACACTCTTGATATGAACATTTTTCGATGTTGTCGTAGAAAAAATAAGTTATTGTTTTCCCGCATTTTTTACAGCTTTCTACCAGTTATTTGTCAACTGATTATACAATCAGTGCACATAGGAAACTGTAAAAAGAAGTTGTGAAAACTCAATAATTTATTTAGCGTAAATATGTCTTATTCGCGTCAAGGTGATGTGCTGTCAAACGGATGACATTAAATTGTCAAGACGACTGGAGGCATGAATTCGTATGTAATTCTCTCCTCAAGCTGTTGTAAAATATGTGTTTGATAAAATTGAAGTATATCTGCTTTATATGTCCACCGATCGTACATATAAAATTAAAATATATCTATTTTATGGATAGTATTACTTCTCCAAGGTTATCAAAGTGTTCATGTTTGTATAGAGTACAGTGCAGCGCAATAATTCTACACATTATAATATTTGTTTTACATTTAAAAACTAATAATCTAAATAAATATTAACCAAACATATTTAACAATTTGCCGAACGTAACTGACAGAAGTTTTTTTTTAGATATTTATATTTTACAATCGACGCTCTTATGCATTTGACCTGAGCACTGTTCTAACAATTTCTCAAAAATAGAAACATTTTTTCCCATCATTGAATTTTTGAATTATGTTTTAGTTCAAATGCGCCATATTACGTCAACAATTTGAAATTACCATTAATTGTTTTTTGCAATTTTAGCAATTTTCACCTTCGAGCTAAGAACTCAATTGCTGTATTTGCATTTTATTACAATTAGTTTCATTATTGTCAATTGGCAGTACTCGTTCAGTTCCTTTGGATAACTTTCGGTGCTCAATTGAAAAATTTCAGTGGATATAATTGCCTTGTAAAAAATTCACATACACTAAAAATCAAGTAATACGGGCTTTGTATTTTTGCTGCTGTGCAAAAGAAGACTTTTTCAATAGGGTATGAAAACGCAATGGCAACTGTGCCAGCGACAGCATTCGTTAAAATTTAGTCGATTAGCATAACTGAGTAACTGACAATGTCGTTATGGCGTGATTGGTTTTTAAGGTTATGTTAATAATCATAATTGTAAATAAGGTATTATGTGCCTGCAAGTTTTACACATTTAATAACGTGAATTAAAAATGTAAAAATTGAAGCAAGCGTTGGAAATGTGTAAACTGCTGCTTGTAAGCAAATTGAACACTATTGCATTACACTATTACTAAAATTGCATGCTGCAGTTCTATGCAAATTGTTTCATGGGATTCCGAAACACATGCATGGAAATAAAAAGCAGCCCAGAAGCTTTTGATTTTCTCCTGTGCAAATTCGTAATTTGATCGAGGTTATAAAGCAATACAACAAACGATCTGCGACTTTTTATGGAATTAATTTTTCAGGATTTTACGTTAGAATTTGTGTGGAAGTTAAGTGTTAATTTTCACTTATTACATGATGTACGAAACGAGATGATTCATTGAACAATTTGTTAATATTTGTAGACATCGACAACAGCGACATGAACGGTAGATTTGCAATACTTCACGATATCACATACAGTTTGAAACCTTTCAGTTATGCTATGCCAATGTACCATTTGTCTTATCTGTACGTTTCGATAAAATGATCGTGGGTCCGTCGATTGCTGAGTGTATCTAATTTGACATTTTCAATTCGCAATCCGCTGCGCTGCGGAAAGTAAGTCATTACAATAAATGTGCCCAATAATAAAACGCATTTTTTAAAATAAAGCGTATTCATGGAGACTTGTTTTTGTGTTTAATTTGATATGTATGACATGACAAAATAAAACTTGAAAACTGTGAACTTGAATGTCGACAAAAAATATATAGAATGAAATTATGAGAAAACGTGTTTCCGATTCCAGTTTAGACCGATCAAAGAACGTGTTTGCTAGGTGAAACGTCATATTAACTGTATTGTATACTTACACAGAAAACAAGTAGATTTAGTCAGTGAAATATTGTTATAAATTATTCAATATACACGTGCAAAATTCAGTCCAATCTTGTGTTCCAAAGTCACGAATATGCCATAACATAGTAGGATCGTTAATTGCTGACGAACTATATGACGGCAAAAGCATAGTTTTATTGGCGATTGTGTTTTTCATAATCCATATCCACCGATTGTACCGATTGCTGCCAGGGGCAATAAATCGTAGCTAATCGAGACCACTACACATTCCAAAACTGGAGTCAATATCCACTTTTGCATATGATATACGCGTTTGACGTTTAAAATGTCACGTACACAACTTGTACTTTTTCACGATTGAAAACTATGTTCATTAATGTATCGAGGATACAAAGAACTCAAGCTATTGTGCTATGCTAGTGTATTTGTAAGTCATATGGAACTGGCACATTATCACTATGAAACGTCGACAAGGCTAAACCTGTACTTAATCTGCCAACAACACTTGATGGTCGTTCCTTTTTTGCTGCTTTCTCTGCACGGTTTCAATAAATCCCTAGCAAATTTAAAAACTTACGTTTAACGTCCGCGAATTTCGAACGTGACGTTTAACAGCATTGTCTGAAAGCGGTGAACCAATGAATTTGAACGGTACATAAAGTCGTTACCTTATGCACGCGTGAAATCGCGCCTGTTCGAGTGCAAATACACATCCATAAAGAAAATTTGCCAAAAACTGCGAAGAATGTGCACTTTCGACGCTGCGCTCAATGAATCTTTGGCGGAACGCAAGTTTGACGTTTGAAATGTCACGACACGACCATCGCCAAACACATACCGCGTTACCATGGATCGGCGCATATGCGTACGCGCCCCGCCTCTTATTTGCTTCGCGAAATCGTTCGAAAGTGCCGACTTTCGGTTCATTGACGGTGCCGATTTAGCACGTCGGACGTGGCGAAACGAACCGCAATCGACCGCGGACACCCATCGCCCATCGCAAACGGCCCGCGCGAAGTCCCGGAACGCCGCCGTCGCGGCGTCGCGGGCCGGCGCGCGAACGCCCGTTTACGTCAAATTTTCGAACCCGACGTCGATCTGACGGACCGCCGCGTTCCGAAACGCGAAAATCGCGCCGGGACCAATCGCATGGCCGAACTCCACACTGTCAAACACTGTCAAAAAAGACGCTATCATTCCTATATATAGAGGCGACTAGGTAGCTAAGTTTGTGAAAGGGTTGTCCGTTTGCGGCAGTTTTTTCCAATGATGCAAGTAATTGTGTCAGTTTTGTATGTGCAAAATTTCAACTTGTAAGGTTCACACGTTCGCGAGATAGAGTGGTGCCATCTTGCGCCAAGATGACGAGCGTTTTGTCATAGTTTATTGTTCAATGTTCTCACTATGTCAATAAAAAATTACACTAAATTTTAGCCTAAGCGAAGCATGTGATTCTGAGAGAGAATACCGCAATGTGAATTAAGCTTCTCAATGACAACGTAAGTTATTGCTGATGACCTGCACGTCGTCAAAAGCGCAGTTTTATTGGAAATTCAATGTCATCAACTTGACATAGAACATAACCTTAAATAAATTATTATTTTCCCGCCATTTTTTTTACAGTTTTATACCTATTGTATGTTCACGTATAAAATTGGGAATATTGTGGGAATATTGTGTCTCACGGATGACATTGAATTGCCAATAAAAATGTATTTTTAGGGACATGCAGTGCATTGCACTCCTCAAGTCACAGGACATGAAATTGTCAATAGACTATGTTTTTGTGACATGAAGTTTTTCAGCAATTAGGGATATTCTCGCGTCAAGTTTTTCCAATACTGTTAAAGGTAACTTTAAATTTGCTTTGCACGAATTAAAGTTGTCATTTGACAATTAACAATTATTTAATTAACAAGAATAAATTTTTATCTATCAACGCTACGTCTGATTAATTCTATAACGTAATTGATTAAAGCCGTCTCACCTAATTAATCACAAAATATGCAATTTGCAAGTATTAAATGATCTTGGAATGCTGATAATGACTGGTTGAAATTTGCAGTTAGCCATTATTAGTTTTTTTGCGGTTGACAAAAACTTGTCGCCGCGTTAGTGACGCAGCGCGCGAACTAATCGATCGACCAGATTAATGAATTTGTTTGACGTTGGCGACGTCGCGCCTTGACGTTTGAAACGTCAGAAATATTTTACAACGGCTTCAGGAGATGTCACTAATTGCCGACCAACATCTTATCGTCAAAATTACAAGTTTATTGGCAACTAAATGTCATCCATTTGACATAGCACATAACCTTGACGCGAACATTATTGTTTTTTACAATTTTCTAACATTTATATGTGAACTGATTGTATAATCTTTCCATATAACTATGAAACTCTCCAAAAATATCCTGGGAAAACAATAATTTATTTAGTGTAAATCTGTCTTGTTCACGTCAAAGTTTTGTGCTGTGAAGCGGATGACAATAAATTGCCTACATATCTGCGACATGAATTTCGTAAGCAATTCACTCCCCAAGCGTTGTAAAATATGTTTTTGACAAAATTTATGTATATCTATTTTATATGTCTACCGATTGTACATATAAAATTAAAATATACCTATTTTATGAAAACTATTATTTCTACAAGGTTATCAAAGTACACATACTCTACAGAGATCATTATTTCCAGTGCAAGAATTCTACAGATTATATATTTGATCGTGTTTTACATTTAACAACGCCTATAAATAAAAGTTAACCAAACGCATTTAATAGTTTGCCAAACGTAACTGACATTAAGCAAACGATTGCATCGATTCTTTTTTAAATGTTGTCAAAGATTGGTTGTAGCTGTTCTTCCGTTATTGTTTGCGCAGCACCTTCTATCACGTCTTTTAATTCATCAAGTGTGTATAATCGATTGTGATGAATTGTATTTTTAAAATAACCAAATAGAAAATAATCCTGGCAATCTTGCTGGAAACATAACTTCAATGAACCGACATGTTTGAGCAGTGGGGATATCATGTTGAAAATAACCTGTTGTGCAGTAGCTCATCATAGTGTAGTTGTTCTATAAAAATTTACAACATATTACGATAACGTTCGGCATTAACGATATCGGTGAAGAAAATTGGCCCAATAATTTTCTACTGGATACTGCAATCCATACTCCAACTTTCAATGGATGCCTGTTGAAATACGCCATGGTTTCCTGCACTCCAAATACGTCCTAATTAATTAATCGAATTAAGTTTTAAGTAGTCACATCTGTCGCAGTTTTTTATCAGTAATTTAATTTAACTTCAAAAGTGTTACATATTAACAATTGGAAACTATATTAATTTGAACTAAGTTTTTCTTTTTTAGAAATGTGTGAATTTTCAAGCTTGCATCAAATGACAGTGCGATAGCTATATTTGCGTTTTGTTACCATTACTTTTGTTATTTTCAGTCAACTTCGTGGCTCATTTAGTCCACACACGCGTATTCATAAATTGATAAATTCAATTATTGTAAAAAGAATACTATTTGAATAAATTTTTATCTATCAAAGCTCCATCTGATTGAAAGTTCGACCACCCAGTTTGTTATAATTAATCAAATTTTCTTCACCAAATTAACCACAAATCATGTAATTTGCGAGTACAAAATTATCTCGGAACGCCGACATAGATTGAAATTTGCAAATAATACTTGGCCATTATTAGTTTTTTGCCGTTGGCAGATTCCGCAAAATCTTGCAACATGAAAAACGTCCGGGAATGCCAACCGTGATATTTAAAGTGTTTACCTTTGTGACAATTAATTTTATTACGATTCGATTGACATAATCATTTAAGGTTAAGTAATGAGTTGTAACTTTTTAGGGATATTTGTTCTTAAAATATTTGTAGGAAAACAATAACGTAATTGGCGAAAATCTGTCATGTTCGCGTCAAGGTTATGTGCTGTCAAACGGATGACATTGCCGCCATATCTGACGTGAAGTTCGTAAGCAATTCTCTCCCCAAGCCGTTGTAAAATGTGATTTTGACAAACTTGAAGTATATCTGTTTTATATGTCCACCAATTGTACATATTAAAATAAAATATATCTATTATATGAAAAATATTACTTCTCCAATGTTATCAAAGTGCACATGTTCTATAGAGTACGCTATTTGCAGTGCAATAATTCTACAGATTATACTATTTGATCGCGTTTTGCATTTAAAACTAAGTCTCTATGTGTCTAAATGTGCGTTTCGACATTTGACGTATACTATTTGTACGTTTCCTACTTTTCACAATTCTGTTTGTTAATGCATCGAAGATACAACGAATTCAAACTAAGCTCTATTACCTAATTAATCAATTGATCACTCTCCGAATATTTACAATGCGGAATTTGTACGTATATTTGTAAGTTATATGGAACTTGTACATAGGCAATTATGTATCTGTAACTGACAACGTTGTCCGACGGCGGCGTAAACCAATTAAACGGCCGGTCGGTGATTCTGAACTATACAGAAAGACGTCTAATCTTACCTGATTGAGTGCACATAAACATCCATAAATAACAACTGCCGAAACTACATATAAAGATGATCTTTGAAAAAGGCGTCTTGGGCAGAACACACGTTTGACATTTGAAATGTCACAACACATGCACGTACACAATTCCGTCCAATGTTTGTATTCCCAAGACACGGATATGCCTGAAAAAACGTACCTGACCGATTCCACATGTGTATATTCTCAAACTCTAATGAACACACACTTCTTATAATCTGTTATATGTCGTCGAACTCATTTGACATTTGCACCATATCAGCACCGCGGGAGGGGTCTCTGTGGCATAAATGGCCGCGAATCGGGCCTGAATGCCTATTGCTAAACTCGCCTTGTCCAAACTACACTCGAAAACGACGCCGACGCAAGTTTAAAGTACGAATCTTGCAGGTTACGTTTTGACGTTTAATCGAGTTTAAATATGCGTCCACAAACTTGTATCGCTCACCGTAAAGGAAATGTACTTGTAATTTCGAATGTATCATCGATAACCGGCTCGTTTCACATTTGTAATTACCTGCGGGAAGCCTGCACTGCTGTTTCATCGGCCGATATGCGTTGGCCGATAGATTGAATGTACGTACTTTGCACCTTCGATGACTTCACCGTCAGGGATCCAAGTGCCCGCGAATCGGTCCCGAACACCTATTTCTAAACGCACTTTGTTCAAACTACGCTCGAAAACGATGCAGACACGAGTTCAAGTGCGAATTTTGCAGGTTACGTTTTTGACATTTAATTTCCGGAAGTCGCCATTAGACGATTCTGTTCGGCCAATCGTAGCGTTCTGCGCCGTAATTCGAACTTTTCGCGCGCAAAATCGGACCAACGCGCTTCGCGCGTTAGACCGGCGACCAATGGAATCCTCAAGTCCAGCATTTTTAACCGTCAGTTGCGTACGGATGAGAGACGTTATCGTGTGGTTATATGCAAGTTGACTAGGTAACTAAGTTTGTGAAAGGGTGGTCCGTTGGCGGCGGTTTTTTCCAATGATGCAAGTAATTGTGTCAGATTTGTATGTGCAAAATTTCAACTTGTAACGTTCACGCGTTCTCGAGATATAGTGGCGCCATCTTATGTCAAGATGACGTGCGTTTTGTCATAGTTTATTGTTCAACGTTAACTATGTCAATAAAAAATTACACTAAATTTTAGCGTAAGCGAAGCGTCTGTTTCCGAGAGAGAATACCGCAATGTGAATCAAGCTTTTCAATTGTCAAATTGACAATGTTAATTCGTGAAAACAAAATTATAATATACCTTTAATATAATTGCAGCAACATATTTTACAATGACAACGTAAGTTATTGCAGATCTATTGGAAATTCAATGTCATCAACTTTACATAGAACATAACCTTAAATAAATTATTGTTTTCCCGTAATGTTTACAGTTTTCTACCTACTGTATGTTCACGTATAAAATTGTCAAAAAATATTGTGAGAATATTGTGTCTAACGGATGACATTGAATTGCCAATAAAAATGTATTTTTAGGGACATACAGTTTGACAGTAATTCACTCCTCAAGCCAGATGACATGAATTTGTCAATAAACTGTGTTTTTTGGGACATGAAGTTTTTCAGCAATTAGGGATATTCTCTCCTCAAGTTTTTCCAATACTGTTAAAGGTATTTTTAAATTTGGTTTGCACCAATTAAAGTTGTCAATTTGACAATTTAACATTTTGGATGAAATGCACATTTGACAATTCTTCTAAAGAGCGGTCTATTTGAACTTTGGTTTATAAATTAATTTTTATCTGTCAAAGCTACGTGTGATTCATTCTATAACGTAATTTATTAATTGATTAAAGCCGTCTCACCTAATTAATCACAAAATACGCAATTTGCAAGTATTAAATCATCTTGGAATGCTGATAATGACTTAACTGGTTGAAATTTGCAGTTAGCCATTATTAGTTTTTTTCTGGTTGGCAAAATCTTGACGCGGCGCGCGAACTAATCGATCGACCAGATTAATGAATTTGTTTGACGTCGTGCCTTGACGTTTGAAACGTCATAAATATTTTACAACGGCTTCAGCAGATGTCACTAATTGCCGACCAACTTCTTGTCGTCAAAAGTACAAGTTTATTGGCAACTAAATGTCATCCATTTGACATAGCACATAACCTTGACGCGAACATTGTTTTTTTACAGTTTTCTACCATTTGTACCATTTGTCAACTGATTGTATAATCGGTCCATATAACTATGAAACTATCAAAAAATATCGTGGGAAAACAATAATTTATTTAGTGGAAATTTGTTTTGTTCACGTTAAAGTTTTATCAAAGTACACATATTCTACAGAGTACATTATTTCCAGTGCAATAATTCTACAGATTATATATTTGATCGTGTTTTACATTTAACAACGCCTCTAAATAAATATTAACCAAACGCATTTAATAGTTTGCCAAACGTAATTCATATTAAGCAAACAATTTAAAACTATTATTAATTTGAAATAAGTTTGAATGTGCACCACCATTGGCTATACATGCATCGATTCTTTGTTCAATGTTTTCAAAGATTGCTTGTAGCTGTTCTTCCGTTATTGTTTGCGCAGCACCTTCTATCGCGTCTTTTATTTCATCCAGTGTGTATAATCGATTGCGATGAATTGTATCTTTAAAACAACCCAATAGAAAATAATCCACAGTTGTAAGATCTGGCGATCCTGCTTCAATGAACCGACATGTTTGGGCAGTGATGATATCATCTTGAAAATAACCCAGCTCCGCAATAGCTCATCATAGTATAGTTGCTCTATAAAAATTTGCAACATATTACGATAACGTTCGGCATTAACGATATCGGTGAAGAAAATTGGCCCAATAATTTTCTACTGGATACTGCAATCCATATTCCAACTTTCAATAAACGCCTGTTGAAATACGCCATGGTTTCCTGCACCCCAAATACATCCTAACTAATTAATTGAATTAAGTTTTAAGTAGTCACATCTGTGGCAGTTTTTTTTTATCAGTAATTTAATTTTATTTCAAACATATTACACTCTTAACAATTGGACACAATACTAATTTGAACTAAGTTTTTCTTTTTTAGACATGTGTGAATTTTCAAGCTTGCATCAAATGACAGTGCGATAGCTATATTTGCGTTTTTTTACCATTACTTTTGCTATTTTCATAACTTGATACGTTCAATTATTGTAAAAAGAAGATTATTTGAATTAATTGTTATCTATCAAAGCTCCAGCTGATTGAAACTAAGTTCGACGACCCAATTTATTATAATTAATCAATTTTTTTCTCCAAATTAACCACAAATCATGTAATTTGCAAGTACAAAATTATCTCGGAACGCTGACATAGATTGAAATTTGCAAATAATACTTGGCCATTATTAGTTTTTTGCCGCTGGCATTTTCCGCAAAATCTTGCAACATGAAAAACGTCCGGGAATGCCAACCGTGATATTTAAAGTGTTTACCGTTGTGACAATTAATTTTATTACGATTCGATTGACATAATCATTTAAGGTTAAGTAATGATTTGTAACTTTTTTGGGATATATGTTCTTAAAAATTTTGTAGGAAAACAATAAGGTAATTGGCGAAAATCTTACATGTTCACATCAAGGTTATGTGCTGTCAAACGGATGGCATTGCCGCCATATCTGACGTGAAGTTCGTAAGCAATTTTCTCCCCAAGCCGTTGTAAAATATTATTTTGACAACATTTAAGTATATCAGTTTTATATTTCCGTTTTCCGTCGCTCTTGCTGCACTTGTGTAGCTGTTTCCATAAATTCTTGGCTAATTCAAAAACGTGCATGAATTTAGAACGTGACGTTTACCTGATCGTTGTCCGAAGGCGGCCTGAATCAATTAAACGGTCTGTCCGATGAATTTGAAGTGTACAGAAAGACGTTACCTTGTACCTATCGAGTGCAAATAAACATCCATAAATAAAAACTGCCCAAACTATAAAGAAGACGCTCTTTAAGCAGGACGCTCAATGCGTCGTTTGACATTTGAAATGTCATAGCTCATACACGTACAGAATTCCATCCAGTTTTGTATACCGAAGAGACGTATATGCCATAAAACCGTACCTGATCGAATCCAGATGTGTATATTCTCAGTCTATTGAACAAACACTTCTTATAATTTGTAATGTATCGTCGAACACATTTGACATTTGCACGATATCAGCACTGCGGGCGGGGTCTCTGTGGCCTAAATGGCCGCGAATCTATTAAAACTACATGTAATTTTCTACAACCTAATTCATTAATTGATAAAGTTTTACTCGCCAAATAAGCAACAAAACACGCAATTTATAACGACGATTGTCAGTTTCTTGCTTCTTGTATCCAATTGACTCGGCAGTTTACGCAAAATCTTCGCTTATCTACGCTTCGTGTCTGCATAAATATTAACCGAACGCATTTTGAAACGTCGACTTGCGGCACGGTATTATTGGTGCCGGAAAATCGTAGCCAGTCGTGACCAAATATACATCCACAAACTTAAATCACTCACTGTAAACGAAATTCACAATAATGATGCACAATGCATCGTCGACGAACCGGCTCGTTTGACATTTGCAACTTCACAACGTGACTTGCGGGAAGCCTACACTGCTTGATAGATTTAAAGTACACCGATATTTGCATCTTTGACAGCACCCTGAGACACAGGGTCTTAAATTTCCGCGCATCGGGCTCGAATACGCATTTGTAAATGGAAAATGCCCTTGAAACTCGAAAACGACGCAATGTCCGAATTTTTTCGCCGATTCGAACACAGCCGTGGCGTGCGGCCGGAATTTGACCCTCAGCCCGCGTAATCGCGGACCAATGGGCGTCGCGCGTTCGGCCGCTTAAACTCGTCAACCAAGTTTTTCGTCGGGTCTCCGGCGGAATTTGAACCTTCGGCGCGCAAACTCGAACCAATGCGCTTCGCGCATCTTTCCCGTCCGCCAATAAAACCCGCGAAATTCGTCGCGCAGCCGAAAACGGTCGTGGCTCCCGGTGTACTTTTGCTGTATCTGAATTTATCCTTATCGTTTGGTTATATGCGGGTGACTAGGTAACTAAGTTTGTGAAAGGGTAGTCTGTTTGCGGCAGTTTTTTCCAATGATGAAAGTAATTGTGTCAGTTTTGTATGTGCAAAATTTCAACTTGATAGGTTCACGCGTTCTCGAGATGGAATGGCGCCATCTTGTTTCAAGATGACAGGCATTTTGTCATCGTTTACTACTAAGTTAATGAGTAGATATTTGCATGTTCCAATCAAAGACATGAGATCTGCTTTAGGTAACGTTTTGTTATAAATCAATTATATTTATATACATTTTCGTTTTGTACATTTGAATTTATCTATTAATGGTTTTTAAAAAAATTACCGTTGTTTACAGTTTTAGCTACAATATGAACTAAGTTTTAATATCTACTAAGTTAACAATTTGAAACTGTAATTTGAACCTAGATGATTTAAATTTTGATGTAAGTGTAGTCATTTGCTAATGATTAACATTAAGCAAACAATTTTAAACTATTATTAATGTGAACTAAGTTTTATTCATTAAAATCACCTAATTATTATGTTTTGTGACGTCATATGGCGCATGCGCACAGAAATCAATTTACAATTACAATTATAAATTACACTTCTAAATTATGTGCTGTGCAAACAATCAATCAATTTTGACATTTTTGCACTTCATCCTTTTTTTAATATTTTTGTTTTTCTTAATTGTTTTTGATTTATAATTATTTGTTTCTTTTGTTTTGGCAATTTGTATACGTTGTTTAGCAATTTTTGTTTTTTGTTTTTTTTTTTTTATATTGTTGCATACTTTTTTAATTCTCTTTCTTTTTACATTTTGACGTTTGTGACAATAGTTTCTTATACGTTTGACATGTGTATTTCAGATTATGTTATGATCAATCGCTTTTTGTCATATTTGTTGTTAATAATTGCCGAAACAGTTTCAACTAAAAAGAAACAATAGCAAATTATATTTATATTGTTTTGTATTAAACGATTAGTCGTTATACACCATGTTGCAGGAGTGCAACATTTATCCTTTGTTGTTTGAAAATCTTTTTTTTACATTTGTTATACAATCGTGTCTATTTATAATTTATTAGTGCAAAATTAGCAGTTAGCAGTTATTCTTGTTGACTATACAGTGCGTTTTATTTAAGTATGGCCATAGGGATTTACATGGTAAACATTTTACCCCATGTTAACTTTTGTTGTACAAATTTGAAACAATTTTTTGTTTATATCAATAAATCAAACATTTTTCTACAAAACGTACATTATTTGCAGGACATATGCGTGTTAGAATTCTTCATTTTCGCTTTGATATTAATCGCTTGATATTAATGACACAAATAATTAAGACAAAAGATCAACTTGGCGTAAATGTCATAATGCTTATTGACAACTAAAGGAGGAATAGGACGATTTGGATGTGCCGCAGCGAAGTTATCCACAATTTCGCGGCTTGACATGCTTTTTATGTATGCAGTTACGATTTCCACTCGTTCTTTAATATTATGAACAGACATTTTCTTAAAAAAATCACATTAACAAACTTTCGTGCGATTTTATAACCTTTAGTTGTCAATAAGCATTATGACATTTACGCCAAGTTGATCTTTTGTCTTAATTATTGGTGTCATTAATTTCAACTTTGAAAGCGAAAATAAAGAATTCTAACACGCTTATGTCTTTCAAATAATGTACATTTTGTAGAAAAATGTTTGATTTATTAATAAAAACAAAAAATTGTTTCAAATTTGAACGGCAACAAAAGTTAACGTGGGGTACAATTTTTACCATGTAAATCCCTATGGCCATACTTAAATAAAACGCACGGTATTCAAACAAAATGTTTAGTTGACCTTATTATGTCATTTTTCAGTTTATTTATGTATTAGACAGATTATGCTTTATAAGTTGTAGATGCAAACGAAAGTTTGTAAGTACGAAGCACGAACAAAGATTATTCGTAATCTTCATTTACGATCCATTTGTCCATTTATGTTGGAAATTGTAATAAAATTGTAAATATTTCAATAATAATAATACCTTCCCCTTCTCACATATTTATTAAACACTTTTAATATGTACATATTTCAACAACTATGTTGTCATCTTCAGAAAAATTATGTATCTACGATAAACAAAACAAACATAAAAATAGCAACCAACACTAACGCTATAAAATAGTAAATAAATATGAACATTACAAGTTAAAAATTGTATCTTATAGCAATTCATAAAGTGGTGACCTCGGAATCTGTCCATAATCTGAATTAATTAAATTTAATCTGTTCTTAAAAATAAAAATACTTTCAAAAGAATCTAACTGATTGTTATAAGATACATTTCTTAACAATTTTAAATTATTCAAACTTATAACATGTCCAGATTCGAATATATGTTGGGCAACACTAGATTTTTCCATTCTTCCTTTTCACGTTTCTACAAAAGGTTTTGGTAAGATTTTTAAACATCAAAATTTTAAAGTAATTTTCGTTTCGTTAAATAGTTTGAAAATGCTTTTAGGCATACCTAAAGACAAAGTCGAAGTTTTTCAAAAATCGGGAATTTATGGTATTTCTTGTAGTACATGTGATAGGATATATGTTGGGCAAACGAGACGTTCTATTTTAATTCGTTTCAAAGAACATATGGCTCATTTAAAAAATAATAGAATGGAAAAATCTAGTGTTGCCCAACATATATTCGAATCTGGACATGTTATAAGTTTGAATAATTTAAAATTGAATTGAATAAGAAATGTATCTTATAACAATCAGTTAGATTCTTTTGAAAGTATTTTTATTTTTAAGAACAGATTAAATTTAATTAATTCAGATTATGGACAGATTCCGAGGTCACCACTTTATGAATTGCTATAAGATACAATTTTTAACTTCTAAGGTTCATATTTATTTACTATTTTATAGCGTTAGTGTTGGTTGCTATTTTTATGTTTGTTTTTGTTTATCGTAGATACCTAATTTTTCTGAAGATGACAACATAGTTGTTGAAATATGTACATATTAAAAGTGTTTAATAAATATGTGAGAAGGGGAAGGTATTATTATTATTGAAATATAAGAAGATCCACAGGCTCCATCATTACATTTATTAAAATTGTAAATGTTAAAAGTAACAACATTTTATTAATTCACATCATAACTACAAAAAAAAGTATAATAATCATTATATAAAAGACATTTTTATCCTCCACCGCTATCGTCCACTTAGGTCTATTCACCTCCACATCAAATATGGCTGGGTTGGGTTGGGTTCCATTTGTTCCATTTGTCCATTTATGTTGGAAATTGTAATAAAATTGTAAATGTTAAAAGTAACAACATTTTATTAATTCACATCATAACTACAAAAAAAAGTATAATAATCATTATATAAAAGACATTTTTATCCTCCACCGCTATCGCCCACTTAGGTCTATTCACCTCCACATCAAATATGGCTGTGAACAAACCATAAGTAACTCTATAATTTATTATTTTTTTAAATAACATCGTGCATGTCGACCCATGACTGTCCAACGTATCGCGGAGTATGTGATCCGCCGGCGGTTAGAACGGCACGCACGGCAGTGCTCTCATATTCGAACCGCGGCTAGCGCGTTCCAGTGCTCTCATATTCGAAACGCCGCTAGCGTGTTCTTCCCATGCGGCTTGAGGGGAAGGCCAAAAGTGGGGACGGCAGTCGAAAAGTGAGTCGGCTCGCCTTTCGTCTCGCAATCTAAAAATAGACTCGATAACGTCGACTATACGCCAAATTAAAATCGTGTCCCTCGCTTCTACAAACGCAATGAAAATTAGAAAAAAATACTACGAAAATTAAAATGAATGATGAATGCAACGCAGAATGATTGCAAGCAATATTTGTTGTTAACAATTTGATAGAAAATTTCTTAATACTCGAAAAAATCGATAAAAGACTCATTTTGTGTGCCGTTCATATTAAAAGGCAAAATATGATGTGAGATTAAGAATAGGGCGTTGGGAATTCCTAATATATAGTTGAATTTCAACAATTATCAAATTTCATGTGTCAGCTCTTGTAAATTTTTCGGTACCATTATAGATTTGAATCTACATTGGAGTTCGGATATTGATGATATATGTTCCCGATTAAATCGTGCATTCTTTGCCATTTGCATTTAAAGAAAAATTGTTTACTTACTCATTAGTAAATGTCTATTACGCGCTGGCATATTCTGTCATGTCATATAACATATTATTATGGGGACATGCCAGTGAATGTTAACGTGTTTTTTTTAATCCAAAAGAGAATAATTAATGTGATGTTCCACCTGGGTAGGATTGATTGGTGTCGTGACATTTTTAAAAAACATTCCATACTTACGTTCATTAGTATTTATATATTTAAGCTTCTTTTACATGTTTTTTCAAATGAAAACCGCTATAATACAGTTAGTACAGACATAACACGCGCAATTGTGATAACCTTATTTGGATGGGTTTTCACGGAGTTGATTTAAAAAATCTCCTAAATATGCTGGTTGTCATTTTTAATCAATTGCATATGCATTTAAGGTCGTTGGACGACAAGGACATTTTCCGGAGAAAACTTAAGTGTTATGTCATATCAAATACATTTTATACACTCGGCGAATTTTATGCTAGTAATTAGTCATTTATTTTTATTTTGTGACGTGTACTGTATTATTTTCTTTCTCATGACTGTGGTAATCTTATTACTGTATCAATTGTATTTTAAATTTAATTTTAATTGTATACCTTGAATGTTCACATTCATGTAATGTTGGCTTACGTGAATAAATGATAATCTAATCTATTCTTGACCTACGATGGTCAGGCATTCAATGTCCGTACCATAAAGAGAGGGGAGGGCTTTGGAATAATTAAACACTGGTTTTGATCCAAGTAAAATCGAACATTTATTTGGCTCTTACATTTGGTGGAAAGCGCTGAGGCATAAAACCACCATCTTAATTAATATACAGAAAAATGTTCAAACTAAGGCCGAGTGAAAAAAGAAAAATTAATATATATACAATGTGTTTCACTTAAGAGTGTAACACCATCATATCTATTTTATTTTCAGTCCAATTTTTGTAATTGTTTTTTCCAAACGTAGAATACTTATTGCTCTATTTACTCTCAAAAATCAATTGTCTTCTTTAAATGCAAAGCAACCTGCGATGACAAAATAAATGGCAAAAATCAAGAAATCACTTTAGGGAAAGAAACTTTAAATCCAAAATTTCATGAAAATTAAAAATGTAAAAATTTTCCGTAAATACTTATTATTAGCGGCGCCGAAAATTGTATGCTGTGAAATTTTTTTTTGAAATAAAACCTTAACTGCCAAAGTTGTTTAAAATTGTTGTTGTTTAGGCGCAGCCACCTGTGCAAATAATATTTACCGAATTGGAATTGCTTCTGAAGAAAATTTTAACATTTTTAATTTTCATGAAATTTTGGATTTAGGGTTTTTGGGCAATTCTGAACAATTATTACTAGTAAAAATTTTTGATAAAAAAATCCCTAAACTGATTTCTTGATTTTTGCCATCGCAGGTTGCCTTGCATTTAAAGAAGACAATTTTTGGACGTAAATAGAGCAATAAGTATTCTACGTTTGGAAAAAAAATTACTAAAATTGGACTAAAAATAAAAAAGATATGATGGTGTTACACTCTTAAGTGAAACACACTGTATATACATGCTTGCGCAACACCCTCCAACGCCATATAAAGACGGCCAATGTAAAGGTGAACACAGGCATGTATCAAATGAAACAATAAAGACCAGCTCCACAAAGAGCTCATCATTTGGGCACACATCTTAAATATTAGGTACTAATTTGACCAATGTTCACGCTAAGGCCGAGTGAAAATTTTTTAAAAATATATATATATGCTTGTGCAACACCCTCCAACGCCATATAAAGACGGCCAATGTAAAGGTGAACACAGGCATGTATCAAATGAAACAATAAAACAGATCTATATAAAAAAGGGGGGCGGGGGATAGTTTCAACATTGATCAAATTACTGAAAATAAAAACTAATAATACAATAAAATAAAAGAAAAATAAAAAAATACAATCTAGAAAGATGCAGGATCATTGTCATAAATTATTATAAATTTTGCTTAAAGTGAAAGAGTCAGTTTTAAAGTTTATAGCGTTAGTGTCTTTTTGTATGTGTATCATCTCCAAAATCAAACGCTTATTATAGTTGCACTGTTTAGTTATCAAAATCAAAAATGGTTCCTGTGTTTTTAGCATGTTTGGATAAAGCAGATTTGCTTTTCGAAATTTGGGATGGAATAATTTAATTCCTTGATTAACAAGGCTATTAATAACACTTCTTTTATATGTTAAAGGTGTTTCGGAATCGAAGGTTATATATCTATTACAGTTAGTTTCCTTAATATACCTATTTGTGAAAATGTTGGTGTGTGTAATTTGTATATTTAAAAATTTTATGGAGTTGTTTGGTTCTGTTTCCAGTGTAAATTGTAAACGTGGGTGATATGAAGTGAAAATATGTGTTATAGTATCTGATTTAGTAATTGGAATAACGTTGAAAACGATTAGATTTGTTATTTTACTTACAATATTTTTTGAAATTAGTAATGATGTTTACACATTTACACCGAATTTCATCAATTGCACTTTCAATACAAGCGATGATATTGTCAATAGTTAAAGATTTACTAGGAATTGAAAATTTAGGACCTAAACTCTAATACTAATTTCACATTATAAGGGATGTCAAATTATCCAACCACTTTAAGGTACGGTGTGTGTTTGTATTTGTTTATTAAGGAAGTTTGTGTATGATTTTTTCATTGTGTTGAAAATTTGTTCATAATTGTGAAATTGGTCATTAAAGAAACTATCTGCAATATTGTATGATAAGTATGTGTAAATGTCAGAACGTAATCAAAAGATGTCATTATTCAAACTTTTCAAGAGTATTATAATATCCGAAATACAGAGATTTAACATTTGTTTGTGAAATTTAGATAGAATAGATTGATATTTAAAATCAATTTTGACACTTGAAAAGTTTGAATAATGACAGCTTTGTCTAAAAATTTTGGAATTATATCATTTCCTGCATCTTACCAGAAAGATGTTTCTATTGTCCTCCTCGGACGCGTACAACGTTAATCCACGTTGCTCCTTATTTGGCGATTTATACAAAGATGCTGAAGACATATGAGCTAACTGCTTCTCTGTTACCTCGCTGGCTCGACCTGTCTCTTTTCTACTCTTTGCTGCGACTTTTATCGCGACTAGCGCACTAACACTATCGCTTGACAAACGTGAACGTTTCTTGTGGCTCGCAACATCTGTCAACGCGGAAAAAATCCTCTCAGCCGATGCATTCGAGTGTGGCAAAGAACGTATTAATGCTAACAAAGGCTTTAATTGTGGATACTTGAAATTTCCAAGCTCATATCGCATCTAGGCGACACCATACTGATGGCGCTGAATTGGCTCGCGGAATTAGAGAAAAAAAGAAAGGGCCGTATTCACATCCATTTTCCACAGCGTGGACTACCGACAGTAGGTATAAGTCGTGGATTCGATGCGTTCCAGAGGACTGCTATAAGTTTCAATGTATTATATGTGATGTGATACAAAACTGCCGAGGGGGAATTTCGAGTTTAGACCGACACGCTAGTAAAGATGAACATAAAGCTCAATGTTTCGCGAACGGTATTGTGATAGCAGATGAAATTCCTCCCGAAGTAGTCCAGGATAGCATCGATAACTTTAAAGACTCGGTACGAATCGCTGAATTGGACTACGTCAGATTAGGTAGCGAATTAAGCATTCCTTATGCGCAGATGAATCCAATTTTAAAATTCGTAGGTAGATTCGGCTATTCTACAAAAAATGAATGCGGGCGCGGCTAAAGTTTCGGGAATTGTACGTAACGATTCAGATGCTTAGGAATGTTAAATTCGTGATTTTTATCGATGAGGGAACCCAGAACAATAAAAGCTGGCTCACCTTCTTGGTGCAATACGTCGATCCAGAGACACTCGATGTTGTTACGGCATTGCCGAAGCTGCAAATTTTAGCCGAGTTCGTCGATGCCTCTCAAGGCTTTGACCTGAAATTCGTTAAGTATTCGAAAACGCGGTGGCTCGGGCGTCACGACGCCATCAAGAGATTACGCCTCTTGATGCCGTCGTTACAGGCATGCTTCTCCGAAGGGATAATCGAAGAAGGTAATTCTAAAAAATTAGAAAAACTAGAACAATTGAATGCATTTCTCTATGACCTCGAAATGCCGCAAGAATAGAGTTATGCAAATTGTGACGGAATTTTTCTCGACGCATTCCGGAGATTCTCATTATGTCCAAAATTTCAAAGAATTATTCCGCTCAAATTGCTGACATTCTCATGTGTTTCGAGGGATTGTGAAAATAGTTTCCCATAGTTTAACGTAATCAATTTTTCCCAATTATTCTAAATCTTCTAAGGCTTCCCGTAATCGTTTTCAATAATAATTCTTTGAAAATTTAGTACTCGCAAAGCTCCTCTATTACCTGCTTCTACAAAACTGTAAGCTCTGCAAATTGTAAATATTTCATTAAATAAAAAAATTATGGGCCCCTCTTCTTGTCAGCCCGTTTTGTTGTAATGTTGCCGCCTAGTTCGATATGAGTATTATTTATCCATACAACTGTTGTGTTACGTGCGTATTTATATAAGCATAAATTGTAAAAATTCTCGACTGTAAATCACTTAGAATTGTACCTATCTTGTAACGTGAGTAGTCAGTCGGCGAATTAAACACTTTTAAAAATAGAAACATCTTTCTGGTAAGATGCAGGAAATGTAATATAATTCTAAAATTTTTAGACAAAGTTTTCATTATTGAAACTTTTTAAGTGTCAAAATTGATTTTAAATATCAATCTATTCTATCTAAATTTCACAAACAAATATTAAATCTATATTATAATACTCTTGAAAAGTTTGATAATAATGACATCATTCGATTACGTTCTGACATTTACACATACTTATCATACAATATTGCAGATAGTATCTTTAATGACCAATTTCACAATTATGAACAAATTTTCAACACAGTGAAAAAATCATACACAAACTTCCTTAATAAACAAATACAAACACACACCGTACCTTAAAGTGGTTGTATAATTTGACATCCCTTATAATGTGAAATTAGTACTGAGTTTAGGTCCCAAATTTTCATTTCGTAGTAAATCTTTAACTATTGACAATATCATCGCTTGCATTGAAAGTGCAATTGATGAAATTGAACCAGATATTCAAAATTCGATTCGGTCTCAATGTGTAAACATTATTACTAATTTCAAAAAATATTATAAGGAAAATAACAAATCTAATCCTTTCCAACGTTATTCCAATTACTAAATCAGATACTATAATTCTTATCTTTTTCCACTCTTACTATCACAGATCTGTCATTTGAGTAACAGCAAAACGTCTCTACGAGTATTTCGCGAAAATCAAGAAATTAAAATTTTCGGAATTTTTTTCTTTTTACTAGCCCAGATCTGTCATTTGAGTAGCAACAAAGCGTCACTACGAGAACTTTGCGGAATTCAAGAAATCAAATTTTTCGGATTTTTTTTCTTTTTCCTATGTTACTATCACAGATCTGTCATTTGAGTAACGACAAAACGTCTCGACGAGGACTTTGCGAAAATCAAGAAATCAACATTTTTAGAACTTTTTTCTTCCTCTGTTACTATCAAAGATCTGTCATTTGAGTAACAACAAAACGTCTCCACGAGCACTTCGCGAAAATCAAGAAATCCAAATTTTCGGAATTTTTTTCTTTTTACTCTGTTACTAGCTCAGATCTGTCATTTGAGTAGGAAAAAAAACCTCTCTACGAACACTTTGCGAAAATCAAGAAATCAATATTTTCGATTTTTGTTCTTTTTCCTCTCTTACTATCACAGATCTGTCATTTAAGTAACAACAAAACGTCTCTAAGAGCACTTCGCGAAAATCAAGAAATCAAAATATTCGGAATTTTTTTCTTTTTACTCTGTTATTAGCTCAGATCTGTCATTTGAGTTACTGCAAAACGTCTCTACGAGCATTTCGCGAAAATCAAGAAATAAAAATTTTAGGAATTTTTTTCTTTTTACTCTGTTACTATCACAGATCTGTCATTTGTGTTACTACAAAACGTCTCTACGAGCACTTTGCGAAAATCAAAAAATCTAAATTTTCGGAATTTTTTTCTTTTTCCACTCTTACTATCACAGATCTGTCATTTGAGTAACAACAAAACGTCTCTACGAGTATTTCGCGAAAATCAAGAAATTAAAATTTTCGGAATTTTTTTCTTTTTACTAGCTCAGATCTGTCATTTGAGTAGCAACAAAGCGTCAATACGAGAACTTTGCGGAATTCAAGAAATCAAATTTTTCGGATTTTTTTTTCTTTTTCCTATGTTACTATCACAGATGTGTCATTTGATTTACTACAATCCGTATCTGCGAACACTTTGCGGAATTCAAGAAATCAAAATTTTCGGAATTTTTTTCTTTTTCCTCTGTTACTATCACAGATCTGTCACTTGAGTAACGACAAAACGTCTCTACGAGCACTTTGCGAAAATAAAGAAATCAAAATTTTCGGAATTTTTTTTCTTCCTCTGTTACTATCAAAGTTCTGTAATTTGAGTAACAACAAAACGTCCCTACGAGCACTTAACGAAAATCAAGAAATCCAAATTTTCGGAATTTTTTTCTTTTTACTCAGTTAGTAGCTCAGATCTGTCATTTGAGTAGCAACAAAACGTCTCTATGAACACTTTGCGGAATTCAAGAAATCAAAATTTTTGGGAATTTTTTTCTTTTTCCTCTGTTTCTATCACAGATCTGTCATTTGAGTAACTACAAAACGTCTCTACGAGCACTTTGCGAAAATCAAGAAATAAAAATTTTAGGAATTTTTTTCTTTTTACTCTATTACTATGACAGATCTGTCATTTGTGTTACTACAAAATGTCTCTACGAGCACTTTGCGAAAATCAAAAAATCTAAATTTTCGGAATTTTTTTCTTTTTCCACTCTTACTATCACAGATCTGTCATTTGAGTAACAACAAAACGTCTCTACGAGTATTTCGCGAAAATCAAGAAATTAAAATTTTCGGAATTTTTTTCTTTTTACTAGCTCAGATCTGTCATTTGAGTAGCAACAAAGCGTCACTACGAGAACTTTGCGGAATTCAAGAAATCAAATTTTTCGGATTTTTTTTACTTTTTCCTATGTTACTATCACAGATGTGTCATTTGATTTACTACAATCCGTATCTGCGAACAGTTTGCGGAATTCAAGAAATCAAAATTCTCGGAATTTTTTTCTTTTTCCTCTGTTACTATCACAGATCTGTCACTTGAGTAACGACAAAACGTCTCTACGAGCACTTTGCGAAAATAAAGAAATCAAAATTTTCGGAATTTTTTTTCTTCCTCTGTTACTATCAAAGTTCTGTAATTTGAGTAACAACAAAACGTCCCTACGAGCACTTAACGAAAATCAAGAAATCAAAATTTTCGGAATTTTTTTCTTTTTACTCAGTTAGTAGCTCAGATCTGTCATTTGAGTAGCAACAAAACGTCTCTATGAACACTTTGCGGAATTCAAGAAATCAAAATTTTTGGGAAATTTTTTCTTTTTCCTCTGTTTCTATCACAGATCTGTCATTTGAGTAACTACAAAACGTCTCTACGAGCACTTTGCGAAAATCAAGAAATCAAAATTTTCTAATTTTTTTCTTTTTCCTCTCTTACTATCACAGATCTGTCATTTAGGTAACAACAAAACGTCTCTAAGAGCACTTCGCGAAAATCAAGAAATCCAAATTTTCGGAATTTTTCTCTTTTTACTCGGTTACTAGCTCAAATCTGTCATTTGAGTTACTAAAAACGTCTCTACGAGCACTTTGCGAAAATCAAGAAGTCAAAATTTTCGTATTTTTTTTCTTTTTCCTTTCTTACTAGATCAGATCTGTCATTTGTATATCAACAAAACGTCTGTACGAACACTTTGCAGAATTCATAAAATCAAAATTTTTGGAATTTTTTTCTTTTTCCTCTGTTACTATTAGAGATCTGTCATTTGAGTAACAACAAAACGTCTCTACGAGCACTTCGCGAAAATCAAGAAATCAAAAGTTTCGGAATTTCTTTCTTTTTACTCTGTTACTATCACAGATCTGTCATTTGAGTAACAACAAAACGTCTCTACGAGCACTTCGCGAAAATCAAGAAATGAAAATTTTCGGAATTTTTTTCTTTTTCCTCTCTTACTATCACAGATCTGTCATTTGAGTAACAACAAAACGTCTCTACGAGCACTGCACGAAAATCAAGAAATCAAAATTTTCGGAATTTCTTTCTTTTTACTCTGTTACTAGCTCAGATCTGTCATTGAGTAGCAACAAAACGATTCTACGAACACTTTGCGGAATTCAAGAAATCAACATTTTCGGAATTTTTTTCTTTTACCTCTGTTACTATCACAGATCTGTCACTTGAGTAACGACAAAACGTCTCTACGAGCACTTTGCGAAAATCAAGAAATCAAAATTTTCGGAATTTTTTTTCTTCCTCTGTTACTATCAAAGTTCTGTAATTTGAGTAACAACAAAACGTCCCTACGAGCACTTAACGAAAATCAAGAAATCCAAATTTTCGGAATTTTTTTCTTTTTACTCAGTTAGTAGCTCAGATCTGTCATTTGAGTAGCAACAAAACGTCTCTATGAACACTTTGCGGAATTCAAGAAATCAAAATTTTCTAATTTTTTTCTTTTTCCTCTCTTACTATCACAGATCTGTCATTTAGGTAACAACAAAACGTCTCTAAGAGCACTTCGCGAAAATCAAGAAATCGAAATTTTCGGAATTTTTCTCTTTTTACTCGGTTACTAGCTCAAATCTGTCATTTGAGTTACTAAAAACGTCTCTACGAGCACTTTGCGAAAATCAAGAAATCAAAATTTTCGATTTTTTTTTTCTTTTTCCACTCTTACTATCACAGATCTGTCATTTGAGTAACAACAAAACGTCTCTACGAGTATTTCGCGAAAATCAAGAAATTAAAATTTTCTGAATTTTTTTCTTTTTACTAGCTCAGATCTGTCATTTGAGTAGCAACAAAGCGTCACTACGAGAACTTTGCGGAATTCAAGAAATCAAATTTTTCGGATTTTTTTTCTTTTTCCTATGTTACTATCACAGATGTGTCATTTGATTTACTACAATCCGTATCTGCGAACACTTTGCGGAATTACTATCACAGATCTGTCATTTGAGTAACGACAAAACGTCTCTACGAGCACTTTGCGAAAATCAAGAAATCAAAATTTTTGGAATTTTTTTTCTTCCTCTGTTACTATCAAAGATCTGTCATTTGAGTAACAACAAAACGTCTCTACGAGCACTTCGCGAAAATCAAGAAATCCAAATTTTCGGAATTTTTTTCTTTTTACTCTGTTACTAGCTCAGATCTGTCATTTGAGTAGCAACAAAACGTCTCTACGAACACTTTGCGGAATTCAAGAAATCAAAATTTTCGGAATTTTTTTCTTTTTCCTCTGTTTCTATTTCAGATCTGTCATATGTAGTAACTACAAAACGTCTCTATGAGCACTTTGCGAAAATCAAGAAATGAAAATTTTCGATTTTTATTTCTTTTTCCTCTCTTACTATCACAGATCTGTCATTTAGATAACAACAAAACGTCTCTAGCTAGCTAGCTCAGATCTGTCATTTGAGTTACTGAGTAGAAATTTCCCAAATGAGCCTATGATTTTTGACGTTAAAAGGATAATTAGAACTTAGTGTTGCAAAATAATCTTCTCATTAGTATCGAGTCACGTTATGAACATTTTTGAGAAAAATCAATTCGTTCATTAACAATGCGCGATTAAAAATTTCTGCATCGCTTGATTCAAAAATCATTTGCTCGTAAACTATCTGTACAAAATTGATGAAAATTTTAGAGGATGTTAAGGAATTAATGCAGTCAACGATAACATTCTCATTATCGTGCTATTCGTCATTGTTGCTAATTTAAATTATTTTCTTAATAAACAAATGCCGATTTTACCATGTTCTACACACGGAATTTGAAATTTTTTTCGAGTACTGGGAAGTCTGAACGTTTAAGATACAGAAACCGTTTTGCCTTTTTTGTGCTCGCCATTCGGGTTAACGATAAACAATATTCTTTAGCGTCGCGCGCAGAGGCAACCGATCGAGAGGCGCGTTAGCAGGCTTGTGTCACAATAATAAGTGACAGTTCATCAGTCACCTTTTTTGAAAAACATTTTCTCATTTAAGTGACTTGCATGATGGGCCGTGCAAAGGAGTGCTGCAACCCGTTAAATAAAAGCGGGCATAAGTGCGTGAGGAAAAATCTTTTTATTGTAACGGAAAAATGGGATGCAGTGTTTAGAAGTTTAATTGGATTACATGTGTGCAATACATGTCGGCGATCGATTTACGGGATGAAAGATGACTTGAACTTTATAGTTTGTCTTCCTGAACATAATAAGCGAAATGAAATTGTTGTTGAAGAAGCTGAAGAGAGAAATGATCATTATCAAGAAGAAAAAATTGATCCAACGTTTCAATGTGATGATTATGACGAAATGGAAAGAATCGGAAAAATTAACAATATTCTTTGTGAATTTGGAGAACCATTAATTTAAAAAAAAACGTATCTCACAACTTACGGTCAAAGACAAGGAACGGTTAAAAGCTGCTTTGAATAATTTGACGAAATACAAAAATTGTATTGCTGAGAGTAATGACCTCGAAACTTCGTACATACGTGACATAAATGTAGCTTTGTCTCAGCAGCCTGATCTGTCTGGAAAAATAAAAATTTTGACAACACTTCCGTCACACTATATTATCGCGAAGATGAGGAAAGAAGAGAGTCTCTCGCCGAATGGCATCAGGAGCCAGAAAATTAAGGAACGAATCTGGACACGGATCTCGACCGAAAAAAAGAGACGGGCGTAACCTTCCGAACACTAGTATAAGTGCAGTGAAGAATTTTTATCTTGCCGATGAAAACAGCAGTGTAATGCCTGGAATGAAGGACTACGTGTCAATCGTCAAGGACGGGAAACGTACTCAAGAGTAAAAAAGGTTACTTCTCTTCAATATTGATCTGCATAAGCTGTTCAGAGAAAAGTTTCCTGAAATCCAGATTTCTTTGTCGAAATTTAGGCTGTTGAGGCATCAAGAATGTATTTCGGCTGGTAAAAGCGGTACTCACAACGTGTGCGTGTGCAAAATTCATCAAAATATGAAATTGAAAATACACGGCCTAGTGAAAGAACTCAAAATGAAAGGAGTCGGCTTCACCGATACATATCACGAATTCATAAAAAATTCAGTTTGTGAAAATGCATCATCGGATTTCTTTTTTCGACTTGCAAGAATTGTCCCAAAACTGAGTCCGTTATCGGAAAATTAAAAATTCTTCTCCAAGATAATAATGTGACGGAAGTGAAATACAGTCAGTGGGCCTGCACCGACAGGTATTTCGTCATACATTTATTTACAAATAGGTCTCCTTTATCTACACTTTTTATGCAACATTTTTTACGATTTTTTTCTGCATTATAGATGTAATATTTCAGAAGAGACTGAAAACATCGACGAATTTTTGGCCCATTTAGCGGACGAATTGTTGGTCCTCGTGAAGCACAATTTCCTCGCCAAGTCTCAAGCTTATTATTCTGGCCGAATGAAGAATGAAATCAAAGAAGGGGAATTCGTGATAAGCATGGATTTCGCAGAAAATTACACATTTCATGTGCAAGATGCAATCCAGGCCCTTCATTGGGCAAATACTCAGGCCACTCTCCATCCTTATGTCATTTATTACTGTCAAAATGGAAAACAGAGTCACGATAGTTTCGTCATCATTTCTGAAAAATTGGTTCACGATACAAGCTCGATTCATTTATTTAATTCAAGAGTTATAGAGTACTTGAAAACAAAATTTGGAAATGAAAATGTCAAGAAAGTTATTTACTTTTCTGATGGAGCTGCATCGCAATATAAAAATAAATTCAATTTTATTAATCTTACGAAACATCAAGAAGATTTTGGGATCAGTGCACAGAATTTCTTTGCGACCTCTCACGGTAAGGGTGCTTGCGACGGTATTGGAGGGACTGTAAAAAGACAAGCGTATCGAGCTAGTTTGCAACGAGTCGATGCTAACCATATCACTAATCCTCGAAGTTTGTTTGAATGGGCGAAAAATCACTTCTCAAAGATCGAATTCGACTTTTGTAATTTAAATGAACATGAGCGCATGAGAAATCTTTGAAAGCACGTTTCGAAAATGCAAAACCTATAAAAGATACACGGCAATATCATTGCTATGAACCTGTATATGATAGAAAGATTGCTTGTAAACTGTTCTCAAATAACACCGTTTCCGTTGAAAATGTAACGGAAAAAAATAAAGAGTAAATTTGATTGTGCGTATATTTGAGAGTGAATGTATTGCATGTCGTATATCTAGGATGTAGAATAACAATGACTGATATTTTCATATTCATTATGAATGGTTTATTGGCGAAATATTCCTTGCCTTCATTGAATGCTAAGATGCCCTTCAACGCGCCTCTCGATCGGTTGCCTTTGCGCGCGACGCTAAAGAATATTGTTTATCGTTAACCCGAATGGCGAGCACAAAAAAGTCAAAACGGTTTCTGGATCTTAAACGTTCAGACTTCCCAGTCCTCGAAAAAAATTCAAATTCCGTGTGTAGAACAGGGTAAAATGGGCATTTGTTTATTAAGAAAATAATTTAAATTAGCAACAATCACGAATAGCACGATAATGAGAATGTTATCGTTCACTGCATTCATTCCTTAATATCCTCACAAATTTTCATCAATTTTGTACATATACTTTACGAGCACATGATTTTTGAATCAAGCGATGCAGAAATTTTTAATCGGGCATTGTTAATGAACAAATTGATTTTTCTCAAAAATGTTCATAACGTGACTCGATACTAATGAGAAGATTATTTTCCAATACTCAGTTCTACTTTTCCTTTCAACGTCAAAAATCATAGGCTCATTTGGGAAATTTCTACTCAACTGTTATTGGTATGAAATCTTCGAATTGATGACTGATTTATGTAATCCGCATAAACCAGAAGATAAAATCTACGAAGAATTAGTAAAAATAATGAAAACCCACCTGGAACCGAAACCAGCCGAGATCGCGGAGAGGTACAAATTCAGGCAGAGAAAACAGGAGCCGGTTGAGTCCATATGTGTTTATGTAACGGATTGGAAGAAAATTTACGGGATCAGTTAGTATACGGCCTAAAAAATTAAATCATCCGGCAACGTCTGTTTTCGGAAGCTACGTTTAACGTATGCTCGCATTAAGCATGGAAGCGGCTGAAATAAATTCCGGATTGATCGACGGAACAACGGTGAACCTAATGAAAGTGAAAAGGTAACATCAGGCTTCGTCCACGTGCTCGACATCACGGCAACCGGTGAACCGGACAAAGAAGCGGATATCCTGCCGCCATTGTGGCAAGCAGAACCACGAGGACAAGCATTGCTTTTCCCGAAGTGCGCAGTGCAATGTGTGCAGGAAAAGGGGTCACGTGAGGAGTGTGTGTAAACAATGACGAAATGAAAATAAAACCAATAATTATGTAGATGTTTCTCAAAATGAGAACGATGTCGATAATTCATTCGAAGTTGGGTTGTATAATTTAAAAGAAATACTTGAAAAACCTGTAAAAATAAATATTAAAATAAATGATCAATCTCGAAATGGAAGTCGACACCGGTTCTGCAATTTCAGTTATTTCAAATACGGTGTATGAAAACTATTTTGGTAATATAAAAATATGCAGGTCTAATTTAAATCTTAAGTCTTACGTTGGAGATAGTATACAAGCCATTGGTTATATATATGTAAAGGTTTTCCACCATAAAACGATTAAAAATGATTTAAAACTATACGTAATAAAACATCGCGGACCACCTTTAATTGGCCGTGATTGGGTAAAATTATTAAAAATTTCAATAGACGGTTTATTTAAAATAACTGATATTTCCAACAATATTCTGTATGGAAATAAGGTATCAAAGTTATAAAACAGAAAAAGTTAAGTTACATTTGAAAGAAAATGTTGAACCAATATTTTGTAAGGCAAGATCCTTACCTTATTCACTAAAATCCAAGGTAGAAAATGAGAAAAGTAATTTATTTAAGCAAAATACCTTAGCACCGGTAAAGTATAGCGAATGGGCGACATCAATAGTACTCAAAAAGAGTGGTGATATTAGAATTTGTGGTGATTTTAAGGTAACATTAAATCCAAATTTAAATATAGATAAATATCCATTGCCAAAGATAGACGATTTATTAGCAAATTTAAAGAATTGTAAATATTTTACAAAATTTCTCAGGCTTACGCTCAAATAGAACGTTATGAGGACTCCAAGGTGTTAGTAACAATAAACACTCATAAAGATACAATAGACTTCCTTATGGAGTTGCTTCTAGCCCGGGAATATTCCAAAGAATTATGGATAATTTATTCTCAAACATTGAAAGAACCACACTATTTCTAGATGATATTTTAGTGGCATCCAAAAATATAGAGAGACACACGAAAATTTTATTTCAAGTTTTTGATAAGCTTAATTCTAACAATTTAAAAATTCAATTAAATAAATGTAATTTTTGTCAAAGTAGTGTCAGTTATTTAGGGTTTGTAATTGATAGTAAAGGTTTACATACGGCACCAGAAAAGATTAATGCAATAAAGATGAAAACAACTAATATAACTGAGCTAAAGTCATTTTTAGGTATGGTAAACTACTATTCTAAATTTATTAAAAATATTTCAACAAAATTAAATTCACTTTATAAACTATTAAAGAAAGATACAGGTTTTATTTGGTCTAAAGAACAACAGCGTAGTTTTGAACAAAAATAAAAGCTGAATTAATTTCATCAAAAGTGTTGGTGCATTATAATTGTGATCTACCATTAATTTTTGCATGCGACGCAAGCTCCTAATGTATTGGCGCGGTTTTATCACATGAATTTCCAAATGAGGAGGTAAGACCAATTGCATTTTTATCTCTGACATTAAATTCTGCTGAAAAATCCTATAGCCAGATTGATCGAGAAGCGTTGGCAATAATTTTTGGGGTAAAAAAGTTCCACCAATATATTTTCGGACGACCTTTTACTCTGTTAACAGATCACAAACCATTGTTGGCCATATTTGGAGACAAAAAAGAATACCTATTTTTGCAGCCAGTCGGTTGCAACGCTGGAGTGTCATTCTATCAACTTATCAATACAACATTAAATATATTTCATCAAATAAAAATTCTAATGCAGATGCGTTTACCAAGTAAAACGAATTCAAATGTACCATTCGATGACGGTAGAGAACATATATTTTATTTTGGGGAAAATTTACCCATTGATCATAAACGCATTGATAAAGAAACAAAAATGATCCTTTATTAAATAGAGTATTTGGATTTTGCTTACATGGGTGGCCTGCTAAAGAACATGACAAATTTAAACCGTATTACACAAAATGCGATCAGTTACATACTGAACAAGGTTGTATTTTATGGGGTTGCCGAGTAGTTATACCTTCAAAATTAAGAACTCTGATTTTAAACGAATTACATCTTAGTCATTTGGGTATGAGCAAGTTCAAAACTTTTGCGAGATCATATGTCTAACGCTATATGGCTAATGATCTTGGCCTAACATGGACAATGATATCGAAAAGATGTGCTCCAGTTGTGACTTAGGCAATTCTGTAAGAATAAACCCATCAAAAATAAATCTAAATCCCTGGCCTTTAACAAGAACACCATGGTCAAGGATACATATAGATTTTCTAGAACCTTTTGCAAATAAAATGTATCTGGTAATTATCGACGCCTACCCTAAATGGTTGGGAAGTGTGCGAAATGCTCGCAACAACTGCAGAATGTGTTATCAGAAAATTACGAGAAACATTTTCGCGGTATGGTTTACCGAATGTCGTAGTTTCTGATAACAGGCATCCCTTCTCATCTGAAGAATTAAAACATTATTTAAAGTTAAATGGCATACGCCATATTTTATCACCACTTTACCATCCCGCTAGTAACGGAGCATCAGAAAACGTAGTGAAAAAAGTAAAATATTGTTTAAAAAAGGCATATCGCAGTAATCAAAATATAAATATTTTCATGAAACGTTTTCTATTTGACCACCGTAATACGACACACTCTACAACGGGAGTAAGTCTAGCTCAATTAATGTGTGGTCGTAAACTTAATACTCGTCTAAACTTAGTTTTGTCTGCTCACAGCCAATATGTAGCCAATAAGGTTGAAAAACAAATAGAAAATCATGGTAGTAAACCTAAAGAGTTAAATATTGGTGATAAGGTGATGTATAGGGACTATACTCTACCCAACAATCCGTCTTGGGGCAAAGGCATGATAACCGATGAAGGCGATGACTACGTAGGCATTCGGATCAATTAAGAAAAAGTAGATTTTTCTTGCATTCTTCTGTCCCTACAGAAAACAAAGATCAGACTGTTAATGACACGAATACGAATGAGATCGAGAACGAAAATTGTGACGGCGGTTCAAGCACAAACATGGATAATGACGAAAGTTGCAATATTGAACAGAGATACAATTTACGATTAAGATTGTTAAATACGCAATGGGTTGTGTTGGACATATTGTATAGAATTTTGTTTTAATTATGTTAAGAGATACATATTAATTTTGAAAGTTGTTAAGGGGCTGAGACTTTGAAAATATGATAAGGGTGTGACAATGTTCATTGTATATATGAATTATTTTTTATCGTAAACTCTTTTTACGATATATGTACGTCCGGCAGGTACGCGCGCAAGAACAAGCAATAAATACTTGAGTCCAAACCTCGCAGTTTGATTCATCCTCCCCAAGATACAACATTTATCGATGAATCTCTATTTCCACTATTAGACCCTGTTGCTTCCAATCTATCTCTGCTGGTGGCTGTTGCTGGATTCGTCGGTGTCATCACCGTACTTACTTCAACTGTAAATTTGTCATTTTTCCTATCATATACTTTATGTCTAATAACGCACATAAGGTGAAAAAAAAATTCGGACATGTCTTACACCGCACTAGTTAGCATCGGAAAGTCCTTGGGTCCCATCACTCGAACAACAGATAGAAATATTGTAGAAAGTAGGACACTTTGTTTGGAGCAACCAGAAAGTAAATCAGCGTCAACGCTTTTTATGCATATATTTTTTTCGAACGCAATTTGCCCAGCGTGTTTAAGTTTTTACTCTACTATCGGTGCCAAAGGGTATCGACTGTGTTTGAGAGCCTATATCAAAGAAACTACCAAAAAATTTAAATAAACATTATTATAACCGGCAATCATTTCTTCGTAACATACAATAGTTTTTAAATGTAAATTTAAATGTTAATTTAGTATTACCACTGCTTGTACCGCACACGTGCGGTTACACACTGGGCGATTTTTACCGCGGCGATAAATTTGCCGTCGCCGTCGTTCTGCTAGTGGCGGGAAGAAACAAATGAGAGTTTACACGTTGTGTGGTAAAAATATCGCGCGGAAGATTTGCCGCCGACGGTAGCTGTGCAGCCGTCGACTGCCACTGGCGCTGGCGGCAGTTTTGCCGTCGCTGTGTAGTCAGTGGCGCATGCGAATATATGATTGTTTATTATTTTTGAAATCATTTCATCTATTACGTAAATACAAATATAATTACATATGATACTTCCGTGGAACGTACGACAAGTGATTTCTGTTGTTGCACTTTTACCGCTGAATGTGTAAACATTTCAAATTTTGTAGGCGGCGATGGCAAATTTACCGCCGCGGTAAAATCGCCCAGTGCGTAACCGCACTTAAAAATTCAAATATTAAAATTTAAAAATTAATATTTCTAAATTTAATAAAATTTAATATTAAAATTTCTAGATTATAAAAATTTCAATGATTTAAAATTTCTAAATCTAGTGTTCCTTTCACATTAAACATAATGTTTTTGTCATCGTATTACATTGATTTAGTTTTCAACTTAAACGTTATCGATAGTAAACTATTTGTAATTACACATTAATTATGTAATTATAGTGACAATGATAATGACCAGTAATTTAATATTTATAATTTAAACTAGTATTCGTAGGTCCAAGGATAAAGTAATGAAGGAAAACGTTTTATGGTATTCTCGTGTGAGTTCTATCTTGAAGAAATCCATTAGGATTAACATTTGATCCTGATATCTGAACTATTATTCACATCATTCATAAAAGTTTTAAAAAACTGTTTAACAGTCTCTTGTACACATATTGGACAAACGCATCAAACCGTTCCTAAGCCATAGATATATCCATTTCCATGAGCATGTATCTTCACAAATTTCTTGCCTCAGCTTCCGTGTTGTAAGTTCGCGTGATTGTTTGTACTTCAGGAAGTCAAATGACACCCAATTTAATATTCATAAATTTTATTTTTGTACACAACTTACTCTACAATACAGAATAATGCGCGCATTATTTCAAGAAAATAACCAACGTTAACATTCTGCACGTATGTACCTACACGATATATGCATATCCTTATAAAACTAAAATTCTATGGTACACATTAATAACCAGCCTTTAAAATATACCGTAATATTAACAAGTTATTGCCACATTTTGCGGGCCGTCATTTGCGCAAACACACAAACGAAATATTGTAATTTGTCATTTTTATTATTATCGTTACGTTTATTGTTACTTGATTTTGATTGTAAATTAAGATATGTATCACTATATTTATGTCCTATATAAGAATTTTTGTGTTGCTTGGGTGACTGACGGCCTCGTATGTTATATCGATCGGCTCGGTAAAATCTACAACCTTAAAAACGTTTTTTAAAAGCCGGGGTTAATTTACATCGGTTGGACGTTGCGTATGAGGCAATTTAAAACACGGGTTATGTTTCAATTTATTGCATTAAGTCAAATTGCTCCACATACGGGCGTGGCGGATTAAAAATCTAAATTTACAAACATGCAATTAAAGACTATACAATAGAGTACAATTGAATGCAAAGAATAATAAAAAACGATGTTTTCGCTTCAATTAAATCTTTTCATTCTCAAAGAAAAGTTTATTGTATCAACATTGCAACGCAACAATAATTCGGATGATAGATGCGCTTATGATTGCAAAATAAACGGTGTACGATGTATTGTGAAACATTTGTTTTTACATTTAAATGTTTATTATTACTATTGAAATAAAACTAGCCACCATTATTTAATATTTCGCGAATATTTCCCAGCGTGCCTTGATTCAAAAAAATGTATGGCACCTTTGGAAATACTAGCAATTGCGGCTGGCATTGCCGCATCCTAATTTTCATTTGCGCGACGCTGGTGTCTGCCACATTAAACATATTTAAGTGCACCTCCTCTTTAGTGAACTACCATCGGAAATTAAAGTATCAATGGGAATTAAAAATAAAGTACTACAATATGACATGTTATGTGGATTTTAAAGATATCAGAAAATATTCAATAACATGTTACCTACCAATTATTATTTACAAAAATATAAGAAGCAGGTTTTTGCAAGATTGTTAAAATATATGAACCGTCATGTATTAAACCTGCCCTGTCCCTTTTCCCTGTAAGTGCATATATAAGAACTTTGCCATTACACCTTTTTCCTTGTACCTTCTTAAACCAGCGTCCTTCGACACACATCTTTTTGTACATCAATTAGCTGGATGAGAATAAAAAGCAATAAAATAGCGCGAAAGAAGATTTAGTTCCATTACGTATCACATTAAGACAAAAAGGGAAATCCATGGGACTACAGAAGAGAGACACGTTGTGGCAGTGAGGGAAGGAGGTAATGAAATGAGCAACGTCTGGAAGAAGAAAACTGATATGATATAGATACAAGAAATCTAAATGACCAATAAATTCATACAGGCATTTTTATGTCTGCAAGAAGAAAAATATTAAAATTAAAAGTCTAAGAACAACTATTTTTTCTATTGCTTTCTCTGTCTATCAGATAGCGAAGAATGCCAAATTTCCAAACAAGTATATAATTAATAGATAGGATAGAAAATGCTATTGGATAGAAAGTGGGATAAAAGGTTTACAATCCTTAGTTCAAAATAATCTCAGGAACAACAATGAAAAATATTTTACAAACTTAAAACCATATACATATAAATCGTACATAGCAGCATTTCGAATATGACAACATTTACTGATGCTTTGAGACAAATTAATCTAAAAGTAGTATAGAATGACAAACTATAAGCTTCGTGCCTAATTATACAGACCAGAATTAAAAGCTTCTCTGAAAGCAATGATATTAGTAGAAAGTACAGAAAAACGATTATATTTACCCCTTCATCTCTTGCTTTCATGAAAGCTATTCCAGCTTCACATCTGGCAGACGAGGTATCATCCCAACACAGCATATACACACATATATATACACAGTCTTATCATATGTACCAGCACAAAAGCAAGTTTTCCTAGCATATTCTCCAAACATTGCAAAGTACATCGATAGGCACATTATGTGGTGTGAGTTTTAATAATAATGATAAAAACTGGTTATGCCATATAGAAATATTTTACTAGAGTCTAGTAAATTTCCTGTTTGATATAAGAATAATATTAGAGATCATCAACGGAAAAAATGTTAATTCTGAATACGATGCAAGTGTTTTTTTGGAGAAATATATTAGAATATGGAAACAAGAGTATCCCGTATACAAGATATAAATGAACGGTTTAAGATGAAATTGGGTAATTTAATATAATAATAATAATAGCTGCAAAACTAACCGAATTTCCAGCATAATTCTTTTAACGCGTCAATTATTGAGATAATATTATTTTATTGCAAATATTTTAAGAATATTTCATTATACACCATGCACCTAAGTTTTCCCTAAAATTGGTAGACTAATTTTTGTAATAAAAAAACAATTGTTTTAAATAGCATGGTGTATCAATGTGTTTCCTGTGCAATATTCTTGAATTATTCCATGGTAAGGTGTGGCTTTTCGACCATGCTTATAGATTCCTTTTTATTTAAACGTCACATTTTTAAGTTTAATTATAATATAGACTTGTACTAGTATACTAATAATGGTTATTTTAAATTTTTTACTTTGTTCCTTTACAAGATGATACATATGTATGTATGCATAATCAAAACCCTACTACTCTAAGATATAGGGTGTAATAGTTTGACGAATCCTAATAAAAATCTTCAATTCCTCTCTAATCTGTTTCTTTGTCTGTGTCCATGTTATTCCATTTTTCTTAAAATTCTTCCTATTATATTACCCTAAGTATCTTTTGGTCTTCCAAGCTTCCTTATTGTCTGCCGATTTTATTTCCCAATTTTGTCATCCTCTGCATGTATCCCCAGCATCCCAGTTGTCGTTTTTGTATATACCCCTTGTTTCTATATCAAGCTCGTCTAATTTGTTTGCTTCGAATCCTGTCTCTTCGGGTTATTCCATTCACTCTTTTCTAATGCTTCATTTCCGCTGCTCTAATTTTCCGTGTTTCCTTTGACGTTATCACCAAAGCTTTTATTTATAATTGCTACTGTATACTGGTTTGCGTTTTCTAGCCTGTTATTTAGCACTAACCTTTTTCGTCCAGCAGCGCTCCTAGATATTGATAATTGCTTACCTGTTCGACGTCTTCACTAATTATAATTTTATTATTTGAGTCCATTTCAGTTCTTCTGATACTACCGTAATTTTTCTTTTGGCACTGTTCATTTTCGTCCCTTTATCTTTTACAGCATATATTATTACTTGACATTTTCTCCTAGATCTGTTGGATTATTTGCTCTAATTGCTACATCAGCCGCAAAGGTACACACTGTGACCCCCATCTTCTCAAGTTTCTTGCATCCTATATACAGCGGTTTCGCTTTCTGTATCGTGCTCTTAATTACTTCATCCATGAAGGTTATGAAGCGAACCCCCTGCCTTACCTCCTCTTTGGTTACAAATATTTCAGACTTTTTACTGATAGTACAATTTCTGGTTTCCTTGTGTATGCATTTTATTAGTCTTACGTTCCTTTTCTCTAGACTTTCCTATATTTTCCTTCTTGTTACTCTGCCAAACGCTTTTTCTAAATCTAGGAAGGTTAAATATGCGATTTTTGACGTTGTCATATGTTTTTCTAGTACGTGTTCCATTATCTTCATTATTGTGCTCATTAATGTTATTCCCCTGTAATTGTCACAGCCCGTGTGATCACATTTTTATATTTACACTAACAGCCCTATTTCCCATTGTTTTGGTATTTCTTCATCAGTCCACACTTTATTGCAAATTTTTAGAAGCAAGTTCCTTCCCCCATCTCCCATTTTTTAACCATTTCCACCGTAATCAGATCAGTTCCAGGTACTTTTCCATGTTTCAATGTTTTAAGAGCTTTTGCTAATTCTCCAATCGTCATTTTTTCTTCTCCCATTTCTTCTTTTAATTTTTGTTCTTGATCTACCGCTCCTTTCCCCACTCTCGCTGTTCCATTAATTTCTGAAAGTAATTTCTCCATCTCTTCATTATTTATCTTTTTTCCGTTAATATCTCTTCTTTTACTTTTACTAGATTGTTGACTCTGTGAAACAGTTTATTTAGTTATACTATTTCTCTCTATCTTTTCATCGAACTCTTTCCATATTTTCTGCTTTCATTCGGTTACCATGTTCTTTACTTTGCGTGTTTGCTCTTCACACTCACAGTGTGCTGTCATGTTCTTATTTAGGTATTTTTGCCAACTCTTCTTTTTTATTTTATTTCCTGCTTAATGTTTGCTTTCCACTATGCCGTTCATGCTCACTTTATCAATTTGTCCCACACACTCCGTCGATAATACTTTTCCTGAATATTTCTCACATATTTTCAATTCCTAGCTCTTCAGTTTTAGTATTCAGGTTGTAGTACTTGTTCATTTACTCTTTCGTCGTATCTCTCAGCCGTCATCATATCCTTCTATCTTCTGTATTTCTTTATTTTATATTTTATCTCGTCTTCCTTTTGATCTTCATCATTTATTTACTATTTATCTCGTACCCTCTTTTTACTGTCACATATCTTATAACAGTTCTGGTTCTCTTTTCTACTACTATATAATTTATAATTGACCTCTCTCCTCTGATGATCTCCTCTCTTGTGTATTTGTGTATATTTATGTATGTGAAACGTGTATAGATCATGTAATAGACGAAATTCCAGCAGTCTTCTTCCGTTGCTATTTCTTTTCTCTTCTCCCCAATTTCAAACGATTACTGTGTATATACAGCATCTTTTCTTTACTCTGTCATCAATGTCTCCTGTTAGATAGCTAGTAGAAAGGAGATCAATGAAGTTTACAATCTCAAGATTCCATTGGCCACGCAAGCACCTGCTACATTTGTATTGTGGGTCATTCCAAACGTCACGTTAGTAAAATACACCTGGTGTCATATACCTTCCTTCGTCCATTGCCCCAGTATTACACACCCATCAGACCTCCTGAAATATAATAGGGAAAGTACACCTCAAGCAAAAAACGTCCACGACTTGCTCAGAAATCCTGGACTCTCCAAATACAATGCCGAGTTTTTGACATTTAGGCTCAAGCAGTAGAACTTGTTGAGGGTGTGCAAGTTGTAGATCAGACAACGCATCACCAAACTTTTGACCTATGAAGATGGTCTCTGCTTTGTCCATGTTGAGACTGGTCTGTTTGAGGATATTAGAATCGCTTGTAACTCGAATGAGTGGTGCGTCTTCATTAACAGCCCATCAAGGAGCCTCAAAGAAGTACTGCTGCATAATGAAAATAAATAGCCGTCTCTTCCACTGGGACATTCAGTGCACCTCAAAGAGGATTACAATAGTATCAAGACCTTGCTGAAAGATTTGAATGGCTATGGCTATGGTAACATTCATAATGGGTTTGGGAGCCACTTGTAACAATGTTGAAAGTACTGGTGCCATCACTGCATATAAAGTTAGGATTTATTAAACAATTTATGAAAGCTCTAGGTACGAAGCCTTCAAGTACCTTCAAGATGTATCTCCTAAGCTTTCTGAGCTGAAGGGCGAAATTGCCTTCCTTTAACCACAAATATAGAAGATCCTTGACTGTGATGACATCCCCAGGAAGCTCACCCTGGAGAAAACGACCTAGTAAATACCTAAAAACTTTTGTATAAATTTGACCACATAGGTTTTTCTACTTTTGTTTACCTGTTTCACATTAGAAACAGGTAAATTTAAAATTTTCGTTTTGTCCTAGTCATGTAAGCAAAGTTAGAGGGGAATAAAGGTACTTTTTCTATTTTTCGAATCATAAGCAAGAGGAAGCAACGGTTACACAAGGACAAAATATGAAACATTGTGTTATCAACGTAAATAATGGCTAATGGTAACAAATAATATTTCTTTATAATAATCTGTTTCCTGTTGTAGTCCTTATCACCACATGAATAAAATATTAGGGAACGGAAATATAGAATAGTATTGCAAAGTCGTAACAACTGCCTGGAGTGGATCGTTCCAAAAGTAATTCAAATTAAGATGAAGAAGCGATTAATGTGAACTTCATCATTTATTAATAATTACGAAATCATCTATTCAAAATATTTGAAGCTATCGATAGATTTCAGGATTTAATAATTTAGTTATGAACGAAGGAGGGCGCCACGCTATCAAAAAGGTAAACTTACAAGATATAAATGTTCTTAAAGACAAATATATAAACATGGAAACTATGTTTTTTTGACCGTAGAAAATCAATCAGGAATGCTGAGTGGCATATCATTACAATTTTGCCATTGATGATATTCTTATTCAATTTTATATTAATAAGAAGCAGCATAAATTATTTTTCTAGTTTTTAGAGAAGAAAATGATTTATAGATATTTAAAAGTTAATATAAATCCAGTGAGCAGTAGAAAAGGTGAGCACAGTTTTCATTTTCAATTTACATTCCATTCAGTATTTTTTAAATTGATGTGAGATCATGGAAAATGTGAAAGTTCAATATACACATTTCATAACTCATGCAATAGTAAATAGTAATAATAGTAGCTTTGTTAAATACGGCGAACTATTTTGTTTCGTCTAAATGCTGTTCACAGTACAACATTATCTGGTTCATACTGGTGTTTGGCACAATAAAAATTCTTTGTGCTGCCACAATTTTGCAGTTCCCTAACTACATAGAAAATGTTTTGCCCTAAACAAATAAAATGAATATTTTTCAGAAGTGATGTTAACGTGTCAGGCCATTGGTAGGCATGATTTCGATTGTATGGTAGATGTGATGTCTCCTCAAATATCCTTTGTGTATATACAAATGTTTGAAACAACAACGAAAAGGCTGCAAAGTACACATTAACACAACACAAAAACACATTAAATGACACAGTCCTGCCAGGACCAGTTACATAAATGACATGAGATGAATCTTATAGATTTTTTTACGTTGGAATTTCATTCGGCCGCAGGAATTATGTAGCATATTAGGTTTTGGACGTTAGATTAAATGGCCATTATGGTCAAATTTATGAATTTATTGGGACCGAATGGATCTTTTTTATACTCGTATTCAGTCGCTGCCCGAGAACCCAGATACCAAAGATAACTCAAAACAATGATAAACTCAAAACAATGAGAGAATAAACAAGGACATAAAGCAATGGCGAAATAAGCGCTGCCTCATGTGAACGGTATAGTCAGTATTTTTTGACTAACTACAAATCCCGTGGGGCTGGAACAATTTTTGCGGCCAAAAAATTTTTTACGATCAAAAAATCTACAACATTGACCCATGCCATTCTTGTAACTAACAAAACCTAAAATTGTAGTTGTAAAAAAATTATTAACTGTATATGTTCAATCGTAGAAACACCTCTGTAATCAGACGACAGTTTGATGAACAAGCTAAAAATCTAAACTATCAACATGTTATATATGCAAAAAATATATATTTTCCTTACATATTTTAAAACAGTCTCGTCTACTTTAAAGCAGTCTAGAATGATATATCAATTGGCTCTTTAAACGACTTTTTAACTGATGCGATTCAATCGCTCGAAGAACGAGGAGTTATTGATTATTTCATTTTGATTTTTCGCATGTAATTTGACGTTTCTAGTATTAATTGACTTTTAAACTGAATCGCATCGCTGGAAACATACTTTCATCACTGCTTTTTATAGTTTGTGTTCCTTAACGTCCTTGTTTTTCTTCGCATCTTCTCGAACGTCCTTTAGTTCTTTCATATCGGACACTTTTTCATCTTTAGACACGTGCTTCTGTTTCTCCTTCATCTCCATTTGTTTCTCGGCGAGTTCGTTCTTTTTGTTGTCGTATCTTTCTTCGCTCTTGGATCGTTCGCGCCAAGATCTGTCCGACCACCATTTTTTGTCTTTCGGTTTCGGGTTGCCTTTCAGCGGACTGGTAATTTCGATATCGTCGGTTTGGGGCAACTTTTCATATTTGTAGCCTTTCGAGTGCTTACCGAGCAGCGGAACCGTTTCCAGTTGGGTTACAATTTTTTGGGCGCATCTAGAAACGAGAAAGAGTGAAATAGGTGGGCGACATAAGTGCATAAATTAAAAACAAAACATGTACCTTGACGTTAAATTTGTCTGGAGCCACCAGAAATTATATTATGTTATCGACAAAATATCATCATAGGAGTCTGTTAGAAGCAACTTAACGATTTATTCAAGAGTATATTATGAAATGTTACCTGATTCTTGTTGAAGCCGGTTGAGTGTTGTGCGAAGGACTGGGAACGGACAATTCTTTTATTGGCGGCAGTCTGTTAACGATGGGTTTTTCAGGTCTGCAATATTCCTGCAGTTTAAGCTTCATGGCGTGTTGTTGGGATTTTCTCAGAGCGCCGGTAGGCTGACGAGGATATGCGCCTAGGCAGTGGCCCCCGCAACATGATACTCCATTACTCTCGGAAGAACAAGACGTGGAAGAAATCGAGGAGCCGCCACTGCTGACACTGTACAAGCTGTCGGATTGGGGCACTGAGGAAGTTCTAGAATTTACTGAGTAGCCGCTCACAGACGACGGAAGCAAAGGTCCTGTCTAGCAATAAGAAAAATATAAGTTTAATTTTTATTAGTCGAACCCTATTTATTGATGTGCCACTAGTCGATTTAATTACAAACAAACAACCTCGTTTTATAAACTTAATCCATATTCACAGAACAGTGTATATGTTCAGACGAGACCTATACATGTTACAAAATATGAGCGAGTAACATTTTAATGCTCTAGGAACCTTGAAGCCTTGGCACCTCAAGTTAATAGGGGTAAAAGGTAGATTGTCGACGAGTAGCTAAAAAGGTTTTTTTAAGATATTATGGTGCTTAGATAGTTTCGGTGCTGGGATATTTTTCAGGCAGTTTTGACCGGTAATTCAGATGTGCAGATCTGCGACCTAGTAGGGTTTACACAATCCGTAATCACTCTAATTTTAGAAATAAGAAGAAAATATTTTTTAATATAAAATATCCATTTAACAAAATGACATGAATGTAAAATTGTATGTAGGTAGATTTCATTAATTAGGTATGTAGGGTAATTTCAAAAGGATCTTCTGTCACATGGGATGGTTAAAATGTAATTTCTGTCACCATTTACAGGAGTCGAGTTATATAAATCATTAATAAAGTAAGGAACCACAGTGTACAATTCATTGATCAACAGTTTAATAATTAATCAATCATAAATGTACAATTAAAATACTAAACTATATATATATATCTTGAAAACAAACTAACTGCTCAAAATTATACAACATAATTTTGAATTAAATAGTGAAAATAATAAACTATTAATTTAAATAGTCATAGAATAACGTAATAAGACGACGTATCATTCTTTTGAATATCAGTATTGCTCGTAAAATTATTTGTCGAAGATTGCGATTACTTTTTTCGATTCGCTCGGAGCCGAGATATCTTTGTTCGGTCCGGCATATGTATATATTTAATTAAGTTAAGCAAAATTCGCGCAAAATTTATTTCATTTCAAATTCAATGTTCAAATTATCGAGCCGTAGTTCATGCATCACATCTGCAGCGGTCACCGCCGGTACCTGGCAATCTTGTGTCCGCAGCTTCGGTCATAAATATTTATGACAGCGCGGGCTTCAAAACAAATTCTCGTTTCTCATATCTTATCACGTACCAAATACTGTTCTATTATCTCGTTATTACGCCGCGGCAATTTATATTTCCTAAATCCCGTCTTTTTACAACTGTTATATTCCATCATAATGCTACCATTGTAAACAATCCATCAGCCGACGCGCTTGGCAATTTAAATTATTATACAACCTCCACTATCGGTAATAACGTTTTCGAATAAGGTTTTCGAACCTTCCAAGAACTTGTCCCACCAAATGTCTAGAAGCATCCCTTCGGCAGAAAAAACCAAATATAAACCAGGTTTCATCACACAGAAATTTATTACATTGCACTTGCATTCGACAAGCAACACACAAGCATTCGACAAATATCAAATATCAAGAAGTATTCACAAGGTAAAATTTGTTGTAATTAGTGTAAATAAATAGTGTAAAAAGTGAACATAGTTATTTTCTGAATCCAACGCTTCGTACGTTTAATAAAGCCCAGCCGATCTTACAAATCGCTGCGAGTCGCGAACATCACAAGTCCCTCCGTTCACGTCGCGACAATCTTCTCGAATTTTCTTTCATCTTTTTGCGCCACCTGACAAGTACTGGTCTATGGTCTAATAGCACGTTTCTTATCGAATTGGTAAAGGAATAACCACTGTATTATTTTCAATAGTTTTCGCTTGTAAATACGCACCATCTACGCCAACATTTCTCTGAATCAATGAAGAACATAACTAATAACTAATAAGCGGTTAAAATGTAAAGTATCTTTTCACAGAGGAAAAAAAATCAGAGGAGGCCTGTAAATCAACATAATAAAGGCGAGGGTAAATTGGTCCTAATACGAAAGATGATGAATCACATGAAGGTAGACCAGGAGGAAATTAAAAAGGAGTTGCAAGAGATGAGGGCACAGCAAAGTAAGTTTAACTAGCAAGAAACTGAAAAAATAAGTAAGGAAAATGAGGAAATACGAAAAGAAGGTAAAGAGATAAATAGAGATCTAATGAGACGAGAAACAATGTGGCAATGAAATGCATATTAATTAACACAAATAAGGTGTAAGAACTAAAAGATATGTTAAATAATTTTGTCAAAGAAAAAGTAAAGTTAGAGGCAAATGTGAAAACAATGCAACTAGGAGAATATATATTCCTGATTGACCTGGGGAACGAGGAAGACAATGGAGAATAAGACAAACTTTGGAACATATAAAGTATTCATTAACCACAACGAAAGGTGGAAAGGGAACAGCAAAAAATTACGAGATAGAGGGCAATGCAAGAAAGAGCGAAAGACAAGAACGCAAAAATAGGGTACAACACGATAGCGATACAGAGAATTGAAAGGAGATGGAAAAGAAAGGACACGCAAAAAAAAATTAGTAAATAGAATGTGGGGAGAGAAATACTTCAAAAAACTAGGAACAGAAGCAAATAAAAATGGAACTGGCAATGAATATGGAATATAAGACTAGAAATGGGAAAAGAATCGGAGAAAGGAAAAAAAACAAATAAAAAGAACAAAAGAAAAAGGTGGAAAAGGCTAAGAACGAATAAATGGTAATGATGAGGAATTAAACGAAGAGTTTGAAATGATGAAGATAGACATCTTAGTGATAACAGAAACAAAGAAAAATGGGAAAGGAGAGAAAATTTTAGAAGAAGGAAACTTGTGGATTTTTAGTGGAATACAACAGTAACAAAGAGCTATGACAGAGATGGGCGTGCTAATAAACAACAGATGGGAGAAGTAGTTAACGGAACGGAGAGCACATTCAGAAAGAAACGTCCCAGCAACACTAGAAATGGAAAGAATGGAAGTGACAGTGATTTTAACGTACGGACCAAATAAAGATGAAAAGAAAGACAAATACTGAGACAACCTAAATTTGGTTACTGAAAGTAGTAGAAGCAACATATATGTGATGGGGGATATGAATGCAAGAGTAGAGAATAGGGACGATGTAATGGAAGTCATAAACATGGAGAACAGACAAGGGCGAGCAACGGAACAAGAATGATAGACTACTGTCGACTGAATAACCTAATAGTCACAAACATGTTCTTCGAACACAAAATGTCCATAAATTTATACGACACGGGAAATAAAGGAATTATATTTTATTTACTTAATTTCAAAAGGTTCTTCTTTACAAATGCATGTGTACCCACTTATAGGATTCTGTGGGGCTGCGCAAAGCCTACAAGCAACAAAATCATCTAATGCATTCAGTCTAAAATCTTGAGCACAATTTTGGATGCCCTATGGTACATAAGAACTAAAACAATACATGGTGATCTACGTGTTCATACGGTTGAAGGGCATGAGCACCAACTAGTCCATAAGATTACCAGGAACCAGAAGAATGAAGTAAGTGAACTGAGTGAAATGAGCATCTTCCAGTGCAAGGCCTAAAGAGACGACCCACTCTAGGAAGGGTGGTTCACGGGCGACTCCTCACCTCGGATTAATTTACAATTAACAAATTTGATTATCACTCCACACAGCAGATTGTAAATATCTTGAAAAAAAAGAAAAATGAAGGGCTATGAAATCAAAACCGTTGCTTTCTTGTGTAAAAGTTTTTTCATCCTTATGACCTGATTAGGTTCCTCATATGAGTCATTTACTTCACGACCATTTGTATTTGTATTTTTTTAAGGGAAACTAAACAACATTATGTAGTTCGACTCGTGTACGCTATTACTATATCTGATCCTGCAATAAAACGGCGTCAACTGCAAAATTACGTATGTCGTTAACTTAAAAGATTTTGAGGAATCTGGATACTGGATATTAAATAACATCTTTACAGAAATCAAAATTTTGCAGTACACTCACTCGCTTTTCTCATATGGTCTAACCTTCTAACCCTGTGTGTCTTGATTACGTTCGTTGGTTTACGGAAAAAAACCTCTTTATTTGTTCTTCTTCTCATAAGACCATCGTCATATATTTTTCATCCTGCTCTCACAAATCTCTAATCTTGCGCACAGCTGACAATTCAAGGGCTAACTTTGTAACTTAAAAATCCTCATATTTTTACATCCATTCAGTATTTTTTCCGGGATTTTTTTTCTACATATTGCTGTGTTTTTTGTAAATAATAGGGGAAGAAATATTTATTAGTTTTAAATTAGAAAGAATTTTACTTTTAAATCGGTGACAAGAAGGGATAGATGTAGCAGGGACATGATCACCTGGAAAGCGAAGAGCAGGGAGAAAAAGTAGGGACGGAACTATAAAGCCCGGCGCAGCGGCAATCACGGTTCAATCCAGCGACCGGTCCAAGGTAGAGAGCGCCCAGAAGATTCCCGAAGGTTTGGTAAGAATATTTAAAACTTTCTGATACTTTATTAATGGTGCCTGAATTATGGGCAACCAATGACTAGATAAGCTGTAAATGGAATATTTTACAACTTGTTTGACAAAAATATAAATTTAAATGAATTATGTTTTTCATAATGTGTCAAGGAATTTTTATTTGCGCTTGTTAAGTAAATATATAGTATATATAGTATAGTATATAAAAAGGTATAACATATTGTGTCAATAAATTTTATTTGCACTTGTTAAGCAAATATAAAAGGATATAATAAATTGTGTCAATGAATTTTTTTTGCACTTGTTAAGCAAATAAACGTAAAATAATAGCAAATTGTTTCAACAAATTTTATTTGCGAATTTTTGAGCAAATAAAGAAAATAATAATAAACTGTATCAATAAATCTTATTTGAGACTTGTTAAGCAAATTAAGAAAATTTGAATAAATTTTATTCGCGATTTATTGAGCGAATGTAGAATTTTTCACAACAAATTGTTTAAAATTTTATTTTAAAATACCGTTGTATTATTTAATCTGACCAAACCTGAACAAAAAGATAGCTTTGACAAAAATTTTATATAGTTATGAGTTATTTCCTAATAAATAAAAACGTAAGGTTAATTCATAGCGATATGTTTCTTATATCCGTTTTCACAATTCCCGGGTAATTCAATGACCTTACTTTCTGGTACACTGTCCCTGGTAGCTTGTCGTAACTCGAAGTTCCTGTTGGTGGTTCCTCGCGATTCGCTGTGCTAGCTTCCCCCAACAACTTTTCGAAGCACATCATCCTCTCGCTTCATTACAATGGTTAGTTAGCTTCGCTCTCTCTATAACACACTCCAACAGCAGCTTGGATAGAGTTGCGGACAGTGGATCCCCTTTCCGCAATCCTAAGTGAACCTTAAAGAATTTAACACTTTTCCCTGAAGTTTAGTACTTTCATTCTGTTATGAATTTTTGGGGTATTCCTCAATGTTTAGGGCAATTAACACCTAACTTAACCGAGTTGTGTCATTGCCTAACTTGAAATCGAGTAACAATTTGGATAAATCTTGTCTTTGGTGTTGGTTTTCTTACTGGCTTGCTTTGCCTACATTTACTATCAATTTGTAGTGAATGATCTATCCTCGATTTCCCTCAATTGGGCTTTAAGGGCTTTATAACAACTGCATTAAGCGCACAGAAAATATTAAAAAAGGCCAATATTTTTTCAAATATTTCCTTGAATTAATTTAACCCAGAAGAAATTAATCTCATAAAATCTTCCATGAGATCTTCGTGAAACCGGAGAGAAACATTAAGAAGACATTGAAACGACAATCAAATATTTTACCTTACCTATAAATACTAAATTTAATATTTTCTTGAAGCCCCACTTAGTTGCCGTTACACATGTCTGGCAGTTATTGGTTTAAAATTTAAACTACACTAAATTTATTATTATCAAATTCAGATACAGACAAATATCCATTTCCACTTTGCGGTAGTAACAGGTTGGACACACAATTTGACTTACTTTTAATCTTAGGATTTTTGCCCTGCAAATCACACATCTCAACGGCAGAAGTCTTTGTGAAACGGCAATCTGGATGGTTTTCACAAAGCATTTTCGACAAACAACCTGGTGTCCACAGGGTGCCGTTTGCATTGTGGCCTTGGCGTGTATACAGATCACACACTAAAACAGGACAGCAAAACATATTAATTATCACTTTATTGTCATTCGTAAACGCTTTTATTTCGGTGTGTTTGTGTATAAGGGGCCTCACAGACCAGTCAGGCAGTTTGCGCATGTGGGAGTTATTGACTGCTTGTGAAAATGTGATAGATCCTTGTTAATCAGGAAGCTGAAAATAATCCATTCTTGATAGGTTGTGGGCCCCTTTACTAACATTTTACAATTTTTATTTTTATAAATCAATCAGTTTTCGTAATAAAATGTTTGTTCCAATTCAATTTATAGGGATATTGATGTAAGTTTATAGTGTGTATGCCTGTTTGTGTCGTTTGTCGCGTGTCGCGTGTCGCGTGTCGCGTGTCACGTGTCGCGTATTGCGTGACACGTGTCGCTTGACGCGTGTCGCGTGCAGATAAATGTATGAGCTTTAATTTCAAGACTTGCTATATAACCCGGGTTCTATTTGTGGAAGAATTAGCTTAACCGGAAATAACGCTCTATTCTTGTTATTTTTCAATATCTTTTCTATATTCGAAAACGATACGAGAGAATAACAGAAAATAATAATAGGAAACATATACTCACTTCTTCTTCTTGACATGTTGCTAATTCGGGTTCACTTTCTTCTAACTTATTTAGTAGTTTGTCCTGGAATGAAAAAGACAACTTTAGTAAGTACTATGTGCATTACCGTAAACATTATGAAAAGCGCATATACCACCGAAATTCACCAGACTAGTAAAGACGAAAAGTATGGAAAAAATAAGTAAGAATGTAGGACGGTGTGAGACAAGAATATGCCCTGCCTGTGGTGCTTGTCAATTTGAGAAACAAACGAGTGCAATTGGTGACAGATGACTTTGTCATGAAAATTTTAGAAGAGTAATTTCATTGATAGAAACATAAGTGCGATGGGTCTGATAAATAAAAGGAAGACGGCCCATATAAAGATTTGAAACAAGGACCAGTGGAAAGTTTTCAGAATTGGACATGGCAACTTTGGAACAAAACCAAATAATTATGTGCAATCACTGACAGCACAGAGGAAATATAAGGTAAAGTGAAACTGGAAAAACTGTACCGACTCCAGCAGCAGAGGCCGTCCTTGTTGAGCACCACCACAGATAGAAACAAACCGTTTCTCGCTTATTACAGAAAAATGGCTCGCGATAACACTACCAGCAAAGAGTCAGATTATGCAGATGGTTTCTTCGTGAGCAAGAAAGGATTTGTATCTCGTGGACCCCGAGAGGCGACTTACAGCACTTGGTCCACCCGAGTGGAGTTTATGTCGACTTGATGCAAAAGCGCGCGAAAATTCGGCTTGGCAATTGCAACTCAACTCAATTGAGTTGCGTCCACTCACCGCGTGTAGAACCTACATACCAACTTCGTTCAAATATCCAATAGCATCGGGTTTAAAGCTGATCGGGATCGGCATGACGATTATTCAGTCCTCAACGTCGCTTCGCGTGCGACAATAATATTCGAAACTCCAGAAGTAGCAATCAGTAACTGCTTTTTAATTTATTCGTTGTTAACAGTATACTATGAATTGTTGTGTTTAATTTGTTCAGTTGTATTGCTTGAACCCACTGTTTATTTTAGAACGATTTATTTGTGTATCGTTCGGCATAAGAAGCCATGAGTAAATAATTGTATTCGTTATATCGGGTGTCATTTTTTTATGGTGTAGTTTTGTAATTTTAAACTGAGTTTTGTTAGTATTACTTGCATCAGATCTAATAAATAAAGCTTTGAATTATTTTATTTGTGTTTTCTTTTCACGACAGTGTAATTTTTGTATCTAGACACATTTGCACTTGATTTTGGGATTTGTGTTTATGTTTATGAGCTTTATTTAATAATTCAGTTTAATTAAAACTTTAATACCATAACAATACATTAGTCCTTAGTTGCCTAATTAAATCAAGTGCGTTGCGACACCTTTTTTGCAATAAGGTGTTTCGTCATATTTGACAAGACACATTTTCAATATATATATATATATATTTAAAATGGTACTTATTTTGTATCATGAGCATTCAGTCGTTGAATAAAACACTTTTAGTAAATTAAATTTTATTGGGACACCTTTTTTTGCAATAAGGTGTTTCGGAAACCCTTGTCAAGCAATCTTTTACAGTCGAGAATTTATACAATATATATATATATATATATATATATGTATATATATATATATATATATATATATATATGTGCTTCTTGGTTCTCGGGTTGTGAACCGCGTTGTGGAAATGTTCCCCGAAGCGTCGCTTCGACGTTTCGGCAGAGTCCCATCTGCCATCTTCAGGAAGCTCTTCTAGGTCTCGCTGACTTAGAAGAACTGTTCTTGATAATCGCTACTGACGAAGGGTAATAACCCAGAAACAATATTGTCTAGCGATCCACCAATTAGTCTTCATGGACCTGTTTTAATTAATGTTCACTGCACCATTGAGGTGTAAGATTAGACCATCTTTCGTGTGTGTCTATATATATATATATATATATATATATGAAAAAAGGTTTTTTCCGCGGGAACAACGATATATGAAAGGAAGATTCTTGGGCATACACCCGCATGGAAACACGCAACCGCCGACACGTGTTTCTGACTTATTAGTCGTCATCAGGACGGTATAGCCAAAATAAAAGGTGGACAAAATTTGGAGATAAAACAATCGGAGTCAACAACAAGCAGCCGACCTCCACATGTGTGATAACTGTCAAAATACCCACACATTGTGTGGGAACATTCAACATAACCACGCGGGAGGACATAGCCACCTGCGTGAACAACCGAGCCCAGGATATAATAATGAAAAAAGGTTTTTTCCGCGGGAACAACGATATATGAAAGGAAGATTCTTGGGCATACACCCGCATGGAAACACGCAACCGCCGACACGTGTTTCTGACTTATTAGTCGTCATCAGGACGGTATAGCCAAATTAAAAGGTGGACAAAATTTGGAGATAAAACAATCGGAGTCAACAACAAGCAGCCGACCTCCACATGGTTATACCGTCCTGATGACGACTAATAAGTCAGAAACACGTGTCGGCGGTTGCGTGTTTCCATGCGGGTGTATGCCCAAGAATCTTCCTTTCATATATATATATATATATATTAGGGCGGGTCAAATTGTATGGACCGATTTTTTTTTATGAAGCGTATAGCAAAAATGTAATCTATAGGTGATTCTGAGAAATTTTGCTCAAGAGACCATAGCTCTAAGTCGGATTTGGAGCCCCCCAAAATTTAAAAATAGAAATTTTTCCATATATACATAGAACAATTTAATTAAATTCGTCATAAAATCGGATAGAATTATAGTAGATTTCTCAATCTGGGCTTGTTTGAAAGGTATTTTTATCACCTTTCACCTTCTTCACCTTCTGTATTAATACCTGTAGAATAAGTCGTCAATGGCAGCATTGTTCAATTGAACAACTTTGTAACAAAATAATGACGTTTACCAACACTAAACGTTGCCAAGCTTGCTTTTCCTTTTTCCTTAATCGTTCATAGTGCTATGCGCACGCAGTTTGCCAAAATACTTAAATAAAAACTCGGTTATCACAATACCAATATTTACTTTCTTATACATTATGTATAAGTATAGGAATCATGAAAAATTTCGAACTCGAGATTTCAACGGATATACACGTTTTGAGGTCCCCTGAATCGTTTCTGACTATTTTCGGAATGACGTCTGTGTGTGTGTCTGTTTGTGTCTGTGTGTCTGTGCGCGCTCTAGCGTCCAAACGATTATAGCTAGAGCTCTTCAACTTTAAACTTAACATTTTTATGTAGTAAGGAGGAAAACGTCCTATTTTGAACGCAATCTCTTAACCGGAAGTGATGGTTTACTCTTATCACCTTTTTCTATATCTCGAAAACGGTACACGTTACGGAAAAACATATTCTTACATAAATTATAGATATTGGGGTAATTACTGTGGGGAATTTGCAAACGGGGTTCTATATATACTAATTTAACACGTGTGCGCTTAAGGGACAATAGCCGCATAAATTGCCGGGGAAATTCCGAATTCTGTGTGGTCGTTCGTGATGTTCTTGCCGTGTTTTTCCGCTTTTTTGATTTCTAGCGTTTCTAACAAATTCAACCGTTTGCCTTTGGTAGTTGTATGCAATGTTTTAAATTTATTTAGATCCGGGAAATGGTTCTTTGTTATGCAGGTCTAGGTAATTGATCGTGCCATCTTCGTTGTTTTCTGTCTCTACGGTGAATTGTACTTGCTCGTAGAAGCAATTACCTGGACCTTCAAATTGGGAAAAAAGAACAACACCTGACCTTCGACATATTCAGAAAACATACTTTCTCAGACGCCATAACAAATGCCAATTCTTGTCAATCCTACAATATAAAAATGAGTGCCTTTCGGTCATGGATACAGAGGCTTCTAGTATTGCCCCTATCGACTGCCAACTACAATAAAGAAGTTGAGATCCAGAAAGCCATTGTAAGAAACAATAATTACCATGAAAGCGTCATCGATCGGTTGATAAGGAAAAAACGTCAGAAGCTATTAACCAAACAATTGTACGCACCGGTGGAGGATGTCCCCCGCAATTATTGCTTTATCAATTATGTTCCTAAGTTTAGTGACAAAATCTCCAATAGGTTACGTCACAGCAACCTAACACCTATTAGTGTAAATAAAAAGAACTTGGGAACTATATTGGTAAACAATAAAGAGAAACTAGACCAAACACAAAAAAGCGGAGTATACGAAATTAATTGTAAGGACTGTGACGCTCTATATATAGGTCAAACCGGACGCAACTTCAAAAAGCGCCTGAACGAACATAAAAAATCTATTCTAAACAACGAAAGAACAACTGGCTTAGATGAACACTGCATAACAAAGAACCATTTCCCGTATCTAAATAAATTTAAAACATTGCATACAACTACCAAAGGCAAACGGTTGAATTTTTTAGAAACGCTAGAAATCAAAAAAGCGGAAAAACACGGCAAGAACATCACGAACGACCACACAGAATTCGGAATTTCCCCGGTCATTTATGCGGCTATTATCCCTTAAGCGCACACGTGTTAAATTAGTATATATAGAACCCCGTTTGCAAATTACCCACAGTTTAATACACTCTTTGAAAATGGCCTAACCGCCGAAACAGCTGTAAGAGAAATTGTAAATAAAATACATGTGAAACTTTAACCAAGTGTTTAATTTTTTAATTTTTTAATTAAAATTTTTTTTTAACTATAATTTTAGATTTAGTGTGACACAATCAAAGAGTGCAGTGATAATATCAAAGTTATTATGGATAATCAAGAACCATAACATCGTCTGCGGTGTCTTCGCAAATGGAAGCAACAACATCAACAAGTTTTGACTCTAGATTGACTAACATGCCTCATCAAGATATTGTTGTTTTTGGTTTATCAAGTGATTTAAATGATCTTAGTTTGCCTACTAAATGTGACATTTTAAAATATTATTTTTTTTTAAGTGATCGTGCTAAATTTGAAAACAAAATGTTCTCGTATAAAACTTTTACTCCTCACGTAACAGATAAATTGATCCAAATTTGGTGTAAATTAAATATTGAAATCATTAATAGAAAGAGTGTTTTAAAAAAATTAACTGGTTTGCTTGATAAATACCAGAAACATGTACAACATAGAAACAAAAGAGATGAATTTAAAGCATTTGTTGATTCAATAAACGAATTATTTTATATTGGCAAATGTAATTGCAAATTAAAAACAACAGAATGCTCGTGTGGATTGATTCCAGAACATCTAAAAGAATTTATGATGGACCAGCATAATGATAGAAAATTCACAATACCTGAATATACCTTGAATATTCAAGACGTTGAAGAAGTAGCTACAACAATACCAGCACTTACAACTGGTACCGATGATCCAAGTTACGAACCACCTGAATTACACATGGATGAAGATGAAAATGAAGCAACAACAGAAGTTCCAGAAGCAACTGTTCAAATGAGACGAGGTCATTATACTCAAAGATACGATGCCTTAAATTTTGCTATGATGTGTGATAGATTCGGTGTTTCAGATAGAGTCGCTTCATGTTTAGCAACAGCTTTATTCGAAGATATAAATTTTAGAGATGTTCATGGTAATCTTGTTATTATGGATACATCAAAAGTAGCTAGAGAAAAAGTTAAATCTAGAGATGCAGTGCTCCGTACACGACATACAAATTCTTCCATAACTGCATTCTCTTTCGATGGTAGAAAAAATGACTCATTAACTACAGAGAAAGTTAATGACAAATTTCATACCACTATGGTAAAAGAACCGCATTTAGTTGTTCTGAAAGAGCCCTATAATGAGTTACTTGGATATGTAAATTTGGGTAGTCAAGAAGATGCAAAAACCAAACACAGAAAACTGAATGAATTTTTCAACAATAAAACATTAACAGTTGATCAATTAATTGGCATATGCAGTGATGGTGAGCCAGCAAATACTGGAACAGAAAATGGTGTTTTACGATTATTTGAAAAACAGTTAAATAGACCAATTCACTGGTTTATATGTCTGCTTCATTTCAATGAACTGCCATTTCGTCATTTATATGAAGCATTGGACAAAACAATCACCATTGGACCACGAGCAGCAAGTGGAAAGTTATTCAAAGCTATTCAAGAATGTGAGAAATTGCAGGTATGTAACACTTTATTTTATTTAATATCATCATTATTTATTTTCATTATTTTACTTTTTCGATTGGGATAAAGTTAAAATAAAATAATTGCATTTTAATTGATCTAAACATTTCATTTTTCAGGTAGTAGCTGATTTTGATCCAATACCACTGGAGAATATGCCTGCAATAATGGATCATGAACATGAGCTCGAACTATCAACAGATGTTAAATATTTATATCAAATAGCTAAAGCAATTTCGAATGGTATTGTTCCAGTTGATTTAGCTAACATTAAACCAGGACCAATTGCACATTCTCGTTGGTTAACCAAAGCAAGTAGATTACTACGATTATATGTAACAACTAATACACCATCGACCAATTTAAAAACTTTGGCAGTTTATATTATTACAGTTTATGTGCCAATGTACTTCAATGTGAAGTTTTATAGCTCTGTTGTGTACGGCAGTGCACTTTTATTAAAATTTATACGTTGGACACGATACTTACAACCAAACTTTCGTAATATTGTAGATGGTGTAATTCAAAACAACTCATATTACGCACATCCAGAAAATATCTTATTAACAATGTTATTTGATGATCGAAAAGCAATACGGGATAGAGCTATCAAAAAGATTTTACACTATCGAGAACAATTGTACGATCCAACTAAACTCAGAGTTTACAAAAAATATATCTTAAATTTCAATGCTACCGATTATGTCAATATGGTTGATATGAATAACGACGATATATTATTTGAACCAGCATTTACTCGACAGATTCCATATGATCACTTGGTAGAATACTTAGATTTCGTTGAACCACCACTGGCTGATCCACAAATTCCAATGCACATACAAGGAACAGAAAGACATGTACAATTATTAACGAGTGTTTCAAAACGAGTTATAGAAAAGAATCGTGAAGGAGTTATGGCAGTGACATTAGAAAATCGTAAGAAAACTCCTCGAATTGAAAGTAAAAAGGACCTTAAAAAATAATATTACCACGTTAAAACATTAAATTGTGGGTCGAGAATAATATTTAAAAATAAATTGAATAAAAAATGTAAAAATAGTGTTTTCTTGTTGAAACCTTGAAAATGTTGATTTTTTCAAATCGATTTTCCTACAAAAAGGAGTACGAAAACAAAAAAATCGATCGTAATAAAAGTTTTTGGAAATTATCTGAACTTTCATAATCTGAAAAAAATTCAGAATTTATTAGTTAAAAGTTCATTTTAGGCTATTTTTCGACAGAAAATTCCTAATATCTCTACTAAAAATAAAAAAATATTGGTATCAATACAGATTATGAAAGGTGATAAAAATACCTTTCAAACAAGCCCAGATTGAGAAATCTACTATAATGCTATCCGATTTTATGACGAATTTAATTAAATTATTCTATGTATATATGGAAAAATATATATTTTGAAATTTTGGGGGGCTCCAAATCCAACTTAGAGCTATGGTGTCTTGAGCAAAATTTTTCAGAATCACCTATATATTATGTTCTTGCTATACGCTTCATCAAAAAAAAAATTAACCCGCCCTATTATATATATATATATGTGCTTCTTGGTTCTCGGGTTGTGAACCGCGTTGTGGAAATGTTCCCCGAAGGGTCGCTTCGACGTTTCGGCAGAGTCCCATCTGCCATCTTCAGGAAGCTCTTCTAGGTCTCGCTGACTTAGAAGAACTCCGAACGCCGAAACGTCGAAGCGACTCTTCGGGGAACATTTCCACAACGCGGTTCACAACCCGAGAACCAAGAAGCACACATATATATATATATATATATATATATATATATATATATATATATATAAACGTTAGTTTTAATTTTATAAATGGGATCTTATTTTAAATTAAAATAAAATCAAATGAATTGTGAAAGTCGTTTTAAAAGACAATTAAAATTGCACAGTTATATAAAAATGGCTTATTTATTAAACACAAATTACACATATGCAAATAAAAACTCAAATTTACACAATTCAAAATCAAACAACGAACATAGACTCAAATTATCTCAGGCTAAATTTTAATAAATAAACATATTATATTTATCGTCAGTTCAGCAAAGACGCAGAACATATAAACAAATAGACATTCGTTGTATTTAGGCATATAATATTAACAATATAAAAGAAACTTAATGACCGTTATACACGAGTAACTGAAGAAGATTCTGTCTGCTGTCGACGACTGTGTCGATTTTTCGACTGTCCTCTAGCCATCGAGCTTACGCTTATTTATATCAAGTACGTTCACATAGATTCCCTCTAACACCTGCACACATTCGCCCTCGCAGAGCATCGTGGATATCACGTGATCGCACGTGATTTCGTCGGTACCGAGCGCTATAAATCAATTATGCCCGGTTTCACAAACGCTAATCGTTCGTTAACAGCTTGTTAATGAATCGTCAAAAGTTTGACGATTCGTTAACAAGTCTTTAATCAATCGTCAAATATTTGGCAATTGATTACCTTGACAAACCATTAAAAGCAAAATTACCATTGTTTTATATTTCACAAACAATAATGAGTTGTTAAAGGCTTGTTAACTAATTCACCATTTGACAATCGTTTGTGAAACCGGGCATTAGACTTGTCAGTTGTTCGCTCGTAAAAACCCACGCCGAGTCCTCCGATAGATCCGAATGACCATAAATCGGCTGAGCTCCAAGTTCTTTAATATAATTACATATGCGACCGCTTCTTTTTGTTGACTTTCTAAATTTTATGATTAAATTTTAAATCTATTTCTCACCATTTTTACTGTAAAATGTAACCATTACAGTATATATGGTGTCCCAACGATCAGACAAAGTTGCCTTACCGCGTTATGTTTTCGAATTCGAAAAAAGTAAGTATCTACATGTAGCGAAGGTTCCCTAGGTTCATATTCTAAAAATATTTTGAGCCGACATGGGCGGTTCGTCTGCGGGGCCGATATAAACTTCACTTTGCTTAAATGGAACATCCTGTATATTTTTACATTTTTGAATTCTATGAAGAATTGTGAATACATCCATGTACAACTTGTTTTTCAAAACTCAACAGAACTGGTGATTGTCATTTTTTTGTGAAATTTTATATATGGAGACAGAGAGGGTAGTTGGTTGGAGGGTGATTTTTTATCCGTGGACTAAGAGATCATTAATGTAAGTAGTAATGCACCTCTTTTGTATACAGGGTGTTGTCAGCGAATTTTCAATATCGCGCAACTTTAAGAGTGGATAACGTTAATCAGTCAGAATTATTTATATGTAATCATATCGACGGGTGTGGTAAATAAAGCATATCAAACACTCATCTTGATGTATATACATTAACAATAAACATAACATAAATTAAATTACTACCCGTGGAAATGATTCAATGTGTATTTTATAAATTGTTTAAAAATGAATTTAGCATTAAATTATTCTTATCTTTCTGTTACAGGCGCACAGGACAAGATAAATGACAGTAATTTTTCTTAATTCTACTTGTTATTGTTGAATTGCGCCTCTATTCACATATGATATAATAATCTAAAACAAAAAAACAATCGGATCGCTTATTTCAGTCGAAGTTCATATATACATATATAATATAAAAATATCAAACTATACAAACGTTTTCAATATCAATTGTTGATGACCGTGATTCGTATGTACTGTAATTGTCAATAAATCTTTCCATGTTACGTTTTATACGACTACTTTGCGAGTATAATAAATACTAACATATTATCTGACAAAACTAGATTTTATAGTCTTGTATTTAAATTTATGTTTTATATTTATGTTCAAACAATTCTTATGTAATAAATTTAAATGTTATAATTATCGTAATTGTAGGTTACTTGTTACTAGTGGAAAGCAGTTAACTGCTGCTCATTTAATTGGATACTTTAGTTTTAGTGATTCGTAATTAATGTTATTTTAAATTGCATTGTAATGAATTCAATAGCAAATTTACAGGGCTAAGCAATGTATATGCTTCTGAATACAAATTGTTAAATATAAGGATGTGTATGGAAATTTTATAGCATTATGGGGGGCACCACCTAGCAGGGGAGTAGGTACAGCTAGATCGGGTAACAGAGGACCCAACATGCGTAAGCAAAAAAAATCATTTCTTTGTGACCTAATTTATATACTCGAGTTGATGTTCAATACCTTTTCCCAAGGGTTTTATTTATTGTGGCATTGTGGTTATCTATGAGATAAACTTCTTCATTTAATCTGCCAAACGAGTGCACTGAAGCGGATGCCTATTACAACAATGTGCCGCAATGATTAGCGATGAACAGATTTTTGGTGTTTTATATATTTTTGCGATTGATCTATTACTGTCCTATTAACGGGTAACTGTTGTATACGAGTAATAAAGAATATTACTATGTATAATTGAAAAAATATTGTTATATCTACATTTATTTTTATTCTGTAAATAAAGGGAATTTTTGCTACATTTTGGGGCTTTCATCTATGAAGTTGTTTAAATAAATTTTTTGTACAGTGATCTTGGCTTTTCTGTCAAAGAATCGTACTGAAAGTAGTTTTTCACTAGTTTTTTCCAATGATGCTAATAATTGTGTCAGTTTTGTATATGCAAAATTTCAACTTGTAAGGTTCACGCATTCCCGAGATGGAATGCCGTTTGTTTCAACATGACAGATGACAGGCATTTTGTCATAGTTTATTGTCCAATGTTCCCACTATGCGCAATGTGAAACAGGCTTCTTTCTCTGTTCTGACCAGGTAAAATTTAAAATTATTAAATTGACAATGTTAATTCGCGAAAACAAAATTAAAAAATACCTTAACAGAATTGCAACAACATATTTTACAGTGACAACGTAAATAATTGCTGACGAACTGAACGTCGTCAAAACCACAGTTTTATTGAAAATTTAATGTCAACTTGACATAAGACATAACCTTAAATAAATTTTTGGTTTCTCGTATTTTTTACATTTCTCTACCATTTCTACTATTTTGCGACAATTGACGTTATGTGTTTGATATGAGCATTTCAGGTTATTCAGTAACATTTTGGGGATTTATGTTCTTAATAATTGCGGAATATATATATATATACAACATTCATTATTATTGCATTGAACAGAAATAAACTGTTGGTTTACCTACATGTATTATTAATTAGCGAAATTACACCGCTTGTTTTTAATTGCCAGCATGGCAGTATAAAATTCACCTGAACTTTAATGTAATAAACAAGTACTATTATCAGGCGTCAAAATTAGTATTTCCAGCCAGTGTATAGAATTTGATATTTATGGAACAGAATTTTAGCCTAACTATAACAATTATATTTCTTTCAGAATTATAAAAACCAGCATGCCACTGTTTTTTTAGTTTACTACTGTTAAATTGATAAATATATCGACAATATTGTCGATAAAATGCACCTTTGACAAGTAGGGCATTCTATTTGAATTTTGGTTTAAAATGAATTATCTATCAAAGATACATCTGATACAAACTAAGTTCTACAACGTAATTCATTAATTGATTAAAGCCTTCTCAACAAATTATTCACAAAACAAGCCATTTGCAAGTATTAAAGGATCTTTGAACACTGCGATGGCTTAACCGGTTGAAATTTGCAAACAGTAGTTAGCCGTTATTAGTTTTTTTACGGTTGGCAAAGTCTTGTCGCTGCATTAGACTGACGCAGCGCGCTACCTAATCGATCGAATGATGTTGATGAATTTGTTTGACGTTTGAAACGTCATGCTTTGACATTTGAAACGTCAGAAATATTTTACAACGGCTTCAGAAGATGTCGCTAATTGTCGACAAACTGATGCCGTCAAAAGCACAGTTTTATTGGCAATTACATGTCATCCATTTGACATAGCACATAACCTTGACGCGAAAAAGCCAAAAGTAACATTAAATAAAATATTATTTTCCCATAATATTTTTACAGTTGTCTACCAGTTATATATGTCCACCGATTGTGCAATCGGTGCACATATAAAACTGTCAAAAATATTCTGGGAAAAAAGTAATTAATTTAATGTAAATTTGTCTTGTTCTTACCAAGGCGTGGTATCAGACGGATGACACTGAAATAAAACTGTGTTTTTAGGGACATAGAATTTGTCGGTAATTTTTTTAAATATTTACGTTTGTGACAATTGACTTTCTTATGCGTTTGACATGAGCCTTTAAGGTTAAGTAATGATTTGCAACTTTTTAGGGATATTTTTTCTTGACAATTGCCGAAAAAGTTCCTATTGGGAAACAATAATTTATTTAGGGAAAATCTAACTTGTTCAGACCAAGATTACGTGCTGTGTAACGGATGACATTGAATTGACAATAAAACTGCGTTTTTTGGGGACATGAAGTTTGCTATTAGGAATATTCTTTCCTAAAGTTTTTTCAATTCTATTAAAGGCATCTTTAAATTTGGTTTTCACGAATTAAAATTGTAAATATGACAATTTAAAATTTCGATTGACAGTTGAAAAGCTTGATTCACATTGGTAAAATGTTAAGTGTACCAGTATTATGTATCCAATAATATACAAAAAATATTATGGAAAACAATATTTATATTTATTTATTATTAGTTTTTTTACTGTTGGAAGTATGGGTAAAATCATTGCCACCTTGAAATTATACTTTGAACATCCGCAAGTACCAACCATGACGTTTAACTGCAGTTTTAAATTATTTTAAATATTTGTGTTTGCGATAATTGACCTTCATATGCGTTTGATATGAGCATTTCAGGTTATGTAATATTCAGTAACATTTTGTGGATTTATGATCTTAACAATTGCCGAAAAGTTCATATTACGATAATTAGACGACGTTCATTATTATTATATTGAACCGAAAGAAAATGTTGGTATTCATTCAATACATTTATTATTAATTATCTAAATTAAAATGTTCATTTGACTGAAGTCTTTGGTTGAACGATTACACCCCTTGATATTATTACATATTATTAATGTTTTGAATTGCCAGCATGGCAGTATAAAATTCACTTGCACTTAAAGAAATAAAAATACTATCCTTAATTTTGTTGAATATATTAATGAGTGGTCCAATTTTTTCAATGATTCAGGTTGTTGCAACTAAATAAAAACTACAATTTGAACTACGTTTTAACCATTGTTAATATGTCACAATAAGTTAATATTGTAATTGTTAATATCATGTGCAATACATTTGAGCTAAGATTTTTTTCAATGATTTATATTTTGAACTAAGTTTTATTTCAATGTCGTCATGCTATTAACAATTGGAAACTACAGGGTGATCAATAATGGGCGACTTGGCAGCTCTAACAAAATATGCCTTTAGTAAATACGTGTGTTTTCACATTTGAAAACTATGTTTGTTAACGTATCGAAGATACAACGAAATCAAACTAAGCTCTACTACTCAATTAATTAATCGATTGAAAGTTTTCTCACCGAATATTTACAATGCGCAGTTTATAAATGTATTTGTAAGTCATATGGAACTTGTACATTGATCATTATGAAACGTCGACAAGGCTAAACCTGTACTAAATCTGGCAACAATACTTCATGGTCGTTCGGTTTTTGCTGCTTTCTCTGCACTGTTTCTTAACGTCTAAAACGTCTTAACGTCCGGGAATTTTCAACATGAAGTTGTCCGAAGCCGGCGTGAACCAATCAGACTGTCGGGGCGATGTATTTACTGTACATAAAGACGTTTACCTTATGTATGGGTGAAATCGCACCTGTGCAAATGCACATCCGTAAAGAAAAATTGCCCAAACTGTAAAGAAGACGCACTTTGACGCGGCGCTCAATGTGTATTTGGCGGAAGGCACGTTTGACGTTTGAAATGTCACAACACGACTATCGGCAAATCCACGTTGCGTTACCATGGATTATCAAGGACGTGTAATCGGCTCCGCCTTTTATTTGCTACGCGAAATAGATCGACAGTGCAGACTTTTGGTTCATTGACGATTGCGACGGACGGCATCGGTCGTGGCGAAACGAACCACAATCAACTGCGGGCCTCCATTGTCAATCGCAAATGGCCCGCCCGTAGTCCAAAAACGCCACCGCCGCAGCGCCGCGGGCCGGAAAACGAACGCCCGTTTTACGTCAAATTTTCGAACGTGACGTTTATCAGACGGGCCGACCGCGCCCCGACCAATCGCAAGGCCGGATTACACTTTTCTCATGAGCGAAAAATCTCTTATCATTCCTAGATATACAGTCAACTAGGAAACTAAGTTTTTGTGAAAGCGTAGTACGTTTGCGGCAGTTTTTACCAATGGTTCTTTTCATTTCCATCAGCTGTGTCTGTGCAAAATTTCAACTTCATAGGTTCACGCGTATCGGAGGCAGTGCCGCCATTTTCGGTCAAAATGACAGTCATTTTGTCATATTTTATTGTCCAATGTTCCCACTATGTGAATAAAACGATACACTAAATTTTAGCCTAAGCGAAGCACATGTTTCTGAGGGAGAATACTGCAATATTGTTGAACTAAGTTAATGAGTAGACATTTGCATGTTCCAATCAAAGACATGAGAACTGTTTTATGTAACGTTTTGTTATAATTCAATTAGATTTATATACATTATGCTGATGGTTTTAGAAAAAAAAAATTTCTTTGCAGTTGTTGGCGACAATTTTAAACTATTGTTAATTTGAACTAAGTTTTATTCATTAAAATCATCTAATTAAATCATAATTATCATGTCGTCATATGGTACACGCGCGCAGAAATCTATTGTATTCAAAATACACTAAATTATATATATTATATAAATTAACTAAATTATGTGCTTCACAGTCAACTTTCAACAGTTCTGTTGCAAAATTTATTATTATATTTGTTTTTGTTTGTCTCCACTTATAATTCATTAGAGCAAAATTTACAGTTGACAAAATTCTCTTGATATTTAAAGAACATATTCTTGTTGACTGTATTAAAACTAAAAGTAAGGGTAATAACCCAGAAACAATATTGTCTAGCGATCCACCAGTTAGTCGTCATGGACCTGTTTTAATTAATGTTCACTGCACCATTGAGGTGTAAGATTCGACTATCTTTCGTGTAGATTTTAAATTTTGCTGTCAGATTTGACAAGATTTAATTTAAAAGTTTTGTTGAACTTATAATTGGTCAGTTTATTGGACACATTGTTCTACTGAAGAAGAAACATTGTTTGCGAAAATAAATAACTGGTACACATAAAATTGTCAATATGAGTCAAGCTTCTCAACGGCCAATCAAAATGTTAAATTGTCAGGTGGACAATTTTAATTGGTGAAAACAAAATTTAAAAACGCCTTTAACAGAATTACAAAAACATATTTAAAACGACAACATCCTTAAGTGCTGTAGAACTGCATGTTGATACCAGCAGAATTTGTTGAGAATTCAATATAATACATTTGACATAGCACCTAACCTTTGCGCGAACATTATAGTATATTATGTAACAAGCACAAAATGATGCACATTTTTTGCGACACGAGCCGAAGGCGAGTGTTGCAATTCAAACGAGTGGAAAATTGCTTTTTTGTGCAAGTTGCATACTATACTTTTTTTACGACAACGAAAATTATAAAAATAGATACAAATAAATATGCGAATATTTTATTTATTGCTTTGGATCCATGAAAAAACGAAATTACCTAATCATTAGCAGAGCCTGGACAGCTGTGCCCAACCAATGGAGTAGAAGAACTATGAAATAACTTCCTACCTAAGTATATATTTTATTTATTAAAGGTAAATGTGCAATTATTGAAAATCATTTTTGGAGAATTTGTTGCAATAAATTCAGTGTTATTAAATTCTTTGCTTCTGTTATATTTGGAGGTGTCAATTTCAAGTCACTATCACTATCACTTTCCATATTAATTATCTGATTTCTTGGAAATAACTACGAAATTATTTGTAATGCACAAACTGATAACATTTGTCGTTTGACGTTATATTCTGTAAGCCACCTTACTTCTTGACCGTACATGAAAGATTTCATATTGCATTTGTTGCCTAGCAACTTGCCTAGCGACCGATGTAAAATGAAATTCAGTACAAAATGTAGCTTCTTATGATTCAATTTACACTCTTGATATGAACATTTTTCGATGTTGTAGAAAAAATAAGTTATTGTTTTCCCGCATTTTTTACAGCTTTCTACCAGTTATTTGTCAACTGATTATACAATCAGTGCACATAGGAAACTGTAAAAAGAAGTTGTGAAAACTCAATAATTTATTTAGCGTAAATATGTCTTATTCGCGTCAAGGTGATGTGCTGTCAAACGGATGACATTAAATTGTCAAGACGACTGGAGGCATGAATTCGTATGTAATTCTCTCCTCAAGCTGTTGTAAAATATGTGTTTGATAAAATTGAAGTATATCTGCTTTATATGTCCACCGATCGTACATATAAAATTAAAATATATCTATTTTATGGATAGTATTACTTCTCCAAGGTTATCAAAGTGTTCATGTTTGTATAGAGTACAGTGCAGCGCAATAATTCTACACATTATAATATTTGTTTTACATTTAAAAACTAATAATCTAAATAAATATTAACCAAACATATTTAACAATTTGCCGAACGTAACTGACAGAAGTTTTTTTTTAGATATTTATATTTTACAATCGACGCTCTTATGCATTTGACCTGAGCACTGTTCTAACAATTTCTCAAAAATAGAAACATTTTTCCCATCATTGAATTTTTGAATTATGTTTTAGTTCAAATGCGCCATATTACGTCAACAATTTGAAATTACCATTAATTGTTTTTTGCAATTTTAGCAATTTTCACCTTCGAGCTAAGAACTCAATTGCTGTATTTGCATTTTATTACAATTAGTTTCATTATTGTCAATTGGCAGTACTCGTTCAGTTCCTTTGGATAACTTTCGGTGCTCAATTGAAAAATTTCAGTGGATATAATTGCCTTGTAAAAAATTCACATACACTAAAAATCAAGTAATACGGGCTTTGTATTTTTGCTGCTGTGCAAAAGAAGACTTTTTCAATAGGGTATGAAAACGCAATGGCAACTGTGCCAGCGACAGCATTCGTTAAAATTTAGTCGATTAGCATAACTGAGTAACTGACAATGTCGTTATGGCGTGATTGGTTTTTAAGGTTATGTTAATAATCATAATTGTAAATAAGGTATTATGTGCCTGCAAGTTTTACACATTTAATAACGTGAATTAAAAATGTAAAAATTGAAGCAAGCGTTGGAAATGTGTAAACTGCTGCTTGTAAGCAAATTGAACACTATTGCATTACACTATTACTAAAATTGCATGCTGCAGTTCTATGCAAATTGTTTCATGGGATTCCGAAACACATGCATGGAAATAAAAAGCAGCCCAGAAGCTTTTGATTTTCTCCTGTGCAAATTCGTAATTTGATCGAGGTTATAAAGCAATACAACAAACGATCTGCGACTTTTTATGGAATTAATTTTTCAGGATTTTACGTTAGAATTTGTGTGGAAGTTAAGTGTTAATTTTCACTTATTACATGATGTACGAAACGAGATGATTCATTGAACAATTTGTTAATATTTGTAGACATCGACAACAGCGACATGAACGGTAGATTTGCAATACTTCACGATATCACATACAGTTTGAAACCTTTCAGTTATGCTATGCCAATGTACCATTTGTCTTATCTGTACGTTTCGATAAAATGATCGTGGGTCCGTCGATTGCTGAGTGTATCTAATTTGACATTTTCAATTCGCAATCCGCTGCGCTGCGGAAAGTAAGTCATTACAATAAATGTGCCCAATAATAAAACGCATTTTTTAAAATAAAGCGTATTCATGGAGACTTGTTTTTGTGTTTAATTTGATATGTATGACATGACAAAATAAAACTTGAAAACTGTGAACTTGAATGTCGACAAAAAATATATAGAATGAAATTATGAGAAAACGTGTTTCCGATTCCAGTTTAGACCGATCAAAGAACGTGTTTGCTAGGTGAAACGTCATATTAACTGTATTGTATACTTACACAGAAAACAAGTAGATTTAGTCAGTGAAATATTGTTATAAATTATTCAATATACACGTGCAAAATTCAGTCCAATCTTGTGTTCCAAAGTCACGAATATGCCATAACATAGTAGGATCGTTAATTGCTGACGAACTATATGACGGCAAAAGCATAGTTTTATTGGCGATTGTGTTTTTCATAATCCATATCCACCGATTGTACCGATTGCTGCCAGGGGCAATAAATCGTAGCTAATCGAGACCACTACACATTCCAAAACTGGAGTCAATATCCACTTTTGCATATGATATACGCGTTTGACGTTTAAAATGTCACGTACACAACTTGTACTTTTTCACGATTGAAAACTATGTTCATTAATGTATCGAGGATACAAAGAACTCAAGCTATTGTGCTATGCTAGTGTATTTGTAAGTCATATGGAACTGGCACATTATCACTATGAAACGTCGACAAGGCTAAACCTGTACTTAATCTGCCAACAACACTTGATGGTCGTTCCTTTTTTGCTGCTTTCTCTGCACGGTTTCAATAAATCCCTAGCAAATTTAAAAACTTACGTTTAACGTCCGCGAATTTCGAACGTGACGTTTAACAGCATTGTCTGAAAGCGGTGAACCAATGAATTTGAACGGTACATAAAGTCGTTACCTTATGCACGCGTGAAATCGCGCCTGTTCGAGTGCAAATACACATCCATAAAGAAAATTTGCCAAAAACTGCGAAGAATGTGCACTTTCGACGCTGCGCTCAATGAATCTTTGGCGGAACGCAAGTTTGACGTTTGAAATGTCACGACACGACCATCGCCAAACACATACCGCGTTACCATGGATCGGCGCATATGCGTACGCGCCCCGCCTCTTATTTGCTTCGCGAAATCGTTCGAAAGTGCCGACTTTCGGTTCATTGACGGTGCCGATTTAGCACGTCGGACGTGGCGAAACGAACCGCAATCGACCGCGGACACCCATCGCCCATCGCAAACGGCCCGCGCGAAGTCCCGGAACGCCGCCGTCGCGGCGTCGCGGGCCGGCGCGCGAACGCCCGTTTACGTCAAATTTTCGAACCCGACGTCGATCTGACGGACCGCCGCGTTCCGAAACGCGAAAATCGCGCCGGGACCAATCGCATGGCCGAACTCCACACTGTCAAACACTGTCAAAAAAGACGCTATCATTCCTATATATAGAGGCGACTAGGTAGCTAAGTTTGTGAAAGGGTTGTCCGTTTGCGGCAGTTTTTTCCAATGATGCAAGTAATTGTGTCAGTTTTGTATGTGCAAAATTTCAACTTGTAAGGTTCACACGTTCGCGAGATAGAGTGGCGCCATCTTGCGCCAAGATGACGAGCGTTTTGTCATAGTTTATTGTTCAATGTTCTCACTATGTCAATAAAAAATTACACTAAATTTTAGCCTAAGCGAAGCATGTGATTCTGAGAGAGAATACCGCAATGTGAATTAAGCTTCTCAATGACAACGTAAGTTATTGCTGATGACCTGCACGTCGTCAAAAGCGCAGTTTTATTGGAAATTCAATGTCATCAACTTGACATAGAACATAACCTTAAATAAATTATTATTTTCCCGCCATTTTTTTTACAGTTTTATACCTATTGTATGTTCACGTATAAAATTGGGAATATTGTGGGAATATTGTGTCTCACGGATGACATTGAATTGCCAATAAAAATGTATTTTTAGGGACATGCAGTGCATTGCACTCCTCAAGTCACAGGACATGAAATTGTCAATAGACTATGTTTTTGTGACATGAAGTTTTTCAGCAATTAGGGATATTCTCGCGTCAAGTTTTTCCAATACTGTTAAAGGTAACTTTAAATTTGCTTTGCACGAATTAAAGTTGTCATTTGACAATTAACAATTATTTAATTAACAAAAATAAATTTTTATCTATCAACGCTACGTCTGATTAATTCTATAACGTAATTGATTAAAGCCGTCTCACCTAATTAATCACAAAATATGCAATTTGCAAGTATTAAATGATCTTGGAATGCTGATAATGACTGGTTGAAATTTGCAGTTAGCCATTATTAGTTTTTTTGCGGTTGACAAAAACTTGTCGCCGCGTTAGTGACGCAGCGCGCGAACTAATCGATCGACCAGATTAATGAATTTGTTTGACGTTGGCGACGTCGCGCCTTGACGTTTGAAACGTCAGAAATATTTTACAACGGCTTCAGGAGATGTCACTAATTGCCGACCAACATCTTATCGTCAAAATTACAAGTTTATTGGCAACTAAATGTCATCCATTTGACATAGCACATAACCTTGACGCGAACATTATTGTTTTTTACAATTTTCTAACATTTATATGTGAACTGATTGTATAATCTTTCCATATAACTATGAAACTCTCCAAAAATATCCTGGGAAAACAATAATTTATTTAGTGTAAATCTGTCTTGTTCACGTCAAAGTTTTGTGCTGTGAAGCGGATGACAATAAATTGCCTACATATCTGCGACATGAATTTCGTAAGCAATTCACTCCCCAAGCGTTGTAAAATATGTTTATGTATATCTATTTTATATGTCTACCGATTGTACATATAAAATTAAAATATACCTATTTTATGAAAACTATTATTTCTACAAGGTTATCAAAGTACACATACTCTACAGAGATCATTATTTCCAGTGCAAGAATTCTACAGATTATATATTTGATCGTGTTTTACATTTAACAACGCCTATAAATAAAAGTTAACCAAACGCATTTAATAGTTTGCCAAACGTAACTGACATTAAGCAAACGATTGCATCGATTCTTTTTTAAATGTTGTCAAAGATTGGTTGTAGCTGTTCTTCCGTTATTGTTTGCGCAGCACCTTCTATCACGTCTTTTAATTCATCAAGTGTGTATAATCGATTGTGATGAATTGTATTTTTAAAATAACCAAATAGAAAATAATCCTGGCAATCTTGCTGGAAACATAACTTCAATGAACCGACATGTTTGAGCAGTGGGGATATCATGTTGAAAATAACCTGTTGTGCAGTAGCTCATCATAGTGTAGTTGTTCTATAAAAAATTACAACATATTACGATAACGTTCGGCATTAACGATATCGGTGAAGAAAATTGGCCCAATAATTTTCTACTGGATACTGCAATCCATACTCCAACTTTCAATGGATGCCTGTTGAAATACGCCATGGTTTCCTGCACTCCAAATACGTCCTAATTAATTAATCGAATTAAGTTTTAAGTAGTCACATCTGTCGCAGTTTTTTATCAGTAATTTAATTTAACTTCAAAAGTGTTACATATTAACAATTGGAAACTATATTAATTTGAACTAAGTTTTTCTTTTTTAGAAATGTGTGAATTTTCAAGCTTGCATCAAATGACAGTGCGATAGCTATATTTGCGTTTTGTTACCATTACTTTTGTTATTTTCAGTCAACTTCGTGGCTCATTTAGTCCACACACGCGTATTCATAAATTGATAAATTCAATTATTGTAAAAAGAATACTATTTGAATAAATTTTTATCTATCAAAGCTCCATCTGATTGAAAGTTCGACCACCCAGTTTGTTATAATTAATCAAATTTTCTTCACCAAATTAACCACAAATCATGTAATTTGCGAGTACAAAATTATCTCGGAACGCCGACATAGATTGAAATTTGCAAATAATACTTGGCCATTATTAGTTTTTTGCCGTTGGCAGATTCCGCAAAATCTTGCAACATGAAAAACGTCCGGGAATGCCAACCGTGATATTTAAAGTGTTTACCTTTGTGACAATTAATTTTATTACGATTCGATTGACATAATCATTTAAGGTTAAGTAATGAGTTGTAACTTTTTAGGGATATTTGTTCTTAAAATATTTGTAGGAAAACAATAACGTAATTGGCGAAAATCTGTCATGTTCGCGTCAAGGTTATGTGCTGTCAAACGGATGACATTGCCGCCATATCTGACGTGAAGTTCGTAAGCAATTCTCTCCCCAAGCCGTTGTAAAATGTGATTTTGACAAACTTGAAGTATATCTGTTTTATATGTCCACCAATTGTACATATTAAAATAAAATATATCTATTATATGAAAAATATTACTTCTCCAATGTTATCAAAGTGCACATGTTCTATAGAGTACGCTATTTGCAGTGCAATAATTCTACAGATTATACTATTTGATCGCGTTTTGCATTTAAAACTAAGTCTCTATGTGTCTAAATGTGCGTTTCGACATTTGACGTATACTATTTGTACGTTTCCTACTTTTCACAATTCTGTTTGTTAATGCATCGAAGATACAACGAATTCAAACTAAGCTCTATTACCTAATTAATCAATTGATCACTCTCCGAATATTTACAATGTGGAATTTGTACGTATATTTGTAAGTTATATGGAACTTGTACATAGGCAATTATGTATCTGTAACTGACAACGTTGTCCGACGGCGGCGTAAACCAATTAAACGGCCGGTCGGTGATTCTGAACTATACAGAAAGACGTCTAATCTTACCTGATTGAGTGCACATAAACATCCATAAATAACAACTGCCGAAACTACATATAAAGATGATCTTTGAAAAAGGCGTCTTGGGCAGAACACACGTTTGACATTTGAAATGTCACAACACATGCACGTACACAATTCCGTCCAATGTTTGTATTCCCAAGACACGGATATGCCTGAAAAAACGTACCTGACCGATTCCACATGTGTATATTCTCAAACTCTAATGAACACACACTTCTTATAATCTGTTATATGTCGTCGAACTCATTTGACATTTGCACCATATCAGCACCGCGGGAGGGGTCTCTGTGGCATAAATGGCCGCGAATCGGGCCTGAACGCCTATTGCTAAACTCGCCTTGTCCAAACTACACTCGAAAACGACGCCGACGCAAGTTTAAAGTACGAATCTTGCAGGTTACGTTTTGACGTTTAATCGAGTTTAAATATGCGTCCACAAACTTGTATCGCTCACCGTAAAGGAAATGTACTTGTAATTTCGAATGTATCATCGATAACCGGCTCGTTTCACATTTGTAATTACCTGCGGGAAGCCTGCACTGCTGTTTCATCGGCCGATATGCGTTGGCCGATAGATTGAATGTACGTACTTTGCACCTTCGATGACTTCACCGTCAGGGATCCAAGTGCCCGCGAATCGGTCCCGAACACCTATTTCTAAACGCACTTTGTTCAAACTACGCTCGAAAACGATGCAGACACGAGTTCAAGTGCGAATTTTGCAGGTTACGTTTTTGACATTTAATTTCCGGAAGTCGCCATTAGACGATTCTGTTCGGCCAATCGTAGCGTTCTGCGCCGTAATTCGAACTTTTCGCGCGCAAAATCGGACCAACGCGCTTCGCGCGTTAGACCGGCGACCAATGGAATCCTCAAGTCCAGCATTTTTAACCGTCAGTTGCGTACGGATGAGAGACGTTATCGTGTGGTTATATGCAAGTTGACTAGGTAACTAAGTTTGTGAAAGGGTGGTCCGTTGGCGGCGGTTTTTTCCAATGATGCAAGTAATTGTGTCAGATTTGTATGTGCAAAATTTCAACTTGTAACGTTCACGCGTTCTCGAGATATAGTGGCGCCATCTTATGTCAAGATGACGTGCGTTTTGTCATAGTTTATTGTTCAACGTTAACTATGTCAATAAAAAATTACACTAAATTTTAGCGTAAGCGAAGCGTCTGTTTCCGAGAGAGAATACCGCAATGTGAATCAAGCTTTTCAATTGTCAAATTGACAATGTTAATTCGTGAAAACAAAATTATAATATACCTTTAATATAATTGCAGCAACATATTTTACAATGACAACGTAAGTTATTGCAGATCTATTGGAAATTCAATGTCATCAACTTTACATAGAACATAACCTTAAATAAATTATTGTTTTCCCGTAATGTTTACAGTTTTCTACCTACTGTATGTTCACGTATAAAATTGTCAAAAAATATTGTGAGAATATTGTGTCTAACGGATGACATTGAATTGCCAATAAAAATGTATTTTTAGGGACATACAGTTTGACAGTAATTCACTCCTCAAGCCAGATGACATGAATTTGTCAATAAACTGTGTTTTTTGGGACATGAAGTTTTTCAGCAATTAGGGATATTCTCTCCTCAAGTTTTTCCAATACTGTTAAAGGTATTTTTAAATTTGGTTTGCACCAATTAAAGTTGTCAATTTGACAATTTAACATTTTGGATGAAATGCACATTTGACAATTCTTCTAAAGAGCGGTCTATTTGAACTTTGGTTTATAAATTAATTTTTATCTGTCAAAGCTACGTGTGATTCATTCTATAACGTAATTTATTAATTGATTAAAGCCGTCTCACCTAATTAATCACAAAATACGCAATTTGCAAGTATTAAATCATCTTGGAATGCTGATAATGACTTAACTGGTTGAAATTTGCAGTTAGCCATTATTAGTTTTTTTCTGGTTGGCAAAATCTTGACGCGGCGCGCGAACTAATCGATCGACCAGATTAATGAATTTGTTTGACGTCGTGCCTTGACGTTTGAAACGTCATAAATATTTTACAACGGCTTCAGCAGATGTCACTAATTGCCGACCAACTTCTTGTCGTCAAAAGTACAAGTTTATTGGCAACTAAATGTCATCCATTTGACATAGCACATAACCTTGACGCGAACATTGTTTTTTTACAGTTTTCTACCATTTGTACCATTTGTCAACTGATTGTATAATCGGTCCATATAACTATGAAACTATCAAAAAATATCGTGGGAAAACAATAATTTATTTAGTGGAAATTTGTTTTGTTCACGTTAAAGTTTTATCAAAGTACACATATTCTACAGAGTACATTATTTCCAGTGCAATAATTCTACAGATTATATATTTGATCGTGTTTTACATTTAACAACGCCTCTAAATAAATATTAACCAAACGCATTTAATAGTTTGCCAAACGTAATTCATATTAAGCAAACAATTTAAAACTATTATTAATTTGAAATAAGTTTGAATGTGCACCACCATTGGCTATACATGCATCGATTCTTTGTTCAATGTTTTCAAAGATTGCTTGTAGCTGTTCTTCCGTTATTGTTTGCGCAGCACCTTCTATCGCGTCTTTTATTTCATCCAGTGTGTATAATCGATTGCGATGAATTGTATCTTTAAAACAACCCAATAGAAAATAATCCACAGTTGTAAGATCTGGCGATCCTGCTTCAATGAACCGACATGTTTGGGCAGTGATGATATCATCTTGAAAATAACCCAGCTCCGCAATAGCTCATCATAGTATAGTTGCTCTATAAAAATTTGCAACATATTACGATAACGTTCGGCATTAACGATATCGGTGAAGAAAATTGGCCCAATAATTTTCTACTGGATACTGCAATCCATATTCCAACTTTCAATAAATGCCTGTTGAAATACGCCATGGTTTCCTGCACCCCAAATACATCCTAACTAATTAATTGAATTAAGTTTTAAGTAGTCACATCTGTGGCAGTTTTTTTTTTATCAGTAATTTAATTTTATTTCAAACATATTACACTCTTAACAATTGGACACAATACTAATTTGAACTAAGTTTTTCTTTTTTAGACATGTGTGAATTTTCAAGCTTGCATCAAATGACAGTGCGATAGCTATATTTGCGTTTTTTTACCATTACTTTTGCTATTTTCATAACTTGATACGTTCAATTATTGTAAAAAGAAGATTATTTGAATTAATTGTTATCTATCAAAGCTCCAGCTGATTGAAACTAAGTTCGACGACCCAATTTATTATAATTAATCAATTTTTTTCTCCAAATTAACCACAAATCATGTAATTTGCAAGTACAAAATTATCTCGGAACGCTGACATAGATTGAAATTTGCAAATAATACTTGGCCATTATTAGTTTTTTGCCGCTGGCATTTTCCGCAAAATCTTGCAACATGAAAAACGTCCGGGAATGCCAACCGTGATATTTAAAGTGTTTACCGTTGTGACAATTAATTTTATTACGATTCGATTGACATAATCATTTAAGGTTAAGTAATGATTTGTAACTTTTTTGGGATATATGTTCTTAAAAATTTTGTAGGAAAACAATAAGGTAATTGGCGAAAATCTTACATGTTCACATCAAGGTTATGTGCTGTCAAACGGATGGCATTGCCGCCATATCTGACGTGAAGTTCGTAAGCAATTTTCTCCCCAAGCCGTTGTAAAATATTATTTTGACAACATTTAAGTATATCAGTTTTATATTTCCGTTTTCCGTCGCTCTTGCTGCACTTGTGTAGCTGTTTCCATAAATTCTTGGCTAATTCAAAAACGTGCATGAATTTAGAACGTGACGTTTACCTGATCGTTGTCCGAAGGCGGCCTGAATCAATTAAACGGTCTGTCCGATGAATTTGAAGTGTACAGAAAGACGTTACCTTGTACCTATCGAGTGCAAATAAACATCCATAAATAAAAACTGCCCAAACTATAAAGAAGACGCTCTTTAAGCAGGACGCTCAATGCGTCGTTTGACATTTGAAATGTCATAGCTCATACACGTACAGAATTCCATCCAGTTTTGTATACCGAAGAGACGTATATGCCATAAAACCGTACCTGATCGAATCCAGATGTGTATATTCTCAGTCTATTGAACAAACACTTCTTATAATTTGTAATGTATCGTCGAACACATTTGACATTTGCACGATATCAGCACTGCGGGCGGGGTCTCTGTGGCCTAAATGGCCGCGAATCTATTAAAACTACATGTAATTTTCTACAACCTAATTCATTAATTGATAAAGTTTTACTCGCCAAATAAGCAACAAAACACGCAATTTATAACGACGATTGTCAGTTTCTTGCTTCTTGTATCCAATTGACTCGGCAGTTTACGCAAAATCTTCGCTTATCTACGCTTCGTGTCTGCATAAATATTAACCGAACGCATTTTGAAACGTCGACTTGCGGCACGGTATTATTGGTGCCGGAAAATCGTAGCCAGTCGTGACCAAATATACATCCACAAACTTAAATCACTCACTGTAAACGAAATTCACAATAATGATGCACAATGCATCGTCGACGAACCGGCTCGTTTGACATTTGCAACTTCACAACGTGACTTGCGGGAAGCCTACACTGCTTGATAGATTTAAAGTACACCGATATTTGCATCTTTGACAGCACCCTGAGACACAGGGTCTTAAATTTCCGCGCATCGGGCTCGAATACGCATTTGTAAATGGAAAATGCCCTTGAAACTCGAAAACGACGCAATGTCCGAATTTTTTCGCCGATTCGAACACAGCCGTGGCGTGCGGCCGGAATTTGACCCTCAGCCCGCGTAATCGCGGACCAATGGGCGTCGCGCGTTCGGCCGCTTAAACCTCGTCAACCAAGTTTTTCGTCGGGTCTCCGGCGGAATTTGAACCTTCGGCGCGCAAACTCGAACCAATGCGCTTCGCGCATCTTTCCCGTCCGCCAATAAAACCCGCGAAATTCGTCGCGCAGCCGAAAACGGTCGTGGCTCCCGGTGTACTTTTGCTGTATCTGAATTTATCCTTATCGTTTGGTTATATGCGGGTGACTAGGTAACTAAGTTTGTGAAAGGGTAGTCTGTTTGCGGCAGTTTTTTCCAATGATGAAAGTAATTGTGTCAGTTTTGTATGTGCAAAATTTCAACTTGATAGGTTCACGCGTTCTCGAGATGGAATGGCGCCATCTTGTTTCAAGATGACAGGCATTTTGTCATCGTTTACTACTAAGTTAATGAGTAGATATTTGCATGTTCCAATCAAAGACATGAGATCTGCTTTAGGTAACGTTTTGTTATAAATCAATTATATTTATATACATTTTCGTTTTGTACATTTGAATTTATCTATTAATGGTTTTTAAAAAAATTACCGTTGTTTACAGTTTTAGCTACAATATGAACTAAGTTTTAATATCTACTAAGTTAACAATTTGAAACTGTAATTTGAACCTAGATGATTTAAATTTTGATGTAAGTGTAGTCATTTGCTAATGATTAACATTAAGCAAACAATTTTAAACTATTATTAATGTGAACTAAGTTTTATTCATTAAAATCACCTAATTATTATGTTTTGTGACGTCATATGGCGCATGCGCACAGAAATCAATTTACAATTACAATTATAAATTACACTTCTAAATTATGTGCTGTGCAAACAATCAATCAATTTTGACATTTTTGCACTTCATCCTTTTTTTAATATTTTTGTTTTTCTTAATTGTTTTTGATTTATAATTATTTGTTTCTTTTGTTTTGGCAATTTGTATACGTTGTTTAGCAATTTTTGTTTTTTGTTTTTTTTTTTTATATTGTTGCATACTTTTTTAATTCTCTTTCTTTTTACATTTTGACGTTTGTGACAATAGTTTCTTATACGTTTGACATGTGTATTTCAGATTATGTTATGATCAATCGCTTTTTGTCATATTTGTTGTTAATAATTGCCGAAACAGTTTCAACTAAAAAGAAACAATAGCAAATTATATTTATATTGTTTTGTATTAAACGATTAGTCGTTATACACCATGTTGCAGGAGTGCAACATTTATCCTTTGTTGTTTGAAAATCTTTTTTTTACATTTGTTATACAATCGTGTCTATTTATAATTTATTAGTGCAAAATTAGCAGTTAGCAGTTATTCTTGTTGACTATACAGTGCGTTTTATTTAAGTATGGCCATAGGGATTTACATGGTAAACATTTTACCCCATGTTAACTTTTGTTGTACAAATTTGAAACAATTTTTTGTTTATATCAATAAATCAAACATTTTTCTACAAAACGTACATTATTTGCAGGACATATGCGTGTTAGAATTCTTCATTTTCGCTTTGATATTAATCGCTTGATATTAATGACACAAATAATTAAGACAAAAGATCAACTTGGCGTAAATGTCATAATGCTTATTGACAACTAAAGGAGGAATAGGACGATTTGGATGTGCCGCAGCGAAGTTATCCACAATTTCGCGGCTTGACATGCTTTTTATGTATGCAGTTACGATTTCCACTCGTTCTTTAATATTATGAACAGACATTTTCTTAAAAAAATCACATTAACAAACTTTCGTGCGATTTTATAACCTTTAGTTGTCAATAAGCATTATGACATTTACGCCAAGTTGATCTTTTGTCTTAATTATTGGTGTCATTAATTTCAACTTTGAAAGCGAAAATAAAGAATTCTAACACGCTTATGTCTTTCAAATAATGTACATTTTGTAGAAAAATGTTTGATTTATTAATAAAAACAAAAAATTGTTTCAAATTTGAACGGCAACAAAAGTTAACGTGGGGTACAATTTTTACCATGTAAATCCCTATGGCCATACTTAAATAAAACGCACGGTATTCAAACAAAATGTTTAGTTGACCTTATTATGTCATTTTTCAGTTTATTTATGTATTAGACAGATTATGCTTTATAAGTTGTAGATGCAAACGAAAGTTTGTAAGTACGAAGCACGAACAAAGATTATTCGTAATCTTCATTTACGATCCATTTGTCCATTTATGTTGGAAATTGTAATAAAATTGTAAATATTTCAATAATAATAATACCTTCCCCTTCTCACATATTTATTAAACACTTTTAATATGTACATATTTCAACAACTATGTTGTCATCTTCAGAAAAATTATGTATCTACGATAAACAAAACAAACATAAAAATAGCAACCAACACTAACGCTATAAAATAGTAAATAAATATGAACATTACAAGTTAAAAATTGTATCTTATAGCAATTCATAAAGTGGTGACCTCGGAATCTGTCCATAATCTGAATTAATTAAATTTAATCTGTTCTTAAAAATAAAAATACTTTCAAAAGAATCTAACTGATTGTTATAAGATACATTTCTTAACAATTTTAAATTATTCAAACTTATAACATGTCCAGATTCGAATATATGTTGGGCAACACTAGATTTTTCCATTCTTCCTTTTCACGTTTCTACAAAAGGTTTTGGTAAGATTTTTAAACATCAAAATTTTAAAGTAATTTTCGTTTCGTTAAATAGTTTGAAAATGCTTTTAGGCATACCTAAAGACAAAGTCGAAGTTTTTCAAAAATCGGGAATTTATGGTATTTCTTGTAGTACATGTGATAGGATATATGTTGGACAAACGAGACGTTCTATTTTAATTCGTTTCAAAGAACATATGGCTCATTTAAAAAATAATAGAATGGAAAAATCTAGTGTTGCCCAACATATATTCGAATCTGGACATGTTATAAGTTTGAATAATTTAAAATTGTTAAGAAATGTATCTTATAACAATCAGTTAGATTCTTTTGAAAGTATTTTTATTTTTAAGAACAGATTAAATTTAATTAATTCAGATTATGGACAGATTCCGAGGTCACCACTTTATGAATTGCTATAAGATACAATTTTTAACTTCTAAGGTTCATATTTATTTACTATTTTATAGCGTTAGTGTTGGTTGCTATTTTTATGTTTGTTTTTGTTTATCGTAGATACCTAATTTTTCTGAAGATGACAACATAGTTGTTGAAATATGTACATATTAAAAGTGTTTAATAAATATGTGAGAAGGGGAAGGTATTATTATTATTGAAATATAAGAAGATCCACAGGCTCCATCATTACATTTATTAAAATTGTAAATGTTAAAAGTAACAACATTTTATTAATTCACATCATAACTACAAAAAAAAGTATAATAATCATTATATAAAAGACATTTTTATCCTCCACCGCTATCGTCCACTTAGGTCTATTCACCTCCACATCAAATATGGCTGGGTTGGGTTGGGTTCCATTTGTTCCATTTGTCCATTTATGTTGGAAATTGTAATAAAATTGTAAATGTTAAAAGTAACAACATTTTATTAATTCACATCATAACTACAAAAAAAAGTATAATAATCATTATATAAAAGACATTTTTATCCTCCACCGCTATCGCCCACTTAGGTCTATTCACCTCCACATCAAATATGGCTGTGAACAAACCATAAGTAACTCTATAATTTATTATTTTTTTAAATAACATCGTGCATGTCGACCCATGACTGTCCAACGTATCGCGGAGTATGTGATCCGCCGGCGGTTAGAACGGCACGCACGGCAGTGCTCTCATATTCGAACCGCGGCTAGCGCGTTCCAGTGCTCTCATATTCGAAACGCCGCTAGCGTGTTCTTCCCATGCGGCTTGAGGGGAAGGCCAAAAGTGGGGACGGCAGTCGAAAAGTGAGTCGGCTCGCCTTTCGTCTCGCAATCTAAAAATAGACTCGATAACGTCGACTATACGCCAAATTAAAATCGTGTCCCTCGCTTCTACAAACGCAATGAAAATTAGAAAAAAATACTACGAAAATTAAAATGAATGATGAATGCAACGCAGAATGATTGCAAGCAATATTTGTTGTTAACAATTTGATAGAAAATTTCTTAATACTCGAAAAAATCGATAAAAGACTCATTTTGTGTGCCGTTCATATTAAAAGGCAAAATATGATGTGAGATTAAGAATAGGGCGTTGGGAATTCCTAATATATAGTTGAATTTCAACAATTATCAAATTTCATGTGTCAGCTCTTGTAAATTTTTCGGTACCATTATAGATTTGAATCTACATTGGAGTTCGGATATTGATGATATATGTTCCCGATTAAATCGTGCATTCTTTGCCATTTGCAATTAAAGAAAATTTGTTTACTTACTCATTAGTAAATGTCTATTACGCGCTGGCATATTCTGTCATGTCATATAACATATTATTATGGGGACATGCCAGTGAATGTTAGCGTGTTTTTTTTAATCCAAAAGAGAATAATTAATGTGATGTTCCACCTGGGTAGGATTGATTGGTGTCGTGACATTTTTAAAAAACATTCCATACTTACGTTCATTAGTATTTATATATTTAAGCTTCTTTTACATGTTTTTTCAAATGAAAACCGCTATAATACAGTTAGTACAGACATAACACGCGCAATTGTGATAACCTTATTTGGATGGGTTTTCACGGAGTTGATTTAAAAAATCTCCTAAATATGCTGGTTGTCATTTTTAATCAATTGCATATGCATTTAAGGTCGTTGGACGACAAGGACATTTTCCGGAGAAAACTTAAGTGTTATGTCATATCAAATACATTTTATACACTCGGCGAATTTTATGCTAGTAATTAGTCATTTATTTTTATTTTGTGACGTGTACTGTATTATTTTCTTTCTCATGACTGTGGTAATCTTATTACTGTATCAATTGTATTTTAAATTTAATTTTAATTGTATACCTTGAATGTTCACATTCATGTAATGTTGGCTTACGTGAATAAATGATAATCTAATCTATTCTTGACCTACGATGGTCAGGCATTCAATGTCCGTACCATAAAGAGAGGGGAGGGCTTTGGAATAATTAAACACTGGTTTTGATCCAAGTAAAATCGAACATTTATTTGGCTCTTACATTTGGTGGAAAGCGCTGAGGCATAAAACCACCATCTTAATTAATATACAGAAAAATGTTCAAACTAAGGCCGAGTGAAAAAAGAAAAATTAATATATATATACAATGTGTTTCACTTAAGAGTGTAACACCATCATATCTATTTTATTTTCAGTCCAATTTTTGTAATTGTTTTTTCCAAACGTAGAATACTTATTGCTCTATTTACTTCCAAAAAACCAATTGTCTTCTTTAAATGCAAAGCAACCTGCGATGACAAAATAAATGGCAAAAATCAAGAAATCACTTTAGGGAAAGAAACTTTAAATCCAAAATTTCATGAAAATTAAAAATGTAAAAATTTTCCGTAAATACTTATTATTAGCGGCGCCGAAAATTGTATGCTGTGAAATTTTTTTTTGAAATAAAACCTTAACTGCCAAAGTTGTTTAAAATTGTTGTTGTTTAGGCGCAGCCACCTGTGCAAATAATATTTACCGAATTGGAATTGCTTCTGAAGAAAATTTTAACATTTTTAATTTTCATGAAATTTTGGATTTAGGGTTTTTGGGCAATTCTGAACAATTATTACTAGTAAAAATTTTCGATAAAAAAATCCCTAAACTGATTTCTTGATTTTTGCCATCGCAGGTTGCCTTGCATTTAAAGAGGACAATTTTTAGGCGTAAATAGACCAATAAGTATTCTACGTTTGGAAAAAAAATTACTAAAATTGGACTAAAAATAAAAAAGATATGATGGTTACACTCTTAAGTGAAACAACTGTATATGCATGCTTGTGCAACACCCTCCAACGCCATATAAAGACGGCCAATGTAAAGGTGAACACAGGCATGTATCAAATGAAACAATAAAACAGATCTATATAAAAAAGGGGGCGGGGGATAGTTTCAACATTGATCAAATAACTTAAAATAAAAATTAATAATAAAATAAAAGAAAAATAAAAAAATTCAATCAAGAAAGATGCAGGATCATTGTCATAAATTATTATAAATTTTGCTTAAAGTGAGAGTCAGTTTTAAAGTTTATAGCGTTAGTGTCTTTTTGTATGTGTATCATCTTCAAAACCAAACGCTTCTTATAGTTGCACTCTTTAGTTATCAAAATCAAAAATGGGTCCTGTGTTTTTAGCATGTTTGGATAAAGCAGTGTCAGTGGTTTTGTTAGATGTTGTACTGTATTTATGTGTATATAAAAAATATTAGTAATTAAAAAAAGATTTAATTTTGTCTAAATTTGCTTTTCGAAATTTTGGATGGAATAATTTAATTCCTTGATCAACAACGCTATTAAGAACACTTCTTTTATATGTTAAAGTTGTTTCGGAATCGAAGTTTATATATCTATTACAGTTAGTTTCCTTAATATACCTATTTGTGAAAATATAAAGGATGGTTGAGACCTTTACTATGTGGTAGTCCATATTAATGATGAAATAAAACAAATGACTACGTTTATACCACAAATAATTTATTGTTAAAAATATATATTACTAAAGAATATATATTCAAACAAACACTACACGACTTAAGTTTCGACTTTTTACGGTCATTGTCGAGTGAGAACAAACAAACAAGAAATTACATTTATACACAAAATTTCTCTTAAATTCGAAACTTAAGTCGTGTAGTGTTTGTTTATATATATATATTCTTTAGTAATATATATTTTTCACGATAAATTATTTGTGGTATAAACGTAGTCATTTGTTTTATTTCATCATTTATTTGTGAAAATGTTAATGTTGGTGCGTGTAATTTGTATATTCAAAAATTTTATGGTTTGTTTCTGTTTCCAGTGCAAATTGTAAACGTGGGTGATATGAATTGAAAATGTGTGTTATAGTATCTGATTTAGTAATTGGAATAACGTTGAAAACGATTAGATTTGTTATTTTCCTTATAATATTTTTTGAAATTAGTAATGATGTTTACACATTTAGACCGAATTGAATTTTGAATATCTGGTTCAATTTCATCAATTGCACTTTCAATGCAAGCGATGATATTGTCAATAGTTAAAGATTTACTAGGAATTGAAAATTTAGGACCTAAACTCTAATACTAATTTCACATTATAAGGGATGTCAAATTATCCAACCACTTTAAGGTACGGTATGTGTATTTGTTTATTAAGGATTTTTTCACTGTGTTGAAAATTTGTTCATAATAATTGTGAAATTGGTCATTAAAGAAACTATCTGCAATATTGTATATGATAAGTATGTGTAAATGTCAGAACGTAATCGAAAGATGTCATTATTCAAACTTTTAAAGAGTATTATAATATCCGAAATACAGAGATTTAACATTTGTTTTTGAAATTTAGATAGAATAGATTGATATTTAAAATCAATTTTGACCCTTCAAAAGTTTGAATAATGACAGCTTTGTCTAAAAATTTTGTAATTATATCACATTTCCTGCATCTTACCAGAAAGATGTTTCTATTTTTAAAAGTGTTTAATTCGCCGACTGACTGCTAACGTTACAAGATAGGTACAAGTCTAAGTGATTTACAGTCGAGAATTTTTACAATTTATGCTTATATAAATACGCACATAACAAAACAGTTGTATGGATAAATAATACTCATATCGAACTAGGCGGCATCATTACAACAAAACGGGCTGATAAGATGAGGGACCCATAATTTTTTGAATTTAATGAAATATTTACAATTTGCACAGCTTACAATTTTGTAGAAGCAGGTAATAGAGGAGCTTTGCGAGTACTAAATTTTCAAAGAAATTTAAAATTGAATTCATCTGCGCATAAGGAATGCTTAATTCCCTACCTAATCTGACGTAGTCCAATTCTGCGATTCGTACCGAGTCTTTAAAGCTATCGATGCTATCCTGGACTACTTCGGGGGGAATTTCATCTGCTATCACAATACCGTTCGCGAAACATTGAGCTTTATGTTCATCTTTACTAGCGTGTCGGTCTAAACTCGAAATTCCCCCTCGGCGGTTTTGTATCACATCACATATAATACATTGAAACTTATAGCAGTCCTCTGGAACGCATCGAATCCACGACTTATACCTACTGTCGGTAGTCCACGCTGTGGAAAATAGATGTGAATAGTGCCCTTTCTTTTTTTCTCTAATTCCGCGAGCCAATTCAGCGGCACCAGTTTGGTGTCGCCTAGATGCGATATGAGCGTGGAGATTTCAAGTATCCACAATTAATACGTTCTTTGGCACACTCGAATGCACCGGCTGAGAGGATTTTTTCCACGTTGACAGATCTTGCGAGCCACAAGAAACGTTCACGTTTGTCAAGCGATAGTGTTAGTGCGCTAGTCGCGATAAAAGTCGCCGGAAAGGAGTAGAAAAGAGACAGGTCGAGCCAGCTAGGTAACAGAGAAGCAGTTAGCTCATATGTCTTCAGCATCTTTGTATAAATCGCCAAATAAGAAGCAACGTGGATTAACGTTGTACGCGTCCGATGAGGAAATGCCGCAAGAATAGAGTTATGCAAATTGTGACGGAATTTTTCGGAGATTCTCATTATGTCCAAAATTTCAAAGAATTTTGGACGAATCCAAAATTTCAAAGAATTTTGGACATGAGTCCAAAATTCCAAAGAATCATTCCGCTCAAATTGCTGACATGAGTTTCGAGGGATTGTGAAAATAGTTTCGCATAGTTTAACGTAATCAATTTTTCCCAATTATTCAAAATCTTCTAAGGCTTTCCGCAATCGTTTTCAATAATAATTCTTTGAAAATTTAGTACTCGCAAAGCTCCTCTATTACCTGCTTCTACAAAATTGTAAGCTGTGCAAATTGTAAATATTTCATTAAATTCAAAAAATTATGGGTCCCTCTTCTTGTTAGCCCGTTTTGTTGTAATGACGCCGCCTAGTTCAATATGGGCATTATTTATCCATACAACTGTTGTGTTATGTGCGTATTTATATAAGTATAAATTGTAAAAATTCTCGCCTGTAAATCACTTAGAATTGTAACAATTGAGCAGTCAGTCGGCGAATTAAACACTTTTAAAATAGAAACATATTTCTGGTAAGATGCAGGAAATGTAATATAATTCTAAAATTTTTAGACAAAGCTGTCATTATTCAAACTTTTTAAGTGTCCAAATTGATTTTAAATATCTATTCTATCTAAATTTCACAAGCAATGTTAAATCTCTGTATTTCGGATATTATAATACTCTTGAAAAGTTTGAATAATGACATCTTTCGATTACGTTCTGACATTTACACATACTTATCATACAATATTGCAGATAGTATCTTTAATGACCAATTTCACAATTATGAACAAATTTTCAACAAAGTGAAAAAAATCATACACAAACTTCCTTAATAAACAAACACACACCGTACCTTAAAGTGGTTGGATAATTTGACATCCCTTATAATGTGAAATTAGTATTGAGTTTAGGTTGTAAATTTTCATTTCCTAGTAAATCTTTAACTATTGACAATATCATCGCTTGCATTGAAAGTGCAATTGATGAAATTGAATCAGATATTCAAAATTCAATTCGGTCTATTTGTGTAAACATTATTACTAATTTCAAAAAATATTATAAGGAAAATAACAAATCTAATCCAACGTTATTCCAATTACTAAATCAGATACTATAACACACATTTTCAATTCATATCACCCACGTTTACAATTCACACTGGAAACAGAAACAAACAACTCCATAAAATTTTTAAACATACAAATTACACACACAAACACTAACATTTTCACAAATAGGTATATTAAAGAAACTAACTGTCATAGATATATAAACTTCGATTCCGAAACGCCTTTAACATATAAAAGAAGTGTTGTTAATAGCCTTGTTGATCAAGGAATTAAATTATTCCATCCAAAATTTCGGAAAGCAAATTTAGGCAAAATTAAATCTTTTTTTAATTACTAATAATTTTTATATAAAATTTACAACAGCTGACACATGAAATTTGATAATTGTTGAAATTCAGTGAAATATTAGGAATTCCCAACACCCTATTGTTAATCTCACATCATATTATGCCTTTTAATATGAACAGCACGCAAAATGAGTCTTTTATCGATTTTTTCGAGTATTAAGAAATTTTCTATCAAATTGTTAACAACAAATATTGCTTGCAATCATTCTCCGTTGCATTCATCATTCATTTTAATTTTCGTAGTATTTTTTTCTCATTTTCATTGCGTTTGTAGAAGCGGTAAGCGGTGTACGTGATTTTAATTTGGCGCGAAAATTACTGCGAAACGCGAAACCTGATTGATGCTGCATAGTCGACGTTATCGCGTCTATTTTAAGATAACGAGGCGACCTCCGCCGAACTCGGTTTCGGCACAGCTCGACTGCCGTCCCCACTTTTACCACTTTTGGCCAGCGGCTTGAGGAGAAGCCGCCAGCGGCGGTTCAAATATGAGAGCACTGACGCCAGTGCTCTCATATTCGAAACGCCGCTGGCGCGTTCTCCTCAAGCCGCTGGCTAAAAGTGGTAAAAGTGGGGACGGCAGTCGACCTGTGCCGAAACAGAGTTCGGCGGAGGTCGCCTCGTTATCTTAAAATAGACGCGATAACGTCGACTATGCAACATCAATCAGGTTTCGCGTTTCGCAGTAATTTTCGCGCCAAAAATCGCGTACACCGCTTCTACAAACGCAATGAAAATGAGAAAAAAAATACTACAAAAATTAAAATGAATGATGAATGCAACGGAGAATTAACAATAGGGTGTTGGGAATTCCCAATATTTCACTGAATTTCAACAATTATCAAATTTCATGTGTCAGCTGTTGTAAATTTTATATAAAAATTATTAGTAATTAAAAAAAGATTTAATTTTGTCTAAATTTGCTTTTCGAAATTTTGGATGGAATAATTTAATTTCTTGATCAACATGGCTATTAACAACACTTCTTTTATATGTTAAAGGTGTTTCGGAATCGATTTTTATATATCTATTCAAGTTAGTTTCTTTAATATACCTATTTGTGAAAATGTTAGTGTTTGTGTGTGTAATTTGTATATTTAAAAAATGTATGGAGTTGTTTGTTTCTGTTTCCAGTGTAAATTGTAAACGTGGGTGATATGAATTGAAAATGTGTGTTATAGTATCTGATTTAGTAATTGGAATAACGTTGGAAAGGATTAGATTTGTCATTTTCCTTATAATATTTTTTGAAATTAGTAATGATATTTACACATTGAGACCGAATCGAATTTTGAATATCTGGTTCAATTTCATCAATTGCACTTTCTATGCAAGCGATGATATTGTCAATAGTTAAAGATTTACTACGAAATGAAAATTTGGGACCTAAACTCAGTACTAATTTCACATTATAAGGGATGTCAAATTATCCAACCACTTTAAGGTACGGTGTGTGTTTGTATTTGTTTATTAAGGAAGTTTGTGTATGATTTTTTCAGTGTGTTGAAAATTTGTTCATAATTGTGAAATTGGTCATTAAAGAAATTATCTGCAATATTGTATGATAAGTATGTGTAAATGTCAGAACGTAATCGAATGATGTCATTATTCAAACTTTTCAAGAGTATTATAATAAAGATTTAATATTTGTTTGTGAAATTTAGATAGAATAGATTGATATTTAAAATCAATTTTGACACTTAAAAAGTTTGAATAATGAAAGCTTTGTCTAAAAATTTTAGAATTATATTACATTTCCTGCATCTTACCAGAAAGATGTTTCTATTTTAATAGTGTTTAATTCGCCGACTGACTACTCACGTTACAAGATAGGTACAATTCTAAGTGATTTACAGTCGAGAATTTTTACAATTTATGCTTATATAAATACGCACGTAACACAACAGTTGTATGGATAAATAATACTCATATCGAACTAGGCGGCAACATTACAACAAAACGGGCTGACAAGAAGAGGGACCCATAATTTTTTTATTTAATGAAATATTTACAATTTGCAGAGCTTACAGTTTTGTAGAAGCAGGTAATAGAGGAGCTTTGCGAGTAGTAAATTTTCAAAGAATTATTATTGAAAACGATTACGGGAAGCCTTAGAAGATTTAGAATAATTGGGAAAAATTGATTACGTTAAACTATGGGAAACTATTTTCACAATCCCTCGAAACACATGAGAATGTCAGCAATTTGAGCGGAATAATTCTTTGAAATTTTGGACATAATGAGAATCTCCGGAATGCGTCGAGAAAAATTCCGTCACAATTTGCATAACTCTATTCTTGCGGCATTTCGAGGTCATAGAGAAATGCATTCAATTGTTCTAGTTTTTCTAATTTTTTAGAATTACCTTCTTCGATTATCCCTTCGGAGAAGCATGCCTGTAACGACGGCATCAAGAGGCGTAATCTCTTGATGGCGTCGTGACGCCCGAGCCACCGCGTTTTCGAATACTTAACGAATTTCAGGTTTAAGCCTTGAGAGGCATCGACGAACTCGGCTAAAATTTGCAGCTTCGGCAATGCCGTAACAACATCGAGTGTCTCTGGATCGACGTATCGCACCAAGAAGGTGAGCCAGCTTTTATTGTTCTGGGTTCCCTCATCGATAAAAATCACGAATTTAACATTCCTAAGCATCTGAATCGAACAATCCTCTTCGTAACGGCCAAGAACGTTACGTACAATTCCCGAAACCGCATTCATTTTTTGTAGAATAGCCGAATCTACCTACGAATTTTAAAATTGGATTCATCTGCGCATAAGGAATGCTTAATTCGCTACCTAATCTGACGTAGTCCAATTCAGCGATTCGTACCGAGTCTTTAAAGTTATCGATGCTATCCTGGACTACTTCGGGAGGAATTTCATCTGCTATCACAATACCGTTCGCGAAACATTGAGCTTTATGTTCATCTTTACTAGCGTGTCGGTCTAAACTCGAAATTCCCCCTCGGCAGTTTTGTATCACATCACATATAATACATTGAAACTTATAGCAGTCCTCTGGAACGCATCGAATCCACGACTTATACCTACTGTCGGTAGTCCACGCTGTGGAAAATGGATGTGAATACGGCCCTTTCTTTTTTTCTCTAATTCCGCGAGCCAATTCAGCGCCATCAGTATGGTGTCGCCTAGATGCGATATGAGCTTGGAAATTTCAAGTATCCACAATTAAAGCCTTTGTTAGCATTAATACGTTCTTTGCCACACTCGAATGCATCGGCTGAGAGGATTTTTTCCGCGTTGACAGATGTTGCGAGCCACAAGAAACGTTCACGTTTGTCAAGCGATAGTGTTAGTGCGCTAGTCGCGATAAAAGTCGCAGCAAAGAGTAGAAAAGAGACAGGTCGAGCCAGCGAGGTAACAGAGAAGCAGTTAGCTCATATGTCTTCAGCATCTTTGTATAAATCGCCAAATAAGGAGCAACGTGGATTAACGTTGTACGCGTCCGAGGAGGACAATAGAAACATCTTTCTGGTAAGATGCAGGAAATGATATAATTCCAAAATTTTTAGACAAAGCTGTCATTATTCAAACTTTTCAAGTGTCAAAATTGATTTTAAATATCAATCTATTCTATCTAAATTTCACAAACAAATGTTAAATCTCTGTATTTCGGATATTATAATACTCTTGAAAAGTTTGAATAATGACATCTTTTGATTACGTTCTGACATTTACACATACTTATCATACAATATTGCAGATAGTTTCTTTAATGACCAATTTCACAATTATGAACAAATTTTCAACACAATGAAAAAATCATACACAAACTTCCTTAATAAACAAATACAAACACACACCGTACCTTAAAGTGGTTGGATAATTTGACATCCCTTATAATGTGAAATTAGTATTAGAATTTAGGTCCTAAATTTTCAATTCCTAGTAAATCTTTAACTATTGACAATATCATCGCTTGTATTGAAAGTGCAATTGATGAAATTCGGTGTAAATGTGTAATGTGTCATTACTAATTTCAAAAAATATTGTAAGTAAAATAACAAATCTAATCGTTTTCAACGTTATTCCAATTACTAAATCAGATACTATAACACATATTTTCACTTCATATCACCCACGTTTACAATTTAGACTGGAAACAGAACCAAACAACTCCATAAAATTTTTAAATATACAAATTACACACACCAACATTTTCACAAATAGGTGTATTAAGGAAACTAACTGTAATAGATATATAACCTTCGATTCCGAAACACCTTTAACATATAAAAGAAGTGTTATTAATAGCCTTGTTAATCAAGGAATTAAATTATTCCATCCCAAATTTCGAAAAGCAAATCTGCTTTATCCAAACATGCTAAAAACACAGGAACCATTTTTGATTTTGATAACTAAACAGTGCAACTATAATAAGCGTTTGATTTTGGAGATGATACACATACAAAAAGACACTAACGCTATAAACTTTAAAACTGACTCTTTCACTTTAAGCAAAATTTATAATAATTTATGACAATGATCCTGCATCTTTCTAGATTGTATTGTTTTATTTTTCTTTTATTTTATTGTATTATTAATTTTTATTTTACGTTATTTGATCAATGTTGAAACTATCCCCCGCCCCCTTTTTATATAGATCTGTTTTATTGTTTCATTTGATACATGCCTGTGTTCACCTTTACATTGGCCGTCTTTATATGGCGTTGGAGGGTGTTGCACAAGCATATATATATATATATTTTTTTTAAAAAATTTCACTCGGCCTTAGCGTGAACATTGGTCAAATTAGTATCTAATATTTAAGATGTGTGCCCAAATGATGAGCTCTTTGTGGAGCTGGTCTTTATTGTTTCATTTGATACATGCCTGTGTTCACCTTTACATTGGCCGTCTTTATATGGCGTTGGAGGGTGTTGCGCAAGCATGTATATACAGTGTGTTTCACTTAAGAGTGTAACACCATCATATCTTTTTTATTTTTAGTCCAATTTTAGTAATTTTTTTTCCAAACGTAGAATACTTATTGCTCTATTTACGTCCAAAAATTGTCTTCTTTAAATGCAAGGCAACCTGCGATGGCAAAAATCAAGAAATCAGTTTAGGGATTTTTTTATCGAAAATTTTTACTAGTAATAATTGTTCAGAATTGCCCAAAAACCCTAAATCCAAAATTTCATGAAAATTAAAAATGTTAAAATTTTCTTCAGAAGCAATTCCAATTCGGTAAATATTATTTGCACAGGTGGCTGCGCCTAAACAACAACAATTTTAAACAACTTTGGCAGTTAAGGTTTTATTTCAAAAAAAATTTTCACAGCATACAATTTTCGGCGCCGCTAATAATAAGTATTTACGGAAAATTTTTACATTTTTAATTTTCATGAAATTTTGGATTTAAAGTTTCTTTCCCTAAAGTGATTTCTTGATTTTTGCCATTTATTTTGTCATCGCAGGTTGCTTTGCATTTAAAGAAGACAATTGATTTTTGAGAGTAAATAGAGCAATAAGTATTCTACGTTTGGAAAAAACAATTACAAAAATTGGACTGAAAATAAAATAGATATGATGGTGTTACACTCTTAAGTGAAACACATTGTATATATATTAATTTTTCTTTTTTCACTCGGCCTTAGTTTGAACATTTTTCTGTATATTAATTAAGATGGTGGTTTTATGCCTCAGCGCTTTCCACCAAATGTAAGAGCCAAATAAATGTTCGATTTTACTTGGATCAAAACCAGTGTTTAATTATTCCAAAGCCCTCCCCTCTCTTTATGGTACGGACATTGAATGCCTGACCATCGTAGGTCAAGAATAGATTAGATTATCATTTATTCACGTAAGCCAACATTACATGAATGTGAACATTCAAGGTATACAATTAAAATTAAATTTAAAATACAATTGATACAGTAATAAGATTACCACAGTCATGAGAAAGAAAATAATACAGTACACGTCACAAAATAAAAATAAATGACTAATTACTAGCATAAAATTCGCCGAGTGTATAAAATGTATTTGATATGACATAACACTTAAGTTTTCTCCGGAAAATGTCCTTGTCGTCCAACGACCTTAAATGCATATGCAATTGATTAAAAATGACAACCAGCATATTTAGGAGATTTTTTAAATCAACTCCGTGAAAACCCATCCAAATAAGGTTATCACAATTGCGCGTGTTATGTCTGTACTAACTGTATTATAGCGGTTTTCATTTGAAAAAACATGTAAAAGAAGCTTAAATATATAAATACTAATGAACGTAAGTATGGAATGTTTTTTAAAAATGTCACGACACCAATCAATCCTACCCAGGTGGAACATCACATTAATTATTCTCTTTTGGATTAAAAAAAACACGTTAACATTCACTGGCATGTCCCCATAATAATATGTTATATGACATGACAGAATATGCCAGCGCGTAATAGACATTTACTAATGAGTAAGTAAACAATTTTTCTTTAAATGCAAATGGCAAAGAATGCACGATTTAATCGGGAACATATATCATCAATATCCGAACTCCAATGTAGATTCAAATCTATAATGGTACCGAAAAATTTACAAGAGCTGACACATGAAATTTGATAATTGTTGAAATTCAACTATATATTAGGAATTCCCAACGCCCTATTCTTAATCTCACATCATATTTTGCCTTTTAATATGAACGGCACACAAAATGAGTCTTTTATCGATTTTTTCGAGTATTAAGAAATTTTCTATCAAATTGTTAACAACAAATATTGCTTGCAATCATTCTGCGTTGCATTCATCATTCATTTTAATTTTCGTAGTATTTTTTTCTAATTTTCATTGCGTTTGTAGAAGCGAGGGACACGATTTTAATTTGGCGTATAGTCGACGTTATCGAGTCTATTTTTAGATTGCGAGACGAAAGGCGAGCCGACTCACTTTTCGACTGCCGTCCCCACTTTTGGCCTTCCCCTCAAGCCGCATGGGAAGAACGCGCTAGCGGCGTTTCGAATATGAGAGCACTGACTGACGCACGGTGCAGGCGGTACCTGGGCATCATTATGGTGCACCCATCCGTCTCCTGACGGGCTTCGTGTCCATGCTTTGTAATGCTGGATGGCATGATGGTATTCGGCGAATGCCACCACCTTCCACGTGCACTCTGAAAACGTACAGCTTTATACACGCAAGTTTCAGATAACGTGAAACCAAGTTACCCATCAGCCCGATGCGGTCCAGCGAAGCGAGGTGATATCCCCTTCGCATGTCGGGACCGGCGTCGATTGCGACGTGTATGGCAAGGTAATGGTTGCCAGTGTGCATTACGGTGGTGGTCACTGTGTGCGCAATGGTGGTGCTCACTCCTCGTTCCTGGCACTCGGGACAACGTCGACACACTGTTCTGTGAAAAGACCTTTCTTCCATTTGTTCCATTTGTTCTTCGTGTACATTTCGATAAAATGATTATGGGTCGACTGCGGAGTGTACGTCTAATTTAACATTTTAATTTTGCAATCCGCTGCGCTGCGAAAAGTAAGTCATTACAATAAATGGTTGTGAATAGTAAAAGCCATTTTTTTAAATAAAGTGTATTCATGAAGACTCGTTTTGGTGTTTAATTTGATATGTATGACGTGACAAAATAAAACTTGAAAACTGTGAACTTGGATGTCAACAAAAAGAAATTTGAAGGAAAGTAGTTTATTCAAGTATATAATGAAAAACGATTGTTTGTTGCGTAAAAAGTCATGTAACCGATATTGTATACTTACACAGAAAACAAATCTTCGCAAATTGGAAAATCTACGTTTCGTGTCTGCATAAATATTAACCGAACGCATTTTGAAACGTCGACTTGCGGCACGGTATTATTGGTGCCGGAAAATCGTAGCCAGTCGAGACCAAATATATATCCACAAACTTAAATCACTCACTGTAAACGAAATTCACAATAATGATGCACAATGCATCGTCGACGAACCGGCTCGTTTGACATTTGCAACTTCACAACGTGACTTGCGGGCAGTGTTGTGAACTTCATTCAGCATTTTATCGGTAGATGTCTTCGTGACTTTTACGACAGAATTCGGTAGTTTTGAATTTTCAAACTTTTAATTTGAATGTTGATGTAAAACACCATAAATATCGAAAGTAGAAAGAAATTGGGAAGAAGAAAATGATGGTACATTTCAAACATATTTATTACAAAATTATTATAAATTATAACAAACAACGAAAGCAAGGCATAATTCAAAGAAGTAAAAAAAAAAGATAACAAAAAAATAAATATAATATACCGGGTGGAAAGTATCAAACCCGAACATAGCAGAATTGCATTGGAATATACGTTTATGCATATTCCTGCTCCCCATTTCCACCGATAAAACTTATAATGACATCAAATGAAAGAGAATAATAAACGGCGTCAATTGATACTAAAATCTTCTCTTAATACCTTATCATTAGTTTTTTACAAAGCAATTAATATTAAAAACCCAGGTGCTATAAACTATGGGCGGCCGTGCTTCTGTCGGCACAACTCAGTATTTGTCAGATTTGACAACTGCATAATTGATTTAAATTGCTTTGTAAAAAAACTAATAATAAGGTATTAAGAGATGATTTTAGTATCAATTGACGCCGTTTATTATTCTCTTTCATTTGATGTCATTATAATTTTTATCGGTGGCAATGGGGAGCAGGAATATGTATAAACGTATATTCCAATGCAATTCTGCTATGTTCGGGTTTGATACTTTCCACCCGGTATAATATAAAAATATATTTAATAAAATTAATAATACGAATTAATACGTAGATTTTAATACAGTATTTTAGTAAAAAAAAATCAGTTTTCTTGGGAATCTGGTTTAGATTCATATAAATTGGCCTTGTTTATATTATCAATAATTTTTTTATTAATATTAAAATCAAAACAATTTTGGCGACCCAAATATTCTTTAGTATATAACAACCCAGAAATAGTGTCAGTTGACAGTTTATTTCTCTGCTTTGTTTTCATTAAATTGATTGATGAAAAAATTCTTTCTACATTGGCAGAGGAGTGTGGCAAACAAAGTAAATTAAAAACAAAACTTGAAAGTGAAATGAACATTGGCGTCCCATCTCCATATGTTATTTCATTTACTTGTTGCCAAAATGCCTGAATTTCGTCAGAAAAGGTTTTAATGTTGTCGCAGTTTCGTAACAAGCGCCATTCTGTATCGACATGTTGCAAATCAGTCAAAATCAAGTGTGAAAATGCATTAACAATGTTTGAAATTGATGCAATACATCCCTCTTTTACAGTTTTCGGATCTATAAAATTAAAACTTTCCAAAATATTATTGTCCAGAGGAAAACGTTGTAAAATTTGACTGCAACTTTCTATGTAAAAGTCTAAACATCGCAACCTAAAGAAATTCAGCTGCTCATCCGTAAACTCACATTCACTTATCGTTGTAGCTACATTGGCACCAAAATATATTGTTTCTAGAGTTAAATAATTACGCGGATTTTTAAAATTTACATGCTTTATATCTCTATTTTGCAGGTAATTTCTATCTATGAAACAATCAAATATAGTTTTTAATGTATTACAAACATTTCTGTACACAATATGGAGTTTTGGACTTTCTGACTGCATTTCTTTGTTAAGATTAGTAAAAAGAGGCAATATAAAATCTAAAAACTGAAATAATAATTTTGTAACAGGGTCATTTAATTTTGACAAAATGTTTTCTGCTGCAAGTATGTCATTGCGGCTTACGGCATCGGCAAAATATAAACATAATGGACTATATTGTTCTAGTATTCTTGATACCACACTGAGTACGGATAGCCACCGTGTTTGAGCAGGGTGTAAAATTTTGTGGATTTTAACGTTACAAAAATTTTGAAAGTCTTGAAATTCTGAGATTCTTTTGGGACTGGAACCAAAATAATTATAAATGTCTCTAGTTAAGTCTTCTATGTAGCGGGGTAACTTATGACATGCATAGGATGCGCATAAGTGAAACGAGTGACAAATACACTTCATAACAAATAATGATGGAACATCAGTTTTTAGTAAAGTCATTAATGAATGGTGTTGTCCCATCATTACATTAGCCCCATCTGAAGCAAAGCCAATCAAATTTTCTTTATATGGAATTTCTCTTTCGTTAAATAAAGCAATAATATGGTTATACAAAGTGATTGCGTTTGCTTCAGAGAGTTTAATTAAACCTAAGAAGTGATCAGAAACGTTATTGTTCCAGATTGTTCTCACTACCAAGCACAGATGTTTGGCTGTGCTTCTGTCTGTAGATTCATCTACTATTAACGAAAATTTGGTGCCTCGTAGATGAGTACAGAGCGTATCCATTCGCTCTCGACCTAAGACGTTTTGAACGATTGCTGTAGTTTTCTTCCTTCCACAGGTTAAACCTTTCGCAATTTTTGAATCATGACAAATGGTTCCTATCAATTTAACTAAGTGGTCCATCATTAAAAATGGCAAATTGTGTTCGGCGACAAAAGCTGATAAGCGTATTTCACCTGGAACAAAGAAATTAAGTACATTAGAATTATTTTTATTAAATAAAATTAAACCTTTTACCTTTTTTAATATCATCTTCTAATATTCTGTTCACACTTCCTTCGGCCATAAATTATGTCAATCTTGTCTGCTGAGATATTGTTTTAATTTTCACTTGATGTATTTGGGAAATACTGTGCTTCAGCACTGCGTCTTTACCACTCGATATAATGATGTGTTTGTTACAGGGCTCACATTTGGCAAACATCGGTCCTTTTCGACTTTTCTGTAACCATCCTTTGAACACTGCTAATTTTTCCCACGCTTCTTTATATGATTGACTGTATTTCTTCTTTTTATTTCGAACCGCACTGGCACTTGTGCTTTCACAACCACTATTTTCATTTTCATCACTCATTCTCGCTTAAAAAAATCTTACTTTCGTCACTCATTAACAATATACTCAGTGGGTAATGTACAACATTCCACGCTTCAAATGGCCATAGTAATTCGCTTATTACACACGATTTTGGATAAAAATACTTTTATAACCTCAAGGTGACACATTCGGTACTTTACTGAATTTTGATTTGAACATTATAGTCCAGCGATGGTAATAGTGTAAACTGTGAACATTGGCTGTTGGTAAGACAATATACTAGAGGGCGCTGCATTTGTTTAGCGTTCGCTAGAGCCAGATTTGAAATTTCGCTACAATATTAAAAAAGTTGAGAAAAAATCTCGCTTTTCGGTAGAATAATAGCGTCAATAGGTAGATCGGTAGAAAAATTTAAAAATCGGTAGATCTACCGAAAAATCGGTAGGGTTCACAACACTGCTTGCGGGAAGCCTACACTGCTTGATAGATTTAAAGTATACCGATATTTGCATCTTTGACATCACCCTGAGACACGGGGTCTTAAATTTCCGCGCATCGGGCTCGAATACGCATTTGTAAATGGAAAATGCCATTGAAACTCGAAAACGACGCAATGTCCGAATTTTGTCGCCGATTCGAACACAGCCGTCGCGAGCGGCCAGAATTTAACCCTCAGCCCGCGTAATCGCGGACCAATGGGCGTCGCGCGTTCATCCCGTTAAACCTCGTCAATCAAGTTTTTCGTCGGGTCTCCGGTGGAATTTGAACTTTCGGCGCGCAAACTCGGACCAATGCGCTTCGCGCATTTTTCCCGTCCGCCAATAAAACCCGAAAAATTCGTCGCGCAGCCGAAAACTGTCGTGGCTGCCGGTGTACTTTTGCTGTATCTGAATTTTTCCTTATCGTTTGGTTATATACGGGTGACTAGGTAGCTAAGTTTGTGAAAGGGTGGTCCGTTTGCGGCAGTTTTTTCCAATGATGCAAGTAATTGTGTCAGTTTTGTATGTGCAAAATTTCAACATGTAAGGTTCACGTGTTCCCGAGATAGAGTGGCGCCATCTTGTGTCAAGATGACGTGCATTTTGTCATAGTTTACTGTCCAATGTTCCCACTATGTGAATAAAAAATTACACTAAATTGTAGCCTACGCGACGCATGTGTTTCTGAGATATAATACCGCACTATTGTTGAACTAAGTTAATGAGTAGACATTTGCATATTCTAATCAAATACATGAGAAGTGTTTTAAGTAACTTTTTGTTATAATTCAATTAGATTTATATACATTTTCGTTTTGTGCATTTGAATTGATCTATTAGTGGTTTAAAAACAAATTACCGCTGTTTACAATTTTGGCTACAATACGAACTAATTTTTAACATCTGCTAATGTGAGGCAACAAGTTCACAATTTGAAACCGTAATAAATTTGAACACTCAATGATTTAAATTTTCAACTAAGTTTTATGATTTGCTAATGAGTCACATTAAGCCACAATTTTTAATTTTTATTAATTTGAACTAAGTTTTACTCATTAAAATCGCCTAATTATTATGTTATGTGACGTCATATGTCAATTTTATATAAAATACACCGCTAAATTATATGCGACTGTGAAAAGCATTAGTTTTATGCTCGGCGTTGGCCATGTAAAGTCAATTTTGATATTTTTTGCAGTTTTTTCCTTCCTTTAATATTTTTGGTTAAACTTGAATTCTTGAAATTTGTTATCTCTTCTTTCTTTTGTCTTGGCATTTTTTTGTTGCAAAATCTATTTTTGTATTTGTTATAAAACCGTCTGTACTTATAATTTGTTAGTGCAAAATTTACAGTTGGCAAAATGTTCATGCAGCAGAATTACAGTAGTACATTGTACAACAAGTGTTGAAAAGGCAAGATTTCACACGAGTTTGCAGGATTGAGCCACGAGCCGAAGGCGAGTGACTTAGGCAAACGAGTGTGAAATCGACTTTTCAACACGTGTTTTACACGATACTTTTCCGACGACTACCATAACAATAAAAATCAAAAGTTTTACTTGAATATGTTCGTCAGTTTCAGAATTCACAAATGACACATGTTAAATATCAAATTTCATTGGTAACCACGATTGTACTACCAGAGTTGAAAATTCTTCAAAGTTATCAAACCAAACAACGCATTTAATAGTTTACCAAACGTGACTGGCGGAAGTTGTTTTTAAATATTTACGTTTATGACCATTGTCTTTCTCATGCTTTTGACATGAGCCTTTAAGGTTAAGTAATGATATGTAACTTTTTAGGGATATTTCTTCTTAAAAATTTCGTGGGAAAACAATAACGTAATTAGCGTAAATCTGTCTTGTTCGCGTCAAGGTTATGTGCTGTCAAACGGGTGACATTGCCAACATATCTGACGTGAAGTTGGTAAGCAATTCTCCCCCCAAACCGTTGTAATCGACGGATTTTTACATTTAAAAACTAAGCCTCTAAATACATATTAACCAAATGTATTTAACAGTTTGCCAAACGTAATATTTACATTTATGTGCGTTCTTATGCTTTTGACACGAGCCTTTAAAGTTAAGCAATGATATGTAACTTTTTAGGGATATTTGATCTTAACAATTGCCGAAAAAGTTTCTATTAAAAAAAACACAAAATTTATAATTATATTACATTCATTTATTTACATATAAGCAAATGTATGTCAAAGAAAGGGTTGTCCGAAGAAAACTTGAACCAATCAAACTGTAAAGGAGATGTTCTTTGAACAGGGAGCTCAATGCGTCGGTACCCAGCTTTGACATTTGTAATGTCACAACAGATTCACGTACACAATTCCGTCCAGATTTGTATTCTAAAGACATGTATATGCCATAAAATCATACCTGATCGAATCCAGATGTGTATATTCTCAAACTCTAATCAACACATACTTCTTATAATGTATAATGTGTCGTCGAACACGCTTGACATGTCCACCATATCAGTAACAAAAGTCGCAATTTGTTACGATGATTATTAATTTCTTGCTTATTATACACACTTGATGCATCAGTTTATATAATATATCGTAGCGAATCAAATCCACTTCACATTGCAAAACTGAATTCAACCTCCACTACTGTACGTCAAATGTGCGTTTCGACATTTGATATATACGGCTCGTATGTTTTCTGCTTTGGAAAATTCTGTTTGATAATGCATAGAAGATACAACGAATTCAAACCAAGCTCTACTACCTAATTAATCAATTGATCACTCACCGAATATTTAGAATGCGTATTTTGCATGTACATTTGTAAGTCATATGGAACTCGTTATGTAACTGTAAATGACAGGGTTCTTCGAAGGCGGCGTGAACCAACTAACGACCGGGTCGGTGAATTTGAACTGTACAGAAAGACGTCAAATTTTACCTGATCGAGTGCAAATAAACATCTATAAATAGAAACTGCCCAAACAATAAAGAAGATGTGTACAGATGAAAAGGGCATCTTGGGCGTAACACACGTTTGACATTTGAAATGTCACAACACATCCACGTACACAATTCTGTCCAGATTTGTATCCCAAAGACACGTATATGCCATAAAATCGTACCTGATCGATTCCACATGTGTATATTCTCAAACTCTAATGAACACACACTTCTTATAATGTGTAACGTTTCGTCGAATTCATTCGACATTTGCACCATATCAGCATTGCGGGTGGGGTCTCTGTGGCCTAAATGGCCGCGAATCGGGCCAGAATACCTATTTCTAAATGCGCCTTGTTCAAACTATACTCGAAAACGACGCCGCCGCGAGTTTAAGGGGCGAATTTTGCAGGCTACGTTTTGACGTTTAATCGAGTTCACATATGCGTCCACAAATTTATATCACTCACCGAAAAGGAAGTATACTTGTAATTTCGAATGAATCGTTGATGAACCGGCTCGTTTCACATTTGCAATGACTTGTGGGAAAGCTGCACTGCTATTTCATCGGCCGATATGCATTGGTTGATAAATTCAAGTACCTACTTTTGCAGCTTCGATGATGTCGCCGGCAGGGTCGCGGATGCCCGCGAATCGGTCAACACATATTTCTAAACGCACTTTGTCCAAACTACCCTCGAAAACGAATCAGACGCACGAGTTTAAAGTGGAATTTTGCAGGTTACGTTTTGACGTAAAATTTCCGGAAGTCGTACATTCGACCTGTTCGTTGGGCCAATCGGCGCCAATGGAATTTTAAAGCGTCAGATTTTTGGACTGTCAGATGACAAGACGCTATGATGTGTATAGATGCAGTTTGATACTAGGTAACTAAGTTTTATGAAAGGGTAGTCCGTTTGCCGTAGTTTTTCCAACGATGCATTTAATCGTGTCTTTTTTGTGTATGCAAAATTTCAACTTGACAGATTCACGCGTTCCCGAGATAGAGTGGCGCCATGTTGTTTCAAGATGACATGCTTTTTGTCATAGTTTATTGTCCAATGTTCCCACTATGTGAATAAAAATTACACTAATTTTTAGCCTAAGCGAAGCGCGTGTTTCTGAGAGAGAATGCCGCAATGTGAAACAAGATTCTTATCAAGCAAACCTTTAACTTGTCAAATTGACAATGTTAATTCGTGAAAACAAAATTAAAAAATACCTTAACAGAATTGCAACAACATATTTTACAGTGACAACGTAAATAATTGCTGTCGAACTGCACGTTGTCAAAAGCACAGTTTTATTGGAAATTCAATGTCAACTTGACATAAAACGCAACCTTAAATTAGTATATTATTATACAAATTTACTAAGAGGCCTTATTGTAGCACGCGTGGGTTTGGGGCACGACGAGCGAAGCCAGGAGTGCTCCAATGGAACAAGTGCTACAATGCCTCTTAGTAAACGAGTATAATATACTATTTTATCTACTTTGCGTTACTGATTTATTATAAATTCAAAATTTCGAATACAAAAAAATGTGGCATTATAACCTAGGGATGTTTACGAGTAACGATGGCGACATCGTCAAGTCATATTTGTCAGGCGGCAATGACATTTAAAATATTTAAATTCCTTTAAATTTTGTAAAAAACTACAAAAATATGGCAGAAGAGAAGGATTGAAGTTATGTTGCTTTTGTGCAAGCTTTTCGTTTTGTATGTTGCTCAAATAGCGCATTAATAATTATAATAAATTTAACACGTTTCTGAGATTGTGGTTATGTATTCGATATTTGGCGCGTGTGATTGAGCAGTGGAATGAAATGTCGCCAATCTTACAGAACAAATAGTTACCAAAAACAGTTTCATAATAGCCTCTATTATAAAACTGTTTTGAGCCCATTTCAGTATCATAATGGACCTATTGTTAACGCAAAGTAGATAAAAATTATTACTGTCTCATATTTTTTACAGATTCGTACCTTTTTTACCAATTTGTGACAAGTGACTGTATGTGTTTTATATGAGCATTTTAGGTTACTCAGTAACATTTTGGGGATTTATGTTCTTAACAATTGCGGAATATATATATATACGACATTCATTATTATTGCATTGAACCGAAATAAACTGTTGATTTACCTACATTTATTATTAATTAGCGAAATTACACCGCTTGATATATTATATGTTATTAATGTTCTTAAATGCCAGCATGGCAGTATAAAATTCACTTGAACTTTAAAGTAATAAAAATGTACTTATATCAGGGGTCAAAATTTCCAACCAATCTACAGAATTTGATATTTATAGAACAGAATTTTATCCTAACTATAACAATTATATTCTTGTTTGTTGTATTTTCTTTCAGAATTATAAAAAACAGCATGCTGTCTTTTGAGTTTACTACTGTTAAATTGATTTTCAGAAAGACATTGATTACATTTATAAAATAAAATAATATATCGACAATATTGTCGATAAAATGCATTAGGGCATTCTATTTGAATTTTGGTTTAAAATGAACTATCTATCAAAGGTACATCTGATACAAACTAAGTTCTACAACGTAATCCATTAATTGATTCACAAAACAAGCCATGTGCAAGTATTAAATGATCTTTGAACACCGTTATGGCTTAACCGGTTGAAATTTGCAAACGGTAGTTAGCCGCTATTAGATTCTTTGCGGTTGGCAAAATCTTGTCGCGCGCTAAGTAATCGATCGACCAGGTTGGTGAATTTGTTTGACGTTTGAAACGTCGTGCCTTGACATTTGAAACGTCATGCCTTGACGTTTGAAACGTCAGAAATATTTTACAACGGCTTCAGGAGATGTCACTAATTGCCGACCGTCTGTTTGTCGTAAAAGTACAAGTTTATTGGCAACTAAATGTCATCCATTTGACATAGCACATAACCTTGACGCGAACATTATTGTTTTTTTACAATTTTCTACCATTTCTATGTCAACTGATTGTATAATCGGTGCATATATTTATGAAACTCTCAAAAATATCGTGGGAAAACAATAATATATTTAGTGTAAATCTGTCTTGTTCACGTCAAAGTTTTGTGCTGTCAAGCGGATGACAATGAATTGCCTACATATCTGCGACGTGAAGTTCGTAAGCAATTCACTCCCCAAGCGTTGTAAAATATGTTTTTGACAAAATTTATGTATATCTGTTTTATATGTCTACCGATTGTACAGTTTCTACAATTCTATAGATTATATATTTGATCGTCTTTTATATTTAACAACGGCTCTAAATAAATATTAACCAAACGCATTTAATAGTTTGCCAAACGTAACTGACATTAAGCAAACAATTTTAAACTATTATATATTATAAATATAATATAATATTATAAATATTATTATACATGCATCGATTCTTTTTTCAATGTTTTCAAAGATTGCTTGTAGCTGTTCTTCCGTTATTGTTTGCGCAGCACCTTCTATCGAGTCTTTTAATTCATCCAGTGTGTATAATCGATTGTGATAAATTGTATTTTTAAAATAACCAAATAGAAAATAATCCACAGTAGTAAGATCTGGCGATCTTGCTGGAATCATAATAGGCTTCAATGAACCCACATGTATGGGCAGTGGCAATATCATGTTGAAAATAACCCAGCTCAGCAGTAGCTCATCATAGCATAGTTGTTCTATAAAAATTTGCAACATATTGCGATAACGTTCGGCAGTAACGCTATAGTTGAAGGAAATTGGCCCAATAATTTTCTACTGGATACTGCAATCCATACTCCAACTTTCAATTGATGCCTGTTGAAATACGGCATGGTTCCTTGCACTCAAAATACGTCCTAATTAATTAGCCACACGCTTATTCATAAATTGATACGTTCAATTATTGTAAAAAGAATACTATTTGAATTAATTTTTATCTATCAAAGCTCCATCTGATTGAAAGTAAGTTCGACAACCCAATTTGTTATAATTAATTAATTTTTTTCACCAAATCATGTAATTTGCATGTACAAAATTATCTCGGAACGCTGACATAGATTGAAATTTGCAAATAATACTTGGCCATTATTAGTTTTTTGCCGCTGGCATTTTCCGCAAAATCTTGCAACATGAAAAACGTCCGGGAATGCCAACCGTGATATTTAAAGTGTTTACCGTTGTGACAATTAATTTTATTACGATTCGATTGACATAATCATTTAAGGTTAAGTAATGATTTGTAACTTTTTTGGGATATATGTTCTTAAAAATTTTGTAGGAAAACAATAAGGTAATTGGCGAAAATCTTACATGTTCACATCAAGGTTATGTGCTGTCAAACGGATGGCATTGCCGCCATATCTGACGTGAAGTTCGTAAGCAATTTTCTCCCCAAGCCGTTGTAAAATATTATTTTGACAACATTTAAGTATATCAGTTTTATATTTCCGTTTTCCGTCGCTCTTGCTGCACTTGTGTAGCTGTTTCCATAAATTCTTGGCTAATTCAAAAACGTGCATGAATTTAGAACGTGACGTTTACCTGATCGTTGTCCGAAGGCGGCCTGAATCAATTAAACGGTCTGTCCGATGAATTTAAAGTGTACAGAAAGACGTTACCTTGCACCTGATCGAGTGCAAATAAACATCCATAAATAAAAACTGCCCAAACTATAAAGAAGATGCTCTTTAAACAGGGCGCTCAATGCGTCGTTTGACATTTGAAATGTCACAGCTCATACACGTACACAATTCCATCCAGTTTTGTATACCAAAGAGACGTATATGCCATAAAACCGTACCTGATCGAACCCAGATGTGTATATTCTCAAAGTCTAATGAACAAACACTTCTTATAATTTGTAATATATCGTCGAACACATTTGACATTTGCACCATATCCGCACTGCGGGCGAGGTCTCTATGGCCTAAATGGCCGCGAATCGGTCCCGAACACCTATTTCTGAACGCGCCTTGTCCAAACTACGTTCGAAAACCACGCCGATGCGACTTTAAAGTGCGAATTTCTCAGGTTACCTTTTGACGTTTAATCGAGTTTAAATATGCCTCCACAAAGTTGTATCATCCACCGTAAAGGAAATGTACTGGTAATTTCGAATGTATCATTGACGAACCGGCTCGTTTCACATTTGTAATGACTTATGTGAAGCCTGCACTGCTCTTTCATCGGCCGATGTGCGTTGCGTGGTGGATTCAAAGTACGTACTTTTGCATCTTCGATGACTTCATCGGCAGGACCCCGAATGCCCGCGAATCGGTCCCGAACACCTATTTCTAAACGCACTTTGTTTAAAGTACCCTCGAAAACGACGCCGTCGCGAGTTTAAGGTGCGAATTTTGCAGGTTAATTTTTTGACGTTTAATCCGGAAGTCCTCCATTCGACCTCTCCGTCGGACCAATCGCAGCGTTCTGCGCCGTAATTCGAACCTTTCGCGCGCAACATCGGACCAACGCGCTTCGCGCGTTAGACCGGCGACCAATGGAATCCCCAATTCCAGCATTTTTAACCGTCAGTTGCATACGGATGAGAGACGTTATAGTGTGGTTATATGTAAGTTGACTAGGTGGCAAAGTTTGGGAAAGGGTAGTCCGTTTGCGGCAGTTTTTTCCAATGATGCAAGTAATTGTGTCAGTTTTGTATCTGCAAAATTTAAACTTGTAAGGTTCACGCGTTCCCGAGATAGAGTGGCGCCGGCGCCATCTTGTGTCAAGATCACATGTATTTTGTCATAGTTTACTGTCCAATGTTCCCACAATGTGAATAAAAAATTACACTAAATTTTAGCGTAAGCGACGCACGTGTTTCTGAGATAGAATACCGCACTATTGTTGAACTAAGTTAATGAGTAGGCATTTGCATGTTCCAATCAAAGACATGAGAACTGTTTTATGTAACGTTTTGTTATAATTCAATTATATTTATATACATTTTAGATTTTTACATTTGAATTTTCATGTTAGTGCTTTTTAAAAAAATTAAAAATATTTACAGTTTTAGCTACAATATGAACTAAGTTTTAACATCTGCTAATGTGTCGCAACAAGTTAACAATTTGAAACTGTAATTTGAACTATCGACGATTTAAATTTTGAAATTTTGAAGTGTTGTCATTTGCTAATGAGTTACATTAAGCAAACAATTTTAAACTATTATTAATTTGAACTAAGTCTGATTCATTGCAATCACCTAATTTTTATGTTTTGTGGCGTCATATGGTACACGTGCGCAGAAATCATTTTGGCAAAATTCTCATTATTTTAATATAGGCAACAAGAACATATTCTTGTTGCCTATATTAAAACTAAAAGTTTGGTTGAAATTATTATTTGCCAGTTCATTTCTGTATTAGACAAATTGTTTTACTGAAGGTGAAACATTGCTTGTGAAAATAAATAACTGGTACACATAAAATTGTCAATATAATTCAAGCTTCTCAACGGTCAATCAAAATGTTAAATTCTCAAGTGGACAGTTTTAATTCATTAAAACAAAATCAAAAAACGCCTTTAACAGAATTACAAAAACATATTTAAAACAACAACATCCTTAAGTCCTCTAGAGCTGGACGTTGATAAAAGCAGAATTTGGTGGAAATTCAATGCATTTGACATAGCACCGAACCTTGGCGCGAATGTCCCCGCAATTTTTTACAATTTTCTACCAGTTATATGTCAAGTGATTGTACAATTGGTGCACATAAGAAACTGTAAAAAAGATGTTACCGAAAAACATTAATTTATTTAGCGTAAATCTATCTTGTTCGCTTCAAGGTTATGTGCTGTCAAACGGATGACATTTAATTACCAACACCTTTGCAGACAAGAAGTTCGTAAGCAATTCTCTCCCTAAGCCGGTGTAAAATATGTTTTTGACAAGATTGAAGTATATCTGTTTTATATGTCCACCAATTTTACATATAAAATTAAAATATATCTATTATATGAAAAATATTACTTCTCCAATGCTATCAAAGTGCACATGTTCTATAGAGTACACTATTTGCAGTGCAATAATTCTACAGATTCTACTATTTAATCGCGTTTTACATTTAAAACTAAGTGTCTATGTGTCTAAATGTGCGTTTTGACATTTGCCGTATACGATTTGATTGTATATTTGTAAAATCTTACCTGATTGAGTGCACATAAACATCCATAAACTGCCCAAACTACATATAAAGATGATTTTTGAAAAAGGCGTCTTGGGCAGAACACACGTTTGACATTTGAAATGTCACAACACATACACGTACACAATTCCGTCCAGTGTTGTATTCCAAAGACATGTATATGCCTTAAAACCGTACCTGACCGATTCCACATGTGTATATTCTCAAACTCTAATGAACATACCCTTCTTATAATCTGTTATAATGTGTCGTAGAACTCATTTGACGTTCGCACCATATCAGTACCGCGGGAGGAGTCTTCGTGGCCTAAATGGCCGCGAATCGGGCCCGAACGCCTATTTCTAAACTCGTCTTGTCCAAACTACGCTCGTAAACGACGCCGACGCGAGTTTAAGGTGCGAATTTTGCAGGTTAAGTTTTGACATTTAATCGAGTTTAAATATGCGTCCACAAACATGTATCGCTCACCATAAAGGAAATGTACTTGTAATTTCGAATGTATCATTGACGAACCGGCCCGTTTCACATTTGTATTGACTTGCAGGAACCCTGCACTGCTTTTTCGTCGGCCGATATGCGTTTGGTTGATTGATTCAAAGTACGTACTTTGCATCTTCGATGACTTCACCGGCAGGGCTCCAAGTGCCCGCGAATCGGTCCCGAACACCTATTTCTAAACGCACTTTGTTCAAACTACGCTCGAAAACGACGCAGACGCACGAGTTTAATGTGCGAATTTTGCAGGTTACGTTTTTGACGTTTAATTCCGGAAGTCGTCCCTTCGACCTCTGCGCCGGGCCAATCGTGGCATTCGGCGCCGTAATTCGAACCTATCGCGCGGCGTATGAATCTTGAGAATCCAACATTTTTTTCCAACAAAGACGAGACGTTATCGTGTGGTTATATACAAGTTGACTAGGTAGCTAAGTTTTATGAAAGGGTAGTCCGTTTCCCGTAGTTTTTACCAATGATCCGTTCCATTTCTTTCAGCTGTCTGTTCAAAATTTCTTGATAGGTTCACGCGTACCGGATATAGATTGTCGTCATTTTGTTTCAAGATGACATGACAGATGTCATTTTGTCATAGCTTAGTGCCCAATGTTCCCACTATGTGAATAAAACATTACACTAACACATGCGTACATGCGTAAGCGACGCACGTGTTTCTGAGAGAAATACTGGAATATTGTTGAACTAAGTTAATGAGTAGACATTTGCATGTTCCAATCAAAGACATGAGACCTATTTTATGTAACGATTTGTTATAATTCAATTTTCCTGTTAGTGGTTTTAAGAAATTACATTTGTTTGCAGTTTTGACTACGATATGAACTAAGTTTTTACATCTGCTAATGTGTCACATTAAGCAAACAATTGCTTGTAGCTGTTCTTCCGTTATTCTTTGCGCAGCACCTTTTAATTCATCCAGTGTGTATAATCGATTGTGATAAATTGCATTTTTAAAATAACCAAATAGAAAATAATCCACAGTAGTGTATCTGGCGATATTGGTGGAATCATATCATAGTCTTCAATGAACCGACATGTTTGGGCAGTGGAGATATCATGTTGAAAATAACCCAGCTCAGCAGTAGCTCATCATACTGTAGTTGATCTATAAAAATTTGCAACATATTACGATATCGTTCGGCATTACGGATATCGGTGAAGAAAATTGGCCGAATAATTTTCTTATGGATACTGCAATCCATACTACAACTTTCAATGGATGCCTGTTGAAATACGCCAGGGTTTCCTGCATTCCAAATACGTCCTAATTAATTAATTGAATTGTTTTGAGTAGTTATTTCTGTGGCATTTTTTTAACAGTTATTTAACAGTTTGAACTAAGTTTTAATTCAAAGGCGTTACACTGTTAACAATTGGAAACTATATTGATTTGAACTCCGTTTTTCTTTTTTAGAAAGGTGTGAATTATCAAGCTTGTGTCAAAAGACAGTGCGATAGCTATATTTGGGTTTTGTTACCATTACTTTTGTTGTTTCCAGTCAACTTCGTGGCTCATGAAGTCATCACACGGGTATTCATAAATTGATACGTTCAATTATTATAAAAAGAATACTATTTGAATTATTTTTTATCTATCAAAGCTCCATCTGATTGAAACTAAGTTCGACGACATAATTAGTTATAATTAATTAATTTTTTTCACTAAATTAACCACAAATCATGTAATTTGCAAGTACAAAATTATTTCGGAACGGTGACATGATTGAAATATGCAAATAATACTTGGCCATAATGAGTTTTTTGCCGTTGGCAGTTTCCGCAAAATCTTCCATCCGGAAATGCCAACCGTGATATTTAACTGACAGCAATTTAAAATATTTTAAAATATTTACGTTTGTGACAATTGACTTAATAATGCGATTGACATAATCATTTGAGGTTAAGTAATGATTTGTAACGTTTTAGGGATATTTGTTTTTAACAATTTTGTGGGAAAACAATAACTTATTTACCGTAACTCTGTCTGTTCGCGTCAAGGTTATGTGGTGTCAAACGAATGACATTGACATTGCCAACATATCCGCAGACGTGAAGTTCGTAAGCAGTTCTCTCCTCAAGCCGTTGTAAAATGTTTTTGACAAAATTTGAGTATCAGTTTCATGTCCACCGATTGTACATATAAAATTAAAATATTACTATTTTATTACTTATCCAAGGTTATCAAAGTGCATGTGTTTTACAGAGTACACTATTTGTAGTGCATTAATTCTACGTGATTCAATATTAACCAAACGAATTTCACAATTTAGATTCGGTGTGACAGATAAAAAATAATTAGTAGTTTTTTGCTGTTGGCAGTATCCGTAAAATCGCTGCTACTGATTTTTTTAATGTTTATGATTCTGATTTTACTTTCTTATGCATTTGACATAAGTATATCAGGTTATGTAATTATATTTGGGAATATATATATATATATATATATATATATATATATATATATATATATATATATATATATATATATACAATTGCCAAAAAATTTTCAACTTAAACACAATAGAAAATTATATTTATATTATCTTGCATTTATTTACTTAAGAGCAATTACATGTTACCTCCAGTTCTGTACGTTAAATGCGCTTTTGACGTATCGACATGTATGTTTGCTCCTTTTAAAAAATCTGTTTGTTAATGGATCGAAGATACAACGAATTCAAACTAAGCTCTACTACCTCATTAATCAATTGATCACTCACCGACAATTTACAATGTGGAATTTGCATGTATATTTGTCATGTGGACAATTATGTAACTCTAACTGACAGCGTTTTCCGAAGGCGGTGTGAAGCTATTAAAGGGCCGGGTTGGTGAATTTGAACTATACAGAAAGACGTCAAATGTTACCTGATCGAGTGCAAATAAACATCCATAAATAACAACTGTCCAAACTACATATAAAGATGATCTTCGAAAAGGGTATCTTTGGCAGAACACATGTTTAACATTTGAAATGTCACAACACATATATGTACACAATTCCGTCCAGTTTTGTATCCCAAAGACACGTATATGCCTTAAAATCGTACCTGATCGATTCCACATGTGTATATTCTCAAAATCTAATGAACACACACTTCTTATAATGTGTTATAATGTGTCGTCGAACTCATTTGACATTTGCACCATAACAGCACTGCGGGTGGGGTTTCTGTGGCATGAATGGCCGCGAATCGGGCCCGAACACCTATTTCTAAACGCATCTTGTCCAACCTACCCTCGAAAACGACGCCGACGGGAGTTTAAAGTACGAATTTTGCAGGTTACGTTTTGACGTTTTATCGAGTTTAAATATGCATCCACAAACTTGTATCGCTCACCGTAAAGGAAATGTACCTGCAATTTCGAATGTATCGTTGATGAACCGGCTCGTTTCACATTTGTAATGACTCGCGGGAAGCCTGCACTGCTCTTTCATCGGCCGATATGCGTTGGTCGATTGACTCAAAGTACACACTTCGCATCTTCGATTACTTCACCGGCAGGGTTCCAAATGCCCGCGAATCGGCCCCGAACACCTATTTCTAAACGCACTTTGTTCAAACTGCGCTCGAAAACGACGCACACACGAGTTCAAGCGCGAATTTTGCAGGTTACGTTTTTGACGTTTAATTTCCGGAAGTCGCCATTAGAGGACTATGTCCGGCCAATCGTAGCGTTCTGCGCCGGATTTTGAACGTTTCGCGCGAGAAATCTGACCAGCGCGCTTCGCGCGATAGACCGGCGACCAATGAAACTTGAGAATCCAGCATTTTTTTCCGTCAGTTTCAGACGGACGAGACCCGTTACGATGTGTATAGAGGCAGTTTGACTAGGTTGCTAAGTTTGTGAAAGGGTGGTCCGTTTGCCGTAGTTTTTTCCGATGATGCAAGTAATTGTATCAGTTTTGTGTGTGCAAAATTTCAGATATAGTGGCGCCATCTTGTGTCAAAATGACGTGCGTTTTGTCATAGTTTATTGTTCAACGTTCCCACTACGTCAATAAAAAATACACTAAATTTTAGCCTAAGCAAAGCATGTGTTTCTGAGAGAGAATACCGCAATGTGAATCAAGCTTCTCAATTGTCAAATTGACAATGTTAATTTGTGAAAACAAAAGTATAATTAATATACCTTTAATATAATTGCAACAACTTATTTTACAGTGACAACTTAAGTTATTGCAGATAATCTGCACGTCGTCAAAAGCGCAGTTTGATTGGAAATTCAATATCATCAACTTGACATAGAACATAACCTTAAATATATTATTGTTTTCCTGTAATATTTATACAGTTTTCTACCTCTTGTATGATCATGTATAAAATTCTCAAAAAATATTGTGGGAATATTGTGTCTAACGGATGACATTGAATTGCCAATAAAAATGTATTTTTAGGGATATGCAGTTTGTCAGTAATTCACTCCTCAAGTCACATGACATGAAATTGTCAATAAACTGTTTTTTTGTGGCATGAAGTTTTTCAGCAATTAGGGATATTATCCCCTCAAGTTTTTCCAATACTGTTAAAGGTATCTTTAAATTTGGTTTGCACAAATTAAAGTTGTCAATTTGACAATTTAAAATTTAGGTTGAAGTTGGTCGGCAATTAGTGATATCTCGTGAAGACGTTGTAACATATTTCTGACGTTTCAAACGTCAATGCGCGACGTCGCCAACGTCAAACAAATTCATTAATTTGGTCGAGAGATTTTGCCAACCCCAAAAGAACTAATAATTGGTAACTGCAAATTTCAACCAGTCATTATCAGCATTCCAAGATCATTTAATACTTACAAACTGCGTATTTTGTGATTAATTAGGTGAGACGGCTTTAATCAATTAATAAATTATGCTATAGAATAAATCAGACGTAGCTTTGATAGATAAATATTAATTCTTAAACCAAAATTCAAATAGACCGCTCTTTACAATAATTGTCAAACGTGCATTAGTTTTTTTGCGGTTGGCAAAATCTTGTAGGCGCGTTAGTGACGCGGCGCGCCAACTAATCGATCGACCAGATTAATGAATTTGTTTGACGTTGGCGACCTCGCACTTTGACGTTTCAAACGTCAGAAATTAAAATGAATCAATTAAACGGTCTGTCCGATGAATTTGAAGTGTACAAAAAGACGTTACCTTGTACCTGATCGGGTGGAAATAAAGATCCATAAATACAAACTGCCCAAACTTTAAAGAAGATGCTCTTTAAACAGGGCGCTCAATGCGTCGTTTGACATTTCAAATGTCACAATTCATACACGTATACAATTCCATCCAGTTTTGTATACCAAAGAGACGTACATATATGCCATAAAACCGTACCTGATCGAATCCAGATGTATATATTCTCAAAGTCTAATGAACAAACACTTCTTATAATTTGTAATGTATCGTCGAACATATTTGACATTTGCACCCTATCAGCACTGCAGGCGGGGTCTCTGTGGCCTAATGGCCGCGAATCGGGCCCGAACACCTATTTCTGAACGCGTCTTGTCCAAACTACGCTCGAAAACGACGACGATGCGACTTTAAAGTGCGATTTTTTCAGGTTACGTCTTGACGTTTAATCGAGTTTAAATATGCCTCCACAAAGTTGTATCACGCACCGTAAAGGATATGTACTTGAAATTTCGAATGTACCATTGACAAACCGGCTCGTTTCAAATTTGTAATGACTTGCGGGAAGCCTGGACTTCTCTTTCATCGGTCGATGTGCGTTGCGTGATGGATTCAAAGTAATTACTTTTGCATCTTCGATGACTTCACCGGCAGGACCCCGAATGCCCGCGAATCGGTCCCGAACACCTATTTCTAAACGCACTTTGTTTAAACTATCCTCGAAAACGACGCCGTCGCGAGTTAATGTGCGAATTTTGCAGGTTAATTTTTTGACGTTTAATATCCGGAAGTCCTCCATTCGACGTCTCCGTCGGGCCAATCGCAGCGTTCTGCGCCGTAATTCGAATCTTTCGCGCGAAAAATCGGACCAACGCGCTTCGCGCCTTAGACCGGCGACCAATGGAATCCTCAAGTCCAGCATTTTTAACCGTCAGTTGCGTACGGATAAGAGACGTTATCGTGTGGTTATATGTAAGTTGACTAGGTGGCTAAGTTTGTGAAAGGGTAGTCCTTTGGCGGCGGTTTTTTCCAATGATGAAAGTAATTGTGTCAGTTTTGTATGTGCAAAATTTAAACTTGGCGCCATCTTGTGTCAAGATCACATGTATTTTGTCATCGTTTATTGTCCAGTGTTCCCACTATGTGAATAAAAAATTGCACAAAATTGTAGCGTAAGCGAAGCACGTGTTTCTGAGAGAGAATACTGCAATATTCTTGAACTAAGTTAATGAGTATACATTAGTATCTTCCAATCAAAGACATGACAACTGCTTTAGGTAACGTTTTGTTATAATTCAATTAGATTTATATACATTTTCGTTTTTTACATTTGACTTTATCTATTAGTGGTTTTTAACAAATTACTGTTGTTTACAGTTTTGGCTACAATATGAACGAAGTTTTAACATCTGCTAATGTATCGCAACAAGTTAACAATTTGAAACTAATAAATATGAACTCGCAATGATTTAAATTTTGAACTAAGTGTTGTCATTTGATATTGAGTCAGAGTAAGTAAACAATTTTAAACCATTATTAATTTGAAGTTTTATTTTATTTTTATTTTATTTATTATTTATTTATTTATTTTATTTTTTATTTTATTCTTCTTTAATTTTTTATCTCTTGTTTCTTTTGGTTTTGGCATTTTTTCTGTTGCAAAATCTATTTTTGTATTTCTTATAAAACCGTCTGTACTTATAATTTAATAGTGCAAAATTTACAGTTACCAAAATGCTCATGATATTTGAGGAATATATTCTTGTTGACTATATTAAAACTAAAAGTTTTGTTAACTTATTACTTGACAGTTTATTTCTGCATTAGGCAAATTATTCTACTGAAGATGAAACATTGCTTGTGAAAGTAAATAACTGATGCACATAAAATTGTCAATATCAATCGCGCTTCTCGACGGCCTATGAAAATGTTAAATTGTCATGTGGATAATTTTAATTCGTGAAAAGAAAATTTAAAAACGCCTTTATCAGTTTTCAACCACAGTTTTTTTGGCAATTCAATGTCATCAACTTAACATAGAACGCAACCTTATCGCAAACAATACAGAATTACATTAAATAAATTATTGTTTTCCTGCATTTTTTTACCGTTTTCTACCTATTATATGTCCACTGATTGTACAAGTATTAAATAATCTTTGAACACTGTTATGGCTCAACCGATTGAAATTTGCAAATAGCAGTTAGCCGTTATTATTTTTTTTGCGGTTGGCAAAATCTTGTGAGCGCGAATTAATCGATCGACCAAGTTGATGATTTGCTTGATGGTTAAAGCATAACGTCGTGACGTTTGAAATGTCAAAAATATTTTACGACGGCTTCAGGAGATGTCGCTAATTGCCGACTAACTGCATAGATAAAATAAGAAGGTATAGAATGCAAAGCAAGCGACAAATTTTGTCCCACTAGGAATTGCACCTTCCACACGCCGTAAGATGGCGCAGATTTGCCTCGTTATTTTATAATCAAATCGAAGTTGTCTTGTACAAATAATTTGACACAAGTCTGACTTTTATAAGCTTTTTTATAAAAATAAATATAAAAATAATGCGACTGTGCAGTGTGCGTACATGTTACCGTCCCGGCGCAACTAGGCATAGATTTCCCAATCCTGGGAAATACCCGGAGCATTTTAGTGAGTGGTTGAAGCGGGCAGATAATCCTCAATTGCTCACACTGGACCGTTGGAAAGTATACAATCAGCATACTGTATGTGGTCTGCACTTTGAAAAAAAATAATTTGCTGCGGAATACCGCTATACCTACCTTAAAGATTTCCTACAGTAAGTTTAATCGTACATATTTAAAAAAAAGGTTAGCATAGAAACTTTTTTAGATCAAACGCCAAAAGACGAAATACTTGTTCTGCGTGACGAAGTGATGCCTTGCGCCGCAGACACATCATCAGTTCAAAATTTAATGTCGTGCAGTAAATCCAACGGCACTTTATTTCAGGGACAGTTTTAAATCATTGCTTATACGAGACTTTTTTGGTTCAAAATCAATAGGCACCAATTGTGAGAATACTAACATACCAGATTTGTTTAATATTAGAGAACACATTCCTTATGCCCCAAATGAAATTTCAATGGAGACCTTTAACGTGTGTAAATATATTTCAAAACTCAAAAACTTAGAACTGGAACAAAATATCCACAAAAGTATAATTGGTTACGTTTCTGGATGGGTTGGGAAAACTTTATAACATAGCAAAAATCGTTTTGGCCAACATTACTTCTTTTAAAAATGCTAAACATAATATTAATAGTGTAATTCCCCACCACGTTAAATGTTCGTTTACATGTGTCCATAAAGAAAAACTTGAAACTGAAATCATAAATAAAATTGCTAAATTAAACATATTCTCATACGCTAAAGGTTTAAATTTAATATTAAGCGGCAAAGATACGAGGTTAACGCATTATCAAAATAAAGCATATAATGAAGCTGTTGCATGTTACTAAAAAAAATTAAAATTAAAAAATCGTAAATGAAATTGTGTTGTTCTTGCCTATTTTTGAATTTAAAGATAAAATGAAATGGCATATGAAATTGCAATAATCGCAAAGTAGGCTTTGTAATTTTGAACCCACCACAAACGATAGATGGCTTCAAGCCTAAAAAATAACCTTGAGTTTGCATTCTATACCTTCTTATTTTATCTATGACTAACTGCTTGTCGTCAAAAGCACAAATTTATTGGCAACTAAATGTCGTCCATTTGACATTTGCATAACCTTGACGCGAACATTAAATAAATTATTGTTTTCTTTTACAGTTTTCTACTATTTATATGTCAACTGATTGTATAATCGATGGATATATGAAACTGTCAAACAATATTGTGGGAAAACAATAATTTATTTAGCGTAAATCTGTCTTGTTAAGGTTATGTGCCAAGCGGATGACAATGAATTGCCAGCATATCTGCGACATGAATTTCGTAAGCAATTCTCTCCCCAAGCCCTTGTAAAACAAGTTTCTGACAAAATTTATGTATATCTCTTTTATATGTCTACCGATTTACATATGAAATTAAAATATATCTATTTTATGAAAAGGTATTACTTCTTCAAGTTTATCAAAGGGCACATGAACTACAGACTACATTATTTGCAGTGCATTAATTCTACAAATTATACTATTTGATTGTGTTTTACACTTAAAAACAAAGGCTCTAAATAAATATTAGCCAAACCTATTTAATAGTTTGCCAAACGTGGAAGTTCTTTTTAAATATTTACGTTTACGACAATTGACTTTCTCTTGCTTTTGACATGAGCCTTTAAGGTTATATAATGATATGTAACTTTTTAGGGATATTTGATCTTAACAATTGCCGAAAAAGATTCCATTAGAAAAAATGTCAAAATTATAATTATATTACATTCATTTATTTACATATAAGTAAAGGTATGTCAAAAGAAGCGTTGTCTGAATACGGAATGAACCAATTAAATTGTACAGGAGCTGTTCTTTGAACAGGGAGCTCAATGCATCGTGAACTTGAACACGCAAACACACATTTGACATTTGTAATGTCATAACATATTCACGTACACAATTCCGTCCAGTTTTGTATCTCAAAGGCACGTATATGCCATAAAATCGTACCTGATCGAATCCAGATGTGTATATTCTCCAACTCTATTGAACACATATGAACTCATAATGGGTATTGTGTCGTCGAACACGCTTGACATTTGCAGTATATCAGCAACAAAACTCGCAGTTTGTAACGACGATTAATAATGTCTTGCTTGTTACACACTCGATGCATCAGTTTCTGTAATAAATCGTAGTTAATCGAATCCACTACAAATTGCAAAACTGAAGTCAACCTCCACCCTGCTCGTCAAATGCGCGTTTGATGTTTGGCGCATACGACTTGTACTTTTTCACTTTTGAAAATGTATCGAATTCAAACTAAGCTCTACTACCTAATTAATCAATTGATTGAATATTTACTCACAGAATATTTATAATGCGCAATTTGCATGTGTAAATCATATGGAACTCGTACATAGATCATTATGAAACGTCTACATGACTAAACCGATACTAAATTTTACCGCTCACGCTGCACTTTTGAAGCTGTTTAAATAAATCCTTGGGAAATTCAAAAACGTGCACGAATTTGAATGTGACCTTTACCTGAGAGCGTTGTCCTTAGGCAGCGTGAACCAATTAAATGATCCGTCCGATGAGTATGAACTGTAGAGAAAGACATTACCTTGTACCTGATCGTGAGCAAATAAACATCCAAGAAGATGGTCTTTGAACTGGGCGCTCAATGCATCGTTGGCAAAACACAAGTTTGATATTTGAAATGTCACAACTCATACTTGTACACAATTCTGTTCAGTTTTGTATTCCATGGGCACGTATATGCCATAAAATCGTACCTGATTGATTTCACATGTGTATATTCTCAAACTCTAATAAACACACACTTATAATGTGTAATGTGTCGTTAAACACATTTGACATTTGCACCATATCAGATACGTGTTTAAAGTGCGAATTTTCCAGGTTACGTTTTGACGTTTAAATTCCGGAAGTCGTCCATTCGACCTCTGCGTCGGGCCAATCGTCGGGCTAGGTACTATAATTTGAACCTTTGGCAGGGAAAATCTGCCCAACGCGCTTCGCGCGTTAGACCGGCGACCAATGAAACTTGAGAACCCAACATTTTTAACCGTCAGTTGCGTACTGACGACACACGCTAAGATGTGTATAGAGGCGGTTTGATTACTGATGGTTACATCGATGAAAATGGATACTGGGAGCACAATTTTCATTTCCAGTGACTATAATACCATCATGCTTATTCAGTAAACATGTAGGAGAATTGTCGGTAGCACTCTATTGCCCGGTTTCACAAACACTAAGCGGCCGTTAACCGCTTGTTAACGAATCGTCAAAAGTTTGACGATTCGTTAATAAGTCTTTAATCAATCGTCAAATATTTGACAATTGATTACCTATATGAACCGTTAAAAGAAAAATTACCGTTCTTTTGGATTTCACAAGTAATAACGAGTTGTTAAAGGCTTGTTAACTAATTCACCATTTGACAATCGTTTGTGAAACTGGACACGAGTCTGCTACTTTCAAAAACGGACAACCGTAGGAGGCAACTGAGAAAATGTGGTTCTGAATGACCACTGCAAGACGTTTGCCTTCAGAATCAAATGGGTAACGACTCATGAGAATGTTTGTAAAACAACACATGCGTCTCCCTAGTGTTTAGTATTATTGCCCAGTAGTTTCTTCTATAAATGATAACAATGAACAAAATCGTGAAATGTGAATGACTGATATCCTTTTTTACTTTCCGCTGCTAGGTTCACTATGCAAAAAACTATATGTACAACATATTTTGAAAGTCCTTTTTTCCCTCATTTGTTTGATTGTCGCGAGTTTCGCTCCAGTTAATCAAACAAATTCACGAGGAAAAGTATGACCTTCAAAACTAGTAGCACAAATTACGGCTACCAACAATTGGTCAGTTCAGTTATATTTAAGGAGCTATATTGAATGAAACAATATAATTGATTGACAGAGTACCATGCTCCATTTGAGTATCTGAACTTTCGTTATGATTGAACCTCTATGCTTCTTATAAATATTCAAAAGATAAAATATGAGAATTATTCAATAAATCGTTGATTGTAAATAAAATAGTATACAATCCTTGGTGGAAAGTTTCATTATGCCTTATCCATCACCTGTAATGAAATATCCCACCTCGGACGTAATATACTTATAATTGCTTTAAATATCTAAATCACTTTCTGAATTGCTATGGATGTGGTGAAATTGTAGAAAACTAAAAATTAGTTGCAGGAAAATTCCACAAGTAACAACATAAAAATATAGTAGATCGAAATTTCATTTAACGAAAATTTCTCTGCATTACATATCCAGCAGCAACAGCATATTTGAATGAACGATTTATTTTATTCAATAATATACCAATTCAATTATTTTTTTGCATTGGACAAGTACTAAACTTGACGCAAACGATAGGTTACGAAATTTTACACTGTAAACAAATTAATTCTAATTTAAAAAACCATGTACGATTAGATAATTCAGTATATTTGTTCTAACGACTTAATCACAGTTCATTCAAGCTTTATAATTGATGTTGTCATTTTAATTTCTATTATTTGTATCTGTAAATATCACTTTCAATTGTCTGCAATTGTTACAAACCAGACTTTGCAATTACGCGTATATAAATATATTCACACCATTTGGATTACGATTGATATATTATTCAATAACTTTCAACAGTAAAACTTTCTAGGTTTCCAGTTTCTTTTAGTTTAAATATATATTTACCTATTTCTTTTCCAACTAATAATATTTGAAACTTTATCTGTTTTGTATCTATACAAAGTACAAATGTCCTTGTGAAATAAAATATTGTAAATTTTAGCTATGTATGTTAATATGTGCAGAGCTGTCAACTATCGAGATTGATTTAATAATTAGGCTCCGACATCAAATTAGTTTAACCTCTTGATTTTCATGGTCGTGAATTTGAAATTCACGCGGTGAAAATTATGTTTGCAGAAAAATAAAATAAAAGATCAAGGTCCTGTTACAACATTTGATTAAAGTCTTTTTTAAATTACTTATGCAAACGTACGTACATTAACGATATGTAAATAAATTTGTATATATATATCGAGGGAAATATGTTCTTTTAATATACTCTAGCCTCTAGAGGATCACCTGAAATAAGTGTAATTAGTGGGTTTAAAGATTTCATTCATAATGTTTTCCGAACGACTGTCTAGTGTATCAGGTATCGAAATCCAATATAAAAGGTATATTTTTCATAATAAATATAAGGGTGTAATATTTTGCTGGTTAAATTTTGACTGCGTCCATATATGAAAACAGCGTTGCCTTGATATATTTATTATACAGATGCCTGCACTTGATTTGCTTCAAGGTAGCACTTAGCTGAAGTAAATACAACCAAAATTTTGCATGCATATTAGGTGGAGTTACATTCGTCAAGGCAAATTCTCGAATAAACAGTTTTATTGTATATGTTGTTATATAATATATATATATATATATAAAAAGGGGGATATTTTTCAATGGCAATTAAATCTGTTGATAAATTTTTATGGTACGAATATTTTTGTCACAATCATATGACCGAAAAGGTCGTAATAACTATCTTCCGTTCTGTTTGGACTATTGTGAACAATTACAACTACAATGAGGATTAATGCAAAAGCAGGGAAAACAAATCAAAATAAGACAGCAACATAAGTTACCTGCATTCCTAGGTTCAGGTGTTGAACTACAATGAACCCCAGATAATATAGCCCCAAATATTAACAAGCCAGGTAAGCACGATAAACCACGGAAAAATCATGAAGTAGTACTAGTAAACCAAGTAATAGTAAAAGTAATCACTGGTAATCCAGGAAAAAATGGTCTCTCATCGAAAATATATTCTTATGTATCATGGACAAGATTAAAAGAAGAGAAAACATGAGAATTAGAATAAACAAATTAAGGAAACAAAATCGGGCGAGGAAAACATGGCTTAAGGCATGAAATGCAAACGATTTGTTACACACAGACATGACGTACAACTGTTCCTAGAACCCCATAAAATAGATATTTACTTAACATCTGAAACTGATTTCACTTAACAAAACGTCATTAGATTTAAGAATTATTGTGTCTAGCATACGACGTATCCATTTGACGTTGCCTTGCAAGTAGGCAGAATAATAATCTGGATAAACAGTCAATCTTATGAAGAAAGATCAATATAAATAACAAATTCTCTTAATGTGAATGTTTCAACTAAAGGACAAACTCTCTTACAAAATTTTGGTGAACGCTTAATAATTGGTGGCGACTTTTGCGCGTTTGGTTGTCAAGATTATTGACAACCAAAAGCAGCAACTCGTATCCTGCAACCACATAATAAAAATGTGATTTCCACTCAACTGGAAAACTAGGGTATTGGCCAAAAGATCCACGAAATCCGCAGATCCGTTGGATTTGTTCATTGCTAGAATTACACACAAGGAATTACGTTAAAATCGATGAAGGCCTCGGACTACCTGGACACCGCTCATCAGTTTCAATGACGTTCAGTGATAAAATTAAATAAAAATAATCTGTACCTACTTTGGCAAACAAAACTACAGAGACCAGTTTTTTTCTTTTTCCTCTTTTACTATGACAGATCATTCATTTGAGTAACAACAAAACTTATCTACGAGATAAGAGACTTTGTGAAAATCAAGAAATCGAAATTTTCGGAATTTTTTTCTTTTTCTCTATTAGTATGACAGATCTTTCATTTGAGTAACAACAAAACTTATCTACGAGCACTTTGTGAAAATCAAAAATTGAAGTTTTCGGCATTTTTTTCTTTTTTCTTCTATTACTATGACAGATCTTTCCTTTGAGTAACAACAAAACTTACCTACGAGTACTTAGAGAAAATCAAAAAATTTAAATTTTCGTAATTTTTTTCTTTTTTCCCTTTTACTATGCCAAATCTTTCATTTGAGTAACAACAAAACCTATCTAGGAGCACTTTGCGAAAATCAAAAAAATGTCGATATTTTCGGAATTTTTTTCTTTTGTCTCTTTTTTTCCTTTAATTTCGGTGTTAGATAACGTAAAATATTTTTCGTTGTCTAAAATTATCGTGTCATTTTTCTGCTCATATCCCTCTTAGCTATCATATGGGAAATGCGAAATCTTCGACCTAATCTTCTCGTTGAAACTCCTTTTTTATCAGAATTTGTTTTTGAACTCCAGAACTCATTTTTTCTTGCAGATTCAATGAAGTTCCGAAGCATTGCATGATTCAACACTCGTGGGCGACCGGCCTTGGGAAACGGCAAACCTTCCTCACATTCCCCACTGATAAATTGTTGTCTCTGAAAGATCTTGGTTTCTATAAATGGCGAGAATGTCACCTTTGGGCATTTGGCCACCCAAATTGTAAATACCTTTCCGCAATTCTAACTTCTAGGACAGGACACTTTGTAAACACAATTGTTATACTGCAGGAGAAACTTGATATATTCTCAATATCCAGTGGTAAGTTGATTGCTTTATTTTTAATAGGAAAAAAATAATACGAAAAATGTTCCCATAGTATTGTAATAGCTGGCCGTGAATGTTTAACTGTGAGCGAGCCATTATTATTAATTTGACATTTTAACCTATACCTAACTGGTCTAACCTCACTTTTAATTTAATTAAACGTCAGTTCAATACGTTAATGCGATTAAAAGCAAAACAAACGAAAAAAAAACTTGAATGAGGAAATAATGTTTATAACAAATAATAAAGTGTGCGCCATCGACTTCAAGGCATTTGTGGACTCTTTGAACAACTGGGTTACTGATATTCGCCAACACTTGAGTATTATTATTAATTCAATCAATTTTGGCAACTATTGCCTCACGCAACTCGTCGAAGTTATTTAAGCGATGCTGGAAAATCGAGTTCTTTAAATAGGGCCACAAAAACCCGTCACACGGAGTGAGGTCGCAGGATCTTCAAGGGTAAGTTATTGCTGTATTTCGGCTGATGATTCGTCGATCAACTCGATGGCAGTTACGAAAATAAGATTCCACCACAAAAAAAATGCTTGTGACAAAATCATTCCAAATTCAAAAATAAATAAATTGTCAAAAGTTGTTACTTAAGTGACGTTTGAGTGTATGTACAACATTGTGGTTCGTTCATAGTTAAACATTCATGGCCAACTTCGACGCCAAATTTAAAAAAAACACCCGTTAGTTGTTTACATTCGATTTCCCGCACGCATGGGTTTGGAGCGCAAGGAGCGAAGCGACGAGTGCTCCAAAGGAATAAGTGCGACAAGATGTCTTGTACAACGAGTGTTAAATGCTATTTTTTTATTTCGCTTTCAATAATATATTTAATTTAATATTAAGATATAAAAAAATCATTTAGTGAGTTTTAATCTTTTAGGTTGGATATGACTGACATCCATAATATTTTGACATTTTAGTTTAAAAATACCGAATTTTCAAATTTTCGTTTTAAATATTCAAGTTCGCAGCATGGAATAACTAAATTTATACAGAGACTTGTTCGAATATATGGTTCCTTATGAAATCATACGCACGGAAGCATGAAAAACATCAACTTAATGTTGAAGCTGCTTGACTAATATTAGCATTATTGTTTTGTGTACTGTTGAAGTTGAATAAGATGGATGGATAGCGATGGGGTAAATCAATTTACATCATGTTTATAGTACCTTAAGATAATTGATAAAAACATTTGCTTGGTACACTTTTGTTAATATTAGTTGTTAAAATTAGTTGTAAGTAGTCCTGTGGTAACTTTCAGGCAAGATTCGAAAAACTCATATACTCAGTGACATATAAACTGCACCACCTGGAAGGGGTGGGAATTTTGGACCAAATTTGGCAGAAACATTGGACTAGTCTAAGGTAACAATTGATTAAAATTTGATAAAGAAAACACTTCATCTTTTTGATTTTTCTTTAATAATGTGTTGGTCCGCCCATTTCTGATACACTCATTGACCCGCCTTGGCATTGATTCCAGCAGGTGCAATGTCTTCTTGGGGTATGGCATCCCAAGCAGCCTGTACTTCAGGCGGTAGAGCTTCTATTGTCAACGGTGGGTTCGGTAGATTCCTCAATCTTCTACCCATCATGTCCCATACGTGCTCAATGGGCGACAAATCGGGAGATCTTGATGGAAAAGTGGGTCTTCCAGCCCTCGAAGATATGGAAGAACATGTGGTTCTACCACTTCGTCAATGTAGCGTCGGTCGGTCATACTGCCCCGAATGAAGAGCAAGGGTGACCTACTGCCGTAAGCAATAGCACCCCACACCATCAACCCCACAGTTCGGTCAACATGCCTCGCAATCGAAAAATCAGGATTGCGCCTTTCTCCACGTCTCCGTCTAACAGTCATCCGACCATCATGCATTCCTAAATAAAATCGCGATTCGTCACTAAAGACAACTCGATGCTACTCCAAGTTCCATTGAAGTCTTTCCGTACACCAGGCCAAACGTTCCTGGCGATGTTGAGCAGTGAGGGGTAGCACAAGATGTGGGCGGTAAGACAGCAAGCCAAAGGTTCTTATTCGACGATAAACTGTTCGCAAGCCTATCGGACGACCTTGTTCACCTAACCATTGATCAGCTATTGATCTAGTTGTAGAGAATCGGTCTCTGAAGGCCATTAGTCTTAAGCGGCGATCTTGACGCTCATTGGTTCGTCTTTGAGCCCCAGTGCCTCTTCTCCGACGTTCAACCCCATGTTCAGACCACGCTTGATAAACACTTGATGATTGGGTTTCAAATTTTAATCAACTATTTCCCTGGACTAGTCCACTATTCCTGACAAATTTGGTCCAAAAATTCCCACCCATTCTAGGTGGTGCAGTTTATATGTCACTGAGTATATATCCAATTATATCTAGCATAAAAACGTGTGGATCAATTCCAAAAACAAATTCTGACAAAAACAATCGTTATTTATGTCACTGGCAAAACATACGTATGTTAATTTATAATTGTTCATTGCTAGGCACTTTTTCAATGATTATTAGCGCAATTAAGTAAAGATATAAAAACAAAAATAATGATATATAATAATTAGAATTTGCCGCTATGTAAATACGAAATCTTATTTTAGCATAAATTTAAATAAATACTAAATAAAATAACTGTAACGTTTGGTCTTGAATTATAAACCATGACACGGCGACGCATTTCTAAGGCATCGGTGTCATAGGCAAACCAGTTCTTTTTGAAGGAACGTGATTAAGAACATAACAAACACGTGCTCAAGGCAATATAGCACGAGTTACGTCTGAAATTAAAGTTGTTGCATTCCCGAAATGGGCAAAAGTATATGTAATTTTGAACAATTTCGGCATTAGAATGTTTGATGATTCGCATATGCTTACTTGTGTATTGTCTCATTGAGGATACTCATTTATTGATCGTTCTGTTGTACTCAGTTGTACTTTATTTATAATCTCAGGATACAATAACAAAACCGCAACTATTTTTACGATTGACATTTGAACATCTGCCTATATTATGTGTTGATGTGGAACTGTAAATTAGTAATGCAATTCAATGGAACCACTTTGACTCGATATTTCGAAATGAATGATCGCTGGTTAATGAAAGATACTTCATCGAAGAAGAATGTCCCAATTATGGTATGGGGTTTTCCGTTGTTCCGATGCAGCTTCGATTGTATTATATGAAAGATTGGTAGAACGTTTAATAATTTTACGAAGCATTTCTATGTAGCAAGAAATGATTGAGTCGACTGCTTCCAGTTTTGGGTAGATAACTGTAGAAACTGGATTTTCATCAAGTTGCTAAAGTACATCTTGTTTAAGAACATAACGTGATTAAAAGGCAAACAGAACTACGGTGCCTTCTGCAGACAATATCTGTAGCAATATAAATTATTGAGTTCAAAAGAGGACATACAATTATTTTGTGGTAAGAGTGTAAAGAGCATATCATAATATGAAAGATTAATTAAGGATAAGACCATTTGGTGCATGAGTGAAAGAAATAAAATAAAAACTTCTTAAATAAATAAGTATATGGGTTGTATTTACAAACTCAACATCGTTTGGAGTATTGGACAATTGTTTCGCTATTATTTGACATCATGTTCTAGATGTTTGTTTTTAGACACACCTTTTAGATACGCTTTCGTGTGCTATGCCCTAGTAAAGTAATAATTTCTGTTATGTCAGAATCGTTAATTACATTGTGAGGAGTGGTATCTATGAAGAAATATATATGTAGAGGTTATTCAAAAAATCATTGCGTTAGAATAAGGCAACCTTTTTATTGGTTGTCTTCTGAGTTTTTGATTTATTGTTTTGTGGCCCCTTCGAACTCGCATTTAAGCGTTTTATTTATAGTCACTTTTCCATCATTAAAAATACTTCAAGAACCATGTGCTGATGAACCATACCTTCAACAATTTTGTTTGATATGCCCAGAATTATTATCATGAACGCTTGGTTGATACGTCTAAGTAAGCAGTATTTTAATCGTAATAGGTATTTCAGGTAGTAGTTTTGTCAAAACATAAAGCCATTTCAATATTAGGACCCTTCGTTTAAATGTCTCTATAGTTGCCCTTCACCTGAAACGAAATTCATCTTATAAAAGTAATGTTATATTACTTTTTTGTTTTTTTGCCATTATCACAATTATCGTCGTTTAAATACTAATTTACATTCCATTAAATGTACTATTATTGCACTTAAAATTTATTTTTTAAACATTAATGGAGTTTTTATTTGTTCGTATCTAGATCAGAATTATTGTTACTCGTAATTAACAAAATTGAACATAAAATCTACGACAAACGACGGAAGGTGATGTGCATGTGTGCGGTCTTGAAAATAACTGGTATATAATATAAACGAAACGCGAGCTTGTCATTTTCATGCGCTATACTATATACACATATTCGCATCAGAAGAAAATCGCAACACCGATTTAAAATTACATTTGGCTTAATATTAACTTAACATTTTAAAACGTGTCAACTGCGTGAGTGGCTCAATTAACAATATGATAATCTTATATTTGATGGTGCTCGCGAAAGTTTCGTCGATTTTCGGCGCGAGTACGAGCAATCGAAACGTAAGTCAGGATCCAGTGCAATCTTCAGAGATGGAAGTTCTCAATTTGGACGATTTCAATATTGGCGACGCGAAGGAAAATGAACGCACATGTGATTCCAAAATAATGGTGAATATGGGTATGTTTTATATATTGCAATTAAACATATTCACCAGCACATGCATTCGTTCTATTTTTATTCATATACCGGGTGGAAAGTATCAAACCCGAACATAGCAGAATTGCATTGGAATATACTTTTATGCATATACCTGCTCCCCATTTCCACCGATAAAACATATAATGACATCAAATGAAAGAGAATAATAAACGGCGTCAATTGATACTAAAATCTTCTCTTAATACCTTATCATTAGTTTTTTATAAAGCAATTAATATTAAAAACCCAGGTGCTATAAACTATGGGCGGACGTGCTTCTGTCGGCACAACTCACTATTTGTCAGATTTGACAACTGCATAATTGATTTAAATTGCTTTGTAAAAAACTAATGATAAGGTATTATGAGAAGATTTTAGTATCAATTGACGCCGTTTATTATTCTCTTTCATTTGATGCCATTATAATTTTTATCGGTGGCAATGGGGAGCAGGAATATACATAAACGTATATTCCAATGCAATTCTGCTATGTTCGGGTTTGATACTTTCCACCCGGTATATAATTATTCATTCATTAGATTTGGAAAATTGAATGAATTTTAGTGTACAAAATATTAAATAAATTTTACTTCCTATACCAATGGTCACACGTACATACATTCTCAGTTTTGTGAAATGGAATGTCAATATTTTTATTACGACACGAATATTAATTTACTGTAGGTAACAGAAACATGGATTATGACTAAATCACTCAAAATGCAAAATTCATCGGATCTCCATATTCAACCAAGCACATTGATAAAATTTATGATATAGCCCAGTATGTTGCCTCTAAGAGATTAGCTATGTGAATAGAATACGAAATATATGTACGATAGATGGACGCTGAGATATTCTACCGAACTAACGTAAAATCCGACTTACTAATACCTCGAGCCCTATATAATGTAAGATCAATAAAAGAATTTCGCGATGAATCACATCAAAGACCTTGGAATAATCGATGGGAATAAGCAAAGTTAATTTTTATCATCAATTCTCAAAATTATTATGCACTCACTTTCATATGAAATACACCAGCCATTAAGAATTAGACTACAATTTTGAAAGTTGGGTAAAATAATTCACTATTATCAACTAAGAAACGATGAAAGTTTCCGCCGAAAAAAATCAACTGTTATGTTTTCAGTACCATCGTTATCTTCAACTTTCAATAGTTTCTTCGTAGCTCTTAATGAATTTCTGCCCACAAAATGGCAGTTTATTGTATTGTCAAACTGTGAAGTAGACGCCTTGTAATGCCCCAGTGTGACGTCGTCGAAATTTTGCCCATATCAATGACTTTGATAGGGGCCGAATTATCGGTATGAAAGAGAGATGGTGAATCGGGACCACAATACAGTTGCTCGGATATGGTCTTTATGGTCCGAAGGTATTCAGATGCCCGCCCAAAGAATCAACGCACGTGATGACCGACTCCTTAGGCGGATGGCTACCATGGATCGATTTCAAATGACAAGGTCGATTGCTATGGATTGGACGAGAGCTTTGAACCGACACTTGTCAATGGCAACTGTTTACAGAAGAGTTTCTTTCTTTGGGCTTCATTCATACCGTCCTTACCTTCTGCTTCAATTAACAACTCCCCACAAACAGCCACACTTGCATGGTGTCAAGAACGGCAAGGGTGGGTTCATCAATGGAATGAAGGTTTTGTTTATGGGTGAAAGACGGAATTTGGAGTTCGTTCAAAGACGACATACAGCCTTAACACCTGGAGTTATGGTTTGGGGGGTGATATGTGCTGGACGAAGGTCACCCCTTACGTTCATTACGGGCACATTAAACGCACGTCGTTACACCGACAACGTTCTGGAACCGGTGTTAGTACCTTTCATGCACACGTTGCAGAATGCCACTTTCCAACAGGATAATGCAAGACTGATATGGTTACAAGAAGGTTCCTAGAGCAGGTTGGATTGCAAATTTTGCCCTGGCCTGCACGATCACCGGATTTGTCGCCGATTGAAGATGTCTGGGATATGATGGGTCGGCGACTAAGACAAGTACCCAGGCCTCCTGAGAATCTGGATGAACTTAGATACCATCTAGAGGTTGCATGGAACGAGATACTCCAGGAGGGCATCAACCAGTTAATAGAGAGCATGGTTAGAAGAGTTAAAGCACGCATAGCTGCGCGTGGGGATGCAACCCACTAGTAGCTATTTCTTGAAAAATGTTAATTTTTGTTTTGGTTTTTTTCAATTAAACTTTCATCGTTTCTTAGTTGATAATAAAGCATTATTTTACCGAAGTTTCAGAAGAGTAGCCTAATTCTTACTGGGTGGTGTATTTCATATGAAAGTGTATATTTTATCTATTTTGAAAATTTAAATAAAATAATTACTTGTACAGTCACGCTATAAATCAAAGTGATTTATTAACTGTAGTTTTCGCCCAATTAAACGATATAAAAACGATATCTCTATTCTGTAGAGGACAATAACGTGTAGACTTTTATCAATAAACATTTATGTCGAACAATTAAAATTGAATTGAAAACTGTTCAAGCAAGACACCGTGCTTTCTTGACAATTCCATGCTAGATATAAAACAGCGTTTTCGTTGGGAATTTGTTACCTTTGCTATTAAAGAAGAAGCTGTCATCGATCGTATATTTGGTCTGTTTATGTTCGTTTGGATTAACGATTTGTTTCTAGGCAATTTATTAGCTGGGTTTGATTTTAAATTAGATTGGTCCGCTTTATTTTTCTAAAAGTACGTTGTGGTATAATAATTTGGCAGTTAACTTATTAATTTTCCGATGTATTATCGTATATCAGTGAGATATTAATAATATTTGATTTCGCACTGATCTTATTGTGGAAGTAGAGAATAGAATTCGTAAGTATATTGGGATGTTTTATTGCAAGTATGTCATTGTTATTTTTAATATATTAAAATTAAATCACATTAAAATGTCAAACTCCAAATGTTATACATTTAACTATTGGGAAATTATAATATACAGGTCAAATATTTAGCCATTTTGTAACAATAAAACTCGTGGTTTTGTTCGAAATGGTATTTATTTTTTGTACGTTACACATTACTTATGTTCGAATCTGCTATAAATAATTATTTTATATACTTTACACAGAAAGCGTTTTTATTACTTACTTATACTTTATGTATAAGTAAGTATAGGAATCATGAAAAATTTCGACCTCGAGATTTTAACGGATATACGCGTTTTGAGGTCCCCTGAATCGTTTCTGACTATTTTCGGAATGACGTCTGTTTGCCTGTGTGTCTGTGTGTGTGTCTTTGCGCGCTCTAGCGTCCATACGATTACAGCTAGAGCTATGAAACTTTAAATTTAAAATTTGTATATAGCTGGAAAGTAAACGTCCTATTTTGAACGCAATAGCTCAACCGGAAGTGATCGTTTACTCTTATCACCATTTTCATTATCTCGAAAACGGTACGAGCTATCAAAAAAATTCTTATATAAGTTAAAGACATTGAAATTATAAACAACTTTCATTTGAAAAGTTTTTTCGAAAAACGTAGTATAACTAAGTATAAGTAAGTTTCGTGCGGACCACCGCGGATTTTTTAATGTTACATTCATATAAAATTTACTAACATATACACGTAGTGTTATGGCAGTTAGTTATTTATTACAATATTTATGTTAGTTATGCTAAAACATCTAAAAAATTTTATTAATCACAAAGTGATTCATACACAAGAGTGGCCAAGCTCTAAATAAACTAAAAATGTTATAATGCAATGTTACAAATTAATTGCAAACTTATGCACGTGTACTCGCATAAGTTTGTCAAAAACTTGCCCTATATGAATAAACTTGTTAAAGCAAAACACACAATTAATGTTCCATTGACAGATTAATTGCCAAATACATTTTTAAATTAAAAACCTCAAATATTGTTGCATCGAGAGATTCATTGTCGAGGACATTGTTAAAGTAAAATAGACCACTAACCTTCAATTAAAACTTCTGTTCGTATATCCATACCGTGGAGGGGGTTACAATTAACATAAATATGGTAATCGCTAAATGAAAAGTTAAAAGTTTAAAATAAATGTATCTAACCCCATAGTACCTAGGTTATACTGTTTACCGAAAATACATAAACCAGATAATTCGATGAGACCTATCGTTTCGTACTCACCGACTTACTTGCTTTCGAAATGGTTAGTAAATGAATTCAAAAATTTGTCCGAACAGCCTGAAAGCTTTTCAATTCAAAATTCGTTGGAATTCATTCAGAAAGTCAAAGATTGCAAGCTGGAAAATGACGAAATCTTGGTTTCATTTGATGTAAGCTCATTGTTTCCTTCGGTACCTATTCCGGAAACTCTGAAATATTTGGCTTGTTTACTCAATAAGAACAAGATCGATTCGGCAAAAGTAAATGAATACTTGAAGTTGACAACCCTATGCATGTCTCAAAATTGTTTTCAATTTGAAGGAAACTTCTATGAACAACAACAAGGAACAGCTATGGGCAACTCTTTGTCTCTATTTATAGCCAATTTATTCATGAGTCAGTTTGAATTAGATTTCAAAAGAAATGCTGAATATTTCCCTAAAGTATGGATCAGGTACGTCGATGATATTTTCGTGATTTTTGACACTAGTAAATGCAATGTAGAAGTATTTTTAAACGAATTAAATTCGAAATTCACATCTATTAAATTCACAATCGAAAAGGAAACAAATGATCGCTTACCATTTTTGGATACGTTAGTAATTAGAAATAACAATATCATAGAAATATCATAGATTCCATCTGTCTGCTACCTCAAAGAGATCAAGGCAATAAATTTGTTTGTTTACCGTACCACGCAGCGTCTAAAAACTTAAATAAACTTTTCAAAAATCATGAACTTCAGGTCGCGTTTAAATCGAGCAATTCTTTGAAAACGCTATTAGGGAACGCCAAAGATAAAATTGAGGTAGACCAGAAAAGTGGAATATATGAAATAAATTGCAAGGACTGTAATCAAAAATATGTTGGGAAAACTAAACGTTCAATTAAAACTCGCTATAAAGAATATATAGCACATTTTAGATTCAACAGACCCGAAAAATCAAGAGTAGCCCAGCATATTTTAGAATGCATTACCACTAGATTCGCTTAAATTAATTAAAGATGTACACAATTGTAGAGAATTAGACAGTCACGAAAGTATTTTCATATACAGGTACAAAAACAATTTAATGAATTCCGACAACGGACCGATACCGCAGTCCAGCTTATTTGAATTGCTTGATTAGTTTTAGGTTTTCCCCGTAGTTATCACTCATGGCAACAAGGGGTACGGTACACTACACCCCTCTTTACATTTCCTTTAGGATTAAGAGTATAAATATAGGGTTTTTTAATTTGACTTCAGTATTATCCCACTGGTGATCTAGTGAAGAGAATATCTTCAAAAGTTTTTACCTTAACTAGAAATACTATGTTTAATACTCATCCGTTCAGATTTTACTGAAGATGGCAACGTAGTTGCCGAAATACGTATTTAGATTTGTAAAAATTAAGTGTGGTAAGGGGTTTTTATCTTATAATTGTTATTATAAATTTTCTCTTTTTTCTTTATGTTAATCGCTATTTTTTCCAACTCCCATAAGTTACATATTAATTAAAAATAACCAGGCAATAAATAAAAAACCCTGGGATGTTGTTAATAAATTAAAACTTCTGAACGTATCATATTCTCTCCATGTAGCGCATCTGCGCAGGATTAATTTAATTGCAAACTTGCGCATTGGAGTCCTTATTGGGATGGTTTATGATATACTATGACAAGAATCAGACATTTTTCTTATATAATGAGTTACGTAAAAATGATTTTGTACAACAATCGCAATGGTTACTATTTATAATAATCTCTGTATTTGTGGTCGAGGGTCCGGTAAAGGGGTTGCTTCTGATTATAATAATTATACTAGATACCACATTTCTGGAATAAATTATACGAATCTATCAAAAATTAAATTCGCTGATTTCAATCTGAGATGCTAGCACCATCACCAATTATTTGATAACTAAGGTAATTTATTGTTGCAGATTCAATTGCTATTATTTTTTCTTTTAATTACATCTCAGTTAATTTAGCTATACAGAAATGTTCACAACTAAATTGTACAAAAGTAGTACAAAAATCCAATATAGCTGCTGTTCTATATCTAGCATGGAACTGTCAAGCAAACACGGTGTTTTTGCTTGAACAGTTTTGAATTGAATTTAAATTGTTCAACATAAGCGTTTATTGATAAAGGTCTACACGATATTGTCCTCAACAGAATAGAGATATCGTAAAAGACTTACGTAATACACATTTTTGTCGACGACTTACTTGGGCGAAAACTAGAGTTAATAAATTACTTTGATTTATAGCGAGACTGGACGAGTAATTATTTTATTTAATTTTTCTCAATAGATGAGTTCATAAATATTGCCGTATCTTGTGATATTACCCCAAACCTCTTTTATTATATATATATATATATATATATATATATATATATATATATATATATATATATATATGCTTCTTGGTTCTCGGGTTGTGAACCGCGTTGTAGAAATGTTCCCCGAAAGGTCGCTTCGACGTTTCGGCAGAGTCCCATCTGCCATCTTCAGGAAGCTCTTCTAGTTCTCGCTGACTTAGAAGAACTGACGTTCGAAGTTACTCGTTGATCCTTATATTCCGGTTTGTCGTTGGGGTTGACTACGCTCGACTGCTTCCTATTTCGGCTCCTGGTTAATGGACCTTGGTGTAGTGGGCGTGTGATGACCTGTAGCGGTTCCTATGGTGGTTCCTGTGGCGCTGTCCTTTGAACATTGCTTGAACTGTATTGTTGTAATACTGGTCTCCATGTTGCAGGCAATCGTTGGGCATCATCTCGTGTGTTGAGGATTTCTTTCCGTTTCTCTATTTCTATTGCCTCCCGTATTATTCTGCTGGTGAACTGTTCAATGATAGCTATTGTCCTTGTATTGTCGAAGTCGATTCTGTGTCCTGTGTCTAAGAAATGGCTAGCCAATGACGATGACGAATCTCTTTGTTTTACGGCGCGAATGTGCTCTTGTTTACGGACTTCGATGCGCCTATTGGATTGACCGATGTATGTCTTCCCGCAGTTTCCACATGGTATTTCGTACACTCCCTGCGTTTCTAATGGAATTTTCGTTTTTGGATTCCTCAGCATCGTTTCTATCTTCCTGTATGGTCTGAAAGTTGGATCGATGTTCTGTGTACTAAGGATCCTGCTTATCTTGTCCGTGGTCCCTCTGACATACGGTAGAAAAGCTATGGCTGCTGGTTTTTCTTCTTCCTGGGTTCGTCTGCGGGGTCTGGATGCTCTGAGAATTTCCCGTTTTGAAAATCCGTTGTGCGCCAGTGCTTTGTGTATGTTGTCCATTTCTTTGTTCTTGCTTCTACCATCGGCTATCCTTTCTGATCTGGTTATTAATGTTCTCGCTACCGAGTGCAGTTGTGCCGGATGGTGGTGTGACTGAGCGTTTAGGTACCTGTTGGTGTGCGTCTTCTTCCTGTATACTGTATGGACGATACTCTTGTCGTCTCTTTTCATTACCAGTACGTCCAGGAACGGTATCTGATTGTCTACTTAAAACCAAAGGTGTGGCTGAAATACGTGGATAATACTTTCGTTGTATGGACACACGGAAGAGAAGAACTCGACAGGTTTCTGGAGCACCTCGACAAGCAACACCCAGCTATAAACTTCACTATGGAAGTAGAAGTAGACAATCAGCTACCGTTCCTGGACGTACTGGTAATGAAAAGAGACGACAAGAGTATCGGCCATACAGTATACAGGAAGAAGACGCACACCAACAGGTACCTAAACGCTCAGTCACGCCACCACCCGGCACAACTGCACTCGGTAGCGAGAACATTAATAACCAGATCAGAAAGGATAGCCGATGCTAGAAGCAAGAACAAAGAAATGGACAACATACACAAAGCACTGGCGCACAACGGATTTTCAAAACGGGAAATTCTCAGAGCATCCACACCCCGCAGACGAACCCAGGAAGAAGAAAAACCAGCAGCCATCGTTTTTCTACCGTATGTCAGAGGGAACACGGACAAGATAAGGTGTAAGATTAGTACACAGAACATCGATACAACTTTCAGACCATACAGGAAGATAGAAACGATACTGAGGAATCCAAAAACGAAAATTCCATTAGAAACGCAGGGAGTGTACGAAATACCATGTGGAAACTGCGAGAAGACATACATCGGTCAATCCAATAGGCGCATCGAAGTCCATAAACAAGTGCACATTCGCGCCGTAAAACAAAGAGATTCGTCATCGTCATTGGCTAGCCATTTCTTAGACACATGACACAGAATCGACTTCGACAATACAAGGACAATAGCTAGCATTAAACAGTTCACCAGCAGAATGATACGGGAGGCAATAGAAATAGAGAAACGGAAAGAAATCCTCAACACACAAGATGATGCCCAACGATTGCCTGCAACATGGAGACCAGTATTACAACAATACAGTTCAAGCAGTGTTCAAAGGACAGAGCCACAAGAACCGCTACAGGTCATCACACGCCCACTACATCAAGGTCCATTAACCAGGAGCCGAAGTAAGAAGCAGTCGAGCGTAGTTAACCCCAACGACAAACCGGAATATAAGGATCAACGAGTAACTCCGAACGTCAGTTCTTCTAAGTCAGCGAGACCTAGAAGAGCTTCCTGAAGATGGCAGATGGGACTCTGCCGAAACGTCGAAGCGACCCTTCGGGGAACATTTCTACAACGCGGTTCACAACGCGAGAACCAAGAAGCACATATTTCAGCCGCGAGAACTTACGCACCAACATATATATATATATATATATATATATGATTGATGTTGGCAGTATTGCCAATTGTGGGTATAATTGGTTTTTAAAACACTGTATTTCTTATGTTGTTATATTTAACGTTTCGGTACTGCTGTTACCTTCGTCAGAAATAATATAAGATTTTAATATCGTTTTGAAGCAATGTATTATCTTGGATGTTTAAAAAATTCAAACGTAATTTACATGCGTCATATTTGTTTACATTTACATGTAGCTCCTTTGATTTCGTCGTATTGTAGCATACTTGGATGTTTGAAGATGCATTCGCAATATTTAAAATGTGTTGTTTTAATGGATGGCCATGCCAATTACATACGGATACATTGCGTCAAAACGTTACATAGACATAATTTCGTTCATATAACGTATCCTTAAATCGAAAATAGTATTAATATGAACCAAAATTGGTGGTGAATTAATTAATGCAAAAAAAATTTAGTCAGTGAAATCAGCGAGTTTAGCGTGTTATTTGTTTTCAATTAAATGATTTGGTAATATATTTGTGATAGGTTCTTTATATCAATTTTGTCATTGATTGCCTTGGGTTCTTTGATTATTTGTATCATTTCGTGCAAAAGTCTTTGGTGGTATTTGATTTCTTTTTTCAGGATTGTTATATTATCGAAATTGAATTTGTGTCCCGTTTGTTGGGTATGCTTTTTTTAATATATAGCGAAGCAGATGTAAGAGCAATCAAAAAACTACTCGACATAGACAACAAGATCAACCGATTAATAAACCAAAAAGCTTTCATCACGACGTGCAAGAAAGAACGACTCGAACCAACCTTCATGAAGATGAACTTCGAACGCTTCACCTTTTTGAACCATAATTTAGAAACTAAGTTCTGTAAACATGTAAGTACCTTTAAATCGAAAATACTCAACTTAATATTAACTGACAACACAATATCTTTAATAAATCTCACAAAAATAAAACAACAAATGACAGTTGCATTATTTGATGAAAACAGACGAGATGTAGCAACTCTTCAGGCATATTACTCACAGCATAATAAACAATTGAACAAACATTTTATTACACTTAAACACAAACAAATCAATAAAATTAAATATCTAAAAGCTGAACAACAACAAAATAAATCATACAAAAGTAATGATAGAATAATTGCCAAACAATCATTTGTGCAAAATGTATCTGACACTAACATACCTAATAATGTAATAGAAATTCTACAACTAGGACCAACATTTGCCACAAATTACAACAATAAAACAACAATACCTGTGCACGATATAATAGCCAATATAGAAAGAGCAATACACAATATTCCAACCAACCATCAAATGGATATCAGAACAAAAATAACCAACACAATATATAATTTCAAAAGATCTAACAGCACAATAAACAACAACATAAAGAATGATACTAAATCCCAACAACAATTGGAAAACAACATTAAAAAAGCTAAAAGATTTATTTAAAACAACCCACAAATCACAGTACTGAAACCAGATAAAGGTAATAAGACATTAATAATAAACACCGAGTACGAAGAAAAAATGGAACAATTATTAAGTGACAACAACACATATAAATTGCTCCACAAAGATCCCACTAAAGCTATCCAATTATCAAACAACAACTTAGTAAAGAAATGGGAAACCAAAAAATACATTACAACGGAAATAAGTAAAATGCTCAGAATAAACAACGCCCAACCACCACTATTATACGCACAACCTAAAAATACATAAAACCAACAGACCACTTAGACCAATAATTTCTACAATACAATCCCCAACTAATAAACTATCCAAGTACTTAGCAAACATTTAAAAAAAACATTTTATATCAAACAGAATACCATATAAAAGACTCCTGGCATATGAAAGAATTCATCAACTCAACACAACTACCACATAACTACATACTCATTTCTTTAGATGTCACATCAATGTACACCAACATACCCGTTCAAACAATCAAAGAAATTGTTCAAAAAAAATGGAATAATATAAAAGAGCATACTTCCTTACCACTCAATGAATTCCTACACGCCATAGCCTTAACAATAAAAGGCACATATTTCCAATACAAAGGCAAATTTTATGAGCAAATAGAGGGATTATATCTTAATATCTGCAGTAACAGCACAATTAGTATTAGAGGACCTGGAAAACACAATAATACCTAAACTTAACTTTACACCACCATTCTTCAAAAGATATGTAGATGACTGTCTCACTGCTGTGCCCCCTGATAAAACCCAATACATACTTGAGCAATTCAATCAATACCACAATAAAATAATTTTTACAACTGAAACCGAAACACAAAATCAAATCAATTTCCTGGACCTAACATTAATTAATAACCATCCCAAAATTTACACAAAATGGTATACCAAACCCACGTGGACAGGAAGATACACAAATTATTCATCATCACAACCTGAGCAACACAAAAGAAACCTAGTAGCTGCAATAGCAGATAGAGCCATAAAATTAACGAGCCCACAATACAGAACTGACACAATAAATAAAGCTAAACAGGCTCTATCTAATAACAATTACCCAACTAAATTCATCAATAAAATTTTTAAAAACAGAATCCACAAACATTATAACAATAACATAAAACAACTAACAACCTAACACATAATAAAGCTAATTACATAAAAATTCCTTACGTTAAAAGACTGGCAGAATCTATCAACAAAATATTAAAACCGTATAACTTCACTGTAGCATACGAAAACACAAACATAATCAGTAGAGGAATATATACAAAATTAAAAGACACCCTACCACTAAACAAGCAATCTAATTGTATTTACAGAATACCATGTAAAAACTGCGACAGCTGTTACATAGGGCAAACCATACAATTAATCGAGGAAAGAGTAAAAGGACACAAATATGCCAGCAACTTAACAGCTTTAAAAAAGCATACACAACAAACGGGACACAAATTCAATTTGGATAATATAACAATCCTGAAAAAAGAAATCAAATACCACCAAAGACTTTTGCACGAAATGATACAAATAATCAAAGAACCCAAGGCAATCAATGACAAAATTGATATAAAGAACCTATCACAAATATATTACCAAATCATTTAATTGAAAACAAATAACACGCTAAACTCGCTGATTTCACTGACTAAAATTTTTTGCATTAATTAATTCACCACCAATTTTGGTTCATATTAATACTATTTTCGATTTAAGGATACGTTATATGAACGAAATTATGTCTATGTAACGTTTTGACGCAATGTATCCGTATGTAATTGGCATGGCCATCCCTTAAAACAACACATTTTAAATATTGCGAATGCATCTTCAAACATCCAAGTATGCTACAATACGACGAAATCAAAGGCGCTACATGTAAATGTAAACAAATATGACGCATGTAAATTACGTTTGAATTTTTTAAACATCCAAGATAATACATTGCTTCAAAACGATATTAAAATCTTATATTATTTCTGATGAAGGTAACAGCAGTACCGAAACGTTAAATATAACAACATAAGAAATACAGTGTTTTAAAAACCAATTATACCCACAATTGGCAATACTGCCAAAATCAATCATACTTCAACAAAAATTGGTAGAAAGTTCAACGAACTCAACGCATTGAATAATATATATATATATATATATATATATATATATATATATATATAAAAGTAGAAGTATTAATAATTTTTCTTGTCCACTGTAAATGTATCAACGTACTTTCTTCGGAAAATTGGAGAGTAATTTAGAAACAATATCACATTATAACGTTTCGTTTTTAATTAAAAAACATACTCAGACTGAAAAACATAGGAATAAAATTGTAAAATAATCTAAAAGTTTAAATACACTAATATAGAAATATTAAAAAAATACAATGCAACTTTTAACACAGTATATCACTTACTTAATGTAATAATTATTTACTTAGCACGAAGATTCAAAACTAAATAGTAACAAAATGATCGAAAAACGCAGAAAAACTGTTCCACAAAATATAAAATTATAAAACAATACAGCAATCAAAAATTCCTTTTTGTTTTTTGTTGGTTCTTCTTTTTACATAAATTAACGTATTTGCGTGCAAGAGGTCCTCACACACGTGTCGATTTCATTCCATTAATTGCAGTCGAGTTTTGGATTGATGTATTGATTTCTCCGATTATAATAGAAATATTGAATTAGGGATTATTGTAAAATATTTTTCTTTTAGCCTTTACCTACCCAAATAAAAGAAAATAGTTACCATTTCAAATAATACCTGAATACATTATAAGTTATTGTTTGCGATATGTGGACAAGGCACCGCGTGTAATCGACTCGTGGCGAGTGGTAAATTCGACGAGAATTTCGATTACGTCTCTCGCTCACGTATGTTACGCCCAATAATATGCGTCGCTAACGTCTGGGAGTTATTCAATCGTTCGAAGGTAAACTCTTTTAACTATATAAACTACTTATTATTAATATTTACAATATACAACTTTCCTCAATTACAATTGGCATTGATGAAGATACACTAGTGCCCGGTTTCACAAACGATTGTCAAATGGTGAATTAGTTAACGACTCGTTATTGCTTGTGAAATCCAAAACAATGGTAATTTTTCTTTTAACGGTTCGTCAAGGTAATGAATCGTCAAATATTTGACGATTGATTAAAGACTCAATAACGAATCGTCAAACTTTTGACGATTCGTTAACAAGCTGTTAACGGCCGATTAGCGTTTGTGAAACCGGGCATGGATGTGTTACTGTGTGTAACTGTTAAGACTGTTGTCTTGATACGAACTGTTCGACTGGTGTGATAATGTTGTTACTTTGACTGTTGCCGTGGTAATAATAATTTGACTGTTGTCGTGGTAATGTGATACTGTGATAATGATAATGTCTGTCTAAGTGTGAAAACGTTCCTTAAATACTAACGTTCTTTTTTGTGCAATTGGTTGGAATGAAATAACCCCACGTTTATCTAAGATGAAGAACTAGTCGTGATTGGTAATAAGTGAATTTAAAGCGATGAAAGAAAGGGAAGTTTGGAACATTTGGTTCAGAGGATTAATATAAAATCCCGAGAGCTATATAACAATTTAAATATTCACAAATTGGTTATTTAAAACCGCCTTTGTGAAAGTGCGGCAATCATGAAATTGAGGTTTATAAAACGGGAATTAGGGCTGCAAATATTTTAAGAATACATAACGTCTTGTACGTGACCGTACAAGAGTTTTTAGATTAAATGATTAAATGATGTAAATGACCGAAGCGACCGTTAGCTGGCCGCATCGGCGACACCATCTGTACCTGGACAGAGTCGTGCGGATTAACATAAAACTATTTACATATTTAAAAAAAATTGTGAAGAATATTTACACGGTTTGCGCGGATCTAAATTAACTTAAACTAAATGTACATATGTACGTGTGGGACCAAACACGCCGCTCCCCTTGAAAGGGTTAGGATCTTTTCGAAAGACTGACGCTATTCGTCCGCCTGCACCTGGTTGGGTAGGATGTGCAGCTTCTTTGCTGGTTTCTTCAAGTGGCTGGAAGGAATCCTGAGTGTGGCGACTCGTACCATACTTCTCATGGATGGGGAAACCGAATTGATGTCGTTGAGCTGTCCTGTAGTTGGATGAGTGAATCATTGGTGCACCATCGCTTCCAAGAATGCTCTCTGATTTATTGTAAAAGCTGTTAGCGTGAAAGTCCATTAATTTTGATCCTGGTGAGATCAGGTTCTGCTGTTGCAGCAACTGAGTCCCCAGTCAGGAGGTGACCTGGAGTAAGGACGGAAGCATTGTTGGATAGGAGGAGAGGGAAATGAGCGGCCGAGAAATGAGTATGGCCTAGTTTCAGCGAGGAGGGTGTAAGGCTCCTCGAAGAGTTTTTCTACGCCCTATGCAAAGGGATTGCCAGAATACTTCTGTGCCGATCAGCAAGTCGATGGTGCCTGACTGGTGGAAGTTTGGATCGGCCAGTTTGATGTTTGGTGGAATTGTGAATTGTGAGTCATTGCTCGCTTGTGGCAAGTTTTCCGTTATTCTGTCCAATACCAAACAGTTGATACTGGTTTTGAATGCATTGTACCTTCATCTTACTCTGACGTAAACTGTGTAGTTTAAACGCGACTTTGTCCTGCTATTGAGACGTTTGTTGTGCATTGCTTTAGTCCTAGCTTATTCGCCAATGTTTTGGTTATGAAGTTGGACTGGGATCCTGAATGAATGGGAAAGTATAGCGCGGCACTCTTGCTATTGGCCTCTGGAGTCCATTATGTTTACCACTGCTGTGGATAGTAATATTTGTGTGTCCTCTTCGGTGTTCGACAGCAACGATGTCGTAGCCTGCGATTCCATGCTCTCTGGAGCGTGTTGTGTTTTTTACTGCATTTGCGACACGATCCCGAAGTGCACGCGCTTGCATCGTGATTGCGACGCAGGCAATTTAAACAAAGAGCCATCGTTTTGGCCTCTTGTATCATTGCGTTGGGAGACATCTACAGAAATCGATCGCAATTGTAGAATGCGTGGTTTCCTGTGCAAATTGTGCATGATGTGTCTTGTGTGCTAACATGAGCTAGCGTTGGCGTCTTGAATGGCTTCATGTTAGTTGGCTGGGGTTTGAATGTACGAAGGGCCTCGAGAGTTTTACATTTGTGGATTAAGAATTCTGTCAACTTCCTTTATTGTTGCATGGTCCAATTTTGATGTAAAGAGATGAATGAGCACGTCATCCCATGAATCTACTAATCATTTAAGGGATTTTAATGCACGCAGCTGCTTTAGCACGCCGTCCGTGATCGTTCGTAGCATGTCCGCACTTTTTTTTGTGTTGAAGGAAGGTCAAAAATTGCCCCAATGTGCCTCTTGATGATTAGCCGTTCGTTGCTATCAACAACTCTATTAACAACTCCCAAGCTTCGACGTAATTGTCCGAGAACAAATCGATGAAATGCATGACTTGGGCTGCCTACTGTTGTAGATTAGCGACGCAAAAGTGTTATAAAACTATTCTTCGTAAGATCCCGAAAACGTGGGCAAATTGATTTGCGGTAGCCGCACCATGTTGGATGTGGCTTGACTGGACTGAGATCCATCCACGCCTGGAGGGTTGCTTCTTGAATTTGCCAGCAGAAGACTTTCATGTGCGTTACCAATCTGTCGTAATTATTCTCGAACTCACTCCACTCATTTTCGTCGCTCTCGGTTTCTTCTACTATTTCCAACTGCGATTGGATTGAGTCGAATCGATCCAAGCATGGTTCTAATAGCGTTAATCGGTCTTGGATGTCTATGAGGTTGATTGCGTCGCTATGTGCTTCTAGGTATGTATTTACTCTGGTTAGAGTTGCCTTTAGTTGCGCTCGTTGCGCATTGAGCGTTTTTGCTGATACTTCAGTCATGATGCGCGAAATAATCACAATAGTGGATAGTACGGGAAATAAAAAGGAAAATGATTGATTGGGGACTAACCAGTTGGTTGTCGTCTGCCCGTGGTGTCGTTTCTTTCTTCTTTCTTCTCCGCGTTCACCAAAGAAATCGGCGGCAAGACTCCAAGTGTTCTTGGAGTTCCGTCTAGTTTTCTTGAATCCTGGTGGATCCGGTTCGAAGGACCAATGCTTGCGATACGTGGACAAGGCATCGCGTGTAAGCGACGCGTGGCGAGTTGTAAATTCGACGAGAATTACGTTTCTCGCTCACGTATGTTACGCCAAATAATCTGCGTCGCTACCGTCTGGGAGTTATTAAATCGTTCGAAAGCTTGTTCAGATAAACTATGTACACTACTTATTGCAAATATTTACAATATACAATTTTGCTCAATTACAATTGACACTGATTGAGATAGACTGTGTTAGTGTGTGTAACTGTTAAGACTGTTGTCTTGATACGAACTGTTCGACTGGTGTCGTGATAATGGTGTTACATTGACTGTTGTCGTGGTAATAATAATTTGACTGTTGTCGTGGTAATGTGATACTGTGATAATGATAATGTATGTCTAAGTGTGAAAACGTTCCTTAAATACTAACGTTCTTTTGTGTAATTGATTGGAATGAAATATCCCCACTTTGATGTAAGATGAAGAATTCGTCGTGATTAATAATGAATGAATTTAAAGCGATGAAAGAAAGAGAACTTTGGAACATTTGGTTCAGAGGATTAATCTAAAATCCCGAGAGCCATATAACAATTCAAATATTCGCAAATTGATTATTTACAACCACCTTTATGAAAGTGCGGCAATCGTGAAATTACGGCTTATAAAACGGGAAATGGGGCCGCAAAAGTTTTAAGAATACACAACGTCTTGTACGTGACTGTACAAGAGTTTTTAGATTTTAAATTTGCCAAATTAATTAATAAAATCTAAATGACCGAAGGGACCGTTAGCTGGCCGCATTGGCGGCACCATCTGTACCTGGACAGGGTGGTGCGGATTGACATAAATAAATATTTTACATACTTAAAAATAATTGTGAAGAATATTTACACAGTTTGCGCGGATCTAAATTAACTTGACTAAATGTACATATGTACGTGTGGGACCGAACAGCTATGAATCCTTAATGAAGGTGAACTGTCAACGAAATAACAACCAAATCATTTATTTCCTATCTGTTGTTATGTAACATGACATTCCATTTGAATTATACTTAATTATACTTAATTCAAATGAAATGTCATATTCTATAAGAACAGATAGGAAATAGTTGATTTGGTTGTTATTTCGTTGACAGTATATAATTATGACAATTATAATGTATTCAGGTATTATTTGAAATTGTAACTAATTTCCATTATAAGGTGATATCCGTTGTAATTCATTAAGTAAATCTGTCGCTTTATGATGCTTGGGTGCATTGCACCTAGTATACAATATATTATTGAATTTTCAATTTCAATTAGAATTTGCAAATCTTAGTCTTTAGCTAAAAGTTCTTCTGATACTTTGTGTTTTATGTAATGATGTAGTTGTAGTATACGTGATTTCAGCAGAATTTCATTGTGTTGTATTTTTTGAATCGTTAATTTAACTTGCTCAATTAATTTGTTGTTTATTGAGTATTGATTTAATATTTGATTTTGGAGATCATGTTAAACCTCTTTTACTTCTCTCAATTAATTGCGGATTGATATTTATCAACTTTTCTTGTATTAATTGTCTTGCGTGTACAGTAAAGTTGTTATAATTTTCTATATCTCTGTAATATGTGGAATTTTGTTGGAGACTCTCCAATAGATTGCCGTAATGTTCGCCTAGTTTTTCTAAGTAAGTCATAGTAATGTACAAGTTTGTGTTCAGTTTTTTGGTGTTGCGCGGGGCCCAATAAAATCGGTATTTTGCGTTACGTTCTGAATGTTTACAGATGTCCCAAGTCTGATGATGGACCTGCAATGGGTTCCGCTATGAATTTTGGGGGTCTTTTAATATTTGACAAGTGAATGTTTTCAGAAGTAAAACGAGTTTGTGGAATAATTTTGCCTGTTTTTAATTCTGGATTTATTTCTTTCAATGTTTCCATTTTGTACTTATTTGATGTATTTTTGCTTATTTTTGGCAATCTTCTTTTGTTTCGTTTTGTTTTTTTATCGTTTTTTGTTTAATATCATTTATATTATCCTTAACTTGTTCCTAAAGTATTTTAGTTTTGTCACGATGTTTTTAATTGTATTGACATGTTAATTGTTGTACAATATTAATATCGAATAGGTTTTTATTTTCTAGGTGTCCATTGATTATCTCAAAAAGTGTAAATTTTGTTACGGAGTGTTTCGTGTTGTTATACGCTAGAACGACATAGTTGACTTTTTCTTCAATCGAATCGTTTTTTTCAATTTTCTCTGTTATTGAGAATACGAATATGTTCTATAAGAGTGGAGTGAAATCGTTCTATCATACCATTTGATTCAGGGTATTGTGTGCTTGTAAAGTGAATTTTTATGTTACGCAACGGTAAGATTTCCATTATCTGAAATAATTTTGTCGGGTATCCCGTGATGTGTAAAATTTGGGATTAATTTCCCTTCTTTAAGGTGTATGTACTGCCAAAAGGTCTGAGGGTCAGTTTTAAATTTTGATTCCGTGTGTAGTAAAAAAGCTCTGTATGCATCATCAAGTTTGTTTTTAGTAACTCTTCGCACGATATTCACGATAATAACACATTCGTCCTGTAGATTTCCATTTACCATGGTAGTATGTTTTCATCCTAACATTGCGCTTTATATCCTTCGTGAACCACGGTGGGAAAGTGTTATTGCTTGGCGTATTATATCTAGGGACAGAGTTATTCAATATATTGTACAATTGCTCATAGAAAACCTCGACACAGTCTTCAACGTCACTGCATAATTTTAAAGCAGACCAGTCAGCATCATACATTTCTTTATACAAAGTAACGTAGTTAGCTTTCTGAAAGTTATAACGGTCGTTATTATTTGACGGAAAAGGTATTGGTCTGCATGAGGCTGGAACGTTTAGCGTTATTGAGAGCGCTGGATGATATTCATCTTCAGGTAGAATTGGGACACCTTCATGTTTAACAAGTAATTCCGAACCAACGTTTGAGAAAACAAGATCAAGTAGTCTTCCTTGAGTATTATAAATCGTATTAAATTATTTTAAGTTCAGCACGGCTAAAAAAATATTTATAACTGCCACTTTAGGATCTGTGCACCGAAAATTAGCATAATGTGTTGCATTGAAATCACCGATGAGCAACACTGGCTGATCCAACAGAAATACCTCCAGTGCTTCAAAAAATGCTTCAAGGTCGCTAGCGTTAAGACTGGGTGGAATGTAGACACCAACAATATAAAAGATGTATGCTGAGATAGTACATTTACACACTACGATATCAATCAGTGGTACAATACCTTCAAAATGAGAGGTATTAATTATCTCTTGTTTAATGTCCCTTTGTAAAGCTTTGTACCACACCGCCACCAGTGGTCAGATTCACCAGATCAAATTTCCTGTCTGAGCGAGAAACAGAAAAAGTGTCTGTAAAAATTTCAGAACTTAATACACTTCCGTTAAGCCAAGTTTCAGAGAAAATAATAATGTCATAATTTGAGTTCAAGATGCTTGTATATGCAGAATGAGTCTTCGTGCGGAGCCCCCTTGTATTCTGATAATATACCTCCAAATTGACAGCGGAATTCATACTGTTGGGCACATTTAGTTTTCCTTATTCGCAATAATTGTAGGAACACCGCTCTTGTATATAATACGCAGGTTTGATTCACCGTTTCCAATACGCTCTTGCAGCTCTGTCCTTACACGACGATAAATCTCGGACTGCATGGGTGTACGATCCCTCGAGATGGTTAAATTGGACCAATTGGAATTTTTAAACTTTCTGCAGATGCAAATGAGAGCAAGGACACTGGATTCCGATGACAGCTTAACCTTCAACGGACGTGATCGATTCTCCCTCGATGGATCATACTTTCCCAAGCGTATTGGCGAAACAACGTCCTCACGTACTTCCAAGAAGGTTAGCATTTCTTTAACTAAGACAGTATCAGATTCAATCTGACCATTCCTGGACGTCGCCCCAGTAGATTCAGGTGCACCATAAATAATAATATTCATCTTGCGCTTTTCCCTTTCGGTTACCTCTTGAACAACTTTTTCCATATCAATGAGAGACGAAGTTGGTTCGGTAGAAGAATTAATAGATTCTTTTAATGCACTCACTTCGCGCTGAAGATTAAGTATAACAGCTTTTAATCCATTGAGGTCTCAAGTCAAATTCGTGCATGTTTTACAGGACCATGATATTCCTGAGTCCTGGCGAATCTGACGAGCAAGTGCATTACTTACAGAGACACAATCAATCATGTAATTAGACTCACAAATGCAGCAACACACAATTCTGTGTGATTCGCCATCCTTACCGCAACAGGCGCAAGTAACCATTTTAAGTTTTTACAATAGGGAATAGGAGGGATAGACACTTCACACCAGCGCGGTCCCTCGCGGTGACTAACAAGACAGAAAAAAATAAGACCACGGTAGGTTTACAAAAGAGAGGTAGGAAAATCTACAATAAACCAAAAATCAGTGGCAAAAATTGTTTGATTGTCACTGGATATTTAATCGAAAAAACAGTACTTATAAGAAATAATGTTCTTTCTTTACTTATAAGAAGCGATACAAAGAAACTTACGTGGTGCAGTCGCTTCAATATCAACGATGTAAGTTTTGAAGTATACACATTACACTAGTGTAGTAGATAAAAATAACTAACACTAAAGCTCAGAAAACAATGTGAGCTGCCGGATGATATTAAACACAGTAATTAAATTCACGTATCAATAGATATAGGCCCGAAAAATGCAGAGCGATACACTTTAGTTGTTTTACATACAGAGTAAGATACTACACATGCATAAGTATTGGAATCATGCAACTTTTCGAACTCCAGATTTTAACGGAAATACACGTTTTGACCTTCCTTGAACATATTCATTTATTAGGGCATGACGTCTGTATGTGTATCTGTGTGTCTGAGCCTGCGTGTATCTGTTTGTATTTGTAGATAATTCAATTTATCTACAAATACCTAAATTCAAAATTCAGACTTTAGTCTGAGAACACCTGTAATATTTCATAAAAATCATAAAACACAACATAGCAGAATTGCATTGGAATATACTTTTATGCATATACCTGCTCCCCATTTCCACCGATAAAACTTATAATGACATCAAATGAAAGAGAATAATAAACGGCGTCAATTGATACTAAAATCTTCTCTTAATACCTTATCATTAGTTTTTTACAAAGCAATTAATATTAGAAACCCAGGTGCTATCAACTATGGGCTGCCGTGCTTCTGTCGGCACAAGTCACTATTTGTCAGATTTGACAACTGCATAATTGATTTAAATTGCTTTGTAAAAAACTAATGATAAGGTATTAAGAGAAGATTTTAGTATCAATTGACGCCGTTTATTATTCTCTTTCATTTGATGTCATTATAATTTTTATCGGTGGAAATGGGGAGCAGGAATATGCATAAACGTATATTCCAATGCATTCTGCTATGTTCGGGTTTGATACTTTCCACCCGGTATATACTATACTATACTTAACCGCATGGCGTCCTTCCCCAATGTGCCATTCGCACCAATGAAGGTAATAAAAAATAATTTGTACTTCCAGGAAAACCGTCGGAAATACCACCGTATTCAATTTTTATCGTATTATAACCAATATGCACATTACATATAATGCATAATTAGACTACTAAACGTCGCCTACAGCAATTTCATACAATATTGCATTCGGCTCTTGAAGTGTAATTGAATTTTGTGCGGTGAAAGAAGCGCCACTGTGTCGTGCATGAAATCAGATTACGTTTAATTAAATTCTGACGTAATTAGTTTGCACCTGTTGAGCATACTTGTAATGGTCTCCTATCCATTTTCATTACTGCTTCGATATTCTATATTTATTTTTATATATTATTATCTTAGCTCTTATTTTGTTATTTGAAAAATAACATCCAATAACATCCAATACAATCCAGTTTTGGATCTTCAGATTTTGCGCTACACTTTCCAGCCATCTCTTCCATGGTCTACTTTTTCATTTTTCAATTGGGGCTCTCTTAAGGACTATTTTTGATAATTTATTTCTGGCCATTCTTTTTATATGCCCTTAGTCGTAGGGCTTTTGTGATGGATGTTATCTTTGCTTCTTTGTACATAATATCTAGTTCCTAGGAGAACAAATAGTTCTCCTTCGCCAGACGTCTTTTCGTTTATTCGACCGTATATAGTTCTTAGTATATTTCTTTCCCATCTATCAAGGGCATCCACATCTTCTTTCTTTAGTAACCAAGCCTCACATGCATATGTAACGGTTTTATAAATTCTTATCTTCATTCTTATTGACGAATTCTTTGAGTCCACTAGTCTTTTCAGCATTCCTCGCATTTTCTTACCTTTCGCAATTCTGACTTTTATTTCCTGCTCAACTTTCTCGTTTATCATGAGCCCCAAGTATAAGAACTCTTTTACCTTGCCAAACTCATACTCCATTCCATCGTTCGTAGTTATTTGCAAATTTTTATCTGCTCACTGTTCGCCTATTACCAGGTATTTTGTTTTTGTTGTGTAGGTTCATTTTTAGTCTAAAAAATGTTGCTCCTCTTTTAATTTTTTTGCGATCTTCTTTAGTTTATATTTCGTCTTTGATAGGACTGTAAGGTCCTCTGCATATGCTACTAGACATTGATGTTGCTCTTTTTCACTTTCAATTTACTGCTTCGAATTATGCTTTCCAAAACCAGGTGAAGAGTGTAGCGAAAGAGGATCACTGTTTCAAAAAACAAATGTTAGTTTGTGGCCACTCTAGAGCTTTTTATTTTGTGTTTTATTCAGCGTCATTTGTTATCTATTTACTGTAACATAGGCTTGTATCAATGAAAGTACCTGTAGCGCTAATTTTTATCCCTTTTATGCGTTTATCCTGAAATCTGTCCGATATTCCCCCAGGTCACCTTCTGTAAGATTGCACACTCATATAACTCATCTAACAGTTTACTAGTACTTTACAAGTTGTGCCCGGTAATGCAATACCTCTGTAGTTTTCACATAGAGATTTGTTACCTTTTTATGCATAGGGCATATCAGAGCGGCATTCTTCGCGCATTTGTCCTTTCTGCGATACTAGTTTTACAAGCTAATATATTCTATCAGTGTGCCCCCCTCCTCTGCTTTAATCATTTTTGCTGATACTTTGATTTCCGTTGGACTTTTATTATTTTTTAAGTCTTTGATTATTTTTGTGACTTCACCTTTCATCGGTACTTCTATATAATCTTCTTCCCTATATTGGCATTATAACCAGTTTCTTCTTAGTCTTCCTTATTTCTTGTGTTTAGGAACTCATCCAAGCTTTCCTTTCATCTGCTACTATTTGCGTTTCCTGATTTTTAAAATAGCTATTTCGGCTATGATGACCATTTTCTGTCTTTTTTATTTCCTGTTAAAATACTCGGATTTCCTTATTCTAAAACCTTTCCCATGGATATTCGTGTTTTCTCATTGTACAATTTTTTTTCTTCTATGCATGGCCTTCGATTGTTTTCTTATGTTCCTATACATGTTCTATCTTTGTTATTCAGTAATTCTTGTCTTATTTTCTTTATCTTCTCTGCAATCGCTACACACTCCTCATCGGGCCACTATTTCCTATTTTTGTTTTTTTTTTCTTCGGGATCGTCGTTTTAGCGGTATCTTTAATGACTTCTTTTGTTTGTTTCTACATCTCTTCAACGTATGTGGTTTGGCAGCATTTTTTAGTTGTTTTGCAATCCCCCCCCCAGATATTCTGTTTTAACATCCTCAATCTGCAATCTTTTCACATCATTTAGTTTTTTAATTTTTTTTGTATTTTTGTGTTTTTTGCTCCACATTTCTTGCACCCTATCCTTACTAAGAAATAATCGGATCCTGTGCCTGCTCTTCCCATGCTCCTGGTAATCAAGTCCATCTGTTTTCTTTCTACCATGGACTGGTATTTTCGTTCCAATTGCGTGCTCCTCACCACCATGTTTTTTATTCTAGAACAAAATTAATTACCCAGTGTCCAGCATCATTAGATATTTCGTGTTAATGGTGTTCTGCTATGATGGATCGATACATTTACATTTCTTTTTTCCCAATTTTTTCGTTATAATTTCCAATCACTATTTTTATGTCATGGTTCGGTAATTTTTCATATTTTTCTTTAATTGTTCGCAAAACAACAAAAGAAAGTAAATTAGCGATTATGAACTGTGTATCAATATACCCGCCTTCGGAACGCCAATTTGGTGAGCCTTGCAGCAGTAGTTTTAGAAGCAAGCAATTAATTGGCAGTCTTAAAAAGTAAGTACGTTTCATTAAAAAAATTTGTCGGGACATTATTATCGGTTATCCCGCGGCTGGATTATTTTTCGTAGAAACTTTTTTCGCTTATGCAGCGTGCTGTCCCGGACGATTTTTCTTTCCTACCTATTGGGATGCGGAAGATAAAAGCAAGGAAACAAATAAATACACATAAATAAATAAATAAAACGGTAATTAGTCATAGTGTCATGTAGGGCGACTGTTTACAAAACGCAAGGTAAAGTGAATGAAAATAAAGTTTAAACAGATTTAAAGAAATGATAAGTGACGATGAGAATTGATTACAATCAGGGAAACTCAGTAAGGAGTAAGTTCGGGAAGTCCAGGATCGAGTCATATTTTAAATTAGGAATATCGGTTAACCGGAACGTAAACTCCGAGTTCCGCATTTAAAAGTAGACAACGCGCACACAGACATACAGACGTCATTCTGAAAATAGTCAGAATCGATACAGGGGACCTTAAAACGTGTATATCCGTTAAAATCTCGAGTTCGGAAATTTTCATGATTACAAAACTTAGTGTAAGTATAAGAAAATAAAAGGTGATAAATCAGACTATGGTGACTCCGTTAATAACGAAAAAGAAATTTTTCAAAAAACAAAATCATGAAATAATTTCAGCGAAAAAATAAGAAGCAGAAAAAAATTCAAATAGAAGAAATCAAAAAGATACCGAGATAAGCAAATAAAGGCAATATACGAGGCGTGAAAACCAAGATTGCACAAAATAAGGGAGAAACGAATAAGCTTCGAGATGCCAAAGAAAATTCAGAGAGGGAAGGTAGACAAAAAGAAAACAAAACGTAATTGTTATATCAGAAAATTAGGTAAACACTGATGAGGAGACAAAAGGAATTACAAGGAAGGAAGTAAATGTGGAAACAAAATTAAAGGGTAAAAGAGATACATCATAGAAATGGGGACACGCAATGACACAATAAATATCTTACAAGCAAAACAGGAACAAACATACAAGGTGGTTACGAAAATTGGAATCACTTTTCCACTTTTGCCCAGATGGAACTACAAGAAAAAATTAAATGAAATTGCTGGCAACATTGCTATTTTTACGTAACCATGCTTCAAAAAATATCGCGTCTTCAAAACTTTCCAAATATTTTATTTAAAAATTAGTAATAACCAACAGTTTCAAAAACAAATAACGTAAATAAAATGAAAAGCGATACAGCAAAAACAAAAATTTCTACTAATATTAACGGTGCTCAAATTGATGACCACGATTCTCAGTACATAATTCTAGCCTCCTTTGAAAGGATCTACAAATTTTACTGCATAATTCAGGAGTGAACGTTTGAAATGCTTCTTGAATCATCACCTTCAAAACTGTCCTCAAAAGCATTATGAAGGTATACCAAATCACGCACAATTCCTCAAACACTGAAGTCCATTGGTGTTAAATCACATGACCTCGCAGGCTATTCTATCGGACCTCTTCGACCAATCCAAAACTGGTGAAAATGATCATCTAAAAATTCTCGAACTTGTACAGCATAATGAGGTGGAGCGCCGTCTTGTTGCAGAATTACATCCGGAGGACAGTACAACAAAATAGCTGGCATTATTTTTTCTACGAGCAGAGCTAAATAAACATCTCCAGTAATATCATCGTAAAATAAAAAATGGGCCAATAATTCCTCCACTCCAAATTCCATCCCAAACGTTTATTCCAGGCGATTTAATATCTTTTTCAATGATTACAGAGGTATTTTTGTCAGAATAATAAACGCAATTGTGGCGATTAATTCGACCGCACAAATGAAATTTAGCTTCAACAGACCACAAAATACGACCAAGCAAAAAATTTGGTTCAACTTCATCGACCAGCAAACTCTGAAATTCCTCGCAAAATTGCAATCTTCGATCGGGATCATCTTCGTTCAAAGCATGCACAAACCTTGGTCGATAACATTTTAATACAATCTGACGAATAATTTTCTGAATCGATCGTTTGCAAAACCCAAACTCTCTTGAAAGTTGCCTCTGGGATGTTGAAGGTTCATCCAGCAAATGGTTGTGGACTTCAGCTGCATTTTCAATAGTCACAACATATTTAGATCTACCGCTCCTGTTCGTATGCTGATTTGTAACATCCCCAACCAGTTCAAACTTTTTAATGACTTTGATAATCCCACTAAGCGTTGGTTGTAACTGATTAGGATATGTTACACGCCAACGATCCTGCACTCTTAATGCTACAGTTCTATCAGAGCAGAGCGACCTTCTTTAGCAAGATAATACCATTTTACGATGTTTATTCGCTGCTAAATATTGAAATTCATTATAGACAAATATTGACAATTATTTCACAACTGTTGACAGTTACACGAAATATTGAATTCCATGTTGTCATTTAGTCAAATATATTTTTTAGAACCGCAAATTTGTTGTAAAAAAATCTCTTGGCAATTTGAAGAAAAGTGACTCCAATTTTCGTAGTCACTTGTATTTATCGAATTTACAAGGACACAAAAGAGAGCGAAATACAAAACATCACTTCGTCAAAACACGGAGAGGTAAGGCAGCAAGTATGAAAGTAAAATATCAGAAAATTGAAAAAAATGACAAAACTCTAAAAACCCGCTGCAGTTATGAATGCCAACACAATGAACTAATTGAAGTATTACATATACATTTCAATTGCTTGCAGGTTTGCCTCAAATTTTGGCAGCAATTGGAAATTTTAACGTGCTAAACTTCAGTAATTATTAAATACAAGTTAAAATGTCAACGAATGAACAATTGAAATTTCCGACCTAATAATAAACGATATTAAAAAACAACTGAAGAAACGAAGAAACGAAATCGTCTGCTCCGGCAAAAAGCGCGAATTAATTGATTATCTAAAATCAATTGTTAAATCGAATGTAATAAAAATTATAGGGTTACAGATTGTATTGCGCCAATTCATAAATAACGGACAACAATAACTTTACTAAATCGAATAGCTGGTTTGGAAAAGAAAATCAATGTTATAATAATTCAAAATACAAAGTTAAATAGATATACCAACAGAAGTATGTACAACATGGGTCTACTGGAGCGTTGGATTTTCACGAAGTTAACGACGTCGTTTTTTGTCCTTAACATGCAAGATTTTAATTCTGATGAAGTGTATGGGCGACTTTGGGATTTTAATTTTACCGCATTCGTATGCTTAACTGAACACTGGATACGATAATCTGAATCTTGTATATTGGAAAAATATTATCCTACTTCTCTTTTTAGTAGGAAAACTCATACTCGAGTCTGTACGTGTATTTTAGCATTGAAGATGAGTAAAACGATTAATATTAATTTGTACGACAGCCTCATTCCTGTTCGAATTCGAATTTGAATTTTCTTGTATCTATTTAATAGAATATTTATATTATTTGCATCTATAGATCGGAAGGTGCTTGTTTTAAAATGTTTTTAAAGAAACTAGATGTACTCTTATCTAAATTCAAGGCCAAACATCGTAACATTTTGACTGTTGATTTTAATATCACTATGTAGGAAACTCTTCTAATCATTCATTGAATTAGTTGTTTGAATTAAAAGAAATATTATTTGCTTATAATCTCAATATGCTCATTAGTAAACCCACAGGAATAACGAAATCATCCAAATCAATAAATGACTATAGTTGCTTTAACTTAAGGCAAAAATTTATTTCGGCTAACTCAATTTCAGTCGAGTTTTCTGGCCATAAGGGCATTCGTTGTAACATTGTAACTACCCTGTTCATTACTGAAAGCGGATTCAGTTTGGACGTGATTACAAAAGGCGCAATTTTGATAACTTTACAAACAGATATGAAAATGAAATTTTATATACTCCTTTTGACACATCGATCGACAATAAATTTGTTATATTCTTCGACACCTTGGCGAAGATCTTTGATAAATCCGAAAAAAAAAACAGAAACACTGGCTTACTAGCGGAATTATAGTGTCCATTAAAAACAAACGTGCATTGCACCACATAAAAAACATTTTGCGGCGGCCTTGTTTCAAAACTATTATAAACTATATAAAACATACCTAAGGAAAATTATACGATTGTCAAACAATGGCAATATCAATCAGGCTACAGAACTCCAGTAATATCGTCAAAGAAACTTGGAAACTTGTCCATGAAATGTCATCTACCGAACGTAAATCTGGAAATCAAGTATTTATAACTGAAAACAGTAACGACAGTTGCTCCATATATTGTTGGAAATTCATTTCAGTATTCGTTTTAAAAATCAATATTACATTAACAACGTTACCTATTAAAAATATGTCCCGCGCTGGACTTCTCATATATTAAATACATCAAGTATAGAAAATTATAGGAGCAAGTTATTAAGGTAATTTAAATTTAATTTCAGAGGACGGCATCATGAATATACGCCAAACACCTAAAGGAATTTGCAGCATTTGCTGTCCTATAACCACAGATGACATACGTTTTTTGTTTTACACAAAAAATCGACCAGGTGGTACGATGGCGTCTCTTAACAAATTAAGAAACAGGCGAAAATTAAACTTGGATTTAAACGCCGACACTATAATATATGCCCATGGATTTGTGGAACTTGGTGGATATGGTAGCGGATATTTAATAAAAGAAGGTAAGTTAAGGTAAAATCAAATGTTCAATCTGTTCAACTATAAGTCCACAACAGAATTATTAATTGCCATAAACGAAAGTGAGTAAATTAAGCAAATCAAAAATATTTCAAGCAGTCCTCATGTCGAAATAGATTTCTTTCAATGACATCTTCGAACACTTCAAACTCAAACTTCAAACACTTACATAATTTACTTACAGCTTATTTCAGCAGACCGGAGAGTTATAATGTAATTATCTTGGATTGGTCGAACGTAGCGAGTTTTCCGTGGTATGTCGAAGCATTAGAAAATGTACGAATCGTTGCAAAAGTGCTGACTAAGTTTCTGGAAACGTACATCGATAGAGGTGAACTGGTCTTGTCAAGAATACACTTGATCGGATTCAGCTTGGGCGCGCAAATCATGGGATTCGTGGGGAAATTTTTGCGAAGAGACTTGAGGATACGGAGGATCACTGGATTGGATCCTGCGTATCCAGGCTTCCCGCAAGGTACATTGTTGTTTTCGTCGTGGGGAAATATTTTTTGTTTTGTTTTTCAGGAAGACCACAGCTGTCATTTAGAGATGCAGAATATGTGGATATAATCCATACCGATGGTGGTAATTTTGGTATTCCATTTTCAGTCGGTCATACGGATTTCTATATAAATAATGGGACGTATTATCAGCCAGGTTGTACCTTTGTCAGTTTGCTTAAGGAGAATGATCCTGGTTCTTTCGGTTAGTACATGAACATTGTCACTTATCAATCAACTAATAGAAATGAATTAGTCTATTGTAGTCATATGAGAGCTTGGAAATTTTATGCCGAATCAGTCATAAAACCATTCGGCTTTCCAGCGTCATCGTGCCAAACTTGGCGCAATACTGAATGTAAACCGGTCAAGGCATATATGGGTCTTGCAGCAAATAAAACGTGTGTATGTATTTTTTTTAAATTGTTTACATATGATTTACTTGCAGGTACGTCGGAAATTTTTACTTGTCATCGAACTCACACTTTGCCAAAAATCGAAATAAATTTTGATGTTCATTATATATACTTTGCTTCCATAAATAAAGCTATTTATTATACAAATGTGTGATTTTTTCATTCCATCTTACAGAAGCGGCAAACCCTATTGCGTAATTTGTCTAATTTTGGCAACTAAGAAGTATACTAATTAACTAGTTTGTTCTTGGCGCGTCGCCAATTATGTTAGAGATAACAACTACCATTATTGCTTTTATATCATCAGTACACTTAGCTTCTTATTTTTCCTTTTCACTCAGCTTCAACCACCTCGCGTTCAATTTTATCCATAAACATAATTCTGTGATACTTCTGCATTCAATAAATTCATCAAAAATTCCTCACTCAAGTGAAGAGGAACATCTAATATTGAGGACATTTCCTAGTTCGCGAATAATTGCCTTTAAGTATCATCGTTACGCCTAGTCTATTTCAACGTACCACAATCTTTAATTTTCTTCATGCAAATTTTCACTACCACACTAAAAGAGTGGCACTTCTTGCAAACCTATCCTCTAAACTCCCTTAGTACAGCCTCAATTTCCACCTCTCACTTTTGCACTATGTATTTACCCCTGATGCGCATAATTTATAGGAACTGTATACAACCTGATTTACGGGAGAAAATATACAAAATTAATAAGTGAAACAATTACAAAATTATAAGCAAAGTGATTGAAAGATAAATTGTGGAAAAATATATAAATAGAATTACTAATTTAAACAACAAAACTGTGCATTGAGAGGCGTACGACCTTCGCCAAGGTGAACAGGGTTAAAATTTTATCGCTTTGTAGCTGTGATAACGGGAGATTATTAATAAGAAAACTGGCATGTCTTCGAAAATATGGAAATTAAAAATTAATGTATAACGCAGAAGCGAAAGAGCTCTGAACAGGAATAAATCACTTATGAAGGTAAAATAAGGAGCCTTTCTTTGGTAAAAGTAGTAAAAATGATCCCCAAACAGGAAAGTGAAAGGAAAAGATAAAGAAGAAAAATTAGACCAGATAATAGCAACAATTCAGTAAATGACGCAATATGGAGCTGCAAGGAATAAAAGTTTCTCAAAGCAAGTGCTTAAAAGAAATTAAAGAATTGAAAGCAGAAAAGCAGCAAATTAAGATCTGAAAAAAGAACTACAATAAATAAAAGCTTGTTCTAAACAAGAAAAAATAATGTAGTAGTGCAACGATTGCTCATTGAGACAAACAACGAAACGGCTTTGCAGGATTGCTTACTAGCTTTCATGAAGAGGAACAGGCATAGACATCGAAATAAAAGGAGCAAGAAAGCTGACAGAAAGGACCTTCTTATTATTAAGAAAATAAAAAAATAAGAAAATAAGAAAATAAGAAAATAAGAAAATAAGAAAATAAGAAAATAAGAAAATAAGAAAATAAGAAAATAATTGCAAATATAAATAGTTGGGATCCAATATCAGAAACAATTAAAAAAATAGATTTTGATGATATGTATGGATAAAAAATAAGTATAATAATAGTATATAGGCCGAATGAGGACGATTCCATGACAAACAAAAAGTTTTGGGAAGAATTAACAGCCACCACAGAAAACTGTAAAAATAAGATATGCACAGCAGAAGTAACAGCAGAGTAGGAAGATAATACTATAACGGACGTAATAGGCAAATACGGTCATGTTAAAAGAAATAGCAATGGGGAACATATGTTAGAATACTGTATACTCAATAATTTAATAATCGCTATTAGAATTTACAAACACCGCAACATACACAAGTATGAAAAAATAGGAAAGAAAAGTTAATCATTGTCTACGTGCTGGTACGCAGTAAAAATAGAGAAGCACTGCCGGATATGTGAGTCCACAAGGGTGCAGCAATTTCTAGTGACTATTACCTGATAATAGTAAAAATAACGAAAAAGACTAGGATCAGAAATGAAGAAACTGGAAAAATAAACTTAAGTAAAAAAAAAACCTTTATTGGCATATATGTTTTCCTACATCATGTTTCCTACCTAGTATACCATGTTATTTTCTCCCGCATCTTCTTCCCCCTGCTCATCTCTGTTCCTAGGTGTCGTCTCCTTCCTGCATTTTCCTCACCATCCTTCTCCTGTTCTCCTTCAATTCCCTTAACTTTGTCAAGAACCTGAACCCCTCTCCGTTCTCCCCCATGCTTCTTTTCCAATCTCCTTCATTCCGCTTCTCCACTTCCTCCATCTTCAGTTCTTTGCAGCCTCTCATCCATTGCTGCCATTTATCATCGCCTTCCCAACAGAATTCACATTTCCTGTACTCCTCATTCATCAAATATTTGTTAGATTTTTCCTCGTTCCCACACCTTGCCATGGTTCTTTCTTCTTCGCGCGTCCTCCTCTCCCTAAAATATCTTGGTTTTCCGCCGTTCACTTTTATTTCTCTGTATTTTGTATTGTACTTTGACTTCCTTATTTTGCTCTCTCTTTCTTGCGCGTCTACTTGCCTCCATCTATCTATTATTTCTCTTTCCACTTGTTTCCCCTCTCCTCTTCTCCTCTCTACTTCTTCCTCTGATATTCCTGCCTTTTCCAGTAGCTTTCTCCTTCCTTCTTCCCACTTCCACTTCCCGTCTTCTATCTTCCCTGCTTCTTACTTCCTCTATTGCCATCGTTACCAAGCTTTGCTCCGTCCGTTCTCTCTTTGACAACTCGTACCTCAACGCCCTACCCCCTGCTTCGACTGCCAATCTGTCGCTCCCAGTCTCATGCCTTACAATATACTCAGGCGTTGATTTCTCCAATGAAAGTCTTCTTTTTAGATGTCCTTGCTGGGCTCCTAATTTTTTTGCGCTCTCTACACCCCCACACTTCCGCTCCATACATTATTATGCTTTTTACACAAGCGTTCCATATTTTTGTTGTTTCATGAAAGCACCCACCCCTCTTACCCCATAAGCACTTCTTCAGACCCTCCTCTGCCCATCTCGCCTTCTTGCATATATGAGCTATCCCTCATTACCACTGTTGTCCCTCATTATGTATCCTAAGTACATGTACTCTTTTACTTGCTCTATTTTCTCTCCTTTCCATTTCATCCGTATCTCCCTCTTTCTTCCACGTCCTTTCGCATAGCTCGTTATCTTTGTTTTCGTAGTATTTACTTCCAACTCCCTTCTGTCTATAAACCGTTCTAACCTCTTCGACATTTCCTTCAGACCCCTCTCCGTTTCTGATATAATTACTATATCGTCTGCGTACGCGAAGGACCATATTTTGCTGTTTCCCAGTTTCAACCCTCCGCCTTGACCCTTCCTCAATATCTCCTCTATGTAAATATTAAATAATTGTGAACTTAGCAAACACCCCTGTATTACCCCCTTAACCTATCTTAAGTATGAAAGCATAAAACAGTAAAAACTAAGACAATAAGTGATAGCAGAAATGTATAGAAAACTAATTGAAATCGAAGTAGACAAAATAACAAGTAATTTGACCAGAAAACATCTAGAAGACGAATGGCAATTATTTAACGACATAGCAAATATATATATATGGCATAGTAAAATTAAAAACGAAGAAAAAGCAGAGGAATTGTGGAGTGCAGAGATTAAGACTGAAATTATTAGCAAAAAGGAGAATTGGAATAAATATTTAAATCATAAATCTGGAGCAAACTATGAAAGTCATAAAGAACAGAGAAATAAGATAAAGAAGATTATCTTGGAAGCAAAACAGAAGCCTTGGGAAGAATTTGGGAGTAAAATAGTAGCAAAATAAAAGAGGACACTGTGGGATGTTCTACGAATTGTAAAAGCCATTAGAAGGAAAACAGAAAGAAAACATAATAATTAAAAGTAAGGAAGATATTCTACTGAAGAATGGCAAGGAATGTGTTATGGAAAGGTAGAAAGAGTATTTTCAAGAAGTTTTAAACACAAATATAAAGTCAAAAGACTGTGGAGAAGAAACTAACAGATAAGTAAATCAAGGAAGCATACCATCATCCTTGGAGAAAGTAATAGAAGCAAAATCGGAAAACCTCTGGGACATGATGGCATAGGTCCAGAACAAACAAATGGGAGTAATAGTAATAGTAATAGTATTACACGCAGTAGTCAGAGAAGCATGAGAAGACGAATGAGTACCAGAGGATTATGACTTAAGAGTCATCTTGCCTAATTTTAAAAGAGGAGAGACAAGAAAAGCTGACAAAAATACAGAGGAATAGCTAAATACTGTTACACTGTCCTGAGAGGATACTAGATAAGAAGTTAAGAACTATAACCCCCACCTAGCCCCATCTGGGAGCATCACAGAGTGGATTCAAACAAGGACACGGCGGAGAAAATCATGTATTCACGACCAAAGAAGTTATAAACAGGCATTAAATGTAGGAACAGGCGCTTTTCTTGCATGGATAATACAAGTAACGTATGCACTTACAACATGAAATGATATATTCGATAAGAGAAATGGATTAAGAGAAGGAGGCTTTATAAGACCGTTAGTGGCCATAATCTTGAAGCACGACGTAATAAAGCAGAGTGCGGGAAATATCAAGAAATTAGAGGTAATAGCGTCTAACGGGAACTGCGATTGCGGGGTGCTCCTTTGCAGATGACGTGGCTATATTTGCAAGAACAGAGGAAGATCTTTCAACATAACAAACATTACTTGGAATAAAACACTACAAGAGTTTGGAATGAAGGTAAATACATCAAAAGTAAGACTCTTGGAAATCCCAATAGCCCTGATAGCAAACCGGTTTAAAATCTATATTTATATAAGACCCGAAGAAAAAACAACTAAAGAAAAAAATGTCGACTTGCGTTTCCACACACTAATCATAAAAAAATGTCACGTGAAGATTTGAATTAGATATCGAGATCGGCCATATGTGTTAAAATAAAGTGCGTATGGAAAATCGAATAGAGACGTTTTAAACCCTCTTGCCGCCAATTTGGAAATTGAGTGCGAAATGATTACGTAAAAAATTATGTTCTTTTATTTATAATTGTATTGGAGTTACGTTGGTTCTGGTTCATTTTGTTTGTTAAAATTAAAGGAAACTTATATTTCTAAAAAAGGGAATTCGCTGGCAGGTTGACTCATGTGTCTAACGATTACTAAGATACGTGATTGTAGAGAAGTTGCAATTTGTTTTTTCTTCAGAAATTTGTTGATCTGCATTGCTGACCCGAAAAGTGTTAAAAAGTTAGCACGAAACGTTTTAGTATCACAGCGATACGACGTAGTTACGTTACCCAAGAATTAAACACCAAAGACGTATCTTTTATGTAATTGAGATTTTTGCTATGTGTGGTAGCTGAGCATATGTGGTAGTTCAAGTTCTATACATTTTTTTCAGGTGATAACGGTCTTAACCGTTTCTACTGCAGGGTCTTGCAGAGTTCATTTTATTGTATTTGTTGCGTTTGCTATATTTCATTACCTATACATATCATATACATAACATTCTTTTCTGCTGCCTGGACTGTTATCTATCTGCGAGGACACATGTCTCGCACTCGTACTGGAATATGTTTAAATTGCTTTATTTGTTCTTCTTATATTGTCTTATTCTTGTTTTCTTTTGTTGTTTAGAATTACCACTAAGTACATAACACCACTGATTTGTTCCATATGATTGTCGTTTATTATAGCCTAAGTATATATATAGTATTATAGTAGTATATAGTCTAAGTATATTTCCTATTTTCTGCTATTCATGTATACTTTGGTATGTTGCGGTGTTGGTAAAACGTAATAGCGTTTATTAAATTATTGTGTCTACAGTATTCTAACATATGTTTTCCATAGTTATTTCGTTTAGCATCACTATATTTGCATATTACGTCCGTAATTGTCTTATCTTTTCTTCCTACTCTGCAGTTAAAATCCCCTGCTGTGTATATTTTATTTTCACAGTTTTCCGTGCTGGCTGTTAATTAATTTTTCCCAAAACTTTTCTATGTTTGTCTCGGAGTCGTCCTCATATACTATCATTATGTTTTCTTCATATATATCATCAAAGCCTACTTTTAATATTCTTTCTGATATCGGATCCCAACTATTTATATTTGTAACAATTCTTAATAATGCACGTCCCTGTAAATAAATTACATTTTATTTTTTTGCGCCTTGTGCCCTCTCATTCGTCTGTCATTGCCAATATATCTAATATTAAATTCGTCTGTTAGGTTGTTCTCCTTTCATCTTACGCCCTGTTATGTTCCATGTGCTCAACTTCCATACTTGTTTCATTGTTTTCTCTACAATGTATTTTCCTATATGCTTCTCTGTTCCCCATTTCATGTCTACTTTAATTCGCCTTTCTCGTTATTACACTGTGGTGATGCGTTACCATCACCACAATATAATAAACGCAGATTATTATTATGCCAGATCCGGCCAGTATATAATGTTATCATTAACATGATGCGTTTGAATGAAATTCTCTAATTTGGTTAGGTTTCGTTGAATATAAATGTTCGCATTTATAGCTTCGCTCCTATCTCGCCCAGCATAAGGTCTTGAGAAACCAGCTTCCGAAATGGCGCACCACACTACTACATTGTCCTCAGATTTCGCTTTTTGCTTATACCTTACGTCAGTAGGAACGTTCTCAATGTTGTCTGCATCAAAACCTTCGTTTCCTTTTATTTCGGTGTCAAGTAATGTAAAATATTGTTCGTCGTCTAAAATTATCGTGACATTTTTTCTGAAATGTTCTAATCTTAATTGTCTGCAGCATCTTGAAATGCACTCTGATTGAGCAGCCTTGTATTTTGAACATTTTTGATGCTTTCTACTATATTTTAAATAATTTCTGGCTCTTGGCTGTCATATGGGAAATGTGATATCGTCGGCCTAATCTTATCGTTGAAACTCCTTTTCTATTTCTTCCAGATTGTTGTAAAGCATTGCACGATTCAAAACTCGAGGCCGACCCATCTTTGGAAGATTCATACACGGCAAACCTTCCTCACATTCCTTAATGACGCGGTAAATTGTTTTCTTACAAATATTTTGGAAATGGCGACAATGTCAGGTTTGGGCATTTGGCCAACCAAATTGTAAATATATTCATTGACATATAAACTGCACCACCTAGAAGGGGTGGGAATTTTTGGGCCAAATTTGGCAGGAATAGTGGACTAGTCCAGGGAAATAGTTGATTAAAATTTTTGACGTTTGTGTCATTTTTTAGAGGGGGTGATAGACAAGCAATTATCGAGTCATTTTTTGAATTTGTTCCACTTTTTCGGATCCCGTTCTTTAGTTTAAAGTGTCTCAAGTGTTTAATGATGCCTAGAGGAAGGAGACCTCAAGTTTAACAGCTATGACCGAGGGTGGATTGTTGGTTTACGAGAAGCAGGGTTTTCGTTTAGAGAAATCGGCAACCGTTTGGGACGGCACCACTCAACAATAATGCGTGTTTATCAAGCGTGGTCTGAACATGGGATTGAACGTCGGAGAAGAGGCACTGGGGCTCAAAGACGAACCAATGAACGTCAAGATCACCGCTTAAGACTAATGGCCTTGGGAGACCGATTCTCTACAACTAGATCAATAGCTGATCAATGGTTAGGTGAACAAGGTCGTTCGATATGCTTGCGAACAGTTTATCGTCGAATAAGAACCTTTCGATTACTGTCTTACCGCCCACATTTTGTGCTACCACTCACTGCTCAACATCGCCAGGAACGCTTGGCCTGGTGCACGGAAAGACTTCACTGGAACTTGGAGTGGCATCGAGTTGTCTTTAGTCACGAATCGCGATTTTGTTTAGGAATGCATGATGGTCGGATGACTGTTAGACCAAGACGTGGAGAAAGGCGCAAACCTGATTTTTCGATTGCGAGGTATGTTCACCGAACTGTGGGGTTGATGATGTGGGGTGCTATTGCTTACGGCAGTAGGTCACCTTTGCTCTTTATTCGGGGCAGTATGACCACCCGACGCTACATTGACGAAGTGGTAGAACCACATGTTCTTCCATATCTTCGAGGGCTGGAAGACCCACTTTTCCAGCAAGATAATGCACAACCTCACTTGGCCTGCAAGATCTCCCGATTTGTGGCCCATTGAGCACGTGTGGGACATGATGGGTAGAAGATTGAGGAATCTACCGAACCCACCGTTGACAATAGAAGCTCTACGGCATGAAATACAGGCTGCTTGAGATGCCATACTCCAAGAAGATATTGATCACCTGCTGGAATCAATGCCAAGGCGGGTCAATGAGTGTATCAGAAATTGGGGCGGACCAACACATTATTAAAGAAAAATCAAAAAGATGAAGTGTTTTCTTTATCAAATTTTAATCAATTGTTACCCTAGACTAGTCCAATGTTTCTGCCAAATTTGTTCCAAAAATTCCCACCCCTTCTAGGTGGTGCAGTTTATATGTCATTGAGTATATCTTTTCCCGCAATTCTAACTTGTAGAACATTTTGTAAAACTTTGTAAACTATATAATAAACTATTATCGTGAATTTATGTAACTAATGGTAAGACGTCATGTTGAAATTAATGAATAAATAGTCAATTACATTTTCATTTTTCATCGATAATGACACTCTATATTCCATTAATTAACATTATATAAAGCACGTTTGAATGGCAAATTCATTTCATAATAATTAATCGAAAACGTATTCTCGTGAAACACAGCAAATGTTACATTGTCGAATTAAATTCTACAACCTCGCGTGACAACAATGATTCAGGTGTTTTAATGTAATTAAAATAGTATTTCATGCGTCATATTTCGAATGAATAAAAATGCTAAATTGGAAACAACGTAGAATAGAAACAAGATGGGGGGTGATTTGTTGCAACGTTATTATTGTGAAAATCCTTGAAAAAAATCACGGCCCCTTTAATAACCTCAAAGCTTACGGTGCTCCGACGCGAATGCGGCAAATTGTTTATTTCGCTTCGCGAACTTGCGAATTTAATAGCTTCAGAAAGACAACGTTGGGTGGAATCTGCCGGAAAATTAATTTACAGTTCAAAGGAAATCTAAGTGGAGCTCAGCGTTTTGGTTTTGATGAAGCCCTTGGGGTATTTAGTTAAGTTGCAATATAAATTTATTTGATTACAAATTTGAAGTAGTATATGCTTTGTTTTATATTATGGTCGCAACGAGGATGAAACACCACATAAGTAATGATTACAAGAAGTAACCGATAATACTGGTCACCATGTTTAGTCTTGTGACATGGAGGTTAATATGGGTATTTAGACATCAATCGATAGTAATTAAATCAATAAATAGCAATAACAATAAGCAATAACATGATGATGACTATATAAGCAGCCGTTCCTAAAGAAATGTTGGTAGATTTGCAAAAGGTGCTTTCTAATAAAACGAATAATTTTTCGAGCATTCGCCCTGTTAATAACAAAGGAAATAGTTGCTTTATAAAAGCAATATTTTCGAATAAAAAGATTTCCTTTAAATTAACTTTAAATTCACATACCAGGTCAAATGATATTCTAAGATTTTTAATATATATTATTTTATTATTTTCAATTAATAACGACTAATTAACGAATCCTAAAAAATGCTTGCGTAACTGTATCCCGTTATGTTTGATATTTCCCCCCTCACATCTGCAAAGCTGCGCCAAAATGAAATTCCTGGGCGAATGCTGGGATTTATCATCTATAAAAAGTTATATTAGATGACACTAACATGTGATACGATAGACTTACCTTAATCGAGTTCTATTAACATACAACGAAAATACAAGTGGTTACGAAAATTGGAATCACTTTTCCACTTTTGCCCAAAATATGGAACTACAAGAAAAAATTAAATGAAATTGCTGGCAACATTGCTTTTTTTACGTAACCATGCTTTAAAAAATATCACGTCTTCAAAACTTTCGATTGTATTTTATTTAAAAATTAGTAATAACCAACAGTTTCAAAAACAAATAACGTAAATAAAATGAAAAGCGATACAGCAAAAACAAAAATATCTACTAATATTAACGGTGCTCAAATTGATGACCACGATTCTCTGTACATAATTCTAGCCTCCTTTAAAAGGATCTACAAATTTTACTGCATAATTCAGGAGTGAACGTTTGAAATGGTTCTTGAATCATCACCTTCAAAGTTTCCACGTCCTCAAAAGCATTATGAAGGTATACCAAATCACGCACAATTCCCCAAACATTGAAGTCCATTGGTGTTAAATCACATGACCCCGCAGGCCATTCTATCGGACCTCTTCGACCATCCAAGACTGGTGAAAATGATTATCTAAAAACTGTCGAACATGTACAGCATAATGAGGTGGAGCGCCGTCTTGTTGCAAAATTACATCCGGAGGACAGTGTAACAAAATAGCTGGCATTATTTTTTCTACGAGCAGAGCTAAATAAACATCTCCAGTCATATATTATCATATATTATCGTCAATAAAAAATGGGCCAATAATTCCCCCACTCCAAATTCCATCCCAAACGTTTATTCCAGGCGATTTAAAATCTTTTTCAATGATTACATGGGTATTTTCGTTAGAATAATAAAAGCAATTGTGGCAATTAATTCTAGCACACAAATGAAATTTAGCTTCATCAGACCACAAAATACGACCAAGCAAAAGATTTGGATCAATTTCATCGACCACCAAACTCTGAAATTCTTCGCAAAATTGCAATCTTCGATCGGGATCATCTTCGTTCAAAGCATGCACACACCTTGGTCGATATCATTTTAATCCAATCTGACGAATAATTTTCTGAATCGATCGTCTGCAAAACCCAAACTCTCTTGAATGTTGCCTCTGGGATGTTGAAGGTTCACCCAGCAAATGGTTGTGGACTTCAGCTGCATTTTCAACAGTCATAACAAATTTAGATCTACCGGTCCTGTTCTTATGCTGATTTGTAACATCCCCAACCAGTTCAAACTTTTTAATGATTTTGATAATCCCACCAAGCATTGGTTGTAACTGATTAGGATATGTTACACGCCAACGATCCTGCACTCTTAATACTGCAGTTCTATCAGAGCGACCTTCTTCAGCAAGATAATACCATTTTACGATGTTTATTCGCTGCTCAATAAGAAAAGTTACTCCAATTTTCGTAGCCAGCTTGTATAAGTATATTATGTTTTTTTTTGTTTCTATTTCTATGCTTCATTTTGTGGACGTCAAATTGATTTTGAATTGTTTGTAATGATTTTTAATAAATCGTATTGTCTTATTTTGTGATTTTATTATTAGGGTTACGTATAACCGAGTATATTTTATTTTAAGAGAAAATAATGTGGGGGTAAGAAACAAATGTTTGCAAAAATGTGTAATTTGCAATTATATGATTAATGTTTTCAATATTAAATTCTTTTTAATTCTTTCATCTACCTATCCATCCATAGGAAAACACATGTTTGTATATTTATTATAAAATATTAATAATGGACACATATCCTATGAGACAATGGTATTCTTTTCGTATCTGTATTTTATGTGAAATCAAATATTTTCTTTCAAATTTAATTAAGCTACACATAAAATTAAACATAATTGGACATTAAGGTTAATATGATTATAATAATACATATAATCAGAAATTAAAGTTGATTACTGATACATATACACTACCGTCCACTGAAGTTTGGCCAAGTAATAAATGTGTAAGAAATACAAAAATAAAAGGCAACTAATACTAAAAAATAAATTTATTGTTCAAAGGAATAAAGATTATTACAATCTAACGAAAAATAAAAAAAAAATTATTCTAAAAGATTTTTGTGCCTGCGTTTAACCGTAGTAACAGATATCCGTTGCTGATGCCCCCGATTGAATTCGCTAGCTATTTCTGGTGCCGTTTTTCTGCGATTTCGTTTCTTTATTAATTGTAAAAGACGATTATCTGCGGGGGTGGTGATTTGTAACAGACCAATAAACAGATTAAGATAATTCGGTGCAAATTCGGTTTTGTGTCATAAAATATTTAATTAAGTTTTTGTGCCTAATACTTTGCTTTATTTAAGTTGCAACTGTGTTTAGCACGAATACATATTAAAATTATCATCATTGAAAGAAATGAAATTTATTTAGATTTCGACAAGAACATATATACACAATAAATATCAATTAAAAATAACTATTTAAAAATATAATACCCAATTTTTAGGGTATTAGCGACAGTGCAAAATGCTAACGGATAACTTTTTCTGTGGCAGTTCTACATATTTCCTCAGCATAAATATAAGGCGTCGTTCACGATTATGTCATTAAAATGTGGCCATATAAACATTTCTGGTTCTTCAGTTATAAGGTCAGGACACTAGCAAATAAGGGTATGGTAAAACTACAACTTGCCAGTGTTGCATTTCTTCAGCAAACATTATCGTTAGCTCTTCCTTTATCCATTGTTGAGCATTAATTGTTTTTTTTCAATGCCAAATGTATCAATTTTTATCGTGGGTCACGGTATCTATTTTAGTTTAATGTAGCAGTTTACTTGCATCGGTTTTTGGCGATTGTTTTTTTATTATAAATCGCAGACGCCTTACTAAAGGTGTTACCAACTGAAGGATATTATTCTCCGGAAATACATAAGTTATATTTTCCACATGTTTTAAATAGGGTCACCTATTACATTCCAATCTGATGCGTACAAATATCCAGGGGCTTTTGGCAAATAACTTAAGGGGTAAAACCACTCTATAGGCAGAAAAAAAAGCTAAATTTATCAATTTATTTTGGGAGTATGAGAAGCGGAATAGAAATTATTATCAGAGGGTTCATTAAGCACATATTGAAGTACAAAAGCAATTCTTTATTGTCGGTTTCATTACAAATTGCGGCGATAGAGCCCGTCGTCGAGAACACCTATTTTAAAAACACCGAAACGGGAAGACGGATTTCTCGACTTCTATAAGTCCTGGAGCAAAAAGGGAAACAAATTTATAATCTATGTACAGTTACGGCCAAATAAAACCGGCCAGTACTTCACTCTATTGTGAATTGGTATTAAATCACATAAGAAACATAAAAATGAAAAATGACATATTAAGAATTCAAATTGTCAAGGTATACTGTCAAGTAATCGAAATGCCTCATTTAAGTATTGCCCCAAAAAGCAGTATAATTAACTTATTGGGGGAGGGCTGGTCAGAAAGAAGGGTGGCGGGCCGTTTTCAAGTGTCTAAAAGCACTATCCACGATGTAAAAGTCAAGTGGAATCAGGGACATTCATTAGAAAGACAAGTAGGGACTGGTCGGCCAAAAGTCTCTACAGAGGAAGAGGATTACAACCTGGTGAACTTTTTGGAAAATCATCCTTTTGAAACTGCGATAGAAGCACGGCATATGACAAATTTTCCAGGATCCGTCAGAACGGCACGGCGTCGGGTAAAAACTATATCCGACCTTAGAAATCGTCCAGCAGCTAAAAAACCTTTTTTAACCCAAAGAAATAAGGAAGAAAAAATTGGGTTTACGTTACAACATTACATGCACGATATAAATTTTTGGGGAAACGTAGTATTTACTGACGAAAAGGTTTTTCAGTCCTGTTACAACGGTCGAATTAGAGTCTACATACCACCGAACACTCGTTATGATGAACGATACACACAAAGTGTGAGAAATAGTGGAAGGTTCTCTGTTAATGTTTGGGGGTGGATGAACGCCAATGGACTTGGCATGTGTATAAATATTACAAACAGATTTAATGCATTGGCCTATATAGACATTCTGGAAAACATCATGTTACCATCAGTAAATGCCGTATTTCCGGAAAATAATTTTGTGTATCCACATGATAACTGCTGTGTGCATACTGCTCGAATAGTAACAGGATGGTTACAGCAACATGACGTTACGGTTTTACCCTGGCCAGCACGTAGTGCCGATTTAAACCCCATAGAAAATGTTTGGGGTAGAATGGTGAAAACAATTAACAGAAACAATGATTTTCACCCACGAAATGCTGAGGGATACGATCCATGAGGTGTGGCACAGTTTCACTCAGGATTATGCCCATAATTTAGTAGCTTCCTTACCCAAAAGACCGAACTCCATTCTTGAAAACAATGGGAGAGCGTTGAAATATTAATTTTAATAAATTTATAATTTTGTCCATATTGACCTCATCGGTTTATAAATACCGGATTAAAACGTAAAAACGATATATTTCTGGTTCAACTATACCTACATAAATATCTTTCATCTTTCATTTAAAAGCTTGATTTACTAAAATTTATGAAAATGACATTTTAGAATGTCAAAATGGTGGTCGTTTTTATTTGGCCGTAATCGTACATTGGGCTTTGGAAGTAGGTAGGGGTTTCCTTTTTTATCAATTTTTGTGAAAGTTGTGCACTCTTTAAGGAATGAATCGATATTTTGCCGTAAAAATGTGTGATAAAGTGTTTATAAAAAAATCCAATCAAAGAACGGCTACGCACTTCCATAGAGAACACTATTGGGAAGCTACTGTGAAAAATTTTAAAGGATCCATGCAATAGTCTCCGAGACATCTTTCCTCCCAGTTTGGAAAAAGTAGTTTCGAGAAAAACGCGTTTAAAGTTTCATAAACACACCAGCACACGCTCCGAGACGCTGCGGTCGATCGATAATTAAATCCGTAACATTTTTTGCACTATAAATCAAATGGCATATTTCTTTCATGATCCTGAAGTATCGTTAGAGCGAAGAAAAAAAAATCGTGTTGTTGAAAATCCTAAAGTGGTTTAGTGATACTACTTGCGTCTATCTATTAATCAAAAAATATCCAGCATAAGTTCTGCCAATTCTTGTGATGCTTTTACTTAAGTAATTGTTCAGTATTGCCCCTAAATTAAGAGCTATATTTATTAGAACAACTAATTCTCACAGAGTGCCGGACAAAGCTGAACATTCTCTGCCAAAACAAAATTCTACAAGTGATTCATTTTCAATCGAAGATTGCAACAATCAAACTCGACAAATGTACTCACTGAAATGCCAGATTACACTGTCCAATAAGCTGTCAAAATTTATAACGTTTGTAATAGTCTAGTTTGAAATTTTTGTAACCAAAAATGCAAACGACTAAGATTCGGGGTCTTTTGACGACACTGAGCAGAAAGTACTCGAAGGAAATCCAGACAAAAGGTAAAATATCTTATTGATTAAAATGCTGTTGTCTTACGATGAGCTTCTAGAATCTGATAAAAAATCCGACTTAAAAAAGCAGTTCACCATCGAAAAGTTCCAGCAGAAAGCGGTAAGAGTGTCAGTGCTAGGCGCGGACACGCCCTCGGGAGAAGCGCTTTCGGTATTACTGAAGCAAAATCCCCTTGTTTCCCATCTGTACCTTCACGGGGATCATGCACTCGGTGTGGCCTGCGATTTAGAACATATTGACACAAGAACGTTAGTGAGCGGGTTTCACCCAAACGATTTAGACAAAGCCGTCAGGGTAATCGATTTCTTCGATCGTTTCGTCGCTCTTATGTCACATTAACTTTTGCAGAGGGCTGAAATAATTATTTTGTTGGGTGTGGACTCGCCGACTGACACTCCCATAAGCGCCGAGGAAAAGATACGTTCGGAGGTTACGAGGCTTGTCAAATTGACCAAGGTGTGCACCATGTACGCTCCCAAGTCGCTAATTTGTGTTTGCGTGCAACCCTTGTCAATAAGTGTGCCTTTGGTGGCCGCAATATTCAAAAAGACGCATTGGTACCATCCTGGAAGGATTGTAGGCATCGTTGAATTGAATCAGGTACTTGTATTATTTTTAAATCATTACCCAGGGATTCATCAACGAGGCGTAACGTTAGTCGGACTAACGCTACTTGCGCGAAAAATTTACGCCAGTCTTGCACAGGGCTAAATAAACGGCGTAGGCCTATTCATGAAAATCGCGTAGCCCGGGCGCAAATTAATCTCTGACGATATACACGACGTCATCGTTTCGCATTATAAACCAGACAAAATTCGTCTAACCTTGACAATTGTGTGAGAGCGCCATTCTCGAGTTGGGGCGTAGTGGCAGGCGATAGGACTTTTTAAGTAACAATTAGTTTGGCTTCATAAATAAAATAAATGAATATAAATAAAAAATATTTGACTGTATCTTTTTATCTCGTAACAGACGTAAGGATTATTTCAAACTATAAAAATAAGTTTCACAAGCTATAATTACTGCCGTTATTAATTGCACAAAACACAATACTATAATAATAAGTAAACTGAAAAACCAATAGCATTGCACTGCAACCAACTGGGTACAGGTTGAGTCTTACGCCAATGAGAGGTTTATATGAACCACTTCATGGGATGTTGATCATCCAAAGGATCGATTATTCCTGCTCTGGACAAATGTCAACATTATCAAGTTTATTTGGAAGCTTTTTTTCAAAACATTTAATTCATTTATAGTGTTTTTTTTAGTTCTATTGAAACAATTGAAAATTTTATTTAAATTATACTCAATGTTTTTTTTTTAATATTTTCTTTACAAAAAAACATGATTTTGGAAGGTCTATTTCAAATTAGGATTAATACAAAACTATTAAATAATTTTTTTGAAAACTTAGCTTTGTATACAAAATAATAAAACTTGTAGGAATACAAATTTATTAAATCAGAATAAAAACATATTCGGTAGATTACACGTTGCGCTTTCGCAGCACATAATGCTGCTAATAATTTATAATGCTGATGCGTACAAATAAATATACAAAAAAAAATCCGCGGTGGTCCGCACGAAACTTACTTATACGGTTTTCGAAAAAACTTTTCAAATGAAAGTTGTTTATAATCTCTTTAACTTATATACGAACATTTTTTTTGATAGCTCGTACCGTTTTCGAGATAATGAAAATGGTGATAAGAGTAAACGATCACTTCCGGTTGAGCTATTGCGTTCAAAATAGGACGTTTTCCTCCTTGCTACATACAAATGTTAAATTTAAAGTTTCAGAGCTCTAGCTATAATCGCATGGACGCTAGAGCGCGCACAGACACACAGACAGACACACACATAGACACACAGACGTCATTTCGAAAATAGTCAGAAACAATTCAGGGGACCTCAAAACGCGTATATCCGTTAAAATCTCGAGGTCGAAATTTTTCATGATTCCTATACTTACTTATACATAAAGTATAAGTAAGTAAAAATTAAAGTGATAAAAGTGTTAAAAAATCCGCGGTGGTGCGCACGAAACTTTCTTATACTTTATTGCTGAAAGAACTTTTCAAACAAATGTTTTTTTTTTAATTCCAGTATATAACCTTTATACGAAAAATTGCTATAACGCGAACCGTTCACGAGATATAGAAAACATTGATTTGATTAAACCATCAGTTTGAGATATTGCTTTCAAAATGTGTCAGAGTGTGACCTTCAATAGATAGGCGCTGGTGCGCACACAGCCACACGTATGTTTAGCCGCCCGATCGCAATATTATAAAATCCGCGGTGGTCCGGACGAAACTTACTTATACTTAGTTATACTACGGTTTTCGAAAAAACTTTTCAAATGAAAGTTGTTTATAATTTCAATGTCTTTAACTTTTCGAGATAATGAAAATGGTGATAAGAGTAAACGATCACTTCCGGTTGAGCTATTGCGTTCAAAATAGGACGTTTTCCTCCTTGCTACATACAAATATTAAGTTTAAAGTTTCAGAGCTCTAGCTATAATCGTTTGGAGAGAGAGAGAGAGAGAGAGAGAGAGAGAGAGAGAGAGAGAGAGAGAGAGAGAGAGAGAGAGAGAGAGAGAGAGAGAGAGAGAGAGACACATCAACATCATTGGAGGCATCAACAACAATACACGACTGCAATCTATGGCTCCTATCACATTTGGTATATTATCTATTCCACGAAATACTTTCTTAACACCGATTATATAACCAGGATCATTTATACAATAGGTGCACAGCAATGTGTCGGTACTCGACTACATGTCGACTGGCTCACATGAACAATGTCTGCAATTAAGCTTTGGAAGCCATCCGATGCTACACATCTTAAGCCAATGAGTACTTGTAGCATCACAGATAAAGAACTTCTCTTATTGTTGGGTGTTCCAGCTGTGGTATTAGCTCGTATAATCATATGCCGTGGCAAACTATAGTACCTACAATAATATTGCAGTAATATTTAAATTTGATTAGTCATATTGAAAAGTGTTTACTCACCTCGGGCACTTGTAGTCGGTCTAATCGAACGTGAACCAATCTGACACTTAATATATTTGTCAATGGCAGTTGCCCAGTCATATCTTGCCCTGGCTCCTAACCTTAGCCATATTCCTCCTCCAGAGCAAGCATATTCTTCCCTGGACCCGGTACCATGTTAATATATCGTTATAAATGTAGAATAATAAGAGAAATTCGCGTAAATTAACAAAATGAGCACAACGCAACAGTTACGCCACGACTTACACACCCCAACAAGCAGGTCTAACTTTTCGCGCAAATATTGGCGTAAATAGGGGCATAAAAAAAGGCGTATGTTTCATGAATAGCTTTGCACAGGCGCAAACCGAGTTAGTCCGACTAACGATTTAGACCCCAATGATGAATCTGGCTGTTAAAGTATATGTGACAGTATTTTTACTATATATACTGTGTGCCCAGGTTTTAAGAGAATTGATAGTATAAGTTATTTTAGGCAGAAAATCTTTTGCGAGTAAACTGACGTGTTCATTACCAATCACGTGCTTTTTTCTAATGAACAATACACACGTACAAGTTTTATATTTGCTAACAATAAATTTTGTGAATTAAATTTCATGATCATGATAATTAAAATGTTGCTGAAAAGGAAATTGCTGTGTGTATTGAAGAAGTTCGTAAACTTTATATATTTAAAGTAAATTTTCTTCTGGGTTTAATTAAACCGCATGAATACAACTTATTAGTATTTTGCAATTTACAAAAACTAAAACTCTATGTAGATATTTTATCTGTGTTTAAACAAAACTAAAATGTTAATTATATTAATAAGTTATTAAGTTTTTGCTTTATCAGAAAGCAGCAAAAAGCTTGCTATTAATAAATACCAGGAAGGATAGGGATCGTACATACGCCCTATCCACAGGCGATGTCTGCCGTTCTGCTACTTAGGGTGCGTCTACGTTTGACATTTGGAACATGATGTTTTTGTCTGACGAACGATATATCGAGCGTGAAAATAGTTGACAGGTACCTCATATGTGTAAATTTATCGTTTCTGGAAAGTTGTAACATAAATGTCATGACAGAATTATCAGGTGTAGGGGCATTCTTATGAGTGGTTGCACGAGCATGCATCCTTGAAGTATTACTATGTTTCCTTTCAGTGGATAGTATCCTGTTTAGAATATGAAATAATTCATAAAAACCACTTTTGTCAACGTCTACATTTTTTAGATTAGATCACCACACTTCCCCAGACATATGATAAATGTGTTTGAAGCAATGAATAATTGGATAGTGATATTTCTAAAATTTGTTCAAAATGTTGACAGTAATTACCTGAGTTTCTGATTATCTAATTTATTTGCAAATACCGTAGTATTGATAATATCACTAATAATACTACTGAATGCACATGCACTGATATTATGGAAACTAGTATTCCTGATCATACTTTTAGTATGTAACCTTTATAACGTGCGTTCAAGAAAAATCTTAATTTAGGAGGGCTCTGAAATTTAACTGATGTTTTAAGTACATTAGATACAATCAAAATGTCAATTTAATTTTAACAAGACATCAAAAGTGAAAACTGCTTTACCAATTAAAATGGTCATCACAACAGAGCAGAAAGCAAAATTATTGGAATGCTATTTTCGAATAGGGCAAAAAGTTGTTAGTGTTTGGCATTATTCCATACAGATTTCCATGAAGAATATATAATGTGTTTTTTTGAGGTTAGAATCTCATCTGTCAACACTGTCATTATTGTAGTTCTTTTGGTTGTGGTTAAAGTAGCTTTAAACACCAAGTGAATTTCAGAGCCCTCCTAAATTAGGATTTTTCTTGAACGCACGTTATAATTCATTCTAATTATACAAAATTCAAATCAAATCAATGTAGCGTCGAACTATAAAAACATTCTAAATATGTACCTTGAAAAGCATTTTCCTCTACAAAATACCAAAAACAAAATTTCTGACTATTCATATAAAACTTCTGAAATTACAGATTGTAAGGAAAAACTAATTTCCTATCAAACTTTGTCTATAATTTTAGTAACTATTTTAATTTTAGTAATTTAATCTCAACTAATTCAAATACCCCGCATATTTACAATAGAACGTGCAATAAATATTCAATTGTGTTTAACTCACTAACGAAACGAGTTAAAACACATTATAAAAAAATGTGAACCAAAAGATGTGAACCAAAAGAGAAGCTCTGGGACATGATGAAATTCCTAGGTTGTCGTTGGCAAAGTATGTTGATCATATCGTATATATAGTTGTAATATTATAAATAATTCTCTTGAAACAACCACGGCATATTTTATTTAATTTGGTAGTACAGAAAGCAATTCAGTGAAGCTTTAACTATAATTATAATGTATCACATAGTAGCTAAAGGGTCATAGATTACAATGGTTCGCGATTTGGTGCGAATACATCTCATCAGCCTTTGGACAGTAAGTGGGTTAAGCTCTCGAATCTTTTGGTAGATTTTTCGTAGTAGTTCTTATTTTCGGCTTCCCCCGAGTAAAACTCTTCTATATGGCGAGCCTGTGGAACATTCGGGGATTATCCTCTTTAGGTACACATGGCATATTTTGTTGCCTTAACCAATTTTGGGTTCTTCTCGCATAATGGCAGATCCGGCAAGAATATAATCTTCGAATATAAATGTCTGCATTTACAGCTTCGCTCCTAACTCGCCCAACATAAAATCTTGAAAATACAGCTTCCGATATGGCACAGCGCACTAGTACCATGTCAAAATTTGCGTTTTTCTTATACCTTAAGTCATTAGGAACGTCCTCAATTGTTTGTATAAAAGCGTTCATTTTCTTTTATTTCGGAGTTAGATAATGAGAATGTTCCCGCATGAGCGCATTTTTAAAGCACGAGCGACGAAGGAGTGAATGCGCCGAAGATGTCTTCACGGATGTGGATTGTACAATATTTTTTGTACGAAAATTTTAATGAACAAAATACATTCAAAATTGTCATTTCAAATATCAATATTCTTATCTTATCCGACCCGTATATAGGAAACGTTGAATGAGTTTAGAATCATAGTCACATTATAAATACCAAATTATCAATTAGGTACTTTCCAAATCATTCAAAAACCTTTCTTCACTTAGTTTAGATTACAATTTCCAATTGCCCGAACGTTAACGATAAAGTGTACGCTTCTATTCAAAAGAAAAGCATAAAACTGATGTGCACGATTTTGGCAATATTACGTTAAAGTAAACGGGGCTTTTTCTAAATGTTACTTGGTGACATTGAACTAAAGAAACTTCAACAATGGGTAACACATGTATTGTTTAACAGAACTTAATGGTATATTTTAAAATTTACTTAAATTAATATTTGGTCCATAGCACCATTTCTTGCTATTACTAAATCTTTATTTTCGGATAAAGCTTCCCATTCATTTTCTATACTTTCCCATATATCTTCTGCAGTACGAAGCCTAACATTTATTTCTTTTACTATGAGACTTCATATTCTCGATGGGATTAAGGTCGGGACTTCTGACAGGATGTGGAAGAGTTTCAATGTTATTATTATCTAACCATTGTCTAATAATATTAACAGTATGCAGGGGGCAATTGCCCTGCTGATATATAACATTGTTTTCAGGATATACCTGGCGAACTGAAGGCAGCATCAATATGCGCTGATAACTGTCCGAATTAATTCTCTCTCCAATTCGCCAGCAAGTTCCAAGACCATATTAACTAGACCATGCCCACACATTCACCGAGAATCTTCCGCTTCTTTGATTCAGACTAACGTATTCCTCATTGAATCGTGTTCCTCGTGGTCTATAAACACGAACGTGTCCATCATTAGTATTCTTGAAAACCTTTTCATCTGTAAATACTACGTTTTCCCAAAACCACGATCCCTATGATTATAATTTAAGGCATACAACAGTCAAGATTATTTGTCTTCGTCTGAAAGGGCCAATTTCTTTGCAGCAGCATAATTTCCTAGTTCAGAATTTTTAATTCTCCGACATCCTGTTGGATATGATCCGGGAAAGTTTGTTTCCGCGATTGCATCCCTGACTGTTTTAAATGGGTTTTCTTCCATGTATCTGATAACGTGGTCATCTTCAGCAATAGTGGATATCTTTGGACGACCAACAACAGCTCTTCTTGCTAAAGTAGCGTCTTGTTCCCAACGACGTTCAATTAAAAACAGAAGACTTATTCAGGGGAAACTCTCGTGCAACTGACCTATTGACAAACCTTCTTCTAGCTTTGTGACAATGCGAGCTCTTATCACTTCTGTTGTCTGCGAAGGCATTATATTCAATTAAAAGAATGACTTTTGTTAAAGACTGACAGTGACATAAATTCTAAAAATTTTAAAGAGATCCAAATTTAAAGAGATGAAAATTGTCCCATTTACACGATGAAACAGTAAGTGTACACTTTTCTTTTGAATAGAAACGTCCATAAAAATATTTAAGTGTCAATTTACCCTAACATACAAAAAATTAAATACTTCATGAATTTTAATAATGTTAGTGGTACTTACATTATGTTCTCATAAACTTTATACGAATTTTGATATTTGCATTTTATTGAGTCCATAATAGATGGCGCTCACAACATTTTTGGGAAAAAATTAAAAATTCAGCGTTATTTTAAAATTCTAGCCAGAAATATACAATGCGCTGGCAATTTGACGCCTTCAATTTCATTATTGTCAACTTGAATGATTCTTACAATGCAAAAAATAAACGTGCTTTTTGCGATTTTTACACTCGGGGTCACGACTCCGACCAGGAAACACACGTTCCCGGTTGAGTGTTGCGTGCGTCGAAAGGTGTTTATCAGGCAATGAGTACAAAAAATATATTTCGTCTAAAATTGTCATGACATTGTTTCTAATCTTAATTGTCTGTCGCATCTTGGAATCCTCTCTAATTGAACAGTCGTGTATTTTGCACATTTTTGTCGCTTTCTATATTTTAAATTATTTCTGCTGATTTCCCTCTGGGCTCTCGTATGAGAAATGTGAAATCGTCTCGTTGAAGTTCTGAAACTTTGCATGATTCAAAACTCTATATCAGGTGTAATCCAGATCCATACATAGCAAACCTTCCTCACATTCCTTAATGACGTGGTAAATTGTTGTCTTAGAAATATTTGGTTTCTATAAATGGCGACAATGTCACGTTTTAACATTTGGCCAAGTATATTGTAAATACATTTCCGCAATTCTAACTTAGGACATTTAGTAGGACATTTTGTAAAACTTTGTAAACATTGTCAAACTGCAGGAGAAACTTGACACATTCTCAATATCGGACGATAAATTGATTGCTTTATTTTTAATAGGAAAAAATAATGCGAAAAACTTTTCAAATAAAAGTTCTTTAAAATTCAATATCTCTAATTCTTATAACAGCATTTTGCTAGTATACATTTATGTGATAAGAGTAAACCATCACTTCTGCTTGAGATATTGCTTTTAAAGTAGAACTTTTGGAACGAACCCCGGAGAGAGATTCGGCATCGTAATATTGCTACGAATAATAACTCCATGTAAATAATTGAACAAATAAGGATGTTTGTCCTAGAATTAAGTTAAATAAGGTATGTAGAATATTAGAATAGAATTAGGAATAATAACGTGTGAGCAACGGAATTGTGATTCAGGGACGGCTTTGGAAGTTTTCGCGTATGTCTTAGATTGATTTTGAGTAATAGAACTACTCGCCGTTACTAACAGGTGTACCAACCCTTTTCCCGGTAACTTAAATTTAAATTAAATCAAACTGCAGGCAAAGCTGTAAAAATGTAGGTTATGTTCGAAATAAAATTTTAAATAATACAATTTAATCATGACAACCAATAGTAATTATCAAATAAGATGAGTTATATGGCCACCACTGACATCTCTACACAATGTAACTCTTCTTTTAACGGAATCAACAACATTATGAAATATCCAAGGGAGTGTTATTAATTTCTTCAATTGCGTTAGTAATTCGTTCTTGTAGATCGCCTAGATCATCAACAGGAGTTTTGAAAATAGTGTTTTTCAAATGTGGCCATAAGAAAATGTCACAGGGGTGATATCACATGACCTCGGACGCCAAATTGTCTCTGTATTTGAACTAATGATGCGATAACCAAAGAATTACCTGAGACAACTAATGTTTTCAAAAGTCGTGTGTGCACGTGCGCTATCTTGCTGGAAATAACCTTGCTGTACTTCGTCGGCGTGCAACATGTTCACAAATGGTGTTAAAATTTCATTAAAAACTGTTTTGCAATACTTCAAAAAGTGACAGTTTAAATGAACTATTTTATTGGATTAAAATTACACATTCATGGTATGTCTATCTCCCTCTTCCAGGGCCAACTCTAGAACATAATTCCGTTGCTGTCACGTTATAATTATAAAGTAGAACTCGATATAATAGGCTTTAATACATTAATATAATTTAAAACGTAAAGTAATTTCAAATCCACGAAAACTTCGCATTGCGAGAGCAGTGGGTGGGACTCCGAAAAGTGACTCACGGCACGTGGTCCGTCCGAGTCGAGGTGATGTCGACTCGATATCGATGCAAAGGCGCGAAAATTTCGCCTTGGCAACAATTGCGTCCAACCAGCTTTTAGAACCTGCTTGGCAACCGTGGTCTGTTTTAAACAACCAATAGCTACTCTGGATGACTTTGGGTAAAATTTATATTGAATGTAAAATAAAATAATGTGAAATAGCATCGGGCATATATGCAGACCGGTATTCGACTCAAGTTAGTCCTCGACATCGAGAGCGAAAGCTTCGCTTGCGACAATAGTCAAAAACCCAGAACTAGAAATCAGTAAGTGCGTTTCAATTTATTGATTGTTAACAGTATACTACGAATTTGTCGAATTTAATTGTATTGCCTTGAACCCACTGTTAATTTAGAACGATTTATTTGTGTATCGTTCCGAAAAGCCCTGAGCATATAATTTGTATCCATTATTTCGAGTCTCCATTTGTATGGTGTAGTTTGTAATTTTTTAAACCGAGTTTTGTTTGTTTTACTTGCATTTAGATATAATAAATAAAGCTTCGATTTATTTTATTTGTGTTTTCTTTTCACGACAGCGAAACTTTTGTAATTAGACACATTTACGCTCGATTTTGAGATTTGTGTTTATTTTTCTGTGCTTTATTTAAAGATTAAGATTTAATTAAATATTAATACCATTACAATATATATGAAACTAAGAGATTCATGTAGAGGATTATGCAAATTAAATAATATGTTAACATTACCTGCTCTTTATAGATACCAATGAGTTAATTTCATTTGGAAACACAACGAAAAGTTTCACTCTAACATAATATAAGATAAGAAGTGGACTATGCATTTCCTGAACTTAAACCGTTTTATTAATAACTGTATGTATTTCCATTTTTTTCTGTGAATCCTATATTTCGTTAGTAATATGTTTACATATGTAACCTTTTGGAAATATTATTATTATTATTATTATTATTATTATTATTGTTATTATTATTATTATTATTATTGTTATTATTATTATTATTATTATTATTATTATTATTAGAGAGAATTTATTACACCAAACTATTTGATAACTACAAATCAGATATGAAGAAGACTTGGAGTAATATTAATGAAATACTAGGAAGAGCAAAGAAAAAAAGTGGCGATGAAATGATAAGAAGATACATGAAGTTAACTGAAAAGAATATAGCGGATAATTTTGCAAATGAATTTAATAAACAATTGTGTGATATTGTACACAGTTGTGAGAAAAAGCTATTTAAAAGCAATAATACAAACCAACAGCAATCGTTGGTTATAGATGATATATCCATCGAAGAAGTCGTGTCCATTATACAGAGCCTAGATAAAAATAAATCAGCCGGGATAGATGGCATAAGAACGAAGGACTTAATCGATTTAAAAGATTTGTTCAGCCCTCTCATAAAAAACTTAATTAATTTATCATTGAGAAATGGACGCATCCCCAAAGATATGAAACAAGCCATTGTAAGACCCATATACAAACAAGGACAGCATGACATATACAATAATTATAGACCCATTTCGATATTACCTGTAGTAGAAAAAGTTTTGGAAAGGTACATGTCAGAAAAAACATGGTGCTACTTGAGTAAGTACAAGATAGTGGACAAAAATCAGTATGGCTTTCAGAAAAATAAGGGTACGATAAAGTTGTTGGAGAATTTTGCTAATCTAATAAATACTAAACTAAATGAGAGGATGCATGTACTCTGCATATTCATTGACTTCAGCAAGGCTTTTGACATCATCAACCACGACAAGCTGATTGAAATTTTGGAAAAGTTAGGTTTTAGAGGAAAGATAAAAGATTGGTACAAGGATTACCTCAAGAACAGGACGTTTGTTGTAAAGATTGGAGACATAGTTGGCAAGGAGGCACAAATAGAGAGGGGCGTTCCACAGGGAAGGATACTAGGCCCGATGCTTTACTTGCTTTATGTCAATGATATAGGTCAGTGTTTCAAAAATTGCAAATACTGGCTGTATGCAGATGACACGGTGATTCTTTCGATACACAAAGATCTTGGAACGGCAGAGGAAAACCTACAAATGGAATTTAACAATTTCCAAAGATGGGCACACGATAAGGAGCTCATAATAAATGTCAAAAAAACGAAACTTTTACACATTGCGCCGCCGAAACTCGAAGAAGCTAGACCTATTAACATTATAATTCATTCTTCGGCGTGTCTACACGACACATTGAATGAATTGGAAACGTATTGTGACTGTAGAACAGTAATTGAAGAGGTAAAGACATACAAATATTTAGGGATCGAGATTGACCAGGACTTTCAGTGGAATAACCACATAAACAAATTGGTTAAGCGGCTTCGACACTTTGCAGGCAGTTTTTGTTATTTACGAGACATACTAACGAGTGATGTGTTGAAAGTAATATATTTTGCATTAGTTGAATCGGTAATGGGTTATGCAATAACGATATGGGGCACGGCATCAAATTATCATATAGATCGCATTCAGTCGTTGCAGAATAGTATTTAAAATACATAGTGCCAGTTGGAACTGGTGTAGAAGATATGTACAAAAGAAACTTAAACATCTTAAGAATAAGAGCATTGTATAAGTTCAGGCTGATTGTGAACAATTACTTTGTCCACGCTTACAAAGAAAAGGTAGATCATTCGTATCGGACAAGGGCAAAGGATGTGGGTCAGTTTAAAGTGCCAAGATATAGAAACAAGTACGGAGCCAGGACATTGTCAGTAGTAATACCAACGGAATTCAATCAGATTCCAGAAGACTTTCGAAACTTAGGAAGCATCAGAAAGGTAAAAGAAAAAATAAGAAGTTGGCTGCTGACGTAGAACTTCGTAGAACTTCAGAATCAGGATATACGAAAAAGTGCGGCTGAGTGGCTGCTAGTGTTTGTATAAGGATGGAGGAAGAAATTTGACGATAGTAACGACGACGAATCTCGCCACTGATAAGCCTTCGGCTTAGTGGTGCCAGACTGCAAGTACTGTTTCTTACTACTTCGCTCGAGATTGTTATACTTGTTTATTTTTTTATTTTATTTTGATTTGGTTTAGTATTTTGGTAGTTACATAGATTTTGGAATTATTTTTCAGTTTAATATTTAGTTTTTTTGTCTTTTATTACTGTAATTTGCTAATAGTAATAATAAAAATAAGTGGAAAGTCCTTACTCTTGGCGGCTTTGTGGCCCATCAGCACATAGTGCTGGAGGGGTACAGAGTGGCTCAGGGGGGGCAAGGAGTGAAGGAGGAGTTGGGGCAAAAAAAAAAATATATTATTATTATTATTATTATTATTATTATTATTATTATTATTATTATTATTATTATTATTATTATTATTATTATTATTATTATTATTATTATTATTATTATTATTATTATTATTATTATTATTATTATTATTATTATTATTATTATTATTATTATTATTATTATTATTATTATTATTATTATTATTATTATTATTATTATTATTATTATTATTATTATTATTATTATTATTATTATTATTATTATTATTATTATTATTATTATTATTATTATTATTCGTTGTCTAGATACAAAGTGAGAAGGTCGTTTTCAGTAGTGCTCTCTGCCTATTTAATCAGTTTGTGTTGTGCAAATCAAGTTTATCGGTTTGAATCTGGTATCATTGTGCAGCCGATAATTTTCGCGAGGATTGGTTTTCAGGCCCAGAAGAATCGGACTAGAAGGGCGGTAGTTATAAATTTTTGAATTTAATATTTAATAATTTATTACTGCATTATTCTGTTTTTACGAACTCGTGTCCGAGGTTAATCCTTCGGCTCGACCGTCAGCTTTTTGTTCTCCCGCGATTTTTTGTCGGTGCGGCCGAAGCAAATATACAAAATTGAAGCATATTCGATCGTAAAATTGCAAATTGTGTTTTTTACTTTTGCCGACATATAAATAAAGAATTTTGACGTATTTACTTGCGTACTAAGAAATAAGCAAATTTCGGTGGATGTACATGCTAATCATTGTTCTCCGAATTTAAAGAATCTCTTTTTGGTTGCATTATTTTCATACAACTAATTTTGTCACGCTCAATTTCAATCTAAACTTTTTATCAGCATGAGTGACTCTAAAAAAAACATTTGTGCGAGATGCAATGAACAGTTGCCGAATGACGGCAGTTATATTTTGTGCAAGGGGTGTAGGGGAAATTATCATTTTGGCAAGTGTTCTATAAAAGAGTCAACTTACGATAGTAAGGGAAAAGCGGATAAAGATAGATGGCGGTGTGAGTCGTGCAGAGGTGTGAAAAGAAATGTCGATGAAGAGCCGAAAAATGTCGAAAAAAATACGGTAGCTGCCGACATTACGGAAATGAAAGAGATGATTGCGAGCGTTGTTGAGCAATTAAAAGAAAATACGAAAAGTCAGAATTTTGTTGCTGATCAGTACGATGATATTAAAAAAGGTCAGCAGGGACTTAGCGAGCAGGTTAAGAATTTAGAAAAAAGAATTATTGATTTGGTTGCATCGTGTGCTGAAAAAGACAGGAAAATTCATTCTTTACAGAACAGGATTGGTGAATTAGAACATCAAATGTTTGAAAAAAATTTCGAGGTGCACGGTGTTATGGAAACCGAAAAGGAAGACGTTAAAATATTGACAGGAAAAATTATTCGGAAAATGGGTGTGGAATTAGAAGATAAGGAAATAGTTGCGGCATATCGTAACGAAAGGAAAAAGGATGAGAAAGCTGGACGTATAAGACCAATAATTGTTAATATGAGTACAAAGAATAGCAAGGATGAAGTGATGTCTAGGAGGAGGGTGACGGTATTGAACAGTGAATTGTTTAATGTTGCGGCTACTGGAAAAATTTATATCGTGGAGCAATTATCGGCGTTCAACAAGAGTTTGCTTTGGGAATCGAAATCAATGGCGAAGGAGAAACATTGGAGGTTTGTGTGGGTGCAAAATGGAAACATTTTGGCACGGAAGGAAGAGGGTTCACGAATCCTCAACATAAAGGATTTTGAAGACATTCAAAAAATTAATTAAATTCCTAATGCACGGTTACTACTAAAACTATAAATATGGATCTCACGTACATTGACACAGATTTTCAAAAATTTTCAAAGTGTGAAGTTGATAAGCCGATTAACGATTGGATAAAATCCATTTCCAAAGGCTCGATGATAGCAGTTCATTTGAACATTCGTTCAATCAAAGCTCACTTTGATGAACTGATCATTTACTTAAAAGATACACTTAATGATATTAGTATTCTGATTTTAACGGAAATTAATATCAGTAATGATGAATTGTCATTGACACAAAGTCGTTTCGAGTTGGAGGATTTCGTGGCACATTTTCAATGTAGAGAAGGTAAATCTGGGGGTGGGATCGCCATATATGTTAGGAAGCAGTTATATCACAACAGCTTGATCACAAATTTTGATTTCTTTGAATCATTGTTGATCAATATCGGAAAAGAAAATAAGACTGTTATCTTGGCGATCTATAGACCTCCTAACCTGAATGCAAAAAATTTCACCGACGAATTGGACGCATTTCTGTCTAAAAATAAAGAAAAGTCTTTCGTCGTAATAGGTGATATAAACATTGACATTCTATGTGATTCTTACACGGCTATGACTTACGGTAACATGTTGACCTCGCACGGATTTGATTGCTACATAAACGAATATACAAGAGAAGAGTTTAGGAGTAACGTCTTATCTCAATCGTGCCTGGATCATATTTACTCAAGACGTCAAGTAGGCATAACTCAGAGCGCAATAATTAAGACTAAAATTTCTGACCATTACATGACCGCTTGTACGTGGGTGAGTAGTTGCAAGATAAAGGTAGATAGAGATATAAAAGTATTTCCCAGGACGGACAAACAATTGCTGGCTGAACTGCTGAAGCAATCATTAGAAACACATGAGATGACGAGTGATCTTGATGAGATGTATGACCACATTGTTTCTCTATACAACGATGCTTTCTCAGAAGCTACTACAATGCAGGTCCGAACCGGACGTCGTCCAAAAAAGCCATGGATCACGCAATTAATTTGCGATGAAATTTTAAATAGGGACAGAATTTTCCAAGCATGGAAGAATTATCAGGGAAACGATACAAATAAGGCTCGTATACGATCTATGTATAACAACAGACGAAATTACGTAAATCAAATTATAAAACAAGCTAAAATAACTTATTATAAGAAGTTATTGGTTAATACAAGGAAGGATTTGAGGAAAACCTGGTCTACCATCAACGAAATAATAGGCAGAAAAAAACAAAGTCAGGGAGACGACTTCCTAATCAAAAACTTTAGAAAACCTGAGAACGTGATTGCGGACGACTTCGCTGATGTTTTCATTAATCAGGTGGAGGACATTGTTCATCATTGTCCACAAACTCTATCACTGGTTGACAATAGGAGACAGGTGCAGTCGATGGTGATTGGGGACATTTCCCTGGATGAAGTTGCTGACATCGTTAGGGGAATGTGTGATAAGAAATCAGCAGGGATTGATGGTATAAGACCATCTGATATTAAAGATTCTCTCGAATGGTTCGGTCCGCTGATGGTTAATGTTATAAATTTGGCGTTGGGCTTGGGCAGAGTGCCCAAGAATATGAAGACAGCCATCATTAGACCTATATACAAGCATGGAATGCATAAGGAATATTCTAATTATAGACCGATCTCCTTATTACCGGTGCTGGAAAAAATTATGGAAAGCTACGTGGCAAAGAAAACCTGGTCATATCTCGAACAATTTAAGATTGTGGACCCAAACCAGCATGGGTTCCAGAAGAGGAAGGGCACAATTACGCTCTTGGAAGGTTTTACGCACACTCTCAATTCTAAACTTAACGAGAGAAAGCACGTTATTTGTATGTTCGTCGACCTATCCAAGGCGTTCGATACCATAAACCACGACAAGCTCCTAAAGGTTCTGGAGAGATACGGAGTGAGGGGAAATGTTCTTAATTGGTATGAGGACTATTTAAAAAATAGGTCCTTTGCGGTGAAAATCGGATCGACTGTTGGAAAGAAGGTGGGCATGAAGAGAGGTGTACCGCAGGGTAGCATCCTGGGTCCCATGCTCTTCTTACTATACGTCAATGATGTTGGCACTTGTTTCGACCTTTGCAGGTATTGGCTGTACGCAGATGATTTTGCGATTGTTGCAATACACAAAGACCTGGATGCAGCTGAAAAAATCATACAGAGTGAATTCATCAGATTCCAGTTGTGGGCACACGACAAAGAATTGGTGATAAACGGTAGCAAAACAAAACTTCTACATGTCTCGCCGCCAAAATTATCGAACAACAGACCCTTACAAATAGTGTTCCATTCATCGAAATGTCTACACGACAAGAAATCTGTTATCGGAATTAATTGCGGCTGCTGTACGATGATCGAAGAGGTGAAGAATCACAAATATCTTGGGGTCATCATTGATAATCATTTGCAATGGAATCAACATATAAACACCCTGGTAAAAAGGTTAAGTCTCCTTGCCGGGCGATTTTATTATCTGAGGGAGATAATACCTGCAGAATTTTTAAAGATTGTGTACTACGCTCTTGTAGAATCTATTACGGGCTACGCCATTTCGGTCTGGGGTTCTGCTTCAAATTATCTAATAGAGCGAATACAAGCTCAGCAGAATAGAATCGTAAAATTTATGGTGCCGGAAGTTGTGAGTGCAGAAGACGCGTTTACAAGTCTAAATATTTTAAAAGTCAAAAACTTGTATGTGTACAGGGTTGTTCTAAACAATTTTTATTCAAATGAGTTCAAAATTGACTTAAACCATGCTTATACTACCAGGGCAAAGGTTGCTGGACTATATAAGGAACAAGGAACCCTTAACAAATATGGTAGCAGAACTTTATCTTCGGTTATACCGAAAATCTTCAATGAAATTCCTCAGGATATTAGAGACCTAGATAAGTTTCATAAAGTCAAAGTTCACCTGAAAAACTGGCTGATCTATAAAGATGGCTAAGGACGATGTATTTTAGCCTGATTTGACAACGAATCAAGCATTATTTTGCCACTGATAAGCTTTGGCTTAGTGGCGCATTATTAATTGTATTCGATTTCTTTTTTGCATTGTATAAACTTTTCTGAATCATTCTTAATTTCTTTCAAACTTCTTTTAATTTTTGGTTCATGGGCATGGTATATTTTGTTATTTTTTTGCATTTATATTTTTTGTATTTATTTTAGTTATTTGATACTTGTTTGTTGTATTAGTAAAATAATAACAATAATAAGAGGTTAGTCTTCCTCCTTAGTGGCTCTGCAGCTCATGGGGTGTGGAGTGACTGAGGGGAAACAAGGAGTGAAGGAGGAGATGGGGCAAAAAAAAAAAAAAAAAAAAAAAAAAAAAAAAAAAAAAAAATAAAAAAAAAAAAAAAAAAAAAAAAAAAAAAAAAAAAAAAAAAAAAAAAAAAAAAAAAAAAAAAAAAAAAAAAAAAAAAAAAAAAAAAAAAAAAAAAAAAAAAAAAAAAAAAAAAAAAAAAAAAAAAAATTATTATTATTATTATTATTATTATTATTATTATTATTATTATTATTATTATTATTATTATTATTATTATTATTATTATTATTATTATTATTATTATTATTATTATTATTATTATTATTATTATTATTATTATTATTATTATTATTATTATTATTATTATTATTATTATTATTATTATTATTATTATTATTATTATTATTATTATTATTATTATTATTATTATTATTATTATTATTATTATTATTATTATTATTATTATTATTATTATTATTATTATTATTATTATTATTATTATTATTATTATTATTATTATTATTATTATTATTATTATTATTATTATTGGAGAGGATATTATGTACATATATTCAAGTACTGCGCACCTTGAAATTAGCGAAGATAGAGTCATTTTAATATAGTGGTTTGATCTTAAATTAAAAATATCATTTCTTTATATCGTATCACTTTAACATCTCCATTCGGATTCACCCCATTTTTCTTCCCTCTTCTTCTACTTCTCCATTTTCTTGTCAGTTATATTTTTATTTTTTCATCCTGTTCTTCCGTTTCCCTATTTTTTCTACATTCCTCCTTCATCTCTTTTATTTTCCTCAAGATTTCTAGCCTTTATCCGTTCTATCCCAAACTTGTTCCCCAGTCTGTTCCTTTCTTCTTTTCTTCTGCTTTCAAGCTTATCTCTTCCACAATCTCCGAACCAATATTCCCATTCCTTACAACCGTTTCTACAGAACTCCCAACTCTTACATTTCTCTTCCACCCAATATTTCTTGGCCTTCTCGTCACTTCCAATCTGAACCTTGTTAACATTTTTCCTTTTTTGCCGATATTTGTCTTTTTAATAACTTGGCTCCTGTCTGCTTTAATTCTTTCCTGCGCTTCTACCTGCTTCAATCTTGCTGCTATCTTCCTCTTCACCTGTTTCCAGTCACTTCTTCTCCTTAACCGCTCTCCTACTGATTTTTATACATTTTTATCATACTTTCTTCCCATATGCCACCTCTCTTGTTCTTCCTTTTCATTAACTCCTCCAATACCATTTTTACTAATCTCAAATATACTTTCATTATTTTATGTAATAAAAACATTAATAGTTAACAAGTCGTAGATTTGTTTGAAGATGTCCGTGGTTATTTCATCACGTACATCTTGGCTAATCTTTACCTAAGCTCATTCCGTCAAATTACTCGTTTCAGATCAAAATCAATTCATTGGTGGCAAATTACAACCAGCTGGACGCGGCCGGAGTACACGTGCCGATTGTCGGTGGACCGGACGTAGACACCATGGTGCCGCTACTTTCGCGAGCAACTCCGGTATCCTTGCCGCCCGTGGATGGCGAAACGCTTGTAAAGAAATTTAGGGGCGTTCCGGAATGCGAACCCGTCACGTTTCCGGTACCAAAGTTGATGTACGATGCCGCGCCCGTGGCGCAAGGATTCGCGCTCAATCGCTTCGTAACGATAGCGGCGCTGGGAATGCTTGGAGATCAGAACGCCAACATAACGGGATTCATTAGGAGTAATATTCTCCCAACTTGCAAGTTAGTAAATTCTAGCCAATATAAAGTAGCATGATATCGTTTAGTATGTGTTAAAATTTAATTTTGCCCGACATACAATTGTTGAGTAACAGAAACAGGAAAATTCTCCTTCTCCGTCTTTAAAGACTCCAGTAAAAAGGAACGTATCAGAGATCGTATAATTACCGATACTTCTAATCTTCTAATCTTTAATGGTAGTCCAGTAAGATGATAATACAGTTGAACACAAAAATCCTCAACCAAATGAGTATAAAATTGATATATACGCCTCAGATTTCCTATAAACCCCATCATAAGCAATAAATGAGTGCTGCATTTATTACCTGCAAATATCCCCCCACCCCTTATTTGCAACAATTGTAACAAATGCAGCACTTTACGTATAACCCATAAATGTCAGCCACTATTTGCAGGTAATAAATTTATGTAACTGCGTATTCCCACACCTGTGCAGATTTTATAATTTGTATTTATTCTCAATCCCTTCAATGCGTAATTTGTGTGAATAAAACGGACAACTTTTATTATATTTATTGGGAGATTACTCTAAAAGCGCACCAAAACTGATTAGCTCCACTCCACAATAATTTGTTGCAGTTCATGTTGGAGAACACTGAGAGGGTGGTTCAAATATAAATATATGCCTCAAAATTAATATAATTCGATGGTTTCAAATGTTTTTATTATACACGGCAATTGTTTCGCCATACAATGGCTTCATCAGGTGGACGATAACTGCAGTTATCATCCACCTGATGAAGTAATTATATGGCAAAACAATTGTCGTGTATAATAAAAACATTTGAAACCATCTAATTATATTCATTTTTTTAATAATATGGACATTCAACAAGTATCCTCGTCGTCAATCAATTATTTAAATCTATGCCGTTTGCAGTTTCAGTGACTTGGAGGGAACCTCGAAACCATGTAGACGACTGTCATTTTTGCATCACGAATATCAAAGGGATTACTAGCAAAACCAAGCCTAGCATTACCCTAATATTCCCCTCTGCAATCCGACCTGTGCCCCATGATATCTCATTACTCGTTCCTCAACGCCCTAAAAGTTACAATTACGATTCGGATTCTGAACGTGAAAAATCTATGCCTGAAGTTGAATGTACCTACACCCCTAGTTCTGATGATTCTTCTTCTAAACCTCACTTCATCACCCAAGCTGAATTAAATGATCTTGTTCGTCATCTGTATCTTCCTAAGAATAATGCAGAAATTCTTGTGTCCCGTCTGTAGCAATGGGACCTTTTAGAAAAGGATGTTAAAGTATCCACACAGGAAAAGACAAGCCACTTGAATTGGTGTTTAGTTACCCGACATAATTACGGAACCTAGCTTACGTTTGAAAGGTTGAAAGCATTACAAGGAAAACACTACTTTTAATGACAACTAATGGCAATCAAGCCCCATAGGTTACTCAGCAAATATGAAAGAGATTTATGACAAACTTAAGTTACTACTTAGGTGTATAAAGTACAAACATGGAACATATGTGCAGATTTGAAAGTGATAGATAGCATGGTTGCAATCAGGATATACGAAATATTGCTTTTTTTGTCTCAGTGGGACAGCTGTGCAAGAGAAGTGGAGCGAGAAACATTAGGTCAGAAGGAAAACACATTTATTTCCATTAAGCCAGGCCTCATCAAAAATTTTGTTAAGGCATTAAATAGAGAAAAGGGTGGTTTCTTATATTTGACACAGCAATTTCCACGTACATACTAGTCAGTTGGAATGTAATACTAGAAACGCCTGGTGTATCTCATAAAGGAAAGGTGACCGAATATTAATTTAAAATGTGTATACAGTTCATAATTTTATTATTGAGAAAATGTATGATACGTTTCCAATTGTTTAGTAAATTGTAAATTAGTTAGAAATGGCGTTTTCACAGATATGTTATTAATATCACAATACTTTCACCTCCTAAGAAACAGCCAACAGTATTCAAGGGAGGCTTACATTTTTTAAATGTTGCAGTGTAAATTATAAATTAAATAACCTGAAAATAGAAATTATTATATTATGTTATAGAAAGAAAACGGGCTACGTTTTTCCTTTTACCCATTTAAGTATGTATTATAACCTACGTTTTGAAGGTTGCACACAAACAGAAACTCGCGAATATTATATATGAAATAATAGTACTGCCGAGTATAGTTAAAATATTCCCCGGTGTAGTTTATGTAAGCTTATTCGTAATAGCTGCTGTTAACATTTCCAACTTTATTAATGCGACCACGTCCGTCGCCAACGCATGTAGTTATTTTAATAACCCCCAAGCGTTATCAAAGTACGTTACCATTACCATTAAATCAGCACATTTCGGATATATATGTGTAGTCGCAAACAGATTTCAACGTTAAAGGATCCCGCCTGGATCGACATGTTCCTCACCGATACTAACCCACATAATTAATGTTGCAGAGCTATACTACAATTAATATTACACTTTAGTTTTGAATCCCAATGAAGTTTGAAATTCTTTGTGATTTGTTCAAGACATGATTTTACAAGAGAGCTAAAAGTGTACTGGTAAGGAGATACTAAAAGCAGTTAAATACGCTGATTATTTCACAGTGGTTCACACTCATATGAAGTATGAGAAGATAGTTAATGTTATAAAAGCTTTCTTTGGAAAAGTGCAAATACGACGAGTCTTTCTTGTGCACAAACATATAACATATGTTTGTGCACAAGAAAATTACCCAGGGTGTCCTGTTGCTTAAAGACAATCTCATTACAGGACTTAAAAATATTTACGACCGATTAGGGGAAACTGGTCTATTTCTTCTAAAGCGAGACGAAGTTATAGATCAGGAAGATGATATTTTAGAAAGAATTGCAGATGATCATCATTTAAGTACCATACTGTCATCAGCAATAACTGAGAAAGCCATACGTCAGTTTTGAGAATACTAAAAAACATAACTTAATACCTTACCATTTTACTCAAATGCAGAATCTATTACTCGGCTAGGGGTGGCGAATGAAATTATTTAACAATTTCCTTATGAACACTATGTTTAATGGTGAAGCTACTTTCACAAGCAGGGGCGTTTTCAATTGGAGAAATTGCCACTACTGGCATACTGGAAATAACACATGTTATTAGAGAAGTATGGATTTAAGATAAATGTTTGGTGTGTACATTTTACAGTTCAATAGGACTCCTTGAATTATGTTCATATTTAAACATCTAGTAATACATATTTATAATTTCTCCAAACTACGCTTTTTGATGAGTTGGAGCAGTTGCCATTAAACCAAAGAAGAGATATGCGGTTTATGCAAGAAGTTGCGGTGAGAAGTTATTTAAGTAACGAGTTTCTTTGGTCCCGATTTTAACGTCCTAGATTTTTATTTCTGCGCACATATGAAGACACTAATGTCCGCTCGGGAGATTAATGCCCGACAAGAATTATGGCAACAAATACAAAATTTTATTACAAATCAGCCAAACGTATTTTAAAGGGCCAGGACAAATTTTAATTTAATAATTAGGAAATGTAGTGAAGTCAATGGGGTCCATTTTAAAATTTGAAAATTTATTATAATATTATATACACGCTGAATCCTAAATGGCGGATAATATTCATAGCATCCGATTCTGCATCAAAGATGGAGCAATAGAGTCGTATAACAATTTGCTGTGAATCTCATGGATAAGGAGTTATTGGCAGTCTTAAGTTAAATTAAGGGTTGCTCATCGTACTATATTTTTATGAAATAATGTTTTTTAGCTGTAGTATAATCAACAAAAGGAATCAACAATCTGTAATTGAATAGATGAGTGCATAAAGATGTTTAGTCCAAAAAATCCCAAAATGAGTTAGCCATCACATCTCGTTTAGAATATGTAGACTCAGCTATGAGCGGAAGGACGAGACCAGTCCCTTATATTACTATGGTTACTATGGTTGCGAGTCCCTTAAATTTTGCAGTGAGTGCAAAAACAAGTTAAGTCCTGGACTAAACACGTTTATACACTCATTTGTTATTAGTAGTATCTGCGCAGAAACAAAAATGGTGGTAGAACAGCTGACCTAGGTGTCAAAGCTTCTATTATAGTATAAGTAGAGACGCTCTAGTTTGTTGGTTTAAACGAATCCTTGTTTATTTACAGTAATAATATCTTACTGAAAATGAGTGATAGCGAGCTTAAGAATGAAAGTGATGAAAATGTTAGCAGCCAAGGAGGTAAACGTAATAAACGGAAAAGACAGGAAAAAAATTGGAACAGGTTTAAAATAAAAAAATCTCGTTTAAAAGGAGAAGCATACGTTAACTCTAAAGGCTGTACTGTTCCACAACCTATCTTACCTGACAAGCACGTCTACAATGAACCGAATGCCATAAATAGAAAGAAAATTAAAAACATAAAAGCTGTGCTGCAATACATACCTCAAGAGTACCTTCCTTTTTACGAAGAAATAGTGAAATGGAAGCAAACGGACGAAATCAAGAAACTATGAAGTGATTTTTACATAATAAGTATTTCTTTTTTTAATTAGTTTGTAACTGACAGGTATTATATGCATTTTGTTCTAAAATAAAACTTTTGTTCGCTATTTACTAGAGGCTGAGTGCATAAAGATGTTCAGTCCACCTAATTAAATGTTAATTAGCGGTGATATAGCAAAAAAATATCAACACATCTTATTCTTGTTCATTACATAATGTGATATATTTGATATTTGCAAAGGTTTTACTATGATAATTACTAAACGTAAAAATCTAGAAAGTTTTTTTTAATTTTCTCAAATTAATAAATTTGGACTAAACATGTTTATGCACTCATCAATTCAATTGTAGTCATCATACTCTTGGTTTATGTAGAATTTTCAGTGGAAGCTTGAATTTTCTGCAATGCTTGAGTTTGCCAAATATGTTGCAACAATGTGCAATACAATTTTCACATTTTGAAATAAACGTATGCTGTTACGTACTTTTTACTTTAAATAATTTGACGTTTAATGACATATATGTGACAATTTGCTGTAAAAATGGACGTGTTGAATTGTCTTGTTGTTTATTATCTTAATAATTAGAGTACAGTTTTGTGGAATATGCAGACATGTATTTGATATTAGGAGAATGTCATGGCAATTTGTACGCTGCTGCTAATTTATATGCTGAACGGTATCCAAACAGAAGGCACCCAAATGCTAATGGTATTCGACGACTGGATCAACGAATGCGAGAAACTGGAAGAACTGCACCTACTCCAACAGCTAACAGAGGCCGTCCTCGTCGAGTATCACCACAGGTTGAAGAAAATATCTTACATGTAGTGGAAAATGAACCAGAACAAAGTACCCGGTCCATTGACGGAATGTTTGGTATTAGCCAAAGAACCGTTCATCGCATATTACAGCAAAATGGCTTGCACCCGTAACATTACAGCGAGTCCAGGGATTATTGCTACAGGATTATCAGCAAAGAGTCAGATTTTGTAGATGGCTACTTCGTGAGCAAGAAAGGAATCGTGGTTTTATTGGACGTGTCTTGTGGACTGATGAAAGTACGTTAACCAGAAATGGAACATTTAATATCCATAATATGCATCAATTGAGTGATGAAAATCCCCATGCATTGTACCAAACGAATCATCAAATTCGGTTTAGTGTTAAGGTGTGGGGTGGTATTATTGGTAATAGGCTCATAGGACCACACATTTTGCCTAACAGACTAAACGCGACTAATTTTGTTGAATTTTTAGAAACTGATTTTAAGGATTTATTAGACGATGTGCCACTAGATTTAAGAAGAAATATGTTTTTTCAAATGGACGGACCACCAGCACATTGCGGAATTCAAACCCGAGAATGGTTAAATCAGGAATTTCCAGAGCGATGGATTGGTCGTGGCAGTGTTGTAATACCTTGGCCACCAAGAAGCCCAGATTTAAACTGCCTAGATTTTTTCTTGTGAGGAACATTAAAAGCATTTGTGTATGAAGTGGAAATTGATACTCAAGAGCAACATCAGCAACGAATCAATGAAGCAGTTATAATGATTCAACAAAACTATATGCTTGAAAATCTAGAACAGAACATAATACGTAGGTGTATGAAATGCATAGATATAGCCACTTTGAGCACTTATTGTAATTTCAAATGTATTTACAAAATAAAAAGCTTATGGCGTAATCGATATTTCCTTACTAGTTATGTGCTGTTAATCTCAAAATGCAAACAGCACATTAAAATTAGAATATTACTGCGAAAGAAGTTTAGTATGCATGTGTACATACATTCTCCTTAGGTTCATAATTAAATAAAGTGCGTTGTTATGTGAATCGCAGGAGGCAACACTCAGATTAGTACGACTTGCCACACAGTGTTGCCTAGTTTGTAAAACTTTAATTAAGAATTCTTCAAAAACTAAATGGTTCCGAGCGCAAACGCTTGTAAATTTTTTTGCTCAGTTTTTGATGCAAAATCACGTGATGTAAATATTATCCGCCATTTAGGATTCACCCTGTATAACACTGCCCAACAAATATGTACTTCATAAAGTTTTTCAATAAGATTACTATCATATTCGATGTATCTTGGTGTACTTATTTCAAAAATGACACTAGTATTTGTGTAACAGCTCTAGTTTTTGAGATTTTTCAAAGTACACATATTTAAGGTTACGGTGCATTGTAAGTCACGTTCAAAATTACAGAAAATTAAAATGGCTACAAAGAGAAGACACTGTTTAAGCGATCCAGATAATTTTTGTGTAATTTGTGGTTAATATACCTTTGCGAAGTATCGTAAATCGATCACGGCCTTCGCTAAATCTGCGTATTCTAACTACTTTGGTGTGAATATTAGTAATTTACGAAAGCCGTGGGTGCCTAATACTGTGTGGTTTACAAAAATACAAAACAAATGATTGGCGGCTTTTTATTCATAACAATAAAAGAAATTTAAAGTGTGTACTGTTACAGGATGGAAATAAGTAGGGTTGTATACCTGTAGGACATTCAACTTCTATGAAAGAACAATATGGCAATATTTCTTTAGTATTAGAAAAACTAAAGTATGATGAACACAACAGGAAAATTTGTGTAGATTTGAAAATGGTAAATTTCCTCTTAGGACAACAGGCAGGTTATACTATATACCCGTGTTTCATAAGTTTGTGGGACAGTCACGATAAGAAGAACCATTGGACTCAAAAGGTGTGGCCACTGAGGAAGTCAGCTATTGTTGGTAAGCAAAAATCCACCTTTAGTTAATCACAATCGAATGATATTGCCACCACTTCATATAAAACTTGGTATTATGAAGCAATTCGTTAAAGCACTTAACAAAGATGGCCAATGTTTTTCTTATCTATCGAAAAAGTTTCCTGATCTGAGCAACGAAAAGTTATAAGCAGGCATTTTCGATGGACCACAAATTAGACAACTGATAAAAGACCCAAATTTTGTCGAATCTATGAATGAACTAGAAAAACGAACCTGGCAAAGTTTCATTTCTGTGATTCAAAATTTTCTTGGCAATCATAAATCAGAAAACTATTTACAATTAGCTAACGACATGTTGTCTAACTTAAAACACCTACTTAGGGTGCAACATGAGTATTAAACTACATTATTCTCATTTGGATCGATTTCCTGAAAACCTGGGAGATTAAATTGAAGAGTAAGGTGAAAGGTTTCACCAGGATATTCGCACAATGGAAGACCGTTACCAAGGGAGGTGGGACATACATATGATGGCTGATTACTGCTGGAATCTTTGTCGGGATCTTATACAGACACCACATTCAAGAAAATCTTACAAAAAACATTTTATTCTTCAACCACAGCGACTGTTTCAAATAAAATGATTAAAAAACATACTTTTGTAATAACTTTTAACCTACGTGTATATTTAAAACTAGAGCTGCTAGAAAAAAACTAGTCTTATTTTCGTAATCATCACAGTTAAATTAAGCGAAAACAAGTAAAAATACCCTGGAAAATTTTTATGTGTTGACCGGTGTAATATTTCTGAAACCTAAATACAACAAAAACGCCGGAACACCCTGTATCTTGTTTAGGAGGAATAAATGTTTTAAATAAAATCTTTTGCGCCACACATTCTCCAGTTAGGCTATGGATAATTATTAATGTACAGAAAACCTAAATTGATACAATCATATAATATAAAAATTTGCAGTAGGCCGCACTGAACTTTCTTATACTTAATTATACTCAATTTTTCGAAAGCATTTTTAAAATAAAAGTTTTTAGAATTTTAATAACTCGTACTGTCCAGTTCGAAAATGTTCATGAATGCCTATTATTATATATAAAGTATAAGAAAATGAAAAGGGAAAACTAAATTGAGTAGAAGTAATGAACGTAACTATTCAGAATTACAATTCTTACATAAAGGTACGCTAAAAATATATTAGATCTTATACAGGTTGATGTATGGAAAATAATTCAATTGGTGGTTTCAGATATTTTCTAATACTAGAAGACAATTTTAATTAAATGATTTTTGTATATTTTCCTAAAACGAACGACGTTTTTAATTTTAAACATTTTATAGAATATCAACAGAAAAACACTGTAATCAAACAATGGAGGATTGTTGTACAACAATAATTTTGTATATTTTCTTAGTGAAGTGATTCACGTTAACAAAATGAAATTTCTCAAAGACTCAAAAGAACTGTTGTCGAGATATCTAATTCATTGGCTATTACTAATTTGAAGAAGAAATTCTGAGCTGTGAATGAGGTGGTGAATACTGTCGAGTATTTGAGAAATAAATCTTCTTTATTACAAAAAATTCTTGATGTATCGGAATATTTTGTAGCACAGTCTTGGAACATGTCGGATGAAAATGGATGCAAATGGGACATAAAGGCAGAAGAATATGTTTTAGTAGGTTATAGGTAAACATAAAGGGTTCAAATATAAACGAATCAAAACCAAAAATAGTAGCTGCAACATGTAACTGTAATAGGAAATACGAAAGAGAAATGGAAGTAATTATAATAAGAGATACAGTTGCAGATGTAAGTCAAGATATATCGATTAAGGGGCATAGAACTGATAAAGCGGAGGATGAAGTGAAAGATTATCAAGTGACAATTTAAATGAACACGCTCATCTATAAACATTATAATTGCTCCGTATCAAAACTTAATCGAAAGACATGCACAAAGAATTAAAGAAGATTAATTAACGTGTTTAAAAATGATGTGTTTGGCGCAAAAAGTAAAATCATGGTAATCATGATGAGTCGACAAATCATACGTTTACCGACGGCAAATGACTCTTAAGGCAAATCTGGGTCAATTTTGATGAATTATCATATCATTTTATTTCAGAAGAAGAAATATTACCTGGAATAGTAAAGAGTAAATATAAAAATGTTGAAGACTTTGATCATGAACTAATAATTTACAACACAGCCTAACCCAACCCAAACCAAATCTAGTCTTGCCTATATTTTAGTATACTTTTGCCTTTAAAATCCAACCCAGGAGAGAACTCCCACGTTTAAGGTTATTATAAAATTCAAAGTTACAGAAACACAAAGTCGTAAATAAATTCGATTTTAAACCCATCAAGTGGATAAGTAGGTTGCAAAATTGAAGGAATGAACAAAATCTCATTTGGCTACGATGTTCTGTTGGACTGGATTAGGTTTGGTTTGGTTGAATTGGGTATTCGATCTAGGAAAAATCTGTATCGAGTAAACTATAGGGTTGCGTTTGGTTGGCTATAAAACTTGGCACTAATTTCTAATCTCAATTCAGATCAAAGTTATTCTGGCAAGGTTGTCTTCAAACCTGACAACAAATTTAGTAATCAAATTAGATATTTTATTAACCGGTAGTGACCACGGCACGGTTGTTCAATGAGTTCTATAAGAGAGTGCATACCGTTGAACAAAAAATTATCGGCGGTACTGATACGGCGGGAATAACGAAATATGTTTTCAAAATCAATAGGTTCGTGAGATAACGAAAGCAAAATTTATTGCATAAGAAATATCACAAAACGGAGGTTGCTTAACTCTAAACGTTACTTTTCCATCTTATTCTTATTTATATTGGAATCAGTCACAAATAAAACAAACGCAAACATAGTGAATAGACTAGTATAATAAAATAAAATTGATATTACTTGTTTATAGCAAAGTTTGTAACTTGGAAGTCGTTGAATATGTTCGAAATATCATCATCGTTCCCAACGTGTTCTTCAAATACAAGCGTTACCTTTTTGTGTGTAAGACATTTTTCCTTTTAGACACATGACGACTACATTACGAGTTGGCCCTGCAGGTATTGTCCATAACTATGGACTTCCTCGTCTGGACTCGACGGAATTATCGCTACTCGAAAAAGCTGCTCTTTTGATAAGCGAGAGAGAAACTAGAGCTGTTGAAATTTTAGAAGATATGGAGTATAGCGGCAGTAGAGTTAAAAGCCTGTCCAAATAGGTGAAGCCAAACGGTAGCTAAATATTAACTAATTTACTCTACAGTTTAATATTCTGTAGATATATTGAAAACATAAATGCATCAAAATATAAAATCTAATCAACATTTGGGAAACACGTTGAATTCCACTTTATAAATTACAACAATATATTAAATGCTCCGTTGGAATTTGACGTTTATCCTTGACTTTTTATAGGTGAATACCATGATCACCACTACCACCATGACCAAGATATCGTCAAGAATCGTCATATATGTTCAATGTGAAGAAATTCCCAGTTATGTTACAATGTTTATTGATGTACAATTGCGACCGAAAAAATGTCGGCAATAAAACATTTCCGCAATTTTCTCGCCAACAATATCACCCGGGAGGCAGGTAATTTCAACGTGTTCGAGTTCAAGCTTTCGTCGTAGGTCTCGGGGATATAAATAACAAAGAATTCTTTTTGCCAGGGTTCGGGGCGAGTTTCAAGTGATGTGCTTCTTCAAGTGACGGTTGTATATAAGATTGTTGAAATGTCCGTACCGTGGGGACGTTGTGCACCAGCTCGAGAACACTCTGACTAAATTAGTGTGAATTTGTTCAAGGATGGCGAACGAATAAAATAACGAATTACGTTGACGTTGAACATAAAATATATGATCTGTATATTCATTTCATAAAATTACAATTCAAAAACAACAGGGAGTAGTTTGATTAAAATTCAAGTGCAAGTAATAGAAATCGCCAAATGGAATGTTTAATATTGAAATTTGATGTATAAGTGTCGGTGCGAAAAGGTAAAATAAATGGTGAAAAGTGTAATTGGAAAAAGTACGCAGGGAAAGGATGAGTATGCGGAAGTGGTAAAATACTACATAAAAGAATGTAGAAATATCGCCAGACGAAACGATTTAGAATTGCATCCATTTGACGAAAACAGAAAAAGGGTAAGAAAGGAAAATGAGAGGCGAGGAGGAAAGAAAATGTGGAACTCAGGAGGTCAGTTCAAGATGAAATGAGGGAACCCATGAAGGAAAATGCAGCAATAAGAGGGGAAGCGCCCCAACGAAGAAGGAGAAGGTTACTCTGGCTAGAATCAGTGGGTGAATAAAACAGACAGAGATGGGAAAGCAATAAACACTTCATTATTGGATATGAAAAATACGAGGGGAGGTCATATTTTCTAACCCTAACGTAGAAGGAAACAAATTGAAGAAATATTAAACGTTTATGTTTCTACATAATCTCCCTGAACGTCGATGCATTTGGTTCAATGATACTACAAACCTTTGATTCCTCTGGAAAAAAATTCTTTCGGTTATAAAATAAATAAAAAGAAATCACCAGGGGCCAGGTCTGGTGAATATGCAGAATGTTCAAACAATTCAACAGAATAGCGTTCATGGCAACATGGCGTTTGTGGACAGGGGCGTTGTCTTGATGAAACAGAATTCCTTTGCTCAATTTTCACCGTATTTTTTCCTTGACACAATCGCGCAATCTTGAAATCATCAAAATTACGTCTGCGTCCCAAAAAATTGTTTACCAGCGGATGGCAAAACAAGAAATTTGTGGAATGACGGAGAACCTCGGCGATATCACTCCATACTTTGTTGCTTCGACTTAGAAGTGGTGAACTCACGTTTCATCAACAGTGGCGAATCGAGAAAGAAATTCGTATAGATCTGCTTTAAGCTTTGCCAAACTAGCTTCAGAATGCAATACTCTATAACGTTTCTGATCAGGTGTCAACATTCGTGGGACACAACATACAGACATCTTTTTTAGCCCCAGAATATTTGTTAAAATATTTTCTATAGTACCATAAGAAAAAATCGTAATTTCAGTTTTGCTTTGGGTAGTGACACTCACTGGTCGTCCAGCATCCTTCGCATGTTCACACGTTTGTCATCCCAGTTTCAATTCTCGAGGCGTATTTTTCACCACTTGGTAATAAACAGCACCCTCACATAATATATCTGTCATGTTTTCATGAATTTCTTTCGACGACAACCCTTTCTTTTGCAAACATTTTATAACTGCACAAATATCTGATTTTTCCATTTTTAGAATTTGTCTAAATTCTAATCTAATCAAATGATTAATCTTTTTATGTGTCAAATTGATTCAACGTCACTCAACGCCTACTATATGACGGACGCTAAATAATGATCTCCCCTCGTATCAAGGAAAAAAAAATAAAAGAATTTGTACTAGAAAAAATAATGGGCCAGGAATGGAACTAAAGAAAGCGCAAAGGAAGAATCATAAAGAAAGCCAAAGGGGACTACGGCAATTTTAATGAAATGAGAAATTAGCACAGGAAGGGATAGGAGAATGAAAGGCATATGAATGGAGGAATGTGGAATAAAAGAAGGTACGATGTAAGACTATGATCCTGGAATACATGGACCAGGTTGTATCGTGAATGTTGGAAGAAACAGGTGGAATAATAGAACGATGTAAAATCAGAAATACAGGAAAAAAATGGTAAGGAAGAGAAATAATCGATATGGCACACAAACTTTACAAGAATAAAACAAGCAATATAAAAGTTAAGGTATAAAACAAAGCGAGTAACTGGAAATAAAAACGAAAAATGAAGTAGAAAATGAGATCAAATGGTAAGTAAGGGTTCAAGAGGAAAGAGAAGATAAATTTAAAAAATGAACAGCGATTGGGATATAGTAAAGGATGGGAAAACGGAGGAGAGCATATTAACAAAAAGGGTCAGAGGAGCACATCTCCAAATAGATTAGTGTTGCATAAACAGTATTTGTGTTTGTTACGTGTCATGACAACCTTTAGAAAATATTTTTATTCCATTCTCAATGTTAAAATGATATTTTATCTACCCTTTACGGCATGTTAAAATGAAATTTTATCGTCTAGAAGGTAAAAAAAGAATATTGTTGTTTTTTATCATTGTTGAATTTTTTTGACGTTTATAATAAAATTGTCAATCAAAATAATTAACTAATTCAATCGCAATAATGGAGGATGGAATAAAACGTTATATTGTACACGGTGATAAAATGTTATTATCTTCTCGAGCGTAATTAGCGTCTCGACGTCTAAAAAACACTGTCCAAGATATAATTTTATCGTCGTGTATAATAAATATCTCTTATTTTCGTCGAAATTGTCAATAATGGCATTAAGCTAAAATTTGTCGAAAATTACATTTACACTTCACAATAAATTGTTTAAAGAATACGTATAATAGTCGAATGTAGGCTTTCACGGCTATTTTTCCATAATGCTGTATCTTCCGGGTGTTGCCGTGGTTCTTGAAATAAACTTGACGTTTCGCTGATCATGCTCCTTCAGAATATTTCTAAAGACATTGTTTGCGATACGTGGACAAGGTACTGCGTGTAATCCACTCGTGGCGAGTTGTAAATTCGGCGAGTATTTCGATTACGTCTCTCGCTCACGTATACTACGCCAAATAATCTGCGTTGCTACCGTCTGGGAGTTATTCAATCGTTCGAAGGATAAACTCTTTTAACTATGTACACTATTTATTTATTTAATATTTACAATATACAACTTTGCTCAATTACAATTGGCACTGATGAAGATACACTGGATGTGTTACTGTGTGTAACTGTTATAATGTTGTTACTTTGACTGTTGTCGTGGTAATGTTATACTGTGATAATGTGGTAATGTCTGTCTAAGGGTGAAAACGTTCCTTAAATACTAACGTTCTTTTGTGTAATTGGTTGGATTGAAACGTTGATGTAAGACGAAGAACGCGTCGTGATTGGTAATGAATGAATTTAAAGCGATGAAAGAAAGGGAAGTTTGGAACATTTGGTTCAGAGGATCTATCTAAAATCCCCAGAGTCATATAATAATTTAAATATTCGTAAATTGGTTATTTACAACCGCCTTTGTGAAAGTGCGGCAATCGTGAAATGACGGCTTATAAAACGGGAATTGGGGCCACAAATATTTTAAGAATACATAACGTCTTGTACGTGACCCTACAAGAGTTTTTAGATTTTAAATTTGCAAAACAAGTAATAAAATGTAAATGGCCGAGCCGACCGTTAGCTGGCCGCATCGGCTGCACCATCTGTACCTGGACAGGGTCGTGCGGATTAACATAAAACTATTTTACATACTTAAAATTAATTGTGACAAATATTTACACGGTTTGCGCGGATCTAAATTATCTTAATAATCCACATATGTACGTGCGGGACCGAACAGATATGTTGATGTCTTCTGTTCCTCAAAATATACCTGCTACTACGTTGATCCGTCCGTTATCGTCTACTGATCCGTATCCGATGCTCCTCCTGGATTTGCCCTTTAGTCCTAACTGCGTCTTTGGAGGTACTTGCTTCTCGGTGTCCTTCAGTGCGATATACATTTTCTCGGTTGAAATTAGTGAAAATAGTGTGATGTAGCCACATGTATTCACACGCATTCAATGAGCATATCACGAACAACATGCCAACATCAACATCACAATGGAGACGGAAGAGAATGGGTGTCGACTTTTCTGAACGTACTAGTTAAACGAAACGACAGTGGAAAATTTGGACATGGAGTAACCGCAAGAAGACGCATACGGACCGATACCTACACGTAGCGTCACATCGCCATCCACAACAGAAAAGATCTCTAGTCAGTATACTGCTACACAGAGCGGAAAAACTTAGTGATGATAGTTATAAAAGCGAAGAAATGTGAAGGATGCAATACAGAAGAACGGCTATAAACCACAGGATATTCAGAGACATGCCGAAGAAGATGCATGAACCAGCAGTTACGCACAGGCTGAGGAAAATCCTGGAGAAGAAGAATATGGTTCAGCACGGTTAAGAAAATAAAAGAACTGCTTCCATCCAACAAGGACTCCGTACAAAGATTACGAGTTAAAGGAATATATGAACTTCAACGCCAGTGCGGAAAATTGTACAAATGGGACGTGATATACAGTGCAGAGTCAAGGAGCATCGAAGAGATGTCGAGCAGGAAAATACTGGAAGATCCGCAGTAGCTGAACACTACCACACGGGAAGCACTCACATAATCGACTACGGCGAAGTGAAGGTACTCGCCAGAAATTATTACTACTACCCACGGATAGTGAGAAAATCCAAGTTTATTTCAAGAACCACCGCAACACCCGGAAGATACATCAATAGGTATAATGGTAATTGTAATTATAAATATATGAAAAATAATTGCAACAACATACATTGGTATCCATGAGAATTGTATACTATTATGTAAATAAAGTTGTTGACTCGAATGAATTTTTCAGAAACAAGTATTTTGTTTTGTTGATCCAAACAATCAGATTGCTCGAATTAAGATGGGCCAGTAGAAAGGGAATATGGAGCTGAAAAATATAAATGGAAGTTACAAATATATGTACATATGTATGAGGAAAACATTGCATTGCATTTGTAATCAAAAATATGTCGGGCATACGAAATCATTAATTACAACCCGTCATAAAGAGCACATAGCACACTTTAGATTGAACAGACCTGCAAAATCAAACGTTGCTTAACATATTTTTGAAAGAGGTCGTGATTACCAACATATTGTCTTGGATTAATTAAAGATGTAGAAAATTGTGGAGAATTACATAGTTACGAAAGTGTTTTGATACAGAGAAACAAAAATAATTCAATGATTTATGACAATGGACCTATACCAAATTTAAAACCACAGCTTCCGCTAATTTATTATAGAAAATCCCTGATATTAAGACATCAACAATTTCAAGAGAAAATTAACATACAACCTATCTACCTAGAGAAAAGCTGCAGAAAACGAAACGTATGCAATGCCGAATGTTTAACCACCATCAATAGAATTATTACACTTTCACTACAGCCAGTTGGTGAATATCTCCCACATCCTTGGGAAAATGTCAAGTATAATCATCAAACGGTGTCAAAATGAAAATAAAACTGAAATATCCTCAAACAATTTAATTTTGCAACAATAATATCTAAAAATGGTAAAATAGCATGTAATTAATATGTATTATTATATGTTGATATTATAAGCACCGTTATTGCAAATTTTAAAACTACAACGTATGTCAGAAACTAATCGATAAAACATAATTTTAGCACATCGTACATTTATATCATAATATACGTCCACACAATCAAATACAATGATTTATTGAAAATATTAATGAAACCGTACTTACTATTTTATTATTTAAATGTTGTAGTTCTCTCTCAGTTAGGCGCCTTTTGGCATTTTCTTTCCTTTTCCGTTTGTATTGATTGTATTTGTAAAATAGATACATTCCCGGCAACGCCAGAACTACGAACGGTTTCATCAGCGGACTTGACATCGGTCCCTGCGGCATGGTTTCTGCAATTAAGAAAATCGACTATCGTCATACATTTCACATGACAATTAAAAAATGTAATAACACGTAAAAACTAATATTCTGTCTGTACACATGATTGGTAATCTGATTGTTATGGTGACGTTGTATAGTTTTCATTATCAGATGTCAATGTCCGTGTCAGACAAGATTCAAGTACTCAAGTAGAGTATTTTGTACCCGTTCCTAGTTTCACTTATAATTTTATCTACTTTGCGTTAATAATGGACTCATTACTACGTAGATAACAGTTTAATAATGAGTCGTATTGTTAAACTACTTTTGGTAACTTTTAGTTTGGTTATGTTCGTGTCACGCCATAATCTTTGTCATATATCCTCTTGTTTTTTACCGGCAACAAATTCTGAATAGCCTTTTGAACGCTTCGCGTATGTGTGGCGGTGTACACGTAAATTCAGCATTTTCTGCCTCCATTTTGCACAGAATTGTGACGGCTGTTAGATTATTTTGGAATTTAATACAAAGTGTCAATATCAGTGAACCCAACCTAGTCTAATACGAAAACTTGAACAGGCGAAATTTCAAGAATTAGTAAAGCAAAGTAAGTAAAATAGTATATTACACTCGTTTAGTAAGGCAAAATTATCAATTTGCTGCCTTACTAAACTTGTATATATACTATAAGCGTGTTAATTAACATGGGCGTTTCCTAACGGTTAATCTCACATTTCACCTTAAAACTAAAATGACTATGAAACAGGAAGAATTCAACAACTCAATCAAATCGAATTACGCTAAAAGGCACAAAGAAGCGAAGCAGAATTAAAAGAAAAGAACATTAAAACCAATACGATAAGGAAAACTACAAGAAAACGAAGGAATAAATGAAACAATAAAAGAAATGTTCCTCGCGAAACAGCTTTGTTGAAGTAGACGATTAAATACACAAACAGGTGTTTAAAAATATTGCTTGCTTTGCAACAAGAACGTCAAATTACGTTCTATCGCTCACCTTTGTTCTTGTAAAGCTGCCCTTTCATTTTACTCATCGCTTCACGGTAAAAGTTTATTACCTCTTTTCGTTTGTAATTAGTTCCGACCGTGGTGAGTGCGGGTTGCTTTTGCTCGGAGGAAATTCGCATCCCAACACATGCAGGAACCTGACAAAAAATATTATCGATACATTTACAGTGAAAAGACAGCTATCAAGTTTGAGAAATCCCTCGCAATATGGTAAAGGAAGACATTCGTTGTATAAAGTCAGCCACTGATAAAGCAACAATGATACTTTGGACTAGCAGGCGAATGTTTAGCAATGATGATGTACGACACTCATTGATATATGTATTATATTATAATTGTATATACTAAAATTATTGTGTCAATGATAGCGTATGTCTCTTTAAAGCAGTGTCATAAATCTAGAACCAAGACGACGACAAGGCTTGGTAGAAACAGCAAATCGTTGAACTACATCATAATATTTAAAGAAGCGGAAAATACTTTTAACCTATGGACGAAATTTTACCGCATAACACCTATTATGGATTCCCGAAAGCCCAACAAGGTAGTCATACTAAACAAGGATTGAGACGAGCAGATTGTTAGAAAATCAATGCGGGGTGAACTGCATTAATGGCGAGAAAACAGATCAAACCACATGATTGTGATATCAATGGGATCCTTTTCAACTTGTGGAATATGTGCAAAGGATATAGGATATAGTGATTATGCTCCTGTGTCCCGTCAGAACTTTATGTTCAGGAGAGTTCAGTTTCTTGCAAAAATTGTTATTCCTCAAGTATTAGATTGGGTTGATATTTGTATGATATTTGACAAAGTTTGACAATTGATCTTGGGCGTTTGTATTAACATTCTTTCCTATACTGTTTTTCGAGCTTCAATATAAATCGGTTTGTGAAACACCACGTATTACTTAGATGCAATAGCAGACAACAGCTGTTGCATCTAATTCGTTCATTGCATTTGCGCTTATTATAATTGCCGTCTTCAGCGAAGCCGCCATCCCATCACTTATGTGACTTCAGAAATCGTTCAAATATAACGGCGTTCAAGAAAAACCCTAATTTAGGATGGCTCTGAAATTCAATTGGTGTTTAAAGCTACTTTAGCCACAACCAAAAGAAACTACAATACTGATGATATTCTAACCTCAAAAAACACATTATATTCTTCATGGAAATCTGTAAAGCTCTCAGGAATGGAATAATGCCAAACACCATCAACTTTTTGCCCTATTCGAAAATAGCATACCAATAATTTTGCTTTCTGCTCTGTTGTGATAATCATTTTTAATTAGTAAAGCAGTTTTCACTTTTGACGTCTTGTCAAAATTAAATTGACATTTTGGTTGTGGCTAAAGTATCTTTAAACGCCAATTGAATTTCAGAGCCCTCCTAAATTAAGATTTTTCTTGAACACACGTTATTAAAAATAACAGGTTATTACTGACGTTTGCAGTAATCCTATTTCTAAGTTAATAATATACGTACTAGTGCCACCCGTATTTACAATAATTTCCCTGGCCTTCCAATACGACCCAATCCATTTTACAACTTTCCTTCGGACATCGATGCATTAGGAAGCCTGGCTTTGCATTGAAGTTGCAAGTAGTAGTGTTCTATTTCCGCAAAAATGAGGTATCTGCAAGTAATACAGGCACTTTCAATAGAACTTTTTTGTCTGAATCTATCTTGCTTGTTTGTAATTACGTTATATTTTTCTTCTTAGAGTTGTGGAACGAAATCTCAACTTAGCAGTGAACTGAATCACAGTATGAAGACCATTTGAAGCTTTGACTGGATATCTACAAGACGTCAGTAATATGAAAATTGAGGCAGACACCGCTTCGAATCATAAATTATGGCGACTACCAACAAATATTCATCGCGAAATACGAGAGTAGTAGCGACAATTATAATACGCAAGATATCAAGGAGTTGAATATGATGTAGGCGATATTGTAGTGGCAACGGGACTGCCACTGGACCAACCTATTAAGCTCCAACCGAACAATATCATAGAGACATCTGACGTATTAGTAATTTGAAAGACACACGTGGGAAGAAGTATCGAAGTCATCACGAAGATGAAAACGCCAGCGGCGGCTCAGATGAATAGGACATTGATCGTGAAAATGCCGTATTAAATGATGCCAGGATTGCCGAAGAGACAATTGATTTAGAAACACCGGAACATGAGAAATATTATTCTGTAGGACGGAACCAATGCGTACTAAGGTTGCCATCGTGATTGTAATTCAATGTTGATTGGAAAATATAATGTATCTTGGGAAAAATAATTGATCTTCCGTCAAGTGTATGTTTTTCGCTGAATAAAAGATGTTAGTTATTTATCTTCGTGTAAAAAAACCTTTATTGGCATATTCACAATCTACATCTCGTGCAACTCCACTCTATATCTCGTGTAACCTCCTCCTGCCGCTCCTTTCTCTTTTCTTCATGTTGTTCCATTTACCTCCCGTTCCTGCTCTCCTCCTTCTTCCTTTTTATTTTATCTAATATTTCTAGTCCAACTCGGTCTTCTCCCATAATTCTTCTCCAATCATTCCCTTTTTTGTTTTTGGCACTTTTTCAGTTTTATTTCATGGCATTCTCCTACCCAATGTTCCCGTTCGTCTCACGTTTCTCCCCAGAAATTACACCTCGTGTACTTTCATCCATCCATTACCTATAGGCGTTCTCTTCGCTTCCGCACCTAATCTTGCTATTGTTTTTCGCCTTCTATCGATGTCCCTCACCGTAAGTATCTTGATATCCTCCCCTCCACTTTTACTCTTTTGTATTTTCGTTTGTAAGTCGTGTGTCGTATTACTAATTTTCCCTTCACTTTCCTGTGCATCTACCAGCTTCCACTATCTCCCTCTCCACTTGTTTTCCGTCTCTTGTTCTCCTTTCTGCCTCTTCTACTAATAATCATGTCTTTTCGAACGGTTTTACTCTACATTCCTACCATTAGGATAGTTCTCCTCTCTGGATCCCAATTTTGCTTAGCTCTTCCTTCTTAACTAGGCTCTGTTCTGCCTCCCTACTGCCTCATACTTAACTGCCTCAACTCCCAACCTTTCCCTCCCTGTCTTCTGCCCAGCTTTTAGTTATCTGGTGTTGATCTCTCCAAGTTCAGTATCCTTTTTATTTGTCTTTTTCAACCTTTTCATTACTTTCCAGCCCCACACTTCGGCTTCGTACTTCAGAATGCCCTTCAAACGTATATTCCATAGCTTCTTTGTTTCTTCGAAATTCCCTCTCCACTTTGTCCACAGATACTTCCTCCGGTCTCTTCGCCTTTCTGCACTCATATATCATGCATGCAGAAAGGCTTTCATCCGATCTGTTATTTTCCTTCATTACACATCCCATGTACCTCCGGTGCTTCACCTGCTCTATTATAGCCCTCTCTTTTTTAAACACAATTATTTTTCTTTTCTTTGTGTCGAGCAGTAACCTTCTTCTGTCCGCGAATCCTTCCAACCATTTTGCCATTTCTTTTAATCACTTCCTAATAAGAATGTCATCCGCTATTGCCAACGACCCCCATATATGATATATAAGTTGCACGCCCAGAGGGCACCCCTGTCTCACCCCTCTCCTGGTCCTAAATCTTTCTGAGTTTTCATTACCTATCATATTTCCTCATATATTTGCTCAATCCTTGTCCTTCCTTATCCCTACGATATTTCCATCCTTGCCATATCTTCATCATTATCTTTCTGTCTACCTTGTCAAAAGTCGCCTTTAGGTCCACAAACATCTTGTACGTTTTCCCTCCCTTCTTTGCCATCTACCTTGCTATTTTGTAATTCATGACGTACAGATTGTCCCTCGTTCCTCTGCATTTCCTGAATCCCGCCACTACACTACATTATTTATTTAGTCAATAAATGCCCCTGCAGTGCCCACTCGCTCCTTCTTCCTGGTTGGTACTCCTACCGCCATTCTTCATCGTTTCGGTAACTCTCTTCTTCCCATCCATATATGGTTTATCTACCTTCCACTCATAATTAATCTGATGCATTTAGCCATCCCTTCGTATCGACTTCGTCTTTTACCGCCTCTTTCCCCCTTTTCAGTGTCCTTTTTACCTTCATTATCTCTGTAAATGTAATGTAACTTTTTCTATCTCATCTACTCTCACTCTCTGCCCACTTCGTTCTTTCCACTTCCTCCTACCCTTCTTCCTCTCCTAGTGACTGCTGAAAATACCTCCCCATCCTTTTGTCTTGCTTGTCCTTTACCTTCTTATTTCTGAGGAACTCCCATATCTCCTTCTCCTCATTTAGTCCCTGTACTTCCTTTAAATCTATGTCTCTATACCTTCCTTCACATACATCATTCTGCTTTCTCCTTTCTTCTACAAATTCCTCTCATGTTCTCTATTCCTTTCTTACCGCCTTTATAATTTTCTTCGGCTTATTTTTCCCTCTTCTACACGATATTTCTTCTTCCCCCACGATCCTCTTCTTTTTTGTTATGGCCTTTTACATCTCATCCGTTAGTTCCTCTATGTTATTTATCTCCTCCCACTTCACCTTCATTAATGCGTTTTGATATCTCATTTTCGATTCCTTATTCCAGATATTTACTATTCTCCCTCCTCTCCCCCTTATATCCTTTCTCTCTTTTATACAGCTAAGTATTATTTTAATGCGGAATCAAGAACATTTTTGAAATATAAAAATGTTTCGCAAAAAAAGTAGTATAATGCCAACATTTATAAAACTAACGAAACTGAGGTAAAGTACTATGTACCGGAAAAAAATTAATGTTGACATAAGTTTCGGTTGAGTATAAGAAGTCAAAATGTTATGTAAATGTAGTTTTACATTTAAGTATCAAATTGTCATAATGGTATCAATATTTGATTCTCCTGGGGAATATGCAGTTTTGGGGCGCGAGAAAAAGGTTCAGTGGGTCTAAAAGTGATCTGAAATAAAGGTTTCGACAATACGCCAAAAAAATTAAAAAATATTTATGAAATGATGTATAGAAAACCGTAAAAGTTTAAAAGATCCAAGTATAATCGTATTAGCCTTGTCAAAATTATATAAAACGGAGGTCATATAACAGGCAGGAGTAGTGTTAATTTATCTGTTCTATAGTGCAGGGTCTGATAAGGAATTTATTAATACCGTTACGGTGTTTTGAGGGTATGGCGACAAGCAACGATATTTAAACGTCAACACGAAGTGAAGTGTCTTTGAAATAAGGACATACATAATACGACACTCATTGATATATGTATTATATTATAATTGTATATACTAAAATTATTGTGTCAATGATAGCGTATGTCTCTTTAAAGCAGTGTCATAAATCTAGAACCAAGACGACGACAAGGCTTGGTAGAAACAGCAAATCGTTGAACTACATCATAATATTTAAAGAAGCGGAAAATACTTTTAACCTATGGACGAAATTTTACCGCATAACACCTATTATGGATTCCCGAAAGCCCAACAAGGTAGTCATACTAAACAAGGATTGAGACGAGCAGATTGTTAGAAAATCAATGCGGGGTGAACTGCATTAATGGCGAGAAAACAGATCAAACCACATGATTGTGATATCAATGGGATCCTTTTCAACTTGTGGAATATGTGCAAAGGATATAGGATATAGTGATTATGCTCCTGTGTCCCGTCAGAACTTTATGTTCAGGAGAGTTCAGTTTCTTGCAAAAATTGTTATTCCTCAAGTATTAGATTGGGTTGATATTTGTATGATATTTGGCAAAGTTTGACAATTGATCTTGGGCGTTTGTATTAACATTCTTTCCTATACTGTTTTTCGAGCTTCAATATAAATCGGTTTGTGAAACACCACGTATTACTTAGATGCAATAGCAGACAACAGCTGTTGCATCTAATTCGTTCATTGCATTTGCGCTTATTATAATTGCCGTCTTCAGCGAAGCCGCCATCCCATCACTTATGTGACTTCAGAAATCGTTCAAATATAACGGCGTTCAAGAAAAACCCTAATTTAGGATGGCTCTGAAATTCAATTGGTGTTTAAAGCTACTTTAGCCACAACCAAAAGAAACTACAATACTGATGATATTCTAACCTCAAAAAACACATTATATTCTTCATGGAAATCTGTAAAGCTCTCAGGAATGGAATAATGCCAAACACCATCAACTTTTTGCCCTATTCGAAAATAGCATACCAATAATTTTGCTTTCTGCTCTGTTGTGATAATCATTTTTAATTAGTAAAGCAGTTTTCACTTTTGACGTCTTGTCAAAATTAAATTGACATTTTGGTTGTGGCTAAAGTATCTTTAAACGCCAATTGAATTTCAGAGCCCTCCTAAATTAAGATTTTTCTTGAACACACGTTATTAAAAATAACAGGTTATTACTGACGTTTGCAGTAATCCTATTTCTAAGTTAATAATATACGTACTAGTGCCACCCGTATTTACAATAATTTCCCTGGCCTTCCAATACGACCCAATCCATTTTACAACTTTCCTTCGGACATCGATGCATTAGGAAGCCTGGCTTTGCATTGAAGTTGCAAGTAGTAGTGTTCTATTTCCGCAAAAATGAGGTATCTGCAAGTAATACAGGCACTTTCAATAGAACTTTTTTGTCTGAATCTATCTTGCTTGTTTGTAATTACGTTATATTTTTCTTCTTAGAGTTGTGGAACGAAATCTCAACTTAGCAGTGAACTGAATCACAGTATGAAGACCATTTGAAGCTTTGACTGGATATCTACAAGACGTCAGTAATATGAAAATTGAGGCAGACACCGCTTCGAATCATAAATTATGGCGACTACCAACAAATATTCATCGCGAAATACGAGAGTAGTAGCGATAATTATAATACGCAAGATATCAAGGAGTTGAATATGATGTAGGCGATATTGTAGTGGCAACGGGACTGCCACTGGACCAACCTATTAAGCTCCAACCGAACAATATCATAGAGACATCTGACGTATTAGTAATTTGAAAGACACACGTGGGAAGAAGTATCGAAGTCATCACGAAGATGAAAACGCCAGCGGCGGCTCAGATGAATAGGACATTGATCGTGAAAATGCCGTATTAAATGATGCCAGGATTGCCGAAGAGACAATTGATTTAGAAACACCGGAACATGAGAAATATTATTCTGTAGGACGGAACCAATGCGTACTAAGGTTGCCATCGTGATTGTAATTCAATGTTGATTGGAAAATATAATGTATCTTGGGAAAAATAATTGATCTTCCGTCAAGTGTATGTTTTTCGCTGAATAAAAGATGTTAGTTATTTATCTTCGTGTAAAAAAACCTTTATTGGCATATTCACAATCTACATCTCGTGCAACTCCACTCTATATCTCGTGTAACCTCCTCCTGCCGCTCCTTTCTCTTTTCTTCATGTTGTTCCATTTACCTCCCGTTCCTGCTCTCCTCCTTCTTCCTTTTTATTTTATCTAATATTTCTAGTCCAACTCGGTCTTCTCCCATAATTCTTCTCCAATCATTCCCTTTTTTGTTTTTGGCACTTTTTCAGTTTTATTTCATGGCATTCTCCTACCCAATGTTCCCGTTCGTCTCACGTTTCTCCCCAGAAATTACACCTCGTGTACTTTCATCCATCCATTACCTATAGGCGTTCTCTTCGCTTCCGCACCTAATCTTGCTATTGTTTTTCGCCTTCTATCGATGTCCCTCACCGTAAGTATCTTGATATCCTCCCCTCCACTTTTACTCTTTTGTATTTTCGTTTGTAAGTCGTGTGTCGTATTACTAATTTTCCCTTCACTTTCCTGTGCATCTACCAGCTTCCACTATCTCCCTCTCCACTTGTTTTCCGTCTCTTGTTCTCCTTTCTGCCTCTTCTACTAATAATCATGTCTTTTCGAACGGTTTTACTCTACATTCCTACCATTAGGATAGTTCTCCTCTCTGGATCCCAATTTTGCTTAGCTCTTCCTTCTTAACTAGGCTCTGTTCTGCCTCCCTACTGCCTCATACTTAACTGCCTCAACTCCCAACCTTTCCCTCCCTGTCTTCTGCCCAGCTTTTAGTTATCTGGTGTTGATCTCTCCAAGTTCAGTATCCTTTTTATTTGTCTTTTTCAACCTTTTCATTACTTTCCAGCCCCACACTTCGGCTTCGTACTTCAGAATGCCCTTCAAACGTATATTCCATAGCTTCTTTGTTTCTTCGAAATTCCCTCTCCACTTTGTCCACAGATACTTCCTCCGGTCTCTTCGCCTTTCTGCACTCATATATCATGCATGCAGAAAGGCTTTCATCCGATCTGTTATTTTCCTTCATTACACATCCCATGTACCTCCGGTGCTTCACCTGCTCTATTATAGCCCTCTCTTTTTTAAACACAATTATTTTTCTTTTCTTTGTGTCGAGCAGTAACCTTCTTCTGTCCGCGAATCCTTCCAACCATTTTGCCATTTCTTTTAATCACTTCCTAATAAGAATGTCATCCGCTATTGCCAACGACCCCCATATATGATATATAAGTTGCACGCCCAGAGGGCACCCCTGTCTCACCCCTCTCCTGGTCCTAAATCTTTCTGAGTTTTCATTACCTATCATATTTCCTCATATATTTGCTCAATCCTTGTCCTTCCTTATCCCTACGATATTTCCATCCTTGCCATATCTTCATCATTATCTTTCTGTCTACCTTGTCAAAAGTCGCCTTTAGGTCCACAAACATCTTGTACGTTTTCCCTCCCTTCTTTGCCATCTACCTTGCTATTTTGTAATTCATGACGTACAGATTGTCCCTCGTTCCTCTGCATTTCCTGAATCCCGCCACTACACTACATTATTTATTTAGTCAATAAATGCCCCTGCAGTGCCCACTCGCTCCTTCTTCCTGGTTGGTACTCCTACCGCCATTCTTCATCGTTTCGGTAACTCTCTTCTTCCCATCCATATATGGTTTATCTACCTTCCACTCATAATTAATCTGATGCATTTAGCCATCCCTTCGTATCGACTTCGTCTTTTACCGCCTCTTTCCCCCTTTTCAGTGTCCTTTTTACCTTCATTATCTCTGTAAATGTAATGTAACTTTTTCTATCTCATCTACTCTCACTCTCTGCCCACTTCGTTCTTTCCACTTCCTCCTACCCTTCTTCCTCTCCTAGTGACTGCTGAAAATACCTCCCCATCCTTTTGTCTTGCTTGTCCTTTACCTTCTTCTTTCTGAGGAACTCCCATATCTCCTTCTCCTCATTTAGTCCCTGTACTTCCTTTAAATCTATGTCTCTATACCTTCCTTCACATACATCATTCTGCTTTCTCCTTTCTTCTACAAATTCCTCTCATGTTCTCTATTCCTTTCTTACCGCCTTTATAATTTTCTTCGGCTTATTTTTCCCTCTTCTACACGATATTTCTTCTTCCCCCACGATCCTCTTCTTTTTTGTTATGGCCTTTTACATCTCATCCGTTAGTTCCTCTATGTTATTTATCTCCTCCCACTTCACCTTCATTAATGCGTTTTGATATCTCATTTTCGATTCCTTATTCCAGATATTTACTATTCTCCCTCCTCTCCCCCTTATATCCTTTCTCTCTTTTATACAGCTAAGTATTATTTTAATGCGGAATCAAGAACATTTTTGAAATATAAAAATGTTTCGCAAAAAAAGTAGTATAATGCCAACATTTATAAAACTAACGAAACTGAGGTAAAGTACTATGTACCGGAAAAAAATTAATGTTGACATAAGTTTCGGTTGAGTATAAGAAGTCAAAATGTTATGTAAATGTAGTTTTACATTTAAGTATCAAATTGTCATAATGGTATCAATATTTGATTCTCCTGGGGAATATGCAGTTTTGGGGCGCGAGAAAAAGGTTCAGTGGGTCTAAAAGTGATCTGAAATAAAGGTTTCGACAATACGCCAAAAAAATTAAAAAATATTTATGAAATGATGTATAGAAAACCGTAAAAGTTTAAAAGATCCAAGTATAATCGTATTAGCCTTGTCAAAATTATATAAAACGGAGGTCATATAACAGGCAGGAGTAGTGTTAATTTATCTGTTCTATAGTGCAGGGTCTGATAAGGAATTTATTAATACCGTTACGGTGTTTTGAGGGTATGGCGACAAGCAACGATATTTAAACGTCAACACGAAGTGAAGTGTCTTTGAAATAAGGACACATGCATGCAATTTTAATAGGAGGGAAGAAAACAGTGCAGCGTCATTTGGGAATATCAACACCAGGAAGTAACTGTAAGTTTATAAATAAAATTCATCTGGAAATATCGCGCATCTGAACACCAATAAACCCAATAAATTAAAAGAAATTAAATATTTTCAGTTCAATAATTTTACCACATGAACTCACGTGTAATATAAATTTAAATAAAGAGAACCCTAACTCTTTTTTTTATTTCAGAATCAAATATCGAGCCTTTTAAGAAACTTGTGGTTGGAAAATTAAAGTAAAATAAATATTCCCCTTAGTTGTCATCTTCAACAGACGAGTTTTCTGTGATGTGTGGCAAGGGGAATATTTATTTTATTTTAATCTTGGAAAGCATAATTAGTAAAAGTAAATTAAAAATGGAAGGGACAATATACAACAACGAGCATCATTGTCTAGCATATGCGAACGACCTTACACCCCTTGCAAAGAGGAAAGCGGAATTGAAGAGGATCGCACATAAATTGAAAAAAGAAGCAACCGTTTTTGGACCAGAAATAAACCAACAACAAACAAAATACATCGTAATGCACGAAACCGGAGAATCAGTAGATGAAAATTTGTAAATATCTACGAACGATGGAATGAAATATGAGTTTATGAAGATAAAAGATTTCCTGTACTTGGGAGTCATGATGAGCGAAAAAGGACAGTAATAGAAGTTAGAATTGAGAACGATAGCAAGAAGTACGGAATGTTGAAAAGACTAATGAAATCAATGAATACGTCAAGAAGAATTAAGATATGATATTATAAAACCGGTATAAGGCCAACCCTTACATATGCCTGTGAGGCTTTTAGATGGGAAAGAAACAACTACACACGGTGGAATAAACACAGATGACTGGCGAAGAAAAGCATATAAGGAACTAGACATTATGTACGAAGAAGCAGAGATAGTATCCGTAATAGAAGCCCAAAGACTAAGGTGGATAGAAAGAATGGCCAGAAATAGATTACCAAAAATGTTTCTTAACAGAGCCCCATTTGGGAAATGGAAATGGATGGAAAGTGTAGCGCAAAATCTAAAGTTATGAGCATCCAAAATTTGAACTAGAAATTGAGAAATAGAAAGAATGGAATAATATTGTCCAACAAGTCAAGTTATGTGATATCCTTTACCTCTATGTATTACTCCTTGCATAACTCCGTTTACGACATATTGAAAATGTCACCCTAGCAAACCACCACTTTGAATTAGTTATTGTTTTCAAAAGTAGGAATAATTCAGGCCTCTCATCAAGGTCTTTAATATTTCATAATTTTAGCTTCAATAGTTTTGGTACTCGTACTACTGTGCGCACCTGCATTATTAATTTTTTAATAATATAAGCTTTGTTTCCTTCATTTCCGCCAGCATTCAAGATACTAAAAACCAGAAATCTGGAATGCCCCAAATTCCAAAATACAAGCAAGTTATAAGCTTTCTCAAGTTAATTGATTAATAAAATTGAAGTTTTCATAGATGAAATACTCTATACCCCCTCCCCATATAACAATATAATCCACTTTTTATAAATATACGTACTACTAGTATATAAGTACATTACATAATATTCACCAAATCCAATTCCACTTATTACACTAATTATTTGACATCACATTTAGTGTGTATGTGGGAGAAATTATACAGGTCGACACAAACTTATGAAATCTTTTACAAAAACTTACTTACTTACTAACTTTTAGAAACTAAACTTAATGTTAAAATGTCGATCATAAAACTAAATTTATCATCAAAACTGTGACGAATAGTTCTATTCGTCTTAACTTACCTTGATGTATAGATTATCAAAAGTCGGTCGTGAAACAAAGGTCAGGCCGTTCAAGCACTCAAAATTTACCACACAATTTGCAACACCTACGAAGCAATGAAAATCGTCAATTTTGGCACAAGTAGGGTCGGCCGCGGAAAGGACAGTCAGATTCGAGGACCGCACGCGACGGAGGGATGGAGCTAGGTATTGTCATGCACATTGTCGTAAACGCCCCCCTCGTCAAGATAGGCAACCGTACGTACAAGCCAGCGTTCGAAATTATACTGCGGAAAGCTCGTTCGATATGCTGCGTGCAGGTGAAGGCGCAGGCGCGGGAAAGCGCCGCCGCTTTTTTCACCGACGGATTCGCACGGCCGCCCGATTTTCGGTTTACGCCGTTTCGATCGAATTATCCGCCAACTCGACAAATCAGATCCATTTACGAGAGGGCCAAAGCTCGCTAATAGATCTGATGAATGCGCGTCTAATTAGACGAAGTCGTGGAATCCGCGCGCTTTTGAATATTGGGTTAATGAACCATGTGTTTCGACGTTTATTATTTTTAATACGATTGCTTTACTAGATTTTCAAACGATGCAAAGCCCATTGTTGGTATTGCACATGTACCGGGTGGTGCGTTGGCCAACGCGCCATCGAATTTCAATGGCAAATTTTTCAAAGCCAATTTATTTGTTCCCATATTTATTTTTGTGCCAAATCATAATTATTTTATTTTATTTGACTATGTATTTGTATTTGTATTTATAAATTTCCAAGTTCGGGAAAAGGGAAATTGGACGATGATAAATATTTTATTTAGATCAGCCTTATATAGGTATTATAGAAACATCAGATATTGTGTGTATCATTCAATTTAAAATGTATTCTAAATAATAGGGGGAAAGTAGTGTCGTTTTTTACTTGCATTCAAAAACATAACTTTTTACAAAGTTTTCATTTTCAATCAATGACCTTTCGTCATCTAGAGTGCAAATTTTTAATGCCGGATCGTTAAAACTAATTTTTTGCGCAAAATACCTGGATAGCGCATCCAAATTTGATTTTTTTGCCACTTAGGAGATGTTGTAGCGATCGGAATAAGTGGAAATCCAATGGCGCAATATCGGGTGAATATGGTGGGTACGTCCCACCCCAATTCATGAATTTTTTCCAGAGTACGTTTTGCGCAGTGCGGTCTTGCATTATCGTATTGTTTTCTGTTGACAATCGCTGGGTAGTTTTTAAGTAAAGATTGATTAAGTAAGATACAATTTTTGACAGTAACGGTTTGTCACGGGTTTAGCACTTCAAAATGAACGACCCCGCGAATACTCCACCAGCGCCTTTTTGGGGTGTAAACCTGGTTTATGCAAATTATGCGGAACCAAAACACCTGCTCTTCTTACTTTACCAGTCTGATGCAAATGTTCGTGAATGGTCGACCAAGGTTGGTTAAGAGTATTTGACAGTTCCTCAAACGTCTGACATGGCTTTACTTCCACTTCCGTCCTTAACACGTCACTGTCTAAAGTTGTTAGACTTCCTGATCGATACGAGTCGGAAAGATCAAAATTGTCGAATTTGAGCTTAGAAAACCTCCTTTGGCATTTACGAACGTCTAATGCATTGGGATAAACTATTCCATTATTACAGTTGTGAAACTTAAAAAGCTTCCAATGACGGATATGTACCTCATCTGGTATTTGGGTGGCCATTTCAGCACAAATTGCAAAGAAAAATTTAAGAAATAAATATTTACGAGTAAACAAGTCACTCCAACCTTAAAATAATTTTGACAAGATTTTGTAGTACAACTGAGCCGATAGATGGCAATCGAATATCGACATGCGCAGAAACGACAACATTACTTTCCGGTTGAATTACAATTCACTCACAGGAACCCATATGCATGGGACCCAAATGACTGAAATGTAATGCAATACAATTAACATTTATAAAAATAATGCACAAACACCTTAACGAATTCAACTCAACCCAACCCGACCCAAGCAAATCGTTTTCGATGTTTGTTAGTCCTTTCAGATTTGGGTACTTACCCAGCTTTAATTTTCTTCGAGAACCCAGCTGGTTAAAGCTATTATGCAAAATTTAATCAACATTTAATTTTAACCCAACGTATTGCAGTTTTAGATTTTATTGTAACAGTATTAAACGTGCTGTTGTGTGTGAACTATGGTGGACATATCTATAAATTCGTTTCCGGTCAGGCGAAGTAATAATTTCTTCTTACTGAATAGAATTTGTCTATCAGTTCGTTTTAGGACTGATGAACAAATAATAAAAATGTTCTAACAGTTCGCGAATTTCTTTCCTGGTGTTTGGAAATATTACGTGGCTGTCGCTCCTTACTCTATGTATCAATACTTAATGACATTTTTTAATGGAACCCGAGGTATATTATTACATTTTTGTCGACAGTCCGTGATTAATCTGTAGGGTGATGAACCTGTCCTTATATATAATACGAGATTAATGCAACAGCAACATTTATTTTGAGAGTTTGCTAATGCTAATATAAATTTAAGGCAACTGGAGTCACATAATTTTAAAAAATCTCAACTATAGCTCGTACGGAAACAAGTACCATCACGTGTTGATTCCAGCTGATATAAGAAGAGAAGATAATTTTGCCTGCAAATGCTGGAAAAAGCTACTACAGGCAGAGAATTCTAAAACGTGACTCACGAGGGATGACGATCTTTTTGTTGTACCGCTCTCACGTGTTCTTCCTTACGGACTTCTTTGCATCTGTTGGATTATCCAATATACTGTCATTATCTCTGCATGAGATCTCATATGTACCTTGTTCTTCCGGCGCGATTTTGATTTTTGAATTTCTGAACATTCTTATTATCAGATGTAGTTTAAAAACGGTATATGGGGTTCTGTTTGCGTAAAATTCTACGGATTCTCTCTGTAGTTTCTTTTCTATAAGGTAAGAAATATGTCGCTATGGAATCTGTTACTGCGTTGTTCGTTTTTCGTTGTTTTTGTAGTCGCAGAAGTACCCAACTTGAACAAAAGTTTTTTGAGAGTAATTATTTTCCATCTCTTTATTTTACTATCTTTATCATTTATTAGAATGGTTCGAATTTGTGTTCTTTGTAAAAATAAAAATGTACCTTTTTTTGAAATCAAAAGTATTAGAATTGAATGGTTGTAATTTTTTAAAAAGCATTGCTCTGCAGGTGTAATTAAAATTACATACTTCACCTTACAACCTTACAACCCAACTTACTTGAAAATTAATTATTCTCTTGCCAGCAACATCAAACTGAACTGTGCGTTTCGATTATAGTAACAACATCAAAACCAGTCGTGCTTAATATTTGTAAAATTTGTTTCATTGTAAAAAGGAAATTATTAGACAACAAACCTTTCAGAAGGAAGGTTTTAAAATTGTAGTAATTGTAATTGTAGTAAATATTTTTTCTTGAGTTACTTGGTGGTTTCATTTGCAACTGTAAATAAAAATTCATAACTTGATATTTAACGTATCAAATTGACACTTGTAGTAACTAAAGCTTCTTGATGAGGGAAGTGCGTACCGTTTTTTTCGCAGGAACTGTTAAAATCGCGAATGGCACGGCCATATAACACATCAGTGTTATGGATGAAGTTCGTCATAGAAAGAAATTATTATTGTCGGAAGTACCAATATTAGTTCGAAGTTTGAACAAGTTGTTTAACCATCAATAGTGAATTTATAAACATGGAAATTGGTTATCGTTATTTGATACAATACTTTCATTTGAAATAACCCAATCCAACCAATACCAAAGCCGAGATAAATTATGTCTACTCCTTCGTTTACAATAATAAAATATTGGGCGACAGAGTTTAAACGATGCCGTACAAACTACCAAAGCGCTGTACATCGCAAATTATGTGAAAATTTGGAGAAGGGTGGAGCGTTTGCTCACAATGAAAAAAAAAAACAGCGACGTAAGGATGTATGAATCGAGTGTTTGGCGATTTTCTGCACAAATTAAGCCGAATTTCATTAGTGTGGCGCTTGCAAAATTAATACAACAATGCAAATGGGTACAGGCAACAGAAAATCGGGCTTTTGGTAAAATATGTTATCTCTACTAATAAACTATATATACTAATATATGGCTGAATGTACATGGACTAATTCAAGTCAAATCGCAATTTATGCAGCCCTAGCCAGGTAATTGTAGTGTGCGTCGTATCGCAGCGAATTGAAGTAAATAAATCGCGTTCTAGCTTTAAACTAGTCACCAACATTTATTCCCAAAAATGAAATATTATTAAATACAAAATAGGCAATTTATTTTAGAACTCAGACATCCGTGTCCGAGCCAAGGGAAATTAATATTTCACCAAAATAAAATAAGAAACAAAACAAACTCAACTCGAGTCGTCGAAGGAATGAAATGAATAAAATACGTGCAACATTAATCCCAAATAAAAATGGGCAATCGCCTTGCGATACTTAAACCAATCGCTTTCGATTCATCAAAACAAAAATGCGTATCAATTGGTTGCGATGCAACTAAACAAATGTAAATATGAGAAGCACAAAAATTAAAGGTTAATTGGCGGCAATGGTTAGGTTAAATGCCACTGCGTGAATTCAAAAAGGCAAAAGGTTAACTAAACGTTAAAATTACACGTTGACTTGAAAACACTGATTACATTAAAACTCGGCTGCTGGTTCGCAGTAATGATCGTTCGGACTGTCTTCAATCGACATGCAGAAATGACAGGTCACTATCGGACAATATGGATCTGCACTCGATAAAATCCACACCGCAGATCAAAGAGGGCATATACTACTCTTTCGGTCAAACTGCCAAGCTCGAGCAAGTAGCAAGCACCCTAAACCTCTATCACTTCATACCTGAAATGAAAGAACAGTCAAAAGAAAGGACCGAACGGAGAGAATCGGCTCCAAAGAAGACGAAGATAGTTCAATCTGCTGGGAATATCATGGCGTCAGTTTTTTTGGAATGGCCGTGGGATAATTTTTATTGATCAAAAATCTTCAAAAATGAGAAACAATCAACGGCAAGTATTATGCGAACTTATTCCACCATTTGGCGGAAAAGTTGTTTCATGAAGACACACGTCCGATATTGCAATGACCAATATCAATAATTTGGTATTGCTTCCTCACGTCAAATTTAGGTCCATCGAATTATTTTCCATTTTCCAACCTGAAAAATGACTCTGTGTTAAAATATTAGCCAATAATTAAGAGTCTACAATTGATGGCTGTTGTGGGGAGATTGATGGTTCTCATTGTAACCAAGGTGTAGAAGCTATTGACCATCGGAAAAGTATATCGTGCTAAATGGTTAGAAACAAAACTAGTTTTTCGCAATATGTTTTCTTTGTTAGGTCGGGTAATTCAGGGACTATATCTGTGTTTACATTCTGATACAAATTATTTAAAATAATCAGTAATTTAGTATTCATTAAAAGAAAAATCATTCTGACAAAAAATATTTATTTCGCTGAGCATCTTAAGCTATGATTATTTTAACAAAAGACCAGCTGGATACATTAGTTTTTTGTAATTACGTAAAAATGTGTTCTTATATATTTTTAAATTCTCGTCCTTCACATTTATCCGTAATAATTTGGGCCTCGAATATGGTTCCATTACCCACTTTTCCAGTTCCTTCGGCTTTTTGCCATATTTTTCAATACTTTGAGGGTTTTTCCGCTGCTGGCGCAAATTTTCTCAGTGCCTTCTCGCGAAATCTTATTCGGTCTGCTTCTCTTCTGTTCTTCTCTCTTCCTATCTCTATGACCCTCCTTATTATTGTATCCGGCACCATTCAAACAGTTTATATGTCCATAACAGTTTAATTGTCTTTTCTCTTTATCGTGATTTGTTCATGTTTCGTTATTTCTCCTGTTCACTCATTCTTCATCCCGCTAAATTCAGTTTTATCCACTGTTCGTCTGAGATACATCATCTCTGCCACATCTATTTGCGATTCCTGACTTTTCAACGCTTCCCATGACTCACAGGCGTCATATTGAAATATTACTTTTTCATCCTGATCCTGATACTGATATTGATCCTGATCCTGGCAGAATCGCCATGAAATATTTCTAGTTGGGTCTTGCCGTAAATGATACTCGTCGGTAGTTGTGATGTATGTATTTATTAAAACTCTACATAATTGCGTCGTTTGTAAGGTCGTTTGTTTGCAGCGTCGCCGAGTGGTTACTGACCTACCCTAATGTCGAACGTTGTCGTTACGCGTTGCAAATTATGTACATATGTGCTAATAATTGCACTACATATCGACGGAACTCTGTCGATGATTATCTATCGACTATCTATACACTCCTGCTCACTTCTATATCACTACTTCTATGTTCGAGCCCCGCAAGCCGATGTTTATAAGTAATCGCAAGAGGCTTTCCAACTCAATTGTCCTCAATACGAATTATTAATTCCATTCTTGCTGACGGCAAGTGTAACAAATAAAATCAAAACAACGACCGTTTGCAGAATGCGAATTACTAATTGGTGAGTGTTGTAATTGGGTCGATTGTGTATTAGTTCATAACACAATTACAGCGTACTATTACAGTATAGCATTTGTATTATAAACTTTGTTCTTTATTTCTGTACCCATTTCATTCTTCCCCGGGGCTGTTTCTGTTTCTTATTTATGGCGTGGTACCTTTTTTCCTTTTATCTTTTTTGCAAGTTCCTTCTCCAGATCGCCATCAGTTACTAGCACACTTCCCACATATTCATAGGTCGTTACTGTTTTTACCCTTCGCTGATTAGAGATATTAATTATCTACTCCTTTATTTCATCATAACGCCGTTATGTCCGTATTTATTTCCATTTTTAGGTTCTTAGGTTTAGGTTTAGGTTTAGGTTCTCAATAGTTGTGTTTAGACGGTTTACGGGTAAATACAACTTGGGGAACTTCCTTCTCCCTTGCAGTCCCAGCCCAATACAAATTACCCAAGGTCGAATGATCAGTATACTATTGAGGTCTGAATGGAATAGACCTGTGTATTTCAAAAATCAATTGTTATCCACAGTAAGTTCAGCCGTATCAATGCTAAATGTATGGCACACTTTGAATGCGTTTTTCTCGGAACGACATTTTTCAAGACGGGCGCACGTTTTTCTCAAAAACTATTAAACCGATTGACTTGCGTTTGGTACGCATATTGAAGGAACCTTCATTTATGGTTGAACATTTTTCGGAAAAAATGAACTTTGATATTTAAATAGCTGCCATTTCGATAAAAATATTTGTACTTGCTTAGTTCTAGTTCGGACGATAGCTACACTCATATAGATTAGAAAAAAAATGTTTTTTTTATTTCCGACGATTAGCACCGCCGCAACCCTTGTGCCCGATTGGACGAGTGTCTCACGCCGCGACCTACAAAACCGCGCATAACTTGCATAAATTTCGATAAAGCATTTCATAAAAAATCGTATTAGTTAAAACGTTAGTTTAAACACGTCTTAATATGATTGAAAAATCCCAACAGTGTAGGTTTGCTAGTTTTCGCAAACATAATTCATAAATATTACTTTCAAAACACGTTTCTAGAGAGTAATTCCCCCTTAAACTATCCATGACTACATAAGTACTGGGCCTAAATGATCTCCCTATTTCACCACTTTTTTATTTCAAAAGTGTTTGATGTTTGCCCAAGTATTTGTACTTCGCTCTTTTTCGTACATACTTTTAACTGTTAACAACTTAATGTATGTAACAAAAGTTTTAGGAAAATTTATTTTTTCCTATTACAAATAAAGCAATCAACTTACAACTGGATATTGAGAATCTGTCAAGTTTCTCCTGCAAGTTGACAATACATTTGTGTATACAAACTTTACAAAATGTCCTACAAGTTGGAATTGCGGAAAGGTATTTACAATTTGGTTGGCCAAATGCCCAAATGCGACATTGTCGCCATTTATAGAAAACAAAATATTTCTAAGACAACAATTTAAAGAGTTATTAAGGAATAAGAGGAAGGTTTGCCTTCAGAACGGCAAGGAATAGAAAAGGGGTTACAACGAGAAGATGAGGCCGAAGATTTCACATTTCCCATGTGACAGTCAAGAGGGAAATAAGCAGAAATAATTTAAAATATAGAAAGCGACAACATGTCCAAAATACACGGCTGCTGAATTAGGGAGGATTCTAAGATGCTGCAAACAATTAAGATTAGAACATTTCAGAAACAATTACAGGATAATTTTAGGCGACGAAAAATATTCTACATTATCTATCTCTGAAATAAACGGACACCAAGGCTTTTATACAGACAACATTGAGAACGTTCCTAATGACGTAGTTAGTTAAAGTTTAATAAAAAAATGCGCCATTTCGGAATCTGGTTTTTTCAAGACCTAATGTTAGGCGACTTAGGAGCGAAGCTGTAAATGCAGACATTTATATTCGGCGATGCCTCCCCAAATTAATGAATTTTATTCAAACGCATCATACTAACGATACTATTATATTCTGGCCGAATCTGGCATCGTGCCATTATGGGAGAAGAATCCAAGATTGGTTAAGGCAACAAAATGTTCCTAAAGAGGATAATCCCCGATTATTCCACAGGCATGTGCAGTTCTTTCCTCTTCGTCTTCTGACCCTTGCCTTGCCTTGAACGACGACTGTGGAATGTCGAATGGAATAGTGTCGTCTTTAGTGACGAGTCCCGGTTTTTGCTTGGCCATGCATGATGGTCGGGCTAGGGTCAGAAGACGAAGAGGAGAACGCCGCAACCTGGAGTTTGCGATAGGACGGCATGCGCATCGCACTGTTGGGGTAATGGTATGGGGTGCCATTGCCTATGGAAGCAGGTCACCTCTAGACTTTGTTAGAGGCAATATGAATGCTCAGCGCTACATCTATGACATTGTAGAGCGCCATCTGCTACCCTATCTTGCGACCATGCCAAATCCCATATTCCAACAAGACAACGCCCGTCCTCACGTTGTTCTCGTCGGTCTACTTCTTTCAAGCTGCCTACGTTAATCTTTTGCCATGACTCTCCCACCTCTCACCAATTGAGCATGTTTGGGATGTGGTGGGTAGGCGACTCACCAATTTAGCCAATTCTCCGCGGACGTTAGATGCTCTGAGACATGAGGTACAAGTAGCCTGGGATGAGGTGCCTCAAACAGATATCGGCCACCTGATTAGATCCATGCTTAGTCGTCTCAATGAGTGTACGTGGCTTCAAGGTGGCTTCAAGACAACTCGTTTGTCTTTTATTTTTTTAACTTAAATTTTTCATCGATTGTTCCTCTATGTGGTGTTGAAATTATTAAAAAAATCCAACTCCTTTTTGGTGTTCGGATTTCTATGTCACTTAGTATATCTTACTAGGAAAATTGAGCATGGATCATAAGACAGAATTGATACTATCATTTGTATTGAATAAAAATTATAGCTTAGGCAGTGGCAAACATAATTGTCAATGGTTGCAAAATATAATCGCAGCAAATTACGTAATTAAATTCTATTTCCCAATTTTCCATTTCGCGTCGAACCCTCACTTCGGCACGTAAATGTAAAACCAACTTTCAATCGTGCGAAGTGTACACAAGCACGGCAGCAAATTACCTTCTTTGAGTGTAGTCGTAAATTTCCAGGTTCCGATAGGCGCGCATAAATCCATTCGTGACACAGAGTTTTTTAATAAATCGCGAGAACTGTACGTTCCGTATGGGCTATAAATATGAGCCAAATATGTTTATGGAGGTTTATTTTCGGAGTTCATAAATATTTATGAACCCAGGCAGACGGTTCATTCTGCACGTAAATGCAATATGTACTTTTAGGCACGTAAAATTTGCTTTTAGCTGTCGGTTTTACTGCCACGAATCAATGGCGTCACGTTCAATTTGGCGTGGGGGAGATTTGTTGTTGCGTCATTTTTCGATCGAATTTGTGACGATGTTTCCTTCGAAGCTATATCGTTGAAAATTGGATTTGTAGTGACCACATAGTAGATACATGGAAAGTCATTGAGAAAATTAATAAAGTCTAAAAAAAGCTAAATAAGATACAGGCATAGACCTTTGCAGCTCTCATTTCTAAATTTAACGAATTAATTGAATTAAAGCCCTATGCGCTGCCTTGCATGTTACAAACTATAGTCTTCACATAGGATTACCCTGCAATAATACTTCATCTTCGCAAATGTTAACAAAAAGTTGACTCTGAAAATCTGCGTATCTGGTAAAAAATATTTTCCCTTGAAAGCAGGGTTAATGGAAGATAAATAAGCAGAGCGAACGACTCGGACAAACTCAGTATCCAGATGTGTATGTGTATGTGTTATGCGCTGAAACGTACCGAGTGGTTTCCGAACGTTGTTACAACGTATCTTGTGTCTTTTTAATGTTAGTTGCTTCAGAGTGTGCTTTACCAACGTAAAGGTCACGTGGGTCGCCCAGTCACAACCAACACGAATCACGGGCGTGTTTTGAATCAGGTGTTGCAATCGCCGAAGATCATCATTAAAATTGAATATCAGTGATCGATCGCTCCGTCGAAGTTTCAAGAATATTGGTGGGTTTGCATACAAAATACAGACCGGACTGCGTCTGGCTGCAGCTGATAAGCGTGTAAGAACCGAATTCTGCGCACGTGTGTTGGGTACAGATTATGAGGACGCGTTGTTCTTGCCATATTCATTTTAACGGATACACTAACAAGCAGACAACACGGTTTCTTGGAGTCGAAGGACCAGACATAATCGTCGAGCAACACCTTCATAGTACCCGTGTTAAAATTTTGTATACTGTATCCGCACATGGCATATTGCGCCCATATTTCATTGAAGCAGCCGATGGAACTCCGTTAACTGTGAATCAGGAGCGGTACAGAGAACAGGTTGTCACACAATTTCTGTCTGATCTTCATCGATTTTGTCGTGATAGGAATCTACCACGTAATCAACAATCGTTTCAGCAGGACGGGACACCACGTCACACGGCTGCGCAGAAATCATTTTGGGGATCGCCTTATTTCGCGTAGCACTAATTTACCATACCCATCCCACTCACCAGACCTAACACCACTTGTTGCGTATATATTGGGAATGCTGAAGGAGGCTGTTTTCCGTACCGCTCCTCAAGTCTTTTTACCTTGCCAAACTCATACTCCCTTCCATCGTAGTTATTTGCAAAATTTACTGTACCGGCTGTTCGGTTTCATTCATTACCATGTACTATGTTTTTGTTGGTTTATTTCTAGTCCGAAAACTTTTGTTTCTTTTTCCATTTTTTATTACTCTCGTAAATTCCGCTTTCGTCTTTGCTAGGAGTGCAAGGCATTTATGATTAACTTTTTTTAATTACCAAACCAGGTTGAAGAGTGTAGTAGGGAAAGTGGCACCTTGTCACCACAAATTCCATTGAGGTGTGGCCACCCAAAGCACTTATAGCTTTATAAGTTTTTCGACTATTTCCAACCTACTAATTATACATGTTTTCTCTATATACTCTATCATAGGCTTGTTTCAAATCAATGAACAGCACCTGCAGAGCTAATTTGTATTCGTAGAAGATTATCCAAACAACCTATTTTCACAAGAAAATATGATCATTTACCGATCTATTTTTTTCTAAAACCTATGTGATATTCCCAAAGGGCACCTGCTGTAACATTGCTTAATCTTTTCTTAATAAGGTTTAAACGTGGCACTTTGTAAGTGTAAGTAAAACCTCTATAGTTTTCACATAAAGAACTGTGACGTTTTTTTATGCAAAGGACATATCTGGTTGTCCATTCTCCGGACATTCTTCTTTCTCCCATACTAGTTTTACAAGCTCATATATTCTTTCAGTTAAGTGAACTCCTCCGGTTTTAATCAATTCTGCTGATCATTTTAGTAGTTTCTTTAATTACTTCTCCTGTTTGTTTCCACATTTCCTCAACGTGTGATTTGGCAGCATTTCTTCAGTTGTTTTTCAATTTACTACTGATATTCAGTTTTAACATCCTCATTCTGCAGTCTTTCCACATAATATCGTTTTTTTATATTTTTTGTGTTCCTTTTGCTTTTCTTGCAGTTTATTCTTACTAAGAAATGATGATTCTGTGGTTGCTCCTCTCATACTTCTGACTATGTCCATTATCATTCCGTGTTTACTCTGCAATCCTATTGTTCTTTCTTCTTTCACAATCTTTGCGTTGTAATCTCCAGTCACTATTTTCATGTAATGTTGCTTCCGGTAATTTCGATTATTGTTCTAGTTGTGGGTAACATATCTCTATTCTTCTTCTTCTTTTTTTTTCAGAGGGGCCGGTGGTTTTTCTCTCTACAGTACATAACATTTATAATATTGGTTTCTATTGTTTTGTACCACGAATATGCTTCCTAGGCTTCTGTATTTTATTTTCTTTTAAATAATATCATATCTTCTATGCCTACAATATCTACCCTAATTATTTTGTTTCTTGCAACGCTTTTATAAAATATATTTTACCTTTTAATTTACCTTATTAATTTTTCAAAATTCTCCGGCGCAAAAATGCCCCTTACATTCCAGCAGCCCTTAAAGAATATATCCTTTCCTTGACCTTCTTTAATTGCATAAGAGTTTTGAATATTTTTTCCCGTGTCTTTTGTCGGCCTGGCCGTCCTTAAAATGTATTCACTCTGAACTGCATAGTTTAATTTTTGTCTGGTCAGCCTCTTCCTTGCCGACCAGTTTCTTAAGTTGCATATTCCAGATTTTTTACACATTACAACAATTAGTTGTGTCCTTAGCCGTTTTCTCTTTGAATTTCTCTTATTTGGGTTAGATCCTTATTAAGCTTTTCATTCTGCGTTCTTTTTTATTTAGATCAGCCTCTTTACAAATTGAAAAAATGGTAATGATGACCAACAGCTCGCAATTCAAAATTGAACTGCTTACTGTGTGCCCCTTGTATAATAGGTTTAGACTATAGTTTGAAGATGTTTATGAAATATAATCAAATTGCACCTTTCTAATAGAAACATTTAATGAAAACGTAGGAAGGTAATCATAAATACCAATCAGTGCGATCGATCACAACGAGCGCTGAATACAAATAGTAGTAATGCAGGCGATCTGGATTATTGCCAGTTACCCCTACTTTGTGTACTAAAATACAAAATTTATATATTGTAGTATGAAATACTATCATATTCATAAGCTGATAATGCGCAAACCGCGAAATGAAGCCGCGAACAGTCGCAAAATTAAATCTGTACAGTGTGCATAATAAGTTTCCATGCAGCGTTCGATCTCATAAGCAACATACACAGATTTTTTTATCACACTCTCAGAAACGTTGCGGGACCGAACAACATTTATATGAATATTACATTTATTTGAAAACCGAAAATACTTGTAACGGGGAAAATTATGCATCAAATCAATCGCCAATAGGGGATGTATAGTTTTGAAAGCTACAAAATAAAGTTAGTGACATCGGTCTGTTTTTGAATATGAATATTTCTGCTAATTATTGTCGATGTATGTACACTCACTTTCATATGAAATACACCACCCATTAAGAATTTGACTACAACTTTGAAACATTTTTGAAAATATTTGCCCACAAAATGTCACTTTATTTATTGCCAAACTGTCAACTAGATGCCTTGTAATGCCCCCAGTGCGACGTCGTCGAAATTGCCCATATTTATGATTTTGATAGGGGCCGAATTTTCAACGAATTTATCGGTATAAAAGAGACGGGTCTCTCATTCCGAGAGATTAGGAGAAGGCTGAATCGGGACCACACTACAGTTGCTCGCATATGGTCTTTATGGTCCGAAGAAGCTATTCAGAGGCGCCGTCCTGCTAGAAGACCCTCCCGATGAAGCAACGCACGTGAAGACCGACTTCTTAGGCGGATGGCTACCAGGGACGGATTTCAAACAACAAGGTCGATTGCTGTGGATTGGTCGAGAGCTTTGAACCGACACTTGTCGATGGCAACTGTTTACACAAGAATTTCTTCCATTGGGCTTCATTCATATCGTCTTCTATCGGCTTCTATTAACACCTCCCCATAAAGCAGCCAAACTTGCATGGTGTCAAGAACGGCAAGGGTGGGTTCATCAATGGAATGAAATCGTCATCAGTGATGAATCAATGTTTTGTTTATGGGATGGTAGTAGAAGGGTGCGGCGACATCGAGGGGAAAGACGGAATTTGGAGTCCGTTCAAAGACGACACACAGCCTTAACACCTGGGGTTATGGTTTGGGGGGCGATATGAGTTGGACGAAGGTCACCCTTACGTTCATTCCAGGCACATTAAACGCACGTCATTACATCGACAACGTTCTGAAACCGGTGTTAATACCTTTCATGCAGACATTGCAGAATGCCACTTTCCAACAGGATAATGCAAGACCCCCATACTGCTGTGGTTACAAGAAGGTTCCTGAAGCAGGTTGGATTGCAGATTTTGCACTAGCCTGCATGGTCATCGGACTTATCGCCGATTGATTGTATTGATTGTATGGGATATGATGCGTCGGCGACTACGACAAGTACCCAGGCCTCCTAAGAATCTGGATGAACTTCGACACCATCTAGAGGTTGCATGGAACGAGATACCCCAGGAGAACATCGACCACTTAATAGAGATCATGGTTAGAAGGGTTAATGCATGCATAGCTTCGCGTGGGGATGCAAACCACTGCTAGCTTTTTCTTGAAAAATGATAATTTTTGTTTTGTTATTTCAACTAAACATTAGTTGATAATAAAGCATTACTTTACCGAAGTTTCAAAATTGTAGACTAATTCATAATGGGTTGTATATTTCATATGAAAGTGAGCATATTTACATTTCGGTACAAGTTATTTAAAATAATCAGTAATTTAAGTTGAAAATGGAAAATAGTCTGACATAAAAATACTGTTCTTTCGTTGTGCATCTTATATAAGTTAGTTAGTTTCTTGTAATGACGTAAAATGTGTTTCTTATATTATTTTAAACTTCTTCTTGTTCTCATTTATCCTTCACGGCGTCGAATCTGGTTCCAGTTCCCACTTTCTAGTTCCTCCGGTTCTGTGCCAAATGTTTCAATCATTGCGGGTTTTTCCCGTTCTATCTACCATTTCCTGAATCCCCTCTATCGACATTTTCCTCGGTATGCTACGTTTTCTCTTCATTTCTGTTTCTATGTAAATCTTGCTGTCAAATTCAGTTTTACCTGAGATACATCATCTTTGCCACATTTATTTGTGATTCGCGCCTTTTCAGCGGTACCCATGGCTCACGTGCATATAAGATGCTTGGCACAGCAATTGTATTGTAGGCTTTGTTCTTTATTTCTATTTCCTTCTGTTTTATTTATGGTATGTTTTTTTGCCTTTTCCATCTATTGATACCCATCATTTGCTGGAACATTTCCTAGATATTCATAGGTCGTTAATATTTCTAGCCTACGCTGATTTTACATAATATTCGCTCTCTCTTCCTCTAACTTTGTATAGTTAATTAACTTTGCACGTTAACAAAGTTGAAGATTGTTCGTATTTATTTCCATTTCTAGTTTCTCATTCTCTTGTGTTTATTGCAATTGTTTATGTGGTTTGGTTGTTAATACAATATCGTCTGTCTAGAGCAGACTTTTTTGTTGGTGTTAGATTTCTTTGATCGTTGATTCCACTTTTCGTTTTCTATTAATCTATCTTTGACTATCATGAAAGCAATGGACTTAAAACTGTCTCGCTCTTTCAACCCGTTTTTGATTTTTAAAGTTTCTGTCGTTCACTATATATATTTGTCATTTCCCTGTTACTTATAATAAATCATATCAACTTATTTGATATTTCCCGTTCTTTTAAACTTTCTTATAGTTAATCACTTTCGATTGTGTAGAACGCTGCTCTATAAAAGTTGATACAGCTTCGCTCGGCGCTCCACAGCTCATTCCATTATATCTCTTAACTATGCTAATATTGTTTGATTAATAGTTCTTTTTTGTTGTTTTGTTAATTTTTATCTTTATTATTATTTTTATGCTATTCGTGTATGCACTACGTATCCATAATTTGCACGTTCTGTATGGTTACCGTTTTCATATATTGGCAAAGTTATTCTGTCCCCCTGCGTTCCCTATTACTTACTTATACATAAAGTATAGGATCATGAAAAATTTCGACCTCGAGATTTTAACGGATATACGCGTTTTGAGGTCCCCTGAATCGTTTCTGACTATTTTCGGAATGACGTCTCTGTGTGTGTGTGTGTGTGTGTCTGTGTGTCTGTGCGCGCTCTAGCGTCCAAACGATTATAGCTAGAGCTCTGAAACTTTAAATTTAACATTTGTATGTAGCAAGGAGGAAAACGTCCTATTTTGAACGCAATCACTCAACCGGAAGTGATGGTTTACTCTTATCACCTTTTTCCATATCTCGAAAACGGTACACGTTACGGAAAAAAATATTATTACATAAATTATAGATATTGCTATTTTAAACAACTTTTACTTGAAAAGTTTTTTCGAAAAACGTAGTATAACCAAGTATAAGTAAGTTTCGTGCGGACCACCGCGGATTTTTACTTACTTATACCTTATGTATAAGTAAGTAAGTGTATAAGTGTATAAGTAAGTATAGTAATCATGAAAAATTTCGACCTCGAGATTTTAACGGATATACGCGTTTTGAGGTCCCCTGAATCGTTTCTGACTATTTTCGGAATGACGTCTGTGTGTCTGTGTGTCTGTGTGTGTGTCTGTGTGTCTGTGCGCGCTCTAGCGTCCAAACGATTATAGCTAGAGCTCTGAAACTTTGAATTTAACATTTGTATGTAGCAAGGAGGAAAACGTCCTATTTTGAACGCAATCACTCAACCGGAAGTGATGGTTTACTCTTATCACCTTTTTCCATATCTCGAAAACGGTACACGTTACGGAAAAAAATATTCTTACATACATTATAGATATTGATATTATAAACAACTTTCACTTGAAAAGTTTTTTCGAAAAACGTAGTATAACTGAGTATAAGTAAGTTTCGTGCGGACCACCGCGGATTTTTACTTACTTATACTTTATGTATAAGTATAGTAATCATGAAAAATTTCGACCTCGAGATTTTAACGGATATACGCGTTTTGAGGTCCCCTGAATCGTTTCTGACTATTTTCGGAATGACGTCTGTGTGTCTGTGTGTGTGTCTGTGCGCGCTCTAGCGTCCAAACGATTATAGCTAGAGCTCTGAAACTTTGAATTTAACATTTGTATGTAGCAAGGAGGAAAACGTCCTATTTTGAACGCAATCACTCAACCGGAAGTGATGGTTTACTCTTATCACCTTTTTCCATATCTCGAAAACGGTACACGTTACGGAAAAAAATATTCTTGCATAAATTATAGATATTGATATTTTAAACAACTTATACTTGAAAAGTTTTTTCGAAAAACGTAGTATAACCAAGTATAAGTAAGTTTCGTGCGGACCACCGCGGATTTTTACTTACTTATACTTTATGTATAAGTAAGTATAGGAATCATGAAAACTTTCGACCTCGAGATTTTAACGGATATACGCGTTTTGAGGTCCCCTGAATCGTTTCTGACTATTTTCGGAATGACGTCTGTGTGTCTGTGTGTGTGTGTGTCTGTGTGTGTGTGTGTGTGTGTGTGACTGTGTGTCTGTGCGCGCTCTAGCGTCCAAACGATTATAGCTAGAGCTCTGAAACTTTAAACTTAACATTTGTATGTAGCAAGGAGGAAAACGTCCTATTTTGAACGCAATCTCACAACCGGAAGTGATGGTTTACTCTTATCACCTTTTTCCATATCTCGAAAACGGTACACGTTACGGAAAAAAATATTCTTGCATAAATTATAGATATTGATATTTTAAACAACTTATACTTGAAAAGTTTTTTCGAAAAACGTAGTATAACCAAGTATAAGTAAGTTTCGTGCGGACCACCGCGGATTTTTACTTACTTATACTTTATGTATAAGTAAGTATAGGAATCATGAAAAATTTCGACCTCGAGATTTTAACGGATATACGCGTTTTGAGGTCCCCTGAATCGTTTCTGACTATTTTCGGAATGACGTCTGTGTGTCTGTGTGTGTGTGTGTCTGTGTGTGTGTGTGTGTGTGTGTCTGTGTGTCTGTGCGCGCTCTAGCGTCCAAACGATTATAGCTAGAGCTCTGAAACTTTAAACTTAACATTTGTATGTAGCAAGGAGGAAAACGTCCTATTTTGAACGCAATCTCTCAACCGGAAGTGATGGTTTACTCTTATCACCTTTTTCCATATCTCGAAAACGGCACACGCTACGGAAAAAAATATTCTTACATAAATTATAGATATTGATATTTTAAACAACTTTCACTTGAAAAGTTTTTTTGAAAAACGTAGTATAACCAAGTATAAGTAAGTTTCGTGCGGACCACCGCGGATTTTTTCTATTGACATCGCGCGCCGCTAACAGCATAAAAGTGTCTGTGCGCGCTGTAGCGTCAATACGATTATAGCTAGAGCTTTGAAACGTTGAATTTAACATTTGTATGTAGCAAGGAGGAAAACGTCCTATTTTGACCGCAATAGCTCAACCGGAAGTGATCGTTTACTCTTATCACAATTTTCATTATCTCGAAAACGGTACAAGCTATCAAAAAAATGTTCTAAAATAAGTTAAAGAGATTGAAATTATAAACAACTCTCATTTGAAAAGTTTTTTCGAAAACCGTAGTATAACTAAGTATAAGTAAGTTTCGTGCGGACCACCGCGGATTTTTTCTATTGACATCGCGCGCCGCTAACAGCATAAAAGTGTCTGTGCGCGCTCTAGCGTCCATACGATTATGGCTAGAGCTCTGAAACTTTAAATTTAACATTTGTATGTAGCAAGGAGGAGAACGTCCTATTTTGAACGCAATAGCTCAACCGGAAGTGATCGTTTACTCTTATCACCATTTTCATTATCTCGAAAACTGTACGAGCTATCAAAAAAATGTTCCTATATAAGTTAAAGAGATTGAAATTACAAACAACTTTCATTTGAAAAGTTTTTTCGAAAACCGTAGTATAACTAAGTATAAGAAAGTTTCGTGCGGACCACCGCGGATTTTTACTTACTTATACTTTATGTATAAGTAAGTATAGGAATCATGAAAAATTTCGACCTCGAGATTTTAACGGATATACGCGTTTTGAGGTCCCCTGAAGCGTTTCTGACTATTTTCGGAATGACGTCTGTGTGTCTGTGTGTGTGTGTGTGTGTCTGTGTGTCTGTGCGCGCTCTAGCGTCCAAACGATTATAGCTAGAGCTCTGAAACTTTAAATTTAACATTTGTATATAGCAAGGAGGAAAACGTCCTATTTTGAACGCAATCACTCAACCGGAAGTGATGGTTTACTCTTATCACCTTTTTCCATATCTCGAAAACGGTACACGTTACGGAAAAAAATATTCTTGCATAAATTATAGATATTGATATTTTAAACAACTTTTACTTGAAAAGTTTTTTCGAAAAACGTAGTATAACCAAGTATAAGTAAGTTTCGTGCGGACCACCGCGGATTTTTACTTACTTATACTTTATGTATAAGTATAGTAATCATGAAAAATTTCGACCTCGAGATTTTAACGGATATACGCGTTTTGAGGTCCCCTGAATCGTTTCTGACTATTTTCGGAATGACGTCTGTGTGTCTGTGTGTGTGTCTGTGCGCGCTCTAGCGTCCAAACGATTATAGCTAGAGCTCTGAAACTTTGAATTTAACATTTGTATGTAGCAAGGAGGAAAACGTCCTATTTTGAACGCAATCACTCAACCGGAAGTGATGGTTTACTCTTATCACCTTTTTCCATATCTCGAAAACGGTACACGTTACGGAAAAAAATATTCTTACATAAATTATAGATATTGATATTATAAACAACTTTCACTTGAAAAGTTTTTTCGAAAAACGTAGTACAACTAAGTATAAGTAAGTTTCGTGCGGACCACCGCGGATTTTTACTTACTTATACTTTATGTATAAGTAAGTATAGGAATCATGAAAAATTTCGACCTCGAGATTTTAACGGATATACGCGTTTTGAGGTCCCCTGAATCGTTTCTGACTATTTTCGGAATGACGTCTGTGTGTCTGTGTGTGTGTGTGTCTGTGTGTGTGTGTGTGTGTGTGTGTCTGTGTGTCTGTGCGCGCTCTAGCGTCCATACGATTATAGCTAGAGCTCTGAAACTGAAACTGAAACTAAATTTAACATTTGTATGTAGCAAGGAGGAAAACGTCCTATTTTGAACGCAATCACTCAACCGGAAGTGATGGTTTACTCTTATCACCTTTTTCCATATCTCGAAAACCGTACACGTTACGGAAAAAAGTATTCTTGCATACATTATAGATATTGATATTTTAAACAACTTTCACTTGAAAAGTTTTTTCGAATAACGTAGTATAACTCAGTATAAGTAAGTTTCGTGCGGACCACCGCGGATTTTATAATATTGCGATCGGGCCGCTAAACATACGTGTGTCTGTCTTTGCGCGGTCTAGCGTCCAAACGATTATAGCTAGAGCTCTGAAACTTTAAACTTAACATTTGTATGTAGCAAGGAGGAAAACGTCCTATGTTGAACGCAATCTCTCAACCGAAAGTGATGGTTTACTCTTATCACCTTTTTCCATATCTCGAAAACGGTACATGTTACGGAAAAAAATATTCTTACATAAATTATAGATATTGATATTTTAAACAACTTTCATTTGAAAAGTTTTTTCAAAAAACGTAGCATAACTCGGTATAAGTAAGTTTCGTGCGGACCACCGCGGATTTTTTCTATTGACATCGCGCGCCGCTAACAGCATGAAAGTGTCTGTGCGCGCTGTAGCGTCAATACGATTATAGCTAGAGCTCTGAAACTTTGAATTTAACATTTGTATGTAGCAAGGAGGAAAACGTCCTATTTTGACCGCAATAGCTCAACCGGAAGTGATCGTTTACTCTTATCACAATTTTCATTATCTCGAAAACGGTACAAGCTATCAAAAAAATGTTCTAAAATAAGTTAAAGAGATTGAAATTATAAACAACTCTCATTTGAAAAGTTTTTCGAAAACCGTAGTATAACTAAGTATAAGTAAGTTTCGTGCGGACCACCGCGGATTTTTTCTATTGACATCGCGCGCCGCTAACAGCATAAAAGTGTCTGTGCGCGCTCTAGCGTCCATACGATTATAGCTAGAGCTCTGAAACTTTAAATTTAACATTTGTATGTAGCAAGGAGGAAAACGTCCTATTTTGACCGCAATAGCTCAACCGGAAGTGATCGTTTACTCTTATCACAATTTTCATTATCTCGAAAACGGTACAAGCTATCAAAAAAATGTTCTAAAATAAGTTAAAGAGATTGAAATTATAAACAACTTTCATTTGACAAGTTTTTTCGAAAACCGTAGTGTAACAAAGTATAAGTAAGTTTCGTGCGGACCACCGCGGATTTTTTTTATGTTGTCTAGTGCCTCTTGTAGTGTTAAATCTTTTATACTCTCAATTTCTTCCTTTTCTTCCTCTACTTTTCCTTAGCACTCCACCTCGTTTTGCCTTTGTTGGAATTTTGCCTTGTAGTATTTTCTCGATACTGCTGGAATTTCGCTTTTGCGATCCTATTTCTCACTGTTTGTTCTTCATTCCTTGTAAATCTTTCTTTCATTTTCCTCTCATATTTCGTATCCTGTTCCAAAATATTCTATTGTCATTTTCATAGTATTCTTGTTTTCCCTCTCAATTTTGTCTCAGCAGTTTTTCTTTCCAAATCTTGCGTCTCTCTTTACCTAATTTCTTATTGTGAGATATTTTTCGGTGATACACTTTCCAAGTTGAAATAAATTATTTGACTTATCTGCCCTTCAAATTGTAAGGAAGTTCAAAGTTAATAGTGTAGCTAAATCTATCTATCTATCTAATTATTGTTGCTATTGCGGATTAGTGTTAGGTCCAGGAAATTGATAATTTTGTTATCCTATTTTTCGATGGTAAATTGAATTTTCTAATTCAGCTAATTAATGAGCTTGAGAACTGTTTCTACTTGTTGATCGGATTCTGTCCACACCCATAGAAAATTATCCACAAATCTTGCTCAAGACATAATGCACTTCAAAAAAGGAATTGTCGTTGCTGATAAGGTTTCTTCAAAGTTATCCATGAAGATTTCTCCCAGAAGTGGGGATAGTGGTAAACCCATGGATCAAAATTAGTTTGAGGAGTTTAGGTAGGCTATAAAGTAACGGGGCGTGTAGGTTTATGACTTTGAGGTGCAGGCAAATTAAGTACTAGGCAGTTGCAGTTTTAACGGGCGTTATGAGTTTTCGCTTGAAATTTATTGGTATGGTTGTTTTTTAATTCTACAAAATTCCCGGTCTTGATAAGGTGTTCTGCTTTTTAGATGTATACACTGAAGTCCATAATGGTTATACTATTACCTTTGTCTGCTTTACATAATACTAATTCGATATCTACCAAATCGCTATCCAGATGTAGACCCAAATTATGTGCGTCATTTACAATTCCTAACTTCGAATGATTTTGCATAATATTCAATTTTGTCTCGATTTAGCTCTCGCAAATACAATTGGTGAAGACTATCTGGGTTTAACAGCCAGAGCAGTGTTACGGCGTTTGAAATATATTTACGGACATGGAAGAGGTGTTAAAGAAAGGGCATGAGGGGAAAGTAAGAGTGGGAAATATAAGAATTTTGTCGCTCGCATACGCGGATGATATTGTGATATTGTCAGAGACAGAGGAAGGGCTAAAGGGAGTGGCAGGGCGGATGGGAAGGTATCTGGAGAAAAGAGAATTACAAGTGAATACAGAAAACAAATGGTGTTCAGGAAGGGAGGGGGGAGGAGGAGGGAAGTAAAAATAGATTGGAAGGGTGGAGAAATAAGAGAGAAATAAGGTGTGGATGTATCTGGGATGCGTGATGGAGAATGGGAATAACTACGGGGAGCACATTAAGTATGCATGTTACAAGGCGGAAGAAGGGTTAGTAAAGATGTTGTGGAGTAAGAGAGAATGGAAGTTTAGAGAAAGGATGACAGTATGGGAAGTGTGTGTGAGGAGTATATTGATGTATGGTACGGAAGTATGGGGGGTGAAAGAGGAGAGAAAGATGGAGAGAATGATGCAGGGGGCGTTGAAGGGGGCACTAAAGCTTGAAAGATCTACGCCAGAATACATAGTGCTGCAGGAAACGGGATTGGAAAAGATGGCGGTGGAGGCAGCAAGGGGGTAGTTAGATATGAAGAAAGGATGTGGCTATGGGGAGAGCAGAGAATAGGGAAAATGATATTAAGGGAGTTATAGAAAAGAGGAGAAAAGAGAACAGGATTATCAAAATGGGAAGAAAACAGATTGAGGTTATATGAGAAGGCAGGGTTATCGGCAGTGGAAGTACAAAGGAGGGTAGAGGAGGGAGAACGAGTGGAAAGAGAAATGATGGAAATGGTGGACGCGCAGGAAAGAGAAGGAACAACGAAGAGAGCACAATACAATGAAAGATACAAGGAGATATGCGTATATGGAGGCAGGCCGAAATATTTGAGAGGGGAGAAAACAAGCAGAGAAGAAAAAATTTTTGCACGGTTTAGGTGCGGGAGTGAAGAAAAAGGAAACAAATACTGGATGGATGAGACATATAGAAGGTGTGTGTTCTGCGCGAATGGGGTGGATGTATGGAGGCATTGGATGGAGGAGTGTGCGGAGGTAGAATGGAGTGAGGAAGATAAAAAAAAGTGCCTAGACGAGAATGGAGAAGGAGTGGAACTTCTGGCAAAAGTACAGGAGGCCCGAGAAGCTAGGAGATAAAAGGAAGGAGCACGGAAGAACATGGAGAGAGTAGAACAAGAGGAGTTAATTGATTTATTTGAATATATTATTGAAATGGAATAAATTGGGATATATCACGGTTATATATAAAGGCTGTAAAAATTAGGATGCCAATAATTTTTAGTAATGGTTCGAAAATCGATCCCTAAGGCACGCGACAGATAATACATCTGAGAATATATCAATTATAATGACCTTATGTTGCCTATCAGAAAAGTTCTTGTATGTACACCATATCAGTACAAAATAGTATAAAGCAATATATGACGGATTATATCGAACGCTCTAGAGACATCAAGAAGGACTACACCCTATTCAGTTTGCCATTATTTCTGCAGAACTTTGGACAAAGTAGACAATATCAAAATAGGTCTTACTTATGTTAATTTCTTAGGTTGGCCAATTTTCGGAATTACATTAGAAATTTTGCTATTTAGAAACAAACTTGAAAGGCAAAAGTTAAAAATATGTAAAAGTACCAAGCAATAATATTAATATTACCTGACCCAACAGCTTTAGACTTAATACTACTCAAAATATTTAGTATCGCATCCTCCGTAGTTTCAACAAAATTAATTTATGATTAATTCCCTGCTTTACAGTGCTATTGTAAATTTTCTGGATCAGGCCTATTATTATTATTATTATTATTATTATTATTATTTTCTTTTTTCACAGGAAGGCTTTTCTTATTCCCGGTATTTTAGTATTGGCACATCGGTCTTATTTCAGACAAGATGGCGTACTTCAGGTAGGCATTACGTTTAAGGTTTAAGGATCGCCGAGCACCCTTCGTACTATGCCGCAAGTGTCTAGGATTTCTGACTTTTGCAGATGTAAATATATTTTTTCCTCCAGTTGTAAGATTTTGATGCTATTGTTTAGTTTTTCAGGTATTTCGCTGGTCGGTCCGATGACAATAGGGACCACTACAACCCTTGCCATGTTCCACATGCCACGTATTTCATCGGCCAATGGTAAGTATTTAGTGATTTTCTCCGCCCAGGTTTTCTGAATGTTGCTGGCTAAAGGCACTGCTATGTCTATGATGTACGTCGTTCTTTCTTGCTTCAGAGTGAGCACTATGTCTGGGATATTATTGGCGATTGGCTTGTCGGTGATGATCTTCCTATTCCAATACATTTTTACGTTGTCTTAATCTATGACTGGTGGAGGTACATATTGGTAATAGGGCGTTGAGTCTTCGTAATTGGTGTACTTTTCCCGCAATCGCTTATGTATAATGTTTGCCACCCTATTGTGTCTGTCAAGGTATGATTTGGGAGCCATTACAGAGCATCCTGCCATTAGATGGTCTAGTGTTTCCTCTTTTTCCCCGCACATTCGGCATTTTAAATTATGTACGTTTTCTTTCATGATCCGCCTCCTGTACGCCTTCGTGGGTATCACCTGATCCTGTATAGCCAACAGGAATCCTTCTGTTTCCACGAAGAGGTTTCCCGTCTGCAACCACGCTTGTGAGTCTCTGGTGTTTATATGTTCACCGTCAATTGTCGTAGGGTATTTTCCGTGCAGCGGTTTAACTTTCCACTGGTTTTTGAGATGTGCTGTACTAGTGATCTTAGCACCCGGATCGTAATCGGCATCCGCCAACTTAAGTGGCGTAAGATGTTTGTCTAATACAGCAACCGCTTGCTGAAGTTTACTAGATTTTGCTTTCTCCAGAAAATACTCTCGCAAATTTTGAACTTGGTTGTAATGTGCCTCACAAGCGCTTGTTATTCCTCTTCCCCCTTGTTTCCGAGGTAGGTGAAACCTTTCGATCGAGCTATGCGGGTGATGCGCTCTGTTCTTTCTGAACTCGACTCGTGTTTTGGTGTCGAGATTAGTTAGTTCTGTATCAGTCCAGGCGGCAACTCCGAAGCTGTATGCCAGTACAGATGTGGCGTACGCGTTCATCGCCTTTGCCATGTTCCTTGCCGAAAGTTTCGTTTTCAGGATGTTCTTGGTTCTGGCGAGGTAGTTGGCGGTAATTTCTTCTTTCATAGTTTTATGATCTATACCCCGAGCCTGTTTGTATCCCAGATATGTATACATTTCCTCCTCCTCCATCCCTATTACTTCCCCCTGTTCTTTATTTACCTCATAGCCGGCCTGCTCAGTCCATCTTCCTTTCTGCAAGCAGTTAATCCTGCATTTATCCAAACCAAACCTCATTCCGATGTCGGTACTGAATCGTCCCACTGATTCTAGCAGATCTTGAAGGTGGTTCCTGCGCTTTGCGTAAAGTTTTAGGTCATCCATGTAAAATAGGTGACTGATTTGTGTGTCCTTGCCAATGTTATATCCCTTCTTTTGGCTGTTTAGCAATGAGGTTAGAGGCCTAAGTGCCAGGCAAAACCATAAGGGGCTTAGTGTGTCCCCCTGGAATATGCCCCTTTGGATCTTGATGTTACCTGCCTGTATGGTTTTCGCAGGGGTGTACAACATTAAGTTTGTATTCCACATGGTCATTGCATGCTTGAGGAAGTGGAGAATGTGAATTTCGATATGATACAATCCCAGCACCTCCATTAGCCATGTGTGGGGTATGCTATCAAAGGCCTTCTGGTAGTCAATATAAGCCATATAGAGGGAATCTTTCGTTTTCTTTGCCGTGTCCGTGATAATTGAGTCTATTATCAGTTGTTCCTTACATCCTCGTTAGTTCTTACGGCATCCTTTTTGCTCCTCCCCGAGGAGATTGTTAATCTCAAGGTGGGTGTATAGTTTGTGCGTTATTGCCGATGTTAGTATTTTATACACTGTAGGGAGACACGTTATAGGGCGGCATTTGGGGTCTTCAGTGTGCTTGTCCGTTTTCGGTATTAGAACGGTATTACCTTCCGTCATAAATGTCGGCATAGTCTCTGGGTCTTCTAAAATTTTTGTATAGCATATTGCAAGTTGTTCGTGCGATGCTGTAAATTTTTTGTACCAGAAGTTGTGCAGTTTATCTGGGCCCGAGCTTTTCCAGTTCTGCGTCTTTTGAATAGCTCTCAGAACATCGTTTTTGCTTATCTTCCAGTCAAGCATTGTCCTTATGTTTCCGGTTCTGTTCTTCTCCTATTAATATTATTATAATATTATTGTAATTATTATTATTATTATTATTATTATTATATATTTCATATATGGAGTTTATGATTATTGATTAAATTAGCATCAACTAGTTTCAAATCCTTCCATAGAGTTTGCGCCATATTATTACCTATACGATATTCTAAATATACTTTTTTCATTTTTAATAGCCAACGTTTTATAGTTACTTAGGGAATTATAATAGTTTCAATGATCAATTTTCTTGGTTCTCTTAAATTTTGCCAGAGTTTTGTCTTTCAGTCATTGCAAAAGCTTAATATTATCTGTCAAGACGCTCTCTCTCTCTCTCTGTTGAAAATCTCGCTGTCCTCAAAGAGGCGTGAACTTTAAAACATGCATCAGTTCATTGTGTATGGCTAGCTTTATATCAATATAGTCGAAAGCAAATATTATATTAAAAGATAATTTAATAAGATCACTATTAAATAAGTTATAAAATTTATAAAAGTATGAGTACATTATATGGAACGATTCTCATCAAGGTATATACTGCAGTTAATTAAAGATTGATCGGAACAGTTCGGAATATCAGTGATATTAGTATTCGTTACATCAGAATGACTTGTGATTCTGGTCGGATTATTTATCATTTGTGCCAAACAACATTACTCTAATAAAGACAAAAATTGATGTTTGATTTACATCAACTTGCAACATGTCTATGTTCATGTCTCTTACATAGATGAAGACATCACAGCGAGGGATAATAGCTGTATTTGAGTCCTAAAATAGGCCAATGAAAGTGTTGTTAGGTGCCCTATAGACAACACCGATGCAATACTTTTTGTGAGATAGCGGTGTTTAGAGAAACCAACGTCTAGGTTCGCAACAGTGTATAGCCAGGAATAGAAATGTTTTCAATCAATATATCAGAATGAGCCCTTGTTTCAGTATAATATAAAAATTACAAACTCTGTGAAAAGTACAAAGTTATTGGTTAAGGATTTAATATTTAAATGAGCTACACTGAAATTTGACATAATGAGGTATAATAATATAATTAAAAATGTAAATGAAAATGAATGAAATGTATTCATCTACTAATTGTATCACAATAATATTATCATTTACTTATGATTGTGTGACATAAAACAACTGAATTTCAGATATAATGCTATATACGATATTACAAAATTAGAGAAATTAAAAATTAAAAGTTAAATTATTTAATTTATATTTAAAATGTATTCCTAGTTTAATTATCCACAAATATTCAATATTTACGTTTGGAAGAATATAAGACTTTCATATATTGTACCTAAGGTGCTGGCATAAAGTGCTAAATATCATTATATATTGAATAAATCTCCAATTGAGTTAATAGTAATTCTCTTATTATTGGTAATAGCATGAATTTTACAATGAAAAGTCCATAAAGTGCATATTTTGTCCAACACTTATTTAGCAAACCATATCGGTGGTTCGTGAGGCCTTCATAAATGCTAATATCAGCACTGGTAAGCATTTTTTTTTTGATAAACACCATTGCTCTCCAATCAGGTGATACCGGTCAATTAGTTAGGGACACAAATAAACATTTAGTTTCGCCTTAAACCTCCTTTTACACATCCTCGTCATTATTTTCTTTGATGCCTTAAATTCGTTTTTAGTACTTCGAACTTTTCTTCACAATATTTAATTTGTTCGTTAATCCTAATTTCAATAGCAATTTGTCAGCTAATTTATAATGAAGTTTTCATTACCCAGAATTTCTTGAAGCCGCTCCCTTGTAATAGACGGCATTTTACACCCCGCACAAAATAGATAGCATGTTCAACTAAATGAATTGACTTTTTAATGTATGTAATTTCCACTTTGCACTTGCACAAAATCAAACAGCGACCACCGCATGCGATCACGTCCAGTCGCTACAACGGTACATGTATTTAATTTTATATACATGTGTGTAAAATTAATTACACAGGTTACCGCCACCTGAGTTTCTTCGCATGGACAGGTTAACACTTTAAACAACGTGTCGTTGGGTATGTGTAACACATTGAAAGTGGATTACTTTATATTGACGAAAATATTACGGTATTTATGAACCGCAACGGCAGGATATTTTTAAGCTGAATCGGGCGCGGCATCCTTGAATCTAATAAGCGAAAATAAGACGATAAAATATGCAAGTTTGGCAAAATGTAGCCGGTAACTTCCCAAAACTCCCGTTTGCAAGTAATAATTTCGTGCACGTAGGAATTGCTTCGAAATGTACTGATTCAGGTGAAAATTAATCATACTTTATTACTGTCTGATTTAGTTTTCTGTGCGAAGTCATTTAAAGAAACTGCAAAAGCTGAATATAAATGTTTCTCGATGTTTTATTTATTATTCTAATTTTAAAGTTTAGAAACTTTAATTTTGCTAAATCTAACATGGTGAACTTTTTAATCTTCTCAATCAATAAATATGAAATTGCATTATAAAACAATTAAAGTGAAAACATCAAAAGTGAACGAAGCAATTGATAACGAAACAACTAAATAATAAATGGAACTAGAAAACGAACCAATTCAGTGACATAAATGAAACAAAAAGGTAATGTAACTTGATTAAATAAAAGCGAATGGACAATGAACGGAAGCGGATTAAATAAAAATAAGAATTGATATAAACAAACGCATAAAATAAGAAAATTAAGGAAACAATATTAAATTTTCTAATATTTTTTTGCGTTTTTATTAAATTGTCCTAATATGTTATTAGCATATTTTCAAGATTGTATTATGTTGGTGAATGGATTTTTGCAATTTACTACTACGAATATCTATTTGAACCATTATGTTGAAACCAATGTTTCTTATGAGTAAAATGCGTTCATCGATCAATAACCTATAACTATTAGTATAATTTTTCTTCTTCTTGTCCTCGTATGCTTAAAACGTAATTAGACTTGGAAATTAATGTGTTGGATTTCTTTCTTTCTAATCTTCTATCCATTTCTTCAGATTTCCAATCTCTGTGATTCTTCCCGCCTCGTCCTTACTCTTCTTTCCTTTTGCATCCTAACTCTATGAGATTTTTAGATATATTTTCTTGCTTCATTCTTAAGATCTTTGGAAAAATCTACCATTTAGTGGAAAATCGTTGTTGAAAATTTTGTCACAGTTGCGGTGACGTCAGATGTAACTAACATACGGGCGTATTCACGAAACGTGATCACGACAGTTTGCTGGAAATTTATCTAAGTATAAGAAAGTTCAGTGTGGACCAGATTTTTGACTGTTAGTAATTTCTATATTTAGGAGTATTGTTTCGTCTTGTGTTAACATGAATCCTAGATATTCGTAGCATGCTACTTTTCAATTGCTGTCCAATTATTTATATCTTCCTACTATCGCAGTATTTCCAGTTGATATTTATTATTAACCGATGACTCTTGTCTACATTAATTTCCGTTCTTTCTCTTCTATCTCTTCTGTTCATATATCCACTAATTTATTGATTTTGGTATATGTGTCCGCAATATGTACTATGTCGTCAGCATATATTAAACTGTTTACTTTTACTGGTTTGGCAACGCCTGACTATAACCGACTGCAGTGCGGGAGGTCGTGATTTTTTTGTATTGGGCGACAGTCGGAAAGTGACAGAAGAGCAAGAGAAATGCTATTTGCACGAGTCACATAGTGGGAAAGTAAAGATGCAATAGTAAAAATACGACGACCTGAAGGACTAAAAAATCTTTGTTGAGTATAAGAGAAAAATTATGATCTCGACCTATCAAAAAAAAATAAAACTTGATATTGTTGTTTAAATTTGGAGGGGGAAACTAGGAAACAGTTTAGTTACTGCCGGCACTCTTTTGCTGTTATTTCTGGGAATGATTGATATTCTCAAAAGCACATTAATTCCACGCTCAGCCGTAGCACCAAAAGCGGACCGGAACCCAAATCTGCTCCCAGGTTCCCGTGGTATATTTGGGAGATGGTCCTTGGATCTGGTTTGTTCGGGGTTGGAACGGCTAGCTCGATGGCCGTCGATGCTTCGAGTTTTTGTTTCAATGTAGATGCAGCAGCAACTGAATGTACATAGGATGGAATGCGGGCGATCACTCTATCAGTCCGGGAGTTCATCACGCGTGGTCCCACTGTATTTTTCTACTCCACATAGCCTCCTTGCATCTTTCAACGTCGTACCAGCTTGGAAATTATGAACTGGGAGCGACCGAACTGCTCTACGAGCTCCGCCTGAATGACTCCTTAGCTGCATCCGAAAATATTTAAAAAAAGATGAACTAGAATAAAACTGAAAATGGTGACTTTCGAAAAATTAATTTGATTTTCGAAAAATTGTTGTAATCTGCAAACTACACGATACGCCTACATTAACTTTTCATCATAGCAAGCAAGTGCCCTGAAAAGTTCAGTCCGGTCGGGTAAGTGTGAAAAAGTTATACTTGAAAAACTAAAATATGTTAGAAAAAACAGGTAAATGAAAGAATATTATCTGCGGAAATACAACTAGAGGAAAAGAAGACAACTAAGCACTAATTACAGCCTAAGTGAAGATGCAGAAAAATAAAAAAAGGAAAAGCTACAGAAAGCGATTAACAAAAACAGGTAAGAAGGTAATCATAATGTGAGACCTGAATGGTATGGTGGGCAACGAAACATTAAAGACATCCTAAGGAAACAGGGTGAAGAAGTTCGAAACGCAAACGGGCTGTACCCATGCGTAGCAGATGACCTAGTGGTAGCAAACTCAAACTTCACATACATCGACGAATTCAAGTATACAAAAGGGGAAATAAATATAGGTGATCAATTAATAAAAGGTATAAACGGAGATAGGAAGCGACCACTATTTACTGTTTATGGAATGGAAGAACAGAACAAATAAAACAAACAAAAAGGAGAACAATAATAAAAGAAGAAATAAGCAGTGCCAGACTAAAGATAGGAAGCAAGGCATAATATAAAAAAATCATTAGAAAATAGTATTGAAGATCGCGAACCAGGCGGATCAGTAGAAGAAAAGTGGGAAAACTGGAGACATATTATAGTAACAATAAAAAATCATGCGGAGAAAACAAAGTAAGCAATAAACCGGTCAGGAAAACGTCATGGTGGAACTAAGTAAAAAACTAAAAGAACAAAGATAAAAAATATATATATATGAAATATGAATATGGCCAGACACGATCGTGTGGCAGACACGGTCGTATTTACAAAAAATTTTCCATTACAACTGGTCTAATATTATTGTACACTATAACTATGTGAATACTAGTCGTTCTTTGTTTTGTGTCTTTCAGTGTGTTGTCCATAATTATTCCGTTTTTCATTTTGAACTCTGTATGTATACTCTCTATTACTCCGATAATCTTTGGTTCTACCTTTATTTGCTCCAGCCGAGTTTCTTGCTATTTTTTATCGACTGTGTGTAACCCTGTTTTTAAATCGATGAATGTTAAAAACAGTCCTTTATTTTACTCTATTTGTCTTTCTAGTATATTCCTCCATATATGGATATTATCATTTGACTACTTTCCCAGTGTATATGCAGCTTGTTCTTCTTCTAGTATGCGTTAAACGCTTCCCCATAATTGTTCGTAAATATTTTGTATATAATTTGGATGCTGTGGAAGATACGCATATCGCTCTATAATTATCACAATTCGAATTCTTCGAATTCGTCCATTCTTCTGCTATATCTTCTGTTTTTGTATTAATAATTTCATCTTTATCCTTTATGCCTCTTATGCTTTTATCTCTTCTCCCTTTCAATGATCTTATAATGTTCCAAAAATTCCTATTGTATGATCCAAATGTTTCATTTAGATTTCGCCGAAACTCTTCCCGGCTATCCCGTTTTTGCTTTCCTTATTTCTTGTTTTACTTTATTCTCTGTTGCATGTATTGCTTTATCCTTTTCACCCTTTATACTGTTATACTGTTTCTGAGCTTCTTTCTTCTATTTTATTACTTATTTGATATTCCCGTTACACTATCTCGTTCTTTTTTGGTTGTTATATTCTTTTTCCACATACTTCTATTGCTTTTCCATAAATGATTATACAAAAATTTTCCCATTCCTTATTTAAAGTCAAACACTGTTTGTTTTCTTCTATTTGTAAATTCAATTATGCTTTTAGCCCCTTTATCTTCGACAATGAATGTATAACTTTCCTCTAGGCGTTGGTCTCAGAATATATTATATTATAATTTATATTTATCTAAGACTATTAAATAGAACGTCAATTATTAACCCATTCAGTTATAGTTGTTATTTACAATCTCATAATTAAACTATGTATTCATAGTTGTATTATGTAAACCCATAATTGTATTATATACAACAATTTTTGAATCCATCTTAGTAGACGCGTCTAGGTAACCATGATTAGTTAGCTATAATTGAGTGAGGCGTTTATCGCCCCTCCACTGCGACCGCAGGGGTCTATTGTGGCTCACAACTAATTATAGTTACCCTCCATTTCCATTCTCTTTAAATAAAGGAGGATTTTAGTGGGTGAGATTCTGTCAAGTTCTCCCAGCTCCAGTTTTATCTTACCAAAGACTGTGAACCTGATTTTGTCCCCAGCGGGGCAGGCACACATAACGTGCTCTGTTGTTTCTTCCGTTTCACAGCATAGTCTGCACTCAGTGCACGCCCAGCCTATGCATGTGATGCCTTAGTCGGCTGTGCCCAGTAATCAGGGCTGTCAGACTTCGCAGGTCTTTCCTGTCCAAATCTAGCAGTATCCTGGTACCTGCCGCAGATGGGCACTTTAGTACTTGGAATATCTCATTCCCTGGCACTCCTGCCAGTTTTCCAGTACCTTGTGCTCCATCCAGCTCTTATTCGAGCTTCTGGCCAGGGCTCTTGTAATCCCAAGAGCCGGTTCTGGACCAATAAATTTTCGATTAGCCCCGATCTTTGCCAGGGAATCGGCGGCTTCGTTTCCCTCTATTCCAGCGTGTCCGGGTATCCAGACTAGGCTAACCTTGTTGACTCTCTCTAATTGAGAGAGCACTGCGCGGCAGTCCCTGGCCGACATCAATGTACATTTATTGTCAGCAAGGACTTGCAGTGCTGTTTTACTGTCAGAAAAAAATTTATTGTCCTGTGCTGCCGAGAGCTTTTTAATAGCTCTCTTGCGCACATTTCAGTGGCATAGACTTCTGCCTGTTGGATCGATGCATGCTTTCCGAGACTGAATTCTAATCCAGTTCTTGGTTTGCGGCAGAACACTCCAGCTCCTGCTCCTTCAGTTGTCCTAGAGCCATCCGTAAACCAGCTCGAATCTGCCTGTAACCATGATTACTTGGACACAATAATTTCATGTCACGTCGTCGTTGTTTGAATCATAGTTTTTTTTGACAAAGTGTGTGTAATACTAATAAATAGGATGTCATGGATATTGGTACCAGTAGTGGTGATAGTGATGAGAACTGCACCCCGCCTGAAATCAGATAAGCCGCAGAAACAGCCACATCAAGTTTGATTCAAGCAAAATCCAAAACATCTTACGAAGCAGCTTATAAGAATTTTATGGAATGGAGAACAAAGAAAAGTACAAGATCCTTCTCAGAAGACAATCTAGAAGACAATCTCAGCTGTCCATTTTATTGTTGCTGAGTCCTTCACGGTCGTTTGATGTCGACGTTTGGCTGATGATCGCCTACAAAGAAAAGTTGAACAACCGGCATCAACTTGAAGTTCAAGTTGAAGTTGGCAGATGCAAGCAACCCTTTGACAAAGGAAAGGATTAGTTATAATCGATGGAGAAAAAACAATTAGATATAACAGAACTTGAAGCACGCATAAAGACAATAGTTGCCGAGGAAGAACGCAATCAAAAGCGCTTAAGAACAGATAAGAACAAAATTAGAGAAGCGACACAGCAACAAGTTAAAGCCACTTCTCACCACTCCTCAAAAAAAAACGATCAACAAGAATGACAACATAGTTATAATCCAGCCAAAATACTCGTTGTAACGTGAATAAAATGAAGTTCTTCGAAAAGGATTGAACTACTGCAATGTACTCAAACACGTACCAGTATGGGACATCATAGCTGAAGTGGAAACTATAGCTCGACGTATGAAAGAAACAGAAGCAGAGGAATACGGATGGAAAGTACGAGCAGCATACGAAATTAGCAAGAAAATTCAACCCAACGATGAATGACTGAGAAGCAATAAAACAACTGCTTTCAAAAACCAGTACTGCTACACAAATTTACACTAACAATATTGAGAAGAAAGTTGAAGGAACTACTGAAGAAATACAAACGTCCCATACCGGAAAGAAATTACTGGGACCTCAACCCCACACACAGTAAGCCACCACATCTCTACGGACTGCCAAACATTCACAATGAAGGAGCGTCGTTATGACTAATTATTAGTTCAAGAGGTTCGCCATATTTTAACCCAGCGAAAGTCCTAGTTGCAGTAATTTCTCCGATGGCAGAAAATTGAAGAGTTTATACAAAAAATAAACGCACAACATTTAGTCTAATTAACGCAAGACACGTTGGTAAATCCAGGCGGTGAATTGGTAAGTACCGACGTAGGAAGCGTCTTCACTAACATGCCCACCGACGAAGCACTAGAAGTAATAAGAAGTAATATTCAATCAATTAAATTGATATACGAGAGAGAAAAAGGAGGTTACCTACAATTTTTCGATGTCCAGGTGAAGAAAAATAACGGTTGAACGATTGAATTCCAGTGTATAACGCAAAATGACAAACAGGTAAATACCTGCAATACGAGTCTAACCACTCCAACCAAACGAAAACAGGAATAGCAAGGATGTAGCTTAATCGGGCAAAACACTGCAGCACACAAGTTGCAAGAGGGAATTAATACACAAACAAACTAATATCGGCATAGCACCATCAGGAAAGCCATTCGTACAGAAAAGAAACAAACACAACTAGGCAGAAATAAAGGAGGCCCACAGTGTCAACAGCATCCCATATATAGCAAGAACATCCGAGAAGATCAATAGGATTGATAAAGATATAAGAAACGTACTTCTCAACAACGGGATACCCTCCGGTCCAAATTAACCAAGAAGATACCGAATTATACTAAGGACATTTTAAGAATAGATATGATGGAAAGTGGTTGTGCATCGTCCCGTTTGTTGAGCTTTCCTGGTTGTTAGAATATTTCTAATTGTTGAACTTAACTAGTGTACAAATATACTCCGTCGAACGGTACCAAACTTAAATTTCTTGAAACGATAGTTAATAAGTTAACGTTCTTAACTCACGGTTACCTAAATCAGTTTCTAAGGGAAACATCGCCAGAAAATCGCCCAAACCATTGGGGTTGTCTTAATCGATGTTTCTGGTGCTGCCGGCAGCTTGGATTGCGGTTCACTGACCAATATTGCATGAAATGGGCCGGCGTTGCGAGTCGCTTATTCGCGGCATTATTTTCGTCTACTTCCTGGCGTCGTCGAAGCACGATGAATTTAGATTGCCTTATTTAGTTGCAAGTTTAGTTTGCTTAAAAGGCACAGTAATGGAATTAAAACGCCTTGTGATTGTTATTTTAAGATGTGTGTTGATATTCAACCGCCCAGCGGTGAACTATATTTTATTTAGCCATGTAAAATAAAATATTTTTATTAGCTAAAAATTAAACGTGCTGTACTTAGTATAAATATGGGTTAACGAACGAAACGTGCATGGGGGAATAGTCGTCCTTGTACGAAATCTGATAATAATGAATTAATGATGCAAAAATTTATGAAATTGGCAACTGATGGTAAAGGACTAATCGAATCCATACAACCAAATTTAATGAAAGTTTAACTGCAGAATACAAAATATAACTTGTCTAGATCCTCAAAATGTCTCCAATTTCCCAACATTTTCTATTATCATTTCGTCACTATGTTCGACATTATTTGTGATGTTTTTCAATTAAATACGATACGCAAACCGAGTGAATTTATTTGCTCTACCAGTCTTAGCAACATCATTTTCGAACCTTCAATATGCACAGGATAAACTGAATCAACACGTACAATGTGCATACACATTACGTACTTAGTAACGAGCATTGATGAACTGATCTGATGCTTAGAACGTATCTGACACCTATAGTGACCACCAATATTTAATCCTCATTTCATTCCGTACCGGATAATTTCTGGAAATATAAATTTACAGTAACATTACTAGCATACGATTAATTGTGTCTCTGAATATGCTCAATAAACAAGTCATTAACGTAACAACCTGTAACAGTAAAATAAATAAATGGTAAAACGAATCATAAATCAAGAAGTGGGTATAGTGCTTTGCGATCGATTATTGCTCTGTTGTGAGAGCCAACTGAAAGTTAATTCAAAGTATTACATGCCCATTCCAGTACACAGGTAAAAATATCCGCCTCTAAATATGAAAATTTCTATGTCCTGAAACTGTTCGTAGCCTGTACAATTAAAATATACTACTGACAGGGTAGTTATAAACTTTATTATTCTAATGAATTGAATGCAATATTTACAACTTGAACTATAGTACAACCTCGTTATTTTTGGATTATCCAGAAAAGCCCAAATTTATTTGACTAGCGTTACATACTATATACTGATGCTCTGAAGCTTTGAATGAAGAACGAGATTACGCTTTACGACGGTTTATGGACACTTTAAATCCTGCTAACCTGCAAGAATACAAGTCTCTCCGAAATTTTACAAATAGGTTTATCATTCGTGAAAAAAGTGCATAGTTGTTATTTATAGAGGTTCAACGTAATAACAAAAAACTGAAAGCAATGGATGCCTGTGGCATATTATACAAGTGGTGCGAATTCGCAATTCCACCGGCATGAATGAAATATATTTTTTAAGCGCTGCTATTAACCATTTAACACCGCCACCAGACTTGATGCAATTTTATATTTCAAATAAATAAAATATGGTGGAAAGTTTCAAGTATCTAAAAGCAACGTTGAAAAAAATATTTTATCATTGAAATCTAATGCCATGGGTGTGCATCAAATACCTGTGTACTTATTAATTTTTGTACACCTTTTCTTAATGAATACATTACTTATCTTGCTAATAAATGCTATAGGCAAATCCACCAGCTTGTAAAGAAACATTGAAGAATCATTACCTTATATTTCGAGTGCTGGTAAATTTTCTGACTTGCGTCACATTTTATTTTACTAGCGTTGTTCAAAATTTTGGATAAAAAAAGTGCATGAGTTGCAGGAGTATGTACTTAAATGTATCATTCGCCCTCGTACGCAATCAGGTTCCAGAAAGGGGCATAGCACGGTTACAGCATTACGATCAATAATTGAGAGGAAGTTAGTGTCCTCTCACTTTTATATTTTTCTACAGCTTTTGATACCATCAACCATTATTTACTCCACAGTAAATTACCTTATTACGAATTAGATATAAATGCTACTAATCTTATTAACTCTTTCTCATCAGATAGAAGGTAATATTTGGTAGTTGATGGTGTTATACCCGACTTGGGACGGGTAGAATCTCGAGTTTCGCAAGGGTCCACTTGGACCGTTACTATACGTGATATATACTGCAGATTTTAATAAAACCATAGCTAGTGTTACGCTCACTTTAATATCGATGACGCGCAAGTTTTTCCAAGTTTTCACATTAAAGATCTTTGGCTCTCCGAACATAATATTATGGACACTAGAGACCGGAATTTATGAAATTTGCATATCGCTTATTATTTTTGCTGCAACAAAATCCTTTAGCATTTACACGAATTACATTATTTGTAGTTGATTAACGCATATTAATTTTTGCATATTTTGCATATAATTGTAATTTTTTGATATTTTATCATATTTGGCATATTAGTGTATATTTGTGCAAATTTTAGTAAAAATCGTAAAAATTCCCTATTTCGCGTTCACAATGACGATTTTGTGAACGCGAAATATATGAATTTTTACGATTTTTTATATTTATATATTTTTTTATATCTTAATATTAAATTAAATATATTATTTAAAGCGAAACAGAAAAAATAGCATGTAATTTATTCCTTTGGAGCACTCGTCGCTTCGCTCCTCGCGCTCCAAACCCATGCGTGCGACAATCGAATGCCTTGTGCAACTATACTGGCCCGCAAAATTATCAATCACATCACTATTAAATATTTCAATAAACTGCGTTGCCAACGATTTAACTGAAGTATTTTATTAGAAATAATTCTAGACTACTCAAAACTAGTGCACAATTCTAATTATTCTCTTAGAAATCGTAAGTTAATTGAAGAATTACAAGAATAATTACAAACTAAAAATTAAAGGGTTGTAATTCTTACACAAAAAATGATTTAGTAACGCGTGTTTCCCACACGAACCCTAATAACAGCAACGGCGTGGCATACTTGAAATTAAATCTTGAATGACCTCTTGATTAAATTCTTCCCATATCTGGTTGAGGCGGATGGAGAACGCATTTACATCAGCAGGTCAGTTAGGGCTGGTCCTTAAACGTTTTACCATCTGATACCATAGATGTTCGATGGGATTGAGGTCAGGACTTTGTGCTGGCCACTGTAGTGTCTGAATTCCGACGGTGTCTAGGTACTGTCGTACGATTCTGGCAATGTGCGGACGCACATTATCCTGCATTAAGAGGAAATTGTCCCCAATAAAAGGTTGGTATGGAACAACATGAGGTTCCAAACAGCTCTTTATACGAATCTGCATTTATGCTGCCACGAGGTAGTACGACTAGTTCAGTACGAGCTTCCAACGAAATGCCTGCCCAAACCATAACTGATCCGCCACCGAAACGTATGTCAGGAATGATGTTGCATTGGGAATATCGTTCTCCAGGCAGTCGATATACTCTCACTCGTCTATCACTGGAGCGCAGACAACATATGGACTCATCAGAAAATAAAACGCGTTACCAATCCTCAACTAACCAATTTATATGGTTTCGGGCAAACTCAAGTCTATTTCTGCGGTGCTCTGCAGTCAGTAATGGCCCCCTTGCTCGAATTCTAGGTACTAATTCGTGTTCTGCTAATCTTCGTCTAACTGTATCATCACTTATTCGATTGTTGTATCTTTCGTTGAATATTCTTTCTAAGGTAGGAGCAGTTAGTATTCGATTTCGCAGAGACTGCATAATCAAAAATCTATCCTGCTGGCGTGTTGTTATTCGTTTTCTTCCCTGTCCTGGGCGCCTTGTGTATGTCCCAGTCTCTTCATACCTTTGCATAATCCAGGAAAATGTTGATTGGCTGATACCAAGACGATTGGCTATATTTCTTTCGCGAGTGTCATAATTTGGACAGCCTCTTCTACACTTGTGAACCTTCCAACATTCAACTGATGATTCACTTTAATGTTTTACCAATATAAATTTAAAATGGTAGCACTGTTCTTAATTTATCTCTAACTAAATCGGAAAAATTTTTAAGCTTCCTATCGAAAGTAAGGATGTCTGTGGGTATTTTATTAAATAAAACATACTCTGGGAGCAAAAAAGTTTTCAGAAAACAGAATTTAAATATTTCTTGGGTAAACAATACAAATCGTTGACAGTTTGAAAAACATATACACATTTTGATTTGATTCCAAGGTGATGCGATAATTTTGCGGGACAGTGTAGTACTACAATATACTATTATGTAACAGGGCAGGATTAATAAAATTTTCATTTTTTCTTTTATTTCTTATTCCTTTCGAGCACTCGTCGCTTCGCTCCGCGCCCTCCAAACCCATGCGTGCGACAATCGAATTCCTGGTGCAACTAGTATTACAATATACTATTATGTAACAGGGCAGGATTAATAAAATTTTTCTTTTTTCTTTTATTTATGTAAGTGTATAAGTTAGTGAGCGGCTGTCTACAAATGTTGGTGTAAAATATTGCATACACATTAATATGAACTGCCTACAATGTCAAGTATCTCATGCACTTTTCACTACTGCTGTCATTCATAATTCTTCATGAAAGTTTAAAGCATTTAAACACAACTGTTCAATATTTTATTATTGCTGTTCCCATAAACTTTATTTCATTTCGTTTTGATTCCATCGTTCATTTTCATATTTAAATTACGGCTCCACACTTGATTTTTTTTATTTTCAAAAAACTTTGAATGGTTCTCAAAAATTAACTTACTCACATAGCAGTGTGAATATGTAAGAGTAGCCTGTTGAATGGTGACAGCAAAAAATATCATTGAAAGCTAGGTTATTATCCCTCTGCTCCCTTAAATAACATATTTAAGCTCAAAAATTAACCTTGTTGATCTTGATATGATATGATGTTGATAAGTCTATGAATTATTAAAGGACATGTGTATATGAATAACAATTACGATCTGATGAACAATCTTATGTTTACTTTAATTTTTTATTCAACTTAGTGCAAGAAGTTGCTCAACAACGACACTAACTGGTGGAAACAAATTAATGAGTAGTTCATACAAATCTGTGTTGGAGTTATGTCCATGCAAAATTTCAGTTTACTCGAAGCACGCGTTCCAGTAGGAGATTTGTAACTTAGTTTTTCGTGTGATAACTGGTACTGTTGTGTTAGTAATGATTAAATTATCGTAGTGCACTAGTTACTCTTTGTTGCTAGCCTTTCTTAATTTAAAAATATATGAAAATATAAAGCAAGTACAATTTGATCTAAATTGTCTAAAAATAGAAATTATATTTGCAAGTATGTCATCACTTCTGCAACGTTTTGTACATATCCATTATTAGTTTCTTGCATTTTGCTTATTGGAACGGAACTTGCAGTTTGTTACTTACGTTTTGGATCATTTACAAAAATGCGTTCTTGTATGTTTGCAAGTTTACAAGATTCAGAACTATCCCGCTTAATTAAATGTTATCGCAAATCGTGTTTACATAGACATAATCATTACAGTCTAATTGTTTGCTTAATTGTCAATTAAGCTACTTGCACTTACTGATAAAGCGCTTACCATGCTAGCAAGTATGTCATTTGTCGTGTTCCTTTTAAAACTTTAGTTTAGTTTTTTTTTTTTTTGAAAAACGTAATTTCGGTCCTCGAATTTCAGCGTACGAAAATCGTCCTGCACACTGACGAAATCGCGGTGGAGTACGCAATCCGCAATCGCCAAGGCTGTCAGAAAGAGCTGCTCTACTATATATGAACGTAACCAAGCTCCACGGCCGCGTACGTTACTGCATGCGACACCGCGACAACGTGTCTTATCCAAGTTGAGTTTATTTTTTTATTTCCTTCACATTTTTGTATATTGTCTTGAATGTGACTGGTTTTCAGTCAAGAATATGCCATTTCTCAATGCTTTGCCCATAAGTAACGCACAATGAAAATAATTGTGTAGCATAAAAGGTTGAATTTTGCAATTTCGTTATGCACGAAAAGATTTCCTAATTTCTGTTCCTTGCAGTATCTTCACGAGAAACTCAAACGAACGATGATTTAATACGTGTCATTATGGCGGACGAGAAACTAAAATAGTTTCGGCAATGCTCAGATGTGTATTGTTATAACTGCGCCTATTGTTTTCGTTCGCCATTCAGGCCATTATCATCTCCGACAACGCGCAGTTTCCTATTTCCCTCGCCGCTATAACTCATTTCCTCTGCGGATATTGCAGCTGTACGCGGGCCTGAATTCAGTCGTTTCAGAACAAACCAGAAAATCAATTAGCGGTGCTCCAATCTTTTGCCGCTGCGACGTGTCGAAATTACGTAATGTTTCTAATCATACATGCAAATTATTTTGTCAGATCCTGCCAAACCAAAAGTTTAATAAATTTTAAATTTGTGTATTATAATTGTATTATGTGTAGATTACAAATGTCCTGTTCTGTTGTGACAAATAGCAAGGAGACGAGGCTATTTGAAGCTACGCTCTGTATATGTGTATGTGTATATGTAATTGAATTTTAATATTAAAAATAATTATTGAGCGTCACTTGAAAAGAAAAAATGAATCTGGTTAAAAAAAACTTAAAATTACAAAGAAATGGAAAACATGTCAGCTTATAAGATACTGTCTTATTGTTCCTCTAAAATTATTTCAAAATAAAAGGCAACAAAAAGTGGAATCACGTAGACACAAGCGGAAAATTACTGCTCACGATAACAAACTGATCATACGTTTAGAGAACATTAATCCTTATGTCAATTAATCCTGACGTCAAGTATATGTACGATGAACTATATATATATATTACATTTTACTGTCATATTTGACAAGACACATTTTCAATATATTATATATATTGTATATATATATATATATATATATATATATATGTTGGTGCGTAAGTTCTCGCGGCTGAAATCTGTGCTTCTTGGTTCTCGGGTAGTGAACCGCGTTGTAGAAATCTTCCCCGAAGGGTCGCTTCGACGTTTCGGCAGAGTCCCATCTGCCATCTTCAGGAAGCTCTTCTAGGTCTCGCTGACTTAGAAGAACTGACGTTCGGAGTTACTCGTTGATCCTTATATTCCGGTTTGTCGTTGGGGTTGACTACGCTCGACTGCTTCTTACTTCGGCTCCTGGTTAATGGACCTTGGTGTGTGATGACCTGTAGCGGTTCCTGTGGTAGTTCCTGTGGCGCTGTCCTTTGAACACTGCTTGAACTGTATTGTTGTAATACTGGTCTCCATGTTGCAGGCAATCGTTGGGCATCATCTCGTGTGTTGAGGATTTCTTTCCGTTTCTCTATTTCTATTGCCTCCCGTATTATTCTGCTGGTGAACTGTTCAATGCTAGCTATTGTCCTTGTATTGTCGAAGTCGATTCTGTGTCCTGTGTCTAAGAAATGGCTAGCCAATGACGATGACGAATCTCTTTGTTTTACGGCGCGAATGTGCTCTTGTTTACGGACTTCGATGCGCCTATTGGATTGACCGATGTATGTCTTCTCGCAGTTTCCACATGGTATTTCGTACACTCCCTGCGTTTCTAATGGAATTTTCGTTTTTGGATTCCTCAGCATCGTTTCGATCTTCCTGTATGGTCTGAAAGTTGTGTCGATGTTCTGTGTACTAAGGATCCTGCTTATCTTGTCCGTGGTCCCTCTGACATACGGTAGAAAAGCTATGGCTGCTGGTTTTTCTTCTTCCTTTTGTTCTTCCTGGGTTCGTCTGCGGGGTCTGGATGCTCTGAGAAACCACCAAGAAGAAACATATCTAACGAAGAATACACCGCACTGAGGAAGCTGCGAGACAACAAGAACATTATCGTATTACCCGCGGACAAAGGCAACGCCACAGTTGTGATGAACTCTGCAGATTACAAGAACAAAATGGCCGCCATACTAGAAGATCCTGCATACAAACCCATCGCAACAGATCCAACAACCTATCTGGAGAAGACGACAAAGAAGAAAATTGAAACATCGCCACTGGATGAGGAGACCAAGGAAATAACTATACCAAGGGAAAAATCGTCAAAATGCCCGAAGATATATGGCCTACCGAAGATCCACAAACCCGACATACCGCTACGTCCAATAGTGAGCTCAATGGGATCACCAATCCAGTCTTTAGCAAGATTTCTAGCAAAACAGCTACAACCTTACGCCGAACAAGCAGCATCATACGTCAAGAACGCAGACCATCTCATCGAAATGCTGAAGAACCTTACTGTGAAACCCGAGGACTTGTTGGTAAGTTTTGATGTAGTATCGCTGTTTACACAAGTCCCGGTAGACGACACCATGGAGATATTGGAACGGAAATACCAGCCGCCGGATCACAACATGGAACTAGTGAAGCATTGCGTCAAGAATACGTATTTCATTTTTGAAAACCAACGCTACAGACAAACCAGTGGAGCACCCATGGGATCACCACTATCACATGTGATAGCCAACCTATTCATGGAGGAACTAGAGACTACAGCAATAGAGACGGCCGAGTTAAAACCAAAGGTGTGGCTGAGATACGTGGATGATACTTTCGTTGTATGGACACATGGAAGAGAAGAACTCGACAGGTTTCTGGAGCACCTCAACAAGCAACACCCAGCTATAAACTTCACCATGGAAGTGGAAGTAGACAATCAGCTACCGTTCCTGGACGTACTGGTAATGAAAAGAGACGAGTCTCGGCCATACAGTATACAGGAAGAAGACGCACACCAACAGGTACCTAAACGCTCAGTCACACCACCACCCGGCACAACTGCATTCGGTAGCGAGAACATTAATAACCAGATCAGAAAGGATAGCCGATGGTAGAAGCAAGAACAAAGAAATGGACAACATACACACAGCACTGGCGCACAACGGATTTTCAAAACGGGAAATTCTCAGAGCATCCAGACCCCGCAGACGAACCCAGGAAGAACAAAAGGAAGAAGAAAAACCAGCAGCCATAGCTTTTCTACCGTATGTCAGAGGGACCACGGACAAGATAAGCAGGATCCTTAGTACACAGAACATCGACACAACTTTCAGACCATACAGGAAGATCGAAACGATGCTGAGGAATCCAAAAACGAAAATTCCATTAGAAACGCAGGGAGTGTACGAAATACCATGTGGAAACTGCGAGAAGACATACATCGGTCAATCCAATAGGCGCATCGAAGTCCGTAAACAAGAGCACATTCGCGCCGTAAAACAAAGAGATTCGTCATCGTCATTGGCTAGCCATTTCTTAGACACAGGACACAGAATCGACTTCGACAATACAAGGACAATAGCTAGCATTGAACAGTTCACCAGCAGAATAATACGGGAGGCAATAGAAATAGAGAAACGGAAAGAAATCCTCAACACACGAGATGATGCCCAACGATTGCCTGCAACATGGAGACCAGTATTACAACAATACAGTTCAAGCAGTGTTCAAAGGACAGCGCCACAGGAACTACCACAGGAACCGCTACAGGTCATCACACACCAAGGTCCATTAACCAGGAGCCGAAGTAAGAAGCAGTCGAGCGTAGTCAACCCCAACAACAAACCGGAATATAAGGATCAACGAGTAACTCCGAACGTCAGTTCTTCTAAGTCAGCGAGACCTAGAAGAGCTTCCTGAAGATGGCAGATGGGACTCTGCCGAAACGTCGAAGCGACCCTTCGGGGAAGATTTCTACAACGCGGTTCACTACCCGAGAACCAAGAAGCACATATATATATATATATATATATATATATATTAGGGCGGGTTAATTTTTTTTTTGATGAAGCGTATAGCAAAATCGTAATATATAGGTGATTCTGAGAAATTTTGCTCAAGAGACCATAGCTCTAACTTGGATTTGGAGCCCCCCAAAATTTCAAAATATATATTTTTCCATATATACATAGAATAATTTAATTAAATTCGTCATAAAATCGGATAGCATTATAGTAGATTTCTCAATCTGGGCTTGTTTGAAAGGTATTTTTATCACCTTTCAGAATCTGTATTGATACCAATATTTTTTTTATTTTTAGTAGAGATATTAGGAATTTTTTGTCGAAAAATAGCCTAAAATGAACTTTTAACTAATAAATTCAGAATTCAGAATTCAGATTATAAAAGTTCAGATAATTTCCAAAAACTTTTATTACGATCAATTTTTTTGTAGGAAAATCGATTTGAAAAAATCAACATTTTCAAGGTTTCAACAAGAAAACACTATTTTTACATTTTTTATTCAATTTATTTTTAAATATTATTCTCGACCTACAATTTAATGTTTTAACGTGGTAATATTATTTTTTAATGTCCTTTTTACTTTCCATTCGAGGAGTTTTCTTACGACTTTCTAATGTCACTGCCATAACTCCTTCACGATTCTTTTCTATAACTCGTTTTGAAACACTCGTTAATAATTGTACATGTCTTTCTGTTCCTTGTATGTGCATTGGAATTTGTGGATCAGCCAGTGGTGGTTCAACGAAATCTAAGTATTCTACCAAGTGATCATATGGAATCTGTCGAGTAAATGCTGGTTCAAATAATATATCGTCGTTATTCATGTCAACCATATTGACATAATCGGTAGCATTGAAATTTAAGATATATTTTTTGTAAACTCTGAGTTTAGTTGGATCGTACAATTGTTCTCGATAGTGTAAAATCTTTTTGATAGCTCTATCCCGTATTGCTTTTCGATCATCAAATAACATTGTTAATAAGATATTTTCTGGATGTGCGTAATATGAGTTGTTTTTGAATTACACCATCTACAATATTACGAAAGTTTGGTTGTAAGTATCGTGTCCAACGTATAAATTTTAATAAAAGTGCACTGCCGTACGAGTTATAAAACTTCACATTGAAGTACATTGGCACATAAACTGTAATAATATAAACTGCCAAAGTTTTTAAATTGGTCGATGGTGTATTAGTTGTTACATGTAATCGTAGTAATCTACTTGCTTTGGTTAACCAACGAGAATGTGCAATTGGTCCTGGTTTAATGTTAGCTAAATCAACTGGAACAATACCATTCGAAATTCCCCACAGTAATTACCCCAATATCTATAATTTATGTAAGAATATGTTTTCCAGTAACGTGTACCGTTTTCGAGATATGGAAAAAGGTGATAAGAGTAAACCATCACTTCCGGTTAAGAGATTGCGTTCAAAATAGGACGTTTTCCTCCTTGCTACATACAAATGTTAAGTTTAAAGTTGAAGAGCTCTAGCTATAATCGTTTGGACGCTAGAGCGCGCACAGACACACAGTACCACACAGACGTCATTCCGAAAATAGTCAGAAACGATTCAGGAGACCTCAAAACGTGTATATCCGTTGAAATCTCGAGTTCGAAATTTTTCATGATTCCTATACTTATACATAATGTATATGAAAGTAAATATTGGTATTGTGATAACCGAGTTTTTATTTAAGTATTTTGGCAAACTGCGTGCATATTGCACGATGAACGATTAAGGAAGAAGGAAAAGCAAGCTTGGCAACGTTTAGTGGTGGTAAACGTCATTATTTTGTAACGTCATTATTCAGTGTTACAAAGTTGTTCAATTGAACAATGCTGCCATTGACGACTTATTCTACAGGTATCAATACAGATTCTGAAAGGTGATAAAAATACCTTTCAAACAAGCCCAAATTGAGAAATCTACTATAATTCTATCCGATTTTATGACGAATTTAATTAAATTGTTCTATGTATATATGGAAAAATTTCTATTTTGAAATTTTGGGGGGCTCCAAATCCGACTTAGAGCTATGGTCTCTTGAGCAAAATTTCTCAGAATCACCTATAGATTACATTTTTGCTATACGCTTCATAAAAAAAAATCGGTCCATACAATTTGACCCGCCCTAATATATATATATACACGAAAGATGGTCTAATCTTACACCTCAATGGTGTAGTGAACATTAATTAATACAGGTCCATGAAGACTAACTGGTGGATCGCTAGACAATATTGTTTCTGGGTTATTACCCTTCGTCAGTAGCGATTACCAAGAACCTTAGTTGTTGAAATACCTTTACATGTAGTGGCCATCAAAACTTCTTGGCGCGAGCCAATCACTCCTAACGAACCACTGACAACAGAACACTGACGAGACGATACCTTGTCTAACACCATTGAGGTGTAAGATTAGACCATCTTTCGTGTAAATTTTACATTTTGCTGTCAGATTTGACAAGATACATTTTTAATATATATATATATACATATATATATATATATATATATGATGTTGATACGTAGATTCTCGCGGGTAAAATCTGTTCTGCTTTTTTCTCGGGTAATGAACCGCGTTGTAGAATTATCCCTGTAAGAGTTGTTCCGACGTTTCGGCAATGTCACAATTGCCATCTTCAGGTTGGTCTTCTCGGTCTAAGCGAGTTCTTCTAGATCGCTTAGACCGAGAAGACCAACCTGAAGATGGCAATTGTGACATTGCCGAAACGTCGGAACAACCCTTACAGGGATAATTCTACAACGCGGTTCATTACCCGAGAAAAAAGCAGAACATATATATATATATATATATATATATATATATATATATATATATATAATTATTGTACAAATTATCGACTCTAAATCACATAAAATGGTACTTATCTTGTATCATGAGCAGTCAGTCGTTGAATAAAACACTTTTAGCAATATTAAAGTTTATTGCGACACCTTTTTTTGCAATAAGGTGTTTCGGAAACCCTTGTCAAGCAATAAACATTAATATGACAAATGACATTAAATAAAACCTATCGCGGTAACAAGGCCGACTTTCTATTACCCCAGTATTTACTGCAAGAACTATGGAAAACCTTGTAAAGAACCTAGTTAGGGTATTCGACCAACATTTAATTCACCACAATACAACTTAAAAAAACGATAAAAAAATATATATATATATATATAATATAAAAATAAATTAACCCGCAATTGTAATAATAATGATCAAAAAATTGTATTGTAATGAATGAAATATTGGACACTTAGAATTTTGTGACAATATTAATTCAATATTAATAAATGAAAATTAATATTAGAAATTAATATAAGCCACAAAACTCCTATTGTGAAAAGGCTAGCTAAGAGAACTATTAATAAAAATCTACTAGAATTCATTAAAAAACAAACAAAAATTAACCTTGAAACAAAGCAAATTTCTAAAATTGATTAAAATGAATTCAACATTGGTCAGACCTCTTAAAAAATACAAATCAAAACTTAAATTAATGTGACCAATAATCAACTCAAACGCAGGGCCACTCTAAAAGGATAATGTATAAATTCCAAGTTAATACATGCCAATGTGTTTACCTCCCAATGCCATAAAAATGACTATGCAAAAGTAAACACCAGCATGCACCTAAAAAGAACCACACATCAACCTTAAAGATCGGCTCTACAATGAGTTCATTAAAGGTCACATCTCTTAAATATTAATTACTAATTTGATCAATGTTCAAACTAAAGCTATGTGAAAAAGTTAGTTTCAACATTGGTCAAAATAAAATTAAAATTAAATTAACAAATAAAAGAAAAAGAAAAAAATCAATCTAGAAAGATTCAGGCTCACAGTAATAAATTATTATAAATTTTACTTAAATTGAGACTTTATAGCGTTAGTGTCTTTTTGTATATGTAACATCTCCAAAACCAAACGCTTTTTATAATTGCACTCTTTTGTAAGAATTTTGGTGTTATCGAAATCAAAAATATGTCCTGTGTTTTTTGCATGCTTGGATAAAGCAGTGTCAATGGTTTTGTTAGATGTTGTACTGTATTTATGTGTGTATATGCGTCTATGGATGTATTGTAATGTTTGACAAACATAAGTTGCTGGACAATTAGAACAGTTAATTTTGTATATAGTGTGTGTTTGGTTTTGTTTTGGTATTTGTGGTTTAAGTTGTGTAAAAATGTTTTTAACTGTGTTATAGTTTGTGTGTGCAATTATAATATCGTATCGCTTTAGAACATGTTTAATGCGTTCCGATAAACCCTTAATATACGTGATGCATATCTAATATCGTTATTAGTAGATATTATCTGCATTGTTGTTATACAAATTGTGAATTCTACGCCTAATTAACTTTTCGAAAAATGAATTTGGAAAGTTATTTATAATTAAAAAAGATTTAATTTTGTCTAAATTTGCTTTTCGAAATTTTGGATGTGATAATTTAATTCCTTGATCAACAAGGCTATTAACAACACTTCTTTTATATATTAAAAGTCTATCAGAACTGAAGTTTATGTATCTATTGCAATTAGTTTCCTTAACATACCAATTTGTAAAAATGTGAGTGTTAGTGTGTGTAATTTGTATATTTAAAAAATTTATGGAGTTATTTGTCTCTGTTTCTAGTGTAAATTGTAATCGTGGGTGATAGGAATTGAAAATGTGTGTTATAGTATCTGATTTAGTAATTGGAATACAAGCTAAACAGTCATCAACATAACGTTTATAAAATTGAATATCAAAATTTAGTTTATTTAAACACGTTAGCTCTAAATCTTCCATTACTAAATTAGATACTACTGCTGAAATGGGCGAACCCATAGCAGTGCCGAATGATTGTGTATAAAAGTTGTTGTTGTATTGGAAGTAACATGAATTTAGACATAACTCAACCCCTTTCAAAAATTGCGATTTCGGAATATTAAAAAATTCTTTCAAAATATTCCATTTTTTACCAATAATATCAAATGCTAAGTTAGTAGGAATATTTGTATATAAAGATACTACATCTAAACTGACAAATTGAAAATTCGTAGGAACTGTTTGATTTCTTAAAAACTCAACCAGTTCCCACGAATTCTTAACATTATACTGTTGTTTACCAACAATGTTACTTAAAATTTTAGAAAAAAATTTGATAAATTGTAAGTAGGACTCTGTACACTCGATATTATTGGTCTCAATGGAATATTTTGTTTGTGTGTTTTAGGCAACCCGTATATTCGCGGTGGATGTGAGTTATGCCTTTTCAATTCGTTGGATAACTTTCTAGTAATAAAATGACCTTTTTCCCATTTATTAATTAAATCATTAACATGATTTGAATTTGCAAAGTAGGGTCAAAAGGTAATTTTTTATGAGTGCTGTCATCTTCTAACAAACCAATCTTTTTCTTTTCATAATCAACTTTATACATGATAATAGTTTTATTACTTTTATCAGCGCGAGTGACAATTAAATTTGGATTATTTTTAAGAAACTGTTTAGTTTCATAAAAATAACGTTGAAAAGGATTGGATTTGTTATTTTCCTTATAATGTTTTTTGAAATTAGTAATGATGTTTACACATTTAGAACGAATTGAATTTTGAATATCTGGTTCAATTTCATCAATTGCATTTTCAATGCAAGCGATGATATTGTCTATAGGTAAATAACGTGCGTTCAAGAAAAATCCTAATTTAGGAAGGCTCTGAAATTTAATTGGTGTTTAAAGGTACTTTAGCCACAACCAAAAGAAACTACAACAATTACAGTATTGACAGATGATATTCTAACCTCAAAAACATATTATATGTTCTTCGTGGAAATCTGTAAAGCTCTCAGGAATGGAATAATGCCAAACACCATCAACTTTTTGCACTATTCGAAAAAGCATTCCAATAATTTTGCTTTCTGCTTTGTTGTGATAACCATTTTTAATTAGTAAAGTAGTTACTTTTGACGTCTTGTCAAAATTAAATTGACATTTTGGTTGTGGCTAAAGTACCTATTGAGAGCCAGAGCCCTCCTAAATTAAGATTTTTCTTGAACGCACGTTATTTACTAGGAATTGAAAATTTGGGACCTAAACTCAGTACTAACTTCACATTATAAGGGATGTCAACACTTGTCAAATTATCCAACCAATTTTCATTAAGTGTTGGTAAAGTATCTGTTGGTGTTTGTTTGTTAAGTAAGTTTGTGTATTTACGTATGCTTGATCGTTTGACGTTATTGAAGATTCGTTCATATTTTTAATGTCGGTCATTAAAGAAACTACAGTGCCACCAAGCAAACAAGTCCTTTGGGTAGGCGTGGCCTGGTGTCGCTGTGGTTTAGAGGTATACTCAGCGTCAATAATATTCTGGCGGTAAATTTAAACGTGTAACTATGTGTCTTTGTAAATTTATTAATTTTTATTATGTACATACGTTCCTATATAAATTTGTTAGAACTGATAAAAGAAAATGTACTAAGCAAGTACCAGTATTAGATTTGAGAAGGAAATAAATAAAGCCAGCTACTTTCACTTTTGTCACGGAAGGTACAACGACGGCAGGAGCTATAGGTATTGGCTTAAATTTTTACCGCCACGAATTTTTAAAATTAGTTGGCATATTTTCCGATGGACTTGTTTGCTTGGTGGCGCTGTATCTGCAATATTTTTTGGTAAGTACGTGTAAATGTCAGAACGTAATCGAATGATGTCATTATTCAATCTTTTCAAGAGGATTATAGTATCCGAAATACAAAGACTTAACATTTGTTTGTGAAATTTAGATATAATAGACTTATATTTAGTATCAATTTTGACACTTAAAAACTTTGAATAATGACAGCTTTGTCTAATAAAATTTGGAACTATATTAGATTTCCGGCATCTTACGCGAAAGATGTTTCTATTTTTCTGCCTAGCTAATTTTTCAACCAATTTTGAATAGTTGTTCAAAAGATCATTAATGAATGGGCCGAAATGTCCATATTGTTTATTCATGATTCCCGTATGTGCTCTGGGAATAGAAAATTCAATTATTGTACAAATTCTCGACTGTAAATCACTTAAAATCAAGGAATTAAATTATCACATCCAAAATTTCGAAAAGCAAATTTAGACAAAATTAAATCTTTTTTAATTACAAATAACTTTCCAAATTCATTTTTCGAAAAGTTAATTAGGCGTAGAATTCACAATTTATATAACAATAATGCAGATCTAATATCTACTAATAACGATATTAGATATGCATCACTTCCGTATACTAAGGGTTTATCGGAACGCATTAAACATGTTCTAAAGCGATACGATATTATAATTGCATACACAAACTATAACACAGTTAAAAACATTTTTACACAACTTAAACCACTAATACCAAAACAAAACCAAACACACACTATATACAAAATTAACTGTTCTAATTGTCCAGCAACTTATGTTGGTCAAACATTACAATACTTACATAGACGCATATACACACATGAATACAGTACAACATCTAACAAAACCATTGACACTGCTTTATCCAAGAAAAACACAGGGCATATTTTTGATTTCGATAACACCAAAATTCTTACAAAAGAGTGCAAAACCAAACGCTTTTTATAGCGTTTGGTTTTGGAGATGTTACATATACAAAGAGACACTAACGCTATAAACTCTAAAACTGACACTCAATTTAACTAAAATTTATAATAATTTATTACTGTGTGCCTGAATCTTTCTAGATTGATTTTTTTCTTTTTCTTTTATTTGCTAATTTAATTTTAGTTTTATTTTGACCAATGTTGAAACTAACTTTTTCACATAGCTTTAGTTTAAACATTGATCAAATTAGTAATTAATATTTAAGAGATGTGACCTTTAATGAACTCATTGTAGAGCCGATCTTTAAGGTTGATGTGTGGTTCTCTTTAGGTGCATGCTGGTGTTTACTTTTGCATAGTCATTTTTATGGCATTGGGAGGTAAACACATTGGCATGTATTAACTTGGAATTTATACATTATCCTTTTAGAGCGGCCCTGCGTGTGAGTTGATTATTGGTCACATTAATTTAAGTTTTGATTTGTATTTTTTAAGAGGTCTGACCAATGTTGAATTCATTTTAATCAATTTTAGAAATTTGCTTTGTTTCAATGTAAATTTTTTTTTTGTTTTTTAATGAATTAACAATTGGTCATTCTAGTAGATTTTTATTAATATTTCTCTTAGCTAGCCTTTTCACAATGGGAGTTTTGTGGCTTATATTAATTTCTAATATTAATTTTGATTTATTAATATTGAATTAATATTGTCACAAAAGTGTCCAATATTTCATTCATTACAATACAATTTTTTGATCATTATTATTACAATTGCGGGTTAATTTATTTTTATATTATTATATATATATATTTTTTATCGTTGTGATTTTAAATTGTATTGTGGTGAATTAAATGTTGGTCGAATACCCTAACTAGGTTCTTTACAAGGCTTTACCTAGTTCTTGCAGTAAATACTGGGGTAATAGAAAGTCGGTCTTGTTACCGCGATAGGTTTTATTTAATGTCATTTGTCATATTAATGTTTATTGCTTGACAATGGTTTCAGAAACACCTAATTACAAAAAAAGGTGTCGCAATAAACTTTAATATTGCTAAAAGTGTTTTATTCAACGACTGACTGCTGATGATACAAGATAAGTACCACTATATATATATATATATATATATATATATATATATATATATATATATATATATATATATATATATGATTGATTTTGGCAGTATTGCCAATTGTGGGTATAATTGGTTATTAAAAAACTGTATTTCTTATGTTGTTATATTTAACGTTTCGGTACTGCTGTTACCTACATCAGAAATAATATAAGATTTTATATCGTTTTGAAGCAATGTATTAAACTTGGATGTTTAAAAAATTCAAACGTAATTTAAATGCGTCATATTTGTTTACATTTACATGTAGCGCCTTTGATTTCGTCGTATTGTAGCATACTTGGATGTTTGAAAATTCATTTGCAATATTTGAAATGTGTTATTTTAGGAGAGATGGCCATGTCAATTACATTCAGATACATTACGTCAAAACGTTACATAGACATAAATTCCGTTCGTAAAACTTAACTTTTGTGGTGTGTTATGGTAATATGTATCCCTAAATCGAAAATAGTAATCATATGCAATAAGCAAAATTGGTGGTGAATTAATTAATGTAAAACAATTTTTATATGATCGGTGAAATCAGCGAGGTTAGTGTGTTGTGTGTTTGCAATTAAATGATTTGGTAATATATTTGCGATAGATTCTTTATATCAATTTTGTCATTGATTGCCTTGGTTTCTTTGATTATTTGTATCATTTCGTGCAGAAGTCTTTGGTGGTATTTGATTTCTTTTTTCAGGATTGCTATGTTATCGAAATTGAAATTGTGTCCTGTTTGTTGTGTATGTTTTTTTAAAGCTGTTATGTTGCTGGAATATTTGTGTCCTTTTATTCTTTCTTCAATTAATTGCATGGTTTGCCCTATGTAACAGCTATCGCAGTTTTTGCATGGTATTCTATAGATACAATTAGATTGCTTTTTTAGTCCATTCACCATTGAGGTGTAAGATTAGACCATCTTTCGTGTAAATTTTACATTTTGCTGTCAGATTTGACACACGATACATTTTTAATTTATATATATATATATATATATATATATATATATATATATATATATATATATATTGAAAATGTGTCTTGTCAAATATGACAGAAAAATGTAAAATTTACACGAAAGATGGTCTAATCTTACACCTCAATGGTGTAGTGAACATTAATTAAAACAGGTCCATGAAGACTAACTGGTGGATCGCTAGACAATATTGTTTCTGGGTTATTACCCTTCGTCAACAACTAAGGTTCTTGGTAATCGCTACTGACGAAGGGTAATAACCCAGAAACAATATTGTCTAGCGATCCACCAGTTAGTCTTCATGGACCTGTTTTAATTAATGTTCACTACACCATTGAGGTGTAAGATTAGACCATCTTTCGTGTATATATATATATATATATATATATATATATATATATTGAAAATGTGTCTTGTCAAATATGACAGAAAAATATAAAATTTACACGAAAGATGGTCTAATCTTACACCTCAATGGTGTAGTGAACATTAATTAAAACAGGTTCTGTTGTCAGTGGTTCATTAGGAGTGATTGGCTCGCGCCAAGAAGTTTTGATGGCCACTACATGTAAAGGTATTTCAACAACTAAGGTTCTTGGTAATCGCTACTGACGAAGGGTAATAACCCAGAAACAATATTGTCTAGCGATCCACCAGTTAGTCTTCATGGACCTGTTTTAATTAATGTTCACTACACCATTGAGGTGTAAGATTAGACCATCTTTCGTGTATATATATATATATATATATATATATATATATATATATATAAATTTGGACAGGTAAATCAATTAAACAATAATTACATAAGTAACGTTTCGTCTTTAATATAAAAGAGATCTTCAAACTGAAATGAATAACACATATGGTAATACAACAATATTAACGTTAATGAATGACTCACCTAATGTAATATTTATTAATTTAACACATGCAAGAAAACTGACTAAAATACACCATCAAACATAAACAAATGTAAAGATTGCTTTTCAAACACTTCACGTAAATGCACATATAAACAATTTAAAATTCGATGCGAACTGGACGCAAGTCAAATGCAGAGTAAAATACAATGCACGCAAGGGTAAAAAACGATGTTATTTCTTCAATCTAAATAAATTCATTAAGCCATCGAAACTAAATGTCAACTACCTAAGTAATATTTAATACATTCTTATAAATTAAATTAAATTATTTTCACTCTTTATATTGCAAGTATTGGGGGTCATGGCGATATACAGAGATTCGAGGATTAGTCGCTTATGTAAGTTATTTTGAATATCTAAAATTACTGGGTTAGAGAAATCAAATGTGTGGTGGTGTTTCCACACATGTGAGCATAATGTAGTGATTTCTGACTTCTTGCCTTTAGTCATAACATTGTTGCAATCCTGTTTGTGATTTTGGGTTCATCTCTTTAAGTACTATTTGGTTTGTCCTACATACGATGAACTACAGTCAATCAATTTGAAGCGTTTCAGACGTGAGCCGTTTCCTTCCATTTGTTTCTACATCAAGTATTATTACTCTTTCATAGTCAAACTTGTGACGCATCTCTATAGTATGTTTCACGTCAGAAATGCTCAAATTAATATTGAGAACGATTCCATAAGCAGCAAAAGGGACATAGGGAATCTCCCAACAGAGTATGACAACATACTATCCAAATTCAAAAAAAGAATAGGTAGATAGCTAAAATTGCTTTCGCTTTTATTTGTCTGGCTTTGTTCGTATATCAAGACTAAAATTAACGCGATTCAACTTTGACATCGAGATCACCAGGTTGGGGACTGTAGCTGACTACAATAACATTTCTTCGACAACGTCGTACGACATGACACCTGATTTTTAATTATTGTTTATTTGTTTAATTGGTTTCTTAAATCTGTTTTGTAAATGTATATGCTACAATAATTAATGTACACACGTATTAGTGTAGGATATCGTAGGATATTCAATTCTAACAATGTCACAAATTTGTAACGACAAAATATGTCAACTTGTGTGAGTATATACGAAACGTAAGTGTATCACTAACTATTGTTCTGTTAGGTTATTTAGTTGCATTCTTATCCAACAGCGTCTGATGAGGCAAACTGAAGAGTTGCGAAACGTAACGATAAATAAAATGTAAATTTTTGCATTTGTTTTTTTTTAATTATACCTGACGTGAAGTACCATTATATCAAATAAGATTAACATTTCAACGTCATAAGCACGGGAAGAACAGAACAGATTATTATTTTAACTACTTACTCAAACTTACTTTTTAAATTTGCTCGCCCTAAAATCATACAATTTTTGGTCTTGCTACAAAGAATTCTATTTTTTAAACATATAATATACTTTAGGTTCATTTTAATGGCTGAATGAACGAATAAATGTATCGGTTCAGCAGATATACAATCTTGGAGCTAGGTTTACGAATATTACAACGAATTATGTTCATAAAAATAAGGCATCTCTGGATATATTTAATAGCGTCGTAAAACATCGTCGTAAAAGTCGCAGACCTATTAGTTTTCAAATACGACAAGAATAACGCACCAGATTGATGTCAAAAGATGTAGTATAAATACTAAATTAGCTAAAAATCACACAAATGGCATTTAAACTAAACACAATGAAATAGCTACATATTACACCTAAATTATATTGATCCCACAAATATCATAAAGGCACATAGTCCGCGCGTTATAGAATGGCGAATCGGGGTTCCCACCGAACATTACAACGGTTACCGGGGAAACTTATTTATTTCATTTAGATTCAGTTGCGTAAATTATGCAGGGTTAAATGGCACATGAAATAAAATCATTTGAAAGATATATATAATTGTTTGCAACTTATGAAAACCTTTATTAAAACAGATTATGTAATCGTTTTACACTTCATCGTCATGGCTGAAACTGAAATCGACGTCGCTTGAATCCTTATTCAGATTAATTACGAGTTCTTCAGTTTTATCATCGACTAAATGTTCATTTTCATTCCAAATTAGTTATCGCATCTCTTTTTTCAGTCAGAAACGGCAACCTAAGAAAATTCTTTTTCGAAAAGTTTCCATGTATGGTTTATTTTAGATGTATTTCGTTGTCCTACTGTTTGTTTTACTGTTGCCCAAATTAATTCAATTGTGTGGTGAGATGGTACGGTGGACGTCGTGAAGTACCATAACAACTTGTTTCGAACATTATGTCAAATTTATACTGAATATGTTTTTGTTTGTTGCACTTATGATCGTAGTACTGCGAAACTCTGCAAAGCAACGAGGTTGATGTGATCCCTCCCTCACAGATGTCCCTGCAATTGCATACAACTTTATTCGGTTTTCTTCCCATCTCGATGCCTTGCTCATACAATTTTCCATTTTTTCAACTCCACCAACGCATTACATACCAAATTCTGCCCCCCAATCTGCCACTCTCAATTCATACCTAACCAACCTGCTTCCATTGATATCCTTTCATGTGCCGTTTCTTACAACACCACGTATTCATTCTCTCCAAATTCTTCTCCTCTCTCGCTCCTCACACTTCCACTCATACATAATATGCTCATCATTTGCTCAAAAGTACATTGCTTGCTACTCCACAGGCTCCTTGTTTACGCTTTCTAGTTTTTCCACAAACATAGATCACATGCCCTGTTACTTCCCCGCCCTCTCTCTCTCTCTCTCATTGCACAACAAATACATCCACTCATGCACCTCTTCAATCGTCCCTTACTAGGCATCTTTGTCTACATCCTTTCGGTGTAATGAATTCTTTTTGTCATATTTCCCCCGCCCTCACTTTGCGGGATGTTTCCTCGTATATTGTGATATTATGTCCACTAGTTCCACTGATACTCCCCAATCCTCAACACAGTCTCTTCTAGAATTTTTCTGTCGATCAAAGGTTGCCCTCGAGTCGATGAATATGAATATGGTATATAGCCTAATTCAAAACACAGGTTTTCTCTGGACCACTTTCCTGAACCCTGCTTGCCCTTTCAGTATTACCCCAGCCTCTCAACTTCTTCTTCCAATTTATTCCCTAACATTGCTTTGTAGTTCTTATACACCACATCCATTACTAAAATCTCCATGTAGTTGCCTTCCCATTGTCTCATTTTTGCTAGATTGGCACCCCCATCCTCCATACAGTTTTGTACGTACTTGTATGTACAATGAAAGGATATGAATTCCTTATAACATAAGGTTTCGCTATGACTGTATAAAAGCACAAGGCAAAGCTCGCTCAGGTTAACCTAAGGATATTTGAATATATGTATGCCTTTTTCCAACATAAGGGGCGAACGGGCCCCTGCTACAAGTGAATGCACGTTACTTCAACAATATTTTATATGAGTTAAACGGCGTAACGCCTATAAAATTCGAACACAAAAATGGGATGGCAGCTATCCCTACTACATCCCTTCGGCAATACTCTCTTCTATAATGTTCTGAAATGAAAATGAAAATTTTCTTTCAAAATTTCTTACTATAACACAATGCATGGTTTCAATATTGGGGAAATTTAACCTCAAACTACTTTAACGAATATTTTTTATTTCTTCATTCCGTTGCCTTTGCCTAAGACCACCACTCTACCTATCTTAAGCTAGTCAATCAGCGAGCATAGCTAAATAGTTTCAAAATTAAATTCTCAAGAACTATCAATTCATAGGATGTATTTCATGGCGTCAACCTGGGGTCTATTGGGGACTCCGGCCCATTACACTTGTCCGGAATTCGAACTCTGGTCGAATGGGGTCTCAAAACTCTATCCTCTCCTCTACCAAATGCATTCGTAAGATAAAGTAATATGTGGGATGAAATGTGATACGCGTAAAACCCAATTTCTGAATTCAGGAAAACAGTAATTAATGCAAAGAAATACATAAGTTTTACAATTTGCCGTGCGTATAAACATTTGCGTAGGTTTTCGTAATTGATTTTTTAGTAGGTATCTACGAGATCCGAATTGAATTACTTCACAAAACTTCACAATTTTGTAACTTTGCGTTATTTATTATAAACGTAGTACAAATATCAAATATCCACTAAAAATAACACGTTGCATAACATCAACTTTTCATGCATTATTTCAATTGCATAAAGTTTCGGAACTAGCAATAAAAGTGACAGTTTTTAAACGCGACACAAACTCGCTTTGTCATTCATTCGTAGTATTTATACTTTGTAACTAAATGACAAATTTTTAACATGTAATTTTGATTGCAAAGAAAACTTGTTTTTGTAGTTTATCTGACTTGGAAAAAATTGTCTAAAACAACAGTTCATTCTGCAACCATTTTGACACATAATTATTAAAAGAAATATTTTGTAATCATATACAATTATAATATAAACATATGTATCTGGGAATTTTGATTAATTGATTAATTTCACCCATAAAGTTTTAATCCGCGTTCGTTTCCTACACTGACAATCATATGAATTCTCATATCGATGGGACAACGATTGCAGACGTAATAGTCTGCAACCGGCGATGACGATTAGTATAAAGGGACGTATCGATCTGGTCCTAATTTGCTAATCTACGAAATATTCTTGCGCAAATAATGGCAATAATGATTTTATAAACGACCACATATTCCATCGTCAATAAGGGTAACCAGGAAGTTGGCTCACTTGTTTGCAAGAATTTATTGATTTTTCATCCCCACACAAGCGCTCTATAATTATCTACCATAGGCTCTGATGGTAGCAGCTACTTATATTCCATCAGTCCGGCAGCAAGAACCGATTTCATACATGTTTTGACAGTTAAAAGGAGTTGAATTATAATAATGTATAAACAATTGTTAAATGGCGACCCTTATACACCATATTACAAACAACAATATAATTTTTAATTCTAAAAGCTGTTAGTACTCTTTAATTTTTAAATCCATATTTTTACTTTCTTATACATTATGTATAAGTAAGTATAGGAATCATGAAAATTTTCGAACTCGAGATTTCAACGGATATACACGTTTTGAGGTCCCCTCAATCGTTTCTGACTATTGTCGGAATGTGTCTGTGTGTGTGTGTGTATGTGTCTGAGCGCGCTCTAGCTTCCAAACGATTAAAGCTAGAGCTCTGAAACTTTAAACTTAACATTTGTATGTAGCAAGGACGAAAATGTCCTATTTTGAACGCAATCTCTCAACCGCAAGTGATGGTTTACTCTTATCACCTCTTTCCATATCTATCTATCTATTGATATTTTAAACAACTTTCATTTGAAAAGTTTTTTCGAAAAATGTAGTATAACTAAGTATAAGTAAGTTTCGTGCGGACGACCGCGGATTTTTTATTAACATTTTCGTAGCTCATCGTGTAATGTGACGCAATAACTGACGACGATTTAAGAATAATTTAAAATTAATTAAAAAATACTTTCAGTTCGATGTACTACATTGAAAAACAAAATTCTTTGTTGTCTTAATTATTTTTAGTTATTTTACTAACATACAATTTTTATGAAACTATAAGGGCAAACGTTGAAAATAGAATAACAGTAAATAAACTAGATTTTGCCGAAAATTTGCATACTCTAAACTCTGCCATTTATGCTTTTAATCGAAAATCACAGAAATTTCTAATCTAAAACCTAAAGCGATTTTGAATAACTTAGTCTCAACATCCTCGTTGTGTAATTAGCTACTAATTTTGTAAACCTTATTATAAATCTTAAACATTGGCCCTTCGATTTTAGATCAATCGCAGTTTTTTACGAGCGTTTTAATAATAATAATAATAATAATATCCTTTATCCAACAGAATAAATCTAATTACAGGACAAAATACAAAAAAAGGAAACAAAAAAACAGTGCGTAACTTGAAATACAATTTAAATACAAAAGTAATCATATTGTGCACACAGCTTACAGTGTATCTAAAACTAAAAATGTTAATAAACAAGTACATTTCAACATCTATAAGGATCAAAATTTTCAGCCAGGATTTTCCTCAACTGACTAATACTACAATTATTAATGTCGCAATTCGCAGAAATGCTGTTGAAGTTTCTACACATGATATATAACGGAGATTTAAAACAGGAATTAGTCCTCGCCAAGGGTAGGTAAAATGTTGAACGTTGACAAGTTGCAACTTGCGGCACGAAAAACAGCAACTCGCCAAGCAATGCTGATGAGTCTATTTGGTTGTTCATAAGCTTATGCAAGAACACAATGCTCTGCACGATTCGCCGATAGTGGAGAGATGAAACATTGCAACGAGATAACAACCAGCTATGCTTGCAGTTTCTTTGGGGATATGCATGATCCATTCGAAAGCACAAGAATTTCCCAAATCTTCTCTGGACTAATTCGATCTCATGAGCGTGAGCATGATAATAAGGGTACCAGATTAACGATGCGTATTCAAGCCGCGACCTCACCAGTGAATAGTATAAAGACTTTAATGCATCCGTGTTTGAAAAAGATGCACAATTCCGGATGATAAAATCCAGCATTCCCCTTACAGACTTAGCGATATACCGAATGTGATCAACAAAAGTCAACTTTGCATCAAACAGTACACCAAGATCCTTTACTGAATCGTTGCGTACTAAATCCTGGGAGTTCAGTGTATATAAAAATAGAGTTGAATTAGCTCTACGAGTGAATGACACTATGTTGCACTGAGCAATATTAACATGCAGGGTATTAAATAAACACCATGAATGAATGTCGTCCAAGTCAGCTTGTAAGAAGTTGTAATCAGCCGATGAAGATACTCTGCGGAATATTTTAAGATCGTCGGCAAAGAGAAGCTTTTGGGAATCACTAACATTAGTGAGATCGTTAATGAAGATATTGAAGATTAACGGCCCTAAGTTCGAGCCTTGTGGGATTCCAGAAGATGGGATATATCGTTGCGAGGAATACCCATTATAATTAACATATTGCGGTCGATTAGATAAATAGGACGCAAACAACTCAATCGACGAGTCACTAAACCCAACTGCTTTAAGCTTATGGAGAAATATAGAGTGATCTACGCGATCAAAGGCCTTAGCAAAATCTCTGTAAATAACATCAACTTGGTCTCCTGAATCCAATGCATTAGAAATAAATTGAGTAAAGATAGCCAGGTTGGACACAGTGGATCTATTCACCATAAATCCATGTTGACAGAGTGATAAATAATTCTTTTATGATGGGAAATATATGGGAGCACATATATATATATATATATATATGGGCACAGTTAAAATCGCCCAATATCAAAATATTTGCTAGACCAACTACTAGCTGTTCGAATAGATCAAAAAAAGATTCAAACTCGGGTACAGATATATCTGGCGGAAACTATAAGACAAAGACATGCAACGATATGGTATTTAAAGAACATTTACAGCCTATAATATCAACGAGGGGTACGTTAGTAACAATATTAAATAGATCAAGCCTTATTGCAGTAATATTGTTCTTGAAAGCCAGCAAAACTCCCCCACCGCGGCAGCGTTGAGCTTGGTCGAACTTGCGATCACCTCGGATAACTGAGTAGACGCTTGGGAAGCATTCCGAGCTCCTGACTTCATCGGAGAGCCAAGTTTCAGTTAAACCGACGATGCCATAAGAAGAATGACTAATTGTTGAAAAAAAAATCGTTGACTTTCGTCCTCAAACCATGTACATTTTGATAATAACAACTTACAGTATTTCTGTTGGACAATGTTAAAAGTACAATCTTTTGTATACCCTTAACAAATTTTAGACGCACTTGCTCACCCTTTGACAATCGTTCTTGTAATTAATTTTTCAATATTTTAAATTGTTGAATTTGCCGTGGTGTAGGATCGATAGAGATGCGAATACCCTTGAATTTATCAATCTTCATGAAATCTTTCGACTTACCTATTGCGTCGAGAACTAGATTCTCGTTACTCAGAGTTAATTTAATTGGCCTCGATGACGAACGTGAGTTAGTATATAAACCTACACGTTTTACCACAGCGGTACATTCGATAGATAATTGAAGCAAGATTTCTTTAGATAAATTCTCGTCTTTAATGACGATCATCTGATGAATTCCCATTATTTTCGGGAGCTCCAAAGATTAGTAGGTTACACTTGCGTCGATCGCGATCCCGAATTTCATTAACTATTCATTCGAAGATGTTGTTGTCTATAGTATGCTTCGATAAAGAGGAGGATATCTGCTTTTTTAGGTCAAGTACCTCGTTTTTCAACGATACAAATTATGATTTAAGACCGACAACATCAGTTTCGATCTCAGCGCATCCATTGCATGTCCAGGCAAAGTTGCGTTTAGATCTAATAATTCGTATTTCCTGCTTACTAAGTTCGACACTGGTTTGACTAAAGTTATTCCCGCAAATAATGCAGGATACACTTTTATATTTCTCAACGGAGGCGTTTCAGCACGAGCAGTTTAAATTCGGCGTCATTGTTAGGAAAAGGATACGGTAACGACAGGGGCACAAAGTTTCACAACAAGGGGCTATCGTGTTGACGTAATATAGACAAACAACGAGGGCCACGGATAAGGTATTCGTATTGAGAAAAAACAAAGGTAACACAAAAAGACGGGTTTTGACACAAAACAGGCAAAAAAAAACAACGCATATAACGTACAGATCGCCAATTTATATCATTCAGATTGAAAATTGTAAATTGCGGGGCAATCCAAAGAGATGCAAATCCGCAATATACATTAAAGTATTCGGAGAATATACTCTATATGCCGGTATGTAACTTACACACCAAATTGTCAAAATATCACACAGAACACCACACGTGTATGTGCGCACGATACGCACGATGCAATACACAAGTATCAATAAAGTTAATTAGAATGACAGGAAAAATGGTAGAATGACTTCGATACAAGCAACGGCCATCTTACCATTTACTTGATGCCATCGTAGAATACATGTAGGAAAAACTAAATGTGAAGTATTCAAGGTGGTGTTAGCGATAAATAAATAGTAATCTAGAGAGAAAATGATTATATGAATCCAAGTTCTAATTATTTTACAATGAAAAGGAAATAACAGGTTTTGTACATGCAGACGGATTATTCGAAAACCGTAAAAGATAAACAAATGCAAGATTATCTAAATTAACCTCTTAAAACAGAGTGAAGTACAACACGAGTATAAACGAAGTATAAGGGCCGAGGAATGTTTGTAATTAAGTGTAAAAGCAAATAACGTTAAAATAAAAGTTATAAGATGTGGTGAAGCTGATGCAATGTTTTGGAAGTAAATTTTTTGATACAATAAAAAATGTTCATATGGCAATGACAAATGACTCTAAAGGTAAATTGGGATAAATTTCGGCGATTTATAATGTATTTAAGGCCTCCTATGTCCTACGTAGTGTTTTAATCACATTGAGCTTCCAAATTAAAAGTAACTTCATATAATTTCATGTTAAAGATTTTCGTATCAAAATGCTTGTAAAAAATGGCGTTTGATATCAGATGGAAAGACAATATTTAAGACTTAATTTATAAAATTAATAATTAATCAATTTATCAAACAGGATTAAAGTTCGAGAGTAGGGAAGTAGCCGATTTTATTTTTAAACATAATTTTCTGAGTTACGGATATCAAGATGTCCGTAAAAACTTAGTTAATTGTTATTCTAATTTCAACGTTTACACTCTCTTCCGCTCTTCCGGTTTCGAAGCTATCATCCAGCTTTCGGTTTCGAAATGCTATGGGTTGTTCAGGGCCAACCGAAGCCAATGTTTTCTATTGCTAAATGAGCTTTCAAATATTAATAATTTTTTATCAGTTATTCTGTGTGCATATTACCTCCATCCATAGGCACATCAGACACACATTCACAGAAGTTGCTTTATGTCATGCAAACATGAGTGAAAATCGGTGATGAGCCCATATAGGGCGAAACAGCCATCACCTTGATACATTCGTTTAAATTTATTTTCAGTTACTTAACAGTTATAGTTATTTTCGACTATAAATTAATATCAGATTCACCAAGATACTATGCCAAAAAATTGTCCAGTAAAAAAAATCGTGTTTTATGCTGTTTTATTGTTGTGTTACATCTTGTAATTCATAACTTTTTCGGATTATTACGGATGCTATAAAACTAAAATCAAATATAAAAATTTGCAGTGGTCCGAACTGAAATATCTTATGTTTAAATAAATTTTTTGCAAACTGGCGCAATCGCGATGACAAGTACATTTTTCGAAAACAGTTTTCAAATAAAATTTTAACATCTTTAACTTTTATAAGAACTATTTTCATTTTTCAATTTTGAATTAATATAAATATACAGGTGTTAAAAAATAAGTGTCAGAACCTTTGAGGGCTGATAGTATAGGTCAAAATATGCATAATAAACATGGGCCCCCAAATGGACGGTTTCGGAGATACGATTTTTTTATTTCCACAATACGCATCTTTCAGACGAGATTCCTTTGAACCAAAGGCAACAAATGTGGTGCTCCGACGCATTTTTGGATAGCCCTTAGCGAGCTAACTTTTGGACGAAGATGCGCAGGAACGGGCGGACATGTATCATGACCTGCAAGATCGCCCGATTTGAACCCCATTGATTACTTTCTTTAGGGATATTTGAAAATGTTAGTAAATGTTACGCCTGTAAATGATCCCCCAGAGCAATGAGTATATCAAGGATGCCACCGAATCAGAGCCACTGTAGGTCTTTTCGAAAACGCTTTTTTAACACCCTGTATAATATAATTATCACTTTATTTAAATTATTTGGCAACAGGTTTGAGAAAATGTATCAGTTTATTACCACACAGACAGAAAAGTCAGAATAGGCTTAGGGAAGGTGAAAATTCGAACATTTTCATTACTATACGTCCTTATACATAAAGTACAAGAAAGTAAATATAAAGATATATACATATATCAAAAATAAAATTCAAGTTATCCATAATGACATTAAATATTATAAGAACATTTTCAGCAAATTCGTGGAAATAGTGCAAAAATGGTTGTGAACTATTTAATAATTGATTAAATTAATTGATTATATAAAAACGTTTTTTTGGCGAGACAAAACAAATAAAAGTATTAAACATTTCGAAATTATACCTAAAACCGATTAAATAATTGTATTTATACGTAATCGTTTTATAGTACGTATTCATGCATAATCGGTTTATTATCCTATAAACATTAAAATATTGCATTCTTTTTAGTTGCAAAAATATTTACTAGAAAGCAAACAATTCAACGTACCTTAAGAAAAACAAACATAATTCATGCCAATAAGAATTTTAGATGGGAGACATTTATGACTCATGTAAAACTTCTTGACTAATGATCGCAAATATTATTAACACAATATTTGCGAAAACTCTTCCGGAACAGATGCTTAACGCCGATCCCGATAATTGTCTTGTTTGGCCGTGCCTAACAATGTACACATAAACGACAAGTACGTGACTATACTTCTTTGAAAGTGCTTATAGATTCTTGATATAAGCCATTTAATTGAACATCTTACGTGATAACAATAACAATAATAACAATAACATATTGGCGACGTGCACCAGACAATTCAAAAATATTTACTCGTTATGGAAATTTTTAACAAATATAGTTTGTTATAAAATTGTTCCAATGCTTGTTTGATTGTCACGTAAATTAGTCTGTTTAATTGTAATTTGCAAAAAAAAAATACGAAATATACTGGAACTCATATATTTTAACATAGTTCTTGCCCTGGAGATAAAATTGATAGCAGACGGGACTTCAGACGCAAGACGCGAAGTTTTCGAGCGGAAAAACTCCCCTTCGTCAATACGTGTCGCAGACGAGAAAACACAGTCGCAATTTAAAAGGAAACCGTAGAAATCAAAGCCAGGTCGGAATAACGTCGGGGGAAAATCCTGCAAATGAGTCCCGCAGGATAAATTCGATATTGCGGGCGACGCGGGGTGGCGGCAACGGTCACATGGCCGGCTCCCTGCAACCGCGACGTCATTCGAACGACGTGACGTCATGCAGGGGAGGAAGTTTCACGTATCAAGCGGCGCAGTCAAAGAACTGCATAGTTGATGTGGAGATTGCAATTTAATGTATGAACATGTACGAGTTGATGAAAAACGATGAAATAACTTAATTAATTACATAATTTTCAAGGATCCACGGAACGTTATTTCGTCGAAATGGTGTAAAAGTATAAAATGGTAAATAATCTTATTGTGTGCAGGCCTGCTACGAAGAATTTCGAGGTTTTGCACAATTTATTAAAATCGTAATGTATGCACATGTGTTTATACTGAATACAATATATATCAAAGACGGACTTGTTTAGATTAAGATACTAAGACAAATTTCTTTATTGTATTGTTAATGAACCGTAGAAATCATATTTAGAATACTCTATTTATTAAAATGAAGACTAGTAAAATAAAATTATCAGTACAAGTGATAACTAACTCGACGTAGTCAAATTAGAAATAATTGACAATAATTATTATTAAATGTTGACATGCACGATAATAAAACATAATGCAAAGGCATTTTGAATAAAAAAATAATAATTTGTACAACTAATTTTAAAAGTCATACTTTTTTTAATGTGGAGTATGATTAAGAAGGGCAAAGCCCAAGTTAATCAAGAAAAAATATGCAATGGTCCGCACTGAACTTTCTTATACTTACTAATATTCCATTTTTCTAAAGAACTTTTCAAATAAAAGTTGTTTAAAATATCAATATTTGTAACTTTTTTTAAATGTATAATTTTTTCAATAACACGTACCGTTTACGAGATGTTGCTTTCAAAATAGGACATTTTCCTCCTTACTATATATAAATCTTAAGTTTAAAGTTTCATAAGTCTAGCTTAAATCTTTTGTGCGGTAGGGCGCACACAGACGCACACATACGTCATTCCGAAAATAGTCAGAATCGATTCAGGGGACCTCAAAACGCGTATATCCGTTAAAATTCCGAGTTCGAGAATTTTCATGATTATTATACTTTCTTATACATAAAGTATAAGAAAGTAAAAAGGGACTTTCTAAACATCTTGTAAGTTTTCTTTGAAACATAGTTACATTAGGTTCATTTCTTATATTATAATCTAATTTATTGAAGATTTTTGCACAGGCATAATATAGTGAAACTTCGTACAGATTCGTCCTGTGCGGTTGGGTACTGATCATTTCGTTTTGTCTCGTAGGGTAATTATGAAAGGATGAATTGTGTATAAATTTGTCTTCGTTGCATTTTGCATATACACAACTTTTGTAGATGTACATACATGTCAGCAAGGGTCATAATTCTGTGCTCCACAAAATTAGGTCTACATGATTCTCGAGAACTTAATGAGTATATTACTATCGGTGCCAAAGTAATAGTCCCCTGTGTTTGAAGACCTATATCAAAGAAACCGCTTGGCGGAAAAAAATTAAATATACATTGTTACAACCGGCAATCATTTCTACGTAATATACTGTAAGTTCATATATAAAATTTTTCTGCCCTTGCGTTTAGAAGTAATCATTAGGGAAGTGCAAAAAAGCATCCGATTTTTGCGATATCTAACGGATAGCCGACTTTACAATTTTTTTCTACTTAACTGTCCAACAAAAAAAATTGAAACTTCGACTGGACGTAATCTGATATGCTGTGCACAGTGTGGAAATGTTATTTTCCGACGACCATTATGAAATGTATTGAATTGTACACCGTTTTTTGTTACTGAAAGTGGGATATTGCGAATGGAGGGAGTACCCGTGTGAAATATAAAATCGATCAATCTGATTGGCTGTCAGCCGTGTTGAAATAGTATATTACGTAACAAGAGTTGTAAATAGCATTTTACGTACGAGTGGAAATAGTTACATACGAGCGACGAAGGAGCGAGTATGTAATTCCACGAGTACGTAAAATGCGTTACAACTCGAGTCACGTACTATACTTTACCTACGACCACCTTCTACCACTAAAACAACCTCTATACAAAACCTCTTTTTTATTGTTTAATTACATACTATTTTATTTTATAACAAATTTTCTTATATTTATGATATAAGTAATTATTGCTTTTTAATAATAATTGTTAATGGTAACATTGCAGTTATTAAATATTGGACAACTATCTTTTTCTAACATTATTCTTATTTCTCCAGTCCATGCATTTTCTATATAAGATCTCGTATCTTTCACGTGTCTTCGCCGGTAACAAATTGTTCATTTCTAACCTGGCATTTTCAATAATCTTCGGAGGAGTGTATCTGCCACTGTGGTTGTCACACATTTTAATAACAATAAACTATGATTGATTCATAATAAATCTGTTGTGGGCAATGGAATAATATTGACAGCTTACTGACAATTGGATAAATTCCATCAATGCATTTCGGTAACTAAGCAACTTCAAACTGTGCGATTACTTTACGACCGTGCGTTTAGTTTACGGCCGTGCGTAATGACTTATTTACATGGTCTGTGTGTAGTGCAAAAAAGGGCACTTTCAACAGTGGTCGTAGGTAAATACAATTTTCAACACGGGTAGTGCAATCGTGGTTACAAATGAAATTTGACATTTATTAACATGTGTCATTTGTGAATTCTGAAACTGAAACTTTAAGTGAATTCTGAAACTTAAGCCACTTCGGCTCGTGGCTCAATCCTGCAAACTCGTGTGAAATCTTGACTTTTCAACACTTGTTGTACAATAGACTATTTTTCAATATTATACGTATTTTAGCTGCAAATCGAACTTTTCGTGATCTCTGTTATCCCCGTTACAAGATATCTCACGAAACATGATAACGAATACCCATGTGGTAAATAATGATAACAAATTCATATAAAAGCACGAAATGTTATTTATTTGCCAGTTACTGAATATCTTTATTTATAATCAATCTACTATTATTTATGCAAAAAATGCCGAAGCATTGCACTAGAGAAGTCAAGCAAGTTATAATAAATGTAAGACAGTTTTTTCAAGACGAAAAAGATAAGAATGTACCAACTATTGATGTGAAGAATGTCGTGGAAAGAACGGCTAAAGCTGTTGGGGTCTCCACAAGAACAGTTAAAAGAGTAAGTAATGAATTCAAAAGTGAAGAAAGAGTAAATCATCTTATACCAAAAACTGGTAGAAAAAAAATCGAATGTGACGAATTTTTGCAAGGGGTAATAAGGAGAAAGGTATGCAACTTTTATATGGCACGGAAATTTCCGACAGTAAAAGAATTGTACTCTGAACTTACAACTGAAGTTCCAAATTTACCCGAATTTTCGCAGAGAACATTGTACCGATGGTTAAAAAACATGAAATTTTCATTTAGAAACTTAGATAATAAACCAGTGTTAATGGAACACCCTCACATAACTGCACAGAGAGCTAATTTCTTGACATCTCTTCAAAGGTACCAAAGACACCAGGGATGGGAAATCTTCTACACGGACGAAACCTGGTGTGGTGCAAATCATGCTCGACAGTTCGGATGGGTTAAAAAGTAAACCCGAATAATAAGGATACTTTTGACCATTATCGAGGTGGAGTTCAACAAGTAAACGGTTATAGAGGCGGTATGAAGCGACCATCTGGAGCATGTCAAAGGGTAATTATTTTGCATATTGGTAGCGAGAATGGATTTTTGGAAGGAAGCCGTAAATGCTTTATAGGCGAAAAAAAGAAAGCAAAAGCTGATTATCATCACGAAATGAATAAGCAACATTATGAGGAATGGTACCGGCACGTGCTATCGTTAATACCAGCAAAATCAATAATTATGATAGATCAAGCTCCTTATCATACAATGCTAGATCCTGATTTTAGGAACCCTATATTATCCTGGAGGAAAGATGACATGATTGCTTGGTTACAGAAAAACAAGGTGGCACTTCCGGAGGGCATTGCTAATTTTTCAAAATTGACTAAACCACAGCTGTTGCTATTGTCTAAGCCGCATCGTTATCAAAATGTACTACTATTAGAAACTATTGCAAAGCAAGTAAGAGGAGACGATGTGAAATTACTGTGGTTACCTGTAGCTCATTGCGAATTTAATGCTATTGAATTAATTTGGGCATACGTGAAAAATAAAGTTGCAACAAGAAATAATACTTTTAAACTAAAGGATGTATTGAACTTATGTCAGGAAGCTGAACGACGAGATATGGAAGAATTGTGTTGAGCATTGTAAGAAAATTGAGATATCGTACATAGAAAAAGAACACCTTATAGACGAAATTATGGAACCATTTATAATTAACGTAGTAGAAAGTAACGATGATGAATTGTCGGACGAGTCAAGTGATGATGATGATGATGATGATGATGATGATGATGATGATGATGATGATGATGATGATGATGAACAATGCTATGATGAAATTGATACCGAGGATGCTCCCTTTCCTCATTGCATCATAGAGCAGTTACACAAGGTAGTCGTACTGCTAACAATTCCGATACGGCCGAGTCGTCTGCCATAAGCAACTCTGCTCAATTCGTGGGTAACCTAATCGACGCCATTCAAAGGTTTACGCAAAATACTAATCTAACTATAGGACCAGAACCAATCCAAACAACCACTTCGTTCAGAGACTTTATACCGAAATAATACGACTATTAACAACAATATGAATATACCGATTTGTCAAGAATTCCTTCGTTCTTATACTGGACCGCAGTCATGACATTTTAATTGCACATTCACTTAGACGGTAATGAATATACATTCAGTTAAATAATGATAATAAATGCAGTGCAAGAAACATAAACAAGTCAGAATGTTTAGCGAAAAGCATTCGCTTGATTGTATTTGAGTATAGACAAAAAGAGAATTTTATCTACGACATATCACACGACGTGTGAAAAAACTGTAGAACTTGTATGGATTATTTCTAACGTAAATATTTGTATAATTATTTTATTGTTTTTATTATACGATCTTAATCTATGGACATATTATTATTATTATTCTTATATTTATTTTCATTCATCAAGTACACGACACATTTATATGTTGTAGTATTTTTTGTTATGTATGTAAGCGTCCATTATAACTATTTTCTACAGCAAATATTACATTACCGTTATGACTAATTATTATGTAGGCTGTTAAGAAATAAAATAAATGACGTCTGAAAATAATCCAAAAAAGTTTGGAGTACCGCCCTGGCAGATTACACAGCGCTAGACCGACACCACTCCCTTCGGGGGGGGGGGGGGGAACTATGCACGAATTTTATTGGAATACGTATCTCGCTCCCAATAATCAAATAACGGGTACAATTAAATTTCATTACGTGTTCTGAGAAAGCTACAAGTTGATGTTTCCTTAGAAATAAATTCCGCTTTCATGCGATATCTTGTAACGGAGATAACAGAGATCACGAAAAGTTCGATTTGCAGCTAAAATACGTATAATATAGAAAAAATAAAATTTCCACACTATGTACAACATATCAGATTACGTCCAGTCGAAGTTTCAATTTTTTTTGTTGAACAGTTAAGACCCGACCCGACCCGACCCGACCCCACCCGACCCGACCCGACCCGACCCGACTCGACCCGACCCGACCCGACCCGACCCCGGCCCGGCCCGGCCCGGCCCGGCCCGGCCCCGCCCAGCCCAGCCCAGCCCAGCCCAGCCCAGCCCAGCCCAACCCAACCCAACCCATTGCAAAATTTGCTTTCAAGCGTTCGCATGCTTGAATGACATCATATTCCGAAATAGCTTTCATATATAATATTGTATTGCAATTAAAGTTGTAGTAAGTGGAAGGAACAGCAATATTTGGACGATCTAATATCGAAAATAATTACATTACCGTTAATAATATCGAGAGTCTCTAGGTACTCAAAAAGCAAACATAATTAAATAACCTGGTCTGCGGCGATATGTATGTTACAATACCAATTAAATTGACATTGTTTAAGTTTAATTTAACACACAGAACATCAATGTTAAACAAGCAATGAATTGGAAGTGCTTGAGCAACAAAACGATGACTTACTGCTAAGTGTATTTGTAGAGAATAACTCTGAACTGAAACGCCGGAGCTCAATCATGTTATCATCGCCAAAGCACAATGAATTCTGCTAAAATATACGTATTTTAGTATTAACCCCTCGAATATTCTTAACGCCTCTATTCTTCGACATTGTTACCGCTTACTTGCTGTGCTTTATGTCGTTTTTTTTTTTTTAACAATTTTAAAGAAACAATCAAAATTTCTTATAAATAAATTCGTGTCACCGTTTGCCAATCGTTCAGTCAATTCATCCTTTAATTTAGCGTTCTGCTCAAGTTGCATTGGCGTGAAATCTTGAGAAAGGAACACTCTAGAAAATTCCGCGGTATTCTTTAATTGATAAGAATTGCGAATAACAGATGTGGAAAAATATTATTATTGGTCATGGATATTATTCGTTTTCGGTTCTTTCCCTAATCTATACATGGTAAAATTTCCTTGAGTAGCGCTTTCCGATGTGAGAGACAATTTTGTCTGAGTAGATGTAGCATATTTTTTGTCATCATTCACACACTGACCTAACGAAATCAAAATTTCAGACAGATTGTAAATATTAACGTTATTTTCACGTTGTTTCCTTTGCCTCGTGAATAGTATCGTCGATAGTGTGCCCACAAGAAACCGAATCGTTGTTCCGCAAAGATGTAAGTTCCATATTAATTTCATTCAATTCAGTCTTCAACTGCAGAGTGACATCTTTTAATAAATTTATATCATCAGCAATCTCAACACATACAGAGCAGGTCCATTTAATGTTCTTCTTAGAACGGAGAAATCTAGTTTTGGACGCCCCAAAATCGACGCACGAAGCACTAAACACATTTTTACAGCAGCAACAAGTTTTTTACAAGAAAAACATTTAACCATTTTAGTAATACGAATCACTTAAAATTTGAAATAGTCGATTGGAAAAACGAAGGTTTTTAGAATCCTTGTTTAATACTGTACAATAGACTGGACGATTTAACGATATATTAAAGTCAAATATCTCTGGTGTAAACTCCCAAGGAGAGATAAATCACATACCAAAATTTTCATATTTTTAAATCAAATCGATCAGCAGCAAATTAAATTACACAAATCACTTATTTCCACCAAAAAAGTACTGGTAACCAGAGAAAAATATTTTATTATACTTCACATGACAATGCACGTACACACATGCACGTACACAAATCTGTCGTGGTCCACATTGAACTTTTTTATACTTTGTTATACTTCATTTTTCGAAAGAACTTTTCATATAAATCTTAACTTTTATAAGAACCATTTCTTCGATAACTCGTACAATTTCCGAGATATGGACAAATCTTAAGTGTAAATTTTGATAATATTAGCTAGCAGACATTAAATACAATTGAAATCAAACGGGCGAAAATGAAGCAATAAGTAGTGCAGAAAAGGTTGGGGAAATGTTTTGACTTCCTCAACCCAACCCAACCTAAACTAATTTTATTATTACCTATTGGTTAGGTAAGTCTTTGACTTCCTCAATCCAATCCAACCCAACCTAATTTTTATAATAAAATAGCGTTCAAGTTCAAAATATCTGTCTAACCCGATTGTAGGTTTTCGAATTACATTGAGTGTACACAATTCCAGCTACTTTGATGTGTTTAGCTATGGTTTTAGTAGAATTAAGTCATAAAATTTAGCGTAAAATGCAGCAGTTAGCTTTATGACTATTTAGGCAAAGCGACAAATGTGTGCTGTATATTGCTTGTAGTAATCATTACATTATAAAACCAAGAAGGATTTAATGCATTCCTGAAATCTTGTCATTGAATTATTTATGGTTTTTGTTCAATTTAGTAATAATTTGAGATGCTTGTCCTATTATGGCTATCCAGAAATCAAGTGATCGTTTCTGACTAACAAAGAAAACAATCGAGAACCGCCGAACGTATATGGCGCATCCCGTGAAAGTTAAAATTCAAACAGTGGTGCCTATTTAGTGACACGTCAAACTGAAGTTAGCTTAGAAATTTTTTAAACGACAAACTAAGATTACAAGACCATCGTCGGACTATCGAAATCGCAGGTGTTGCTTTGTTTCGTATTGGTCGAATCTCTAAATTAAAATGCTCGTAAAATCGGGAACAGGATTATCATCCCAACATTGCTACTTAACCGTAATTTAATCACAAACTTCACCATGAAACAGAAACGTACCGACGAAAAATACAACACAATTCAACAACACAAGACGACACGAAGTTTAACATTTTGAAATAAATGTGAAATTAGTGAAAACCAGGGAAATGAAAATGAACGCATAAAAAATAAGAAAAATAGCAACAAATCGGTTGAAAAAACATAAGACATGAGCGAACGAATCCAACCAAAAAGATAAAATAAATAAAAACCAACAAAATAATCAGGGTGAATGAAAATTGTGTTTATACATAATGATATTCATTGTTGTTTGCTTAAACAAAAGTTAGCAAAAGTTGTTGTAGTAGACTTAATTCTTTAAGCGAAGTGGTTATTTGGTAATTGTTTTTTTAAGTAAAAAAATTAAAAAAAAACCTTTATTGACATCCTAATTTTTACAGCCTTTCTACATATAACCGTGATATATCCCATTTCAATAATATATACAAATCAATAAATTTCTCTTGCTCTACTCCCTCCATGTTCTTCCACGCTCCTTCGCTTAATTCGCAGAAGTTCCACTCTTTCTCCATTCTCGTCTAGACACTTTTTCCATTCCCCTCCTTTCCTTTTCTCTTCCTCAATCCATTCTATCCCCACACACCTTCTATATGTCTCATCCATCCAGTATTTGTTTCCTTTTTCTTCACTCCCGCACCCAAACCGTGCAATAATTCTCTCTCCTGTGTCTGTTTTCTCCCCTCTCAAATATTTCGGCCTGCCTCCATATACACATATCTGCTTGTATCTTTCATTGTATTGTGCTCTACTCATTTTTCCTTCTCTTTCCTGCCCGTCCACCTGCTTCCATCTTTCCATCATTTCTCTCTCTACTCCTTCTCCCTTCTCTATCATCCTTTGTACTTCTCCCGCCGATAACCCTGCCTTCTCATATAACCTCAATCTGTTTTCTTCCCATTTTGATAATCCTGTTCTCTTTTCTCCTCTTTCCTGTAACTCCTTTAACATCATTCTCTGCTCTCCCCATAGCCACATCCTTTCTTCATATCTCACTACCCTCCTTCCTGCCTCCACCGCCATCTTTTCCAATCCCGTTTCCTGCAGAACTATGTATTCTGGCGTAGATCTTTCAAGCTTTAGTGCCCTCTTCAACGCCCCCTGCATCATTCTCTCCATCTTTCTCTCCTCTTTCACCCCCCATAGTTCCGCCCCATACATCAATATATTCCTCACACACACATCCCACACTGTCATCATTTCTCTAAACTTCCATTCTCCCTTACTTCACAACATCTTTACTAACCCTTCTTCCGCCTTCCTCGCCTTGTCGCATACTTATTTAATGTGCTCCCCGTAGATATTCCCATTCTCCATCACTCATCCCAGATACATCCACGGCTTTTCTATAATCACTTGTAATTTTCTTTTCTCCAGATACCTTCCCATCCGCCCTGCCGCTCCCTTTAGCCCCTCCTCTCTCTCTGCCAATATTAGAATATCATCCGCGTATGCGAGCGACCAGATTCTTATATTTCCCACTCTCACTCCCCCTCCTGTCCTTTCTTTAACACCTCTTCCATGTCCGATACATATAAATTGGATAACGGTGTTGTCCCTGATGCCGTCCTTACTTGGCTCCACGTCTCTTTATATATTTCGTCTATTTTCTTTCAAATTCTCCCCGATATTCCCAACGTGCCTATCATCTTCATCAATCTTCTCCTATTTATACCGTCGAACGCTGTTTTTAAATCCACGTACATGGCGTATAATTTTCCTCTTTTTCTTGTTTTCTCCCTTTCCGCTAAATAATTTGGTATGTATAAGTTTTCTCTCGTACCCCTTCCAGTTCTAAAAAAATAATAGAGGACCCTTCAACCCAACACACATCCCCTGCCCGAATTTGTGCGACCGATCAAATCTAATTACAACGATTACAAAACGAATTACCTGGTAACGATACTTAAATTACGTCACCTTAAACAACAAACTACAAGTGTAAGTTGTGTAAGTTTTCGTCGTAAAAAGTACTACTCTAAATACGATTATTTTGAGCAAAAGCACTATGCTTCTACAACTAGTTTTGAAAGATATATATTTTTTTCACGAATTTTCAGTTTGATTAACGAGGGCCAAGCCCAAGTTAATTAAGCAAATGTGTGAAAAAAGGGACTTTCAAAACGTGTTGTACGCGTAGTTCTTTTGCGTAGTGGTGTCTTTGTAAGCCTAAAGTAAAAAATCTACGGTGGTCCGCACCGAACTTTCTTATACTTGCTTATGCTGTATTTTTTAGAAAACGTTTTCAAATTGTTATTAAAAATTGCAATATCTTTAACTTTTATAGGAACAATTTTTTCGATAACTCATACCGTTTTCAAAATATGGAAAATGTGATAAGAGTAAACCATTATTTCCGGTTTAGATATTGCTTTCAAAATATGACGTTTGCTTCCTTTCTATATTCGCATTAAAGTCTCATAAATTAAGCGTCAATAGTTTGAGCGCTAGACCGCGCAGAGACACATACTTTTAGCCGTCCGATCGCAATAGTATAAAATCCGAGGTGGTCCACACGAAACTTTCTTATATTCAGTTATACTACGTTTTTCAAATGAAAGTTGTTTAATATATCAATATCTATAATTTATGTAAGAATATTTTTTTCCGTAACGTGTACCGTTTTCGAGATATGGAAAAAGGTGATAAGAGTAAACCATCACTTCCGGTTGAGAGATTGCGTTTTCCTCCTTGCTACATACAAATGTTAAGTTTAAAGTTTCAAAGCTCTAGCTTTAATCGTTTGGACGCTAGAGCGCGCACAGACACACACACAGTCAGACACACAAACGTCACTCCGAAAATAGTCAGAAACGATTCAGGGGAACTCAAAACGTGTATATACGTTGAAATCTCGAGTTCGAAAATTTTCATGATTCCTATACTTACTTATACATAATGTATAAGAAAGTAAAAAGAATCGCAGTCATTGACACTTCACGATTATGCTGTTACGCAAGAATTGCTATCATTTGTAGAAAAAAACTAGCAAGCAATTGCCAGTTTTTTGAAACTTATATACTTACACAATATTCAGACTGCAAAATTGGACTTGGCTTCATTTTTTTTTCGAAAAAGATATTGAAGTATGAACAGAATTGTCCGATTTGACGGCCGCCCATTAATTATGTCAGCCAGTGAGTGCTTCAATATGTGTGTCGAACATTTACAATTATTGACCCTATTTATGCAAATAGCTAGTTCTGAACATACCATTGCCTTAAACAGTGCAATCTCAAATCATAAAATGATATTATTTAGTACTGACTTAATACTAGTTTCAATGTTTCCAAAGGAACCTAGTTATGGGAAAGTTTCGGTCAAAGAAATGTAGAACTTTTTGGGAAATCACTTGATACAGTGTAAATGTCATTGTTATAATTTGAATATTACTTTGATCTTTACTTGCCGGTAAAACGAATAAATCATGTAAGGCTGAATAAAAATTGGAGCGTGTATCTTGTGACAAAATGTTGAATTCTAGACTGAATATAATTTCTTAAGATTCTATCCAGTCTAGAATTCAATACGATACGATATCAATTACTTATAACCGATAACACTATCTTACCCTCATTTCATATAGAAAGAAGCCTGGTCCATATGGTATAAATGAGATCACAAATAAAAACACTTATATTCTATTCTACAGTGTTGGTCAAAGACAACGACTGATTCAAAAATAATTGCGGATCACTTCAACGGTTTCTTTATAAAAATGCCATTAGTTTGCTGTTAATGAAACGTTTTCGATCAGATCGATTAGTTAAAAAATAAATTTTCGGCAGGTGATGAGTGAATCGACATGTTTTTCGCGAAATCATTGATCGAGCCTGGTTTTAAGGTTTTCGAGTATGCGATGCTTGACATACTGAATTTCTACTTTGCACATTTTAACGCCATCTCTATATGCTTTCAGGGTTTATTACGTCTACACTGACTTAAGGGGGGAAAGTTATGTCATTTGAAATTTTTTATGATTTTTTTTAGTTAACAAATTAGTTTAACACTTGGAGAATATGCTCCTAAATGTTCAGATCGGAATTCGAAGTATAGACATCTCTATAGCGTATATAGGTATCATGCTCCGAACAAGACTGAGCGAGTTACAGCTGGTTCAAGCGTCAGGCGCTCGGAAGTCAACGAGCTGCTCATATCTCGCGTGTCTCTCGTACCGTGCAGCTATGAGCCGGAAGATTAGTGGGAGTGAGCCAAATTATCGCTCAAGTCGTCCTCGTCGTCGGCGACCACCATCAAATTTGGAACGAGAAGAAAGAGAAGAGAATGCCAAGCAATCGCGAACTGAGTGCCTCAGCTAAAAAATGAGAGTTTCTAGCACTGACGTTATCGTGAATTTAGGTTTCTGCTATCGGATAATAGAGTTTGTAAGCGTGTTTGCTGTCATATCTGATGTAGCAGTATGCAGGAAATGTAAGCACGACTTATCGTTTGGGCAGACAGGAGATAGAGGACTAGGATTTAAAATATCTGTCAAGTGTAAGTGCGGTATTTTCCTCATCGATTCCGGACCATTTATGTGCAATGGTTTCGAAATTAACAGCGAACTGTTCTCGCTATGAGGTTATTGGGAATAGCCAGAGAAGGTATTGATATTTTTTTCTACTTTGCGTTTGGCAATAACTTCATTTTAGCACCCAAAACAGTCTTAAAATGAAAGTTCGAGTGCTGTATATAATTTCGGACTCGTGCCTGAAACAGTGCCTTCTGTAACTTGTTTTTTAATATACTATTGTGGCATTCCGGACAAGGATTCAGCCAAAAAAGTTATGACAACATAGTGCAACTCATATATGCATCAAGCAAGAAATTCTTCGAAATTAGCTGCAAAAAAGCCATTCAAGAAGAAAAGAAAATTAACGAGAAGGAAGGAAGACCCATTTCGAACCTGACTGTCAGTGGGGACGGTTCTTGGAAGAAAAGAGGATTTTCGTCTCATTTTGATGTGACAACGCTGATCGCCAATAATACGGGCAAAGTTAGCGACCTGTTTGTGAAAAATACTTATTGTCAAGCTTGCACTTATTTTAAAGATCATCCGAGAGACCCTGACTATGAGACACACCAAGAAAACTGTCCGATAAACCATCGATCTCTCCTGGAAAAATGGAGGTCGATGCATGCTCGAAATGTTCCTAAGATCGGACTTACTCTATGGAGTAAAATACAAAAATTTCATTGGTGATGGAGATAGTAAAACATTCAAAGCTATTTTGGATGATCAACCTTACGATGACGAATTCGACGTGATCAAGAGCAAATGTGTCGGCCACGTTGAAAAACGCATGGGAAGCCGACTCCGCTCACAGCTCACAGATGCACTCATCAAGAAATTAACCAAGTACTATGGACTTGCCATTCGGAGGAATCCAAACTCGTAGGATGACATGAAGGACGCTATAATGGCCACCTATCATCATATGATTTCGACAAACGAACAGCCGCAGCACCAGTACTGTCCCCCGGCTGCCGACTCCTGGTGTGCATACCAGGTCGCTGAAGCCCTTGATGCAACGCAGTCCTATGAACATCCTCCTCCTCTACATCCTGACTTAGAGAAGCGGATCTTGCCGATATATGAAGCTTTGCCCCGGGATGATTTGCTCACGAGATGCTTGGGAGGCTATACACAGAACGAAAATGAATCGTTCAATGCGACTGTGTGGCGTTTAGCCCCTAAGCACCTACATTGTGGATCGAGAATCGTGGAAATCGCTGCTTTTTTTGCTGCAGGCATGTTCAACGATGGTTACAACTTTGTTCTAACCATTATGAATGACCTGCAGTTGCAAATCGGCGTGCAGTGCAAGACATTCGCAGATCACCAAACTGCATACCGAGTACGCAGACAGGACAGGATTTTAGTTGAGATTTGAGACCTGTGGACTGCACGCCGCAAATCTAAGGAGCCGACTTCCAGCAGTTGTTGACCCGCCATTCTTGATATTCTTTTCCTAACAAAAATTTGTGAATGAACCTTTTATGTGATAGTTTGAGATATGATTTGTTTCAATTCGGGAAACCTTTCCATCAGTTGATGAAAAAATCTCGAAAAAACGTACTATTACATGACTTTCTCCCCTTAATAAAATATCTTGATGGTAAAAAATGCCCGGTGGGGATTTTCATTTAAGGGCGTTAAAATTTATTTACTTTATAAAAAACTTAATCATATTGGAGTAACGAGGGATGGTCGTGGATTTCGTCCTTCTTGGCTGTTAGGGTTCAGTTTGGTGCCAGGCTGCGTAAATATAAATGAAACATTTCTCCTGTAAAAATAGTCGTGTCGTTTTGAGGCCAGTGCTTTTTAATCTTCTCGTCCAAGAACTGCATCTGCCTTCGTGTCAGATACACAGGGTTAACCTAGAATCCAAGGCATATGATCTAGTAGTATGTCTATTGTGCTGGTTCTGTGAAAGTGTTCTACACTTAACATGGGTAAGACCGATTACTTGCGCTTCTATAATCGCCAAAATCGATTCACTGGGTTAAACATCTCTACCAACGGTGTACCATTGATACACGAATACCAAACTTGGTTTTTCGGCATGTCTGGGGGAAAGTCTAGAGTGAAATATCCATTACTCCATTTTACTGTTAAAATGTAATACAATTTGCTTCCCGTTAAGAAGTCTGAAATATTCCACAAGCTGCAACTCTTGTCCGTATATTACGCTCAGTTTTATTCCCGAGTATCATACGAAATATGTTTATGGGGCTTGTCGTCGATTAACTAACTAAATTTTTGTTACAAAAAATGCGCTTAATTGCACAGGTTCTCTGCAGCTATTACATACAAAGACTTTGTCGAAACGCATCATGGATAATCAAAATTAAACCACTGAAAATAAAACCAAAACTAATGTAAAAACACACACACATACTAAGCATTATTTATTTATTAAGAGTGCAACATTTTATTACATAAAGTACTTAAAGCATTTATTTAATACTTATACATTTTTTTCAGATCTGACAGGGTGGAAAATAACCTGAGAAACTTCCAGTTAATTTTTCGTCCGATTTTAAAATTTTGTTGCAATTGGTCCATCATTTCAATGTTGCCTTTACTGGTAACTTTATAATGATTGATATCGGATTTACGTACACTCCACCAACATTGAAAGATTCGCAATAATCCATTTATAGTACTTTGTCAGACGATTATAAAAGTACAAAATCGTTCCGTTAGCGTTGCCGTGTAGCAACACAGATCAATACGTGTTATCTAATGTAAAATGCAAATTCCAATTGTATTACTTCATGTTTTGATATATCGTTTGCACTTTAAACGAAAATTTCTTTTCAACATAAACTATTTAACTGTCTCGTCAAACTAAAATACATTTTCTTTCCGGGCGAATGCGTTTGAGGATACAGAATTTACGTGCCCTTTATAGAAAATGCAAGTTCGGTTTTTCCTTTTATGAATATCTATTTTCTACGTATGTTGCAGCCAGTGGTGGCCCGTGAGGTCCCGTGAGGTTCACATAATAATAATAGTAATAATTGGCGTAGTTGCTGCGGGTAAAAAACACTAAGATACACGTGTATTGACACAAAAAAACATTTTAACAAAAATAGACTAATCAGTATCTAATAACAAAATGAATAAAAATATCAAGAAAATACAAAGACAAATAACACAAAAATATGATAATATAATACAAAATAAAAAACAAAAATCAAATGCAATGTTTAAAAATCAAATCAATTCTTCTGTCTTTGTAAGACTCAAATTTATCTATAACCAAATCATTAAAATTGGGAAAATCTTGAAGCAAGTTTTTTTCAGTAGACAACATGGCTACGGCTGTTAACCTGTCTTGGCTCATTGTCGAACGCAAAAATGTTTTAATTCGTTTTAAAGTCGAAAAAGATCTTTCAGCCTCGGCCGTTGTCATAGGAAAGGTGACGATTACTTTTAAAAGCTGAAAAGTAGCAGCGAATAAATCTTCAAGGTCCGGCCTTTTAAAAATTATTTCTAATTCTGTTCTGAGCCTTACACCGTTAAGAAAGGGATATGCCTCAACTGCAGAGTTCAAGTCTTCGACAGGAAAATGCTTTTCAAATTTTGGAAAATTTTGGGCCGAAAAAAGGTTGGAGGCACTTAGATGTTTGGTGAACGAAAACCTATTTTTTGCATGATTAATAATTAGATCGCAAATTTCCTTGGCAGCAACAATTGTTGAAATGTACGGATATTCGTTCTTGGTCTTTTAACTTGCGTTCGCCCTTCTGGAATTTCAGTTTGAACACTGTCGATACTATCCCTCTCTTTTTGAATGCAGTCCTCGAATGTCTTCAAGTATTCTTGTATTTGGACTGAATCAGTACAAGTCTTTTGTAACTGTTTATACAAGATATCACTATGTGGCATTATTCGCTTGAACACTGACCGCCAAACAAAAATACAGGATCCTGAAGCATGCGAGATATTGCGGAGGCTTGATTAATAGCCGTTGTCTACTTGGAAGTTCCCTGTATTTTCTCCATGCATTAATTGGTGACTCTCTATTTTCAAAAACGCTAGAAACAGTACGACTTCTAAAATTTCATCTGGTGGATGAAGCACGTGGAATTCTGGAACCAACTATTTCATCTAGAATTGCTACCCTTTGAGGAGAGTTGGAAAAAAAATTGTAATATCACTCAAGTTAGAAAAAACACTCGCACTTGTTGATTTTGCGTTGCAGCTTGAGAGTATCAAATTTAATTGATAACAACGAACATAAAAAGCACATTTGTAGTGTCTTTAGTGTCTTTGAATTATTGCTTGGACACCCACAGATTGTCCAGACATCACGCTAGCCCCATCGTAGCTTTGCGAAATAAGTTTTTCTGGTTTATCCAACACCTTTTCTGCTAGGCTGTCAGCGTCATGACCTGCAGGATTCACAAATGCCCAAAAACGTTCTACAGGAGACCCGTTCGGTAAAACATATCTGAAAACTACAGCCATTTGAAAAACTGCTGATACATCTGTCGTTTCGTCAGCCATGACTGACACAAAATCAGTCTTCATTATTTCTTTTCTTGTGGTGTCTTGTAACACTTCTAACATACAGTCTAACAATTCATTTTAAATTGATTTTGACATGCCTTTAAAAACTGTAGCCTTTTCAATGTGGTCCTTCAAAGCTGCATCTAGTTCAGAGGTATAGTTTATGAGACCTCGGAAAATCCCAGGATTCAACGAGTTGTCAGTTTTATCATGACCATGAAGAGCTAATTCAAAAACGACACAAAATTTAATAGCGTTGATGATTTTTGAAAGAACATATCTATTTTTGCTAATTTGCTCATTATGTTGCTCAACATTTCGTCGGTACGCAGTGTCTAGTTATTGCCTAATATCTTGTTTTCCTAATATCCTAATAAATTAAAATCCAACTGAGCATTCATGTGAGACTGTGCGTTTTCATGTTTCTTGATTTTTTGTGCAAGATGGCCTAAATCATTTACACCGGTTTTTCTCCAACTACCACGGGCGAACAATAAACACGGAAAACAATATAATCGGTTTGTATCTGCAGAACCACAACTCCATTTTGTCTTTTCAGAGATTTCAGGTTTGAATTCTCTTCTAAATTGTCGTGACTTAGAATTCGTCACTTGTGTAATATTTATTAATGGTGTGGGTGTTCCCGAATTTCTTATTTTATTTTTTTCTGATAAAGTTGAGAACATTTTTTTTTCATTATTTGTTCAATATTATTTGTCGAAGTGGTTTCCACACAAATCTGTGCGCAATTCGCATCGAGATTCAGCATAACAACGATTAATATTTATAATTTTATTTTTAAATGTTGTTGCCCAATGGTATCCACTAAAACTCATTTATACTTTTGATTTCAACCGATATTATCTCACACAGCTGAAAAATATTGCTATCTTACGACGACAGAAAATACGACCGAAAATATCGGCCAATGCACCTGTCATAAAGTTATATAACAAAATATCCTCAACTAGATTGGGAGATTACTCGAAACGTGACCCAGCTACCTATCCCAACTACAATGATAATCCGAGAATTCAAACAGATAACCTAACTTTGTATCTATCATACAGGTTGCGAGATAAAATCGCTACTAAATAATTACGTTTCAAAAGAGCTGTATAAATACCTGTCACCAATTAGAAAATTGAGAAAAGGAAATGCGGGAACTATTGATTTGTATCGTATGCATTATTAATTCGAGATATCCGTCGAGAAATTTAATAAAAAGTAATTTCGCAGCAGGTCCGCCACTATCAATACGATTTTGCTGCTATTGCAGGCTTAGTTTCCGTGTTTACACTTTCTAAGTCATTGTCAAATATAACGCAATCTCTGCGAAATGTATCAATTCAATCAGAAGCAAGATACTTTTTAAGTGACATATATGGAAGGTATTAGAGCATAAATTAATGAACGCGTCCATGTATAAAGTGCATCTAAAACGCTTGCTTAGTTTTTGATACAAATCCCATGTAAAACTCATAAAAGTTTCGTGGGTATTAAAAAATAGTAATAATGAACTGACTTCATTGAAACGTTTCAGTTATGTCAATGTACAACAACTTTCACGGGAGTAATCAAAATATATTATGATAATATTATGCATTAGCTGAAATCACTGAAACCTGAAATGAGTGCATTGTTCTCTGCAACCACAAAGCAAATTTTTCATTTGAATAATTGCTTCGAAAGAAGTCGTTATCAGTTAATTTAGATTAGGGAATTTTAATTTTAAACTAATCCATCTGGATTACGTGCCAAAAAACTGTTTGTCATGTTTGATAATCTGCAACTTTGAATTGTCTTATTGAGGAGTAATTCAAAGTTACGGATGACATTTTTTCGGTTAACGCTATGCGAAATTTCAACCGTTAATATCGACGAATGCTGTGTAGTGCGTATTGTAGAAAGCATTATAAATGTCGTGGCTATTTTTGTAGCAGTAATATGGAATTCTGTGTAAACGATATTATAAATCTAGAATGTTATTGTCATGAGAAAATTATATAAATATGCGTTTACCGCAAAAAAGTGATGTATTGATTATATATGTGCCAATAACATAAATGACGATTTTGTTTGTGAAGTTCTTCACAAGGGTTTGTCAGACCCTTCTGCCCAGTTTCTTCAATGAAATATTGTGGTTAACCAATATGATGAATATGTTTTCAAACAAATTTATATCAAAAATAACTATAACATATTGTTACGTTATTTGACTAGGAGACAGTGAACTGATATAGATAATGGTGGTTCAGTTGATGGTGGTTTTGCAGTGTTAGTTAATATTCTCAAATTTTATATTACACTGTGCTTTCCAAAATAACGATTATAAGGCTGATTGTCTTTATCCTACAATGTTTATTTCGCCCATTACCGAGTATGTTACATTTATATTTACTACTATTATTAATCTAAAAAATCTAGTTTTTGCGGTATGGGTGAGAATCCGCTGATACTGATATTTTAAAAACTGTGCTCATTTAATTGTAGTCCCATTTACTAAATTAATGAACCGTTCCATCTGTAAAGGGATATTTCCAGAAATATTTAAGATAGCAAGAATTGTTTATAAAAAGGATGTCAGCACTTCTGTGGATAATTATCGAGCAGTATCGCTACTGTCAACACTATCGAAAGTTTTCAAAAACATAATGTTGCACAAATTGCTCTTTCATCACTCATAATATTATAAATAGTGCTCTACATGGTTTTCTAAGTAATTGGTCTTCAATTACGTCCATATTAGGCTTCATAAATGAGCTATATGCGCATTTAGAACTACGAAATCATTGCATAGGTATTTTAATGCACTTGGGCAAGGCGTTTGATCTTGTAAATTACACGTTACGTTTAATAAAATTACAAAACTATGGGTTCAGAGGAAAAGTACACCAGTGGTTGCAGTCTTATCTCACAGGGGAAAAAATATGAATATAAACTGCGCAAAATTAACAAAATTACCCGCAGATTGTAGCGTCCCGCAAGGATCAGTTCCTGGACCGCTATCATTCATGTTAGTCATATATGATTTCCCAAACGTTGTCATAGAAGGAAAATTGGTGATGCTTGCAGACGATAAACATTATTTGCTTGGAAGTAGTGATGTGCCTGAAACTATCGAAATAGCCCAAAAAATTCTAGATGAATTTATACAGTGCTTCAAAAAAATGATCTAATCCTTAACAAAGAAAATACTGTTTTCATACATTTTACAACACTGAAACCAGTCTATTCGCTGCGGCTAAAAGTTGAACACGTGTCAATTCAAAAGATTGCAGGCACAAAATTCTTGGGTGTGTATTTAGACGGCAGATTCAGATTGAGCTAAGATGTTCACGTGGAACGAATTTGTCAAGTACTATCGTCTGCATGTTATGCATTGTATAGATTGAAAACGTTGGTTTTGAATCCTATTAGTGATTTCTACTACTTTGAGACCATTGAAGCAAGAGTGAGGTACGGACCTGTCTTTTGGGGAGCATCAACACACACTGTAAGAGTTTTTCCCTCGCAGAAAATGGCAATACGAAATATAGTTACAATTTCATCTATCACTTCATGCCGACCTTAGGAATGCTGCCTTTGCCTTGCTTGTACAGGAAGGAGATTTTGTTGCCTTTGCATGAAAACAAATAATTTTTCCCCTTTTTATATGGGAGTGACGCTTCTTAACAGACTGCCACCTGATATCAAAAGTGGCGTGACGTGCCGTGACGTAACTTCACTAATGTTGAAACGCTGCTTTTATAGTATAAAAATATATATAGAAGCAACCACCATTGACTGAAATCTGAAATATAGTGTACCCATATGTCCACCAGCTAGTCTAGACCACCACATTACAGGACAGAGTACTGCCCAAAACTTATATTAGGTGTAGTAAAAAGAAATTCATTATTTGTGCATTAAATTGAAACCTTTATTTATCAATGACCCAATTTAGGTCAAATATGCGCCGTTTTGTTCGATAACTTGTTGCCATTTCGAAGGTAATTTCATGATGCCTCCCTCATAGAAGCCCTCGTCCCTATTGGCAAAAAATTGAGACAGTTGATTTTCACAAGGCTCTCTTGCAGCGAATTTATCACCAGCAAGATTGTTCGACATGGACAGGAATAGATGGCAATCACTTGGTGCCAGGTCCGGATGGATGCATAAGAACCTCTCAACTAAGCTCCCGGAGCTTCTGGCGAGTCACTATCGATGTGTATTGCCTGGCGTTGTCCTGATGGAACACTATTCCCCTCCTAGTGGTCGAGGCTGGCCGCTTCTGGGCGATTGCTTCCTTCAGACGGTCCAGTTGTTGACAGTACAGGTCTGAATTAAGAGTTGTGCCGTAAGAGAGCAGCTCATAGGTATTCGTCGGGAATTCGCGTGTTTGCAGGGGGGCAGTGGTGAACGGGGCGTTGGAGTGGTGTTCAACGTGTGGGTCACATATATGCTAAGGTAGCATCAATCGCTGGATGTGGTTCGAAGGGCGCCACCGAGCTTTTGAAAAGGGCAAGGCCCAGTACCCTGGTTTATGGTGGCCAATTACACCAACGTACCACGCTACTGACCTCTCTGCATCCCTAGGGAACGCGAATGTGCGGAACGTAGCGTGAGTAAAACACAAAAACTGCAGTGAAATCAACAGAACTTGTTAATGTAATATTGAAATCTCCGAAACCAGTATACAAATTCGCAAAATAAACAAGCATTTATGGTTAGTAAACAAATTATAATCTAATTTTGGCATCAGAGATTTTACGAGGGTAACCATTGTTGACCAACGACTCGGCCAAGAGTTTGAGATTTTTTTTAATGAACATGTTTTTTAAACTTAAAATAATGTTAATCTTTTGTCCTAGAGAGTGATTTGAAAAATAATTTATCTACCTGAGGAGGTAGGTTTACAGTACCAATCAAAATTAATACAATTATCGATAGTTGTGTCCAAAAGGGGGACAGATCTGTTAGTCTCAGTTTGCATGGTGAATTGGATGTGATGGTTAAATTCGTTAAGAATGTATCATCCATGCAATCCATTGGTACAGCACAGATTATGTCATCGACATATTTTTTAATAAAAAGTATGTTAAATGGTAGAGCAGGAATGATGTAATCAAACATAATCTAAGACAAAAATGTTCACGGTTGATGCTCCTGGCCTTATATATATATATATATATATATATATATATATATATATATATATATATATTAACTACAAAGTTAATGCCACCATCAAAGATGAATAAAAATCAGTGCCTTACACTTAACGCTTTCCTGGATGGATTAAAAAATATTAGCAACTGACTACAACAAAATACATGGTTTGAAATACTAATAGTTGAGAAGAGCATTAAGGGCAAGATGGCATTGTAATCATGCATCAGCAAACAAAACAGTAAACGTCGGTTAACCAACATGCTTAGGACTAAGCTAAAAGTCGTCCTTACTACAAACAAATTCTTAGAAAACAAGAAACTATGTGCATCGATATTTGTAGATACACGTCAGGCATTTGATGCAGCATGGCATGGTGGCGTCGTCTTTAAGGGGTGAAACCACTCTAGGATTTTCAAAAATACTATTTTTTCTTCGCTATAACGATACTTCAGGATCATAAAAATAATATGCCATTTGATTTATAGTGGAAAAATAATGTTAAAGGGTTTAATTATCTATCGACCGCAGCGTCTCAGAGCTCGTGCTGGGCACTCGTGCGACGCGCTATGATGAATCGTTTTCGTACAAATGTACAAATATACATTTAGGTTAATTTGCATCCACGCGAACCCATGTAAATATTCGTTACAATAATTCGTCCCAAAATCACGACCTGGGGGGATAGATTTCTCGGAGACTATTGCATGGATCCATTTAATCCCGACGTACTTCCAAAGCACAATGTACATAGATTATAAGTTTGTTGCCCTTTTTCCTTCAGTACTTATACAAGCCGAGAAATCCGTCCTCCCGTGGCGGTGTTTTTTAAAATGTGTTCTCGACGACGGGTTCTATCGCGGAAATTTGTAATGAAAATGACAATAATTTTTTTGTACTTTAATATGTGCTTAATGAACCCCCTGAAAAGAATTTCTATTCCGCTTGTCATACTCCCAAAATAAATTGATAAATTTAGATCAAGGTAACACTTTCACAACAGTTTGTATTGGATACGTCCTACTTTACAGCAAGGGTCACTGGTGAAATTTCAGACAGACAAGTACATTAACTACCACAATAGGTGCTGATGACACAGTGACCTTTGCAAACCATGAAGACCCGATAAGAGCATATTCATACTTACAAGGCCATTTGAACTGGCAATGCTGGTTTATTATTTCAAAAACCAAATCACCTCCAGTTACATTCATGCTAAGAAGAGGAGCATCAGTTTAGAGCAAAATAGACTAGCATTAATTTGAGGTTTATTAAGTTATTAAGTTTATTGATCAAAATAGACACAAATAGCGCAAATTGAACAACAATATTAATATCCTAACATTATCATTTTGATTTTATTTATTGATACAAACATTTTTTGATCACAGTTAGATTGAATAATTATTAGTGATTTATATATGTAAAACGTGACATGGCACAACGATTAATTTTAATGCAGTCAATTTTCGCAAGATTTTTCTCCAACGGATTCTCCATGGATTTTATGATTTTTTGTAATTTCTTAGATGTTTAGTCGTACTTAAATTTTAAACATTTGTTCTGAATGACAGAATCTGAATAAAGATTAATGTATTATATTTTTGATCTGGTTCCAATTTAGTCACATATCCAATTGATAAAACCTTTGTGAATCATTCCATTAATCTAAACGAAATAAAAGGTACATTTCGAATTTGTTTTCTAAATTTTCGCATAAATATCTTTTAAGTTTAGAACAGATAACAACATATCAAAGTTCATAACTTGAAAAAGACTGACCAGTAGAGAAAAACATATTCATGATTATAAATAAAATTAATAAAAACAGTCAAAAACGACGCGCTGCGGACAGGATTCGAACCTGTGCGGGCAGAACCCAATGGATTTCAAGTCCATCTCCTTAACCACTCGGACACCGCAGCTACAACTACAAGGAAGTGTATGTACGACATAATAATCAGATTTATATTTATACGTTGATTTAGTTATTACAAATTAATTGAAAAGTATATAACATGCATTTTTTGCTTATAGATTTGATATTTCTATTTGCGATACATTCTAAAATAACACAATAATTGACGTTAATCTAATAACTACATATTTAGTTGTTCTGTAATAAAAGTAACCTTAGCCAAAGTACTAAATACAATTGATCCAAACAAAAAAATATTCATAATGTATAAAAATGTTCTACCACTGTTAATTTTTAATATATGACGAGTTAAATTGACGACATGTCATTGAAATACATTTGACATTTACTTTGGGTTGGGTTGGATTGGATTGGATTGACTTTAAGATTAAACCAATTGTTGCCGCAAATTATTTAAGAGGATTTTATATTGTGAACAGTAATACTTCAATACAGGACTGATTTACGACCGGAGACGCCAATGCCTCGCGTTTGGACGTTGTTACAATAATAACGAATACACAACAAGAGTTCGAAAGAGTGGTAAGAACAATAGTGAAAGAAGCTACTCGTATGGGATTGAAAATAAACAAGTATATGATGATATGCGCAGAAGAGGACACAAAGGTAGAGGTTAACATAACCACGGAACAAGGACAAGAATACAGATTCGAGAGAGTAGACTTGGGAGTCATGATCACAGCAACAAGCGAAATGACCGAAGAAATCAAAGAGAGGCTAGTACGCGGCAATAGAGCGGCTGGAGCACTGAATAGCATGCTCACGAGTAAGCATGTATCAAGGAAAGCGAAGGTGTGTGTGTACAAAACAATAATAAGGACAACGGTCTCATATGGAGGGGAGACCTGGACGCTGACTGACAGGAGGAATGAAAGCTACTGATATGGGAATAGAAACTGCTAAGGAGACTATATGGAGGAGTAAAAGAAGGGGATCAGTGGAGAAAAAGGAAAAATAAGGAGGTGGAGGAACTATTCAATGAACCAAACATCACAACGCAAATAAAAATGAAGAGAGTAAGGTGGTTGGGCCACGTAGAAAGAATACAGGAGGCAAGACTGCCAAAGACCATAATGAATAGGAGGCAAAACGGTAGAAGGAGGAGAGGCAGAGCAAGGAGAAGATGGACAGAAGAAGTAGAGATAGACCTGTAGACAGTAGTGAAGGATTGGAACAAGAAGGCTGAAAATATGAGAGAATGGAGGCAAATCGTCTAACAAGAACAGAGGCTACAAGGCTTGTAGAGCTAATTTGTTATAATACTTCAATAATTTATTGTACACTTGATGTAAACTACTAACGAACATAAATGTTTGATGAATTACCATCGTAATTATCAAAATGTCTTTGAAATATATTTTACAATTTGCAACAAATCTGCAATTTCCACTGATCGAGCTATTATTCGTAGCTACAATATCGCAGCGCTGGATTGTATTTTTATTTATAAATTCGTTTGCCTTTAGTTCATGGTGACGAAAATATTTTAAATGATTTTATATTTTGAACCATAATGTTATTATGTATTAGACTTAAACCAATAACAAACAATTTATGTTTATATTGTCATGACGTTAATCTAATAACATATTTAGTTGTTTTATGTGAAAAAAATCTGCAGTGGTCCATGTTGGAGAGCATCATCAATCAGCAAAAGGGCAACAATAAAATTATGGTCAATTCAGTCAAGATTAAAAGATGGTCCGCCAGTTAATATAGATTAGTTAGTGACCACTATAGTAACAATAGCCACTTCGCTGATATTACAGGCCAATATTTGGTTCAGAAATGATCGAATCCAAATGTACAACCTGTGACCGTAAAGGGGCTAAGGTGTAATGCAATATACGAGGCGGATCAGTATTTACGGTCCCTAACATAGAAGGAAAAAAGAAATCACTAGGGGCCAGGTCTGGTGAATATGCAGGATGTCCAAACAATTCAAATCCTGCGTTCAGAATAACGCTCACGGCAGGAGCGTTATCTTAACGAAACAGAATTCCTTTGCTCAATTTTCCCTGTTTTTTTCTTTGACACAATTGCATAAGCTTGAAATTAAGTTGGAATAGTAGGAGCCTGTTATTGTACGTCCACGTTCCAACAAATCAGTCATCAAAATTCCGTCTACGTCCCAAAAAATTGTGGTCATAACCTGATGGCAAATCACGAAATTTCCGTGGTGGCGGAGAACCTCGGCGATGCAAGTCCATACTTTGTTGCTTCGACTCAGGATCGGGGTGGTGAACCCACGTTTCATCAAAAGTAATCGAGAAAGAAATTTATCCGGATCTGCTTTAAACTTTACCAGAGTAGCTTCAGAAGGTATCTAATCAGGTGTCAACATTCATGGGAACTTTTTTAGCCCCGAAATATTTGTTAATAGTTATTTACAGTCGAATGCGGGAAGTTCAATTTTACAGCGCGACGGCTTATTTGCCGGTGCGCTGTAAAATAACTTAACGCATGAGATTTGTATTAAATTTTTTGGCCGATAATTTTATTTTAAATTAATAAGTCATCTTTTTATACCTATATATTTTATTTATTCAAGTGACAGATTTGAATTTGTTACATTTAATACATATAAAAGTTAATTGTTATTAGGTAGGTAGGTACGTTTATTATTAGCTATTTATAATCGAATGTAGGAAATTGCATTTTGCTGCATGAAGTTTATATCTTAATCACGATGCCCAGCGGACTGTTTGGACTAATTTAATATTAAATTAATATTTAAATTTTGTGTATTTTGTTATACTTATTGAATTAAAAATTAATATATCTCGTATATATCGGCTTTATGATTTCACAATTGTGTATTTTTCCTACGTCTCTGGAGTTTAAAAAGAAGGATTATTTACTTTACCGCATACTATGCGGGAAAACGCACAGTCGTCGTAAAAACGAAGTTACATGTGACATGAACGGTACATAGTTCCAATGTTTACATCTCGGGAGGCCAAAAGATATTTTCTATAGTACCATAAGCAAAATTCGTAATTTTAGCTATCCGGCGAATGGTCAGTCGTCTATCTGTCATTACTATATCACGTATACGATTAATATTTTCTTGGGTAGTGACATATTTTTTCAACACTTGATAAGAAACAGCACCGTTGCCTAATACCCCTCCCGTGTATTCATGAATTTCTTTTAGAGGCAACCTTTTCTTTTACAAGTATTTTATAACTGCACGAATCTCTGATTTTTCCATTTTTAGAATTTCTCTAAACTTGTCTACTTAAATTCTAAATTATTTGAACAGGTAACAAGTGACAAAACTACAATTGAACCAATGTAACAACAAATGATTAATACTTTAATCTGTTAAATTGATTCAACGTCACTCAACGCCTACTATGTTACGGACACTAAATAATGATCTCTCCTCGTATATTGCATTTTATCTAAGCCATTTACGGCCATAGGTTGAAAATGCAATAAATAAATATTGTTAGAAGAAGTCTGCTTGCAACAGGTGAACCATTGACTTTTGTTATCAATAAACCATTTGAAAGCCTAGTTTATCCGACACGACTAATAGTGTTGAAGAAGAAAGGGAGTCATCGTAACACAGGCAATTGTAGACCAATTGCATTGCAAAATCACACCTCAAAAATTCTTGATTCTGTTTCCACCTGTTTGGACTTATTTTTCAGAAAATTCAGCCAAATAAATTCTGCACAGTACAGAAGAAACAAATCGACAATCACAGCCATAGAGGAATTTGTCAAATCAATCTAATGCGCCTTTTAGTAAACACAATATTTGGTTTATTTTTCGACATGAAAAAAATACTCATGAGTACAATACAAGGGGTTAGTGCGATTTTTCATAGACTGGCCGTGTCCCAACGTTCTGTCCAGTATATGGGACCAAAGTCACTTCTGTGAAGTGAACCTTTTTGTATATAATGAATATCACATCAATAAATACTAATAAAATATGATGCAATAGTTTAAATATAATTAATTAATGTAATTTGATGCCATTTAACCACGTAATGCTATAGACATATAGGTATGTACATTTACTAATGAAATCAATTTGATGTACTATGTATAATAATAAATTTGGGGAAAACTTACGTGCGAGTTAAAAGTTAACGACGCAGATACTTTTACATTACAGTTAATAGTTTCTAATAGTGTTAAATAGATTTAGACATTTTTTACTAAGTGTTATTGCGAACTTTAAAATGATTATATTAGGATGATTATATTAGGATAGAAATAAAACTCACCGGATGTGCAAGATATTGTACGATTAAAAACACATGTTATCTATTACACGAATTTTAACTATGATAAGATGGTATGAAATGTCGATAGCTTTATCAATAAGTATACGAAAAAACTATATATGGTCTGAAAAAGTTTACTTTTGTATCCAGGAGAACGGTTGATAATTCCTAGTTTAAATTTTTATTTATTGATAAATCGAAACACATTTATATGTAAATTTTTATCAACTTTTGCTATCTTATCAAATTACAAAATACCGGAAAAATATTTAAAAGTCCATTTTTTCTTTCACTTTTATAAGTACTTTTTCTCCCTAAACCCCAAATGCAATCCCCCATCATACTCGTATTTTCGTTGTATTGGCTTTAATGTTCGAAGTCCATGATATCTTGATGAAAACTTTCTCCTTGTTCTTCCGAGTACGTCCCCATGTTGTTTTCAAAATTAATTATATGAGCATGCAGCATATGTAATTTTCAATATTTTTATTTGAACTTTTTAGGAGGTTCAGGTAGTGGTAATGTGAGGTTGGGGCAGAAGATGACATTTTTGTATTTACTTCTTTTAAGGGGATCTTTCGGGTCTCGCCAAAGTCTTAGTACTGCAAATTTCATATTTTGTCACCTCGATACTAACCTGATAAAAATAAAGATAAGAATGAACATATTATAAACATTTATTTATATAATAAACATTTCTCCCTAAAAATTGTTTACCTTAAAACATCTTTTGCAATTACTGCAGGCAATATGTGGAGCCCAGGGTTTATCTAGATTCAGAACAGGACAGTTGAAATAAGCTTCGTAGGCTTAATAAAGCTCTTTACATACGTTTAATTATTTTATATCTCGTACTTCATAAATGTTCCACATATGTAACAATATGTACATTTTCTAGACGACATTGTCACCTCTTTGAATCTTCTGCAAAGCTTGTTGTTTATCACTTAAGTGACATTTGTAGAAGCTGTGTGATAGTTACGCCATCTTTATTTTTTCGCGATATTTTAAAAATACCAGAACATTTTTTTTTATTACGATAAGTGAAAAAGGTATTATTATCAATAACTACTACAAGAGCAACCACCAAAGAATATAGGTATTTTTCCTTTATTTTAAGCATAATTAATAGAAAAATCATCAAATAAATTTTAGGACAAATACAAATTTTTTTTGTAGTGTTGTCTTATCAGCAACGTACACTTATATTCAAAAGAAAAGCGTACACTTACTGTTTCATTGTATAAATGGCATAATTTTCAGTCTGTTTCTATGGTTTTCTTTAAAAATTTTAGATTTTATGTCCCTGTCAGTGTTGAAAAAAGTCATTCTTTTAATTGAATATAATGCCTCAGACAACAGAAGTGATAAGAGCTCGTTTTGTCACAAAGCTAGAAAAAGGTCGGTCAATTAGGTCAGTTGCACTAGAGTATCACCTGAATAAGTCTTCTGTTTTTAAAAGTAAACGTCCTTGGGAATAAGACACTACTTTAGCAAGAAGAGCTGTTGTTGGTCCTCCAAAGATATCCACTATTACTGAAGATGTCCACCTTATCAGATACTTGGAAGAAAACCCATTTAAGTCAGGGATGCAATCGCGAAAACAAACTTTTCAAGATCACAACCAACAGGATTTCGGAGAATTCAAAATTCTGAACTAGGTAATTATGTTGCTGCAAAGAAATTGGCGCTTTCAGACGAAGACAAGCAATCTCGACTATTGTATGCCTTAAATTATAGTCATAGGGATCGGCAGTTTTGGGAAAACGTAGTATTTACAGACGAAAAGGTTTTCAAGAATACTAATGATGGACACGTTCGTGTTTATAGACCACGAGGAACTCGATTCAATGAGGAATACGTTAGTCCGATTCAAAGAAGCGGAATGTGTAGTTTAGTTATCATGGTCTTGGAACTTGCTGGCGAATTGGCTCCCTTCAGTTCGCCAGGTATATCCCGAAAACAATTTAATATATCAGCAGGACAATTGTCCCGTGCATACCGCTAATATTATTAGACAATGGTTAGACAATAATAATATTGAAACTCTTCTACATCCTGTAGAAGAAGTCCCGACCTTAATCCCATCGAGAATATGTCTCAAAAATTAAAAATTACATGTTAGGCTTCGTACTGCAGAAGATATATAGGAAAGTATAGAAAATGAATGGGAAGCTTTGTCCCAAAATGAAGATTTAGCACACAATCTTGTTCACGCTATGCCTAGAAGATTAAATGAAGTAATTGCAAGAAATGGTGCTATGACCAAATACTAATTTAAGTAAATTTTAAAATATACCATTAAGTTCTGTTAAACAATACAAGTGTTACCTATTGTTGAAGTTTTCTTTGGTTCAATGTTGCCAAGTAACAGTCAGAAAAAGCCCCGTTTACTTTAACGAAATATTGCCAAAATCGTGCATAGCAGTTGTACGCTTTTCTTTTGAATAGAAGTGTACTGTGCAACTTTTTGACACCATTGCTATTGCCACTGTTTTATCAAATTTAATTTTATTTCAAGAATTGCACTATAAACAAATCATTTCAAAGATTTTCCGATTGCTTACATTTAGACTGCCTATTATTTTTGTGTTCTCCTGTATCATTTATACTTTTATAGTTTATCTAATAATTCGTGTTCAACCGTGTTTTATTCTTTTTTATCTTCGCTTCTTAATTGAAATAGTTTAATATCTGTTCAAGTTGTCATATTTGTTGTATGGTTTTTTGTGCACGTTTTTCTTTGTCGTTCCCTTCTGCAATAGAATCTCCATGGAAAGAAACCCACAACTAAACAATAAAATTATTTGGAGGAAAATTTGGAAATGAAAATTAAGTCGAATTAATACGAAATTTTTATTCCAAACTAACAAATTAAAATAAAACTCTTTTATACACTTCTTCGCCATTCAGTGACAAAAGCGTCAATAATGAACTTGTCATCTTGGTTAATAGCTCGAGAATGGAAACCAATCCAACCCAAACAAATTGCTTCTACGTGATAGTCTAGCAATTTTGGTATTGTACAATCATCGTGTAAAAGCACAAAAGCTTTGACTCGACTTGCAATATGAAATGGATGTTGGAATTTTAGGTATAAAGTAGTAATTTATTGATTGCACTGTTTAAGTCTAAATAAAATTGAAAATTTGATGAAAAAAGTTTATAAAACCTTAACAGGTGATCAAAAACGTGGGTGCTTGTTGACTTCACTTGGATTGGGTTGGGTTGTGATGCAAAACTTAAAACCTGCATTTGAAACAGATTAAATGGATAGACCAACTTAGATTTCACACTTGATTTTCCTAAAAACTTTAATCTTTTTAACAACAATGGTCAATTTAAGCCTATAAATGCATTTTTGTCTTAAAACTCGAGGATGGAAATCCAGGTGCTTGACTAGTCTTGGGTTTTTAACGACGTTTTCATTGCAACCACATTTTTAATACATTTTTCAAACCCTGCTATATGGATATGTCCAATTTTTACAAACTATCAAGTTATAAAACACATATCTGAAGGTATTCAGATATGTTGGGTTGAGTTATGTTGATTACCCCCAACAGGACAACACAGTCAAAAGTATTAAAATTATCAAATAAAACTAAGTGATGAATTAAATCACTGTGGTGTGCGAGCACGATGTACAATAAAAAAATCCATGCCATTGTGAAATCAAGGAAATGCGAAAACTCATTAATTGTTTCCAAGCTTTCGCCTACATTCTGATTTGGGAAGGAATAAGAACTGTATCTGCAGTTCATTTCATCAGATGACAAGCTCCAACTTTTATCAAAGCCATTACTAAAAAAATAATATTGACAAATAATTCTTTGATTCTTTGATATAATTTTATTGCATTTCAAACAAAGATAAAAAGTGAAAAAAATGGAAAAAACACAAAAGAGCGGCTTTTGCAAGAATTTGGTGAGAAAATAGAAAGAAACGCCCGAGGAAACTCTCAGGTGCTTACCGGATATTACTAAATTCAAAGGAAGATTCCACTAACCAACATAAAGGACAAGGAAGGAAACTAGCTACAAAATGATGCAGTATGTAACACCCAGGAGATCACACAGGACTAGAAGAGAGCAACACTACTGACACATATTTATAAAAAAGGAGATACAATGATATGCAGTAACTACAGTGGTATATCCCTATTATGTATAAGTTATACAATTTTGGAAATAATAATAGAAAATAGATTGAGAAACCACAACACATTCAGTGACTGTGTAGGTTTAGATTATATAATAATATTGCAACTCATGTGACACGGCTTTCTTAAGATAAGGTATGAAAGTAGGACATAGCTTCGAAATGCAGTCATTCGACATAATAGCCCTATTGGAAAGGGGCGATAAAAACAATTTTTAAAATGTCTTTAAAATTACCAGTGCCAAACAGAAAAATTGTTTCATGCAATGTACATTTAAATTCTTCTGAATAAAATTATGTTTATGTTTAGAAGCTACGAATTACATTGGCATTTCATCTTGGGGGCGAGCCCTGAGATCTCATACGATTCGTTGGGTAATGAACTGTCACGATGCGCACACCAGAAAAAACAGCAAAACAATGATTTAGCAGAGATTACTTCAATTCGAGGGTAAACCTAGCAATAGGCATAAGGATTAACAATTTTATAAATAAAATAATATGCCACCGAGGAGAAAGTAAAGAAATATTCATATATATATATATATATATATATATATATATATATATATATATATATATATATATATAGTATATATAAACAAAATAAATACACTAAAGCTAGAATAATATAGTATAAAATAAAGTTGTCATAGACATAGAAGTTTCGAACAAAATAAAGAATGAAGGTTTTAAAGTATATGAGTCAATTGGTGGAGATCAACTGAATTGGTGTTAGAAAAACTCGGTGACTGAATAATATACCTTCTCCAATCATAAATCACGCACCACGTTTTTGAAAGGTCGTCCCGATCTCTTCATCCCTTCCGGCAGGTGATTCTATAGTTTGCTTGCGAGATTCAGAGAGCTATTTATGAATGCTGGGGTATACATAATAGGTTTTGACAACGGAGGAAGAACTTATAAACTAGCAACAGAAATTAATATGGATACGAAGAAGTTGCCTGGGAAAACCGGAGGAAATCAAATACGTCATGTAATAATAGGAACGAAAAGGTAGCAACTGATAGAATATGCACGATAATATAGACGAGCAAATGTATCATCGCCCTTAGCGGTTACAAAAAATATAACTAAGAGTAATTGGAAGTACAACGTGGAATAAAGATAGAGAAAGATGGAACGTGGAGGATTTAAAGACTGAAGAAAAGAAAAATATATACGAAGAGATGAATGCACAGTTACTAAGAAAATACGATATAGACAACAATGGGACATCTTAAAGAACATATTTATCGAAACAGCAGATAGAGGATTGGGTGGAAGACAATTAGCGAATAACAATGAAGACCCATAATAGAGACCCATAACGAATCTGAGATTTAAAGAAAAGTGTCAAATAGGAACGATAAAAACGGCAAAGGAATATGCTGCCAAAGATGCTATATGGCAAGGAAACCAGTTAATAAAAAAAATAATAATGGTCTGAACAACAGAATAGAAGAAGACTGATATTGAAGACGAAAATAGGAAAAGAACTATGTGATGATACAGACCAAAAAGTTGAAATTTTAGAAGATGGGGAGAATGCGATCTAGTGGAACAGCAGAACAACATATCGAGCTAATAATGGAGGAGGTGGAATTAAGGCAGAGAATATATAGGATCATGTTAATGCGAAGAGAAGAAATGCCAAGAAAAATGATCCGTGGAATATTAATTTTATTTTTTAACGGAGATGATCCAACATGTATAAAGAAATGGCGACCTGGCAAGGACCAGAGGAAATGCATAGTGTGGGTCGATAGTCACATATCCAAGACAAGAAAATAGAAGTGACTGTAGGAGTTCAGGAAGGAGGTTAAGAGACCAACAAATTTCAAACGACTCTCAATAGCTATATTACTGATAATAATTAGTAAAATGTATAAATTTTATTTATTTATGTATTTATACCATATGGGTATATTACTTTTTTTTGCCCTGTATTATTGATACTATTCTATTATGATACTGATTCTATTCCACTAGATTCCTTTGTTCCCAACTTCGTTTCATGTTTTTCTTTGCCACCAGTAGTTTCTTCCTGTAGCTTTTCTTTCATAAATCTTGCATTCAGCCTCTATTCATTAGGTGTATATATCCCAACCATCTAATTGCCTTTCCATATTTTTTTATATATTGGTACAATATTTAGTTTTTGTCGATATATTTCATTTCGTATCCTGTCTCTTTTGGCTTTATTATCTATTTTTCCCAATATATTGGTGGTTTTATTCGTTTGTATGTCCTTTGGTATATCCTGCTTTCCTAAAAGCCGCTGCTCAACATGGTAAATAATTTCCCAGTCTTTCCTACCCTCTTATTTATTTCTTTATCTAGTTTTCCATTACTTTCGATTATTGATCAAAAAATTATCAACTTGTTCGATTTCCTTACGCTGGATCAATATTCGATGTTTTCTCTTTCTCTAGTTCTTTGATAATTATTTATATATTATGTAGTAGTTACTTAGTTATGAGTGGGGCGTTTATCGCCTCTCCACTGCGACTGCAAGGGTCTATTGTGGCTCAAAACTAATTACAGTTCACCCTCCATTTCCATTCTCTTTAAATAAATGAGGATTTTAGTGGGTGAGATTTTCGCCCAGCTCCAGTTTTGTCTTATCGAAGACTGTGAACCTGATTTTGTCCCCGGCGGGGCAGGCACACATAACGTGCTCTGCTGTTTTTTCAGTTTCACAGCATAGTCTGCACTCAGTGGTCTCAACCACTCCCGGCCACTATGATGCCTTAGTCGGCTATGCCCAGTAGCCAGGGCTGTCAGAGTGCGCAGGTCTTTCCTACCCAAGCATAAAAGTATCCTGGTACGTGCAGTAGATGGGAACATTCTAGATCCATATAGCATAAATGTGCTTTCCTTCTTTTGTTTATTATTTGCTCCCTGACTTGTCTTAATATGAAGATTATGTATTTCTTTCTCTTCTAAATAGTTTTCAATCGTGTTTTCTACTTTGTGTTTTATTTTTTCGAGTAGTCTAGCCATGATCTTCTCGGTATAATATTTAAAGTTACATCCCTATAGTTATTGTGGGTAGTTCCTTTCTTGTATATGGGAATTATTACGCCCTTATTCCGTTGTTCTGTGATTATTGTTATTCCCGTTATTTCCTTTATTATGTAAGTTATTTGTTTCCTCCCTCCTATCCCCATGTACTTGATCATTTCTGATGTTATCTTTTTATGTTATCTATTACCGCCGCCTTTCCTATTTTCAATTTATTTATAGCGTATGTTACTTCTATTCTTATTTCTGCAAAATCCGTATCTACTTCCTCCAGACTCAACCTCATGTTCTTCTCGCGTTTCCAGTTGCCGCTCTTAGTTTTACAAAATATTGTCCTTTCCATTATCTTTTGTTCAGTGGTGATTCTATTCCCTCATGTATCCTTTATATTTGTCATGTTATAATCCTTCTTTCTTCTCATTTGCTCCAGGGTGCCGTAGAAAAGTTTTTGGTTTAAACCTGGTTCTTTTATCGTTTTTTGCATTACTATTTTTCCATGTTTCTTTTTTCATTTTAACTATATCCTTCATTCTTCGCTGTGCATTGTCGTAACGGCTACATGATCTTTCGATGGCTGCGGTCATTGTTTGTTACCATACTCGCAGTGCATTGATCAGTCGTATGATAGAAATTGCTAATAAATATTCTTTTAACAAAAAAATTACTAATTTATCTACCAACATATTGGTAAAATAATTTATTCACTAAACTTCGTGTTAGCTCAATCGTAACTCTACAATAATTACGACATTTATTTATTTGTATTTTATTTTATTATTATTATTATTTTAATATGCTATTATTTTTGATCCCATCTTAATATTCTTAACACTTAACATCTTAACTTTATTCTTCTTGTTCTTGCGAAATTGTTCTATAACCATCTATTATGTGCCATGCCTATTTCATTGTCAGGTATCTCTCAGGTACCACTCTTTTGCAGGTGCTTCGCAATTACAATTGTCATATGGTTTTTTTGGTAGCCCTCGCTCTCTTTCCTCTCCTATTCTGGATTCCCATGTCCGCCTTACAGGTATCTTCTCTTCCATCCGCCGCATAGACTCAACCCAATTGATGTATTGCAAGGTTGTAGTTCATCTCTTACATTCACATTTCATTCTTTTCCGTTCTTTGGTATTTCATCTCTATTTTTATTTTGCTTTTCATTTGTTTTGCTGATGTCCATGTTTCACTTCCGTAGGTTAAAATTGTCTTTCGTATAAAGCATTCACTCGTCATATGGTATGCATCGTTTTGCTTGTTTCCCATTTCCCTCCATTGTAGTGCCCAAATAGAAGGATGTTACCTGTTCTACTTTGTCTCTATTTTCTTGTATATTCAATATTTTTCCTATTTTTAATTTTTGTTTAAAAATATTATTATATGTTGAAGTTATTCTGTAGACCTTTCTCATTGCCCGCCATAATCGTCATCCCCGATATTTCCACAGTCTGTAATCTCCTATGGCGTACATTTAATCTTGTTTATCTTTGGTTGACACTCCTTAATAATTCCACCCATAAATTAATTGCAAAGGTGAAGGCTCATCACTCCTCCTTGCATTAATCCTTTCTTTGCTTGGAACTCCTTTGTTCCCCTCTTTGCTATGTTGACATAATTCCTGCTATTTTCATAGATACTCTTTATTGCTCTTATCAGTTCCTTTTCTGTATATCTTTCCACAATTTTTCTACATGGTCAATTTTTTTTTCCAAGTCAATAAACGCGAAAAATATTTTTGTATTTCTTAGCAGGGTTTTTTGGATTATTTCTTTTAACGTAAATGGTCATTACAGATTCTGCCTTATGTGAATCCATGAAATTTTAAACATTTTATCGATGTTTTGTTCGTATACTTTTAACACCGTGGCTAGAAACGTTGTCGCTCTTTTTCATCGTTCTTATTATGCTTAACATGTCTCCAACTACCATCTAATTAATCTGATATTCTTATTTATTTCCATTTTTGTCAAATAAAAGACTAACACTTTCTTTCACAATGTTTTTAACTTCAATTCTTTGTTTATATATGCTTTATACCTCGTTGCTGTTCTATCTCCTAGATATTATTAATTTTTTTTTTGTATTTTTCACTTCTTGTATATATTTTGTTTTTAGTTTTTAGTAAACTCCATTTGTATTTTTAACCATTGCTACTTTTCTTTCCTAAACCTCCTTGTACTTATAGGCTATTCCCTCTTCTCTCATCCGGTATAGTTTTATAAACTCATGTTATATCTTTTCCTTAACTTCTTTAATTTCCCCGGGATCTTGTTCCTTCTTAATTAGAATGTAATGATCACTGTCTATTTCAGGTATCTGCATCACTGTGACATTTTCACTATCCTTTGTTTATCCTTTTCTATCATTATATTGTTCATTTTAGATTTCTGTTTTCTTTGGTATTTGTCGTGTGTATGAATATATTTGTGTTGATAGAGCGTATTTGCGCTTATTAAATTATTCATTAAACAATACCCCAGTCGTGTGCCATTGTTATTTCTTTTCTCATCTCCATATTTCCCAATCACGCCTGCCCCATTATCTTCTCTTCCCACTCTACCGTTTATATCTCCTGTTACATAAATTGTGACTTGACTGTTTTCTGTTATCGTTTTCAATTGATCCCATCCGATCGCATCTTCACTGGGGCCGTATAATGATGTTATTGTTGTTATTCATCCGTCTATATTAATTTGCACTGCGTGGATTCTTTCGGAATGTCGCTTCTATAATATGATGTACTTTTCCTACTTGTTTACCAAGCATCCCACTCCTGCCTTTTCCTTTCTTTTTAGTTTCTATTACCGTTAAAATGCCCAATTCAATCTAATTAAATTCCTCACTTATAGCTAGCTTCCATGTTTTTATTTTCTTTTTTCTGTTCCATTTCCATATTTTCTCTTTGCTCAGCCCATATCCAGATTTCCTTGTTCCTATTTATGCATTCGTTTTTTTTTGCTTTGATATTTTCAGCATTCCTCATTTCCTCTTTCGCTCTCGATTTTTGTCATTGCTCTTATTTGTTATTGATTTCCTATCTCTTCCCTCGTTAAATCATCGTTAAAATATACCTTAATTTTTGTAGTTTTCTCAGCTTCACTTTGTTCTTCATTACTGTCTTTTTGTCAAGCTCATTTTCTAACTCTATCGGGTATACTTCTTCTCCTATTTTTGGGACACAATATTTATTTCCATGATTTTTCTTAATTATTATTTTCTTAATTCATTCATTCTTCATATCGATTCTTCTACGTGTGTCCATCCTCACTCTATACATTGATCACTTGATTTTGCCTACTCTCTTTTTCAATTGTTATTATATCCTATTGCCTTATTGATATTTTGCATTTCTGTCTTAATTATTTCAGTATGTTTTTTTTAATATCTATGTTTTCCTTTCATTTTCCACCTTTATTTTCTTTATTTCGTTATTAAAAGTTTCATGTTTTTTGATCCTTAACTTTCATCATTGTCACAATTTTACCTAACTGTTATGTATAATGCCATAAAACACAACAATAAAGTAAGAACATGTGCACACAATCGTTAAATTAGATGCAGGATCTTAGAAACGAGTGCACTGAATTGGATGATTATATTAAAAAAATGATGACATATATGACGCACCAACCTAGTAGAGAAGCTATAGCAAAATAGGCTGCACTCAGACCATTTTTTTTAACTTGTTCTCACATGACTAGTTTTGACATTTTATCTCACATTTGTTTTTTTTATAATTCTATTTTACCTATTCGTAATTCTATGTCTACGGTTCTAGCTTAGTTGCGAGTTTTTGTAGTTTTTGATCGAAAGGCATTGTAGTATTGAAACTACTCTGAAGATACGTTGACGTTTTTAGCTTTCTCGTAGTTTCTCTTTCAGATTAGCTTACAACAGGCGCCAGTCGTGGGACCTAACCAATGTGCACACTAAATGTCGGGTTATCAAAAGTCAAATTTCGAGGACAGGTCCGCTTTATAAATCATTGTAATTTTTATAAGTTGCAGTTACTTTGACTTCGAATATACGTACTTGCTATCAATTAATTCGCAGAGATAAGATAAATGAATATTGAATTTTGTTAGAATATTTTCACAATTTGAGAATAATTGAAATATTTTTTTTACACGACCTCTACCGAAACTAATGAATATCATCCTAGTAACCTAGTTCAGAAAACTGTCAATGGCACATGGCGTGTGATATTATATCACACTAGTGTGATATTTTTGACAAGTACGACCAACTAAAGCTCAACGTACACCATCGGGTACATTTTGTACAAATGGCACAGAAAAAAGATTGACTCTACTAAATATTCACTGTGGTACACCGGGCCTTTACACAGTTTCGTAAGTATCTGCCATTAGGGCTTGTTGATTGAAGGTCCGTCGAATATTAGTCAGCTGCTGTGTAAAATGACCTTAATATATTAAAATGAAGGTTCTGTTTTACCGACTAACAGACAGACATGAGCATTCTAACGTCACTTTCTCAGGTTTTTTTTAAAAATACATTTGAGGTCGTGTAAAAAATAGTGTTCATAACACGCTCGAAAGTGTTATATCGTCTGCTCGTGAGGTTTCTGCACTGGCTAACGCTCGTGCATCAACATTCTCACTCGCACGATATAACTTATTTTCGACACTTGTTATGAAAATAACTAATTCAATGCCATTGTTTCTGTGTAATACAATATAATTTGAATTTATTCGTACGTTCAGTCGTATTTCATAACATTACGACAATATAATAACAATTTTCCATTATTTTGCATTGCATATGTATTTAGGGATTTCCAATTTAAGGACAATATTTTGCAGATGCAGATGCAATATTAGTTCATCTAGAATAAAATGAATCTAGCACCAAATGATTTCCATTATTCTATTATTTTTCGTAAATTTCCGTTTATGTAACAACTAGTTTAATTTCATGTCGATTCGTATAATGACAAAAGAGATTATTATCTAAAGTGATACGTTATCTCCAAGAAACAGCTTAAAAAATCGTCTATTCATAAACATGTTTTCTAATGCACACGAGCCAAGACGATTAACGAAATATCATAATGAGTAGTAAATATCCGTCACATTTGAGTTATCTTATCGTTAAAAAGAATTTTTCTGAAAGCTGAAATAATTTTTTTTGTCAGCTACGTTTCCGATAACATAGTATAAAAATGTCTACGAAATAAATTGGCATTTCGGCAATATTTCATTTCAATGTACTCGTATTTGTTAATTATTGAATGTTACAAAGCCAATATTGTTTGCGTGCACGTGGACCGATTGGACGTTATGCTGCTGCTAGTCCGAAGAATAGGGAAAATTGGAAACTGATGTATATGCGGCTGCATAGTTAACAGGATTCACATTTTACAATTACCTGAATTACCCTTGTGTTATACATTTAACAGATAAACTTGTCATAAAGTTTATTGTCAACGACAGCAGGCATCCCTTGTATTTGTTATACTATGTGGTTGGTGCATTCTCTGCAAGTTTATACTCGTGTGATTGTGCTTGCCCATTTATCGAACAATTTTTTATATGTCAATAAGACATTCTGACGAAGAATTAATTTTATTTTACGAGTATTTTACATTTTAATTAATGTTAAATTAAAAATTTTCGTTTCAATTATAAAGACATTTTATTATAATGGAACAATTTAATGGTGGCTTTATAATTCTCAATGGGAATTAGTATTATTTTAGTATACTTTTGACGTGAATACTTAAAGACTCTCATCATTATCCATGATTTTTAAGTCATCAATGTAATTTATTGGTTACAATTTAAATGTGCATATAGAGTATTTTACCAATCACTGCAACTTTCTCTCTTTCGCATAGCGATATAATTCGTTACATTATGTTTATATTTATATATTATGTTTTTTATATTACCTAATCCAAAACTCCTAGTAGAGAATGAAAATAAACGTGGAAATTATTATAGGAATCATCTCTATTATTCTATTATTCCAAGTATTTACTTACTTATCCCAAGCCCTCTTCTACCAAAGCTGTAGAGTTTGTTATGTCTCGCCATGTTTTTCGGTCTTGTGCCTGGTGCCCGTTATTTCCTGCCAGTATTCTGCTAATTCCTACATTCCATGTAGTCTTCGGTTTAGCTCTCCACCTTCTTCCGTCAGTTTTTATTTCCCACACTGTTTCCACTTGTCGATTATCTTTCATCCTTGTCATACATACATCATTAGTAGTTGTGTTTCGATTTTCTCAATTATACCTTTTATTTCCAGCCTCCTTCTGATTACTTCGCTTCGTATCTTATCTTGATTTTACTTTCGAGTACACCTTTTTCTCTATTATCTACCACAGGTGTTTTATTTTCTTGGTTTCTTGTATTGTGTTGTTTTTCTCTATTATCTACCCCAGGTGTTTTATTTTCTTGGCTTCTTGTGTTGTGTCGTTCCCAATTTTTATTGGTGTGTTGTTCCTGCCTATATTCATTACCTCTGTTTTATAATATTTATTTTAAGAATTTAAATATTTAATATTTTTTAATTTTTCTGACCATACTTTATTTTTATTCTTTAAACTTTCCTAGGTGTTTTCTACTATTATCATCTTCTTTGCTCCACGCGTAATGGCATCCATGAGCGTGCTGAATAGCAGGGGTCTTAGCATTCTAATTCCCTTCTCTGTTTTAAACGTTTCTGTCATATTTTGTCCGATCATTACTACATTTAAAGTTTCAGTGTACATACATTTTACGTTTCGATAATTTACTCTTCTTTTTCTTAACACCTTCCATGTGCCTTCTCTTTGTATAGTGTCAAAGGATTTATTCAATTCTATTGCCCATGTATCAACTGGATTTTGCAGCTGGACGAGTGAATGTAGTTGGCGAGGATCATCATCCAAGAGCGTTGGAACCTGCGGCAGTGAAATTAGCGATGGATGATGTACATGGTCATCAGTCGAAACTAGACACAAAGAGTTGGTCGCTGGTGTGGCGAGCTTAGTAACAGACATTGATATCTAATACCTAATACCAGGGAATTTCGGTTTGAAATATTCCATCAATCGAGAAGGTTTTTGAATGTTGTAGTACAGTATTGGATAATTGGAGACAATTAATAATAATTTATTCATTGTAACGCTCTACAAATCCCCGGATGCAGAGCTCGATGCTTTCATTCACAAATTAGTAGTTTGTTGGAGTTTGTATGTCCATTTAGTGGATACCTGGTCATTGACAGTGACTTTCCAGTGTATGGAGCACTGATTTTGAGATTATGGTGGTGGGCCCAGGTTTGCCTGATCACCATTTGTTGTGCTTTCGTTTGGGAACACCTGCAAGTAAACGTTGAATCTGCACCTCACCATACTCTCATACTCATACGATGGAGTAATGTTGAATGATTATAATTTGAAAACAAAGCAATATAAAAATGTAAATGCAAAGCACTCTCTTAATTGCAGGCGTATGGTAAAGCCCGGAGGGATTTAATAGGTATTCCTCTACTTAGGTTGGGATATAGTATCTAGCTTGGGTTCCGTTGATGAACAGAGCATTTTATTTCACATTAATCCTAAAAGTATGTATGTCATATGATCGCTCATAAAGAATATAGTGACATGGGTGAAATTCCTTGTGACTAAGCAATGTAATAGCCAGTATTGAGTCGCATAAGAAATTTGACATTTGATACAATAAATCATCGCATTTTAGTGAAGAAATTCCAAGCGTACGGTGTGCGTGGTGAGGCACTGAAATTGTACCTGGTGAGTAGATATTAACTTGTTTCTTGGTACAACACACGGTCATGTAAAACCAGCGTAAGCTGTGGTGTTCCCCAGGGAAGTGTGCTCGGGCCGTAAGCACTAACCCAGGGAAGTGTGCTCGGGCCGTTTCTGTTTATAGTCTACGTGAATGATTTATTCATTGGAATGCAATATGATGAAATATCTCGCTTAGCCGGTGATACACAGGACATTATCTCTGGCGGATCGATGGAAGTTACAACGGCCCAAACTGAAAAACGTTTGCGTGATATGACTAGGATTGTAATGTATTCTAGGTCTTCTGCATCTAAGTTGGATCTTGAACCTATAGATTTTCAGGGCCAATCCTTAGCGTTTGACTTGAACGTCAATTTCTTGGGTTCTTCTTCAGTTCGACAACAAACTGGCTAGAATATCCACTGTGCAGCAGTGGCCAGGAAACTAAACAACAATTGTTTCGTAATAAGTAAATTAAAGAATCAAGTAAATTTCAATGTACTTATCACGGGCACGTTCAGTCTAGGATCCATTACGGACTACTATGTTGGGGTAATTTTATGCACGCTACCCAGAACAAATTATAAGGACACTTGTTGGTGTGAATAGAATACATTCATATATTAATATGCATTTCCTTGCAATGAGCTACGATATAAATATAAAATATAAAACACAATGAAATACGCTCTTCTGATCAAAACCTATTATGTATACCCCAGCATTCATAAATAGCTCTCTGAATCTCGCAAGCAAACTATAGAATCACCTGCCGGAAGGGATGAAGAGATCGGGACGACCTTTCAAAAACGTGGTGCGTGATTTATGATTGGAGAAGGTATATTATTCAGTCACCGAGTTTTTCTAACACCAATTCAGTTGATCTCCACCAATTGACTCATATACTTTAAAACCTTCATTCTTTATTTTGTTCGAAACTTCTATGTCTATGACAACTTTATTTTATACTATATTATTCTAGCTTTAGTGTATTTATTTTGTTTATATATACTATATATATATATATATATATATATATATATATATATATATATATATATATATATATATATATAGTATATATAAACAAAATAAATACACTAAAGCTAGAATAATATAGTATAAAATAAAGTTGTCATAGACATAGAAGTTTCGAACAAAATAAAGAATGAAGGTTTTAAAGTATATGAGTCAATTGGTGGAGATCAACTGAATTGGTGTTAGAAAAACTCGGTGACTGAATAATATACCTTCTCCAATCATAAATCACGCACCACGTTTTTGAAAGGTCGTCCCGATCTCTTCATCCCTTCCGGCAGGTGATTCTATAGTTTGCTTGCGAGATTCAGAGAGCTATTTATGAATGCTGGGGTATACATAATAGGTTTTGATCAGAAGAGCGTATTTCATTGTGTTTTATATTTTATATTTATATCGTAGCTCATTGCAAGGAAATGCATATTAATATATGAATGTATTCTATTCACACCAACAAGTGTCCTTATAATTTGTTCTGGGTAGCGTGCATAAAATTACCCCAACATAGTAGTCCGTAATGGATCCTAGACTGAACGTGCCCGTGATAAGTACATTGAAATTTACTTGATTCTTTAATTTACTTATTACGAAACAATTGTTGTTTAGTTTCCTGGCCACTGCTGCACAGTGGATATTCTAGCCAGTTTGTTGTCGAACTGAAGAAGAACCCAAGAAATTGACGTTCAAGTCAAACGCTAAGGATTGGCCCTGAAAATCTATAGGTTCAAGATCCAACTTAGATGCAGAAGACCTAGAATACATTACAATCCTAGTCATATCACGCAAACGTTTTTCAGTTTGGGCCGTTGTAACTTCCATCGATCCGCCAGAGATAATGTCCTGTGTATCACCGGCTAAGCGAGATATTTCATCATATTGCATTCCAATGAATAAATCATTCACGTAGACTATAAACAGAAACGGCCCGAGCACACTTCCCTGGGTTAGTGCTTACGGCCCGAGCACACTTCCCTGGGGAACACCACAGCTTACGCTGGTTTTACATGACCGTGTGTTGTACCAAGAAACAAGTTAATATCTACTCACCAGGTACAATTTCAGTGCCTCACCACGCACACCGTACGCTTGGAATTTCTTCACTAAAATGCGATGATTTATTGTATCAAATGTCAAATTTCTTATGCGACTCAATACTGGCTATTACATTGCTTAGTCACAAGGAATTTCACCCATGTCACTATATTCTTTATGAGCGATCATATGACATACATACTTTTAGGATTAATGTGAAATAAAATGCTCTGTTCATCAACGGAACCCAAGCTAGATACTATATCCCAACCTAAGTAGAGGAATACCTATTAAATCCCTCCGGGCTTTACCATACGCCTGCAATTAAGAGAGTGCTTTGCATTTACATTTTTATATTGCTTTGTTTTCAAATTATAATCATTCAACATTACTCCATCGTATGAGTATGAGAGTATGGTGAGGTGCAGATTCAACGTTTACTTGCAGGTGTTCCCAAACGAAAGCACAACAAATGGTGATCAGGCAAACCTGGGCCCACCACCATAATCTCAAAATCAGTGCTCCATACACTGGAAAGTCACTGTCAATGACCAGGTATCCACTAAATGGACATACAAACTCCAACAAACTACTAATTTGTGAATGAAAGCATCGAGCTCTGCATCCGGGGATTTGTAGAGCGTTACAATGAATAAATTATTATTAATTGTCTCCAATTATCCAATACTGTACTACAACATTCAAAAACCTTCTCGATTGATGGAATATTTCAAACCGAAATTCCCTGGTATTAGGTATTAGATATCAATGTCTGTTACTAAGCTCGCCACACCAGCGACCAACTCTTTGTGTCTAGTTTCGACTGATGACCATGTACATCATCCATCGCTAATTTCACTGCCGCAGGTTCCAACGCTCTTGGATGATGATCCTCGCCAACTACATTCACTCGTCCAGCTGCAAAATCCAGTTGATACATGGGCAATAGAATTGAATAAATCCTTTGACACTATACAAAGAGAAGGCACATGGAAGGTGTTAAGAAAAAGAAGAGTAAATTATCGAAACGTAAAATGTATGTACACTGAAACTTTAAATGTAGTAATGATCGGACAAAATATGACAGAAACGTTTAAAACAGAGAAGGGAATTAGAATGCTAAGACCCCTGCTATTCAGCACGCTCATGGATGCCATTACGCGTGGAGCAAAGAAGATGATAATAGTAGAAAACACCTAGGAAAGTTTAAAGAATAAAAATAAAGTATGGTCAGAAAAATTAAAAAATATTAAATATTTAAATTCTTAAAATAAATATTATAAAACAGAGGTAATGAATATAGGCAGGAACAACACACCAATAAAAATTGGGAACGACACAACACAAGAAGCCAAGAAAATAAAACACCTGGGGTAGATAATAGAGAAAAACAACACAATACAAGAAACCAAGAAAATAAAACACCTGTGGTAGATAATAGAGAAAAAGGTGTACTCGAAAGTAAAATCAAGATAAGATACGAAGCGAAGTAATCAGAAGGAGGCTGGAAATAAAAGGTATAATTGAGAAAATCGAAACACAACTACTAATGATGTATGTATGACAAGGATGAAAGATAATCGACAAGTGGAAACAGTGTGGGAAATAAAAACTGACGGAAGAAGGTGGAGAGCTAAACCGAAGACTACATGGAATGTAGGAATTAGCAGAATACTGGCAGGAAATAACGGGCACCAGGCACAAGACCGAAAAACATGGCGAGACATAACAAACTCTACAGCTTTGGTAGAAGAGGGCTTGGGATAAGTAAGTAAATACTTGGAATAATAGAATAATAGAGATGATTCCTATAATAATTTCCACGTTTATTTTCATTCTCTACTAGGAGTTTTGGATTAGGTAATATAAAAAACATAATATATAAATATAAACATAATGTAACGAATTATATCGCTATGCGAAAGAGAGAAAGTTGCAGTGATTGGTAAAATACTCTATATGCACATTTAAATTGTAACCAATAAATTACATTGATGACTTAAAAATCATGGATAATGATGAGAGTCTTTAAGTATTCACGTCAAAAGTATACTAAAATAATACTAATTCCCATTGAGAATTATAAAGCCACCATTAAATTGTTCCATTATAATAAAATGTCTTTATAATTGAAACGAAAATTTTTAATTTAACATTAATTAAAATGTAAAATACTCGTAAAATAAAATTAATTCTTCGTCAGAATGTCTTATTGACATATAAAAAATTGTTCGATAAATGGGCAAGCACAATCACACGAGTATAAACTTGCAGAGAATGCACCAACCACATAGTATAACAAATACAAGGGATGCCTGCTGTCGTTGACAATAAACTTTATGACAAGTTTATCTGTTAAATGTATAACACAAGGGTAATTCAGGTAATTGTAAAATGTGAATCCTGTTAACTATGCAGCCGCATATACATCAGTTTCCAATTTTCCCTATTCTTCGGACTAGCAGCAGCATAACGTCCAATCGGTCCACGTGCACGCAAACAATATTGGCTTTGTAACATTCAATAATTAACAAATACGAGTACATTGAAATGAAATATTGCCGAAATGCCAATTTATTTCGTAGACATTTTTATACTATGTTATCGGAAACGTAGCTGACAAAAAAAATTATTTCAGCTTTCAGAAAAATTCTTTTTAACGATAAGATAACTCAAATGTGACGGATATTTACTACTCATTATGATATTTCGTTAATCGTCTTGGCTCGTGTGCATTAGAAAACATGTTTATGAATAGACGATTTTTTAAGCTGTTTCTTGGAGATAACGTATCACTTTAGATAATAATCTCTTTTGTCATTATACGAATCGACATGAAATTAAACTAGTTGTTACATAAACGGAAATTTACGAAAAATAATAGAATAATGGAAATCATTTGGTGCTAGATTCATTTTATTCTAGATGAACTAATATTGCATCTGCATCTGCAAAATATTGTCCTTAAATTGGAAATCCCTAAATACATATGCAATGCAAAATAATGGAAAATTGTTATTATATTGTCGTAATGTTATGAAATACGACTGAACGTACGAATAAATTCAAATTATATTGTATTACACAGAAACAATGGCATTGAATTAGTTATTTTCATAACAAGTGTCGAAAGTAAGTTATATCGTGCGAGTGAGAATGTTGATGCACGAGCGTTAGCCAGTGCAGAAACCTCACGAGCAGACGATATAACACTTTCGAGCGTGTTATGAACACTATTTTTTACACGACCTCAAATGTATTTTTAAAAAAAACCTGAGAAAGTGACGTTAGAATGCTCATGTCTGTCTGTTAGTCGGTAAAACAGAACCTTCATTTTAATATATTAAGGTCATTTTACACAGCAGCTGACTAATATTCGACGGACCTTCAATCAACAAGCCCTAATGGCAGATACTTACGAAACTGTGTAAAGGCCCGGTGTACCACAGTGAATATTTAGTAGAGTCAATCTTTTTTCTGTGCCATTTGTACAAAATGTACCCGATGGTGTACGTTGAGCTTTAGTTGGTCGTACTTGTCAAAAATATCACACTAGTGTGATATAATATCACACGCCATGTGCCATTGACAGTTTTCTGAACTAGGTTACTAGGATGATATTCATTAGTTTCGGTAGAGGTCGTGTAAAAAAAATATTTCAATTATTCTCAAATTGTGAAAATATTCTAACAAAATTCAATATTCATTTATCTTATCTCTGCGAATTAATTGATAGCAAGTACGTATATTCGAAGTCAAAGTAACTGCAACTTATAAAAATTACAATGATTTATAAAGCGGACCTGTCCTCGAAATTTGACTTTTGATAACCCGACATTTAGTGTGCACATTGGTTAGGTCCCACGACTGGCGCCTGTTGTAAGCTAATCTGAAAGAGAAACTACGAGAAAGCTAAAAACGTCAACGTATCTTCAGAGTAGTTTCAATACTACAATGCCTTTCGATCAAAAACTACAAAAACTCGCAACTAAGCTAGAACCGTAGACATAGAATTACGAATAGGTAAAATAGAATTATAAAAAAAACAAATGTGAGATAAAATGTCAAAACTAGTCATGTGAGAACAAGTTAAAAAAAATGGTCTGAGTGCAGCCTATTTTGCTATAGCTTCTCTACTAGGTTGGTGCGTCATATATGTCATCATTTTTTTAATATAATCATCCAATTCAGTGCACTCGTTTCTAAGATCCTGCATCTAATTTAACGATTGTGTGCACATGTTCTTACTTTATTGTTGTGTTTTATGGCATTATACATAACAGTTAGGTAAAATTGTGACAATGATGAAAGTTAAGGATCAAAAAACATGAAACTTTTAATAACGAAATAAAGAAAATAAAGGTGGAAAATGAAAGGAAAACATAGATATTAAAAAAAACATACTGAAATAATTAAGACAGAAATGCAAAATATCAATAAGGCAATAGGATATAATAACAATTGAAAAAGAGAGTAGGCAAAATCAAGTGATAATGTATAGAGTGAGGATGGACACACGTAGAAGAATCGATATGAAGAATGAATGAATTAAGAAAATAATAATTAAGAAAAATCATGGAAATAAATATTGTGTCCCAAAAATAGGAGAAGAAGTATACCCGATAGAGTTAGAAAATGAGCTTGACAAAAAGACAGTAATGAAGAACAAAGTGAAGCTGAGAAAACTACAAAAATTAAGGTATATTTTAACGATGATTTAACGAGGGAAGAGATAGGAAATCAATAACAAATAAGAGCAATGACAAAAATCGAGAGCGAAAGAGGAAATGAGGAATGCTGAAAATATCAAAGCAAAAAAAAACGAATGCATAAATAGGAACAAGGAAATCTGGATATGGGCTGAGCAAAGAGAAAATATGGAAATGGAACAGAAAAAAGAAAATAAAAACATGGAAGCTAGCTATAAGTGAGGAATTTAATTAGATTGAATTGGGCATTTTAACGGTAATAGAAACTAAAAAGAAAGGAAAAGGCAGGAGTGGGATGCTTGGTAAACAAGTAGGAAAAGTACATCATATTATAGAAGCGACATTCCGAAAGAATCCACGCAGTGCAAATTAATATAGACGGATGAATAACAACAATAACATCATTATACGGCCCCAGTGAAGATGCGATCGGATGGGATCAATTGAAAACGATAACAGAAAACAGTCAAGTCACAATTTATGTAACAGGAGATATAAACGGTAGAGTGGGAAGAGAAGATAATGGGGCAGGCGTGATTGGGAAATATGGAGATGAGAAAAGAAATAACAATGGCACACGACTGGGGTATTGTTTAATGAATAATTTAATAAGCGCAAATACGCTCTATCAACACAAATATATTCATACACACGACATATACCAAAGAAAACAGAAATCTAAAATGAACAATATAATGATAGAAAAGGATAAACAAAGGATAGTGAAAATGTCACAGTGATGCAGATACCTGAAATAGACAGTGATCATTACATTCTAATTAAGAAGGAACAAGATCCCGGGGAAATTAAAGAAGTTAAGGAAAAGATATAACATGAGTTTATAAAACTATACCGGATGAGAGAAGAGGGAATAGCCTATAAGTACAAGGAGGTTTAGGAAAGAAAAGTAGCAATGGTTAAAAATACAAATGGAGTTTACTAAAAACTAAAAACAAAATATATACAAGAAGTGAAAAATACAAAAAAAAAATTAATAATATCTAGGAGATAGAACAGCAACGAGGTATAAAGCATATATAAACAAAGAATTGAAGTTAAAAACATTGTGAAAGAAAGTGTTAGTCTTTTATTTGACAAAAATGGAAATAAATAAGAATATCAGATTAATTAGATGGTAGTTGGAGACATGTTAAGCATAATAAGAACGATGAAAAAGAGCGACAACGTTTCTAGCCACGGTGTTAAAAGTATACGAACAAAACATCGATAAAATGTTTAAAATTTCATGGATTCACATAAGGCAGAATCTGTAATGACCATTTACGTTAAAAGAAATAATCCAAAAAACCCTGCTAAGAAATACAAAAATATTTTTCGCGTTTATTGACTTGGAAAAAAAAATTGACCATGTAGAAAAATTGTGGAAAGATATACAGAAAAGGAACTGATAAGAGCAATAAAGAGTATCTATGAAAATAGCAGGAATTATGTCAACATAGCAAAGAGGGGAACAAAGGAGTTCCAAGCAAAGAAAGGATTAATGCAAGGAGGAGTGATGAGCCTTCACCTTTGCAATTAATTTATGGGTGGAATTATTAAGGAGTGTCAACCAAAGATAAACAAGATTAAATGTACGCCATAGGAGATTACAGACTGTGGAAATATCGGGGATGACGATTATGGCGGGCAATGAGAAAGGTCTACAGAATAACTTCAACATATAATAATATTTTTAAACAAAAATTAAAAATAGGAAAAATATTGAATATACAAGAAAATAGAGACAAAGTAGAACAGGTAACATCCTTCTATTTGGGCACTACAATGGAGGGAAATGGGACACAAGCAAAACGATGCATACCATATGACGAGTGAATGCTTTATACGAAAGACAATTTTAACCTACGGAAGTGAAACATGGACATCAGCAAAACAAATGAAAAGCAAAATAAAAATAGAGATGAAATACCAAAGAACGGAAAAGAATGAAATGTGAATGTAAGAGATGAACTACAACCTTGCAATACATCAATTGGGTTGAGTCTATGCGGCGGATGGAAGAGAAGATACCTGTAAGGCGGACATGGGAATCCAGAATAGGAGAGGAAAGAGAGCGAGGGCTACCAAAAAAACCATATGACAATTGTAATTGCGAAGCACCTGCAAAAGAGTGGTACCTGAGAGATACCTGACAATGAAATAGGCATGGCACATAATAGATGGTTATAGAACAATTTCGCAAGAACAAGAAGAATAAAGTTAAGATGTTAAGTGTTAAGAATATTAAGATGGGATCAAAAATAATAGCATATTAAAATAATAATAATAATAAAATAAAATACAAATAAATAAATGTCGTAATTATTGTAGAGTTACGATTGAGCTAACACGAAGTTTAGTGAATAAATTATTTTACCAATATGTTGGTAGATAAATTAGTAATTTTTTTGTTAAAAGAATATTTATTAGCAATTTCTATCATACGACTGATCAATGCACTGCGAGTATGGTAACAAACAATGACCGCAGCCATCGAAAGATCATGTAGCCGTTACGACAATGCACAGCGAAGAATGAAGGATATAGTTAAAATGAAAAAAGAAACATGGAAAAATAGTAATGCAAAAAACGATAAAAGAACCAGGTTTAAACCAAAAACTTTTCTACGGCACCCTGGAGCAAATGAGAAGAAAGAAGGATTATAACATGACAAATATAAAGGATACATGAGGGAATAGAATCACCACTGAACAAAAGATAATGGAAAGGACAATATTTTGTAAAACTAAGAGCGGCAACTGGAAACGCGAGAAGAACATGAGGTTGAGTCTGGAGGAAGTAGATACGGATTTTGCAGAAATAAGAATAGAAGTAACATACGCTATAAATAAATTGAAAATAGGAAAGGCGGCGGTAATAGATAACATAAAAAGATAACATCAGAAATGATCAAGTACATGGGGATAGGAGGGAGGAAACAAATAACTTACATAATAAAGGAAATAACGGGAATAACAATAATCACAGAACAACGGAATAAGGGCGTAATAATTCCCATATACAAGAAAGGAACTACCCACAATAACTATAGGGATGTAACTTTAAATATTATACCGAGAAGATCATGGCTAGACTACTCGAAAAAATAAAACACAAAGTAGAAAACACGATTGAAAACTATTTAGAAGAGAAAGAAATACATAATCTTCATATTAAGACAAGTCAGGGAGCAAATAATAAACAAAAGAAGGAAAGCACATTTATGCTATATGGATCTAGAATGTTCCCATCTACTGCACGTACCAGGATACTTTTATGCTTGGGTAGGAAAGACCTGCGCACTCTGACAGCCCTGGCTACTGGGCATAGCCGACTAAGGCATCATAGTGGCCGGGAGTGGTTGAGACCACTGAGTGCAGACTATGCTGTGAAACTGAAAAAACAGCAGAGCACGTTATGTGTGCCTGCCCCGCCGGGGACAAAATCAGGTTCACAGTCTTCGATAAGACAAAACTGGAGCTGGGCGAAAATCTCACCCACTAAAATCCTCATTTATTTAAAGAGAATGGAAATGGAGGGTGAACTGTAATTAGTTTTGAGCCACAATAGACCCTTGCAGTCGCAGTGGAGAGGCGATAAACGCCCCACTCATAACTAAGTAACTACTACATAATATATAAATAATTATCAAAGAACTAGAGAAAGAGAAAACATCGAATATTGATCCAGCGTAAGGAAATCGAACAAGTTGATAATTTTTTGATCAATAATCGAAAGTAATGGAAAACTAGATAAAGAAATAAATAAGAGGGTAGGAAAGACTGGGAAATTATTTACCATGTTGAGCAGCGGCTTTTAGGAAAGCAGGATATACCAAAGGACATACAAACGAATAAAACCACCAATATATTGGGAAAAATAGATAATAAAGCCAAAAGAGACAGGATACGAAATGAAATATATCGACAAAAACTAAATATTGTACCAATATATAAAAAAATATGGAAAGGCAATTAGATGGTTGGGATATATACACCTAATGAATAGAGGCTGAATGCAAGATTTATGAAAGAAAAGCTACAGGAAGAAACTACTGGTGGCAAAGAAAAACATGAAACGAAGTTGGGAACAAAGGAATCTAGTGGAATAGAATCAGTATCATAATAGAATAGTATCAATAATACAGGGCAAAAAAAAAGTAATATACCCATATGGTATAAATACATAAATAAATAAAATTTATACATTTTACTAATTATTATCAGTAATATAGCTATTGAGAGTCGTTTGAAATTTGTTGGTCTCTTAACCTCCTTCCTGAACTCCTACAGTCACTTCTATTTTCTTGTCTTGGATATGTGACTATCGACCCACACTATGCATTTCCTCTGGTCCTTGCCAGGTCGCCATTTCTTTATACATGTTGGATCATCTCCGTTAAAAAATAAAATTAATATTCCACGGATCATTTTTCTTGGCATTTCTTCTCTTCGCATTAACATGATCCTATATATTCTCTGCCTTAATTCCACCTCCTCCATTATTAGCTCGATATGTTGTTCTGCTGTTCCACTAGATCGCATTCTCCCCATCTTCTAAAATTTCAACTTTTTGGTCTGTATCATCACATAGTTCTTTTCCTATTTTCGTCTTCAATATCAGTCTTCTTCTATTCTGTTGTTCAGACCATTATTATTTTTTTTATTAACTGGTTTCCTTGCCATATAGCATCTTTGGCAGCATATTCCTTTGCCGTTTTTATCGTTCCTATTTGACACTTTTCTTTAAATCTCAGATTCGTTATGGGTCTCTATTATGGGTCTTCATTGTTATTCGCTAATTGTCTTCCACCCAATCCTCTATCTGCTGTTTCGATAAATATGTTCTTTAAGATGTCCCATTGTTGTCTATATCGTATTTTCTTAGTAACTGTGCATTCATCTCTTCGTATATATTTTTCTTTTCTTCAGTCTTTAAATCCTCCACGTTCCATCTTTCTCTATCTTTATTCCACGTTGTACTTCCAATTACTCTTAGTTATATTTTTTGTAACCGCTAAGGGCGATGATACATTTGCTCGTCTATATTATCGTGCATATTCTATCAGTTGCTACCTTTTCGTTCCTATTATTACATGACGTATTTGATTTCCTCCGGTTTTCCCAGGCAACTTCTTCGTATCCATATTAATTTCTGTTGCTAGTTTATAAGTTCTTCCTCCGTTGTTATTTGTGATGTGTATGGTGTATTATGTATTTTCCTACTGGGTTACACAATACTCGTCGCCCATCAATATTAATAATATCATGCGTTAGTCATCATCATTTGCTTCCTCCGTTGACGCATAAACATTTTATGTGCCTTACCTCTATAAAACAAAATTTATTTTAGTGTACTAGGCTTTCTCCATCTTCTATTGTTTGCCAATTGCCAATTGTTTTAGTTTGCTCTTCTACTCATTTCTTGCAGTTCTTCTCTGATTAGCGTATTTTGCTTCTTTATTTCATTTACTTCTTTAAATGTTTCCAATTTTTCTTTTATGTCGCCAATTTTGTTTCTATCTTGTTTCCACATTAAACGTTCTTTCATTGTTTCATTTTCGGTGTTCTTTCTACGTTTCTGTTCTTCGCAAAAATTTTCTATATTTATGGCGCTGTCTATACCATTTTTTCTTTGTAGATAGTCTTTTAAAGCTTCGACACTGAATATAAATTCACTGAATTTATATTTTCAATATTAAATTTTAAATTGACATAATTACATACCCGCGTCCTGTGCACTCGTCGGTAAATAATTTAGGTCTGATTTATAATATTTAAATAACTTACCAAGACAACCATTTTGAGATTGAAACAAAGATAGTTAAACGAATGAAGAGAATACAAACAAACATCGAATAATCCAAAGAAGCTGGAGGAACCAAAAAGCCGATGATTGTGAAAAAGCTAAAAATCTCCATCCATGTTTGGGTGCTCTTTATTCAGATAAACCAAATTTCTTTCTAATAAATACAGCGATGCATAATTCCAATTTATTTGAGCATATTGTCCTCGTGTCTCATTTTCCATAAATTATTACATACTTAATTAATATTTATGTACTCTTATGATAATTAAGCTGAAAATATTTTAAAGTGCCTTCTTCTTATACGAAAGGCGGTCGTTAATTCCCAAGTTCGTTAACATCACCATTGTAAATTAGGTTTAATACGACGAGGAGTGTATAATTATGCCATTTTGTAAACGCATTTCGTCGCTTTCTGCGATGGCGATTTAATAGCTTCTCTGGCTCCACTTAATTTTAAAAATGTTAGATCGCCAAAACACATACTTACGTATTTGGAAAATGTTATCAATACATAATTAATTTGTGTTTTGCAAGCAAGTTTGTAAATAGATATATGTAATCCCGTCACTTTGAATTCAAATTTGTTTTTGCGCATATTTATCGATAACGTGCCGCTAATAATAGAATCGGTGTATTAAGGATGAACTTAAATCGCAGATACCGATATGTTTATGCAATAAAATATGAGAAGTAGTTAATTATGAGAGTTTTTATTCTATTAAAAAACGTCATAGATTTTATATCGTATTCCAGCAAAAAATAAAACAATTATCGTGTTATAATCAAAAAATAACTAAAACAAGTTTATTTGTTAACATTGTAGTTGAAGGCCAATTAATTAACTCGATTCTTTTAAATAACATGAATTTCTATTGACTATTTAATCTTACTTTTGTAATACAAGCATGATCACACTGAATGCAAAATGCTATAATTTTGAGAAGACAATGAATTATAAAAAACATTTATAAACAACTGTTTAGATTTATATTACATTATGTTATGTATAATTAGACTTTAGTACTTACATTTGGAGAGAATGTATCGATAACAAAAAGCGTAATTATTCATTTCACTCAAAAAGGCGAATTCGTGGACTTTTACCTAATTACTCATAATTTTGGCAAGCTAATCACCTCCAAAATTTAACTGGGCATAGTTCATTAAAATCCAAAATCAAGGTATTTTTATAACCTTGATTTTGGATTTTAATGAATTTTATGAAGGAAAATAATATAATTTAAAATAATTGGTTTTGCATTTTACTTCCTGACCTTTTACATTAGGTAATTTTTAAATTAAATGTAAGCATTAACATTCCCATAATTACACAATTAGTGTAATCTGGAAATCTATTTCCTATTATACTACTTCGTGTTTATGTAACATAACGTAATATTGTTTTTTTTTCAAATTTTCTTAATTATTTGTTTTTCTGGGTGAAATAATGACAATAGAAAAATGCCTGCCAAAATTATTTATGTTATAAAATTAGGTTTTAGGGATTGACATAAAATTCTTCGTTCAAGTTGTAATATCGTTGTTAATGTGCCAACAGTACTTTTCAATTATTTTTCAATTTTTCCGAATTTACTTCCTTATAATTAGTTAATATAGTTTGGTGGTTGTGCTACAGTACAATAAAGAGTACAAAAATGTAAATTAGTTATAAATGTCTAAGATTGTAGACGGTACCTAATCAAATTTAAATTAAATACGACCAAATATTCGCCTCTGCTATTTCTGTTAAATTGCTCGCTGCTTTGCGAGTGGTATTTTCTGTACTTGTAATCATAAAAGGGAAGATTAACATAAAATAAATTGTTTCCATATTGTCATTTTGGTGGTCATGAAAGCAATCAAATATTTAAAAAACCTCAACTACTTAATGTAGTTGGTGATTAGAAAACAGTTTTAAAATGAAAACGTATGGAAATAATAAAACGCAGGCAGGGATCAATGTAACGGTTGTATAATTTAGAAATTTGACATAAATAGTCTTATATACTCAACTACATGTTATTTCCTCATTACAAAATTTGATAAAGTCTGCGGAGAATTGACTAAATTGGTGAGTCGACTACCCATCACATCCCAAACATGCTCAATAGGTTAGGTGAGCGGGAGGGTAATGGCAAAAGATTAACGTCGGCAGCTTGAAAGAGGTCTAGACTGACGCAAGCTACGTAAGGACGGGCGTTATCTTGCTGAAATATGGGATTTGGCATGGTCGCATAGGGTAGCAGATGGCGGTCTACAATGTCATAGATGTAGCGCTGAGCATTCATATTGTCTCTAACAAAGACTAGAGGTGACCTGCTTCCATAGACAATGGCACCCCATACCATTACCGCAACAGTGCGATGCACATGACTTCGTCTTCTGACCCTTGCCTTGCCCTGAACGACGACTGTGGAATGTCGGATGGAATAGTGTCGTCTTTAGTGACGAGTCCCGCCTTCGCTGTGTTTCGCCACTCCTGTGTTTCGCCACTCCAGAAAATTAGTTTCAATTCGTGCAAACGCATGGGCAAGCTCAAACTTTCCCCACCCGACTTAAAACGAACATTCTACCGAATCCATTCCTTCGCGTTCGTTTGCCTTCGTTTGCTTTGTGTAGAACACGCACCTTAATAATAACGAAATGATAAGAGTAGATTAATAAAATAATTTCTGGAAAGCAAAACTGGATAGAGAATTATAATCTACATAATCTACAGATATAAGCCAACGTCCGACGTATCGATCGAGGTGACCTTGAGCTGCGCCTTTTTCTTGGAGCTGCAGGTGAGATAAGGAGCAAATAAATAAACTAGAAATAATCGTAAATATGATCGTACTTGAAAACGATACATCGAAAAATAAGAGTGAAGATAAGCAAAGAGGAAATAGATGGAATACATTGAGAGAAACAAGTCATGGGCAGAATTAACGCACCACCGCATATATTTTGTGTTATTCCAAAATAACGATGATTTTTAGTTTTCTAGGTAGCTTGCAAGTAGGCTGTGGACCTACTTTAACAGTTCAAGTAAATGCAGTCAACAGGAATTTTGTTTTAAAAGTACAATTGCAAATAAAATCATTTTTGGCAAAAATTGATTTAAAATCTGATGGGAAATATTTGGTTATTAAGACTAGTTGTATTTAGCCACCAAGTTTTTTGTTATTGAAACTGTCAATGCGAGTGTAATACATTTAAGTAATGAATCGAAGAACAAATTTATCAGTGGAGGAAGCAGTAAGAGCATCAACTTTGGTGGATGAGTGAGAGTGAGATATTCATTAGGCCATATTGCTAATGTGTTGGAAAAATCCATTCCAGCTGAAATCTCATGGTTACACGATTTAACGAGATAGGTTCTCACTTACGAAGGCCGGGACAATGGCGAAAATGGTGTACTATGGTATGGGGGATAATACGCTATGGAAGAAGATCTCGTCTGGTATTCACTCCAGGCACACAATAAACGCCAGGCGTTACATTAATTCAGTGTTGGAACCAGTTGTCTTGCCATTACTACAAAACCTTCGAGAAGCAGCATTCCAGCAAGATAATGCGCGGCCTCATACTGCTCATGTAACGTCAGCCTTCCTAGAAGAAAACAACATTAATATGTTGCCCTGGCCTCCAAGATTACCCGACTTATCCCCCATTGAAAATGTCTGGGATATGATGGAAAGAATATTGCGGCGTTTACCCGCATCATTCTACGTTCAGTGGTTCGGGATGGTCTATTTTATTTGAAAGGCAGTGTACAACGTGATATTTTTATTATGTTTATATTGTTGTACACTTAATTTTAGGGTTTGTTTAAAAACATTTTAAACACTGTATTTACTTGTTAATAAAAAAGGCAACGGTTGCCATTAGCAAGTAAATACAGTAATAAACGCAATAAACCGTAAACACCTAATAATAGGTGTGACGCCATTATTTGCTTGCTCACTTGGTTTCGGAATAAATCCCAGTACAATCCTTGACAAAGACATCATTTTCTGCTTTATATCGTCGCAGCACTTCTTCACAACCATCAACACATTATACTTTATAAAAGTTGAAGATATCATGCATAATGTGGTGTACAGAATCACGACACATATTGAAAACTTCAGGGATTTCTTTAACGATAACCCGACAATTCACTTTCACCGTGGCTTCAAGTGCCTCCATCAATTTAATCGTCACAACACCATTTTGCTTGACCAGATCGGAGCAAATCAGCTGCTGAAATTGAACATCCAACACTTTCGTGAGTGCGAAAAAATATTTCCACATTGTAGCTTTACTCTGCGGTCAATATTAATGGGTTCCACACCTTAACTATGTGCAGGAAACGAATAACAGAACGCTTCTTCTCCATAGTGCAGTGCTCTAGTGAAGTTATAATTTTTAAACTGTTACTGAGTCAACAGCTTCAGTTGTTTCTAAGATATGTTTGAAAATTCCGTTCGGTAAATTTTTAGGGCACGTTCGAGGTTTTCATTTGGCTTTGCGTCGTAAAGAGAATGTTAAACATATACTCAGTGACATATAAACTGCACACCTAGAAGGGGTGGGAATTTTTGGACCAAATTTGGCAGGAATAGTGGACTAGTCCAGGGAAATAGTTGATTAAAATTTGAAATCCAATCATCAAGTAGTCATGGGATTTTTGACGTTTGTGTAATTTTTTAAAGGTGGTGATAGACAAGCAATTATCGAGTCATTTTTTGAATTTGTTCCACTTTTTCGGATCCCGTTCTTTAGTTTAAAGTGTTTCAAGTGTTTAATGATGCCTAGAGGAAGGAGACCTCAAATTTACCCGCAGTTGAGTGACTTTGACCGATGGGGGATTGTTGGTTTACGAGAAGCAGGTTTTTCGTTTTTCGTTTAGAGAAGAGTTTATCAAGCGTGGTCCGAACATGGGGTTGGACGTCGGAGAAGAGGCACTGGGGCTCAAAGACGAACTGTGGGGTTGATGGTGTGGGGTGCTATTGCTTACGGCAGTAGGTCACCCTTGCTTTTCATTCGGGGCAGTATGACCGCCCGACGCTACATTGACGAAGTGGTAGAACCACATGTTCTTCCATATCTTCGAGGGCTGGAAGACCCACTTTTCCAGCAAGATAATGCACGACCTCACGCAGCAAGGGTTTGTCTTGACTTCTTTGAAGAGGCCAATGTTAATCTTTTGCCTTGGCCGCCAAGATCTCCCGATTTGTCGCCCATTGAGCACGTGTGGGGCATGATAGGTAGAAGATTGAGGAATCTACCGAACCCACCGTTGACAATAGAAGCTCTACAGCATGAAGTACAGGCTGCTTGGGATGCCATACCCCAAGAAGACATTGATCACCTGCTGGAATCAATGTCAAGGCGTGTCAATGAGTGTATCAGAAATAGGGGCGGACCAACACATTATTAAAGAAAAATAAAAAAGATGAATTGTTTTCTTTATGAAATTTTAATCAATTGTTACCTTAGACTAGTCCAATGTTTCTGTCAAATTTGGTCCAAAAATTCCCACCCCTTCTAGGTGGTGCAGTTTATATGTCACTGAGTATATGTTTAGCGTGTACCTTGTGTTCGGGGGCGTAATGCGATCTATAAATAAATACGTTATACATTCTAAAAGTACGCCGTAGTTACTGTGAGTCGAGGAGAAGGAAATGAGATTCTGAGATCACTGTCTGATGTTGCCGCTTTATAGTGATTGGTTAGAATGGCGAAATTGATTGAAAATCTCGCCACGTGTGAGATTAGATGTCTCATTCGTTTTCTGAATGCGAAGAACATTAACCAGTTGACAATCATCGACAGAGTTTCGAGATGTAACAAGAAAATTATGAGATATTCAATAGTAAGGAGATGGGAATAATATACGACAACTCTTACACGACTTTGGCTGGAGCCACCCTACAGCCTTGACCTCGCCCTTAGCGATTTCCATCTATTTTTGCACCTGAAAACGTTGCTTGGCGGATAAAAATCAAGAACGCATACAAAAACGTATACTAAGGTATAACAAATGTCTCGAATATGGTGGGAGCTATGTGGGAAGATAATTGTTGGCAAGAACATCATTTTATGTTCGTGGGCTGCAGAATCGCTAAACAATTCTGAACAAAAAATACATGGTACATTGTTTTCATTTTAGCGGTAGCTTTAGGAAAAACTGCTTTTAGAACAATGTCAGAATTTTAAGACTTTTTGGAAGTCGTCGACATCTTAATATCAGAGTTTGTTTTAACTTATTGTAATTGTGCGTTGAAGTCAATACCGTTGATCTTTGTGGCGCCCTTGATCTTCTACTTTGAGGAGGGGCCCTACACGTGGGGAAATCTGAAAAGGAGTCAAGATTTTTCCAGGTTTTGGTTTAGCATCGATAACATTGTGGTCTGCATCATTCTCAAAAATACTGACGTCGTCTGAGGAACTCCCACTAAGCTGCCACTCATCTGATTCGTCAGAATATGATATTACTGTTCGACTTGTTCTTAACTTTTTGCTGAAGAACCTTAGTTTTTGTAATTGGTGTGTTAGTGTTCTTTCTTGTTGAAAATAAGGGATTTCATTGGAATTTTTAACCTGTTATTGCACGTTCAGCTTAAGCTGTTATCGTACAAGATGGTTTATAACGCTCAGGAAATATATTTGGATTAAATGGCAAAATACCAATTTTTTCAAACCGCTCAAACTATTATAGCACCCCTTCTATATACGTTTCCAAATAGTGCACATCATATAAATTCACCAATTTGCAAGGATTAGCTTTAAGCAACAAATCAATTTCTTGATTGTAATATAGGTCGTATTGAAAAGCAAAAATACTGTCACATCCAATTACTGCATTTAATGCGTACAATGGGGTGGAAACGATAATAGTTTTATGCCGTTTGTTTTGCAGTAGTCAATAGCCTTAATGGTTTTATAAGTCGAGTAACAGAAGAACTCCATTTTCAAATGTGTTTTGGAAAATTTTGTAGAAATTGAACAAACGAGACTGTTTTCATGTATTCAGATTCACTATACAAGCACAGTGCTCCATAAGGGATGCCCTGATACAGCAAGACAATTTACGCTTACGCGGAAATATGAACTGTCCTGTAGCATTAATGCATAAAAAATGCTGACCCCTTTCTGCACTTGTTATACCCATACCTACTTGCGATCTTTTTGTGCAACAACTTTCTGTCGCCGAGTGGGAATTGTTTAAATTCCGGGTTCGTCCATGTTATAAATTCGCATAGCGTCTGTAATGTTATATATCCTAGTTACTTCATCTAAATGTAAAAAAATGCCAGCGGAAGTGGCCTCAGGAGTTCTAAATGAAAGTTCCGAATTCATAGGAAGAAATTCTCGAATTCCCTTTTGTTCCTCAAAAATGCATTTTATTTGAAAAGTTCCTTCGAAAAATTGAGTATAAGTAAAATATGTAATTTCTCATTTGAGAATATATTGATAATCTTTTTTGAATCAGCTCGTAGTAAATTTCGAACCATTCCGTTTAGTGGATAGTGCATTAAAATTAAATGGCATTAAGGCGCTGCAGCTTTCGCGATTTTGTGCATCTTCCTGAATAGTATGCTAATTCTGGCCAGTCTATAGTGTTGGCGTATTGGGCAAACAAAAACGGAGAATCCGCACAGTAGCACGTCCACACATCTATGAACGTCAGCATTTACGAAAATCTATTTGTTGATTTTCGATATCACACACTTCTTATTAGTCGTTCAAGCCACGAACTGATAATGGCAATCAAACATTTATAAGTCGTAATGGTGGGGACCCACCGCCCGAGCCGAAACCTATTGAAAAATCCTATCCCTACTAGAATAAGAAAATCACAATCGTCGTCTAGCGCGGTTTAAACTAGTCGACAGCAGGCAGCTGTCAAGTAGACACCAATTACCGTCGTCGACGCCGAGTGAAAATCGGGTCTATCCGTTTAGTGCCGCAGTCCGGCACCAAGGCGGAACAAAAACTCGCAATTAACTAACTTTTGTTCCCGCGAATTAAATAAAAACAAACTTTTATTTTCGCACGGAGAGAAAACGATCTAGAAACCTATTCTTGCCGACTTTTATCGCGACTTTCTTCGCGTCGAAAAAATACCCGCTAATGAGATCGACAGATTCGATTTGTTGAATTAAAGTGAGTGATCGAACGCGCGGCTGTATTCCTTGAGTTGGGTCGATTTCAAAGAGAGATGTTGTTGGCGACGCCTTTCGTGAATTTCGACAAAGTTCTGCCGAAGAGCGGAGCGCCCAGGATTATTTCCGAAATCAGGAAACCAGAAATTGGACTGCACAGGGAACAGAATCGGGCACGACTAAGCGGTGAGATTTTTTTTATTCGAATACGATATTGAAGATTATTAAATATTTCAAATATTATACGCCATATATAGGTTGATAGTGCTAATCTATGTGGGAAAAAATACAGGGATAGAATAATTTGCGTTTGGAATTTAAACATTATCTACGAATCCCTTTGCATTCCGCTACGCTGATCTTTTACATAATTTAAACGTTAAGTATAACATGCAATAATATAAACATCGTAAATTCTGAAAATATTATTTTCAAGGACATCTGGAACAAGTTCAGTAAAATAGATTGATAATAATATTATTTAATCAACTGTTTTATATATAGATCACTGGCGTTTATAGGAATTAATACGGGTTTTTACATCAAAACCAACTAAATGACAAATAAAGACCAAAGGAATACTAATCTTTCAATGAGTTACAACAAATAAAGTGCAAGTCCAAGAAAATATAAATTAAAATGGTGTAAATAAAAGTAATGGAAATGAAACAATTCAAAATAGACAATGAGGAAAAAAATCCAAATTATCACGAATTCCCATTGTATTCAGCTATAAAACTTAACAATTAAAAACTCATTACTTTAAAAAATTGTGCATTTGTCTTACAATTTGAGCCAATTTTTGAAGTACGTCAGAAATAGGTGGAGTAATGTTTTCTACATTATTTTGGTTGCTTCGTTTGAAAAATATGGAAAGATTCTTATGTGAGAGAACACGAAGGCTAACTAAATTATTACAATTCAATAGACTACGATTATCACTAGTGTGTGGCCCCTTAAGAAATTTGATTAAAATGCGACGTTATAAAATAAATATTTAATTGTACAAACATACCACGTACCAGGAAGGTATAGAACGTCAGTTTGAGTTTACAAAATAAGGCAGCTTAAATGCTGAATGGTAGTGTTTAACTTTTTGTTGGAGTCATAGGTTTCTATGATTTCTGCCAAAATTCAAGGATTCAAGATGGCTAAGACCATCTCTGGTGGTGGTGGTGGAAATGGTACCGTCCAGCATTATAAGCTGTGTTCTTTAGCAAATTCAAACTGCTTTTCTATAGTGCGCTGTGTGTTTATGCCAGAAAATATCGTGATGGTCGTCTATCGATCTATCTGAATTGACAAGATTACTATTTCATTAAATTAATGAAAATAAAAAAATATATCTTGGTAATGTGAGCAAAATATTAATTTGCGATATTTTCAATAATTTGTTAATAACCGAGTTTGGAATTATTTTATTCTACAAAAGTTTTAAATCATATCCATCAACATATTTTAATTGCGTGCGCGTGTATGAAAAACCGTGCTATTTATGAAAAAAGACATAATACCTTTTACAATCTCGAAGATATCATCGTACAGAATGAACGTTACTAGAATATTTTATAGAAAATTTGATAATTTCGGGTTAAATGAAATGCAAATTTACATTGTACATTTTCATAAAACGGCAGGTACAAAAAAATAAAGTATTGAAAACACAACGAACGTATAAAGCGACAAACTAAAATATAATTAATTATAATCCAACCCAACCCAACCCCGCCCAAACCAACTAAGTATGAACCTAAACTGTTATAAATAATAATATGTTGATCCCCCCGTCCTAATTATAAAATACTATAAGTCATCTCATCATCTAGGCTTTCCATTACAGCTCACTGGTGTTTGTAATCTTTGCTTTAAAATCAAATGCAATTTCAAAAATGATACTAGTATTCGTGTAACAGCTCTACTTTTTGAGAGACTACTCATATTTAAGGTTACGGTGCATCATTAGTCACTTACTCAAAATTACAGAAAATTAAAATGGCTACAAAGAGAAGACACTGTTTAAGCGATCCAGATAATTTTTGTGTAATTTGTGGTGAATATACCTTTGCGAAGTATCGTAAATCGATCACGTTAAATCTGCATATTCTAACTACTTTGGTGTGAATATTAGTAATTTACGGAAGCCGTGGGTGCCTAATACTGTGTGTCAAGATTATGTTGTCTCTTTGCGACAATGGTAGGTGGAAACGGTCTGCTCTTAAATTCAACACACCCATGATTTGGCGGGAACCTCGTAATCATCATGATGATTGTCATTTTTGTGTGGTAAACACTAAGGGCATAAACTCTGTAAACCGGGATAAGTGGTTATATCCGACGTTGACTTCTGCTCAGAGGCCTCTTACACACTCTGATCAGTCATCAATGCCAGTACCGTCGACATCATTAACACGTTTTGAACCGAAGGAGATGGAAATTGAAGAAGAAAAACATGAATCTGACTCAGATTTCACACCTAGTCCAGAAAAAAATCCTCAACTATTCAATCAAAGTGAGTTAAATGACTTAGTAAGCGATCTAAATCTATCGAAGGAGCAGTCCGGAGTATTGGCATCTCGTCTGAACGAGAAATATCTACTTACACCAGAAACAAAAATTACATTTTATCGTACTCGTGAAAAAGATTTACTGCCATATTTTTCCTCTGAAGAGAATTTAGTTTACAGTAATAATGTTCAAGGTCTTATGCAAAAGATGGGTTTGCAAAATACAAAGCAAATGATTGGCGGCTTTTTATTGATAGCAGTAAGAGAAGTTTAAAGTGTGTACTGTTACACAATGGAAATAAGTACGGTTCTATACCTGTAGGACATTCAACTTCTATGAAAGAACAATATGGCAATATTTCTTAATATTAGAAAAACTAAAGTATGATGAACACAACTGGAAAATTTGTATAGATTTGAAAATGGTAAGTTTCCTCTTAGGACAACAGGCAGGTTATACTAAATACCCGTGTTTCATATGTTTGTGGGACAGTCGCTATAAAAAGAACCATTGGACTCAAAAGGTGTGGCCACTGAGGGAGTCAACTATTGTTGGTAAGCAAAATGTAGTAAATCCACCTTTAGTTATCACAAGCGTATTATATTGCCACCACTTCATATAAAACTTGGTATTGTGAAGCAATTCGTTAAAGCACTTAACAAAGACTGAGCAACGAAAAGTTAAAAGCAGGCATTTTCGATGGACCACAAATTAGCCAACTGATAAAAGACCCAAATTTAGTCGAATCTATGAATGAACTATAAAAACGAACCTGGCAAAGTTTCGTTTCTGTGATTCAAGATTTTCTTGGCAAACATAAATCAGAAAACTATTTACAATTAGTTAGACATGTTGTCTAACTTAAAACACCTAGGGTGCAACATGAGTATTAGACTACATTATTTACATTCTCATTTGGATCTATTTCCTGAAAACCTCGGAGATTACATTGAAGAGCAAGGTGAAATGTTTCACCAGGATATTCGCACAATGGAAGAACGTTACCAAGGGAGGTGGGACACACATATGATGGCTGATTACTGCTGGAATCTTTGTCGGGATCCAGACACCTCATTCAAGAAAATATTATAAAAAAAATTTATTCTTCAACCACAGTTACTGTTTCAAATAAAATGATTAAAAAAAACATACTTTTGTAATAATTTTTAACCTACGTGTATATTTAAAACTAGAGCTGCTAGAAAAAACTAGTCTTATTTTCGTAATCAGCACAGTTAAATTAAGCGAAGACAAGTAAAAGTACCCTAGAAAATTTCTATGTGTTGACCAGTGTTATCATTAAACCCAATCGCAAGCAAATTAAACATCAAATGCGATAAATAGATTAAATTATTTGGCTCTAACCATTAAACTCTTGTGAATTCAACACAACATGACCAGATTAAATCCTCGTGAATTAAACATTAATTAATTAAATACATTGTAATGTATTTTGCACGAATTGCTCAAGCAATTTTTTATATTTGAAAATTTTAAAAGATTATTTATTAAGAAATATTTATTAGATATAATAATTTTAATAATATTTTAACATATTCAGCGTTTACTTGGTTCTTTTAAATTTTCATTTCCATTCTACTTAAAACAGTTTTTTATACATGGTTCAGCTATTCAGCTATGAGACATACAATAACAACAATATCTATATTTTATTCAATTCTATTCCTTAAAACTTATATCTTTTGAATGACATCCAGCAACATCTAAGCAAAATGCTGACCTTTTTTGTCAAATCATGTGGAGCTGTTATTATGCCTTTAATTTCTCATGAAATGTTTCCTGTTGATTCCCGAATAATCATGACATACATTTTTTATTGTCGCTCGGCATCCGGATCTGGGCCGATTTTACAAAATTACCATAGAGGGATCCCACCGTATTCGCCATATTTGTCTCAAATGCAAAAATAACAACTTTTTAAATATGTCGTCAGTGCATTCGTTCTTGCATTATTTTTGTTTACTTTTAGATATGTTGTCCTAGGATTTTTATATTGAATGGTAGTCATACAAATTAAGACGAAAATGATATAAAATAAAAAGAAGAAATGCAGAGAAATTTGAAAAAGCACATTCAATTTGCAACAAGAATGTAGTTTAATTCTACAGGAGCACCAAAAGTCAAAAACATTAGGTACTTAAATACGTATCAACTAATCGTGGGCTACAACATTAAACATTTGATTTTTGAATGATAAATGATAATAAAATTAACTAAATTACGTTTACGATTTGAAAATATTCTTCATCAAACCGAACGCGAATACACTAGAAGAAAATAGTTGCAGTATCACATCAATCACTCCCCCTGTATATTTATATATGGTGTGAGGTACCCGAACAGGTTAGGGTGTGAAATTTTCAACAGTACCCCAGAGAAGTTCCCATATTATAATAATACGACGTCAAACACCCCTTAACAAATCGGCAGGGTAACTTAAGACCATTATTGCGAACTGACACGACGGGGTACACATTTCGAAAAAAAACCACATTTGCAACGATCGTATACTTTGTGAAGATTTCAAAGACGTTATTACGTATGCGCGAGCGCATGACCGAAACGTACGGATTTTTTTAATGGTATCTGCAGTTGGTTGCAGTCGAGGGACGGGTCGAACGGTCGCCCTACCAGATAAACACGACGTTTAAAATTTAATTGGCCGTAAATTCATTGCCTAATTTTAGGGTCATTCATTTCATTTTTATTTGTGCTGGTAACATACAATTAGCTAGCTCCGTAACCGAGGAATTTCGTATATAGTGACATAGGGAATGGGCTAGTGTTTTGGTCAACGATTAAAATTAAGAGGAAAAATCGTGGCGCACTTATAAGATAAAATCAAAATACTCATCAAAACTGATCCAACAATCAAGCACCAAGGTTTTCGCAATTTTAGAAAATGTTAATATTAATACTTTTCCGCACCTTTATTCGAACAAAAATAGTATTTTTTTGCAATTATTTAGAAATTTCCAAATTTAGTTAATATTCTAACAGTTCCATAATTGTAAGCAACAACTAAGAAGAACTGTGTTGTAGACACATTGTTACCATGAATTGAATCATAAATTTAAATATATTGACGAGTATATAAAATAGTTTGCCGATATGTTCTTAATTCCACCTGCAGTTTGAATAATATCATCATTGATACAACTAGTGTCGTACCGATGATAACAACAAATAAAAAACAAGATAAATCACGAACCAGTGCAATAAAGCAAATGGAAGGAATAAACTTTTTTGTATTTGCTTTCTTCACGCTGCACTTGAGGCGAAGTGGCAAAAGGTTTGAAAGATTGATTCCTGGACAGATGGAACCCTCCAAACTGCATACCAGGAAAACAAAAAAATATGGGTTTCGGGAAAAAGGGAGGCAATAGGAGGAGTGTTAAAGTGGGGTTGAAAGGGTAAGAGATCGAACAGATGAAGAAGCAGATGTATCTAAGGTATATGGTGACAGAGAGCAACTATGAAGGGCACAGGAGAACATAATAATGCAGAGGAGAGGTTAAGGAGAAGAAAGGATGCTAATATAGAAGAAGTATATAAGGAGTATATTGAGATATCGAATGTGGGGAAAGGAAGACCAAAGGTTGGAAAGAGTGTAGCAACAGACCGGGATGGAAATAATCGAAGTGGAAGCTGAGAAAAGGATGATGATACGCGAAAATCCAGAAGCGAGCAAAGCTGGGTAAAAATATTATTGGGGGAGTTGCAGAAAAAAGGATCAATAATAGTATTTTATGTACCAAGGGCGTTACTAAGATGATAATGACCGGAGGGTGACGATGATCCACGATTATAGTCTGAAATATACAGCCCCAACTTGTTGTGGACTAAATATTCCTTCTTGAAATCGACTTTGATTGTCTACGACAACCTTGACATTTCCCGTTACAATCGTTTGGTGTCATTTTTGAAGCAAAACTCGAAAGCCTACGTTCCAAAGGAGTCGAAAGTATTGACAGGAGATCAGGTTTTGACGTTTATGCTCCAAATTAAACTTATCTGATGCATAAGCTAAAAAGCTTAGATGTACGAGTATTTGCTGCCAATTTTTACGTGAATACATCGTTACAGGTTGTACTGATTATGGGGGTTTTTGGTGCTTCGAGAAGGGATGAGATGGTTAAGATGACCATCGACGATATACAGGATAAACGGTGTGTGTTACTTGTGAAAGTTCCAGAAACCAAGACTGGCGAAGCGAATGGTTTTACCATTGTGGTGCATTACAATTAGTTCGACAATATGTAGCGTTGAGACCGATGGCACTGCGACAGAGAAGATTCTTCCTAACATATAGAAATAGTTGTTGTACTGGACAAGCAATTGGGAAAAATATTATAGGAAGTGTTCCATCAATAATTGCAATGAATTAAGGAATATACGGGCCACTGTATGCGACGTACATCATCTACGCTACTAGTTGAGGCAGGTGCTACATTCGAAACGTTGAATGCATGGCAAATGGAAAAGAACAACCGTGGCCGAGGGATATATAGCAGAAAGTATGGATTCGAAAAACCGAATTGCTCGTATGATTGCAAGTTCTGTGGGTACATCTGTTGAAGATAAAGTAGAATTTTCATGTAGTGAAGGAACCATAGTTAACATTACTGGAGAATTATCATCATATGTGTGTGAATCTCAGGAAGGTATGCTAGTAGTTCAAAAGATTGTCCTGTTTACTCTGCTTCGTTTTCGGGATCATTTCAGAATTGTCAGTTCGTTATCGGAAAAGATGTTAACAAATAATGTTGTATATTTATCTGTGTTTATTTTGTATTATAAGAATAAAGTTAATTATGAGCGGGCGTTATAAATTCATTATGCCCTCTTATAATGCCCTGGGTGTTATAGATGTGTTTATATATTTCGTATCATAGGTGTTAAAAACAAGTAATAGGTAGGTGAAAATTAAAAAAGATATCCCAATGGGCGAAATGTATCATAAACATGTACAAAAAGGGATGGACCCCGCGGGGGGGAGGATGAACATTGAAGAAGTTGAGAAGTTCTAGATGGAAAAGGAAAAGAATGAAACAAAAAGTAACAAAAGAAAGAAAGATGGACATATCAAGGACTAGGCGAGAAATCACTGCAGCATTGGTGAAATGAAATATGATATATATTCCATTATTTAGAGTGGAAGAAAAGATATCAAAATGTTCAAAATCTAGGAAAAACCAGCACAAATACAAATCATTCATATTCGCTCTTGTCGCAAACTTCATCGTCTTCAGTAATTGCTGCTCATTGAAAAATATATCTAATTATATAGTGAATGTCGTGGTTGTATCAAGGGTGCTTTTCAGGATAGTGTAGCATGTCCATAACGACGATTTCTACATCACTAATAATTCCACCGCCTTCAAAATGCTTCCCTTCATCCGAGTTAAATTTGTACGAAGCAAAATTAATACTGGTTCGCGAACAGAAGCATTCATTTATACTAATATTTTAAATTCCATTAAAAATCAATTTTTAAGAATATTTAATATTTTGAAGTATCTATTTCATATGTTGTTTTATATCGATATTTTAGTTATCGATATTTCGATTATGTCCATTGTTATTTTTTTTATATTTCATTCATGAAAAAGGGAGGTCCACCTTGGTGTATATTGAGACCAACCAATTTAACAATACAAATTTTCATAGAAATCGCAGTTTACGTAATAAAATCCCCACACTTGATATTTTACTTCATAACCTTAATCACCCGAACATAATGTATCTGACTGAGCACTGGCTCCGGGATAATGAAATAGGACGGATTATCGTGAACAATTATAACTTAGTCAGTAATTTTAGTAGATGAATTAGTATTGGTGGGCGTGTAGCTATCTACGCGCCAAGAACTTTGCAGTTTACCCATTAACAAGTACTGTTGGGAATATTGAGCGAGAATTCGACTATACTTGTGCTCAGTTTAAGCATAACGGTATGAGTAATGTAATATTATGTGTACACACAATTGAAACACTAAGTGAGTGGTTCGATTGAAACGACTTTAAGCTGGATGTATAAAACATAACAGTTTTGAAATTTTCACTAAAACAAGAGTGTGGTGAGAAAATTATTACATCGGAGTGTACCACTAAGTTTTTGGGCATCCAAATGAATCAGCAACGAGATTGGAAAGCGCGTTATAGTGCTGGAAAAATAAGTTCATTGGCTTTGGACTATGAATTAATTGAAAATCAGTTACCGTCGACATAAGCCTTCTGTGCTCACAACGCTTACGTCCAGTCTTGATCAACTACTCTGATTAATATGAATAATAAAGAAATATGAAGTGGAACATAAACACAACACCCAAGGCTGTGCTATGCCCACCAAAAACATATTCAACAAGAATTCAACTAAATCTGATAGCACACACTATAAATGTTAAATACATCTAGAAATTACACCTAAAAGGCATAACGAAAATTAATTAAGCAGGTCTACAAAGACGAAGCGGTGAATAGCTGTACAATATATTGTTTCGGAGTTACATCACAGCAGTGTATACTAAAATTTTTATTAAAATACCATTATTAGTGGCTGCTAAAAAACCCAATAAAAATCCTATTTGGCACATCGCTGTGACCAAAAATAACCACTCTCAAACATCCAGTGTCAACATATAAAATAAGTGCAACAATTAGTTCATAAATAACAATCAATTACCGTGGTGTTGAACACTTGTGTTTTGACCATCTATATTTAAAAGCAATTGAAGCTAGAGCACACCTGCCATGATTATGGAATATTATGTCTGTATCTTAAGGTAATTTGAATTTCACCTGTCTCCTTAATAGCGGGCACAGTTTAACCTTTTGTTGGTCAAAAGCTATAATATACATGTATAGTAGACGAATAGACGCGCTTACTTCACATTTTTATATTTCTCCTTGGTTTCATTGCAGCTATAAAAAATGACATTTCTCATTTATTAGTTCCGTATATTAAAAGACTATAATCGGAATTATAACCCTTGCGCGTTCCTTCATATGCAGTATTAACGCAGACATACAATTTTTATTATTTATTTAAGGTAATGGTTCATTTAAAATTCAATACATAATTGTAACGCTTAATATAAACAAGTGCAGTATGTGTATGGATTGTTATAACCGGGCCCACAAAAATTTGTAGATGACTCATCGCTATTTGTTGGTATCTACACAGAATGTTGTCGTTATTCACTTAGATATCTTACAAGGCGCCCTTTATGTGACGCACAGATTCAATGGTGGAATGCAGAACTGTACGTCTTTAACACTAAATAGTCCAATTTTGACAAAAAAATATTGTTGGTGTTCCATTTAAAAATTATCAAGTTTCTAGGTTTGAAGAAAAACCAGTAGACGTGGATGTTGTAAAATTAAGATACAAATACAAACATCGTGGCAAATGAAAAACATCAAATCATTTTAATATTGTGTTTATTCATTGTTTAGTTTCCATTCACATTTTCTTCTCTGGGGTTCCAGAACTAGCTAGAAAATATCCTCACAATGCTTTGTTCTATTATTGCACAAATGATTCTATCTATTTTAAAATTTAATGCGAATAAAACAAAATCTGTTCTTGAAAATACCTTTTAACTGCATGGCACTATAAGTCATATCTTGCAAAATATTCACCAATCGCTTTAATACTTTGCTAATGACTGTGCACTTATTTCAGTTTTCCAATCCATTCCACCGAACAACGCATGTGGTACATACTCGTACAATGACAACGCATTAAAATATGCCAGACAATCTTATCTCGCAAATGGTAGACCAAAAACACGCCAGTTTATTTTTAGTTAAATGTGATACTTGGAAATGCCATAACGTTTATCAATAATTTGAAAAATAAACAATGACAGTGTACCGCCGCGGTCCGATGTCGTTTTCTTTGAAATTATTATAATAGCTGACAATTTCCAAACCGAGGAGATATAAATAATCAGCAGTTTTATTCAATATTTTGCGGTTGCGGTGAATGAAAGACCCATTTCACTGAAGACGTAATGCGGCTTTAATTCGATATTAAGTAGCGACTGTGCTGTTGAAATTTGTATTCGCTCAAAACAGTGTTGTGATTGATTGCGTCGAAATGGATATAAACAATTGATGAAAATTGCCCAAATCAAGATTAATTAAAGATAAAACCCATAAAAACCATTATTTTTCTTCGTTTTTGTACGCTATTTTTATGCGTTATGTGATTGACTTAATTAATGATTTGTTCTTAATTATTCCTTAGAATCAGAGTACACAAATTTAAACTAACTATATGCAATTTATAACAGGGCGTTAAGGTTTCCTTACTTAATTACATTTCATCTTATCTATCTTACTATCTTTTACAAACTTCTTCCATCTGTTTGTATCTCTTGGCCACTCCTTTCCTGAGTTCCAGTGTTTTTTTTCTTCGTCTTAGAAAGTGTTCTACTGTGTTATTCCACTTCCTCTTACGCCTTCCTTTTTTATTTTCCCCGCAGGTTTCGCTCATAACTTGCCTCTCCTCTCCTATCCTTACTACATATCCAATCCAATTTCATTTTTTTCTTCCATTATTTCTTTTGTGGATTTAATGCGTATCACATTTCTTATATCATCAATTCTCCTCTTATATATTCTTTTTGCTCCTACTACATTTCTGTGCTATTTCACTTCCACTGCTTGAAATATTTTTTCTTGTCTGTCTGTTAAAATCCAATTCTCACTGCCATGTAGTAATACCAGTATTGATATATTGTCTTTGTTTTCCTTGATATTTCTTCATGCTCGATAAATTGCTGGTGCATTGTACGTCCTCTTCCTTGTTTCCTTTGTTGTTGAATATTTTGTTCGAAAATATTTATAAATCTTTTACTTGTTTAATTTTCTGTCGCTCTATGCATTTGGGTTTTCTGTATTTAACTTTAGTATTTGTGCACCTGATAATCTTTCCATACTTTAATACTCTCCTCTGAATTATTTTCTGTGTTTGTAAATACAATATCATCCGCAAATGTGTATGAGTTCAGGCTTACGGTCTATAGATTTTTATACCCTATTGTTAATCTTTTTGTTTTATTCTGGCAGTTTTTATTCCATTATCCATTGTACTTGTGAAAAGAAGCGGATTCAAGACGCTATACTATTTATTAATGATATTGGAAAGGATGGTTTCGTGACGATATTTGCGGAAGCAATAGCCAACTGTTCGACCAAATACATGTTATTATTTTGTGAAATCACTGAGCTAATTTTTAATTTTTAAAAAGAAGCGGATTCAAGACGCTATACTATTTATTAATGATATTGGAAAGGATGGTTTCGTGACGATATTTGCGGAAGCAATAGCCAACTGTTCGACCAAATACATGTTATTATTTTGTGAAATCACTGAGCTAATTTTTAATGGTAATATAACTAAAATGGTTATTTTCACTTTTGACCTCAGACTATCGCTTACTTGTCACAATGACCGGCAATGATTTGCAGAAGAGTCCTCCATAAAGTTTCTGGGAGTCCATATAGACGAGTTATGTGGTAAAATTGAGAAAAGTTGCTATGCTAACTGAGAGAAGAGAATTGTCAGGACAATGCCATTTAAACCTACCTCACCTGCAGTGAGTGATTTTGAACTCTAAATATACTTAGACTAACGACATTGTACATATTGTACTCTGCTGTATATGTATGATTACAATGACCGGCTACGAAGATAGAAACATTAAGTACAATGTAATGAATACAAGAGACCGAATCATTTATCATTAACTACAAAGGGGTCACGTTGCCAATAATAATCTATAAATCGCCGGTCCACATAAAACTGTTAAATGGTTCATTTATTCAAAATTAAATTTAAAACTACATTACTTGGATATTTTTTTTTATTCTGTGGAGGAGTATTTTGGCTCGACAATGGATTCGAGTATATAAATTATAATTATTTTAATATGAATAGATTCAAGGAAGGTGCACTTTCCTTTAAATGATTACTATACTTCTTTGTGCATTAAATATAAGAAACCAAAAATAAAAATGTATTCCATGTGCTTCCATGGCTGTAATCATAATGTGTATATGTCAGGCAGCGTCGTCAACATAATCGCATTTGCCATAAATAGCTATTTGTCATCTGACAAAGTAAACAGAATTTTAGTACAAAAAAATCCGTAGTTGAATTTTTGAAGCTTCAGCCCAATTTCAGCTAATACCTCTAAAAGAATCAAATGAAAAACTTCGAGCGAATGTATTTTCCTAATACAGTCAAGCCAGACACATACAATATGGGTTCACATTAAAAGCAATTCAGTAATATGCACCTAGGCAATTCGCAACGTTACTTAACAGTCCACGAATGCCTCTCCACATATTAATGGACGTTTTCTTCTTTTAAATAAATCTCGCCCACTACTCATCGCAACGAATTAGTGACGATCTGCTGCATGATTTATTTCTACAGGTCAAGATCATTGTATATTCCGGATCGATCAAGTACTCTTTGGAAACAGATCAGGAAGAGCCTCTTAAACCAACCTATTTCCTGTTGGAATCGCTCCCAGCTTTTCGCAAACACGATCTAAAAGCTGGATGGATTCGCAAGTATCCGCCATCCTAACAAAAAGAACGACATTAATCGGAGGTATTGCTGGCCAAAGGGAAACTATCAAGACTGAAATAGTCAAGGATCGACATTGGTTTCTAGTTGTATTAATTAGAACTGCCATTTCGTTAACATCTACATAAAAACAATTCGTTTTCATCTAAAATTATTCCCTCGTAATTTTACTTTTCAAACTTGGTTCTAAGCAAATTAAAAAGATATAATATAATATAATCAGAAATAGTGAACAAACTTTATGAAACTGGTGATTCAAATATGTTTGACCCACCTTAAAACTAAAAAGTTTCGTTTTGATTAGGTTCTGTATTTTATTAGCATAAGTTGTTTCCTCCAGTTAGGACAATTTATTTCTACAATTTAATTATTTACTGTACTTTGCGTTGCTTTGTATAATTTTCTATCGCTTTGTGTCATAAGTTTTTTTTTTATTTGGTTTAGTGATGTGATGTCCATATTTTGTGTTAATGGATTATCACACTTTTGCCACAGCTTTTTCACACTATGCAAAAAGTGCAGCATCCTGAATTGGGTCATAAATTGTGAGACAATTAACGGCGTAGATGCACTTTACCTGTCGTTTCGAGTATTTACCTTCTTTTATGGAAGGTTACATACCGTCTCGCTTCTCAGAAATATGTGTATTAAAAATTAGTCATAAACTTGATCCAGCTAAGACCTTGCTACCTGCGTTCTAAAAATATTTAGTACAAAGCAAAATAGGAGCACCGAATGAACGAAAAAACGAAATGTATTAAAAAATATCCATCAAAATCAATGGAATTTTTTCATTTGAATATATGATCAAAAGTCATTCAATCAATGAGGCGGATTACATAAGATTTTTTGTTCTGTGCACATATTTTGATCGTATTGCAAAAGGAATGGAACGAGACCCCTTCGTTACACAAGTTGACGCCCAGGAATAAATGTATTTACTGTAAACTTCTATGTGTTTCAATCATAAATAAGGTAACGCGCAAGGAATCTATAACATTGGCGGCAAATATAACGGCATCGTTGGTCTGCGACAAAATAAAACGTAAACGCCATTGTAAATCAGCTTAAATGGTCACACTTAGTAAATCCGACGCAACATAAAATGTTATACCCGTTTGTCGCTAAACAAGGATATGGCAGAATGTAAAAATACGTCATTATACTTTCATCTAATTGCGGTTCGCGAGCGGAGCAAATTGCCCCGCTTATTTATATACCTACTTACTGTTATTTCTTTCAGTATAACTGGAAAAGTGTACAAAATGAAAGTTTTGCCTCACCGTAAAGAAACCAAGCAGATAATTGGTACAGTTGAAATTCGACTAAATGGATACCAGACGTCGATTGTTCATTCGAAAATTCTACATGGTCTCGCCAAATTAATATCCCATATAGACTTCTTTTAAAAGAAAGACAATTGTTGGTCGGATTTTTATTATCACACGCGTTGGAATGTCGTTTATATTTTCTTTTGAATTCTCCACTGCTACAAATTATGTTGAAAAAAAATCGAATTAACTCTGGAACAATTAGAAACTTCAGTTATTATTTCTCCACTTAATAAATCAACCACCTACTCGATATTATAAAGATGTTTGGTAAAATTTAGTTTGGTTACAACACTACTAAATATATGTTCATATGTCGTATAAAATTCTATGACCGAAGAATGCAGCAGCTATCATCTAGACTCACAAGAAAAATAAAATGGCATATTGAAAATAAATAAAAAAGTTAAAAGGAATGGCAGTCAAATAGAATCAGAGAAGGTAGGATAACATTTAAATGAGGAAAATATTACAAATATACCACATTTCCTAGCATTTCCTACATTTTTCTAGCACTTATTGCTAATTAAAATACTTTCGCCATACTACGGTCGAAAATGCTTATTAAGTTCCCAAAATGGTTACTCAAACTTCCTAATGTATATCATGGATATGGCACAACTAAAATGAAATGTTTAAGTCGGCGACTTTCGCATTAAATAATAGACAGTGTATAAACGTAATGCCAATTAACTCGATTTATAATTATAAGAAAACATTACAGATGGTTAATACAGCAACTGAAGTGAAATATTTTCACTTTCGATACGGAATAATTGGCATGACATGTTAATTAATTGTTTATAAATGCCAAGGAAGAATTTGATGCCAAAATTCAGATAGACCAGCTTGTGCAAGAGTGATATGAATGAAATATTTCCATTGATAGCAAATCACGTGCCGCAGTTAATTAATTAATTAATCCGATTTGAATAAATCCGACGTTTACTGCAAACGGAACACCGACGTGCGTAAAATGTTGACAAATATGATATTACTTTCAAACGAGTTATTTCAAGACACTCAAGATTACCGAGTCGTGTCCGTTAATTAACTAAAATAATGCATTAAAGATAAAATCTTTCTGTTCATATTCGATAAGATAATGTCCAGGTAGTAACATGAGTGTCGATTGTGCAATAATTTTGCACGTCTATGTCGAAATATGAAAATTTCATTGCAGTGAATGTGCATGAAAAGTATGCGATACGCTCTGCATACGAAACTAGATATTTATATTGTCTTTAGTCTTAACGTATCATTACAGTTTGTTGTAATTGAATACGATGGTTTTATGACTCAGTACAAAAATTTGTCCAGAATGTAAAAGAGAATGAACGTCCAAGTTGTGTACGTGTTTTAGATGAAATAAACAAAAATAATAAGTGGCGCCTATGAGCAATAATTAATAATTAAAAAGAATTGAATTTCTAATTACCGTTCTTCAATTTCATGTAAGGGGGCGTGTTAGAAAGAATGAATTGCGTAAGTGTTATGATCCTTGCCGATAACCGCTTCTGTGGATGTAACTTTAAGTTGCCTGCCACTTATGTGCACCGCCAGGTGTTAATAATTCTACGAGTCAGTCGGCGTGTACGCTTTGCGTAATGTGTACGGGACTCTTGTAAAAGGATAGGACGCCGGCAGCAATATTGTCTGCGATTTTCGACAGTTTAACATCAAGTTAGGCAAGAATATCCGTAAAAAACGTTACGGTCCCACAATGCCTATAAATTCTCAAAAAAAAGTTTATTCTTAGTCCTGCAAACCAACTCTCCATCTTATACTATTCTGTCTTCAATAGAAGAAATGCAACGCCAAATTGAGTTTCCATTCCCGGAAACTCCCAAAGGACCAGAATCTTGGGATGATGTAATTCGAACGCTACGTTGCGAATTGTGTACATATAAAAATACAGACAAGACATTGCAAAAGAAGACACGTTGGCCAAAAGTTAACAAAAATGTAGAAGAATATAATCTAATTATTTTGCCTTTATCCAGATAATCAATCATAATTACTCAACGGCTATCACAAAAACTGGGGTAAGAACTTCTTAGCAGTCTTTTGAACACGAAGCTTCTTCTTAGCCCATGTAGAACTGCATCGATTGCCGTTTCATTTCTGGATCGTTGAAATGTTTGATAAAAAGGGACAACTTCTCGCGACCAGTTTTGCAGACATTTTTATTCATTCATATGAAATTTACAATATCTGATATATACACTGAACTCATAAATCTACTTAACTCATCGCATTCACAATTATAGTCGACATGCGTTCTTTGAAGTTTATTTTTTTTTATTCATGAAATTGTAACACACGTATATTCAAACAGTGAATGCATTATTGCCGGTTATGAATACAAGATATTCGTTCATACTAGAGCAAGACAATTAAAATTTTACGAAGATGAGTCACACATAGTTGCCATGATAGGCAGGAGTTTCAGACTAAACTTTACATTCGGTTGAAGGAAAAAATGTAAACTTGATTTTTTCGGCCTAAAAATGTACATAGATATGCAAATTTTAGTGAAAACAAACACAAAATAATATAAATGATGGTTGTTGAGACCTTTACTATGTGGTAGTCCATATTAATGATGAAATAAAACAAATCACAACGTTTATACCATAAATAATTATTTGTGGTATAAACGTTGTCATTTGTTTTATTTCATCATAAACACAAAATATTAACAATTAAATAGAAAAATTAGGCTAGACGATCTGAAATAAGGGAAGTGTTAGCAGGAAGTTGGTTGGACATCCTAGATCTACAATTAATTGTCGAAATGAAATAGAATTATAAAATCTTGTCGAACAATTTGGTATTGATTGTGACTGAAGGGGTACAATCAAAACTGTCGATATTACATTTTGTTTGTGGTATTTTGTAATTTTTTTGGTAGTAAAGTGTTGTGATTTCTAATAATTGAAAAAAATGAGCACCGTGCTGTCATAAATTGTTTCACAAGAGAAATAATAAAAAATTGTCGAACTTCTTCTTATAAGACAATAAAATTTTGCCTAAAACAATTTAAATTGAGGTGGGAGTCCATCGAAGACGACCCTCGAAGTAGTCTACCAAATTCAGCCATTGCCGAAGAAAACAATAATAGCCGAATAGTAGAAAAATTGATTCTTGAACATCGACGAATTAAAATCAATGTGATAGCTGAAAGTATGCAAATTAGCAGGGAACGTGTTTGTACCATTATCCATAATAATTTGGGTATGTCAAAGGTGTGTGCCAAATGGATACCGAGAATATTGACTCCATTCGAAAAACAACGTCGAGAAACTTCTCAGCATTGTTTGGAGTTTTGTGAAGAACAAGAGGAAGAAATTGTATAGAAAATTTGTTAATGGCAATGAAACGTGGGTTCATCTCTATGGTCCTGAAAGCTAATGCAATGGAAACACAAGGACTCGCCACAGCCAAAGAACTTTATGGCCCAACATTCGGCTGGCATGGTTATGGCTAGTATTTTTTGGCACTGAGCACTAATCTTACTAATAGACTACTCGCCACGATGAAGAGTAACTATTATGCTGATATTTGCCGCAAATTGCAACGTGCCATAATGTAAAAACGCAAAGGAAAATACAAAAATGGAATTCTGCTTTTGCATAACAATATTCCAGTGCTGTTGACAAGTATGCTGCGAAATATTTAGAGTTCACAGGATTAAATCATCGATCATCAGCCCTGACTCATCACCATTTGACTTTTTTCTGTTGAAGTTGATAAAGCGGTTAAGGGGACAAACATTTCTAAACGACCAAGAACTAATGTGGAGGGATTGAGATTTTTTTTGCAGAAAAAAACATTCTTTTACGTTTTTTTCTTAATTGTAACTTTTATTGTATTTTAACTCCTTCATAATCAGATTCCTTTTAAAATCGAAGTGGAAAAAATAACCAGCTACCTAGATATCCTCTAAAGAAATACAGAAATACATATAAACATAGGCCAACTCCATTCATTCGTAACGAACCTTACTGCCAGATCAGAAGGGATTGAAACGAAAGTTAGGAAATGGGGAATAGACATAAAGTATTACAAGCAAATGGTTACTCAACGCAAAAATACTAGAGGCCCAGAAACAAAGAAGAAAACACAAATAGTTGATAACAACGGCATTATTACCATGAGCAAAAGAATATAATCACCAGCATCTGACGTAAAGAGAACATCTACACGGTCTTCAAACTGCATGGAAAAATAGAAGTCAGAGTAGAAACAAATCATGCAGATCAACGCGAAACGAAACAGTAGAATATAAAGATTGACCAGTAACTGAAGATAACAAATGCGACTTTGCCGAAACACTTCCAGGGACGATCCAAAAACGTTGCCTACGTTACTTTCATTATGACTAATTATACAATAGGCGACCATTTAAAAACCGATGCACACAGAATCAACTTACTACTAGAAATCATATGTAAAAAATTAGTATTCAAAAATGGTTGACCATATTGCCTGAAGGGTTATTCCGACGTTTCTGAAAAGTCCCATATGTACAACATGTATATACAGAATATCCCAGTGCAACGACGATGCCCTAAAATTTGAGCTTTCTTATTAAAGGTACAATACAAATAACTATATAAAAGTTGTAATAGGGCATCAATATATGAAGGTGTAAATGTCAAGGAAAGCGGTCATTTTTTTGATACTAATAAAACTCAGTGATTCTTTCGATATTTCGTAATGAGTTTATTGCTACTTCAAAAAAGCCATAAGGTATATTCACTTAATCAAAAAGACGACGAACAAATTATTAATTCTACTTAGCAGAAATTGATCAACCATCCATAATTTGACGAGTTAAACATATTAAAAGTAAAAACATAAAAGTTAGGGCTTACAATTAACACCAAATCAACACATAAAATGAAAATTCACTCGAGTTAAAAATGTTTTAACTGGAAAACGACTAATCAGTGAATGTGGTATTCTGTCCAAAATAGAATTGTAACAAATATGAATAAATACCACAAGTTGATTGATGTCGGATTTAAAATCGATAGTGTCCGAGTATTTGTTGATATGGCACATCTCTAGAGATAGATAGAACCTATACTTTGATTGAGAGTCCAACATTGAATCAACGCAGACGACCAATTCTATAATCACTTTTATGATAATTCTGGCCGTATATACTGTGTATAACAGTTTATTTTATATATTATCCCGGACCTGTGACCTTCTGGAATTTTATAGTTTTAAAATTATATTTTGCAATTATAATAGTGTCATAATTTGATTATTTTGTTAGTGATAGCTTGAATGTACGGTAATCATTTGTCTGCAAAAGATTTCATCAGTTCATCATTAGTAATATGAGCATCGGGTATCTGAGGGGTATTAAAAATTAAAGTACCTAAAATTATCAAAAAATTATATTAATAATTTTTGAAATTCTACTTTTTTAAACCCAAAATAATATTTGCCTTTTATTTGAATGATAATTGATATACCTGCCCACGTGGGTTCACAATACCAAACTACGATGTTTCGATTACGAATAACTTTAGTGTCAAGAAATAATATCCTATCGTTTTCTCTCTTTATTGTAAATTGAATATGTCCATTGAAGCTATTAAATATGTGTAAGGTGTGTGCATTGCACAAATGACATAATCCAAATACTTTTTTTACAAAAGAGATGCTGTATGATAAAAACATAATGAAACATAGCCCAATACTATCTGAATAATAATCGGACTAAGTATACAACCCATAGGCACACCAACAGTCTATAAAAATTATTTTAAAATCTAAAATAATAATTCTCAAAAATGAATCGCAGGGGCAGAATAAAAGCAAGAAAAGAGTGAAACCACAATAATCTTCAATTAAATGCTACTTATCTCTCATGACAAAAGAACTAAATCAAGAGGTTGGTGAATAAAGAAACAACGCCCAATCAAGTTAAAACAAAGTTATCCGATAATACAAAGTTGTTAAATTCACCACCCCATATGCATGAATCCTTCACATTGTAATCTGCACGAAAAGTGATAATGAGTACGTTGACCCAATGAAAGACATACAGGTACATTATTTTTATGAATTTTTGGTAACTCGTAGATCGTTCAGAATTTTATATGCGTTTCTTGTGTAAGTATTTGGTAATAATTTTGTTCTGTTCAATTCTTTCATAGGTTGTCACATTACTCAACATAATATTTTTTCATCGTAATCCTGACATCACTGCCAACCGTAACACTGTACTTGTCAGCTTTGACGATTAATAAATTGCTCATTAAAAAAATGCTTTATAAAATATAAATTGATATGGGGAACCTGACTCATGGCCGTACTGTGTAATACATAAATTAGTAATTATGTTAGTAACCTGAGCTCCTAACTTATCACCGTCATTATTCGGCCAACACGGAATTATGTATTCCACCTCAGCCAATAATGTTTACAACGCAGGGAGAAAAATTTAAACAAAATTTCGGAACCAATGATGAAAAATCTTTAATATTGTCAGGTATCTCTAACTGAGCGATATTCACAAACAACTTTTCATTGGTAATATATATTTTCAAGAATTAAATTTTAGGGCATTGGTACTTTTAATTTTATTGCAATGTTTATGGTATAATATATTCATCTTACTCTGATAATCATCCAAAATGTGAACTGGAATTACATCATTGTTTAAAAAAGTCATTGTATATTAAAAATAGTAATTTTTATGTCAAAATTCAATGTGTTGACCCTAATCTGTCATTAATCTTCATCTTGATTCATTTAAGAGACCCAAAAAAAGTTGTCTATATCGAAGCAGGAAAATTCATATCTTTAACAAGAGGATAACGCCAATTTATTGTTAAGGATCGACTATGTTTTCATAAGTGACATTGATTGCTGTTCATACAATAAAAACAATTAAATCACTGCGAAATATTATAGAATCATTAGGTGAGTTTTATTATTGCCTATAAAAACTGAGCGTTTCACTTGATTCACAACGGTGTGCAAATACACCATTCCTTTTATATATAAAACACTAGGTTATTTTTAATACAGTTTTAATGGCCATTTTAACAACGAGCATTCATTGAATAATCACAGCGACGTAATAAATGAAAATTAGAAATCAATTCTTGCAGCTCTAACAACCTTTCAGATGGTAAAGTGCATTTGAGTATGAATTATGTTTCAAAAGTAAGAATAGTTTAAATGATAAAAACCAAGTTTTACCCACTATTAATCAATATTTATAAAATTATGCACAAGCTAATACCAATTTTGTTGCTTTGGTTGAGAAGTTGCATTTACTTATCAAGCATTGGATTTTAGCAGCAACAACCTAGACTTTACACAACTACCTTTACTATATCTACTATAGCTATGTTTATTTAAATGGTGTATTGATCCTAAAAAACTTCACAAGAGCCTAGCGATTAGTAATTGTATTTCTTTTACGACATGTACATTTGAACTCGATAATTTCGTAATTGTTATTAATACTTGACGAGGAAATTGCGTGAGTGTACTAGTTAGTTATAATGAGTGGGGCGTTTATCGCCCCTCCACTGCGGGCGCAAGGGTCTATTGTGGCTCACAACTAATTATAGTTCACCCTCCATTCCCATTCTCTTTAAATAAAGGAGGATTTTAGTGGGTGAGATTTTGTAAAGTTCGCCCAGCTCCAGTTTTGTCTTACCAAAGACTGTGAACATGATTTACCGATATGCTGGCCATTCTCTGCAGGCTTGCCAGTTTTACTCTGGTTGTCCTTCGTGAGGAGGCCGTCCACCAGACAATACAGCCATACGTAATGATTGGTCTAATAACTACCACGTACCAGTACATTTGCTTGGGGACTAATCCCCACGTTTTTCCACAAATGAGAGTGAGTGTACTAACTCCATCTACACGTTCATACCCTCACACTCAAGCTGCTACGTAACACGTAGATCTGCTTTGACCGATTAAATTGGTACCGGCTGGCGTTGTATCTATTTCGCAATGGTCGACACGAAAGCTTTGTTGAAAATAAATTTTACCTAATAACATCTGATACATCCGCTAAAATATATTTTCAACTAGGCGCTCTCTCGTGTCGACGGCTGCGAAGTAGAAACAAGTCCGGCGGTACCGACTGGGTCCATCAAAGTAGACCTCTGTGTCAAGTAGCAGCTTGAGTGTAACTCATGTTCGTATGATTACATGTACCTTGGCGATGGTTGGTGATCTGATGAGTCCTGAATTACGAAACAGCTGCCATCACCTGACTTACGAGGTAATTAGAAGCAAACACAAAGTATACAGCTTAAAGGATCGAGAGGCGACTCAATAACCAGTTAAATGTCGTTGGTATTATCTCGGTCAAATTGAAATCATCATAACGGTTCACATAGCTTCAGCATCGACGTTCCTTCTTCTAGCTATATCTAGCTATATAATTCATCTCGCCATCTCTTTTAATTTGCTAGCAGTAAAAAGGATTTTTGCGGGGGTCAACCCAAGTCGTCCTGGTTGGGATGAATTGCTGCTGAAAATTCGTTAAAAACTTCAGCTTGCGAAATAGAAAAGTATATTAACTTTGCAAGGTTTCGGTAGGGTCACTACTGAAAATTCTTCGGATTATACATTTGAACAATCCTAATCTATATTTGAAGAATAAATAGATTTTTAACCAAGTTGTATTCACGCATGAGGATTGTACAATATATTTTGTACGAACATTTTAATTAACAAAATACATTCAAAATTGACATTTCAAATATTTAAGTTAAATTGTAGATATGTATACCTATAGATGATGATAGAAACTTATGCAATAAGTATTTATGTAAACTAGAGCTTTAGCGGTCGAATCTGATTTTTTGTATAACTCTTTAAAGTTTAAATTAGTTATTTTAATTTAATTAAATTCTCTTTAGACAATGTGTCATGGATATCATGATCAGAATGCAATAAAAGCATATTATGTTATAAGGAGTTATATGATACTTTGCGTAGCGAGGCCGAGCGCCACGCTTGTCATTCAAGTCTCTGCGGTCTATACAAAGTCACTTTTCCACCCAATAGCACATGCTATTTTATTTTTAAATATGCGAACTAAAATAAATAAAGAATGTATTTGCAAAATTGTACGCAAATGTACGTGAGTTCTTAAATTGTTAGTTTATTATATAACTATACATATGTAGGTATTTATTTCCGTCGGCATCACTTTTATAACTGAGAGATAATTAAATGACGCATTAACCTTTCCAATAAAGCCATAAAATGTGCGTTGCTTACAGTTTTAAAATAAACAAGTTTAGTTTGCTATAAACGTTGCTGTCATTGGAGGTCTATTCCGAAGTATTCCGAATGATTTTTCGGATTAATTCTCAAGCACCAAAGTATAATTTCGCGCCCTAGGTACATAAATAACCATTTTGGCACTGACGCAAAATGCATAGATATTCTTGCATTAGTAACAACTTTTCTTATGACGTGAAACGTCTAACTCAATCATTCTTGTTGTTTGCATATTTTTAATGTGTATTGTGCATGAAGATTTTTTTACACTCGCGCGGTAACTCCACCCTTGTGTAAACAATCTACTTCACGCACTTGATATACAATATATTATTATATAGGTATACCGGGTGGAAAGTATCAAACCCGAACATAGCAGAATTGCATTGGAATATACTTTTATGCATATACCTGCTCCCCATTTCCACCGTTAAAAATTATAATGACATCAAATGAAAGAGAATAATAAACGGCGTCAATTGATACTAAAATCTTCTCTTAATACCTTATCATTAGTTTTTTACAAAGCAATTTAAATCAATTATGCAGTTGTCAAATCTGACAAATAGGGAGTTGTGCCGACAGAAGCACGGCCGCCCATAGTTTATAGCACCTGGGTTTTTAATATTAATTGCTTTGTAAAAAACTAATGATAAGGTATTAAGAGAAGATTTTAGTATCAGTTGACGCCGTTTATTATTCTCTTTCATTTGATGTCATTATAAGTTTTATCGGTGGAAATGGGGAGCAGGTATATGCATAAAAGTATATTCCAATGCAATCCTGCTATGTTCGGGTTTGATACTTTCCACCCGGTATATAACATATATACCTTATTAATAGAAACATTTACAATAAAATCTAAATACATATGGAAACATAATTGGTTGTCAAAGTATTGCCTTTAATTATAATGAAACATTTCCTCAGCTACGGTGCGATTCCCCTTGCATGCAAACTGCTCGTCGAACAACGCGCAATTTATAATTCTAGCGTCAAGAATAATATACAGACAAATCACCATTGCCAGACGCACACAAACTTCCAACAACGAATTAAATTTTTCGGTCGGAAAGTCAAACTTTTTTGTGCAATGTAACTCATTCAACGACAACACACACGATCATCGCCTCGTGTGCGTCGTTTTCATGATGGTCTTGGGAATTACAGCAACAAGAATTGATAACAACTGTATCACTTTATCGTTAAATACACATTTCGGGATTTACTTTGATTAATGAACCATCATAATTGCAGACTTTAAACCGACTCTGAAAGAGCCAATTTGTCTAGACGTGTGGACTACGTTCGGGCGCTCACGTAAGCAAACGGATTGAAAGAAAGAATCCATTCTGTTCGAGCCTTTCACAGCTGGTCGTCGGTTTGGTACCTGTTCTTCGACGCATTCGCTATCTATGAATTATATCTCTTGAATGTGGTACCATTGATAATGTATCTCTCTTGTGTGATTGTACTCTTACGGTGGAAACACTATAAACTTCATTATAGATTCATAATCATGACGGGTAAGTTGGTTATCAATATAATTCCAAAACGACAAGGTCATCGCATAATTCGACACGGCGCGCGTCGACGTAGTGCAACGGACGGATTATTTTATATCATCGTGTGCTTTATAAGAGTGCGTCCATAGTATATAACAAGAGCAACGCAAAAAAAGCAGTTATCAAGAGATAATGGGGATTTAATGTAATCTTATTTTATAAGACTAAATATACAAGAGTGCTTTCTACTTCGCCACTATGGTGGTTAATCGTATCCCAGGCATTTGCTGGTAGTGGCATGCCCATAAAAATTAAAAATCGTACACAGCACGATAGCCCCTACAAGCTAAGAAAGTAATTGTTTGACAATATCACTACTGTCGTATGACCTATGGTACCTCGGAGATCCAGTTACATCGACGCACCTTAAAATAATGTCAAAGACAATTTTCCATAAATGGTAAACTTTACGAAATCTTTTCAAGCAAAAGTTGGTTGAGGACCAGTGGACCCTTAGAACTTTATAATATAGTATATTTAATTAATAATTTTTGAGGTTTGAAGATGTAGGAATTTCAGCACCATCTAATATACTTATAATAAGCACTAACACTAACTAAAACGCCACTTAAGCTTTCGAATACCTATGCTAAATTCAAAATGCTCGCCCTGCTTAACTTATAGTTAAGGTTATGGTGTTGGTGTTCTTGTATTTCCGCTAGGACCAAGGGCAGACATGCCTCGTCAACACCTATAATGCGCTTTACAGATCAATGAGTTCCTATCAAATCTTTATTTCCTAGTAGGTTCGAACAATCATTTCATAATCATAATCATCAATATTTAGTACAGTCTTATTAACTTTTACAGATGCCTACTACATCTTCGTCACTGCAGGTGTTCAGATGCATCGAATCTGAACACCTGCAGTGACGAAGATGTAGTAGGCATCTGTAAAAGTTAATAAGACTGTACTAAACGTCTATTATACATGAAAGATGAGAAGTTATATGTTTTCCATTAACTGCTACCATAATTTCATCGTTGGAAATAGCCCCCTGTCGCAAGGACCCTGGAAATAACGCCAGTGCTGGGTGCAATAAGTGGAATAAGTCTTCGTGATAGCGTATCATTTATTTTCTCTTTGTTACATATGTCGTTTATCCAACCTTTGTTCCCCGTTTCCTTGTTTTTCTTAGTGCCTGCGTCACGGAATGCTTTATTCGTTAAAAAGTTACTCAACTTAATCTTAGAAGAATACAAATCACGACACACTGCTGTGAATTGAGCATAGTTTTTAGGGGTCGTCCTCCTATCATTCTAGATAATATTATAAATAAACCAAAATCCAAAGCCAGTGGGATTTGATATTTTTATAAAGTAGGGTCAAGTTTGATATTAAAATTACTTATTTTGGTTGATCGATTAATTATAAACAACTGCTATGGCATGATTTATTTTCTAAATCTCAAAGGCTGTTTACAATTACCCAACGGAAAATGAAGCTGTGCTAAAAATAGGGGTAAATAGAAACACGTAATCGTTGTCCTATTAGGTTCATAGCGAATTTTGTTGGGGAAAATGTGAACAGTGTAATTACTTCTAATTGCTTCTATAACAAATATTTTATTTATTAACAAGGACCTACAAAACATACGAAATAAATTTCAGTTTGTTTTTCAAAAACACTAAAACCGCAAAAACATGATTTTTTTCTAACTTGCATTAAGTTAATTGAATCTGATAGCAGTGTCTCGATCATTTTTAAATGAATTGTGGAGTTCCTCATCAAATTCAGTTCCAAATGTGTCGCTGCGGTTAAATCCAACACCACTTTCTTCACCTACATGACGTACGTAGTAAACATATTTATAATTATAATTTATAATTTTTTTGGAACCTCCAAGAAAGTTGACCAATAAATATGCCCTATGTAAGTGCCATTCTGGCAGTTCATAGTCAATGTTTACTCTGGACAGCGACTTCTTCGACCTATGTTTTATTGGTCCTCACTTCATTTGAGGTCATTATTGTAAAGTTCTGCAAGGTCCACATTGTCGTTTTCATCTCCGCTTTCGCTGTCCTTTTCCTAATTTCTTTTTCCGGGAGTGATTTTGTCAATTTTTTTTCTCGCTATTTCTTGAGCGATTTTCTCTTCTTTGAGCCGTTCGGTAACTTCAACAGTTGTTAAAACCTCTTCATACTGGACCTGTTTCAATAATGGTGTAAGTTGTTTGGGCTTTACAGAGGTTCTGTTAGAATCCACGTTTAGAGTGTCCAATTGTTGAAGAGAAGACGGCAATAATATCTGAAGCGGGAGTATTAATCCCATCAGCATTTAGAATGACTGATCTGGATGAACTTGATGTTGATAATTACACTGGTTGTGCTTCAACATCCTTGGAGTTACTTCAGTATTGCTTGTTTCTGGTTCAATTTCAATATTTTCTTCCTGTTGACCTACAATTTCGGCTTTCCGCTGATTTTCTTTAAATCTCTTTAAATCAATAGGGTTAAACTCATCTTGTAAAAACTTTCCAGGGTCAACAGGAAATACTCATGTTGTTACAATTATCGCTTTTAATATTTTTTAGTTATAGTTTCTTGTCAAACGTCCCCTAAAAGTTAAGTAAATTCATTATTTCACTGCCGTCCTATTCCATGCCCCATGCATTAGGCAATAAGTTTTTCTCCCAGATGGTTTTCACCGAAAATACATTTGTCCAGAGGTTGGAACCTGTTAGTTAATTGACTGGGAAAATTTATTGTATTTGTATATTGTATTGTATTAAATGTTATTTCCAAGTGCATTCTGAATTATTCTGAAACTTATCTGACTTTTGTGTCCATCATACAGCAGTAGAAGTTCTACTCTGGTAACTTTTTTGTAAAATCCTTTACTCACATGCAGAATGCAGAATTAAACTAGTTGAAAAACTGCGGTTCCTCCATCCATCCGTTCTTGGTCACAAAATATACTATATACTTTGACGAGGTCCACCTAGCTTAACTTGCACTGCACCCGTTTAAAAACTATGAAAAATGACAACAAAGATTCATCAGCTCCAAGACACAGTTATTGACTCTCTTCCAGAGCCTTCCCGCGTTCTCCAATGGCCTTTATTCTTGATGGACCATTTCCGACGCCACTTCAATTTGTTTTTCAGCAATGACCTTTTCCAAATTTCTATAAAAATTGTAAATGACATCATCATTCTTTGATCCTTTCTGCAGATGTTCAGATTTTTTGAAAAACAAACTTTTACGCCGATTCACAAAGCTGTAACAGCGGTCCATTCTTTTTCTTCAACATAGATAACAATTAGGTCCCGTAGCTCTTCTTTGTTTCATAGGTATCCCATTCGTACTCGGGCTTTTAAGCATTCCATTATTTGTTCGTCTACTTACTAAGGACACCCACCTCCCATTTTTGTTGCTGGCACATTATTGGCCTGAAACTTGACGATACGTGCAATTTTTGTTTTTTACGTCACTTTATAAGATCGTCTTGTGAGTATTTCTGTTTTTTTTTTCTTAATATAATTCCTATACATTTTTCTGTTTGTCCTTAAATGAAATGAAAACAATTTTCTTGAGATAATTGGTTGTTTACAAATACCCCAAATAAGTGTTTACAATTTCACCATACGCACCTTTCAAAGGGGTAATTAATTGTAAACACTTCTTCCAAATACCTTGACAATATTGAAATTATGTTAACAAAATACGTTTATTTACTTCAAACCATTATCCTCATAAACAATAATTAATTACAAATTTTTGGTTCCTTGAACATTAACTGTAAAGTGGTGTGACCGAAACGATTTTCTAAGTTTAATGAGCCAATCAAAACATTCCGTTACTGCTTGTGTCGGATTAGCTTTAGTGGACTAAACTGTGCAGTTGCATTTCCGGCCGCGATGCGTCGACTAGTAAAACGCACGAAACTTCTATATTTTAAATATTTAATCATACGCAGCCATGTATACAATTTACCCCTAGTTCACATATTAAACAGAAATCACCATATTAACATTCACCGTAATTATAATAAAATTATAATAAAAACAAATAAATGCAAATATTAGAAGCATATTCGGTCAATAAATATCACATATGTTGTTGAAAATATGATATATCATATATGATACTGTATGTGAAGAGATACAGTTATATACAACCAGCTGCACTATTAGAGACATTGCAGATATATTTGAAGCCTCTTCAATATAATGCATTTTTAGTAATGGGACAGTGGTCATATTTTTAAATCTTAACATAATATTGAGCTCGTCACTAATATATTTAACTTTATGGGTCAAGTATTGTGACTTATATGCGATTGAGATTGCGATTCGACCACACAACGTACAGTAAACGTGGACGGTAATAGCCACAGGAAAACCACCTATTCGACATGTTTCAAAACTGACGTAACTGACGTCATAAAAAGTTAAACTTTACCAAACTGATGAAGAAAGTTCGTTATATCGTCAATTAAGAAAAATAAATTTTCCGACGACCATTATGAAATGTATTGAATTGTGCACCGTTTTTTGTTACTGAAAGTGGGAGATTGCGAATGGAGGGAGCACCAGTGTAAAATATAAAATCGATCAATCTGATTGGCTGTCAGCGATGTTGAAAATAAAATTTTTCTACTTTGCATTGGTAATAACTTCATTTTAGCACCCAAAACAGTGTTAAAATGAAAATTTGAGTGCTAAAATGAGTCTGGTACAATTTTTTTTCGTTATGTTGGTCGCGGTTTGTCAGCTTATAATGTCAACGAAATGTCAGTTGTTGCATTGTTTTCGTTCCACCATTCTTCGATTTTTTTATATTTGTGTTCGTATTAAGAACGCGACTTGTTCGGAAATAAATTCCCAATCGTAGTTGTGTAATTGTGTCCAATTTCCCGTATTTCGGGTGGAGTACATTGCAAGTCTTTGCGACTCATATTGCGTCAAAGAAAACTGACATTTCAAATTAAACGTTCGACCGCCTCCTTATTTAATTTCACACAAACGTTACCAACCCGCGCAAATATCCCTAAATGTTGAATTACTTAACAAAGTTTAATTTTTCACGTAAAAAGGGCGCAAAGTAGAAAAAATAGTATAAAATACTCGTACAGAAGGCTATTCAGGGCATTCGTCCATTCAGCCACTCGCCTTCGCGGCTCGTGGCTGAATTTCGGACTGAAACACTGCCGTCTGTAACGTGTTTTTTAATATACTATTGTGTAACTCGTGTTATATGTATTTTCGTTAAAAAGCACAACGAGCTTGAATCTATGATCAAAATATCTTACGAGATTTCTGATGGAGAAATTATTAAAAAGGCTTTGACTATCTTTGCACAAAATTGTAATAACCAAAACGTCATAGCTGAAGCCGGCAGTCTTTCACATACACGAAACATTGTTACGGGATGAGTGGAAGAGATGTGAGTTGATAACAGCGACCAGATCCAAGAGATCGCAATAAAGTGCAAATAGTTTTCGTTTGCGTTAGATGATACTTGCGATTTAACGAGTACATCTCAATTGGCTATTTTTGTTCGTTGAAAATTGCAATATATTTCAAGATTTACTAGAATTATGTTAGCTGGAAACTACAACCCAACGAAAATACATTTTTACGTAAATTAAGGAAAACGGTTTTACTAGGGGACAAAAATGAAATCTATCTGCATTGATGGTGCACCCGCAATTACCGAAAGAAAGGATTGCGTAGCTTTGTTAGAAAATTACTTGGATGGAGAAATATTTTCGTATCATTGCATCATCCACCAGGAGGCGTTGCGTGCAAATGACTTGAAATTGAATGTTATGGATACCGGTAGTTCGCTGCATAAATTACATACATTCGAAAGCTCCTAACACACCAATTCAGGGTTTTATTTGATTACTGTACTGCGATGTGCAATGGCTTTCAAGGGTTGTCAGCATGTTGATACATTTCTTCACCTTGAGGGGTGTTGGATTTTTTATACGAAAAAGGGCGTTACCTTTGGAAATTGATTTATTGAAAAATAAATCCTAGTTGAGTAATCTTGCATTTCTTATTAAAATTACCTCAATATTTTAAACCTCAAATAACAAGGCAAAGATTGTTCACTTCCTATGATTACGTTGATAAACAAATTCAAAGGTAAATTAAATCCATTTTTAATTAAATTAGCCAATGAAAATATTGAGCTTTTTCCCACACTAAAAAATATGAAAGCGGAGCTCAATCAAGCACTATCAATTGTACTATGCACGAATCTAAAATTTGATGCCTATTACAGTCGTTTAAGATCAAATTCCAGGACTCTGAAGGTATAAAAGAAAATTTACACATTTTTGTCAATCCTTTTACAAATCAGTTTGACCGAAATAATCAGTTATCTTGCCAATATTCAGTTGGAACTCACTGAACTGCAAAATCATTATGCACTAAAAAACATTTTTGCAGCAAAAATATGTTCAAAGTCACAAATTTCTTGGGAAGAATTTGTAGAATTCTGGAACTTGGTGACTTCCCTGCAATAAGTGACCGGGACTTTCAATTGTTAAGTAGCTTAGGATCAGCATATGTTGGTGAAAAGATTTATTCAAATCTTAATTATATAAAAAATAAATACCGCATATCTCTAAATGACCAATATATTTCAGAATTGTTGTTACTGTCAACATCTGATCTGTCGCCTACCATAGGAAAATAATTAAAACAGAGTATGTATATCAAATCAATTGTTAACGTTAAAGTTTTCAGAACTCAATGCGGCTCTATACTCGGACCAACATTGTTTTTGCCCTTGTTAATCATCCACAATGCTGCTCCTGTATATGTACATGTCTTGTGTAAATTAACGATGACCATTATGAAAATGTATCAGTTGCATGCAGTACTGTATTTCGATTCTAATAAAACCGTATTATGGTCTTTCGAACAAAAAAAATATATGTAATAAAAGCTTGTAAGTTAACTTGAACTGTTTCAATTCCATTAGCACATGGTATGATATTGTTTTTGTTAGAAAAAATATTTGTCAAAAATAAAGATATTTATAATCATGTGGACACAAAAACCCACAATTTAACGTTGTATGAGCCGTAAAAACCTACAATGCTCTACCTGAGAACGTTAAGAGTATCAATAGCCTGAATTCTTTTAAAATATCTATGTTGTTGTTTCTATGCATACCAAGAATTCCTTACCTTCCGGTGCCGGTGGTTGATTGATGATGTGGCCGTGTTCAATAAACCCAACCGTTCCGAAATGTCTCTAATTATTTTAAGTTTGGGCCAATCATGCGCCCCTATTCTTGAAGTAATTCAACCGTTGGCATTCACCGAACGCGGGCAGTGAAATCGATCAACTGTCAAATCTTCTAGGTCCGCTACATTACCAACTCCGTTAGAACACGCAACTCTTAGTTCACTTACTGTTGACATTTCTTATCAAATTGTGACATTTTTAACTTATCTTCTGACTTCTGCGAAATGTTTGCGTTATACTTATTTCCATAAATTCGTTCGGGCATCGGTTGTCGTTTTCTTGAATTTTCTTACTAGATATATACAACACACTGTGTCCAATGTCTGTACTTTTAGAAAAAATACTTTATTGTACCTAGATTGTGAACAGCGTCGCAAGGCGCCTGTACAATTAGTGCTGTCGAGACGTAACTTCATATTTCCGAGTAATCCGTCAAATTATACGCCATTAAAAGCAAGTGGTTCAATGCAAACTGAGGTAACGGGCATATTTGTGGCGACCTTGCGCCCAGGGTGATTTCCGTCGGGTCGACGGGATTACATTATCGCCTGGGCAATATTTACAAAGCCTAAACATAACAAATCCTTCATGGTCGCATCCGGTATCACATTCATGACCGCACGTATGGTAGAAACTACTCAATTTAACAGACACTAACACTAACACCGTGTTAACAACCTTTAGGAAATTTTGTGGTTGTTGCAGTACGTTGCAGTAAAAAACTTGATATGTCCAAAAATGATTGCCATCATTTGATCGATTAAAATAACACATGAATAAATTGGCACATGTAATGAAAAATATAAAACTGACCACTGTAGAAGAGCAGTATTGTCAAACTTCCCATTAAATTTTTGCATTTAAATATTCTTCATAATCTACTTTGAATTTAAAAAAAAAATTACCGTTCAAGCCAATTGACCAGTTTGGACTAAAATTCAATTATTGGCATGAAAATGCAATTCATTTTTAAATACAATAAATACATTATTTAAATACAAAACTTATTTTCAAATGTTTTATTAATATTAACAACTCTAAGTCCATAATAGTACATTATGCAATAATTTTTATAATTTTTGTTAAAACGAGTGACTAGAGAAGCTTATCAAAACAATTGTATTTTTTCTACGACCATCACAAAAATACTAAAATTTGGGAACTATTTTATTATCTATTAATAAACATAGTACTCTACAAAATTACTAAATTGTTCTACTTAAGCAACATTAGTCACATTAGAAACATTTTGACAATTTCTGAAGATAAACAATGATTTTCTTAAATTTCCAACAAATTGTGTTTTATGTACTTGATTTACTTCATTTAAACCTATTCCTTGTTCCTCATCCATTTTCATCAAAATTAAAGCTTGAACTTTGAACATTTATAATTTTCATATTATTATTCAATTTGGTTTTATGCTTTACCTTTGTAAATAGGTATTCTTTATTTTGGAGCAGATGATACGATTTTTTTAAAGTGCTGGGGTGTTAAAATTTTCGACTTTATAGGTCTGAAACCGTCTGATTTGCTCTTCAGAAACGCAGACAGTTTAGGGTACTTGGTTATATTAACATTGTTTTGAATTAATTATCATCCGCAGCAGAGTAAGTAAGCAAGTAACACATTTTCAGAGAAGAAACGAAAAGTTTATATACACCTTCGTACTGACTTTTTGACTTCTCCGGTAGCTGATGCCGTTGCTTGAGTAATTTCAGATGGAGTACAAATGCAGACATCCTCTTCACTTCCACTGTAATTTAGGTTCATTTTTCGCAAGAAGGCTACTTTATTTTTAATATAAAATACAAAATTACTTGTAAATTGACGTGCCGCGTCTGGTTAATTTGACAGATTGATAATAATTTATTTGATTTTGTGATTAAAAAAACCTGGAGCTAACTTCAATAAAACTAAGCGCACAAAGTCACGGCTTGTCAAGGTGTGTATAGAAAATTACTTATATCCATGGAGACATATAGCATTTTAAATATGGGAGCAGAAAATAGTATATTATGCAACGAGTTTTATAAATGGCATTATAGTCACCGGTTTCATTAAGCATGAACGGAACAAATGGCGTCGCCTTTTATCGATTTCACCACTTTGAAAACCCTAGGGAGTAGTATTTTACAAAGAATTTTTTTTGAATGAATATATATATATATATATATATATATATATATATATATATATATATATATATATATATATATGTTTGATTAGTTCAGTTAAACGCACGTGGCTCACCAGTAATTTTTAAAAAAACAATGACTGCACATATAAGTTATTTTAGTTATTTAATTGTGTTTTGTAAAAGTGTAAATTCGTAATGTGGCATATGACATGTAAATTTTAAATGTAAAACAGTGTTTTGTCAACCTATAAATTGATTGTTTGAAAATGGGGCGAATCCAGCCCCGAAACGTAACAATAATAATAATAAAAAATAAAATATATATATATAAAAAAAAATAGAACGTTTTTTATATGATAACCGCAAAACCTCAATACCTAAGAAGCCTGGAAGAATTCATCTATATATATATATATATATATATATATATATATATATCACCTGAGGAGGTGTGGAGGGAGACTCTCCGGTGGATAAACGACATATTGATGGGGATGAGAGATTTGCCAGGAAGCTAGAGGGTGGCGATTGTGGTGCTGATATGGAAGGAAGGTTATAGAGAGAGGGTAGAAACCTATAGGGGAATATCGTTGCTGGATGTTGACTACAAAATTTATGCAGGGATGATAAGAGCAAGATTAGAAGAGGATGTGGAAGGAATGGAGATACTACCGGAGGGACAAGCGGGATTTAGAGAGGGAAGGGAGACAAGGGACAATTTGTATGTCCCCAATTACATCATTGAGAGGGAATTGTCCAACAGTTGATCAAGAAAGGTTAATGGCTAGATTTCGGTGTGGAAACGAGAAGAGAAGGAATAAGTATTGGAAAATCAGAGGTGCGAAGCATGTGGTAGAGGGGCAGATGAATGGAAGCACTGGTGGGAGGGGTCCGAGGAAATGGCATGGAGTAAAGAGGAAGAGAAGAGGGGTCGGAACTGGAGAAGGATGCTAGGAGAGAAGGGGGGGGGGGGAAGTGGAGCTGTTGGGAAAGTTAAAGAAGAGAAAAGAAGAGGGAAGATGTAGAAGGGAAAGAAATATAATACAAAATTTGTTACAGATATGAGTACAGGGTGAGAGGGAGCCACCACGAGAGAATGGAACGATTTTATAAATTATCTTATTTTATCTTATCACGTATTTTTTATTTCAATAGTCCTTTCAGCATTCCATACTTTTTGTTACCTTTCGCAATTCTGACTTTTATTTTCTGTCCTCATGTCCTTCATGACTCCCGAGTATAAGAACCCTTGCCAAACTCACATTATATCGTTCGTAGATAGTTGCAAATTTTCATCTGCTGACTCATCGCCTATTACCATGTAATTTGTTTTTCATTGGTTTATTTCTAGTCCGAAAACTTTTGCTCCTTTTTAAACTTTTTTGTAATCCGTTTTAATTCCGCTTCAGTCTTTGCTAAGAGTGTAAGGTCGTCTGCATACGATATACATTGATGCTTATTGTTTTATATTGTCATTTCCAGTTTTAATTTACTGCTTCTAATTATGCGTTACAATACCAGGTTGAAGAGTGCAGGAGGGAGAAAAAGTCACCTTGCCTTGGGTCATTTCCCACAACAAATTCGGTTTTTTGGTGGCCACTCCATAGCACTTTATTTTGTGTTTTATATGGCGACATAGTTGTTATTATGATTATTTTTTCCTCAATTGTTATGAGTTGTTTTTCATTGTACAAATTTCTTCCTATACATGCTCTTCGATTGCTTTCTTGTGTTCTTATATTTTTCTCTGCTTCCTATTGTGTTGTTATTCAGTAATTCTTGTCTGATTTTCTATTTCTCCTTTGCTACCTCTACCCACTCCTCACCGAACCAATCTTTCCAGTCTGTCTGTTTCTTTTTCTTCGGAATCGTCGTTTTGGCAATATCTTTAATGACTTGTTTTGTTTGTTTCCACATCTCATCAATTTGTGTGGTTTGACAACATTTTTCCACTTGTTTCCCCCTAATATTCTGTTTTAGCATCCTTATTCTACAATCCTTCCACATCATATAGCTTTTCTATTTTTTGTACTTTTTTTGTTGTTCTTTTGCTCCACTTTGCAGCTTATCCTTAGAAATGCTCGAATCCTATGTCTGCTCCTACCATACTTTTCACGTTAGTAATTAAGTTCATATATTTTCTTTCTATCAGTACATGATCAATTTGATTGCACACCCTGCCGTCCGGTTTTGTCCATGGCCCTTTATATATATATATTTCTTTCCGTTCCAGTCCCGTGCTCCTAACTACCATGTTTTTTCTATTGCAAAATGAATTACTCGGTGTACATTATCATTAGATATTTCGTGTTTACTGTGTCCTCCTATTGTTGTTTTCTTCTTTCCCAATCTTTGCGTTGTAATCTCCAATCACTATTTTCACGTCATGTTTCGGTAATGTTTCATATTCTTCTTCTAGTTGTTCGTAAAATATATCATTTTCCTCATTTCTTTTCCTTCCAAGGGGACGTGGATTATACTGATGTTCTTCGCAAACGTATAACGCAGAAACTCTTTGATTTTTTTGTGTCGCGAAGCCAATTCCTAGCTTTCTGTTCTTACCGCCAGTTTTAAAAAATGGAATAATTTCTATATCTACAATACCTAGCCCTAATTGTTTTGTTAGTAATTATAAGGCTGTTTTTGATCTTTTAACTTCCCTTATTAATTCTTCAAAACTCCCTGGCGCAAAGTGCCCTTTACATTCCAATGCAAAATATATTGTTTCCTACGCTTTCTTTAATTGTTGAGGAGTTTAGTATTTTTCTCGTCTCCTTTGTCGGCCTGGCCGTCCTTAAAATATATTCCCGCTGATATATTGTTTAGGTTTTTGTCTGGCCAGCTTCTTCCTTACAAACCAGTTTCTGTAATTGCATATTCCAGATCCACACCTGTTTCGCAATAATTGGTTTTTTGTAACCGTTTTCTATTTACTTTTGTATCCAGCGTTCTTCTTTATTTAAGTCATCCTCTATATAGATGTTTGTACCTTGCTTACTTTTATTCATCATCAACTTCCTTTGAAAATTGAATTATGTGCGTACTTGCTTAATCTTCATTTCAAAGGCATAGCGTTGGAATAAATGTGTTAATGGTTCATTGTTGAAAAATAAAGTTTTGTAACTCTTTGTTTTCATAGCTAAGTAGATATACATAAAACATATCTACTTTTATGTGGAATAAAAAAACTAAAGTTTGTATTTAAAAAAAATGTTAATGGACAAATTTGTCTCTTAGCAGCAGAATATGTTTCGGAGGTGATTCCCAGTAATTTCACCAATTCGAATAACTGTACTGATTTCTTATCTTCTCTTATTAGTGTTGATTTATCTATTTTCTTCCGTTGTGGGTTGAATTGCCATATCTGCGTGTAGGCAAATTTTGGAAGCCGCTGGACATTTTTCATAATTAGATTACTAAATTGCAATATGTTTTGTTGTGCACCAAACGAATTTGTTACATACCACAAGTTATATTCAATCATAACTACAATTGTAAATTCAACCTGCTTCATTATAGTTCCCTGCATTTTCTATTATCTGAAGAATATCGGCTTGTGCCATTTTTGATTTAATTAACACGACAATGCAATTTATTTTCGCCAGCCGTTTAACATATCTCAAAACGTCGCGTCACGTGCATTGTTAAATTAAGGCACCAGACCACGGTGCGTGCGCGGTACGAGGGTGTATCTTTCATAATTATTTTCAAGCGAATGATGAATGCAATTCAATTCGTCAATATTTATTGTCAATATATGCATATAGAAGACTGTATACAAATTTTTATACTTGAATCTAAAGTATGGTTTGCGGTGTACGCCGCTCCTAAGAGGAGACTACGCGCGTGGTGGTTGACAGCGATTAAGCCATACGGCTGATCTAAAAAATAAAATAAAAATATATTTAGAAACTAGACATATGTGTCTATGGCATCAGGTAGGGGAATTTTGATATCTAGAAGAAGAAAAAAATGGCGGACCAGCGAATTTTATTTTCGATTTTTATGAAAAATTTTCATCGTTCATATGAAAAAAAAATAGAAGGAGATTTATTATAAAAAAAAAACCCCTACGTGGTGCCATAGAGACTACATTTTCGAACAGTTTAAGACTTCGTGCATGCAAATCGGATGTACAGTTTTTCTAATATGCTGTCAACCAAGTTGAAAAAGTAGTTTTCGAGAAAAACGCGTTCAAAGTTTTGCTGAAGCATAATTCAACATACAAACTAACTATTTTCTCGGTCTATTTTTTCTTGTTTCTTACGTTTAGTCAGCTATTCCTGGACCATACAACCGCTCTTCAGCGTCCAGAGAATCATTATTTTTTCCATGTTTTGCACGAAGACGACCCTCATGCGTGCTTTTTTCGGCTTCGTGCTCGTCGATGTTTTGACAATATTGGTAGAGTGCGTCACCAATTTTGATGTCTAATATCTCCAATACATTTCTGAGGCCAATGTGACCATTGTTAAAAAGTATTGATGCAATATTAGCGGCAGTTTCGTGACGGCTTATGTAAAACGGGTAATTCAGCGCTTAATATCGGGCCGCAATTGTATTGAAATAGATAACGTCTTGTACGTGATCGTACAAGAGTTTTTGGGTTTTTAATTTGGAAAAATGAGTAATAAATGTAAACAATCGAACCGACCGTTAGCTGGCGCATCTGTCGAACCATCTGTACCTGGACAGCCGTGAATTTGGGACAATTTCGTATGCAAAATATTCTGAGGGTCGAAACGAAATAATTGTAGCGAATATTTTGCACTGGATTGCGCATATCTAAACTAACTTAATTAATTGTTAATATATACATATGTGGGACCGAACAAATCGAATGATATTATATATACGAATCGTACGACTGCCGCTCGGCGCGGTCGTACGCTAGCAACGGTTCACATAAAATGCTGTATCTCCATCAATTTGACGAATTTATGTAAAATATTCGGTGAGAGCATTCTTGACAAATGCATCTTTCAGAAAATGAAGAAAAAAAAATAAGGAAAAAAATTATTTTTCACCGTGGTCTAGTGCCTTAAAACAATCCCCGATATTAAGTACCAATCTGTGTCGCAGTTTAGAACTTTCGTAACTCGACAATCGCATTTACCACGATGTGTACGTTATAAAACTACGCTTTGATGAATTATTAAATAGTTTCATTCAAATTTATGTGCATAATTGCAAAAGGAAATTATGCAACTCTTTACACCTAATGTTACGACGTTAAGTCGTTTTCCTGGTTTCTAGAAAGCGGCTAGATTAACCAGCAGTAAACACACGTTCAACACGCCGCGCCGTCAAGATCGTGGCCAGGCCGCGCGCGTTGCAGTCGGATTGTCGGCTGGTCACAGCGAAAGTTTGCTTGTCGCAAAACAGTCCACGTCGTTATTTATCGCATCGAAAATGACGCGTTTAGCAGTTGACAGATGGGGGTCCCCGAGATTTATTGCAAAAGTAAATCGAAACACGTGTTTACGCCTCGCTTAATTTTCTGACACACGCTCTGGAAATTAACTTATGGTGCGGATGTTTTTCTTTCCACGATCGGTTCGCAAGAATCGTTATATTTCGTTTGCATCGATGTACGGAAGAATAAAAATCTGAACTTTCTTATACTTAGTTATACAAGTTTTTAAATGAAAGTTGTTTAAATTTTCTATATATTTATAAGAACAATTTTTCGATAACTGGTAGCGTTTTCGAGATAAGGAAAAAGGTGATAAGAGTAAACCATCACTTCCGGTTGAAATATTGCAAAATACGTACGTTTTCTTCCTCGCTAGATACAAATCTTAAGTTTAAAATTTCATAGTTTACACACACACACACGTCATTCCGAAAGTAGTCAGAATCGATTCAGGGGACGCGCACGTGGAAATAAATTGGGAATATGACGAACCCTTGCGTAATTAAAATGATCGTTAAAAAAAAACGTTTAACAATATTTATCCAATTAGTGGCGTAATTATTCGTAAAAACTTTAACGATTTAATTGAAAAACAGTCACCACTGTGTGTAATTCAATAACAGTTTGTAATATAATAGAGCAATTCATAAACAAAACGATAGTCGATTACCACACAAACGCACAACACCAAAAAGATCTTGATTCGAGTGGGAACTACACATATCCGAAACACGTTGAAGAACACGTGTCGTTCCGAACACCTGATTCTTTGAACATATCGCGGCACTATTTATTACTCTACAAAACGACTTACTTAGCATAACTTTTACTATCTATTTATAGCCGAACGCTAATCTTGATTTACTCTCACCAAGTATTTTTATGGCAAATTACAAAACAGAAATATCATTCAGGACGAAATATAATAAACACATATCTGTGTTATTTGAGGTTCTCGAAAGACGGTGATAAACTTAATCGTTTTGGTGTATAAAATAATTTTTGTTGGTTTTAATAGTTACTATTTACTGCTTCCATTAGTGGTTATTAATAAACAGTAATTGCTTAATAAGTAGAATTTTTCTTTGCGTAAGTCCTCGAACAAATCCTTCGACGATTAATTTCAGTTATTATTGTATGCAAAAATAGAATGTAGGAAGGTTACCGTACATGCAGGCGTGTAATGTCGCAACCTGTCTATTCGTGTATTAATCACATCGATCGAACTAATGAATATGGCGAGTTACATATTGTTTTCTTTTTTCGTAGGTGATCTTTTGGTTAAGTGTGCAAATGAAGAGCAGTGGTGGCCTCGCAGGGTTACCATACGCGGCGGGCAGCTTTTGGTCGGATGCGCACATGGCGACGTCAAACCCAGCAACCTAAGGATTCTACTGCGTCGTCTGAGCTTGTCGGCTGGGTCATTGCCCAACAGTCTTTCGTTGATAAGGGGACAAAATATTGTCCTTACGATACAGGTAAATATATAATCTAAAATGAATAAAGTAGGTACCGCTATTTTTAATGGCTTTCAAAGGTATGTCTGTGCACTATTGACCAAAGAGTTTCCCGTTTTTGAATCTGTGCAGCAGCGTCCGGTACTGCACTCTACACGTCACAAATATACGATGGTAGTTTTTAAGCTGTATATCCGCCTTAGAACTTTAATTTGAGGTTAAACACGAAAGCACGAAGAACGCCTCCACAGCCACGTTAATATCGAAGTAATCCCGCTGCTTGACCAACGTGGAATAAGTGGACTGAAGCGAACTAAACCGTTCAAGTTTTGTGAGTGCAATAAACAAAGGAAGCATTAGTGTTTTGTGTATTGTTCAAATCAGAAGAAAATTTATGGACGTCGATGAGAAAAAATCAATGTTTATTTTAAGTATTGAGATAATTAATAAAAACAAATTGGTCGTTAATCTAATTGTCAAGATTAGTTGTAATGTAGGCGTTTTAATAAATGAAAAAAAAAAGCTTTTTGCTCAGAAAATTACGTCTTCGCCTTGGGTCCTAGTGTCATCCCAGTCTCATCCCAATTACAATTCTATAGAACTCTTCATCTTGTGATGAAACAGTCAAAAACTCCTCGCAAATTTATCGTCTACACAGTTTTTGTTCGAGACTGAGCAGCTTGGGAATCCATCGTGCCGACATTTTGCTCATTCCCAAATCTTCATGCAGTTTCTGATAGTCCCATTTCTCTAGCAATATCTGAAACTTTTACTCGGTGGTCAATCGACACCAACTCTTCAAGTTTCTTGATGATTTCATCAGTTCGTACTCCCAGAAGTCTTCCATACTTTAGGTCATCGTGGACGCCCTGTCTCATTTGAACTGCTTGCACGAAACTTCTGTTGGAAATACGACTGGCTGTTGCACTGCCACAATTTTCTCATGGATATTCTTCGGGCTACGTGCCTTCTTTTAATAAAAATTTCATGATGATTTTCTGTGTTTAAGTTACAAATCCACTCATTTTCGCGAATTTAAACTGACAAATTCGATTGGAACCAAACTCAAAGAAGACGCTATAAAATGAAATAATCAGGGTAGCATGTCCTTGGCATCGCCAGATGATTTTCACGTTTTGATTCTCTGGAACTTCAATTAAAGAGAATGAAACATGTAAAAGTTGAGGATTCAAACTTTTACGTGAGTCTTTATGAGGATTCAAACTTTTATGATGTTTCGGCAGTCGCTGTTGCCTTCATCAGCTTTTACACGTTTCATTTTCTTGAACTCATGTTCCAGACAATGAAAACGCGAAGATCACCTGATGACTGCAACAACGATTTTGCCGAAAGCTTGTAAAAGTTTGAATCCTCACAAAGACTATGTATCTGTAAAATATCTATTACTAATTTAGTTTTAAAAAATACATTTTAACTAATAGTTTATTTGCAAAACTTAATTAAAATGAAATTAATTAAATTTGAAATTTCACTTATAAAATAATCTTTTAATTATAAACTAATGAAATTAAATAGAGCTACTACGTCAAACCAACTGCTGGCTCAAATTTAGTTGTTAGTATCCATCAACTTATCGAATTTTTAAATTAAAATTGTTTACAAATTTTACATACAAATAAATATAAATCTAATTTTTAAATTAGATTTATATATTTAATGTTTCAATTAAATTATTTTATCTTATCATAAAATATTTAAGTTAAATTTGTACTATTTAACTAACAATAACACAATTAAATTTAAAAAAAAATCGATAATTTTAATTGATAATGTGATATAATAATATAATAGATAATATAGACAATATTTTTGTCTGAAACGCCGGATATTGGACCTCGAATTTTGGAATCGAAACAAAACCGTGTATTTTTTGTTATGGCCTCCCATTGACATTCCTTTCGATGACGAACACAACACGCTAAATCCAATAAGTAGGAATTTATGGTTTATTTGAAACGCGTGTATTCGATAAATATCTGCTTTGATGCGACGGAATATACATCATCTGCGCTCATAAGTTATTAAGTTTCAGAGCGTCGTTTTCAACACAACACAATGAAGGCATAGCTAATGTAGTAATAAATGAACTAAACTGCACATTAATTTGACGTGAACAAAAATCCACACGATAATTTCCGCGTAAACAATAGATAGATAATTTGCAATAATGTAACGTTACGCTATTTATTAACTACACGTAAAATGGCGTGCTGAACAACGCGATGTACGAACTGTCCTTGTAGTACAAACATGTTGGAATGTACTAGTAGGATCCGAGCTGTTGCATAATAAACCAGAAAGACGCGCGTTCCGCTAAAATCTCGACACACTCATCCCATACAAAGCGGAATATGTTTATCCCATTAAACATGTGTACGACAGGCTGTCTGAGTAGGCCCGATAAATTACGACAACATTGACGCCAATTAACACATTATTCATCATCGTATCCAGGCCCGTATTGCATTAAATGATGATAATTTTATGGTCATATCTAAAGTAGGGGAGAAACTAATTTGTATTTAATCTGTACCTATAATTTTAATTAGTTTTTTATTACATGCATTTTGGCGAGTTTTGTTTCTTGTATATTTTTGATTTTACTCGATTCATTTATTTGTATATTTTCTACTTGCAGGCCTCCAGTGAAGGTGCCTTTGATTTATGGGTAAAGGCGATAGCAATAGAATTGATTCGACAAACGCCTTTGGAGGACGTTAAATACTTCGACATATTAACACTAAATGATTGTTGGAACAGAAAAGAAACTGATCAAGAAAATGACTGGAACTTCAACTGTCTAAAAGAAAACATCCCCAATCGCTGCAACACATGTGACTTGGCGAATCGCTCGTTGATTCGGGGCGTCGAAAACACGGCTACGAGAACGTCGCACCTGGTGGAAGATTCCAAAAAGCCAACACAAGACGCCCCCGTTCCCCAAACACATCGACTTCTAAATAATACGACGTGCAAAACCGAAAAAGTTCCACTGCGCTTCAGGAGCCGTTCGTGTAACTCCGCACCGAAAGAAGCTGATAAGCGACACGCCCTCTGTGACATAAACAGTAATTATTTGGACAAACCCCCACAAATAGTCGTGCACCACGACAAAACTGCAACTTCGCTGGCGCCGGATGCCACTGCGGTGGAAGTACTGTTAAAGAAATGCCAAAATCCCGAAAGTTACGTACCCGTCAAGGAGAAATTGTTCCTCTTTGAAACCCTATGTCGCCTGGGTCGAAAGGTTCGGAGTAGCGAGAACGTCTCGCTGAAGGTGGACGTAATTACCAAACGTGCGCGATCGCTGCACGATTTACACAGTTTCACCAACACTGGCGTCCGGGAAATTTGTAAATATTTTGAAAATAAGACAGAAAAGCGCAATAAATGCGACACCGCCTGCAACAAGAGCAATAGGCTTGTGTATTCTGACACAAGTTTGAATTTGTCCAAAGGTTTCAAATCGATAAGAAATTTGCAAAATGCTTCCTATGCGTAAAAGAATGGGTTAATCGTATTACGTTGCAGTATTTATTTAATGTACATGAAATGCCTTATTATGTATTATGAGTTTGATTTAGTAAAGTTATTTTATATAAATTAGCATGTCTTGAAACCTAAACAAAAAATCTGCAGTGGTCCTCACTGAACTTTCTTATTCTTAGATAAATTTCCAGCTAAACTATACTATGGTTTAGGTACTGAGAATAATACCAAAAGTGAAAAATCTATAGAAGCAATAAGTCTGTAAATCCCCAGATTGTTTTCTCCTAAGCTAAATATGTGCAGGCAATAAATTTGACAAACAATTTGAAATCTTTGGATGCTAATCCCGATTGCTTAACATGTGTTTCACCATTTGCTTAATTCACATTAGATCAGTACGTATGGTGTAAACATTCCAATTTAGATCGGTTGCCTAATAGGTCAGTTCAATTTTGTAGTTAGACTGACATAGGTCAAAAGACTATCAATGCACACGTATGGAGTGTAAGAGACATTGATGCAGACTGACCTAAAATGCTACATTTGTGACCTCTTGATGTCACAGACATTTTGTTTTACATAACATATGTTCTTGTAATATATTATATTGTTGTTAAAATAAGAATAAAAAAATCATTTTTAAAGCAATTTTGTAGTGTAACTCTCAATTTCATTTGTGCACATATTTGGGAATATTTATTACAATTAAATGAACTAAATAATAAATAAATCATATTAATAGTTGCTCCATTTTTTGTTTTCTCTTCTTCTCCTCGTGACGGCATAGAACTAATTAAGGATCCTAAATGTTTTTTATTTGTAAGTTCATCCCATGCTTCTTCAATATATCGCCATAGTTCTCCTCCATTTTATGGTCAAGTATTTTTTTTCCAAAATTTTAACCAGAAGCCCCCAAACATTCTCGGTTAGGTGTGGCCTCTGAAGAACTTCAATGTTATTAGTCCGAAACTAGTCATTAACAATTCTAGCTTTATGGGCCAGACAATTATGTTGAAATATAAAATCGGCTTGACATGTCATATATATGACGTTTATGTAGGCAATCACATTAAACCTGCTGTAAATGCAGTCTTCTAGGTTTGTAATGATGCATTCCATCTTAGCGAGTTTTCTCAGAATATTAGTACAGCATTTCTTTGAATACTATAATTACAACTTTGATAAGTCAATGACCTCTGTCAGTTTTTGACTTGATATTCGTTGTAATAAAAAAGTAGGTCAGTGTAGGGTTTTCTCCATGTACATAGTGGATGTTGGTATTGTAACCTTTGTCCTCTATTAATGAAGACTTACAGAATATTTAAAAATAAATTATTTAAGGAGGGGCAATGTGAACACTAATAAATTAGGTAACATGTATTTTTATTGATCTTCATTATTATTCTTAAAAAATCTGCAGTGGTCCGCATTGAACTTTCTTATACTTAGTTATACTTCATTTTTCGGAAAAACTTTTCTAATAAAAGTTGTTTAAAATATCAATATCTCTATCTTTTGTAAGAATATTTTTTTCGATAACATGTACCGTTTTTGAGATATAGAAAAATGTTATAAGAATAAACCATCACTTCCGGTTGAGATATTGCTTTCATCACAGGACGTTTTCCTCCTTGCTATATACAAATGTTAAGTTTCAATTATCATTTATAGCTCTAGCTTTAGCCGCTTTGACAGTAGAGCGCGCACACACAGATACACAGCCAGACACACAGGCACACAGACGTCATTCCGAAAATAGTCACAATCGATTCAGGGCCTCAAAACGTGTTAAAATCTCGAGTTCGAAAATTTTCATGATTCCTATACTTACTTATACATAAAGTATAAGAAAGTAAAAAAACACAAAATAAACTAGTACATCTTAAAAAAATAGAACAGAATACGAAATAAATATACCGTGAAAATAACAAATAAAAGTAAACTTGCAACAATAGTTATTTGTTTTATATGGCACCAAAATAAAGAATTTGCTACTGTAGCTTGCTCCTCGCCTCAAAACTGATTTACTGCAAGGCAGTATGAATTAGTTATATGAACATGGTGGAATTTGAATCACACGTTATAATATAGAAATAATCTAAAACATGCGTACAAATATACAAAATAAACAATATAAACAAAATACATGGTATAATTAAGCTACATATATATATCCGCACTACACATTCATATCAGTGGAGCCTTCCGCAGGACGTTAGTCCTCGGTGTTGGTAAACTGAACGTAGGTGAGAGACGGGAACCACTGCGAGGCACATGAAAATTTAACCTTGATATTAGTTGCGGACAGTCAGTTTTACCATTAACAAGTTTCCCGAGAAATCTCGTGTTATGATTCTCTCTACGAACAGCAAGAGACTTTACATTGTGTCTAGTCACACAGATAAACACTTCAAGACCCGTCGTTGAATTCGTTCAATGGAAAGCTGATATGAAGTATAAGTAGGTGACCAAACTATTGAGGCGTATTCTAGTTTGCTTAAAACGAATGAAAACCTTATATTTTCATTCGTTTTAAGCAATAGTAATGCATTATTGATTATTGGTGTTTGGATACACGCATTACAAATCCCAGGCACTTACACGATACTATGCATAAATTGGCAATGTATTGAGAAAAAGTGAGTCGGGAATCAAACGTCACCCACAGATCCTTCACAACATCGTCGACCATTAATCCCTGACCTTCCATACCGTGGGAAGTGTGTAAGACAGCAAAAGCAAGTACATGACAAGACAGAGAAAGGAGAGGATCGATGAACAAAACGAATAGTAATCGTTCCAAATTGGACCCTTGAGGAACACCAGATGTTGGGAGGAAACCAAATGAAGAAAATCCATTGTATGAAACACAGTGAAACTGATAAGATTCAAAAGTGAGGGACCGAACCCAAACGAACTCAGCTTAGTTAACAATTAAACAATATATTATGATTTAATGTGAGCACTGGAGAAATCTGTGTATACTACGTCAACCTGACCACGACCTTTCAAGGATTCACTAATAAACTGAGTTATGCAATTAAGGTTTGTTATAGTTGATCTCCCTTGCAGAAAGTTGTGCTGGTGCGACGACAAATGAGGTAAGGTATGATTTAATATTAATTTGTAAATCAATTGCTCACAAACCTTTGCAAGGTTTGAGAAGATGACTATAGGGCGATAATTTGTCAGCAGATATTTATCACCTTTTTTCAGAACGGGAATAATTATTTATAATTGTTTCCAAGCATCAGGAATAACAGATAAATAATCAGGAATAACAGATAACTTAATGGACAAATTATTGTAAGAGGCTTAGCCAATACTAATCTTGCATCCGTAACTAAAAAACTTGGAATTAGATCATAACCAGCTGTCATTCTGTTAACGAAGGAAGCCATCACTTTGATCAGTTCATCTTCATAGACATATTGGAGAACAAAAGGGGGACGGTTAGTATGGTCGTGATGAGATGCAGTATCATTCCATTGGAGGAACAGGCTAGGAAAGTATTCTGCAAATGAATCTACAATAGCCTATGGATTGTCAAACTCAGAACCATTGTGATACATTATAAGTACCTGCAATCCTGGATATACATTTTTTCCATCGAATGTACCTTCTTTTGGATCACACTGAATGGAGTTTTTTTTACGTATTTCAGATACTCATTATTACGAATGATTGAGTATTGAGTAAAATGCAATGTAAAAATCGCTGACTGCAAGATTTAACGTCAGTGTGACTATTTAAGGACCAATCCATGTGTATGAGATTAGCTCTTCCCAAATTATACCGGATATTATTCGCAGATGGAAATACAGTAGTATAGTAGGGCTGGCAGCAGCCAAAAATTCGACAGAAACTGACAGCACTGGGTGGTATGTATCTTCTGGTACGAACGTAAATTCATCATGTTCAACATAAATAGAACAGTCCATATTGCAAAAGAGTAAATCTAATAGTTTATTGTCGCAGTTAGTTACATGGTTCAATTGTTTCAACTGAAGGGCTGAACAGAAATTCTGAAACAAAGAGACTTTAGAGCATGATACAGAAGTGACAGAAAATTGAGTAAGGTTGAAATCACCTATAATCAGCAGGGGTTTATCTATGAGAAAAACCTCCAACATTTCTGTAAAAAATAAGTTACTATTACAGCATCTACCTATACATCCTTTGTACTGAGTTCCTCTTATCTTATTAAATAGTGTTTACGTGAACCAAATAATAATACGAATAGACTTGGACAAAGAATTCAAGGAAAATTTAAGTTATAATTATGGAATTTTCAATTTCGGCATACATATACAAAGGGTACACAGTTCATCCCCTAATAAATACTTGCTCTGATAATTTCAGCAGTACAGTTGCTTTTGTCCGTGGTTCGTTATTATAGTCAATACAATGGTGTAGCTTAATTGTAACTATTTAAACCGTAGAAATAATCGCTAAAAAATACGTTTCTTTACCCAATGGCAATATAAAAGCCAATGTTGCCAATATTAGAATTTCCTTAGATGTTTGAAAACTAATAAAATCAGTACTTAAAAGCTATAATTGATTAAACTTAACTAAAATAAAAACCAAGAACCAGTTTAAAATATTATAGAAATAATAACATTAATTTACATACAATTTATACTAATTGAAAATGAACATAATTTAAGGAAGGAATTTAGAGGGAATTTTAGTCTTTAATGGCTACATGTTGAGAACAGTTTCATTAGCAATATCTGTCAAAATGTAAGTTCCACGTGTCAGTTATTAGTGTAAAGTATACAAATTTAAAACATACAGTTTGTACCTAAATTATTGTAAAACTCGATGAACCAAATCTACTCATCCCAAAAAGAAATATCTAGGATATTGCTTAATTTCATATTTGTGTTTATATATAACTGTGTACATAATAGTGTATGTAATAACGACATTTTGTATGGCCACTCTTCTGTGCAAGGATGAATTGATGGTGTGTACTAAAAGAGCCTAACATCAAGATACATAATAGTGACTCTCGAAGAGCAAGTGATTTATAGAATCTTGAGTCCGCTGAATGATTGAGGTTGCAGTCAGAAAAATGCACGACTACACATCGTAGAACAAAATTGTTTAAATAATCGAAGACAGTTTTTATTACAAAATGTACTTTGTTGTACTTCATATGAACTTCTATGTCATTAAATAATAAATTGGCATCTACGGAATTAGTATTGTTGTATTATAAGTGTTGTGAGCTAGTCACGTATGTGGATCTCGATGAGTGAGCTCTTGTGGCAATCGCCCTGGAGGTACCTATTGAATCCCATCATGATCAAAGCTCCAATGAGCACTGTATTAATGTATAGGGTAATATTTATAAATGTTAAAATCATATGTGAAATGATACTCCGTTTCAAATCACTTGCACTTTATATAGAATGGTTTATACAGAAAATACTGTTGATCTATATAAGTGAGTGCAAAGACGTTCTGCTACATTTGTAAGGGCCATCAGGCTGTTGACCTATATATATTTCCATGTGACTGGTATAAAAACACTTTAGCAAAAACTTTAGGCAAAATCTGAATGCCATATTTATTGGGTATCCGGTAAGTCCGGACTCCTTGCGGCCATATCATAGTTTGAATATTTGTCTCTTAAAGATAGTCCCGTACAATGCCTGCAATGTGCGGGCGCGCAATATCGTGCATAAAAAGAAAGTTATCGCCTACAAAGGGGGCATAAGGAATCACATGTGGTTCTAACATGGTTGTTATGTAATTGTGGGCAGTAAGTGATTACTCAGCTACCACCACAAGTTCTGTACGAGCTACCAACGATATGCGCCCCCATACCATAATCAATCCTCCACCATAACTAACCGCTCCAATCATATTACACTGTTCGTATCTCTCACCCGGACGTCTGTACACTCTTCCACGGCGATCGTTATCTATTAATGAAAATCTTGATTCATCGCTAAACAAACAACTGCTCCACATAGCAGCATCCCAATCGACATGTTCGCGGGCAAACTCTAAGAATTCTCCAAAATGCGCGGTTTTGAGGACCAATATCACTTGTTACTGTTTACTTTTATGCCAACTTCACTGGAATGTTTAACCATAGCATTTGTTTCCAGAACTTCATCAGAACTGTAAGAATTTGCTGTGTATTCATAACCAATAGTTTGTTTCCAACGATTTGTTATTCCTCCTAGCATGAACACTGCGTGTGTCGCTACTTCATTCGAACTATCTTTATTTACTGACAGTTTCATTGTGGGTCTGCCAAGAATTTTTTAGTACTATTATCATACTGCAATTTGGGTTGTATTGCCATTTCATGTACTAGTCTACGTGAATCAGCATCATAAATCAAGCCGCAGTAAAAAGAGGATTACTTTCACCTGTATAAATTCTTTACTTTAATTATAAAAAAAGGCCACCTTAAGATTTAGAAGTTGAAAAATTTCGTTGAATGCGATTTTGTAACGTTATACTTGGGTAAGGCAATTGCTGACGTCGCACTTCCTCGTAACCTTCAGTTCCACACGGCATATATAGTTTGAGACGTTTGTTAATTGTGCTGTCTGACCACAGTATTCCCCTGCCAGTTCCATTTTTCAAGTAACTAACTTGATCTTCTGAAAAAGTTTTGTTGTATTTTTCTTCTAGCACCTTAACTTTATTTTTCAGTAAACGAATTTTTTCATAAGCAGATTTCAATTTCGTTTGCAACTGCTGAAATTACATCTTTGTAACATACTCTTTATTTTCCTTGTCATTCGATATATTTTCTACAATGTTATATAGTAAACATTGGCTTTTATTTTTACAGCAATATACCTATAACATGTTTTCTACCTGAAGGAATAATTATTTTCCGAGGAGGACTCTCACATTTCCTGACAAACGATTTTGCAACTTTTGTTGTTGGAATAGCACTATGTTTGAGCAGTTTTCTCTTATCCAGCCTTTTCGATTCAAACTGGTATTGATTATTACACCTACTTACCTCGCAGACGTAAGCTGGCGATGGCAAATTAGTTCGATTAATACAATTCAACCACTGTTCAGTCCTTTGCATGTTGGTATTCGAAAGACTCGAAAACAATTTTCGCTACGATTTGTACAATGAGGTAAGCAGCACGATGGTATTTTGGTATTTCTTCTTAACTTGTTTCAAACTAACTCAACAATAATTACAAAAAAGACTGACTAACGAACTGCCAGAGCGTTATGATGCATTATTATGTGAAAGAGCATATTTACAGTAACGTGCTGTCGTATATTTGAACCATTTATGCATGATTCGTAAAAACCAAGCCGTAGTTTCATAACTTTTGTCCAAAATATCTTGGTTGAATGCGAACGTTGGAATGTAAATATCTCGAAAACGGATCAAGATATCAAAATTATGTGGATGTAACTAGCGCCCTCTATGAGCAACGTTAAAAGTGATGACAAATTCCTATTCATCATGCTGAAAAACGTAGTAGTACCAATTTTCACATTGATTCTATGAAAAGTTGCTGAATTATTGGTAAATTTAGAAATAAAATTATAAACTTGAACATCCTGTATGTCTTAAACGAGCAACATTTGTAGAAGGCATGTTGCGCTCAATGCTCGTGTTTTAGGCTCTACTATTCCCGGTTTTCCGGATTTTCCATGCTTTACGACTCACTCTGTATACAGCTTTTGATTGCTCATCTCATTACATGAATGTGGTGTATAGTTCTTAATTCAGAATATTTACTCGTATTAACCAAATAACCTCCAGACACTTCTGTCTTGGGGTCACATATCTGACACCACAGCTTTGATCGTAATACTCATTGTAAATGCTTTTTTAATAATGAACGTTATTTTGTCACGTATTTCAGTAGTTATGCAATAGTTTTCTTCCAACGAGTACTAACTCCAGTAAGCCAAAAGACCAATGCATGTGAAGCATATTCCTGACTGCTATCTTTGTCACCTGCAAGCTTCATTGTTGGTCGTTCAATAACAGCACTCAGAGAATTATCATACAGAAGTAGTAGCCGCTCTTGGATTGTTTCATAGCCTTTAGCACCAGAAGCACCATATACCTGCATCGGTTTTTCAATCGTTTCATCGCTCCACGTAAAGCCCTTGTGCGTACCCACCTACAGGTATTTTAATTGATCATTAAATGTTTTCTGCAAATTTTCGTCTCTTCTGAGCAATTTCTTTTTCAAGTTTCTGTTTTCTTGCAAAAGTGCCTTGATGCGCTTCTTTAATGAATCAATTGTTACATTAGTACTATCTTGCAAAGTTTCTCCATGCAGAATCTCCTGATAACCTGCATCAGAACTTTGAATACCAGTACGTTGTATTTTAATAATCTCCTCCCATCTTGTCGATTAGAAGCACATTGTTCATCACTGAATTGAACCTGGCAAAAAACTACTAATTATTCTAGTTTTTGATTGTACTTACGTAGTTGCTTTAAGATATCACGACAAATATGGTACCTACATGCATAGAAACTACAACAAACCTAACCTCATAAGTAAGCCCTCTGTCCGATAAATCGGGCCTTTCGATAAATTCCAACCCAATTCGTCGCTTTTTGCGTTCAGTTGGCATTCTAAATAATCGGAAGCCTTTTTCAGACCTATTCTTACAAGATCAACTTTTCTACTTTTCCCGTGAATTTTTACAATATGCATATATTAAATTAAAAATGTATCTTGTCAAATCTGACAGCAAAATGTAAAATTTACACGAAAGATGGTCTAATCTTACACCTCAATGGTGTAGTGAACATTAATTAAAACAGTCTCCGCAAGGTGTTAGACAAGGTATCGTCTCGTCAGTGTTCTGTTGTCAGTGGTTCGTTAGGAGTGATTGGCTCGCGCCAAGAAGTTTTGATGGCCACTACATGTAAAGGTATTTCAACAACTAAGGTTCTTGGTAATCGCTACTGACGAAGGGTAATAACCCAGAAACAATATTGTCTAGCGATCCACCAGTTAGTCTTCATGGACCTGTTTTAATTAATGTTCACTACACCATTGAGGTGTAAGATTAGACCATCTTTCGTGTATATATATATATATATATATATATATATATATATATATATATATAAAAAATCTCATCGGAGACACAAAACTTGTTTTTAAAAACTTTTTATTTTGTTTCAAGTTCACAATTATGTGTGTACAATTCGGAATCTAGCTCTAGACTGACTAACAAAAAGAATAATAGAATGTATTTGCACGCAGATGTGCGATGATTTCTAGGAAATGTGCTTATGTCGACGGTGGCATCTTCTTACGTTTTGATAACGTTGTCGCACGATAACTCCTCCATCCCTAGAAGCTTGCACCACCGGGAAGATGAATTGGACCGGGGGTGTCGGTTGCTGGTTCTACTGGGTGTTCTTTCGATTTCCAGAATTTCATCTTGACAAAGTATATGATACAAAAGACGATACCAATGTAGAGGATGATCGTCCATATGCTGGGCCAATGATTGATTTTCACTGGGTCGTGGATTTGTGTAATCGATTCCAATTCGATGTTACCAAAATGTAACGGTTTTAGCTTAATTGTAAAATTGTTGAAATTTCGTCTGGATAGTATTGGATACAAGTCCGTGATTATTAATGGTGTACCAACCGATTTATGTTTTCCGAACAAGTTGTAATCATTTATGGTAACATTACACTTGCTTAATTTTATTAGAAAAACTCCATTTAGTGATAATTTTTCTCTTCTATCGGGACATACAACTTCAACCATTTTCTCTTCAGGGAACACGCCAATATGTTGACCAATTTCAGGTATCCAGTGGGTGTAGCTGTCGGGAACTTCTAACTTGGTGTATCTGCAGGATCGGATTTCTGCATGAAAAACTTCCTTTTCACAGGTGATGTCTTCGTGGTTGACATTAATCGATGGACAATGAAACATTTTACCATGAGGACAAATGCTGTTTAGAGGCTTAAATGTGTCGTTTGATCCTCTTAGGATATAATTAAATTTAGAATAGATAGTTACAAATTCTGACTCGTGCTTGAACGGCACCGGATAAAGATGATATAATTTAAACTCTTCTTCGAAATTTATCGGCATAATCAAAAAATAAATTATTTCATCGTTTCGTATTGTACAGTGTACTCTAATCAATGATTCAAGATCTAGTAAGTTGGCATATTCAATTTCAAACGGTACGCGTTTTTTATAATTACTAAAGGTTTTCTGTATTTCTAACAAGAGTTCGTCCCTTTTTATAATACTCGGATGTAGAGTATTTAATCTACAGAAGGTTATAGAGTTTTCAATGTCTTGCAAAACATATAAAATATTATTATAAAGAATTATCAATTGATTGAATACGTCCTTCCAAACTAAAACATCTTGAGTTATCAATTCTCGATTAAAACCTTGGTTCAACAACGAAATTCTAGACATTAGTAGGTTTTCGCTATGCTGAATGTCACGCAGCGTGTTATTAAATTTTTCAATAATTTGTGTGCTTACTGAATATTGTAACTTGAGTTGGTCCTGAAGGTTGTGTTGATTGTATTGTAAATGTTTTAAAATGTTATTAATTCTTTCGCCGTCATTTGCGTCAAGATTACCAGTTATTCCTTTAATAAGGGTTCCGGCTACATTTACTAAACCTCTTTTATTTCTGGATTGCACTATCGCATTGTTATTGAAATTAAGAATTTTGTTCTGAATTACATTTTGGGTAAAACGAGTTATTTTGTCGTAATTATCTAGTTCTAATTTCAAAAAATTATCTTCTTCAATTTCTACAAGATTATTATACTGATTATTTAATTTGTTAAACTCATCTACAATCGGGGATAAATTATAATAGTGCACAAAAGTGTGTTGGTAATTTTCCAGTTTTGCCGCGCCCAATTCGATGGGTAGGATCCCGAGATTGTGGGTTAAGTTCTTCAATTCTAATCCTTGTCCGCAGACGAAGAACCTGCACGATTTGGGAATGTGTAAGTTTTTTGTCTGGGTCTTTTAATGTTAGACAAATGAATATTCTCACTCGTATGATGGTGAGACTTTTGTATTTTTGCTGTTTTAAGATCTGGATTTATTTCAGTAACATTTTCTGACTTATATTTGTTTTTAGTTTTACTCTGTTTTTGTTTATTTTTAACAAAAATTTTATTTCCTATCTCAGGTAGGTTTTCTCTTGTTTCGTTTAATTTGTCAATTGTTTTTTCTTTATTATTTTGTATATCCTCGTTTAATTTTTCGTATAATAACCTTAATCTATTTCGATGCTTTTCTACGTAGTTATTTACTAATTGTTTTTCTATGTCCACATTGAAAGCACTTTCGGAATCTATATGACCACTAACAATATAATGAGGCTTGAGCTTCGTCACAGAGTGTACAGAGTTATTGTAAGCCAAGAGCGCGTAATTAACCTTTATTTCTATTGGGTCATTGTCGTATTCCTTTTGGTTTTTTAACAATCTTATGTGTTCAACTAAGGTAGAATAAAAACGTTCTATTGTTCCATTTGATTCCGGGTGTTGTGAACTAATAAAGTGAATTTTGATTTTATGTGCGCCTAGTAATTCTTAAATTACTGAATTTTTGAATTCTAAACCATTATCTGAAATAATTTCTTCCGGGATTGGGTGGTGTGTGAAGTACTTAACTAGATTATTTGCTACTTCAATACTTTGTGAGGAATTTAATTTATAGGCTTGTGCATACTTGGAAAATGAATCAATTATTGTTAAAAACTTTACCTTCGAGTGATATTGTATCAATATGTTAAATTTGGAACGGTTTTACTGCAGTGGGGGTGATATTATACTTTAATTTTAGTGGTCTCCTATCGTATTTTGAGATAACACACGTCTCACATTCGTTAATAAATGTTTGGATACTTTTACGTTGACTTGGCCAATAATATAAGGTTTTAATTCGGGTTTCAGTTTCATCTAAACCTCTATGATTACTTTTACCTTCGTGATAGTTTCGGATTATTTCTTCGATATCACTTTCATCAACGTCGATTAATTTTGTGTTGCATTTAACCATTCTAATTTGAGAATCCTTGAAATATTTTGATAATACTGTAGAGAATATTTCGTATAAATTATCCGCTTCAAAGTGTAAATGATATTTTACATTGGGAACAATCCATTCCTTTACGAAATTGAGTATCTGTGCTCCAGGATTATCTTTACAAAATTGCATTAGTATTCTTTGAGTGGAAGTAAACAATTTTATGATCTTAGGTTTGGCGGGATTGTAATTTACTTGAGAAATTATAATCTGATTTTTACCTAAATTTACAGGATTTTCTGATATGGGTATGACTGGTATAGGATGTTATTCTTGATTGGTATGAACTGTTTGTTCATTTTCTAAATTACCTTCTAAATTTTGGTTATCTGAATCGCGATCATTTCCTACTTCTACAATTAATGATTCTGTGTCAAGTTTATCGTTTTTATCTGAGTTAGCTGATGGTTGTTCCAGTTGTTTATTAAAATCATTAATGTATTTGAGAATGTATGGTGTTTCGGTTTCTTGGTTTTCATTAACGTTTATTTCTATACGAAAAAGTGCGTATGCATTTTTGTTAAGACTACCCTTCTTATAGACAATTTCATAATCATATTCCTCTAATCTTAGTCGCCAACGGACTAATTTGGAATTCGGTTCTTTTAGAGAAAATAACCATTGTAATGGTTTGTGGTCGGTTATAATTTTGAATTTTCTCCCAAAAAGATATGGTCTAAAATATTTCACTGCTTCAATTATAGCTAGGAGTTCTTTTTCAATAGTAGAGTAATGTACTTCTGTATCGTTTAATGTCCTACTAGAGTAAGCTACGGGTAAATCTGAACCAATTTTTCCTTGCGACAAAACCGCACCTATGGCGTAATACTCGCGTCGGTTGTCAAATTGAAAGGTTGGGAAAAATCCAGATACTGTAATATTGGCTCGTTTATAAGCAAATTTTTACACAAATCGAAACATTTAATATACTCTGGGTTATTTACGTTAATAGAAGCACCCTTTTTTAGACACGATGTTAAAGGTTTCGTTAATTTAGCCATGTTCCTTATAAATTTTCGGTAATAACCTAAAAGTCCTAAGAATCCTCGAATTTGTTTTACAGTTTTGGGCAATGGATAATTTTGTATAGCTCGAATTTTATCGGGATTTGGTTTCACTCCGTTTGGTGTAACGATGTGTCCTAAATAGCTAACTTCCTTGCGCAAAAACTCAGTTTTTCCAATTGAACTTTGAGATTTGCATCTCTTAAACGATCGAATACATTTTTTAATCGACAAATGTGTTCCTGCAAGCTGGTACTAAAGACAATAATATCGTCTAAGTACACGAGACATTGTTCGTTTTGAATACCCCTTAATATGTTATCCATGACACGTTGGAATGTGGATGGTGCGTTTTTAAGACCAAAACTCATTCGCAAAAATTCATAATGACCTTGTTCTGTATTAAACGCGGTTTTAGGGATATCTTCCTCGGCCATCTCGATCTGGTGGTATCCTGAAGTTAAATCGAGTGTCGAAAAATATTGGCAACGACCTAATTTATCTAACAGATCCGTTATGTTGGGCAAAGGGTAACGATCACCGATTGTTTTATCGTTCAGTTTGCGGTAATCGATCACAATACGCCACTTCTGTTTACCAGAGGCATCGATTTTTTTTGGAACGATCCAAACTGGTGACGACCATGGTGAATGTGAATTTTTTGTTGTGACGTCTTTTTTATTTGTCTTCGAACTTCGTTTCTATGAATTTCGGGGTAACGGTATGATTTACTATAAACAGGAATTTCGTCCGTCGTTTTTATTCTGTGTTTAATTTTGCTTGTAAAACTTAATTGATTTTCGTCAATTTGGAAAATATCTGAATATTCCTTAACTAATTTCTCGATAGCCAATTTTTCTTCCGAATTCATGTGTTCAGCACGAATTTTCGACAAGTCAAATGGTTGTTTACTCACATTAAAATGATTTAAGTTGTTTGGTACTTGACCGTCTAATATTAAACGCTCGTTAATATTTTCTATTTCTAAAGGATCATTAAAATCAACTTCTACGGTTTCCTGGGTTGGGTTTAATATTGTACATATAGCTTGACCATCTATAACATTTGTAATACATTGTGGGATTTCTAATTCGTTAATTTTCGTATAAGGAATTATTCCTTGGCCATCTTTTATTTTTTTACCTTAATTTTTACTACTTGTTGACATCTAGGTTCAATAGAAACTAAATTCAAATTTTTCGATGGTAAATTATGGTAATGAATTTTTATTCTGCTGTGTGGAGTAATAGCTATATTGTTTACAAGATCAATAGAAATATTAAGTTTTCTTAAATTATCAACTCCTAATAGACAATCGAATGAATTATGAAAATTAAATAAATGATATTTTAATTTCTCATCAACTTTGAATATTTTAGAAGAGGGAATGTTTTTGCTGAAACTCTCTACTGAGCTTCCATGTGCACTTTTAATTTGAAACGCTTTTCCTTTTTCAATATGGGTCCGAAAATATTTAATTGCAACGTTTGGGCGAATAAACGATCTAGTGCTACCTGTATCTATTAGAACTTTTAAATTATGTTCTGGGAAAACTATGTAAGGTAACTTATTGTCAATGTATGCTAAATTCATTAATTCGAAGTGTTTTCCGAGGCAAGATCGACAAAAAAATCGTTCTCGTCTATTTCGTCAATAACGGAATTTGAAAATTGATTTTCGGGGATATCTTCATTATCGCTTTCTACTTCTTCGACAACAATATTTTGAGTATTTGGTTTGTAAGTGTTGTTTGTCGAAATACTCATGGGGGTTGATTTATTAAATGTGTGATTTTGGTTTGATTTAAAGACATTTGTATTTTGGTTAAATCTTTGATTAAAGTTCGAAGTATTTTGTGCCGGTGGTCGATAATTTTGACCTATTTGTTGTATTGGTTTCTGAACATTAAATGGCATTTGATTTGCTTTAGGTTTATTAGTGTAGTATTGGTTATTTGGCAAGATTATCTTTTGATAATTTTGGTTTGCATTATTGGGTTTGAAATTATTTTGGTAATTTTTATGTTTTTGTTGGTTAACTTCTAATTGAAAATCATTAGTTAACATGTTTAAAGCAGTATTTAAATCAGGAGGATTTTTCGTTCTCATAAGTGAACGTATTGGATCTTTTAATCCTCTTAGTAAAATTCTAAGTGCATAATTTCTGCAATATTGAATTAATACGTTTGCTTCTACAGCGTTAGAATGAGTAGACACATATGAGGTTTGCAAATTTAATAAATGTTGAATTTTCGAATAAAATTGAAATGGAGATTCATTTTGAGATTGTTTTAATTCAGTCATCTCTATAGACAGGCTGTATAAATCTCGTTTATCAGCATACGTATTTAGTAACGCGTTTTTTAAATCTGTCCAATTATTTATTGTACAAGATGCAATATTCAGAGCAGCTTCACCTTTTATTTTTGAAAGTATAGTGGACATCAGATATTCGTTCTGGAAGTCCGTAACATCAATTGCATTGTAAAATTTTGTTACTAATTTTTCACAAATTGAAATGAACCTTGGTAGTAGTTCAGTTTTACCTTGAAAATCGGGAATCATTGCAAGATATTCAGGTTTTAAAACTTGTGTAGCTGGGTTTACGCTAGCCGCAGCTATTGCTTGTGAAGTACTTTGCATTTTGGATGCGCGAATGTTCACTGTTTTTGAAAATTATTGTTCAGTTTCTGAGTCAGAGTTAGAACTTTCCGAATTTTTTGAGGAATCTGAATTATAATAATTACTAGAACCTCTAAACGACATAGCTACTCACAGAAAAATTAATCTCACGGAGCCCATTGTGTCCAACGAAGCGTTGATGTTGATCCCTATTGGGTGTGGTTCCGCCTTCCGTCCTTTCGATATTCGCTCGGGGAATCGCTGACGTTCACCACAGGTGGTTCTCGATGTGCCAATAAATCGTTAACACGAACCGCGGATTATATTCGGTAATACGCGTTTAGCAATATCCTATTTTCAACTGCGCCAAAAATCTCATCGGAGATACAAACCTTGTTTTTAAAAACTTTTTATTTTGTTTCAAGTTAAACTCTCATCCCGAACGTGGCTAATATCACTAATTTTTCTTCGGGGTCCAGTTTAGTAGCATATAATCTTAGAATTCGATTTGCTGTTGTAAGCCATCTAGAATGGTTGAGATATCCAGGTTTAATATTAGCTAAATCTGAAGAAAAAACGCCAGTGCTGATAGCAGTCATTATATCGTAAAGATATTTTTGGTCTGTACTCAAATCACTCCTTGTAATTTCAGGTAATATTGTAGGAATGACGGTGAATTCGACTATTGGCATTGCTTCACATTTTTGTAATTGAGATCCAATGGCACCTGAAAAGCATTTAGGCCCTGTAATTTTTCCGTCCAAATGTAACAACAGATGTCGCAGTGGTAATTCATTGCCATGCAACTGGCAGATAAACCACTGTAATGGGTCCATCAAACGAATAATACCAGCTTTAAAACCTGTGTTTACTACTGTTCCATCGCAACCAACAACAACTATTTCACTCAGTTTCACCGATTTGGATTTCAAATGAGTTAGTATAGTATCTTTAATACCTTTAACAGTTCCCAACTCACACGTGACATGCCCGAAATAGTTCCTGGCTCTGATAAAATCGCATAATGGTCTTCTAGTACTCTTTTTCTGTAAAATTTATCTTTCTTCTGAATACTAATCAAAGTTTTATCCTTTTTGCCATCAAAATACATACCGCGTAGGATTTTATTGCGATCTGCATCCTGTAAAGCTGCTCTGACTTTAGTTCTTTCACGGCGCAACTTTGAACGATCAATGATACCACTTGGATCGTTTAATGAAATAATGCCAACATCTTTTAACACAGAAGAATATAATGGCAGCGGCTCTGTCAGAGACTCCAGTACGATCGCAGGCAAGGGCTAATGATGGTAAAATTAATCTCTTTTTTTGGTGGCGGCGCAACTATATCTTTTCGCATTTCAAGGTAAGGACTAGAAGCTACGCTATCGCTTGAAGTGTTGCTTTCGATTGTCAAGTCATCAGGTAAAGAACTAGAGCAACACGGTTTGTCAAAATCAGTTATCCTCTGTTACGCAATAAACTTTTTTCTTTTCTTTTTTCTTATTTTTTATAGTTGCAACCACATCTACACCGCCTATCACCATTTTTCTTGCTGTTCTTTGATCGAGTAACAAAATTATTTCTTGCTTGGGAACACGACTGCCTTTTAAACAAATACATTTTGAAATAAGTTCGCATTTGCAACTGCAAACATCAAATAATCTGTGGGACTCAGTTATAAATCTATTAATCTTTTCTTTGTAATTTTTGTTTGTTTGACGGCCTTGATAAGGTTTCATTAAGCTTCTATATTTGTCATGGTAGGAACGAATAAGTTGTAGTATTCTCTTAAGACTGACGGTTGGCAGCGATGCTTTTTGCCAAATTTCTAAAACTTCCTGAGCCAATCTTTTGGATATGTCATCAACGGTCGGCTCTTGCTGTTTTATCAGGCTTTAATTCATATTTAATTAATAGGTAATTTTTCATAACGTTATTATAAGTTGGCAATTGAGATGCTGGTAACTTCTCTGGTAAACCAAACACAGGACAGGTCGTCGTTTGTCATGTTTTGACTTGAGACATTTTACTGTAATAAAGAGAAATAATATGTGCTAAAGTATTACAATAATTACTTAAACCGTGAATAGGAAATGGAAAATACTACTTACATGAGTCTTATTTCTTGATCTCAGCCGTAAAATTCAAAGGGTCTCACAAGTGAAATAGTACGCGTGCGAGTTGACGTGCGTTCGACTAACTTTTGAAGAGAGTTGTGAAATAACCTCCCCCGTGTCCCACCACCCACGCGTCTGAACACGCACGTTTCAAGGTTAACCTTTTCTATCTTATACTAACAGGACAATACTCAGAATGTCATTTAGCGTTCATAAAATATTTGTGATTTTTTGACTAAATTCATGAATTTTGCCAAACTTAATGATGTTGGGGGCACCTCTAAATATATCATGTACCAAATGAAATTTTCGGTGTATATTTGAGAGTTAAAAGAGCAACTTTCTACAGGTATTCCAAAGCAATTGCTAAATAAAAAAAATCGCTCCACCCTAATATATATATATATATATATATATATATATATATATATATATATATATATATATATATGTATATTAAAAATGTATCTTGTCAAATCTGACAGCAAAATGTAAAATTTACACGAAAGATGGTCTAATCTTACACCTCAATGGTGTAGTGAACATTAATTAAACAGGTCCATGAAGACTAACTGGTGGATCGCTAGACAATATTGTTTCTGGGTTATTACCCTTCGTCAGTAGCGATTACCAAGAACCCTAGTTGTTGAAATACCTTTACATGTAGTGGCCATCAAATGTTCATGGACCTGTTTAATTAATGTTCACTACACCATTGAGGTGTAAGATTAGACCATCTTTCGTGTAAATTTTACATTTTGCTGTCAGATTTGACAAGATACATTTTTAATTTGAATTGTTTTTGAATTTAATTGCAGCAATCCTTTTATATGTTGACACTGGACGTTTGACAGTCGTCGCTTGTTTAGTCTCCGCAAGGCGTTAGACAAGGTATCGTCTCATCAGTGTTCTGCTGTCAGTGGTTCGTTAGGAGTGATTGGCTCGCGCCAAGAAGTTTTGATGGCCACTACATGTAAAGGTATTTCAACAACTAGGGTTCTTGGTAATCGCTACTGACGAAGGGTAATAACCCAGAAACAATATTGTCTAGCGATCCACCAGTTAGTCTTCATGGACCTGTTTAATTAATGTTCACTACACCATTGAGGTGTAAGATTAGACCATCTTTCGTGTATATATATGTATATATATATATATATATATATATATATATATATATATATAAGAACTGAGTTCTTCTAAGTCAGCGAGACCTAGAAGAGCTTCCTGAAGATGGCAGATGGGACTCTGCCGAAACGTCGAAGCGACCCTTCGGGGAACATTTCCACAACGCAGTTCACAACCCGAGAACCAAGAAGCACAGATTTCAGCCGCGAGAACTTACGCACCAACACATATATATATATATATATATATATATATATATATATACATGAGAGATGGTCGAATCTTACACCTCAATGGTGCAGTGAGCATTAATTACAACAGGTCCATGAAGACTAACTGGAGGATCGCTAGACAATATTGTTTCTGGGTTATTACCCTTCGTCAGTAGCGATTACCAAGAACCTTAGTTGTTGAAATACCTTTACATGTAGTGGCCATCAAAATTTCTTGGCGCGAGCCAATCACTCCTAACGAACCACTGACAACAGAACACTGACGAGACGATACCTTGTCTAACACCTTGCGGTTAGTCTTCATGGACCTGTTTTAATTAATGTTCACTGCACCATTGAGGTGTAAGATTCGACCATCTCTCATGTAAATTTTACATTTAGCTGTCAGATGTGACAAGACACATTTTCAATTTGTTTTTCATTATAATCCGAATAGTATTAGGTGGTAGAAACATAATTTTTGCATTTTTTAAATTTAAGTTTCGAGGATGGTATCCGGCATTATCTAAAAATAAAATAATTTTCCTTTATTGAATGCCCATTTTTTATCTAATTGTAACAACCATTCAACCATAAAGTCATGAGTCATCCAGGCCTTCTTATTTGATTTCCAAGTCACTGGTAGTTTACCAATATCAATGTTTTTGAATGCTCGAGGACGGGCCGCTTTTCCGATCACTAACAATTCTTCTTTATTTCCTGCCATGTTCACACAAAACAAAATGGTAAGTCTTTCTTTAGACAATTTTCCACCGGCACACTTTTCAGATTTTAGAGTTAGAGTTTTATTGAGTAGTGCACGGAAAAAAGCCCACTTTCATCTCTATTGTACACATCTTCCGCTTGGTAACCAATCAACATAGAAGGGAGTTTTTTCATAAACTGACGCACATCTTCTTTACTTACGTCAGCTGCTTCACCTGACATGCATTTAAAACTAATATTACGCCACTTTTGAAGCCATCCATCAGATGTAGAGAAATTGTTATAGCCCCATTTTCCGCAATTTCTTTTGCCTTCGCCTTCACTCCTTAGTGAAGGCGAAGGCAGCCCTTGCCCTGATACAGGTATGTTCTGGCTTCTAACTCTCGCAAACCAATAAGAACATATTTTGTCTATATTGAACCCTTCAGTTTTCAGGAAGCTCTTTTTTTATTTATATTGATTCCAGATTGCCATTTAGGTCGGATATCTTGTTTATGTTTTGCTATTTGTGCAGCTTGTGTTTTTCCTATATTGAACCTATAATTTCATAAATTACTTAATCCAAAGCGCCGTGACATATGCGGGCAATGTAAAATGCCATCATATTAATATTTTAGGTCATAGGCAACATTATTTGCAATTAATTTTTAAGCCGTATAAAGATTTGCATCAATTTTGATGTTTGTAAAATGTATAACTTTGCTCATTGTAGTTTCCATACCAAGTTCAAAACTAATAACCGTTTGTTCGTATTACGTAGATTTTTGTGTGTAATGAAATATAAATTAAAAAAAACCGGGTACATTGTCGCTACGCGCGTTTGACGTGAAACTGGGCGCTTTTCGGCGTCACGTAAAATTCTTGTTTATGTAAATTAAAATTTGATCAAAATTTTTATTATATTGAACTTACATATCTTTGCAATGGGGATAACTTGCCAACGATTTTTTTCCAAAACATGTTAATACCAGCTCGCAACGGAATTTTCGCCAGTAGTGAGGTAACTGTTTTTTTTTAATAATCAGCGTAAAAAGTTTAGATAAAAGTTTATATGCTTTTGGACTTTGCTTATACAATGAAAGGGCCGATACTTTTCCATCTAAAGTAAAGCGCCGACCTTTAGGCATTTTTTGTGTTTCCCTTATTTGGAAGTTTGTACAATTTTGCTACCAATGACAGACAAGCCTTGAAGCTTTCATATTTTAGTGAGCGTCGACGAATTTGTTTCTGTAATGCAGCTGCTTCACCATAGGGATATTTTGCTTTTGGTGTTAAATCTTTACGTTGAGCAACTCCACCATGTCTTTACGTAGATTTTTGTGTGTACTGAAATATAAATTTAAAAAAACGGGTACGTTGTCGCTACGCGCGTTTGACGTGAAACTGAGCACTTTTCGGCGTCACGTAAAATTCTTGTTTATGTGAATTAAAATTTGATCAATATTTTCATTATATTGAACTTGAGGGCTCACACTCATTTCATCAAAAAATATAGTTACATATCTTTGCAATGGGGATAACTCGCCAACGGATTTTTTCATATTTTCCAAAACATACTTGTTAATACCAGCTCGCAACGGAATTTTTGCCAGTAGTGAGGTAACTGTTTTTTTTAATACTCAGCGGAAAAAGTTTAGATAAAAGTTTATATGCTTTTGGACTTTGCTTATAAAATGAAAGGGCCAATACTTTTCCATCTAAAGTAAAGCGCCGACTTTTAGGCATTTTTTGTTTCCCTTATTTGGAAATTTGTAAAATTGTGCTACCAATGACAGGCGAGCCTTGAAGCCTTCACATTTTAGTGAGCGTCGACGAATTTGTTTCTGTAATGCAGCTGCTTCACCATATGGATATTTTGATTGTGGTGTTAAATCTTTACGTTGAGCAACTCCATGTCTTAATAATCACCGTATCTCTTTTAATATCTGAAATTAAAATTGTTTTTAAACTTACGCACATTTTATATTTTAATAATAAATATCCTCAACCGTAACCTCACCTTTGACGAAATATGTAACAAACAACTGTACAGAATTAGAAGAAATGGGCACGTACTAGCTTAGAAATAATTATTTATTTTTTGTATAACATCTTTAATGAAGAAATATAAATATTAATATGATCGTTGAAAATTCAATAATTATTTTCAATTTACACCACGATGAATTATTTTTGGTATTATCCTTAAACTTGATGACTTGTTGAATACTTATATACGTGGTGCTGTATTGGCCGACGCAACATAGGAAATCCCGTGTAAACCCATTTGGTCCTCATATTTTTTTTACTTTTAATTTTTTTATGATTTAACTAATTGTTTTAGATCTGTAGTATGTTCAGAAACATAAAATAAAAATGATTGCTATTTTCAATTAGCAGTAATTAGGGGTCCTTTTAAAAGGACGGTATGTTCATATTGCTATGAATTATGCCTTGAATTTTATTTTTATTTAGGAAATAACTCACAACTATATACAATTCTTGTCAAGCTATCCTTTTGTTCAGCTTTGATCGGGTTAAATAATACAACGATATTTTATATTAAATGAATATATTTACCAAAATCAAATTCTCTAAATGTTCCAAATTAATATACAATATTATATAAATTCCTTTATATACGTTTAAATGTTTACCGTCAACAAGTTCTCGGTGCCTAAAAAAAAACAAAATTCGTATACGCAAATTATTTCCACATGCCGGGTGTGAGCAAGAAATGCTGCGCGACTCCGATGCGTTGACCGGTCCATCCTTACCATAATCTAATAATTTGTCTTATTTCTCATGCATATTCTAATTTTAAAATTATTTGTTGTGAAAAATTTTCTCTGTGCTCAATAAGTTGCAATTTAATTGACACACTTTGTTATATATATTTTGTTATTTGCTAACAAGTGCAAGTACTGTTTATTGATACAATTTGTTATATATATTTTTGTTATTTGCTAATAAGTGCAAATAAAATTTATTGACACAATTTATTTTTATATTTTTATTTGCTAATAATTGCAAATAAAATTTATCGATAGAATTTGTTCTTATATTTTGTTATTTGCTAATAAGTGCAAATAAAATTTATTGACACAATTTGTTCTTATATTTTTGTTATTTGCTAATAAGTGCAAATAAAATTTATTGACACAATTTGTTCTTATATTTTTGTTATTTGCTAATAAGTGCAAATAAAATTTATTGACACAATTTGTTCTTATATTTTTGTTATTTGCTAATAAGTGCAAATAAAATTTATTGATACAATTTGTTCATATATTTTTGTTATTTGCTAATAAGTGCAAATAAAATTTATTACTACAATTTGTTATTCCTTTTATATTTGCTTATCAAATACAAATACATTAACACCTTATGAACTAACATAATTCATTTTAAATTTATATTTTGCCAAACAAGTTGCAAATTATTCCATTTACCGCTTATCTAGCCATTTATTCAGGCACCATCAATAAAATATTAGCAAGTTTAAATATTCTTACCAATTTTGCTGCTTCCGGCTGGTTATTGGACCGAACTCTCTCTGCTTCGGCTGGTCGCTGGCTCGGACTCCCAACTCCTTCTTCCTTCTTTGGCTCCTCTCCCTTCCTCTTCGGGCTGGTCCCTTCGTTAAACTCCCTGTAATTCACCGTGTGTCGGCTTTTATAGTCTCAGTCCCTACCTTCTTTTCCCACACTTGGCTACATCCCTGCTCTTGCTTTACCAGGTGATGCTCCATGTGATCTCCCTACCACCTCTATCCCTTCTCGCTGTCGTTTTAAAATAAAATTAATTTTCTAATTTAACTAATAAGTTATTCTAATAAAATCAAAATGAAACACTTTCTTCCCTTTTCTTTTTATATGATTGTTTTGTTGAAACGTCCCGTCTCTGGACGTTTCATATTTTCCTTTTTTTGTTTTTTCATCTGGTTTACTCTCTGTTCTTTAGTAGAGACCACCACCGGGATCCCCAACCCCAGCGGGGTCGGCTCCTTTTTTCTTTTCCCTTTCATGGTATTCCTCTATTAAGTCTATAATCTCATCTAATTTCATTATACAGTTCATTTCTTCTTGCATTTCCCCTTTTTTTATTTCTTCTTCGGGAATGATTCCCCGTGCCAATTCGATGGGAATCATGCACATTAACTGTTTCTGCACTTTGTCTATCTGTAAGTCCCTTCCTGGCGTTGGTGGATATTCCATTGCCTCGGTGTCCGAATCCTCCCCAAACAAATCCAGGTATTTTCTTCTGATCCACCCTTCTTCTAATTTCGAGGACCGCTCTAGCTGCATTTCGTTGTCTTGTCCTTCCATCCTGTCTACTTACATACAGTTACTTATTTTCTCACACAAAAAAAATATACATTTTCAATATAGATATAGCAATTTCATGCACAAAGCCAAAATATAATTTTCATAAAATATTATACTTATCTTTCTTTTATATTTTAATAAAAAACACAACAATATGCTACTTTAAAATTACAAATTACACAACACTATTTTTTAAAATACATTTATTTTCTTTAAATTACATATCCAAGTTTTATTTTGTATGATACTGAAAGAAAAAAACATTCTTTGGGGTGTAGGCCAACACCACACTTTTTGCACCTAAAGTTGCATTTTTTTGTGGCACACACCGCAACGTCTTTAGTTCTCCTGGTACTCTGCCAGGTGGTCTATGGTTTCGATGGTCCTCTTTTTGTCACCGTTTTATATGTTTCTAGCAATTCTGTTGCTATATTTCTCCGAAACTCGAGTTGGTCAAGACTACCATGACTATCCTTGTGTAGTCGCCACGAATTTTGCACAGCCATATCCACACAGTGAGCAAAAATCGAGAAATACCCCTTACTGATACTCTATATTCATTTAAATTTTGATCTCGGCGATTAACTCCTCCCATGTTTTCATTATAAGATTTTAAAACTTGGTTGATCTATGTAAACATGCTTTTTCTCTGCGTGCGAAAATCGCTTCAACCTGTTAGGTGGAACATCTTGTAGTGCATTTGAAGCAACGCTCACTACACTATTATCATTCCATTTGACAATAACGGTTTCGTCATCATCGTGTGTTCAAAATAGGTATTTTTTCTTCATTACCGTAGAACTTGATAGAGACTGTGGAATGCGATTTTCCCTCATGGTACCAGTAGCCATTATATTTCTGATTTTTAGTTCTTTTAAAAGAGAAAGGGGCATATTGGCACATTTATTTATTGAACTCCACCTCGATAATTGCCAAAAGTATCCTTATTATCCGGGTTTACTTTTTCAACCCATCCGAACTGTCGAACATGATTTGCACCACACCAGGTTTCGTCCGCGTAGAAAATTTCTCATCCCTATGTTCTATACCTTTGAGGAAATTAGCTCTCTAAGCAGTTATGTGAGGGTATTCCATTAACACTGGTTTAATATCTAGTTTCATGTTTTTAACCATCGGTACAATGTTCTGTTGAATACCTTTCTTCTTATTACCCCTTGCAAAAATTCGTCACATTCGATTCTTTTTCTATCACTATATTTTTTGTCTTCTTTAGTACAATGCTTCGGCATTTTTGCATAAATAATAGTACATTGTTTATAAATAAATAACATTTCATGCTTTCATATGAATCTGTTATCATTATTTACCAGATGTGTATTCGTTATCATGTTATTAAAAGTGTTTACAACAGCCGAAACCGCATTTGTTTGCTATCGGTGCAAAATAATCAAGTGTTTTTGACTCTTTTGTGTCTGAAGCAAAATTGTAGATATTGATTAGGTTTTTCCCAATGTTTCACCTTTTTTGCTCAATAAGTGGATTGCAAATACGCTGTTTTTTTTCTTTATAAACTTTATTTTGCATGAAAATAAAAATTCCGATTCATATTACAACTAGCTCATTGAAGTTGACACTTGTGGTTCTGATGATCTTGTTTTCTTCGTAGGTTGTTCATATTCATGTTCTGAGTCTGCATCATCATCCGAGTTAGACATAATATTCAGGGGCATGTTTTCTTCAGTGCGTCCACCAATTTCATCTTCATCTTCGGTGCTTTCATCTTCAAACTGCATAATTTTAGAACTCCACCAACAAACCTCCGCAAGCAATGCATTTAATTTTTTGCCTTTGAATCGCTTTTCCATTGACATGGTCGCCTGGGGGAACATCTCTCCTTGTTCCTCCGATTCCTGAGGTAATTGTGCCAAAAAGGTATCAAGGTGGAAATGCATGAAATGTAATTTTAACGTCATGGATGCATTGATTGAATAAACGGTCGCCAGCGATATAATCCATTCCCATATTTTTCACTAAACCTGGGATATCATGGCAGTAAGTGAACGTATTTGCTTCGTCAACGGAATAAAATTTCTGACAATCAGCTTGGCGTTTTCGGTATGATGTTGCGCTGACATTTTGCTCTGTGAGTTTTTGCGCTTCAAAAATGAAGAAAATTCTCAATTTTTTTGTGATAGTCCCATCTTAGCCACAATGTAATCCATTTCGATTTGTGTTACCGGTTGTGGTGCATTATTTTCAATATCGGGTGTCCAATCTGCATCATTCAATTGGTCAGATTGGTGAAAACGGTTTCGGCTTGCAGGGACACAGTATCCAGACTCGGAGGTTTAGGTGGATCGGTAACAGCGCGTTGTACTGGAAGTGTCGCAGTAAAAGCGGGAATGTATACTTTTCGTTTCAATTTTTTTCTGTTCAATTCATAACCGGAATGCATGCATGCCTAGCACCTGGATTCATCATATCCAGTTAGGTCTTGCACCCAAATAACTGGCTTCATAAAAGAAAATTGTACACCTTTTCCATGCATCCACATTATAACAACTTTTGCACAGTGTTCGGCGTAAAATTTGCACCACTTAAATCTGTTTCATCAAAATAATGACAACACGTTGTTTTGAATTCCTCAATAAACAAGTTTTTTCGATCCTGTTTGCCTATTTTTGGGACGATATGACCACAAACGTAACAAAAATCATCCAATTTTGGGCACTTGTTATTTTCCATATTGAAATAAATATGTTATAAATATATGTTCTTCTGGTTTTACAATGTCATTCACTCTGTGTTTATTCCACAGCCATTAAATTATTAATGCAGCCAACTTGACAAAACGAATGATGCGGAAGTTCTTATTTTTGGGGCTACTTTCACGTGTAATTATCAGAATTGAGTCCCAAATCAATGAGCTGAAAAATGTTGTACTGTTTAAGTGAACTGTTTGAAATTTTGAATTTAATTCCGATACAAATGTTGCATATCGTAGTGTTGGTCGCGAGTCCGGTCCCGGCAGTAAATAATATATATAAATAAATATATAATAAATCGCCAAAAATTACGCAAACTTCATTTCACTTTAAAAATATTAATTAACGGGTACAATTAAATTTCAATACATATTTCCAGCACAAGTTGATGTTTCCTTAGAAATACATTCGACAAAAACTACAATTTGTGGCTAAAGTATTTATAATCTTGAAAAAATTAAAATTCCCCTCTGTGTACAACATATCAGATTACGTCCAGTAGAAGTTTCATTTTTGTTGGGCGGTTAAATAGGAAAAAAATTGTAAAGTCAGCTATCCGTTAGACATCGCAAAAATCCTGTTCTTTTCTACTTCAGAATTTTCTCTACTCATAGGGGTATTAATAAATCTACGAATCATTGAATGGTAAGCCACTAATTCGTGAGTTATAGGATGAAAATATATATATATATATATATATATATATATATATATATATATATATATAGACATATAGACAGTCATTGTTAAGCCCGTTGAATATATTATTGGTTATTGTGCTGCCCGAAATAACGTTGTTCCTCCCAGGACGGGGCTGAACAACGTCTCCGCCTGTATTTCAACTGCAACACCCGTGCGTCGTGCATAGGACCGTCTACAGTAATTTTGAACTGGGCGACATTACGTCACATTTGCACATACAACATACACCAAGCAGTTCTTTAAAATTCCCAGTAGAGGGCGCGTTGTGTATATAACTATATACACTAAATGAAGTTACAAACGTTATGTAGCCCATCACATTCATACATCGTTGCATGGCCCACGATTTGACAACACTGCGCTCTTTTATATATTTGATACAACGGTATATTACATTTTCCGCCCGTGTATGATAAGTAATTACTTACCCAAGGGCAGTATTAGTATTCATATATAATAAAAACTACTAACCCAAACAATATTAAGAACATAAATTTGTTTAAAAAAACGCATTATGCATGGGGTGAAAATATAACAATTAGCTAAGAATGTTAATAAGATACCTTTTATTATACGAAAAAAAATAAACTGCACATATTACTTATAAAAATAAACAAACATTAAGTATAAACAATTGAATTAAAATGATTTATATCTTCTTGTAACAATTATATACATATGCTTTAATTTTGACCCAATTCTTGTCCTTGAATAGTCGTTTATGTTGTTCCATGAGTTTCTCCACTTCATGTTTTTTAGGTGCCTTCTTATTTTTAATGTAGTCTCTAAAAAACTCACTCATTGCGAGTTTTTGTTGCTCGGTCCATCTGACCCCCGATTTTCAATTTCTGTTTTTGTCCTTTCTTCGTCTCCTTGAAAGTGGTATCTGTAAAATAAAAGAAAAAAATATTATACATGATTAAAGTCATTGACTCCATTTCTGTGGCTTCCTATTATTGTATTATTATCATCAAGTCTGAAATTACAATGTTATTGATAATAAACAGTAACTATCCATATTCAAGCAGTTTGAATCTGTGGAAAGTTGTTTCGATTTTTGGAGATTTGCTCGACTGTATTTTATGTTCCTCTCCAAGCAAAACAAAAAACCTGATTCAAGTTGCATAAATACGAGTAGGTGTGTATTTTTAGGTTTCTCACACAAAAGACTTAAAATGAAACAGAAACAATTGTCTACGAATTGTTCAAGTTAGAGAGCCTGTTTAATTAAAGTGGTATTTGAGGCGTGGCAAACAATAATAAATAATAAAATAGTAATTTTAATATTATCTTTCAGTCGTCATTGACACCACACCACTTTTCAATTAAGGTAGATATTTTATACCTATGTAAATTATTATTATTCTACCTTGGTGTTTGGAAAGACAATCATCTTCAGCGTTTTTGTGATCTATACCAGTGTTGTTATCGTTGTGAATATGTACTTGACTATCACTACTAGAATTAGCCGTGCGAGAAAATCCAGCTGCATTTGTTTTCAAAATGTCCATTGTTTTATTTGCATAGTGAAACTGTTGAGTACAATGCAACTCTGTCTCCGAATCTGATTCGTCTGATCCTACATTGTCGGAGAACTCTAGCTCATCTAAAGTTTTACCTTTATAGAGAGCACCTTTTCCTTTGTTTATAGCCAATAATAGTTTTGAGACTTTTGCTGCTTGATAAACATCTTGTGGCAACCTAAAAAACAAATGGTATTAAATTAATCTAAGGAAACAGTTTTGTACAACAGCCTTCACTCACCTGTAGTATGTTTCATGGGTCTTCTTTGTGTGACCCATGAAGGCCGCAAACTGCTCCATTTCTGTGTCAGTTATATTCATTACTTGCAATACCGTGGCAATTTGCTTTCTCAGCCGTGTTGACGTAAACAGATCTTGATTCTTCACTCCGGATTCACATGCTAATTTTTTCAATGCGTGATATCCACTCAACCATCCATTGTGAGTTCTAGGATTTGCAAATAGATACTCATTAGTAATACTGGTCTCCATGTTGCAGGCAATCGTTGGGCATCATCTCGTGTGTTGAGGATTTCTTTCCGTTTCTCTAGAGAGTTTCAACTAGAGAAACGGAAAGAAATCCTCAACACACGAGATAATGCCCAACGATTGCCTGCACCATGGAGACCAGTATTACAACAATACAGTTCAAGCAGTGTTCAAAGGACAGCGCCACAGGAACTACCACAGGAACCGCTACAGGTCGTCACACGCCCACTACACCAAGGTCCATTAACCAGGAGCCGAAGTAAGAAGCAGTCGACCGTAGTCAACCCCAACGACAAACCGGAATATAAGGATCAACGAGTAACTCCGAACGTCAGTACTTCTAAGTCAGCGAGACCTAGAAGAGCTTCCTGAAGATGGCAGATGGGACTCTGCCGAAACGTCGAAGCGACCCTTCGGGGAACATTTCTACAACGCGGTTCACAACCCGAGAACCAAGAAGCACAGATTTCAGCCGCGAGACCTTACGCACCAATAATATATATATATATATATTTGATTACGAAGTTTTATTACTGTATATTAAAAACAGAATTCGGGGTGTTGAACGATTAGGAATATAAATCACTTCAATGTTTTCTGGCTAACGTTTAGATACATATAGACCAATCGCCAAGGACCCTACGTTGACTTATGAAAAATCAAACAATGAATTAATTGCTTCATTTAAAAAGAGGGCCTTGATTGATGACCGCACTTATAAAACATTAATTATTCATAATTCCTTCGCTCCTAAACTTTATGGACTTCCTAAAATTCACAAACCTGACATCCCCCTTAGGCCTATTGTATCCTCAATACAAGGTCCTACAAAATTTATTTCTAAATTTATTGCTAATATTCTTTCACTATCCTTTCAAGATTTTAATTGTTATCGTATCAAAGATAGTTTCACGTTCTCTGAAATCATTAACAACTTTCACATTCCTGAAGGCTATGTACTTGCTTCTCTAGACGTAGTCTCCCTTTTCACTAACATTCCCATGGATTTATTTTGTGACATAATCACTGACAATTGGGACCTCATCCAACCACATAGTTGTTTGCCACTTTCAACCTTTCTCACTACAATTAAATTCATCTTCAAATCAACTTACTTTTCATTTAACAATCAATTCTATACACAAATTTTCGGAACTCCTATGGGTTCATCTCTTTCCCCCATAATTGCTGAAATTGTTATGAATACTTTGATTAAATTTGCCATTAATAAATTATCTTTTCAATTTCCTTTTCTGCATCAATATGTTGATGATATCATCTGCACCATTCCGGTTAACTCCAAGGAAGAAGTGCTACAGGCTTTCAATTCCTTCCATGAACGCCTTCAATTCACCATTGAAATGGAAACCGATAACAAAATCCCCTTCTTAGACACTTTATTGATGAGAACCGAGGATGATGTCATCAAACTAAATTGGTACCAAAAACCTACCAACTCGGGTAGATATTTGCATTTTGACTCCTACAGTCCTATACAACATAAACTTAATGTAGTCCTTGGCCTTAAGCACAGAATTTTACATATTGCTCGTCCTGATTTTCATAAAGTCAATTTAAACTTACTTTATAATATACTTCTAAATAATAACTATCCTTCCTTACTGTTAAAAAAATTGCTTTTTTCCAATCAACGCCCTCCACCACAACAACCACATGTCATACAGCCAGCCGAAAAGATATACCACAGCTTATCATACATCCAACAACTATCTCCTTCCATAAAAAAAACTTTTCCATGATACAGGTATTGTTGTCGCCGATCGAATCATCAACCCCATTGCAAGGTTCTTTACAACTATTAAGGACAAACTCCTCTTTTATCACTTAGTAATATCATTTATAAAATACCTTGTGGCGAGTGTGACCGTATTTACATTGGCCAAACAGTGCAAAGGCTTAAACAACGTGTAACACAACATAAGAGCGATGCTCGTCTGAAACCTACGTATTGTGCATTGGCATCCCATGCAAAGGATAAAGGCCATCATATAAATTATGATGAAGTCACGGTACTGGCACATAACAACAAATTAAATCAGAGGCTCTTTATGGAAATGTGTTACATTGTTAACTCTAATAATGCCATGAATTTTAAAAAAGACAAAGACAATCTCAGCACTATTTACACGGGCCTCATGAGTAAATGTTCACACCTTGCTTCACATTAATTTTCTTTCATTAATAACTTTTCTTTGTCCTTAACAGGTTGGTACTTGGGTGGGGAGTGAGTCTTCCGACGACTCATAACCTGTGCATTTTTTCCCTTTTCAATCCTTGTCTTTTCTCCTAGGTTATTAGTAGGTTCTTTTGCGGTTGGTCTTGTCGGATTCTTTGTGTTTTGGTTATTTCCAATTAAATTAATTAAATTGTTTCCTTCAAATTTCAACTATACCTAAATAATTGTCAATTAAAAAATTTTTTAGTAACTTTTATTTTTTCGCGTTGGATCACATGTTGTTACCAATGTTCAGATTGGCACAACTTGACCTTCGGCAGTTTCAATGGCTGCAACTTTTACGTCTTAGACGTTACAAACTTTTAACTTGTTTAAACTAATTATAATTATGTAGTGCTGTGTTTTATATCATAACTTTCGATCCTGTCACTCGTCGCTCTGTATGGGAGCTTCTGCAATGTTTCAATTTTTCTTTAATCTTCAAAAATTTTTGTGTAAGTACTTACTAGAAATTTGTTTTTACATTAAAATTAATTTCCTTTATTGTTACCTTATAGGCTTTGATAAGGCCTCAATAAACGAGGCGAAACGTTAGCCAGAAAACATTGAAGTGATTTATATTCCTAATCGTTCAACACCCCGAATTCTGTTTTTAATATACAGTAATAAAACTTCGTAACCAAATCTTTAACTATAACGATTGTTATACGTGGGACTTTATATATATATATATAATCTTATTTGATATAATGGTACTTTACGTCAGGTATGATTTAAAAAAACAAATGTATTTTTTTTACACTTTATTAATCGTTACGTTTCGCAACTCTTCAGTTTGCTTCATCAGACGCTGTTGGATAAGAATGCAACTAAATAACTTAACAGAGCAATAGTTCGTTATACGCTTTACACGTTTTGTGATATACTTATGCAAGTTGACATATTTTGCCGATACAAAATTGTGACATTGTTAGAATATCCCACTTCGATATTTCTCTACTACGTGTCTACATTAATTATTATAACTAATACATTAACAAAACAGATTTAAGAGTCAGCTACTCTGCACTCCCCACCTGGTGATCTCGGTGTCAAAGATGAATCGCGTTAATTTTAGTCTTGATATAACGAACAACGCCAGACAAATAAATGCGAATGCAATAACTCAACATAAATCGGACGTTATACATAAACCAAACAGCACTGCCCTTGCGAAACATACTGTAGATATGCATCACAAGTTTGTTTGTTGTTTAAAATTAACGCTATTCATCTTTGACACCGAGATCACCAGGTGGGGAGTGCAGAGTAGCTGACTCTTAAATCTGTTTTGTTAATGTATTAGTTATAATAATTAATGTAGACACGTAGCAGAGAAATATCGAAGTGGGATATTCTAACAATGTCACAATTTTGTATCGGCAAAATATGTCAACTTGCATAAGTATATCACAAAACGTAAGTGTACAACGAACTATTGCCCTGTTAAGTTATTTAGTTGCATTCTTATCCCACAGCGCCTGATGAAGCAAACTGAAGAGTTGCGAAACGTACATTTTTTGTTTTTTTTTTAATCATACCTGACGTTAAGTACCATTATATCAAATAAGATTATCATTTCAACGTCATAAACACAGGAAGATATATATATATATATATATATATATATATATATATATATATATATATATATATATATATGAAAGGAAGATTCTTGGGCATACACCCGCATGAAAACACGCAACCGCCGACACGTGTTTCTGACTTATTAGTCGTCATCAGGACGGTATAGCCAAATTAAAAGGTGGACAAAATTTGGAGATACAAACAATCGGAGTCAACAACAAGCAGCCGACCTCCACATTGTGATAACAGTTAAAATGGGAGGTCGGCTGCTTGTTGTTGACTCCGATTGTTTGTATCTCCAAATTTTGTCCACCTTTTAATTTGGCTATACCGTCCTGATGACGACTAATAAGTCAGAAACACGTGTCGGCGGTTGCGTGTTTTCATGCGGGTGTAAGCCCAAGAATCTTCCTTTCATATATCTTTGTTCCCGCGAAAAAAAAACCCCTTTTTCTTTACATATATATATATATATATATATATATATATATCTATATATAAATATATAAAACATGATGATATACTCAGTAACATATAAACTGCACCACCTAGAAGGGGTGGGAATTTTTGGACCAAATTTGGCAGGAATAATGGACTAGTCCAGGGAAATAGTTGATTAAAATTTGAAACCCAATCATCAAGTAGTCATGGGATTTTTGACGTTTGTGTCATTTTTTAGAGGTGGTGATAGACAAGTAATTATCATTTTTTGAATGTGTTCCACTTTTTCGGACCCCGTTCTTGAGTTTAAAATGTTTGAAGTGTTTAATGATGCCTAGAGGAAGGAGACCTCAAGTTTACCAGCAGTTGAGTGACTTTGACCGAGGGCGGATTGTTGGTTTACGAGAAGCAGGTTTTTCGTTTAGAGAAATCGGCAACCGTTTGGGACGGCACCACTCAACAATAATGCGTGTTTATCAAGCGTGGTCTGAACATGGGGTTGAACGTCGGAGAAGAGGCACTGGGGCTCAAAGACGAACCAATGATCGCCGCTTAAGACTAATGGCCTTGAGAGACCGATTCTCTACAACTAGATCAATAGCTGATCAATGGTTAGGTCGTCCGATAGGCTTGCGAACAGTTTATCGTCGAATAAGAACCTTTGGCTTGCTGTCTTACCGCCCACATCTTGTGCTACCCCTCACTGCTCAACATCGCCAGGAACGTTTGGCCTGGTGCACGGAAAGACTTCAATGGAACTTGGAGAGCATCGAGTTGTCTTTAGTGACGAATCGCGATTTTGTTTAGGAATGCATGATGATCGGATGACTGTTAGACGAAGACGTGGAGAAAGGCGCAATCCTGATTTTTCGATTGCGAGGCATGTTCACCGAACTGTGGGGTTGATGGTGTGGGGTGCTATTGCTTACGACAGTAGGTCGCCCTTGCTCTTCATTCGGGGCAGTATGACCGCCCGACGCTACATTGACGAAGTGGTAGAACCACATGTTCTTCCATATCTTCGAGGGCTGGAAGACCCACTTTTCCAGCAAGATAATGCACGACCTCACGTAGCAAGGGTTTCTCTTGACTTCTTTGAAGAGGCCAATGTTAATCTTTTGCCTTGGCCGCCAAGATCTCCCGATTTGTCGCCCATTGAGCATGTGTGGGACATGATGGGTAGAAGATTGAGGTATCTACCGAACCCACCGATGACAACAGAAGCTCTACGGCATGAAGTACAGGCTGCTTGGGATGCCATACCCCAAGAAGACATTGACCACTGAACTGAAAGTTCTTCTAAGTCAGCGAGACCTAGAAGAGCTTCCTGAAGATGGCAGATGGGACTCTGCCGAAACGTCGAAGCGACCCTTCGGGGAACATTTCTACAACGCGGTTCACAACCCGAGAACCAAGAAGCACATATATATATATATATATATATATATATATGGAGAGAGAGAGAGAGAGAGAGAGAATTCGTACTTATTATTATTGTGTGAAATACTAAGGTCAAGGAAATTGATCGATTCGTTTATTTCCATTTCTATCGTAAATTTTATGTCAGAGCGAATAGTATTAATATAATTATGTAGGGATTTAACTGTCGGTACCTCTGAAGCAAATTATGATATCATCTACATATCTGACCCAGTACACGCAATATTTAAATAATGTGTGTTTGCTAATGGTATTTTCGAGGTTGTCCATAAATAGCCAGTAATGGGCTTAAGGGATTTTCGATTGCCCATCCCCTCGTTTGTTTGTAGTATGCACCTTGAAATTGACAATAATTTAGTTGTAAATACGTGTTAAGACAGTTTACCATTTCTGTTTTTAAGACCAGGTTGGTGTTATTATTTTCAAGTTTTAATTTGGTTAATTCTATAACATCATTGGGTGGCACACTCGGGAACAGATTGGTGATGTCAAACCAAATTTTTATGGCGAATTGCGGTTTAAATTAAGTGTTTGGAACGCGGATAGCGGATCAAGTTTCCTTGATTAATCCGTACAATTTTGGGGGCTGTGGGTTCATTGTAATTAATTTGAATACCTGGGTTTTATTAAATAGCCCTTCTGAGTTGTTTATGGATTGTTTTGCTTGTTTTTAGAATTTTGCGATAGGGTCTGATTTAATTTGGACAAAACCATTGTTATGAAGGAAATCTTGAACTTTTTGTACGTATTTCACCTCTGGTATTGCGATGACAGGGTTGGGCATTGTTGATTTTATCAGCTTTGGTAAAAGTAATGTTGATATCCTCAATTTGTTGTTTGATGGTTTTAAGTGTTTTCTCATCATTACTTGGGTTAGGCTTGATTTTGTGATTTTCTATTATGTTTTCAGTTTGGCATTTTTTATCATTTACATTGAGTTTATGTTTACTTATGGCTTCCACACCTAAGTTTTCCAGATGTTTTTTATCCACATTAGGTTTTAAGTTGAATTTGAACCCTTTCGATAGTAAGTTAGTTTCTGAGGGTGAATTCCACTTTGGTGAGATTTTTAAAGCGATCAAAAAAAACTATTGAAATTTATCCTGTTATTCGTGGGATTTTTACTTTACTTTTTGTAATTTGGAGTTGCTGCTTTGGATTAGATATTTTTATGTGTTATGGAGTTGATTCTCTCGTGGATGGTTTCGTTCACTAAGTCGAATTCGGTGTTATTAAGTTTATAAGTTAACTGTGAATGTAATACCTTAAGGTGTATTGACAGATTGCCTCTGATGCTGTAGAGGTTCTTTAGTTCTTCTTTTATCGTTTCTTGACAAATTTTCACTGCTTTTGTGGCTGCTACACTCTTGTAGTTGGTTTTAAGCTGTATGCGTTTCGGTATCACTTTTTTTTCTCCTTTGCACTTGTGTAAAAACCATATATTCTGTTCGTTTATTTTGTATTTTAGTCGTAATTTGAAAATATTTACGAAATTATTAACAAACGGTTCCGCTACCGTTCTGATTTACCAAATCCATCACTGTGAGTGATTCGACGTGAGCCCTCAAGTGCTTATGTCGTTGACAGTCGTCACACCCTGCAAAGAATTCATTTATATCGTGTTTCATGTTGCTCCAAAAATACTGGGTACTTATGTTGGCGTACATTCGATTCTTGCCTGCTTGTCCCGCAGTTGGTAACATGTGCTTGCAGTCTACACGATTCGCATGGCTTATAACATATATCTTGAAATTTTCTAGCTTAATGCCTGATTTGGCTAATAGGGTTATTAAATGTCTTATTGCGCATTTGAAAATAAATAATTGTGGAATTTCGTCTTCACATATTTTTCGAACAGAGCTCAATTGATCGTCTAGGGCTGCAGTCGATAGGTCTCCATACAATATATAAATAATATTTGACTTTTGGTCGAACAACATTTTACCCTTCTTATGGCTATGGTTCACGTTTGATGACTTCTGAAGTGCTCCGAATGGAAGGAACCCCTCGGTCGTTTCACTAATTTCAACCATTCCAAAATGGTCAATCCTCTCATAATTTTCATATTTGAATCGTCATTAGTATCCTTGTCATTGCGAATCTTTGTCATTTGTTTTAATTCTTAGCAACCAATCTGAATCCTAGATAGTGCATCTGCAACCGCATTGTTCTTACCTTCTCTATTAACCTGAACTTGGTTAACCTCGATGATGGGTTGTGCTTACCGAAAAGATAGATAAGTGGTGTGTGATCCGTATATATCTGAAATTTTCGACCGAATAGATAAGGTCGGAAATGTTTCACACTCCACACAATTGCTAGTAGTTCTTGGTGGATTTTATCGTATCTTATTTCTGCTGGATTTAGTATCCTACTTGCATATGCTATTGGCGTGTTGTTACCATTTGCCGATGGCTTACTCTGATGCACCTGTAGTTTAATTATATAAATTGATTACTTGGTGAGAAATCTGGATATTGTAGCACAGGTGGTTTCATCAGAGCTGACTGTAGGGATTCAAATGATGCAAAAAATCATTGTCGTCCCATTCAAGTCTTAACTTGCATGTTAGTTTATTTAGTGGGTTCGCAATTTGCGCAAAATTTGGAATGCATTTTCTGTAATAATTAGCAAATGCGACAAATCGTTTCGTTTCGTCGTTGGTGCTGGATAATTTTTTATTGACTCTAAATACAAACTTTCTCCTTTAAAAATTGATGTGCCTCTAGATTTAATTTAAGATTAATATCCCTAAATCAATCAAATATTTTTAGTAAATTTTGATTGTGATTTTCTAAATTTCTCCCAAATACTATAAGATCGTCCAGATAAAACATGATGCATAATTTAACCCTGATATCGCAATCGTCATTACTATTGAGTAAGAGTTAGGACTTGCCTTTAGACCCATTGGCAGTCTAGTCATCGGATATTGTCCATTGCCTGTAGTAAATGCTATGCACTTCCTACTGGCAGGTTCAAGCGCTACTTGATAATACCCCTGTGATAAATCTAAATGTGAGAACTACATTGGTCCAGATAATGAATCCAAGATTTCCGTAATGCTCGGTGACGGAAATCTGTCATCTTCTATTTGTCCAACCTTCGATAATCAATCACTAATCTCCATTGTTGACTTGGTCTCTTCAATGACTCCTTCGTTCAACATTCTTTCTATCTGTTGATCTTACTCCATCTTTTGGGAATGTGGTAATCGATATGGCTTGACGTAAATTAGATTTGTTTCCTCTTTCAATCTGATTCTTTCTTCTACTACGTACGTAACTGTTACAGGATCGTGCGATATTTCGCACATTTTTTTTAATCGAATCCTTTCCTTCCTCTTTCAAATGACCGCCCTTAATTATTTCTAACAATGATTTGTGTGTGGTGAAGACATCTTCAGTAACTTCGCTTGGTAAAACCACATAAGCATCATTGTCACCCGCACAAAAATGTTTTATAATTTCGCATCGAGGTGGAATTGTCGTAAAAGTGTCAAATGAGGATTCTATTTGTGTCGGGAATTTTATGTGAATTTAAAAAAAAAATAAAATTTTACCGAAATCGGTAGTATCAGAAATTTATAGCATAACTTTCTGTTGCCCACGTTTAATGTCAAATTTACCGATCCTAGTGACGTTGACCCACCAATACAATTTATAGTTCTACTATATACTATCGTTGGTGTCAATCGCTTCATTGGTTACAAAATTTTCACTTATATCTGCCCCTGTGTTCACTCCTCGTGGTGAACCTCTGTTCGATTGGTGATTGCCGTTGGTTCCAGAGTAGGACCGGAGCTATCCTCTCTAACCGAAATTTCAACCACCATGTTCATGATACGTATTTCTCGGCATGTTGGACCTTGTAGAAAATATGATATTAGCATTTCCGCGGTTATTATGATGCAATATTACCGCTGGCTTATTAATTTCGTCATCTTTTGCGATATTAATAGCCTATAATGTGGCACAATTCCTTGCTTTCAGCGTCGTTTGCAACTCGTGGTTCTTTATTCCGTTGCAAAATGAATTTATGGCAATTCGTTCGTTAACCGCCTTTAATGGATCTTTCAGAGTATCATTATTACCTACTTGGGCTAGCCACAAAATTTGTTCGGTATCTCTCCCAAATTCGTCTACTGTTTTGATGTTTTGCTTTAATCGGTCGAATTGGTTCGAAAGCACCGTTACTGATTTTCGCGTTACCAAGTGTTCCCTAATGTCGCTTAACAATAACTAAACCGTTTCATAACTTTTCATCAACTTGACTTTTGCGTTTTCTCGAAATGCGTGTTTTAAAACGAATGTACTTATGATAGTCTGTATTGAGCATCTTCGCGTACAACTCAATTGAATCAATTATTTTTGTTGTATGCTCGCTACTGTCCATACAGGGCAGAAGACAGTTCGGAGATTGAAAGATTCATCCATCTCGCTCTGCAGTCTGTCGCTGACAATATCACGTAGTGAGAATCGCGGTTTCTATCGCAATAATTAAAGTCTTAATTTCATCATGAATTTCTGTTTACTTAACGTTATCGCGGGTTCTTAATTTTAACACTTGGAACTGTGTTTCGAATTTCGAATTGTCTCTAAATATTTATGCGGCGCGGCCTCGTCTCTATGGCGTTCTTTATAGTCTGTTGGGTTTATTTAATACCTTAATTTCTGTTGCGAGGGTCTTGTAGTCGCCTCGCTCTTTCATGTGATTGTTATTTTTCTCCTCTATTTCTGGTGATTGTCAGAAACTTGTGGCCCTTCTTGACCTCCTTCCTGGTCTGGACGGCCAAGCTCCTCTTGTATCTCCGCTGGATGGCGTAGATGGCCACAGCGGTCCGAGCAGCACCCGTATTCGGATTCCTATTTCTCCTACGGTGAGCGTTTTCCCGTTCCACGCCGTGGTTCCGCCGCTGTTTCCTGCCTGGGTGGGCATGACCTCTTTTTCTTCCTTGCTTTGGTTGTAGCCCATCTTGGAGTTACTCTGCTTCCCAGAAGATTCACTTTAGCTCCAAAAGAGTCTCTGCGGTTTGGTAGTCAGGATTTTTTGTTTTAGAAGAATACACGCGCCTTGAAAATGTCCAGTGTTAGAAGCTGTAGTATCAGAATAAAGTGCTTGGTCTTTATCTAACAGTTTCCACTGGTTTAAAAATTCGTGAATCTCATTAGCTTGGTCATTTTCGCTGATTGAAAAGATAACGGGGAATTCCTAATAGTTTTTCAACTCTTTTGCAAGTCATTAGCATTGCTAATGTCTTTATGATGCGATATACGCTAATAGCTAAATCGTTTACATCTTGGCAGAGAGCCTAAGCAATTGTAATTATAATTTATGCTGTATTGCTCAGTTACTTTACATTTATCCAAGCAATTAGTTTTGTGTTCGATGGTGTAATTTTTTTCAAGTATCCTCATCATTCGAACCAGGTTTGTTAATGTTCACGTCCAAGTCCGAAATATTCTCGGATATAATACTTATTTCGCCTGCATCGGATAATTGCTTTCCTTCTTTGTTGAATATCGATAACAGTGATGATGATGATGATGATTGCAATTCAACTGTTATTTGTTTTTGTTTGTAGTCTTAAATAATACGTGTGGTTTTCATGTATTGTAAAGGTCATAAGTTAACAAGAAAAGCGTTGATCAAATTAAGATTAAATAGCGATAAAACACGATGCCGAGTTGAAAGTATAATAACAACATTACAGCATAAAAAGGAGATTCAGCATTGTTAATTAGAATAACAGATTTAACAACAACGAAATGCGATGACGAGACTAAAATAGATTATTTAGATCGAACCGCGAAGGGAGATTCAGCATCGTAATGTTACTTCGAATTATAATTCTATGTAAATAATTGAATAAATATGGATGTTTGTTGAATAATTAAATTAGTTAAGTTTATTTAGAATGTGTAAATATGAGGAGCATATATTTAATTGTAATTGAAACGCGATATAATCGGTTTTACTACATTTATATATTAGGGGGACCGGAAAGTAATGTCGTTTCTGCGCATGTCGATATTCGATTGCCATCTCAGCTCATTTTGTAGTAAAAATTCGTGTCAAAGTTATTTTAAGGTTAGAGTTACTTGATTACTCGTAAATATTTAATTCTCAAATTTTTCTTTGAAATTTTTGGTGAAATGGCCAGCCAAATACCAGATACCTCATATGGTATTTGGCCGACATTATCCGACATTGTATGCTTTTTGAGTTTCGTAAGGGTAATAATGCAACAGCTGCTACCCAAAACATTTGCGTTTATGTTTATCCAAATGCATTAGACGTTCGTAAATTCCAAAGGTGGTTTTCCAAGTTCAAATCCGGTAATTTTGATCTTTCCGACTCGTAACGATCAGGAAGACCAACAACTTTAGACAATGACGTGTTAAGGGCAGAAGTGGAAGCAAATCCATGTCAGACGATCGATGAAATACTGTCAAATACTGTTAACCTACCTTGGTCGACCATCCAAGAACATTTGCATCAGACTGGTAAAGTAAGCAGAGCAGGTGTTTGGGTTCCGCATAATTTGCATAAACCAGGTTTACACCTGAAAAGGCGCTGTGTGTTTGGTGGAGTATTCACGGGGTCGTTCATTTGGAAGTGCTCAAATCTTGACAAATCGTTAATGCAAACCTTTACTGTTAACAATTGGATCGAGTAAATCAATCTTTAATTAAAAACTACATAGCGATTGTCACCGAAGAGGCGTTATTCTGCAACAAGGTAATGCAAGACCGCACTGCACAAAACGTACTCTGGAAAAAATTAATGTAATAATAGTGTTTAGTTGTTCTATTGCATTTGGCTTGAACTTACTGCTGTTTTAGAACGATTTATTTGTGTATCGTTCTACATAAATCCCTGAGTTAATAATTGTATTCTTTATATCGAGTCTCAATGTTTATGGTGTAGTTTTGTAATTTTAAAGTGAGTTTTGTTCGTATTACTTACATTCATATTTAATAAATAAAGCATTACATTAATTCATTTGTTTTCTTTTCATGGCACTGTAGCTTTTGTATCCAGATACATTTGCGCTCGACTTTGAGATTTGTATTTATTTTATGTGCTTTATTTTATAATTCGGTTCACTTCTTATCACCCCCGAAAGTTTATTGAAACACTTTACACTTATGCGTGTAGTCCACTGAGTGCTGTGAAACTGCAATGCTACAATAATCGGTTCGAATGAGGTCGCCACTTCTTGTATTGTAGTCATGAAAGTCTTTGTTTCTTTTAGCCCTCTAATCGAGTCTGAATAACACCAGTTTGTACATGTACAATGAGTACACCGTCATTATCTTCTGTTTGTTAAAGATATTCGCATAATGTGTTCCTGGTTTAGCACCTTCAATAACCTTAAAAGTTGTTTCTGTGTATTGAACACGACACTGGTAAATCTAGAGCTTCCCATGTATGCCATAAGCCGTTAAAGATTGCACCACTCCGAAGTACATTAGTTTTATCACTGTATTTGAACGTAATTTTCTAATTAAAAATGTCACCATGCTGAGTCTGCTACTTAGGGTTGTTGGATGAAATAGAAGCAATTAATTGCTTACATATGCTTAAAACGTGATGAATACATTAAGGAATAGCTTTTTCTAGTGTAGCAATTGCTTTCAAATTTGAAAGGTAGATCGACCCCTGCATCATTTGCTTGTACAGTCAACTTCAGTTCTCTGCGGCGTACACGTGATTTCTTATTTATTCGCGCGTTTTTAATTATGGCGGAATACATGAATGTGCGTAAAAGAAAAATATACAGCACACGTAAAAACTGTAGAAAAGTTATATCGGTTTAAACGCGAAAATGTTGAGTGGTTAGCTAATTATTTTTTAACTGATACTGGTGCTGGTCTATCACCTATCAGTAAGATGAAAGTCTTTCTGCGGCAGTTGTCGGATCCGGGCTACCAACATTCTGTAGCTGAAGAACTCGGCGTTCACCAGACTACTGTCTGTAAAACATCTAGTTCAGTAATGCACTTGTCAATTTTGGAAAATGACAATATTTTCATTATATTTCATAGAAGTGCTGAAGATTTCGTGGAAGCTAAAGGATAGTAGTCAGTTTTCCAACTGCCACCGGTCGATAGACTACACACACATCAAAATGCCAAAGTTTCATGAATTCGGCGACGAATATATTAACCGCAAAGGATACCCCAGCATTAACGCACAAGCAACTTGTAAGTGCCGTTTCAGATGAGGCGTAGGATGCGCCGTAAGTCCTACGCCACGCGTTTGCGCGCTGTCGATTTTGCCCTTCACATTAAGACCCGGTTCTACAAGTGCCGAATAACGCCCGTATAGCGCTATTCTTAGTATAATGTTTCGATATACGTTCTACAAGAGCAGGATAAGAATCGAATAGCATATACTATAGAATAAACAGTGGTATATCTTATTCCACCGATATCGGACGGATATCTCTTATACTCGGCTCTGATTGGTTGAAAAAAGAAGATGGATAACATTTGTGTGTACTATCTGACAATATAACGATAAACATGATGAATTTAGTTGATGCCAATTTTTGAGTCCGATGTTGAGGAAGATATTGACAATATTCATCCAACGCGTCGTCCGAAACGATTTCGAAATTTATGTATATTGTTCTTTCAACACAGAAATTGTATTGTTGAATTGTTTTAGATTAAATTATTTCCAAGAACTGGACGATTTGGAATTTTACTCGATTACGTTTACAAAAAAATACGTACACCAGTTATTGCAACAGATCGAAGGCGACATAAAATGATTGACGATGAGAAACAACGCCTTGTTACCATCAACGAAATTGTTATTGACGCTAAGATTGTATGCAACTGGATCAATGCGCATTGTTGGAGCAGATTTTTCACGCGTCAGCAAGACTTCGGCATGCATGGCAATAAAGGAAGTTAGCGAAAGCATTGCCCGTCTAAAGGACAGATACATTCGTATGCCAAGAACAATACAAGAAAGGCAAGAACTGCAGCGAACATTTTACAATGTGGCTCGTTTTCCACATGTAATTGGAGCTATAGATTGCACACATGTAAAAATTGTTGTATCGAAACAGAAAAGGCTTCTTTTCATGGAATGTGCAAACGGTTTGTGAGGCGCAGTTACGAATTTTGGACATTGTTGCAAGGTGGCCGGGATCAACACATGATCAAACAATTTTCAATAACAGTAGAATTAAAGCAAGATTTGAAAATAGGGAAATGGGAGATTCTCTGTTGTTAGGAGATAGTGGGTATGGTTTAACCAATTATCTGATCACTCCACTCGCTAATCCACAAACTCGCATTGAATCTTTATTTAACGAGTCTCAAATAAGAACTAGGAATGTTGTTGAAAAAAGTTATGGTGTGTGGAAAAGACGCTTCCCAATTCTTTCACGTGTGAGTTTGGAGCGATCAAAAGCTATAATTGTTGCAACAGCACAATCTAGCTATTACCGAGAAGGACGGTCTACCACCATACGATCCAGACATTGTCCAGGAAGACATTAACAATGAACAACAACCTGTCGACGATGTACTGGTTCTTGACAGGCGCAATAACATTCGAAGAGGAACCTTAATAAATACACATTTTGCCAACTCGTAACTTTATCTATATTTGAAATTAAAATTACATGTTTTCAATTTTTGTTTTAATACCAGTTCTTCGTTTAATATTCGCATCTCTGCTGCGTGTTTTTCTTCCAACCTGCGTTCATTTTGTTCGTATTCTTTTTTTAAAATATCTATTTGGAGCTGAACCAATTCCAGTTTCTTCTTTAGGAGGTCCGTAGCTAAAGAAGTCGTGGAGTTTTCTGTACTTTTGGTACAAACTTCCGCTTCTTGGCTTGCTTGCTGTAAATAAAATATTTGTATAATAATTATAAATACAAAATACACCTAGGTCATTACAAAAAGTGACATGTGAATAAAATGTTTGTATATTACAAAAAAGGAATATTACATTCACTGCCTGTTCAATATATTTCTTCGCACTCGGCTTTTAAGTACCTTCACATTTCAATATTCGTAAAATTCAAGAAGTAGAGTATATTTCACAGGCTTTAAAAACATTGTGACATAATTCAGTGACAAGTAAGTAATAAACTCGTAATTAGCCATACATGTGCAATTATATAAGTATGTGAATACAAATGTAATGAAATTATTTCAACAAAAGTAAAATGTATTTTCCATACACTCACCAGATCCACTCGTTGCCGGGGGAAGGTCTGATGCCTCGCCATCAGGGGTCGCATCTGGAAAATAGAACAAAAGAAATAAGAATTTCAGTGCGTATGTTTACGAATCTCTATACCTGTAATATTTGCAGAAGCCTGTACTGGATTTAGCGCTTTGTGTAATGGCGTCTTTAACAATGCAGGCTTCCAACTCGACCAATCCACCTCCGTTTCAGGAATCTACAAATAATATACGTTACCATAACAGTATGAACGAAATTTGATATACTACTTTATTATTAATGATAGTATAATTTAAAACTCAATTTAATTTACCATAACTTCACGAAGTTCCCTCGCGCTTATGTCGATGGTGGGTACCGGGCTTGTCATGCTCGCACAGCTGGGACCAGGCCTTGACACAAAGGCACAGCTGGGACCAGGGCTGGACATGAAGACACAGCTCGGACCAGGGCTTGGCACAGAGGCAAAGCTCAGACCAGGGCTTGGCACAGAGGCAAAGCTCAGACCAGGGCTAGACATTGGTGATGCTAGTATAATAAAATGAACAATTCAGTTAACCAATTCTTACATTGTGTAATAACGAACAGAATTAGAATGTGCAAACTCACCTATGAAATCTGAATCCCATGTACTGACAGTACCCGTGGCACTCACTCCAATTATCCCTAAAATTCTTTCCCCGATAACATCCAGTTTTTTTCTATTGCGGGGCCACCACCAGTTTGGTATGTACTGGCTTTAACGTCGGCCAAGTCCTTTTTGGTTTTTTTTTTAAAGAATCCCACTTGCTCCGTAGGATTTTCGCCGTTCTTCCTGTGCCACAGGTACTGTTGAATTCGTGGGCAAGTACGTCCCACTCAGCATTTTTTGTTTTGTTGGACACTTCGTCCGTTTTCTTACAATCTGTAATGTTTTAATTAAGGATTTTATCTTCACTTACTTTACACTTCAACATACCGATTATGTCCTTATGGATTTCCACAAGTGTGACTAACGTCTCCACTTCATGCACCGAAAAATGTTGTGTACGTGCTCGCTTTTCTGCCATAACTATTTGCAAGCGTTATACACGAGTAACTGTCAATACGTAAATATAATGGCGTCTGGTGATATGATTTGCGCGTGCGTCGCAGGCCGATACATTGCCAACGGAAGAACTTTAACATGCTATAGATAGTTATACCGTGCCTCTAACATACTTGTAGAGCGCAAGCGTTTTTATTCTTAGTATAAAGTGTGGTATTGCTTATACGGCCGATAGCTATTCGGTCGTTTATACTGCACTTGTAAAGGGTGTTTTTAATAGAGGTATAGAACTTTAAGTTGCAATAAAACATCGACGGATTATTCGATTGACATGAATTTTATTTATCCGAAAGATAATCTTGTGGCATTACATTTTAAATATGATTTCTGGCATATGACCGCCACGACTGGCGCGGATGTAGTCCAATCTGGACGTCCAATTTTCGATGACTTTTTCCAACATTTGTGGCCGTATATCGGCAATAACACGGCGAATGTTGTCTTCCAAATGGTCAAGCGTTTGTGGCTTATCCGCATAGGCCAATGACTTTACATAGCCCCACAGAAAGTAGTCTAGCGGTGTTAAATCACAAGATCTTGGAGGCCAATTCACAGGTCCAAAACGTGAAATTAGGCGGTCACCAAACGTGTCTTTCAATAAATCTATTGTGGCACGAGCTGTGTGACATGTTGCGCCGTCTTGTTGAAACCACATCTCCTGGACATCATGGTTATTCAATTCAGGAATGAAAAAGTTAGTAATCATGGCTCTATACCGATCACCATTGACTGTAACGTTCTGGCCACCATCGTTTTTGAAAAAGTACGGACCAATGATTCCACCAGCCCATAAAGCGCACCAAACAGTCAGTTTTTCTGGATGTAACGGTATTTCGACATACACTTGAGGATTACCTTCACTCCAAATGCGGCAGTTTTGTTTGTTGACGTAGCCATTCAACCAGAAGTGCGCTTCATCGCTAAACAAAATTCGCTTATGAAAATCGGGAACAACGGTAATCTCGTTTTGGGCCCATTCGACGAATCTACGCCTTACTTGATGATCGTTTGGCTTCAATTCTTGCACGAGTTGGATTTTGTAAGCACGCAAACCAAGATCCTTCCGCAAAATCTTCCATAAAGTGGATGGACACATCCAATTCCTCTGCTCGATGGCGGATGGACTCATTCGGGTCTTCCTCAATGCTACGCTCTACAGCAGCAATAGCTTCTTCTGTACGCACCGTACGGCGTCTCTGGGGATGCGAGTTATCAATAAGAGTAAACGTGGTGCGAAAACGTTGCATGGTTAATCGAATTAACTGCTCTGATGGACGATTTTGTCGACGATAAAATGGGCGTAGTGCGCGGTACGTTTTCCGCACGGAACCATTATTTTCGAAATAAAATTGCACTATTCACAAGAGTTGTTCAGGCGGGAATCTATTCATGATGAATTGCCAAACCAAACTGAGAATAAATCACTTGACAGCTGTTAAATCGGTCGCCATCTTGAAAAGTAATGCCAACTTAAAGTTCTATACCTCTATAAAAAACACTCTTTAGAAAAGGCCCTAAAGCAGTTTCGCCAATCGTCGTGGATGTACACCAGTATAAGCGAGCAGGCGTTGTTGCCATTGCAGCATATTGGATTATTAATAATAATAAAAAAAGTTCAAAGACACTTTGGGTACATCCTATTGTGGAGCAAAGGTTGTTAAGAGGTGCTTTCGTAACTTTGCCTTCCGAACTACGAGAGCATTCTAGAAAGTTTTTTAATTACTTCCGGATGTTCACTACCACATTTGATGTACTGAATACGAAACTGGAACATAGTTTGAAGCGTGCAAATGTTGTAAAATTATCTGTTTCGGCGACTGAACGATTATGCGTTACTTTGAGGTAAGTTAAAATACATATTTTAATTTATATTATCAAATCTTTAATGTAATATTAATACATGTTTTCCCCCGTGAAATGTTCAGATGCTTGAGGGTGAATAATAAATGTATTTGATGACTACGTAGATACACTATTATATGACCCAGTAGGTGAATACATTGGTAATGGTCTAGAAGTTGTTGCGCTGGACCCAGATGATGAAGCTTGTTGTTAGATCAGATGAAAATTATTTGAAGAGTGAAAATTATTTCCAGGTGCTGCCCTATAACCATGTAGATTGCCGACTGGCGTAGTTGAGTTTAAAGAACCATCGTTTTTAATTTTCAACATTAAGTTCAAGACTTCAATAAGAAAGTGTAGCTTTTGATTTTCATTAAAACTTCTCAATGTGGGTAATAATGAATCAAAAAAAGATTCATATTCGTCAATTTGTGTTCCTTCGGATCGGTTTAAAAATCTAACCAAACTTTCTTCTGCGATATTTAGTTTGTTAGCTTTTTTCCTCTCAGAAGTTCTGGTATTACTTGTCACTCGTTCAACTTGGAATTTCTCTTCAATATTTTCTATGTCTGATTGTGAGCTTTCAGATTGTGAAAAATCATTCTCAGTAAAATTGGTTTCAGTGCTAAAAAAATATTACATACTTATTTATTAAAAAAAATAACTTCATAATTACCTGTTTAGATCCATAGTTCTTTCCAAAAATTTCAAATTCTCATAATATACATATTTCGAACGTTTCTTAGCAGCATCCCCAGATTTAAGGCTTTTTCCTTTAGAACGATAACGCGTGAAAGCATCTCTAACTGTTTTCCAGCGTTTTTGTAGTTTTAGAACTATAACAAATGCAAATAAAGTGGCAACACGTTTACGGATTTACATTATACCTATCGCTTGGGCATTTCAACCATAAGCAGTATCGTAGAAGAAGTATGTACACCCATTTGTATGTTACATTTGCAGATACGAACTGCAGACAAATGGGAAGAACTTTCTATGGAATTTGAAGAGCGTACAGATTTTCCTAATTATATAGGGGCCGTTGACGGCAAACATATGAGAATTATTAAGCCAACAAAAACTGGATATTTGTTTTATACTTACAAGCATTTCTTTTGGGTTATCCTGTTGGCAGTTTGTGACCCAAATTATTGTTTCTATTATAATGATGTTGGAGCGTATGTAAAGTTTTCGGATTCGTATTCAAAAGTGGCCCATTTTGGCAAAAACTTGAAAACCTTTACCTGGTGAAAGCGGGCCTGATGTACCTTATGTCATAGTGGGTGATGAAGCCTTCCCATTGACAAAACATTTATTACGTCCTTATGCACGAAAGAATTTGAATTACAAAAAAAAATAACTACAGGTTAACCCGTGCTAGAAGGTACTTCGAGTGTACCTTTGAAATATTGTCAAATAAGTGGAGAATTTTTCATAGGCCATTAAATGTTAGTGTTCGCCTTTCAAAGAAGATAATTAAAGCCTGCTGCATTTTGCATAATTTTGTTCGTGTGAGAGATGGTTTTCGATTTGATGATACGTTCACGGTTCATGGATTTCAGGATTCTGCCCAAAAAACATTTCAACAATCTACTACGAACACAACAAGAGATATATTTGCTAATTATTTTATAGAAAAAGTTCCTTGGCAAGACAGCAAAATAGTACAGTACAGTAGTATAACACACTATATTTTTAAATATATATGTATATATAACACTTTTAGCAATATTAAAGTTTATTGCGACACCTTTTTTTGCAATAAGGTGTTTCGGAAACCCTTGTGAAGCAATAAACATTAATATGACATATCAATGTTTATTGCTTGACAAGTGTTTCCGAAACACCTTATTGCAAAAAAAGGTGTCGCAATAAACTTTAATATTGCTAAAAGTGTTTTATTCAACGACTGACTGCTCATGATACAAGATAAGTACCATTTTAAGTGATTTACAGTCGAGAATTTGTACAATAATTATATATATATATATATATATATAAATCGCATTTCTAGTTTTAAACAAAAGGCCTATTACACTACCCAATAATTATGGACCCTATTGATAGGGTGCGCTTATTACACCAGCCTAACTAGTCTCTCTGACAGGCCCTATCTCATTGTCAGTCAGGAGAAATCCGAATATCTGCAAAGACACCCACGTTGTCAAAAAATAAAAAAATCGCGCTAGCCGTTGGCATAGTTGTTAGTTCTTTGAAAATAAAGAAACGCAAGAGGAAGGTGTGGGTGAAAGATTACCTATCATTACGAAATAAGTTATCCAATATAAAAATCCGAGGTCTCGAACCTGCGGACTTGAGGAATTATTTAAGAGTAGGAGCGGAACAATTTGAAGAATGGTTGAAGTTGGTGACTCTTCTCATTGAGAAAAAAGACAGGATATTGAGAGAAAGTGTCAGTGCGAAGGAACATTTGGTAGTTACCTTAAGATTTCTGGCAACTGGGAACACGTACCAAGACTTAAAATTCAGTTCCCTGATATCGCAACCTCTTCTGTCGAAGATTATACCCGAAACGTGTCGGGCCATTTATGCATGTCTACAGAATTTCATCAAGGTAAGTGTGTAAGTCTTTTAAAAAACGTACGTTCGAAGCAAATTAACCAATTTTATTTAGGTTCTGAGAGGTTCTTGAACATAACGACTTAGAAATTATTCTATATACATATGTACAGCGTAAACATGACGACTTAAAAATGGCTCGATATAAAACTACACGCGAATCAGTTTTCTTTCGTTCGTGGATTAAAAACTAGAAAATAATTCATATCTTCAGTGCCTTCTACCGAGGCAGGTGTGTTTATAGTATCGGGTGTTGAGTATTCTGTAATGTCTGTTGTAAAATCTTCCTCTGAATGTATATCGACTGTGTGAGGGGTGGCATGTATGATATGCGATAATGGTGATGGCGATGGCTGTGGTACATAGTTTGGGGATGGCAATGGTTGTGCTACATATGTCGGGGATGGCGATGGTTGGGTTGTATAGTTTTGTGATGGCGATGGTTGTGCTACATATATCGGGGATGGCGATGGTTGGGTTCGGTACTATGGTGATGGAGATTGTTGGGTTCGGTAGTGTGGTGATGGTGATGAACGGTATGGTGACTGATCTTCGTTTGGTGATGGCGATGAATTATTGCTGGATGATGGAATTGTGAAATGTAAGAAATTGTCTTTTCGGCGTTGATAGAAGGCACTGCTATTCTGTCGTCGCTCATTAGAGGGTGTACAAACTACATATGAGTCTTCGGAGAGACGGTCCATTTTCGCATAAAAAATAACATCCGAAATCACTTTTTGAGAAATTGCTAATTGCCACTTATTTAAATTCTTCATTTGGTGGCCTATTGATTTACCGAATACCTCCCATTCCTCTTCCTTGCTCGATAGCATATCTTGAGCGGATATGAGTATTCTTTCTTGTTTTTGTAAAAGAGACTCTCTCTTCTTTTTTTCTGGGAATGACAACTCCCGACAGATGCACTTTGTTGTGTTGATCCATCTTCTTCCGATGGTGATAAATTCTGAAAACAAATATATATTATAATTTTCAGATTCCCGAAAATGAAACAGAATGGAAAGAAACAGCAAAGCAGTTTGAGAACCAATGGAATTTCAGTCACTGCGTCGGTGCATCCACCTGAAAGCGGATCATTGTTCTACAACTACAAGGGATTCTTTAGTATTGTGCTATTTGCTGTTGTTAATGCCAACTACGAGTTCTTATATGTAAACACGGGTGCAAATGGATCTGTCGGAGATAGCACTATTTTAAAGAGCACACGATTTTATCGCAAAATGGCAAATTGAACTTGCCACCGCCTTCTCCATTGCCAGGAATAGATACTTCTGCACCATACGCATTCCTAGGCGACAGCGCTTTCGCATTACACCAAAATCTAATGAAGCCATTCCCGTTTAAAAATATCGGCTACGAACAACGAATCTTCAACTATCGTTTGTCAAGAGCAATAAAACGCTTTTGGCATATTGGCATCCCGATTCAGAGTATTGCGCAGACCACTTAACCTGCAAATTGATAATGTGGACACCGTAGTCTTGGCATGTTGTGCGCTGCACAATTACTTAAGAAAAAGTGCTGCAACATACGTATCGAACAATACCACCGACCAAGAAAACACAACAGATGCTACATTCCGTCAAGGAGAATGGCGCAGAACGACCGATGGTTTCACGCCATTAAGAAACATAAGCAGCAATCAAAGGAATGCAGCAGGGAGTGATGTCAGAAACACATTCGTGACATATTTTAACTGAGTAGGCGCAGTCACTTTTCAAGATAAAATGTTAAATGTTATACCATCATGAACTGTGTTGTGGTTATACGTATATTAATAAATAACTATTCTTTCCTTAATGAATGCGTGTTTTAATTTATTGTTAGTCTATATGTAGGTACAGTCGGGGAATTTAGAAGCGAAACGAAAACACCAAGGTGTCGGCAACCGGCGTTGCAAAGAGCCCATTATGATGTACGTGGACGTACCGAGAGATGTAGGCGTGGGGGGTGATAATAAATTCGAAATGTTCGATATAACAGATTCTCCGTTTTCATAGCAGTCGGCGCTCGCGCGCGGTCTGCCATCACAACTAGGGTTCAAATCCTACCTATCGACGATTTTTACATTCGACAAACGCCCGGAATTTTGAATTTCCCGCCACATCGGACCACTTCCGAAATACGATATTCTAAGATTTTATTCATTAATATGGAATTTTTACGTTCTTATTTATTGTATTGTTATTAAGGTTATTGCCGTATTTATTGTGTTTGAAGGTTTTATTTAATAAAGGTGTAGGGTAATAATTTGTAATTGTAGTAGGTAATGGGACGGTTTGGCCTGGGAACCAAATCCTGGCTCCTGATTGGTCGAGCCGGCTTGGCGGGGAATTCAAAATTCCGGACGTGGTCCGATGTGTCGGGAAATTAAAAATTTCGGAAGTGGTCAGATGTGGCGGGAAATTCAAAATTTTGGAAGTGGTCCGATGTAGCGGGAAATTCAAAATTCCGGGCGTTTGTCGAATGTAAAAATCGTCGATAGGTAGGATTTGAACCATAGTTGTGATGGCAGACTGCGCGCGAGCGCCGACTGCTATGAAAGCGGAGCATCTGTTATATCGAACATTTCGAATTTATTATCACCCCCCACGCCTACATCTCTCGGTACGTCCACGTACATCATAATGGGCTCTTTGCAACGCCGGTTGCCGACACCTTGGTGTTTTCGTTTCGTTTTTAAATTCCCTGACTGTACGTACTTAGTGCGTCGAAGTACCATAAGGATGGTATGTACACCTCAGTCGCTCCTGCCCCCGTTTGCTTGGATGCATTAACCTCAAAATCGAAAAAATGACCACGTTAATTTATTCAAATATTACATAACCTAAAAATGTATCAAAATCTCAAATCATATTCGTATATGAATCAATACAATACAAAATCAGAAACATGACAAATCGCTACATACCTTTTTCAATTCTTTGGCGTAGAGCGTACGCATGTTCTCGATTTTCTTCTTCAACGTTTTCACTGTCGCATTCTCATGAATTTTTTTATAAATTTCGAGAAGCACTCGAAACCCTTCCGATCTCTTATCTTTGTTCATGTAATCCGCATGATACTTATCCCACAAATAAGGCATATCCTTGTACACATCGACCACATTCAGCAGAACTTCCTTTTCTTTATTACACGCCATTTTGTAAGCGTCGTTATACAGTCAGTGCACGCATCTTGGGACGCTATTTCCTATTGCACTGCCCTAGCGAAAGAGCGCATAGGGAGTTAGGGAGGTAGGGACGACCCGATCTCCCTACAGACAGGGCCTAGACATCCTAACTCCTATTACACCAGCCTGAGTTAGAGTTGGGGACCCTAGTTATTGGGTAGTGTAATAGGCCTTCAACATGCATCCTACTGACCTGTCGTTTTTTTTCTTTGTCCGGTAAATTCTCCAAGTTGGTTATTAAATCAGCGGCAATATCTTCCCAGGCCTTTTGCCTAGCGTCTCGGTTTTTATAATCTTCATTAGAGACATCCCAAATAATCCGTTTTGCTTCCACGGTACTAATGAATAATTCCGTATCAATTGCATCCATTGCTGGATCGCCTTGGATTATGACACCCTGGAAAAATCCAACAACCCAAGAGAAGCAAATTTATAATAACATTTTCTGCTGAGAACGTGTTATTATTGAACGATGTTTCGGGCAGTTAAAAGCAAGGTTTCCTGCCCTTCAGTATAAAATTAGGAGTAAATTAGAAACAATACCGTCGACGATAATTGCCTGCGTTGTGCTTCATAATATCGCTAAACGTTTAAATGATGACGATTTTCAGTGTTCTCAAATCAAAAAGCTAATGTTGAAATTAACATACAAAATGACTACAATCTGACATCAAATATAATTCGTCAATTAGGACAGCAAAAAAGGGAATTAACAACTCAAATGCTCTGCAATATTATATATGTAAATATTTTCGTTTTCAAAGGCAAATCTTGTTATCACCAGTGATTTCTACTCAAATATACCGGTCATTGGCTTACCATATAATGATTGGAAATAAAAATAAAGTCACATTTATGCATTTTCAATATTTATTCTTAACTCCGACCCAAAATAAAATATAAATACTAGTTTCACATTTAAAAAAATGTGTGTTCCCTGACTATATATTGGGAAACAAGTTATCGTTCTCCGCAACAACACTGCTTGATTTAAGGAGTACACCAGTTTGTTGTCTCTTGAGGATTTCTTCCTGTTGCATACAACATAATTTCAGCTGCTCTAATAAAACTAATCGTTGCAGTTCAGCAGTTGATATTTTTTTTTGTTTCGTTAGTTTGTGGTAAATTATTTGATATTTTTAATTTTTTGTAGAAATAGTACTATAAGCTGTCACTGTAGGGATGGACCGTCACTAGATGAAGTAGAGGGCTTATCAAGTAATATTGTTTCGCCAGCTCCAGCAGACATAGCGCCTAAAAGTGTATGCTTTTTAGTTTAAAGAAATTATAAATATTATAAAAATTGTAAAAAAACATCATAAAAATTTTATATATACCTGGAATTTTTTTAAAGACGGGATTCGTATGTACATCCAACATTTCTAATAATAATTTTTCCCAAATCTTATAGACCATTGGTTTATTACCTGTCTTATTAAGGTCAAACTTCTTTTTAATTTTTGTCTTCATATTACTAATTTTTTTTGATAACTGTTTTGTTGTAAGTGAGACGTTAAAAATATCTTTGTATTGTTGTATTAAGACGTTTAAAGCGGTCTCCTTTTCTGTTTTAACATTATTAAGAACGGTTTTATGTTCCTTTAATTTGTGGACAAATATCAACTGTTTGTCAATTTCTTCACCATTATTATAAAATTCCTCACTTCCACTAGAATCTGCCATATCACAAAATGCACGTTTTTATTTTTCACAACAAGATAACAGATGTACTGAATGAATACCCACGTTGTTGTATTAACGCCACCTCTACTGCACGCGTAAATCGAGACCATATAATTTGCAAGTTGATACCTGATGCGCAAGCAATTGCTACAGAGATGTAGGAATGGATAGTGATGGGCATAATCGAGATATTTTAATAATCGATTATTAGTAATCGATATAATTTAATAATCGACTAATATTAGTAGTTAAAATTAGTAGTAGTAGTAGTACTAATACTAATTAATGCAACGTACAATATAAACGTTCTAATACCACTAACACTGTGTTTTCTAAAGCCGTGCAACTTACAAATTTACATCGAAACAAACTATCTAAAAATTTAAATCAAATTATATTCCTTAATGCCACTTTGAAGTTGTTATGAATAGTTTGCTATTTATTCTGTTGATTATTTTGACTGTTGGTACCTACTTCTTATAAATTTATTATTTTTTATTATTATTGTTTAAAATAGAGTTATTAATTTATTATACAGATACCTTTGTTTTTATTGAGAATTATACCTTTGTTGTTATTTGCTCATATTTTTTATATATTATTGTGGCAGTTTATAAATATTATTGTAAATTTTGAAGCGTTTTATTTACTAACGCAATATCATCAACACGATTGTACTTATTTAAATTATTGTATTCTTCAATCCGACAATGACGATCGATACGACTAATTTGTTGTCATAATCGAATGAGTCCCATGTTAAAATAAAATATCTCGAACCTGGAACTACTATTAATATTTAGTGGTGGGGTTAAAATATATCGAGATATCGAACTCGGTCGCTCGGTCCCGCACGCATACATTCCGTGATCCACGTCCGACAACTAATTTAGTTGTACTAATTTTCGGAGTGCAGTCGATTCCGAGATACTGAGCTTCTCGGCACCGCCGTTCAACTACTAATTTAGTAGTACTAATTTTCAGAGTGCATAGTCGATTATCTCGAGAGATTTTAATAATCGACTAAGGGCCAGTTCTACAAGTGCAGTATAAACGACCGAATAGCTATCGGCCGTATAAGCAATACCACACTTTATACTAAGAATAAAAACGCTTGCGTTCTACAAGTATGTTAGAGGCACGGTATAACTATCTATGGAATAGCATGTTAAAGTTCTTCCGTTGGCAATGTATCGGCCTGCGACGCACGCGCAAATCATATCACCAACAATTTCGTTGATGGTAACAAGGCGTTGTTTCTCATCGTCAATGATTTTATGTCGCCTTCGATCTGTTGCAATAACTGGCGTACGGTATTTTTTTGTAAACGAAATCGAGTAAAAAATTCCAAATCGTCCAGTTCTTGGAAATAATTTAATCTAAAACAATTCAACAATACAATTTCTGTGTTGAAAGAATAATATACATAAATTTCAATGAAATATGATTTTGTAACGTAACCTACCTTCTGCGAAATCGTTTCGGACGACGCGTTGGTTGAATATTGTCAATATCTTCCTCGACATCGGACTCAAAAATTGGCATATCAACTAAATTCATCAAGTTTTTGGTTAAATGTAATGATGGAGCCTGTGGATCTTCTTATATTTCAATAATAATAATTCCTTCCCCTTCTCACATATTTATTAAACACTTTTAATATGTACATATTTCAACAACTATGTTGTCATCTTCAGAAAAATTAGGTATCTACGATAAACAAAACAAACATAAAAATAGCAACCAACACTAACGCTATAAAATAGTAAATAAATATGAACCTTACAAGTTAAAAATTCTATCTTATAGCAATTCATAAAGTGGTGACCTCGGAATCTGTCCATAATCTGAATTAATTAAATTTAATCTGTTCTTAAAAATAAAAATACTTTCAAAAGAATCTAACTGATTGTTATAAGATACATTTCTTAACAATTTTAAATTATTCAAACTTATAACATGTCCAGATTCGAATATATGTTGGGCAACACTAGATTTTTCCATTCTATTATTTTTTAAATGAGCCATATGTTCTTTGAAACGAATTAAAATAGAACGTCTCGTTTGCCCAACATATATCCTATCACATGTACTACAAGAAATACCATAAATTCCCGATTTTTGAAAAACTTCGACTTTGTCTTTAGGTATGCCTAAAAGAATTTTCAAACTATTTAACGAAACGAAAATTACTTTAAAATTTTGATGTTTAAAAATCTTACCAAAACCTTTTGTAGAAACGTGAAAAGGAAGCTTAATAAATTTATTAATTGACCTTTCTAAATTTAAAGTTGTAGCATTTTTAACCAATAAATTATACTTGCATTTTCGCAGAATATTGTTAATTAAATTATCAGAATAACCGTTATAACTTGCAATTAATTTTATGTATTTTAATTCATTATCAAATCTAACACGCGTTAACGGAAAATATAATAAACGGTTAATTAAGAAATTAAAAGCAGCCATTTTATATTGGAAACTATGGTTAGAATGTTATAAATCTATTAACATTAGTTCCTTTTCTGAATATATCAATTTCTAGTTTATTATCATTTCTGATAACCAACGTGTCCAAAAATGGTAATTGATTATTCATTTCCATTTCATATGTAAAAGAAATTGTTTCAAATTTAGAATTTAATTCTGATACAAAAGATTTAATATCACATTTAGAAGTATCAAAAATCGAGAAAATATCATCAACGTATCTAATCCAAACCCTAGGAAAATAAATAGCGTCTTCTTTAAATTTAAGTTCGAAAAAATTCATAAAAAGATTTGCCATAAATGGAGATAAACTATTACCCATAGCTGCACCTTGTGTTTGTTGGTAAAATTTACCATCTACTTGGAAATAATTTTGGTACATACATAGTTTCGTAAGTTTAATATATTCCTTAATTAAACAAGGTGGAATTTCATTAATTTCTAAAAAATGTTCTAAAAATTTAATAGAATCTGGAATAGGTACGCTGGGAAACAATGAACAAACATCAAAAGAAACTAAGATTTCACCGACTTCTAACTGTAAATTATTAACTATCTTTATAAAATCTAAAGAATTATCTACTGACAAAGTGTTGAAATTGGTCGGTAAATTCTTAAATTCCTTTACAAGCCACTTAGAAATTAAATAAGTTGGCGAATTAATATTGCAGACAATGGGTCTCATTAAATTACCAGTTTTATGTATTTTTGGTAAACAATACATTTTCGGCATGACAGGATTAGACACTGATAACTTATATTTAACCGTAGGCGTTAGTAATTTTGGACAAGACTTAATGACATCTTTTGTTGTTGAAATCATGCCAGGCAATGGATTTTTTCCCAATAATTTATATGGACCACTAGAAATCATCAACCTAACTCTATGAAAATAATCTAACTTGTCCAAAATTACCAACTTGTTGCCTTTGTCCGCTTTCAGATAAAAACAATCCTTCGATAATAAATCTTTAACAATTTTTAATTCGTTGGAGCTATGTTTATTTGCACGTTGCAAATTTTCGGAAATCTCAATTCTACAAGCTTTTCTAAAATAATTTTTAGAAGGTTCATCCAGAGTTTTAATTGACGCCTCAATACTTGCTATTAGTTCGTCAATTGGCGCGTTTCGAAATGGTAAAGCATATTTCAAACCTTTATTAAGTAGCAGCAATTCATCCTTGGAAAAACTTTTCGACGACTGATTGCAAACTATCGATTCATTTACCAATCCAGAGCCTTCATTCTTCTTGCCATTGGGACAAATCTTCAAAAATTTCGAATTCAATTTTCTAACTTTCACTTGAAATTTGTATTCTATAATTTCTCTCATTCGTCTGTCAAAATTGCACCATATTTGAAAATCATCGTTTGACAAATTATTGGTAAGTTTTAAATACAACTCGTATGCTTCAATTTCGAAAGTACTGCGTCTACCATAATGGAAATTTATTTCACACGACAGCCATTTTTTCTTTGCACAATTAATGACATCTACTTGACGTTTACAAGTTCTATTTACTTTTACGACCATAAAATTAGGAAATACATTATTTCTTCTGCAGCGTTTCAGGAAACAAATATCCGCATTAATTAATTTAATTTTCGTTGTTAATTTCTGAAACCTATTTAACTCCTGTGACCGGGTAGCCATTTCAATAAATGTAATGATGGAGCCTGTGGATCTTCTTATATTTCAATAATAATAATACCTTCCCCTTCTCACATATTTATTAAACACTTTTAATATGTACATATTTCAACAACTATGTTGTCATCTTCAGAAAAATTAGGTATCTACGATAAACAAAGCAAACATAAAAATAGCAACCAACACTAACGCTATAAAATAGTAAATAAATATGAACCTTACAAGTTAAAAATTGTATCTTATAGCAATTCATAAAGTGGTGACCTCGGAATCTGTCCATAATCTGAATTAATTAAATTTAATCTGTTCTTAAAAATAAAAATACTTTCAAAAGAATCTAACTGATTGTTATAAGATACATTTCTTAACAATTTTAAATTATTCAAACTTATAACATGTCCAGATTCGAATATATGTTGGGCAACACTAGATTTTTCCATTCTATTATTTTTTTAAATGAGCCATATGTTCTTTGAAACGAATTATAATAGAACGTCTCGTTTGCCCAACATATATCCTATCACATGTACTACAAGAAATACCATAAATTCCCGATTTTTGAAAAACTTCGACTTTGTCTTTAGGTATGCCTAAAAGAATTTTCAAACTATTTAACGAAACGAAAATTACTTTAAAATTTTGATGTTTAAAAATCTTACCAAAACCTTTTGTAGAAACGTGAAAAGGAAGCTTAATAAATTTATTAATTGACCTTTCTAAATTTAAAGTTGTAGCATTTTTAACCAATAAATTATACTTACATTTTCGCAGAATATTGTTAATTAAATTATCAGAATAACCGTTATAACTTGCAATTAATTTTATGTATTTTAATTCATTATCAAATCTAACACGCGTTAACGGAAAATATAATAAACGGTTAATTAAGAAATTAAAAGCAGCCATTTTATATTGGAAACTATGGAATCTGATGTTATAAATCTATTAACATTAGTTCCTTTTCTGAATATATCAATTTCTAGTTTATTATCATTTCTGATAACCAACGTGTCCAAAAATTGTAATTGATTATTCATTTCCATTTCATATGTGAAAGAAATTGTTTCAAATTTAGAATTTAATTCTGATACAAAAGATTTAATATCACATTTAGAAGTATCAAAAATCGAGAAAATATCATCAACGTATCTAATCCAAACCCTAGGAAAATAAATAGCGTCTTCTTTAAATTTAAGTTCGAAAAAATTCATAAAAAGATTTGCCATAAATGGAGATAAACTATTACCCATAGCCATGGGAATTTATGGTATTTCTTGTAGTACATGTGATAGGATATATGTTGGGCAAACGAGACGTTCTATTTTAATTCGTTTCAAAGAACATATGGCTCATTTAAAAAATAATAGAATGGAAAAATCTAGTGTTGCCCAACATATATTCGAATCTGGACATGTTATAAGTTTGAATAATTTAAAATTGTTAAGAAATGTATCTTATAACAATCAGTTAGATTCTTTTGAAAGTATTTTTATTTTTAAGAACAGATTAAATTTAATTAATTCAGATTATGGACAGATTCCGAGGTCACCACTTTATGAATTGCTATAAGATACAATTTTTAACTTGTAAGGTTCATATTTATTTACTATTTTATAGCGTTAGTGTTGGTTGCTATTTTTATGTTTGTTTTGTTTATCGTAGATACCTAATTTTTCTGAAGATGACAACATAGTTGTTGAAATATGTACATATTAAAAGTGTTTAATAAATATGTGAGAAGGGGAAGGTATTATTATTATTGAAATATGTTTTTGGTTATAAAATAATTGTCAGATAGTACACACAAATGTTATCCATCTTCTTTTTTCAACCAATCAGAGCCGAGAATAAGATATACCACTGTTTATTCTACAGTATATGCTATTCGATTCTTATCCTGCTCTTGTAGAACGTATATCGAAACATTATACTAAGAATAGCGCTATACGGGTGTTATTCGGCACTTGTAGAACCGGGTCTAATTCGTGTATTCCCATCACTAGAAATGGAGCATTTGCTTAAAAATTTTATGTGAAAATCTAGCAATTACTTTTGCTTAAAGCATTTGCTAGGCAAGCAATTACTTTTTCTAAAAAGTAATTGCTTAAAGCAATACGCGCGATTAGTGATGACGTCACAAAGTTGAGGTTGTCAGCGCCATTATCCAAACAAAATTTATATGCGTGCATTTACCCATAAGGAAAAGTTTATTATTAAAATTTGGCATCAATTTCATGTATTGAAGATAGAAATTTGTAAGTATGAGATAGTATTGTATGTCTAGAAATTATATTAGTGTTTATTTGTGTCAGAAAAATGAGTTTTAATGAAATAAATGATGTTAACGTAATTTGTAGGTTATGTTATGGCGCAAAAATATGTTATAACGTTTACGATGATAGCAGAATTTTTCAAAGACAACACAAAGTATTTGAAACGTTGTGAAAACGCATTTGAAAGTGGTCATGTTGTAACCATGTATACAATAGTGAAATCGAACCGGCAATGCTGAAAGGGACTGTCCAAGCCAGCATGAAAAATAAAACGTACAATGTAGAGGTGAGTTACACAGTATAAACACCAGTTTATTTATATGAATGCATTTCAAACATTTATTTACAGATGTCTGTAATAGATAACGAAAAGATCATGTCTGGTGAATGTTCCTGCCCACGAGGACAACTGATCTGTCACCACAAGGCTGCACTTTGCGTTCATGCACATCATAATCTAAGCATCACTGATAGAGCTTGTTCCTGGAGTGCAAGAAAAAAGACTAGTGCAGATATAACTTCTATTAGTGAAATATATCCACCAAGCAAACAATATCAATCGACAAGCCGGAATTTAACTGAAAATGAAATTAGCAGATTTAAGTCAAGGTTGGGAAATTTGCCAATAGGTTTTAAATGGCTTTTACAACCAGAAGCTGCTGCGACAAGCATAAATAAAATAGTATGCATAGAAAGTTTAGTATTTTCAGAAGATTACATTAATTCAGATAAGAAAACCGATTTTTTTATAAATAAATGTGAAATAACGGCAATTGCACAAGAAAATATAAAACGGGAAACGATAGGCCAAACATCAAATGAAATGTGGCTAATAGCGAGAAAGAAAATCGTTTAACTGCCAGTAAGTTTGGAATAGTGCTGGCCGCTTGCAAAAGGAATAAATTCCCAATATCCTTTTTCAAAACTTTGTCAGAAGCGTATGATTTAAAAGGCATACAGGCAATTCAATGGGGAGTTGACAATGAACAAGCTGCTTTGACCATTTTTAAAGCTTCTGTCAATGATGAAATTGAAATAAAACAATGTGGACTATTTCTTCATCAATGTGGGTTCTTGGGAGCAAGTCCGGATAGCCTTGTCGGAAATGACGGAGTAGTTGAAATAAAGTGTCCTTTCAAATACAGAAACTCCGACTTATCCGAAACATTACAAAATAACAAATCTTATATTACATGTGAGTAAAAAGGAGAGAACTTAATAAATAGAAACCATAATTATTTTCACCAGATTCAAGGTCAATTGTAGATTACAAACAGAAATGTGTGCCACTTGGTTGTATGGACACCCAATAAAACATATATTGTACAGATACCAAAAGATGAAGAATGACGGGAAAACATTGAAATTTTAAAGTCTTTTATTTAGAAAAATATATTCCATATATATGTGGAAAAGAGGCTGTATAAATGTGTTCAATATTTTCATAAATGTGAATTTCACTTTCATAAAAATGAGAAGAGACAAAATTGATTTTTTATTATTGACTTGTAATGTATTGTATTCTGAACAGTTATACTTATTCGTAGTTAATAAACCATTTTTGTTGCTACTTGTTTAATGTTTTAATCTATATGACAATTATATAAAGAATATGTACATTAATATAATATTGTTACACTTCTTTAATTAATGGATATTGTAGATTTGTCAAAGCTGCAACTACTTTAAAAACATTATCCGCATAGGATAACAAAGACTGTGGAATGAAATCTAATATTTTATAACACTTCATTCTTCGAATTGCTCTTTCAACGTGAATTCGAGCTTTCGCTATACATTCAGTACGCCGTACTTGTTCGGGTGTGAACTGTGGCGTTGTTAAAAATGGCGGTATGTTCAAAGTTACACCTGCGGGTAAAATATCCCTTATTAAAAATGCCTTGTCTGCCAAAATCATATCACCAGGTTCCAACTGCCTCAAAATACCACATTTCTGCACTATTTGTTTGTCCGATGAAGAACCAGGGTACAAACTACTCACAAAAGTAACCACACCATTAGGACCTAGACCTAGACTAGACCTTTCCAGGTATTTTTGTGTTTGTAGCTGCTATATGTTGCTTTTTGTTTTGACATAGACTTTCTGCAACTACTTTAAAAACATTATCCGCATAGGATAACAAAGACTGTGGAATGAAATCTAATATTTTATAACACTTCATTCTTCGAATTGCTCTTTCAACGTGAATTCGAGCTTTCGCTATACATTCAGTACGCCGTACTTGTTCGGGTGTGAACTGTGGAGTTGTTAAAAATGGCGGTATGTTCAAAGTTACACCTGCGGGTAAAATATCCCTTATTAAAAATCCCTTGTCTGCCAAAATAATATCACCAGGTTCCAACTGCCTCAAAATACCACATTTCTGCACTATTTGTTTGTGTTTGTGTACCTATTTCTGTACAATCAATTATAATGCGACAATTTGTAAATGTAGCAAAAGAACTAGGAAGACATGACACATTTTTTCCTCTCGATGGGATGTTCTCCATTAATTGAAGATACAGTGTATCATACATAACATGAATCCATGTGATAACAATGTTGGTTACAGTTGCTTTACTGCATTTAAACCGTTGGGCTAGATCGGCATGAGGAAAGTTTTGCCGCAACTTCATTAATGTTAAAAGCAACTGGTCTGTCCGGTTTATGCTTTCAACTTTCCAACCTAAATAGTAGTTAATATTCCACATCTTGCAGCATTTCAAGTGAAGCCAAAAATATGGTACTATTTGGTAGGCCAGTATACAACAGAATCATTGCATCATCCTTTACTATATGTTCGTATCCAAAACGAGACGATAGATTTTCAAGTTTTTGAGAGGCTTCTTCATAATCTTTCTTCAAAAAAAAATTTTCAGCTTTCAACAATGATGGTGATGTGAAACATGCTGAGCTTGTACTTGGTATATTGGCAACTTCTACGTTGACTTCTAAACCTGGACACCTTTAACAACATATAAAAATCAATGTTATTAACATTAAAGTTGATAACTACATTAGCCGCCTGAAGATTCCACAAAAAGGCCTTGATTGGCTGTAGTAGTAGTATCTGATGGTCTTGATTTTTTTTCTCTGGACTTAAACGGTGTTCACCAAATGTCGTCATTTCGTTATGGGCAAACAGTGTTGGACCATTTTCTCGTTTGCCATCTTTGAAGTGGCAACTACAAATGAAGGCTCCTGGACCAGGTTCTTCAATACGTCTGATATGTTGCAAATAAATGTTATTTATAGAAGTGCACATATCACATTGAAGAATTCTCATACCTTACTAATTTTTTCCAACGATTTCACTCTTTACCATCTACAGGGAATTTAAAAAATTTGCATGTTTCTCGCACATTATAATGCTTGCAATCTGGAGCCCAACACAGTACCATTTAGATACAACTAAAAATAACAAAGAATAACAATGACTACTTACTGTCACATAACCTACAAATTATACTTAATTTCATGCATTACAAACTCCATTTGTCGAAATAAATATATATAAAAATCATTATAATTTCTGGACATATAGTACTACATCATACTTACAATGTTGTAGGTCTAATACTTGTAATTTATAAGATTTAAGATCACAAACTTTTCCTTATGGGCAAATGTACGCTTCAAAGTTTTGTTTGGATAATGGTGCTGACCAACTCAACATTGTGACGTCACACTAATCGCGCGTATTGATAAATTTTTATTCATTAGGGCCAATATCATTAATGGTATGCTTAACAATATTCATGATGGTGTCATGGGCGTATATATTTTTTTTTCGCTTCTGGGCATATAAGCGGAAGGTCATGAATCATTATGATCTTAATGTTAATGTTGATACTAAATTTGGGACCTAATGATAAAAAAATCTTGACATCAACGGGATACTGCATCATCGTTGGATACATTGACAAACCACCTGATGTTGTTTCTAATAAAGCTGTTTTAAGTTTTAACTCACTATTTTTCAATCTATTAAATTTAGAAACATTGGTATTTTGAATGAATTTGAATTTTTTGTTATAAGACATATTTTAATGTTATAGTCGTTAAACACTTGTGAAGGAATTAATTTTTCAAATGTTCAACTACATTATAATTACATACACATACACATACAACTACACCAATAGTAGTCTAGTTAGTTCTTGATACCGCCAATCTTTTTGCTACACAGGTTTGCCTTGATAATGTCGTTTTTCTTCTTTGAGTTATATTATTGTAAGTTATTGTTTTATATCCCCAGGCACTTTGTGACCTTGAACATTCTCCAATAAAATGTTTGTGGAGATATTACTGTTTTTTTGTGTATTCATTTTATTCGGATTTCGATATTAGTAACTGTCATCGCGAAATATAATTACATTCAATACATTCAATAGTTCGGTCTAGTGGTATCGGCAATGATTACAGGCAATGTTGTCAACCTTTTGAATACATAATTCCCAGCATCTTTCGAGAAAATTCCCATTTTCTCACCATCCATATTTGGGCGACATATTTGAAACAAGAAAAAAAAGTACCTGCCATTTTTCAATTCTTTATTTCTAAAACAAAACACAATGAAACAAAAAAAGATCTCAGTACATCAAAAGTATCAAAACAAATTACTTGACATTTGTTTCGCAACAGAAATTGACTATATTGGTAAATAAACATAATGAACAGTAGCAAATAAAATAAATTAAAATTCTCAACAAAAAATAAACATTTGTCTTCTTAGGTACATATAAGGAAATTATGATTTAAAACTATACATGTTATAGGTATGTAATTTTAAATGTTCATTTGTTGCAACAATTCATTCAATTGCAACAAAAACTTAACATGGAGATATATTTCGTAAATCTGCATCTGCATCTGTTGCTCTTGTAAATTGTAATACACGCGACACATTTAGAAAACATAGAAACTGTCAATTCGTATACTACAAAACAATCAAAGACAACAAATGTCTTTCGTGCTCCTCAGAGTCGTAAACGGAAAATATCAGGAAACGAAAATATTCAAACTATAAGCGCAGCAATTGATAAACTAGATGAAGTAGTGCAAAGAAATAAGTCATGCTAATGATGAAATGGACATATTTGCTAAATATATCGCTGTCCACTTAAAACAGATGCCTCTTTACGAAGCAATCATTTGCCAGAAACAAATTGAAAAAGCGATTGCAGCTCTTGCTTTTGTAGTACTTTTGCCAATACATTTTTATACTCACCAAAAACGCTGTTTCTAACGACTTTTGTTCATATTACATAAAATAAGTTGTTCTATTAGCAAAACTGCAACCATCTGCACACATTCACGCGCAACTGCATTCGACACCATTTTAAAACTGACACGGTCGATCAGTTTCTATTGAAATGTGTGAACTATTCAAACCTTATTCTACTTTTGTTGGTCAATTAAACTTGGCTCGCAGCTCAAATTTCAGGTTGTTGCAAAATTGAGAATACCAATAACCTGCCGACTTTTTTACACAGAATTTTTATATTTTAAAATTTTTATGAAAGGAACCGTGTCAATGAATGGCCATTTATGATTTAGGGCCGGTTTCCGAAACAAATTTTAACGGACCAGTTATCTGACCGATGAATTTGACAAAGCGTTTAAACTGCGTCGAGTTTCTGAAAACATTCGTCAGCTATTGCTTGGTTAACTAACTCCTGGTTAAATCCGGAACTAAAAAATATTTCAGAGTTTACTAGATGGCGCGACCTGTAATGTCGGCCCACGGTTTACTACTATTACTATATGGCTGTTTCACTGGCAGCTTTTTGCATTGTTGAAATTGATTCAGGTCACCAGGCTGAGACCTCTATGGCAAATGTTGTAACTATATTTGATGTCATTTCTTGTCAAATTGACAATTAAAGGTTGGTGATTAATGGAAACAACAACTAAAACCGTTTTAATGGTGCAATAATAACAAAGGAACACAAATAATCAATGAAAAAGTAAACTAGTGAACAGGCAAATATAACAAATTTACAACTTTAGAATATTTCTACTTGTTGGCTTATAGTCTATTAATTTCCTTTTCAGCCGATCCGTTTTCTCCGCACAAAAGTTATCAATAACAGGTCTAATTACCACTGTCAAGATGATTTCACAGATTTCTGGCCTAAAATATGAAATCCAGATCGCGGATCACGCGATAAATATTGAACGTGTAGCATTCTTCATGATATTAAATCGCGATACGTTGGTAAAAAGTGAAATAAAACAAATAAAATAAAATACGCAGTGCAAAAAATAAACATATACTCAGTGACATATAAACTGCACCACCTAGAAGCGATGGGAATTTTTGGACCAAATTTGGCAGGAATAGTGGTCTAGTCCAGGGAAATAGTTGATTAAAATTTGAAACCCAATCATCAAGTAGTCATGGGATTTTTGACGTTTGTGTCATTTTTTAGAGGTGGTGATAGACAAGCAATTTTCGAGTCATTTTTTGAATTTGTTCCACTTTTCCGGATCCCGTTCTTTAGTGTAAAGTGTTTCTAGTGTTTAACGATGCCTAGAGGAAGGAGACCTCAAGTTGACCAGCAGTTGAGTGACTTTGACCGAGGCGGATTGTTGGTTTACGAGAAGCAGGGTTTTCGTTTAGAGAAATCGGCAACCGTTTGGGACGGCGCCACTCATCAATAATGTGTGTTTATCAAGCGTAGTCTGAACATGGGGTTGAACGTTGGAGAGGCACTGGGGCTCAAAGACGAACCAATGAACGTCAAGATCGCCGCTTAAGACTAATGGCCTTGAGAAACCGATTCTCTACAACTAGACCAATAGCTGATCAATGGTTAGGTGAACAAGGTCGTCCGATAGGCTTGCGAACAGTTTATCGTCGAATAAAAACCTTTGGCTTGCTGTCTTACCGCCCACATCTTGTGCTACCCATCACTGCTCAACATCGCCAAGAACGTTTGGCCCGGTGCACGGAAACACTTCAATGGAACTTGGAGTGGCATCGAGTTGTCTTTAGTGACGAATCGCGATTTTGTTTAGGAATGCATGATGGTCGGATGACTGTTAGACGACGACGTGGAGAAACGCGCAATCCTGATTTTTCGATTGCGAGGCATGTTCACCGAACTGTGGGGTTGATGGTTTGGGGTGCTATTGCTTACGGCAGTAGGTCACCCTTGCTCTTCATTCGGGGCAGTATGGCCGCCCGACGCTTCATTGACGAAGTGGTAGAATCACATGTTCTTCCATATCTTCGAGGGCTGGAAGACCCACTTTTCCAGCAAGATAATGCACGACCTCACGTAGCAAGGGTTTCTCTTGACTTCTTTGAAGAAACCAATGTTAATATTTTGCCTTGGCCGCCAAGATCTCCCGATTTGTCGCCCATTGAGCACGTGTGGGACATGATGGGTAGAACATTGAGGAATCTACCGAACCCACCGTTGACAATAGAAGCTCTACGGCATGAAGTACAGGCTGCTTGGGATGCCATACCCCAAGAAGACATTGATCACCTGCTGGAATCAATGCCAAGCCGGGTAATGAGTGTATCAGAAATAGGGGCGGACCAACACATTATTAAAGAAAAATCAAAAAGATGAAGTGTTTTCTTTATCAAATTTTAATCAATTGTTATCTTATACTAGTCCAATGTTTCTGCCAAATTTGGTCCAAAAATTCCCACCCCTTCTAGGTGGTGCAGTTTATATGTCACTGAGTATATGTATGTATAAAAAGTAAAACATTTCACTAAATTTGTGTAAATAAAAACGTAGTGCAAAAAATTAAACATATAAAAAGTAAAACATTGGACTAAATAAAATACGAAGTGCAAAAAATTAAACGTATGTACAGTCGAAGAATTTAGAAACGGAACGGTAACGCCAAGGTGTCGGCAACCGGCGTTGCAAAGAGCCCATTATGATGTAGCCGAATCGTACCGAGATATGTAGGCGTGGGGGTTGATAGTAAATTCGAAATGTTCGATATAACAGACGCTTGGCTCGCATCCGAGACGTAATTATGAATGTGTAGTTTTTGTATAAGGTTTTTCTTTCAAATTTGCATATATATTTTTCTTATGTCCTTATCGTTACGTTATAAGGTTTAAGCAATTTATTTAAATTTTCCGATAGATTTGTGATATATGATTCTCTGAATAGTCAACACGGGGCGAACGACGAAGACAGGAACGAGAGGGAAAAGGACAACCTACATTCTGTCGTTCGTTTGAGCGGTGCAGATCTTGATATCGTCATATTTATCGACGATGAAACAAATTAGTTTTTTAATTTCGCTTATATAACTTTAAGGGGGGTCCTGCTTTAGGAGGCCTTAAAATAGCGTTTTGGGGGGATTTTTTTAGGGCAGAAAAAAATGAGCAAATCTAGTGAACTTTTTAGAGCATTTTATTGCATATTTGAGCATTAAAAAAAAATATTTCGAGAGAAAAATATTTAAACGGAACCGATTTTTATGCGTTTCGTTTGTCCGAGCGTTCATGCGTTCGTATATTTTTTGCTCGACACCTCACTGTGTTTAGTGCTGTATCTTTCAAAATATTGCGAATTAGCCGCTATAACTTTTTATACATTATTATAGATATATTAGGCATAGATTTGAGCAATAAAAAACAAATCGATTTTTTGAGCCTTCTAAAGCAGGACCTCCCCTTAAAGGATTAATCGAGTTGGGTCTGAAAATTAATTTTAACCTGTAGCGTGTAACGTCTACATGAATAAGGTTAGTTCATTATGGTGCTATAGTTGGTGCCAAAGTAATAAGCGGATGTGGTTGAGGGCCTCTATTATGGGAATGCTTGACGATAAAAATTAAAATAAACAATCAGCAATCATTCGTCGTAACATACTGTTCAAATTTTTGCTTATTTATTCTTTGTTTGATTATTTTATTTATTAAAAAGGCAGGGTATTTATGTTTTATTAATGCTTCTTTTGCTTTTTTGATTGTTATGTGTCGGTATTACGATACCGTCGCAGAACAATCCAAAAAGCTGAAAAAAAAAATATTTACTAATAATTACCCTACACCTTTATTAAATAAAACCTTCAAACACAATAAATACGGCAATAACCTTAATAACAATAGAATAAATAAGAATGTAAAAATTCCACATTAATAAATAAAATCTTAGATATCGTCACATAATAATAAAAAAAGGAAAATAAACATTAATAAAGAAATATTACCTTACACTTTGAATGAATAAGATCAATGGAATAATAAATAAACTCCATAACAAAAAGAAACATAACGATAACCTAAATAACAATGCAATAAATAACTAACTAATAAGAATTGAGTTAGCACACACAGAAAACCAGATTCTCAGAGCGAATAAGATAGCATTATATCAAACAAATTATTGTTTTCCATTTCCGTAAGACTCCGATGTATTTAATTTGTGATAAATATACATTCAAAACATTTTCTAATTTTAAATATAATGTATTTTTCATTTAACAGTGCGTTTCTTCATTTGAGTAAAACACCTTTCTTCCCTGGAACAGGTCATTCTTAATACAAAGACGCATTATATATTACACGAAAGATTTGGCATATTTGCAGACAGAATATTGTTTGATTCGAGTATATTAATTGTTATGTTTCAAATATAAAATCAGAAGTCCAAGAAATTATAATGCTTGATGTTACTGAATAGCACATTAACTTAGAAAATACTTTACTTCAATCAAGCTCTTCTGTATTTTCATGCAAACATACAATTTGTTTCTACCAACATTTTTTATTGGTTTCACTAAAGAGCATAATCTTACATTGTCTTTAATTTATACTATTTTAAATAATTTCATTTTATCACAATATTTATAAAATATTACATGAAATTAAATCATTTCAAGCGATATAACCATTAGTCAACAATTATTTATTTAAAATTATTATATTGTTAGCATGACGTAGATTTGTAACAAATTATTAATTGTTAAAATCCCGTTTGTATGTATTTCATAAATAAAACTCATTTAATAATTTTAATGCATCTATTAAAAAATACGATTATAATATACAACATATACACGCGAAAGATAATATAACATGAACAAAATATTAATTTAATGTAATACAAAACAAATATAAAGAGAAATAAGATACATGATATCAAAAAAAAATTCTAAACACTTTTTTAGCAAGTTGAAATGATTTTCTCTTCCTGCAACGAGCACATTTATTTTCAAACCTGAGAAAAATCTTGAATTTCAAAATTTTGTTTTTTTTTTTTAATTCACATAGAAGAAAATATATAAGAATTACCATTTTCTTTGTTTTTTTTTTGTTTCAGACAAAAATTACGGGCTACATCTTTCCCACCGATTGTAAATTGCAATTGAAAGGTGTTGCACAAATGTGCATAAAAATCGGTTCCGTTTAAATATTTTTCTCTCGAAATATTTTTTCTTTAATGCTCAAATATGTAATAAAATGCTCTAAAAAGTTCACTAGACTCGCTCATTTTTTCTGCCCTAAAAAAATCCCCCAAAAACGCTATTTTAAGGCCTCCTAAAGCAGGATCCTCCCTTAAAGTTATATAAATTAAAAAACTAATTTGTTTCATCGTCGATAAATATGACGATAACAAGATCTGCACCGCTCAAACGAACGACAGAATGTAGGTTGTCCTTTTCCCTCTCGTTCCTGTCTTCGTCGTTCGCCCCGTGTTGAATACTATTCAGAGAATCATATATCACAAATCTATCGGAAAATTTAAATAAATTGCTTAAACCTTATAACGTAACGATAAGGACATAAGAAAAATATATATGCAAATTTGAAAGAAAAACCTTATACAAAAACTACACATTCATAATTACGTCTCGGATGCGAGCCAAGCGTCTGTTATATCGAACATTTCGAATTTACTATCAACCCCCACGCCTACATATCTCGGTACGATTCGGCTACATCATAATGGGCTCTTTGCAACGCCGGTTGCCGACACCTTGGCGTTACCGTTCCGTTTCTAAATTCTTCGACTGTACATACATGTGTATAAAAAGTAAAACACTTGATTAAATTTGTGTAAAGTTTGCTTCAATAAAGTATAATGGCAGAAGATAGTGAGAGCGAGTATGTGCTGCCGGTAGAATCAGAGTTAACAAATGAAAAAATGATTTTAAAAGAATTTATTTTTAATTTGGAGGCATTGTCGGAGTTGTGGGACTCGTCGGCTAAAGCTTATTGCGACAAAGTGAAAAGGGCGGCTGCACACCAAAAATTATTAAAAGTTTTTAGAAAAATTAAGCCCACTGGTACCGTCGACGATGTTCGCAAGAAAATAAACTCGTTGAGGTCGAACTACAGAAAGGAGCTGAAACGAATTGTTGACTCCAAACGTTCCGGTGCTGGTGCAGATGATGTATATACACCTAAGTCATGGACTTTTAAAGCTCTGCAATTTCTCGAAAAAACCGAAAAGCCTGTGAATGTGGTAAGTACATTTTCTTTTTACAACAATAAACATCAACTCTTTTTTTTAATCAGATATATGCATATTTATTTTTCTTTGTTATAATATTTACAAGTTATCCCTAATGGTTTTTGCACTTTCCATTGGGTTGCGCACAACATTTGATTCTATATTAGATAATTCAAAACTATCACCAATTGAATTTGAAGATTGGTAATGCTGTTCTGTTTTCATTAAAAAGTTGTGTAAGTAACAGCATGCTGCTGTCACCTTTGTGGCTCTCTGGGGGCTTAGGCTAATAGCCTTTTGGAAAACCCCAAATCTTGAAGAAAGAATACCAAAAGAGCACTCAATCACAGCTCTTGCTCTGGATAAACGCCGGTTATAAATTTCTTCTTCTTTTGTAGCTTTCTTTTGGGGGTAAGGTTTCATAAGGTGTTTGTTTAAAGCGAAGGCCTCGTCTCCTATAAAAACATAGGGATATTCTTCAACTGTGTCAGGCAGAGCAGACGGTGGAGGCAAATTCAAACGGCCTTGCTGCAGTCGTTCCCAAAACTTTGAGTAATACAGAACACCACCATCTGATACACGGCCATTGCATCCGATGTCTATCATTATAAATTCTTTCTTAGCATTAGCAATGGCCATGAGGATGATGCTATAGTTCCCTTTGTAGTTATAATACAATGATCCTGTACCAGGTGGATGCTTAATTTTAATGAGTTTCCCGTCTATTGCTCCGACACAGTTGTGAAAATTGTGGCGTCTTTTAAACTCATCTGCAATACTCCTCCACTCATCTGCTGTAGTTGGCACCTAAAAAGTATAAAATAATTATTAGTCTATTTTAGGCTGTTTGTTAGATTATTTATGTATATATAATACACAGGCATGTGATGGAAATCGAAAACGAAGCGATTTTCAAAGTTCTTTTTAATAATTTTAGTTACAAAATCAGTTTTAATGGAGTAACATCTACATAATACATTTTATAAAATTACGAAAAATATTTTTAATTATTATATTTTCAGGTCGTGCTTTCTGAATATGACAGTGATTTGGTAGAAATTAATACAAGGCAGTCTCTGGAAGAATTAGACGACTCCTCTTTTTCGTCTATGAACCCTATACTTCCTGCGAAAAAAAAACTAAACTTGGCTCTATAGCAAAACAAAATGAACTGATGGAAAAAGCATTCTCACTATTGTCTGAAAAACCAGAATCGCCACCTAGTAATGTTAACGCCACAGCTATATATTGGAGTGAAAAATTGGAAAAGCTGCATCCAAAGCAAATAATGTTCGCAGAAAAAGCCATAAATGATATTTTATTTGAAGCAGAGTTGGGCACGCTAAACAGGAATTCTGTACAGATAAACCAGAATTCAACATCAACGGTAACATCACCAGAGCCGTATGATGCACATCCAATGAGATGTGAATGGTTTATACCTGTATCATCGGAGCCAAATATTTTCGCATCCACACCTTCACCGAGATATGTTTTTGTGTCTCAATCCAAAGAGCACAGCGATTTACAGACTGAATATTCACGTACGCAATCTCCGGATATTATTTACGAAAGCGTCGATGCAACTCAAGACGTGTATACTGCGAACGGGCACGATATTGCAATGAAATCATTATTTTCAAGTTTTAAGGGTTAATAAAATCATGTTTTTGTACTAAAATTATTAATAAAACTTACAAATTACTAAAACAAAACTGACGTTTTACTTACTTCAATATAATCTTTAAGGACGTACATTAACGCTCCACAAGTATCTTCGACAGCTTGGCTTATCGACTGCCGGGACATAATAGCGGTAAACCTCTCATTTTGAAAGTATCTGTGAAACATAGTGATAGGAAACGATAAAATAAGTTACATTTATAATAGAATTATATACATATATAAGGGTGGTTAAATTTTAAGGGCCGATATCGGTAGGGTAGGTTAATACTTACACTCACTCACACAACCAAAAAGGTACACAATACCAATGAAAAATTTAATGTGGACAACTAATATGATAATTAATATTTGTCCAATGAACAATTTAATTGAGCTAATGAAAAAATGTTCATTAATCCATTATTTCAAGTTACTAATTGATAAATACCGTTTACTGAATTGATGAACAAATGTTCGTCAATATAAGTATTTCTATTGTTTATTTGATAAAGATAAATTTTTGAAATCACGAATGCCGTTAATCGAAGCGATAAAAATATTAATTGATCAATCAATTTCATTTATTCTAATAATTAACACCATTTATAATGTTAACAACATAGTTATTTCTCGCAAAGAATTGAATTCATATATCCAATAAATATGGTACATACCAACAATGAACTGATTTGTTATATGAATTACCAGTGTACATTAATTGATTGCAATTTGCAAAATGTGTAGATATACGTAAATGCTTCTTGTATGTTATCGTATTGTTGCTAAATAAAATTATAAGCTACTGTCAGAAAATAGTAAATGAAACAACAGTTTTCGAAAATGTAATGTATATTTTTGTAAAACGCGAAACAAAACAAAACCAGACACTATTCTCTATATATATATAAAATTCAATAAAGTTACATACATATAATTAAAACGGCGAAACGAAACACAAAACACAGACTTCTTCAACTATTAATGCATATCAAATTCGGTAATGTTACAAATTAAAATGAAATAAAACAAACCAAAACAAGGATAAAATAAGGATAAATCAGAATAATAACTGAAATAAAAATTGACCGCCTAGAGTGTATTCGTTGTACGCTAAAGCGTCTGTGCAAACTGCGAGGATGTCCGTTTTTGGCAATTTTATTCCCCCACTTTGCTTTTCATCCATTTCGCTAGTTTTTAAATGTTCCGATAGGATATGGATTCTCGATGTTATATTTTTTGACTTAAAGTTATAAAAAAAACTTTCTATAAAACTATCAAATATTGAACATTCTGGAGGGAAGTCCAGATTAAATAAATAAATTATTTTGAAACAAATATCTACGGTTCTAACAAAGCTCTTAAAGTTAGATCATATATCATCGAAATAAACGCTGATATCTTTAATATTTAAAATATCTTCGCCCACACATATAATAAACGGTTGAATCGATGCCTTAACATCTTTTATATGGAGAAGATGATCTTCCACTTCTTGAAGTGATTTGCCGATGAACACAAAGGATTATTGCGAGTCTCTAATTGTATACCGCATGCTGGTTTTCTTGTTGTCCTTTTTTGTTACTATTAATTTGTTTGGGATAAAATATCCATGTAATGCCAAAAAAATAGCGCATTTTTTTTCCATCTGAAAATATATAACAAGTGAAAATATATAGGTGAAAAAATCGTTTGAAGAAATTTACAAAACTAAGGAAATGGATCAGAAAAAATGTGAGCAATTAAGAATTGAGGCAACAATCAAAAATAATTTCGAAAATTGAAAAATGTGCGAAATGAACATCTACGAAATATTATGTAAAAACTCACTTTCCGACAAATCAGGGGTATTCCTCACTGTCTCTACCAATGTTTTTATCTTCTTATCCTTCACGTGATTCTCGCTTCTTAACAACTCGACTACTTTATTAAAACAATTGTCCCAATTTAAAATGAGCCCATCTCTATCATCAAAGCATGTTTTAAAATCTATGTCAATCTGCAAAGAATTTAAATAGTAACCAAAATATATAATTTTTATAAAAAGACCATCTTTCCAAAATCGATCTTGTTGACGCGAGCTCTTTCATTTCGCAAAGTCTATATCTTGCACATGACTTCCAACACCGATCAAATTCCTCAGCAGTTAAATTGTCATACTTTAGGCAGCGAAGACTGTTTTCGGCATTGTTTTCAGGTTCTAAAAAAATTAAAAATGTGATATATATATATTAAAAATGCGTCTTGTCAAATCTGACAGCAAAATGTAAAATTTACATTGAGGTGTAAGATTCGACCATCTTTCGTGTATATATATATATATGTATATATATATATATGTATGTATATATGTACATATACATATATATATATATATATATAAATAAATTTTATTGTTTTTGATGGGATCTTCGACAATTAGTTGAAAATATGTTTAGTGGAACATGTTTCATTCTTAGATTATAACATGTTGAAATGTATAAAAAGTCTTTTTATACCATTGAATTTTCTTTTGCACAAAAAGCACAACATTTTAGAAACATTAATCAAGTTGATTACCTTATTGTTTATTTAACGATAGAGCTAGTTTTTTCGAAGCGAGCTGTAAGGAAATATAATAATGAGCAATATGTTTATAAAATAGGTAACTAGAGAATAAGTGTTAACGGTACTTCAATTTTACTATAGGAATTACGACTATTTGGGTCACAAAATACTACATAATTCTAAATACGGCTGAATTGCAGACACTGTTCCCGTATATCCAATATGAAATCACTAGAACAGCGAACAGAACCTCACTGTATGTCTAAATAGTCACTTTAAAACGTACATTAACTTAATAATTAACTAATAAAACTAATTATATTTTTATGCACATATGTACGTCATTTAGAAATACACGAAAACACAGAACCATCTACCTATCTCCGTATCAGTACATGATAATTGCGTATATAATCTTACCGACAAGAAATTTTGTCTGACACTTATTCTCTAGGTTTTATATAAAGTGCAGTAAATATAAATAACTTACCTTATATATATTTAAGAAATTAAATGCACGAAACAAAACGTTCACTTGTTCACACAGATTTCAACGAATTAACGCGATGAAACTTGTTGGCAGAAAGGCAGATCACATATGAGTCATATGACCCATAAACGACCATACAATAAATCGCAATACTAACGAATATTTTCGTTGTTTTGACAACCGCGTTTGTTGTTCTGACGATGGGTGTTATCGTTTATGCCAAACGTCATAATTTCGATGAACGCATTTATTGATACTATTAAGGGCATTAATTGTCGATTCACTTTTCATTTCCATTATATTGATTAATTTTGTTCATTATTTTAATAAATATTTCAACTGTCATCACCATCAACGTTCATTGCTACGATTAACAAATTAATTATTTATCGTGTATATATTTAATAAAACTTTTAATGGTGAGAATGAACATTTTTAGTAAATTTACGAAACAAATCATTGTCTGGACGAATTTTTCGTCATTGATCAATGTATTTGATTTTCTTTCACAATGAATCTTGAATTATTGTACCAATAAGTAAAGTTACTGAACAGTACCTAACAGTTCGTCGTAAGCATTAATTATTTTCTTTTCACAACGAAACGCTAATCAATAACTGCTGTTAATCAATATTACGAACTATATTTTTTTGAGTGTACGCGCCTGTTGCAAAATAATGCAGAGTAATTGCCAATTTTTCCCTTGGCAAAATTGCTTCTCTCATCACTGTGTCTTTCTTTAATAAGAATGGGGTAACTAATTCCAAAATGTGATTAAAATTATCAGTAGACATGCGGAAATAATTTTGAAAATCCTCTATTTCTTTATAAAGAACAATTGTGTCCATTAAACTTAGGTGTGTGTATTTTTTCCGATCCTGCAACCACTTTTTGCTCCAACTTTTCCTTTCCACATTTTTCTTGAATGAAAAAGCCAACAAAATAGCTAAACAACATTATAATAGATTATATTATATTATATTATAATACATTATACAATAGCTAAACATTTTGTTTACTTTCTCAGCATTTTTTCTCTCTGCATCTCTCTAAATCTGATTCTTAGTAAACTTTTTGAATATTTTTCTTGCAGTCTTTTTAATTTAAAACTAAGAATTTTGTTGTGATATTGTAAATTTCTAGATTCATTAAATGAAATTAAATCTACTTGAATATTTTTTGAGTTAAAAATTGGGAATTCACAATTAGTCTCTTCATTAGAAATCTATCGTAAAAATTATGTATAAATATATTTTGATATGTGAATATTATAATTCAACAAACCTGTGAACTCACATTATAGGTCGGAACAGCTCCTTGTGTAAGTCTAAAAGAAGTATGATGGTTTTTCAAATCTTTTTGCACAAAATGATTTACGCAAATCACGGAAAAATCCGTAATTCTACCAATACCTATAAGTGACAAAACGTTTATAAAGAAGTGCATTATTAGCCAAATATACCCCAAAAATTTTGAAGAATCGCTAACCACTCACTACGAAGTTGTGTTGCAATAGGAATTTCAAATAGAGGCCTATTCTCATTGCCGCAAATTATACATTTTTTAACCATAATGACTGAATTATGAAAACGAGGAAAATATTTTGTTTATGTGATTTTAGCCAACTTGCTTTTTTGTATATCCGTATTTGGCGGGGTTTCATTTAAACAAGAGGTCATAGATGGCACTAGCTGGCGACACGTCACAAAATCAACTTTTAGCTTTGAGTGAAACAGCCATATAGTAATAGTAGTAAGCCATGTGTCGGCCCATAGACAACATAATACATTAGAATGCAAAGTCCCTATTAAATTTTTAGTTGTTGAGAAAATCTGTTGGCTTGTGGACGGTGCTAATCCTTTGCCTGCTAGATTATTTGCTGAAATTTAGGTCCCCATTTAACTCATTTTTAAATCATCGCAAGATTAACGTGCTGTAAAACTACCACAATAATTTTCTCTTTAATATCATTAACTGAATTAATATTGCTTAAGACTATTTTTGAAATGTTATAAATTTTGTTAATGTTTTTCACGAAATTTCTGTTGCAGTAATTCAATTTTCTGTTGTTGGCATACTCTCTCTCATTGGTCAAACCATAACAAATTTCATCATTTGAGTATCTACCTAAAATTTGAGACTTACATTTTTTTAAGGTTCTACTAATCCAACGAGAAACGTAGCCAATAACAGATTGATGCAATTCTCTTTCTAGTGCTAATTCTGGAAGTTTAGTAATATATTTATTTACATTAAAAATGCCATAGTCTTCCTCAATTCTTTTTTGTCACTCTTTTACATTTCGTCAATCAGTCCTTTAAGGTTAAATAAATCACATTGTTTTCGCAATTTACCCCCGAGAAATCCCGAACTAATAACGATTTAAAACTTTCCATGAATTGAATAGCTGTTGGATTATTTGTTCTAAATCTTTGACTTCGAATTCTACCGAAGTAATTTTCTATTACATCTTGATTTAAAGAGCGCGGTAAGAAAAATTTTACCTTGGCTGGATTGACTAACAGCTCATATAAATCTGTTCTGTTCTAATGTTCGCATCCAATTTTTCAATGAGGGAGGAACGACTTTTTTGCCAACCGCATCGATAAAATACATATTTGTTAAATTTTGAATAGCTGCCTTCCTAAATTGTATATGTCCAGAGTTTTTATATACTCCACCAGATAAAGGTTTGCAAAAACGGGATCGAAGCGTTCCTCCGTTGACGCTATCAAAAAGTGTATCGAAGAATTTTGTAATGTTTGCCGTCTGCAATGCGCCCTCATCCAAAGTGTTATCACCTATTAAAATAGATATGAGAAAAATGTTATAATGAAGTTTTATTAAAACTTGCCACATTTAACTAAATAAGCATTTGTCGGAATGACATGGTGATCGGTGATTTTTTGCAAAGTTCGCCACAAGCTTCATCGCTTTTATAAGCGTCAACGATGTAATTCCATTTAGCAACTAGAACTTGTTCGTTTTTTTCACAATACAAATGTTTATTTAACATATTATTCCTATGCCTTTTAAAAGATGTGGAGGGTCATAGAACGGAATGATTTCTTGATCGTCAATTATAATTCTTCTTTTTGGTTCTAGACTTTTTTCAATATAAACTTCAGCAAAAAAATTATTGCTGATTGACAACAATTTTGAGACCCCACTTGTGAACTTGCCTTACAAAAGACTTGATGACATCAATTAACATTGCGGATTTAGTACTGGAAAAGGAGTAGGCAAAATATATTGGATGTTGCCATTTTTTGAACAATCCTCGCAGATAGAAACTGAGACATGGTCTGAGATTTCCAAACTTTGCATTGTTCCGAAATTTTAAAATCCATAAAATTTGTCGGACGATTTATCGTAATCCACATGAGGCATAATGGACATTTCATCGAAAATCAACGAACACATTCTATCCATTTCACTTAATTTCGACAAAACTTCTTTTAAATTTTCGAATGCCACTTTATTTATACCAGGTTTGGTATTTTGTTCAGCATTTTCATAATTGTTTGACGAGATGGTAAGGCAAAAATATCTCTTAATTTTGAATAACATCTTCCAGACTGTTTATAACGTTAGAGCAACGGAATTATGTTCTAGACTTGGCCCTGGAAGTGAGAGATAGACATACCATGAATGTGTAATTTTAATCCAATAAAATAGTTCATTTAAACTGTCACTTTTTGAAGTATTGCAAAACAATTTTTAATGAAATTTTAGCACCATTTGTGAACATGTTGCACGACGACGAACTACAGCAATGTTATTTCCAGCAAGATGGCGCCCGTACACACACGACTTTTGAAAACATTAGTTTTCTGAGGCAATTCTTTGGATATCGCATCATTAGTTTAAATACAGAGACTATTTGGCCTCCGATGTCATGTGATATCATCCCCTGTGAAATTTTCATATGGCCACATTTGAAAAACACTATTTTCAAAACTCGTATTGCTGATCTAGGCGATCTACAAGAACGAATTGCTAACGCAATTGAAGACATTAATAACACTCACTTGGATACTTCATAATATTCTTGATTCCGTTAAAAGAATAGTTACATTGTGTAGAGATGTCGGTGGTAGCAATATATCTCATCTTATTTGATAATTACTATTGTCATGATTAAATTGTATTATTTAAAATTTTCTTTCAAACATAACCTCAGTTTTTACAGCTTTGTCTGCAGTTTGATTTAATCTAAATTTAAGTTACCGGGAAGGGTTGGTACACCTGTTAGTAACGGCTAGTAGTTCTGTTACTCAAAATTAATCTAAGACATACGCGAAAACTTCCAAAGCCCTCCCTGAATCACAATTCCGTTGCTCACACTTACATCATTAGTGCGAAAATTGTTTCATCTGAAGTATATCGGCGACCGTTAGGTTTAACGTTTCACTTTCTTAACTGTGATAAACAGAAATTTATTGCATCTTCTCCCATGATGTCACTGTTCAATTTAATTTAAAATTTCCATGTAATTTCAAGCGTTTGCGATAAGAAGCGGTCCTGATTTTAATCCTCCGTGCAATGCGCAGTGTTTTAGCATTACAACATTTTCTAGATCTAGAAGAGTCAACTTTGCTTCTTTTTTGAATAACAGCTTCATCTTAAATGATGTCTTTAATTTTTAATCGAGAAAATATAATTTAGGGTTCTTACTAGAAAGAGTACTTAGTTTAGTGTGAATATGAAAATGAGTTGAGTTGGATATCGCGGTTTCCTCGCCAGCATGTAAATCTGTTCTAACGTGATCGGAAATAATGATATTAGATGTAGAAATTTCTGGAATCCATAAAAGTTCTGATACAGGTTCAAGGTGACCATGATCTGTTATTATACTGTCTACAATTTTTGCAAAATTTATTTTAGTAAAATTGAAAAGCGTACTCGAAAATCGAAAAATTTACCGTGACCAATATGAAAATCGAAACGTATTGTTATGAAAATTGGACGCCGCTTTTCCTTCAAAAGCATGTGGACCTATTCCACAAATATCAGTTCTACTGTTGGAATCTGGAAAAAAGGATATCGGATGTAGAAATGTCTGGAAACCTTGAAAGTTTTTATATATTTGATATGTGTGATATTTACCATTAGATAGGAGTAGACTAGGTACGGCAGTATTTAGAAGTCTTTTATGGGTACCAGAGTCAGATTTTTCAAAATGCAAATCACAAACCGTGTGGTTATTATATACGTTTCTTACATTGAGCTCCATTAGATAAGGGTCACCAGTCCGCTTACTCCACTCTTTAAAGCGGTCCTCATATTTTAATGGATTTGGAAATCTGTGGCGTTTAATGCTACCAGTACTGTAACACTTTTTGATGCTGCAAAGCTTCATTGCAATTCAAATTCAAATAATGTCACTTCTATTATTTGACACATGACAATAACTACTACGGCGACTTGTGGACGGTACACCAGCCAAGACACAAACTAGGGTCACAATTAATGTGCCAACTTTGCATTCTATATGTATTATGTTGTCTATGTGTCGGTCATTTATGACTTTAAATTTAAATGGAGCAACTATGGAGCAAAGAGTTCGTTGCAGAAACTTTACCAAGTTTGAAAAACATTTATTATTCGATTTGGTGGCTGGGAAGTTCAGGGGTATAATCGAAAATAAAAAGACAACTGCCGTAACATTGGCCAAAAAGAATTTGACATGGTAAGAAATTCCCATCGAATTTAATGCTGTGAGTCAAACAGTGCACATAAGTGTAAAACAGCTCTATGTCCTGTACAATAGTCTCAAAAAAACTGCGAGGAGTAATCTGTTCTGTTGACAAGGTAAATATAACATACTTTATGAGAAAAAAATGCAGGTCCTAAATAACCATTTAGTGAATAATAAACCTTGTTTTTACCAAAATGAGTATAAAACAGGTGGCGGCAAGTTTACAAAAAAGTGACGCGCTGGAAGAACGATTTTCTATGCTATTAAAGCAACAATTTAAGCCCCCTCCAAATCGGTATGATTCCAGTTCAGTTTACATAGACGAATAACCAAGTCCTAGTTCCTGTCCTGATATAATTGGTATGTATTATATAGGAGTAACATCTGTTAAAATATTTATTTGCCGGTGATCATCGAGGAAAATTTATATAACAATAAATGATATTAACATTGTATTATATGTGAAATACTAATGAAAGACAAGTATGATTGTTGCATAAACACCCAACACTCCATCACCAACTCTGGTGATGCACTTCCCCCACAAAAAAATCGCCATCCAATTCTAGGGCAAAAACGGGTTCCAGCAGCGTCAATTCCTAGAAAAAGAAAATTTTCTAAGGATAACCTTGATGACGCAAAAATATGGACATTTTAAATATTGAGGAGAAAATTAAATTACAACAGGCTGCTCTAGAGCAGCTCCGTATTGCAAAACAACAATTTGAGCAAGAGAGATAATTAAACCAAGTCTACAAAATAGACTAGAAGAGATTGAGTTCGAGAGGAAAATGAGTGAAATTAAAGGTGAGCTGGGGGGTTAAAACAGGAATCATTAAATACGTTATATAAGCACTGTCTCCTATTATGTAAGATCCCTCGGACTCTCCTGCTACACATGTTGCACTTAAGAATGAAGAATTCGACACTGCACTATCGTGAGTTCACCCAGGCCAACGAACAACAATATTACTTATTAGTAACTTTAAATCAGAAACACCCTGTACATTTATTGAGAAATAATTCTTATTCCTATACAGCTCAGCGTTATCTCCACCAGGAGATATTATTGATGTGACTGCCATCCACGCAAGCAGTAACATTTGGAAAGCCATTCACTTGATAAAAAAATGTTTTTACAACAATTTTTCTTTCGTCAGTTTCTGACATTTTTACAAAATGAGGGCGTAATTCTGCTCAACGTTCTGAAACTCGTTGAACTATGCGAGATAAGGTACTTTTATGTACTCCATAATCATTTCCAATAAGAATCTGTAACGCACCTAAAACTTAAATTCACCTCTCTTGCGACGTCAAATAAGTCAACTGAGGATGAGATCGAACTGGAGAATTCTTCACGAACCATATGCTGTTTTAACTCCATTTTAGCGTAACAAATAAACGACACAGCAGAAAGTTTCAACCGGGTAACTGGCCCAGTTACATTGTTTTCGGAAACCGGCCATAACACAATTAAAATCAGTATCTAAACGTTTTGTATTATTTTCTAGCTACAAAGAATTTTGTATGTCCAAACTTACGGAAAAGGTAACCGACTCCGAAAAAAGAAATAAAAAAGTCACCAGCACGCGCACGGAGTCCCATCCGATAGGGATTGAAAAAGTTCATTATTTCTGTTCCTCTACCTCAGTGACGGCAGTGTTAATGAAAATTCATTCTCGGCATCCTCGACGTAACTTTTTACAGGTCTGTTCCTCACTCAATATATTATTTAAATATGACCTGCCAGAACGCTTTAACATCTTCTAGTGGGGGGGGGGGGTATATTTTGTATAGGTTACAGTTTTCGGAAGTAGTGTCAAGTTTTTCTACAGCGGTTTTTGCTTAGAGTGGAACAGTCTGTTGTCTGTTTTATTTTGGCGTCTTGTCTTCCATGGTGTGTTCGGGTTGATGTGTGCATGCGGTTTTCGGTTGTACAACCATAATGGTTGTCATGGCCGGCATTCACCAAGAAGTGAATAACGGGCCGTTACGAAACGGTTCGTTAAAATACAGGGTGTCTCAAAAGAAAGTTTATATTTTGCGAGTCGATAAAATAAAATATAAGATATCTATAAATAAAATGTTTATTAATTATCAAAGTACAGTATTTGAGAATTTATTTCTTAAAAATAATATCGTCTAAATGTAAACTTTCACGTTCACGGCATTCATTTAGTCGAACGGTAAAATTTTCAAAGATCGGCAGGTCAACTCCGTGATGGCTGCGATTTCGTTGCGAATATTTTCTTTCAAAAGCGCCAGAGAAGTCGGTTTATTATTGTAAACTTTAGATTTGAGATAACCCCACAGGAAAAAGTCCATAGGAGATAAATCAGGACTGCGTGGAGGCCATTTTATATCGCCTCTCCTGGAGATCAATTTGTCAGGGAAAATTTAACGTACTCTTGGCAGAGACGTATTGGACGTGGGTGAGGTTGCCCCGTCCTGCTGGAACCATGTTCTTTGGTTATACCCAGGGAAGCGTTGCAGTTCTGGCATCAAGAAATTGTCTAACATTTCCACATAACGCTCTGAATTTACTGTAACCGCACGTCCTCTTGCATCCTCAAAAAAGTAAGGGCCAATTATTCCTCGCGCCGACATCGCTGCCCACACAGTCACTTTTGGTGAATGAAGTGGCCTCTCATGCTTGTGTTTCGGATTCGTTGCACCCCAGTAGCGGCAGTTTTGCTTATTTACGTGCCCATTAAGGTGAAAATAAGCTTCATCCGAAAACAAAATGTTGTTAAATGTCGGAAAGCGCTCAATTGCCTGGTTTACAAAATCAAGCCTGTGACTGGCATCCTGGGGTTTTAATTCTTGCACCAATTGAATTTTATACACGTGCAGTTTTAGATCTTTATGCAAAATGCGGTGTAATGATGATCTATTCATATTTAAAGCACTTGCGCGCTTCCGAATTGAAAGATTCGGATTCTCACGAACAGACTGGTTTACACTATCCACATTTTCTGCCGTTCGTGATGACCTTGGCCGGCCAGATATAGGTTTTTGTAGAGTTGAACCAGTATCTTCAAATTTTTTGATCCATTTTCGAATTAGAGTGATATTGGCGCATCATTTAAGTGACGAAAACCTCGAATACTGCAGAATCTTCTACTACGCGCAGCAGTCGCTGAATCACCATCCTTGTAAAACTCTCACGCACAGCGCGCGGTCCGCTCCCGAGAAATGCTTGATAGCGACTGAATTCCCAGGAGCCAGGCTACCTACTGGCATACCTCCCGCGCCTCTCAGATTTGATGCGTTCACGCAGTCAGCTAAACAAATGTAAACTTTCTTTTGAGACACCTTGTATAATAAACAGTTTATTAATAAAAAAATTATAATTATTCTCTATTTAAATTATTTGTGACCTCGATGCTGCTGTTATTGCAGCAGTATTCGCAGCTAGTTCGGCATTACGGCCTGCCATTGCCTGTGAGTAGGCCTCTTTAGCTCTCTCCGCAGAACTGCCAGGCTTTTCTTGTGCTGTTGTCGGCACGGCCAAACGCATTTTTTTAGCCGGCGGAGTACCAGCAAAACTGGTGCTCGGGACCGCATCTGTTACACATTCGTTTCCACACGAATGTCCCTGGCCTTTTTCTTGGTGTGAGCTTTGTACTCATTCCAAGTCTGTCAAAAAAATACAGTATGTACATTTAAAGGCGATAAATCTTACACCTTTAGTAATGCATCAGTTTTATTGTAATTTTACTAAATTCAAATAAACAAAAGTAATACCTTTTTCCAGCCATCGACCGTTTTGACTGGGCCGTTTCTCAGTGAATTTAGCAGTATTGTCAATTGCTCCCATAACGATTGTATTTTTTGGGGTCCCTCGCCTGGCGTTAATTTGCCAGTGATAATCACTTTATGCGCGCTAATAAACTCTAACACCGCATCAAACTGTTTCTCACTTGTCCTTCGGTTTCTTGTTCTTTTCTCCATGGCTGCGTGTGAAGGTGTGAAATAAACTACAACTTCAAACACAAAGGGTAATAAACTTTAAATACAAAGGGTTATAAACTTGAAACACAAAGAGTTATAAATGTTATAAATGTTGTCCGCGCATGTGCGAATGATGATACTGTCAAAATTACTTTCCGATTTCATTGTTATCGGTTCGTTTCACTTGCGTCTAACAAGTCCCTACAGAATAGCATTATTGATACGCTTGTTAGGATATCGTATCAATTCAGTCGTTTTCAAGTTTGTTAGACTTATCAATTGCTACGTAACAATAGTTACAGAATAGGGCAGATTGGCAGTCTAGTCATCGGATTGTCCATTGCATGTAGTAAATGCTATGCACTTCCTACTGGCAGGTTCAAGCTCTACTTGATAATATCCCTGTGATAAATCTAAATGTGAGAACTACATTGCTCCAGATAATGAATCCAAGATTTCCGTAATGCTTTGTGACGGAAATCTGTCATCTTCTATGAATTTGTTCAACCTTCGATAATCAAATCACTAATCTCCAATGTTGACTTGGTCTCTTCAATGACTCCTTCGTTCGACATTCTTTCTATCTGTTGATTTTACTCAATCTTTTGGGAATGTGGTAATCGATATGGCTTGACGTAAATTGGATTTGTTTCCTCTTTCAATCTGATTCTTTTACTACGTTCGTAACTGTTACAGGATCGTGCGATATTTCGCACAATTTTTTTTAATCGAATTTCTTCCTAATTCAAATGACTGAATTTTGGTCTCTGTCGAAATTAGAAGTTTGGAATGTTGCTAATTTAGCTATGGTAGGTTTGAAGTTTTTTAGTTCGACTTCTTCGTCGCTCGTATTTAAAATTCTTACCGGAATCATGTGCGACTTTGGTCTTGCAATGATGCCTGTGGTGAAGACATCTTCAGTAACTTCGCTTGGTAAAACCACATAAACATCATTGTCATCCGTCCAAAAATGTTTTAAAATTTCGCATCGAGGTGGAATTGTCGTAAGAGTGTCAAATGAGGATTCTATTTGTGTCGTGATTTTATGTGAAATTTATGGCATAACTTTCTGTTGCCTACGTTTAACGCCAAATTTACCGCTTTCACTTATCTGCCCCTGTGTTCACTCCTCGTGGTGAACCTCTGTTCGATTGGTGATTGCCGTTGGTTCCAGAGAAGGACCGGAGCTATCCTCTCTAACCGAAATTTCAACCACCATGTTCATGATACGTACTTCTCGGCATGTTGGACCTTGTAGAAAATATGATATTAGCATTTCCGCGGTTATTATGATGGAATATTGCCGCAGGCTTATTAATTTCGTCATCTTTTGCGATATTAATAGCCTATAATGTGGCACAATTCCTTGCTTTCAGCGTCGTTCGCAACTCGTGGTTCTTTATTCCGTTGCAAAATGAATTTATGGCAATTCGTTCGTTAACCGGCTTTAATGAATCTCTCATGCCCGGTTTCACAAACGCTAATCGGCCGTTAACAGCTTGTTAAAAGTTTGACGATTCGTTATTGAGTCTTTAATCAATCGTCAAATATTTGACGATTCATTACCTTGACGAACCGTTAAAAGAAAAATTACCAATGTGTTGGATTTCGCAAGCAATAACGCGTCGTTAACTAATTCACCATTTGACAATCGTTTGTAAAACCGGGCATCAGAGTATCATTATCACCTACATGAGCTAGCGACAAAATTTGTTCGGTATCTCTCACCGTTACTGATTTTCGCGTTACCAAGTGTTCCCTAATGTCGCTTAACAATAACTAAACCGTTTCATAACTTTTCCTCAACTTTTATGTTTTCTGAAATGCGTGTTTTAAAACGAATGTACTTACTTGTCTGTATTGAGCATCTTCGTGTACAACTCAATTGAATCAATTATTTTTTGTTGTATGCTCGCTACTGTCCATACAGGGCAGAAGACAGCTCGGAGATTGAAAGATTCATCCATCTCGCTCTGCAGTCTGTCGCTGACAATATCACGTAGTGAGAATCACGGTTTCTAACGCAATAATTAAAGTTTTAATTTCATCATGAGTTTCTGTTTACTTAACGTTATCGAGGGTTCTTAGTTTTAACACTTGGAACTGTGTTTAGAATTTTCCGATGGTCTCTAAATATTTATGCGGCGCGGCCTTGTCTCTACGGCATTCTTTATAGTCTGTTGGGTTTATTTAATACCTTAATTTCTGTTGCAAGGGTCTTGTAGTCGTCTCGCTCTTCCATGTGATTGTTATTTTTGTCCTCTATTTCTGGTGATTGTCAGAAACTTGTGGCTCTGCTTGACCTCATTCCTGGTCTGGACGCCCAAGCTCCTCGTGTATCTCCGCTGGATGGCGTAGATGGCTAAAGCGGTCCGAGCAGCACCCGTATTCCAATTCCTATTTCTCCTACGGTGAGCATTTTCCCGTTCCACGCTGTGGTTCTGCCGCTGTTTCCTGCCTGGGTTGGCATGACCTCTTTTTCTTCCTTGCTTTGGTTGTAGTCCATCTTGGAATTACTCTGCTTCCCAGAAGATTCACTTTAGCTCCAAAAGAATCTCTGCGGTTCGGTAGTCAGGATTTTCTGTTCTAGAAGAATACACGCGCCTTGAAAATGTCCAGTGTTAGAAGCTGTAGTATCAAAATAAAGTGCTTGGACTTTATCTAACAGTTTCCACTAGTTTAAAAATTCGTAAATCACATTAGCTTGGTCATTTTCGCTGATTGAAAAGATAACGGGGAATTCCTAATAGATTTTCAACTCTTTTGCAAGTCATTAGCATTGCGAATATCTTTACCTGTTTTTTCACCAACTAACGCAGGTAATAGCATAGGCATACTTTCGTCTAAGCAACTGCGTCAAGTTCAGGTTTGTCAGCAGTACACCATACTTCCGCAATTTTTTTGCGCATTTGTGAACGTTGATACGATATACGCTAATAGCTAAATCGTTTACATCGTGGCAGAGAGCCTAAGCAATTGTAATTATAATTTGTGCTGTATTGCTCAGTTACTTTACATTTATCCAAGCAATTAGTTTTGTGTTCGACGATGTAATTTTTTTCAAGTATCCTCATCATTCGAACCAGGTTTGTTAATGTTCACGTCCAAGCCCGAAATATTCTCGGATATAATACTTATTTCGCCTGCATCGGATAATTAATTGCTTTTCTTCTTTGTTGAATATCGATGACAGTGATGATGATGATTGCAATTCAACTGTTATTTGTTTTTGTTTGTAGTCTTAAATAATACGTATGGTTTTCATGTATTGTAAAGGTCATAAGTTAACAAGAAAAGCGTTGATCAAAATAATAGATTAAATAGCGATAAAACACGATGCCGAGTTGAAAGTACAATAACACTATTACAGCATAAAAAGGAGATTCAGCATTGTTAATTAGAATAACAGATTTAACAACAACGAAATGCGATGACGAGACTAAAATAGAATATTTAGATCGAACCGCGAAGGGAGATTCAGCATCGTAATATTACTTCGAATTATAATTCTATGTAAATAATTGAATAAATATGGATGTTTGTTGAATAATTAAATTAGTTAAGTTTATTTAGAATGTGTAAATATAAGGAGCATATATTTAATTGTAATTGAAACTCGATATAATTGGTTTTACTACATTTATATATTAGGGGGACCGGAAAGTAATGTCGTTTCTGCGCGTGTCGATATTCGATTGCCATCTATCAGCTCATTTTGTAGTAAAAATTCGTGTCAAAGTTATTTTAAGGTTAGAGTGACTTGATTACTCGTAAATATTTAATTCTCAAATTTGTCTTTGAAATTTTTGGTGAAATGGCCAGCCAAATACCAGATGAGGTACACATCCGACGTTGTATGCTTTTTGAATTTCGCAAGAGTAATAATGCAACAGTTGCTACGTTTATGTTTATCCAAATGCATTAGACGTTCGTAAATGCCAAAGGTGGTTTTCTAAGTTCAAAGCCGGTAATTTTGATCTTTCCGACTCGTAACGATCAGGAAGACCAACAACTTTAGACAATGGCGTGTTACTGACGGAAGTGGAAGCAAATCCATGTCAGACGATCGATGAACTGTCAAATACTGTTAACCTACCTTAGTCGACCATCCAAGAGCATTTGCATCAGACTGGTAAAGTAAGCCGAGCAGTTGTTTGGGTTCCGCATAATTTGCATAAACCAGGTTTACACCTCAAAAAGGCGCTGTGTGTTTGGTGGAGTATTCACGGGGTCGTTCATTTGGACGTGCTGAAATCTTGGCAAATCGTTAATGCAGACCTTTACTCTTAACAATTGGATCGAGTAAATCAATCTTTAATTAACTACCTAGCGATTGTCACCGAAGAGGCGTTATTCTGCAACAAGATAATGCAAGACCGCACTGCACAAAACGTACTACATCATATTCACCGATATTGCGCCATCGGGTGAATATGATATCCGGTCGCAACAACATTTTCTAAGCGGCAAAAATGCGCTCTCCAGATATTTTACGCAAAAATCAATTGAATTTTATCGATCCCGCATTGAAAATGTGCTCAATAGACGGCGAAAGATTGTTAATATAGTATATTGTACAACTATATTGAAGATACTTTTCCGACGACCACCATAACAATAAAAATCAAAAGTATATATTGATTAAAGTTTCAGAATTCACAAATGTCACATGTTAATAAATGTCAAATTTCATTTGTAACCACGATTGCACTACCCATGTTGAAAGTTGTATTTTCAACACTGCTGACAGCCAATCAGATTGATCGATTTTATATTTCACACGGGTACTCCCTCCATTCGTAATATCCCACTTTCAGTAACAAAAAACGGTGTACAATTCAATAAATTTCATAATGGTCGTCGGAAAACATCATTGATTGACAATAAAAACTTTTTAAAAATTTATGTTTTTGAATGATATGTAAAAAACGACATTAATTTTCGGTCCCCCTATTAATTTAATCGCAAAATGTATTTTCAAATACGCGAAATAATCGTATTTCGAGGGTGTGGACGTGACTTCCTCAGGATTGTGTAGGCCGCAACTCGACTTAAAAATGCGGGATTCCGACCTAGTAACGAGAGCTACTACCAATTACCGTTGAGAGAAAGCCATTAATTGGCACTTATGAGAAGACAAGTGGAAAAATTAAGATTAATAAAAAATAATGTGAAAGAGCGTAGGGTTTAAATAGCCGAGCTGGATTCGCTATCGGGATTCTTTCCTCAACATCCAGACTTCACCTGCGACGGAGAGACCAAGACAGTGTTAAATATTATAGTAAAATATGTTATAATAAACGAAACTTCAGAAGTAGAAATCAGTAAGTGATTTTCAATTTATTTGTGTAAAACATTATCTACGAATTGTCGTGTTTAGTTGTTCTATTGCATTTGTATATAATCCATATTTAATAAATAAAGCATTACATTAATTCATTTGTTTTCTTTTATGGCAGTGTAGCTTTTGTATCCAGATACATTTGCGCTCGACTTTGAGATTTGTATTTATTTTATGTGCTTTATTTTACAATTCGGTTCACTTCTTATCACCCCCGGAAGTTTATTGAAACACTTCACACTTATGCATGTAGTCCACTGAGTACTGTGAAACTGCAAGTCTACAATAATCGGTTCGAATGAGGTTGCCACTTCTTGTATTGTAGTCATGAAAGTCTTTGTTTCTTTCAGCCCTGTTATCGAGGCTGAATAACACCAGTTTGTACATGTACTCATTACACCGTCATTATCTTCTGTTTGTTAAAGATACTCGCATAATGTGTTCCTGGTTTAGCATCTTCAATAACTCTTAAAAGTTGTTTCTGTGTATTGAACACGGCACCGGTAAATCTAGAGCTTCCCATGTATGCCATAAGCCATAATTTTCTAATTAAAAATGTCACCATGCTGAGTCTGCTACTTAGGGTTGTTGGATGCTTTTCCCATATTAACTTTAGTGTCAATCCCAAGAATGTTCACTACGTGATTTGCTCTATTGATGTATGATCGATTTTTATCAATATGGACTCGATTTTTTCGTTGATTGGGTAAAACTGAATAATTAGGTTTTTGGGACGTTGAGTTGTAAACCATTGTTGAGACACCGTGATTCTAGCTCCTCAATAGCATTTTGCACAGTTGGTATAATGACCCTAATGAATCAAAATATAGCAATTGCTTTTTGTTATAAAAGTAAATGCTTGAAAGCCAATGAATAAAAACTGAAGTAATTGCTTTAGCTGCCAGCAATTGCTTAAAAGTGCAGAAATTGCTTATAGTCAAAGCTTTTTCTTAATAAATAGAAGCAATTAATTGCTTACATATGCTTAAAACGTGATGAATAAATTAAGGAATAGCTTTTTCTAGAGTAACAATTGCTTACAAATTTGAAAGGTAGGTCGACCCCTGCATCATTTGCTTGTACAGTCAACTTCGGTTCTCTGCGGCGTACACGTGATTTCTTATTTATTCGCGCGTTTTTAATTATGGCGGAATACATGAATGTGCGTAAAAGAAAAATATACAACACACGTAAAAATTGTAGAGACGATGACTTCAAAAAGTTATACCGGTTTAACCGCGAAAATGTTGAGTGGTTAGCTAATTATTACTTACTTATACTTTATGTATAAGTAAGTATAGGAATCATGAAAAATTTCGACCTCGAGATTTTAACGGATATACGCGTTTTGAGGCCCCCTGAATCGTTTCTGACTATTTTCGGAATGACGTCTGTGTGTCTGTGCGCGCTCTAGCGTCCAAACGATTATAGCTAGAGCTCTGAAACTTTAAACTTAACATTTGTATGTAGCAAGTAGGAAAACGTCCTATTTTGATGACAATCTCTCAACCGGAAGTGATGGTTTACTCTTATCAACTTTTTCCATATCTCGAAAACGGTACACGTTACGGAAAAAAATATTCTTACATAAATTATAGATATTGATATTTCAAACAACTTTCACTTGAAAAGTTTTTTCGAAAAACGTAGTATAACTAAGTATAAGTAAGTTTCGTGCGGACCACCGCGGATGTTTACTTACTTATACTTTATGTATAAGTAAGTATAGGAATCATGAAAAATTTCGACGTCGAGATTTTAACGGATATACGCGTTTTGAGGTCCCCTGAATCGTTTCTGACTATTTTCGGAATGACGTCTGTGTGTCTGTGCGCGCTCTAGCGTCCAAACGATTATAGCTAGAGCTCTGAAACTTTAAATTTAACATTTGTATGTAGCAAGGAGGAAAACGTCCTATTTTGAACGCAATCACTCAACCGGAAGTGATTACCTCTTATCACCTTTTTCCATATCTCGAAAACGGCACACGTTACGGAAAAAATATTCTTACATAAATTATAGATATTGATATTTTAAACAACTTTCACTTGAAAAGTTTTTTTCGAAAAACGTTGTATAACTAAGTATAAGTAAGTTTCGTGCGGACCACCGCGGATTTTATTATATTGCGATCGGGCGGCTAAACATACGTGTGGCTGTGCGCGCTCCAGCGCCTATCTATTGAAGGTCACACTCTGACACTTTAAGCTCACATTTTGAAAGCAATATCTCAAACTGATGGTTTAATCAAATCAAAGTTTTCTATATCTCGTGAACGGTTCGCGTTATAGCAATTGTTCGTATAAAGGTTATATACTGGAATTAAAAAAAACATTTGTTTGAAAAGTTCTTTCAGGAATAAAGTATATGAAAGTTTCGTGCGGACCACCACGGATTTTTACTTACTTATACTTTATGTATAAGTAAGTATAGGAATCATGAAAAATTTCGACCTCGAGATTTTAACGGATATACGCGTTTTGAGGTCCCCTGAATCGTTTCTGACTATTTTCGGAATGACGTCTCTGTGTGTGTCTGTGTGTCTGTGCGCGCTCTAGCGTCCAAACGATTGTAGCTAGAGTTCTGAAACTTTAAATTTAATATTTGTATGTAGCAATGAGGAAAATGTCCTATTTTGAACGTAATCACTCAACCGGAAGTGATGGTTTACTCTTATCACCTTTTTCCATATCTCGAAAACAGTACACGTTACGGAAAAAATATTCTTACATAAATTATAGATATTGATATTTTAAACAAATTTCACTTGACTTCACTTTTTTCGAAAAACGTAGTATAACTAAGTATAAGTAAGTTTCGTGCGGACCACCGCGGATTTTTTTTTAACTGATACTGGTGCTGGTCTATCACCTATCAGTAAGATGAAAGTCTTTCTGCGCCAGTTGTCGGATCCGGGCTACCAAAATTCTGTAGCTGAAGAACTCTGCGTTCCCCAGACTACTGTCTGTAAAACATCTAGTTCAGTAATGCACTTGTCACTATTGGAAAATGCCAATATTTTCCTAGAAGTGCTGAAGATTTCGTGGAAGCTAAAGGATTGTGGTCAGTCTTCCAACTGCCAGCGGTCGATAGACTGCACACACATCAGAATTCCAAAGTTTCATGAATTCGGCGTTGAATATATTAACCGCAAAGGATACCCCAGCATTAACGCACAAGCAACTTGTAAGATTATCTGTTTCGGCGACTGAACGATTATGCGTTACTTTGAGGTAAGTGAAAATACATATTTTAATTTATATTATCAAATCTTTAATGTAATATTAATACATGTTTTCCCTCGTGAAATGTTCAGATGTTTGGGGGTGAATAATAAATGCATTTGATGACTACGTAGATACACTATCATATGACCCAGTAGATGAATACATTGGTAATGGTGTAGAAGTTGTTACGCTGGACCCAGATGATGAAGCTTGTTCGATCAGATGAAAATTATTTGAAGAGTGAAAATTATTTCCAGGTGTTCCCTATAACCATGTAGATTGCCAACTGGCGTAGTTGAGTTTAAAGAACCATCGTTTTTAATTTTCAACATTAAGTTCAGGACTTCGATACGAAAGTGTAGCTTTTGATTTTCATTAAAACTTCTCAATGTGGGTAATAATGAATCAAAAAAAGATTTTCGTCAATTTGTGTTTCTTCGCATCGGTTTAAAAACCTAACCAAACGTTCTTCTACGATATTTAGTTTCTTGGCTTTTTTCCTCTCAAAAGTTCTGGTATTACTTGTCACTCGTTCAACTTAGGATTTCTCTTCAATGTTTTCTATGTCTGACTGTGAGCTTTCAGATTGTGAAAAATCATTCTCAGTAAAATTTGTTTCAGTGCTAAAAAATATTACATACTTATTTATTAAAAAAAATAACTTCATTTAGAATTACCTGTTTAGATCCATAGTTCTTTCCAAAAATTTCAAATTCTCATAATATACATATTTCGAACGTTTCTTAGCAGCATCCCCAGATTTAAGGCTTTTTCCTTTAGAACGATAACGCGTGAAAGCATCTCTAACTGTTTTCCAGCGTTTTTGTAGTTTTAGAACTATAACAAATGCAAATAAAGTGGGAACACGTTTACGGATTTACATTATACCTATCGCTTGGGCAACTCAACCATAAGCAGTATCGTAGAAGAAGTATGTACAGCCATTTGGATGTTACATTTGTAGATACGAACTGCAGACAAATGGGAAGAACTTTCTATGGAATTTGAAGAATTTGAAAAGAGCGTACAAATTTTCCTAATTGTATAGGGGCCGTTGACGGCAAACATATGAGAATTGTTAAGCCAACAAAAGTGGATCTTTGTTTTATAATTACAAGCATTTCTTTTGGGTTATCCTGTTGGCAGTTTGTGACGCAAATTATTGTTTCAATTATGTTGACGTTGGAGCGAATGGAAAGTTTTCGGATTCTACAGTATTCAAAAGCCATGTCCCATTTTGGCAAAAACTTGAAAACAATTCATTAAATATTCCAGTAGGAAAACATTTACCTGGTGAAAGCGGGCCTGCTGTACCTTATGTCATAGTGGGTGATGAAGCCTTCCCATTGACAAAACATTTATTACGTCCTTATGCACGAACGAATTTGAATTACAAAAAAATTAACTACAGGTTAACCCGTGCTAGAAGATACATCGAGTGTACCTTTGGAATATTGTCAAATAAATAAATCTTAGTGTTCGCCTTTCAAAGAAGAAAAAAAAAGAAAAAAAGCCTGCTGCATTATGCATAATTTTGTTCGTGTGAGAGATGGTTTTCGACTTGATGATACGTTGACGGTTCGTGGATTTCAGGATTCTGCCCAAAAAACATTTCAACAATCTACTACAAACACAACAAGAGACATATTTGCTAATTATTTTATAGGCGCAGGAAAAGTTCCTTGACAAGACAGCAAAATACAGTAGTATAACACACTATATATATATATATATATATATATATATATATATATATATATATATATATATATATATATATATAAACGCATTTCTAATTTTGAATAAAAGGCCTATTACACTACACAATAATTAGGATCCCTATTGATAGAGTGGGCGTGGCCCCTACTTAGGGTGCGCTTATTACACCAGCCTAACTAGTCTCTCTGACGCCCTATCTCATTGCAAGTCAGGAGAAATCCTAATATCTGCAATGACACCCACGTTGTCAAAAAATAAAAAAATTGCGCTAGCCGTTGGCATAGTTGTTAGTTCTTTGAAAATAAAGAAACGCAAGAGGAAGGTGTGGGTGAAAGATTACCTATCATTACGAAATAAGTTATCCAATATGAAAATCCTCCTAGGTCTCGAACCTGCGGACTTGAGGAATTATTTACGAGTAGGAGGGGAACAATTTGAAGAATCGTTGAAGTTGGTGACTGCTCTCATTGAGTAAAAGACAAGATATTGAGAGAAAGTGTCAGTGCGAAGGAACGATTGGTAGTTACCTTAAGATTTCTGGCAACTGGGAACACGAACCAAGACTTAAAATTCAGTTCCCTGATATCGCAACCTCTTCTGTCGAAGATTATACCCGAAACGTGTCGGGCCATTTATGCATGTCTACAGAATTTCATCAAGGTAAGTGTGTAAGTCTTTTAAAAAATGTACGTTCGAAGCAAATTAACCAATTTTATTTAGGTTCTGAGAGGTTCTTGAACATAACGACTTAGAAATTATTCTATATACATATTGTTGTGTTTTTTATTAAAATATAAAAGAAAGATAAGTATAATATTTTATGAAACTCATATTTTGTCTTTGTGCATGAAATTGCTATATCCATATTGAAAATGTATATTTTTTGTATGAGAAAATAAGTAACTGTATGTAAGTAGACAGGATGGAAGGACAAGACAACGAAATGCAGCTGGAGCTGTCCTCGAAATTAGAAGAAGGGTGGATCCGAAGAAAATACCTGGATTTGTTTGGGGAGGACTCGGACACCGAGGGAATGGAATGTCCACCAACGCCAGGAAGGGACCTACAAATAGACATAGTGCAGGAAAAGTTAATGTGCATGATTCCCATCGAATTGGCACGGGGAATCATTCCCGAGGAAGAAATAAAAAAGGGGGAAATTCAAGAAGAAGAAATGAACTGTATAATAAAATTAGACGAGATTATAGATTTAATAGAGGAATACCAGGAAAGGGAAAAGAAAAAAAAGGAGCCGACACCGCTGGGGTTGGTGGTCTCTACTAAAGAACAGCGAGTAACCCAGATGAAAAAACAAAAAAGGGAAAATATGAAACGTCCAGAGACGGGACGTTTCAATAAAACAATCATATAAAAAGAAAAGGGAAGAAAGTGTTTAATTTTGATTTTATTAGAATAACTTATTAGTTAAATTAGAAAATTAATTTTTGTTTAAAAACGACAGCGAGAAGGGATAGAGGTTGTAGGGAGCTAACGTGAAGCATCACCTGGTAAAGCAAGAGCAGGGATGTAGACAAGTGTGGGAAAAGAAGGTAGGGACTGAGCTATAAAAGCCGACACACGGCGAATTACAGAGAGTTCAACGAAGTGACCAGCCCGAAAAGGAAGGAAGAGGAGCCAAAGAAGGAAGAAGGAGTTGGGAGTCCGAGCCAGCGACCAGCCCGAAGCAGAGGGAGTTCGGTCCAGTGACCAGCCGGAGGCAGAAAATTTGGTAAGAATATTTAAAATTGCTAATATTTTATTGATGGTGCCTGAATACAGGGCAATCAAATGGCTAGATAAGCGGTAAATGGAATAATTTGCAACTTGTTTGGCAAAATATAAATTTATAATGAATTATGTTAGTTCATAAGGTGTTAATTTATTTGCATTTGATAAGCAAATATAAAAGGGTATAACAAATTGTAGTAATAAATTTTATTTGCACTTTTTAGCAAATAACAAAATATAAGAACAAATTGTGTTAATAAATTTTATTTGCACTTGTTAGCAAATATAAAATATAAGAACAAATTGTGTTAATAAATTTTATTTGCACTTGTTAGCAAATATAAAAGGATATTAACAAAGTGTGTCAATAAATTTGCAACTTATCGAGCAAATAAATAAAATAATAACAAATTGTAGTAATAAATTTTATTTGCACTTGTTAGCAAATAACAAAATATATATAACAAATTGTATCCATAAACAGTACTTGCACTTGTTAGCAAATAACAAAATATATATAACAAATTGTATCAATAAACAGTACTTGCACTTGTTAGCAAATAACAAAATATAAGAACAAATTGTGTTAATAAATTTTATTTGCACTTGTTAGCAAATAACAAAATATATATAACAAATTGTATCAATAAACAGTACTTGCACTTGTTAGCAAATAACAAAATATAAGCACAAATTGTGTTAATAAATTTTATTTGCACTTGTTAGCAAATATAAAAGGATATTAACAAGGTGTGTCAATTAAATTGCAACTTATTGAGCACAGAGAGAATTGTTCACAACAAATAATTTTAAAATTAGAATATGCATGAGAAATAAGACAAATATTGACGCGGGATTAGATTATGGTAAGGACGGACCGGTCAACACATCGGAGTCGCGCAGCATTTGTTGCCCATACCCGGCATGTGGAAATAATTTGCGTATACGATTTTTGTTTTTTTTTACAGGCACCAAGAACTTGTTGACGGTAAACATTTAAACGTATGTAAAGGAATTTATATAATATTGTATATTAATTTGGAACATTTAGAGAATTTGATTTTGGTAAATATATTATTTTAATATAAAATATCGTTGCATTATTTAACCTGATCAAACCTGAACAAAAGGATAGCTTGGACAAAATTTTTATATAGTTGTGAGTTATTTCCTAAATAAAATAAAATTCAAGGTTAATTCATAGCAATATGTACAGCGTAAAAATGACGGCTTAAAAATGGCTCGATATAAAACTACACGCGAAACTGATTCTTTCGTTCGTGGATTAAAAGCTAGAAAATAATTCATATGTTCAGTGCCTTCTACCGAAACAGGTGTGTTTATAGTATCGGGTGTTGAGTATTCTGTAATGTCTGTTGTAAAATCTTCCGCTGAATGTATATCGACTGTGTGAGGGGTGGCATGTATGATATGCGATAATGGTGATGGCGATTGCTGTGCTACATAGTCTGGGGATGGCGATGGTTGTGCTACATATGTCGGGGATGGCGATGGTTGGGTTGCATAGTTTTGTGATGGCGATGGTTGTGCTACATATGTCGGGGATGGCGATGGTTGGGTTCGGTAGTATGGTGATGGAGATTGTTGGGTTCGGTACTGTGGTGATGGTGATGAACGGTATCGTGACTGATCTTCGTTTGGTGATGGCGATGAATTATTGCTGGATGATGGAATTGTGAAATGTAAGAAATTGTCTTTTCGGCGTTGATAGAAGACACTGCTATTCTGTCGTCGCTCATTACAGGGTGTACAAACTACATATGAGTCTTCGGAGAGACGGCCCATTTTCGCATAAAAAATAACATCCGAATTACTTTTTGAGAAATTGCTAATTTCCGCTTATTTAAGTTCTTCATTTGGTGGCCATTGATTTCCCGAATACCTCCCATTCCTCTTCCTTGCTCGATAGCATATCTTGAGCGGATATGAGTATTCTTTCTTGTTTTTGTAAAAGAGACTCTCTCTTTTTTTCTGGGAATGACCACTCGCGACAGATGTACTTTGTTGTGTTGATCCCTTCTTCCGACGATGATAAATTCTGAAAACAAATATATATTATAATTTTTAATTTTCAGATTCCCGAAAATGAAACAGAATGGAAAGAAACAGCAAAGCAGTTTGAGAACCAATGGAATTTCAGTCACTACGTCGGTGAATGCGACGGTAAACATATTGCCATCGAAAAGCCACCTGGAAGCGGATCATTGTTCTACAACTACCAGGGATTCTTTAGTATTGTGCTATTTGCTGTTGTTAATGCCAACTACGAGTTCTTATATGTAAACACGGGTGCAAATGGATCTGTCGGAGATAGCACTATTTTAAAGAGCACACGATTTTATCGCCTTCTCCATTGCCAGGAACAGATACTTCTGCACCATACGTATTCCTAGGCGACAGCGCTTTCGCATTACACCAAAATCTAATGAAGCCATTCCCGTTTAAAAATATCGGTTACGAACAACGAATCTTCAACTATCTTTTGTCAAGAGCCAGACGAGTTGTAGAAAACGCTTTTGGCATATTGGCATCCCGATTCAGAGTATTGCACAGACCACTTATCCTACAAATTGATAATGTGGACACCGTCGTCTTGGCATGTTGTGCGCTGCACAATTACTTAAGAAAAACTGCTGCAACATATATATCGAACAATACCACCGACCAAGAAAACACAACAGATGCTACATTCGGTCAAGGAGAATGGCGCAGAACGACCGATGATTTCACGCCATTAAGAAACATAAGCAGCAATCAAAGGAATGCAGCAGGGAGTGTTGTCAGAAACACATTCATGACATATTTTAACTCAGTAGGCGCAGTCACTTTTCAAGATAAAATGTTAACTGTTATACCATCTTGAACTGTGTTGTGGTTATACGTATATTAATAAATAACTATTCTTTCATTAATGAATGCATGTTTTAATTTACTGTTAGTCTATATGTAGGTACGTACCTCAATTTCCAAGGTATCTGTCACCGTACGGCAAGATTCGGTCCGGTATCCTAGAAAACATAGTGCGTCGAAGTACCATAAGGATGCTATGTACACCTCAATCGCTCCTGTCCCCGCTTGCTTGGATGCATTAACCTCAAAATCGAACAAATGACCACGTTAACCGTCCAGCGGGCGCGCTAACATACTAACATCAAGAGGCGCGCGCGTGCTACGAGTCCGCCCGCAATCATTTTCTTTTTAACCAAATACCTATTTATCATTAATTTACTTTCCTGAGTGATTCAACAGCTTGCAGTATTATTAAACTATAATGGTAATTCTTTATAATAACATTAGAAATGATAATGACAGTACACTATATTTTTTTTATTGTTGACTTTATGACCATTGGCAATGTTCAAGTTATAAAGAATGATTTAAGAATTATTTTTAAACAGAAACAATAATAAAATCAAATTGAAACATTTGACTAGTATTAAAGTATTTCAGTAAGAAGAATAAAAAAAATTTATACATTTTATTTACAAGCATTCAGTACAAATGAATTTTGCATGTTCTAGGGACATAAATTTGTGACATTTTCGGCAACAAAATCTTGTAGGGCGATTTTTCTTCCTGTCGCAATAAAAACATCTGCCCTTCTATGGCAATTGGACCGTTGTGTCTTCCATTGGATTATCGGAAATACCACAAATTTCACGAATTCTGATTTTCAGTGTTTGGGGTAAAGTTGCAATTGAAACTGTTTCTTGCAAATGTTGCTCCAATAAAGAGAAAGCAAGATCTTGTAGAAATTTTCGTCACCGCGTACTTGTGTTTGTGACATTATTTAAATTATAAATGACAAAGGAGTTGATGCCAGCAACATTCAGACAAGAATAAAAAACTACCATCGGCCATCTTCTCGTAGTTCTCGCGCAATTGTACAATGCGCACAATTTATCTACTACATCCACTCCTCCTTTTGTGCAGTTGTATGTCATCAAAATTTCTGGTTTGTGTGCATCTCCACTTTCTGGATCTATAGCATCGTCATTGTGCATGCTTGATGCTAATAAAACTATTTTCTTTTTTTTTACAGTACGAGACAAGAGAGCAGTTAGCTTTGAATGCAAACATACTAGATTTCTCAGCACGATTTCCTTGAATTAGATCCCGAGGCAATTCTCTTTTATTTTTTCGCAGTGTACCTACGACAGTCAAACCATAGTTGTTTCGTAAATTGTCCATCAGAGGAAAACTCATAAACCAATTGTCTAACGTAATATTTCTTTCAGAATTCTTTATAGGTTCAACCAGTCGTTCAACAACATGATATGGTGAATTGCTAACAAAATGTAATCCGTCTGGTTGACGACCAACATATACCTCCAGATTAGCCGTGTAAAACATAGTGGCATCACATAATGCAAATATTTTTATCCCATATTCGTTGGGTTTGCTTGGTATATATTGGCGAAACGAACATCTACCTCGAAATGCTTCTAATTTTTCATCAATCGTGACGAACGCAGATAAACTGTATCCATTTTTACAGTTTGAAACAAACAATTCGAAAATTTTACGAAATTGCCAATTTGTCAAAACGTTTTCTTTCTTCACGGTCGCTCTTGTCGTCAAAACGGAGACACCGTAGTAGAAATTTGAAACGTCGAAAAATCTCAATACCTCTACTTTAAAATTCGTGCAATTGTAGTCTTACAATTACATTCAATAAATTGGATCTTTTTCGAAGAGAATATTTTGGATTTTCCACGACCGATAGCATGACATCAGTTTCAATATTTTCATTCGAACCCATGCCCGATGTTTCCTTCTAAATTTATTTTCAACACTTCCAGAGCTCTTGAATTTATTTATTACATATCTTACAGTTGTGAAATGTACTATTTTATCGGGGTGTCGATTATTAAAGATTTCTGCTGCTTCCCTACATGTTTTATAATTTTCTCCAACAATGAGAACAATTTCTATTTTATCTTCAATACTCAATTTTACAGGCATTTCTAATTATTGCAAACATAAGCTGATCTAACATTTGACATTTGACAGTTTTTACTTAGATATCCCTAAGCACTCTATCAAGAACGTGCCTAAAAAGGATGAGTAACTTGTGTCAGGCGCTTACTATGAACGGGATCTTACGACGTGTCGTACTGCGCATTACAATTGCTGACGTGTATACGTCAAACTTCTTTTTAATTTCTGTCTTCATATTACTAATTTTTTTTGATAACTGTTTTGTTGTAAGTGAGACGTTAAAAATATCTTTGTATTGTTGTATTAAGACATTTAAAGCGGCCTCCTTTTCTGTTTTAACGTGAGGAACTTGTGATTTATTAAGAACGATTTTACGTTCCTTTAATTTGTGGACAAATATCAACTGTTTGTCAATTTCTTCATCATTATTATAAAATTCCTCACTTCCACTAGAATCTGCCATATCACAAAATGCACGTTTTTATTTTTCACAAAAAGGTAACAGATGTACTGAATGAAAACCCACGTTGTTGTATTAACGCCACCTCTACTGCACGCAGTGTTGTGAACTTCATTCGGCATTTTGTCGGTAGATGTCTTCGTGACTTTTCGGTAGATTATGACAGAATTCAATAGTTTTGAATTTTCAAACTTTTAACCTGAATGTTGATGTAAAACACTATAAATATCGAAAGTAGAAAGAAATTGGGAAGAAGAAAATGATGGTACATTTCAAACATATTTGTTACAAAATTATTATAAATTATAACAAACAACGAAAGCAAGACATAATTCAAAGAAGTAAAAAAAAAGATAACAAAAAATAAATATAATATATAATATAAAAATATATTTAATAATATTAATATTAATAGATTTTAATACAGTATTTTAGTAAATCAGTTTTCTTGGGAATCTGGTTTAGATTCATATAAATTGGCCTTGTTTATGTTATCAATAATTTTTTTATTAATATTAAAATCAAAACAATTTTGGCGATCCAAATATTCTTTAGTATACAACAATCCAGAAATAATGTCAGTTGACAGTTTATTTCTCTGCTTTGCTTTCATTAAATTGATTGATGAAAAAATTCTTTCTACATTGGCAGAGGAGTGTGGCAAACAAAGTAAATTAAAAACAAAACTTGAAACTGAAATGAACATTGGCGTCCCATCTCCATATGTTATTTCATTTACTTATTGCCAAAATGCCTGAATTTCGTCAGAAAAGCTTTTAATGTTGTCGCAGTTTCGTAACAAGCGCCATTCTGTATCGACGTGTAGCAAATCAGTCAAAATCAAGTGTGAAAATGCATTAACAATCTTTGAAATTGATGCAATACATCCCTCTTTTACAGTTTTCGGATTTAGAAAATTAAAACTTTCCAAAATATTATCGTCCAGAGGAAAACGTTGTAAAATTTGACTGCAACTTTCTATGTAAAAGTTTTTGATTTGAACATTATAGTCCAGCGATGGTAATAGTGTAAACTGTGAACATTGGCTGTTGGTAAAACAATATACTAGAGGGCGCTGCATTTGTTTAGCGTTCGCTAGAGCCAGATTTGAAATTTCGCTACAATATTAAAAAAGTTGAGAAAAAATCTCGCTTTTCGGTAGAATAATAGCGTCAATAGGTAGATCGGTAGAAAAAATTAAAAATCGGTAGATCTACCGAAAAATCGGTAGGGTTCACAACACTGACTGCACGCCTAAATCGCGACCATATAATTTGCAGGTTGAGACCCGATGCGCAAGCAATTACTACAGAGATGTAGGAAATGGAGCATTTGCTTAAACATTTTATTCATGTGAAAATCTAGCAATTACTTTTACTTAAAGCATTTGCTAGGCAAGCAATTACTTTTTCTAAAAAGTAATTGCTTAAAGCAATTGCTAAATTTTTATTCATTAGAGCCAATATCATTAATGGTATGATTAACAATATTCATGATGGTGTCATCGGCGTATATATTTTTTTTTCGCTTCTGGGCGGAAGGTCATCAATCATGATCTTAATGTTAATGTTAATACTAAATTTGGGACTAGAAATGATAAAATAATCTTGACATCATCGGAATACTGCACGTCTGTTTTGATTTTTCAATCTATTAAATTTAGAAACATTGGTATTTTGAATGCATTTGAATTTTTTGTTATAAGAAATATTTTAATGTTATAGTCGTTAAACACTTGTGAAGGAATTAATTTTTTCAAATGGTCAGCTACATTATAATTACATACACATACACATACAATTACATTCTTGCAACAACACAATATTCGCGATGGTGATCTTTATTTCAAAATTTAAAGTCGCTGCCCATAACCTTAAGTCGAAGTCATCAACTTCTTGCGATAATCTTCCTCTTGTACCGCTCAATAAAGCCACGAGATTTTTTGATCCGTTTCAAATGCGTGCAGGAACTTTTCGACTGTCTACATCTTAGGAGAAAAATTCTTCTGTTTAAGCTATGCGCGAATTTCATATTTAAATTAGCCCACTTCTTCATCAGTCCGACTGCAAGGTGTCCATATTGATGGTACTACCAAAACATTAACAAAAGAAAAATAAGTTTAATGCATCGCAGTCATGAGTAAACGCAGATATTTTGAAAATCACTTGGTTAAGTGATATTCAAAATTAGAAAAAAAATATTTCATACTTAGATTTATAGTCAATATACGAATATACGTTTTGTACTGTTTTTAAAACACAATCTGCATTTTACATGTATAACACCATAAAGCTGTTTTTTTATAAACTTAAACTATATAATATCTACGTCGTATGACTATCAGTGCAAGTTAGGGCATAGTATGAGCGTGCAGGATCTGAAGTTCGGAACAATTCGTAACTTACCTGAGGGTGCATTTTTCAAGCCACAGAAGGAAGTAAACAGAAATAATAATAACACAATAGTGTACAGTATCGTTTCACTCTTCCGGAGATTATCAGAATCATGCGATAAGTTCCTGCAAATTATAATATAATTAAATTGAATTACAAATCGTGTCAATTATGAGAGTTAATTGACAGAAATCACCCTATTAAACTAATTTACAGCAGTTTATCGGATGGTGCTGATGATCTCTGAAAGAATGAAACGGTATACCACCATTATAAGCTGTATTCTTTTGCAAGTTCAACCCGCTTTTCTATAGTTCGCCGCATCGATCTGTATGAAAACCGTTAGGATAGTTTTATGTTTTTGAGTTCTTTAAATTCTAAACACTTGCGCACTTTGACACTATAACTTATTAATGATTGGCATTAATGTATGATTTCGACAATGACTTTTTCGCAAAAATAGGTAAATACTGAATAAAACTGCACTTTACTTTCTCCGGTCTGCGCGTTCCACACAGCCGTATTTCCAACAATTTCTCGATTAATGACTGGAATGGTTCCACAACGTCGATCAGTCTCAACATCGCTACTTCCCATGTAATACATTTACATAAACTTTGGTTCCTGATTAAGATTAGGTAACAGTGATCCTGTATGATACCAGGTCTGTCCCTGAATTTTGAAAGTGGACATGTACCCCGCTTTTGTTACTACATTTCCTGCTCCAAAAGATGTCATCTGAAAGGAAGAGTCAAAAGTCCCAAGACTAGCCCATTGACAACTGCATGCACGTCAGATATGAAGCTTATCTCGCTTAACTGCCGCTGAACTTGCATTGCATTGCACTCATACTCATCTTATTCGATTTACCAGTTCAAGTAGAAATCCAAGCGATTACAGCTTGGGGTTATATTACTGTTGATATTTCGTGAATTGTTTTGGAATATAATTTGCCAATATGAAATGATATTTATCGGGTTCTTTATAAAAATTACCTTAGAGCACAGGAGTGCAGTATTCTTGCTATATGTGTTTTATTTTTTAGTAGCTCAAAATAAGTTCGGACCTTAACGATTTACGGAAAAAGTTATTGGGTACTTTGTTTATGTGGATTAGTATCTTGTTTTAGTGCTTATGAGTGTTCGCTTATTGAAGTTTTTTTGTAGGGCGCTGTTTAAAAATGACTTAATACAATAAGATACACACAACACATTTTATTCATAACAAAAATTACAACATTCGCAAATATGTATAAAAATACACGCTTTCTGAGGCGATCGAAAAAGTAGAAATGAAATTAACAAAGTTTGTTAACAATAAACATTAACAAGAAAAATAAAGAATGTCTTAAAATTCTAGACAACACAAAATTTACATAAACACGTAGCACTTGTAATATATATTATTATCGGAGTTTTAAAAGAAAGTATTAAATTAAAAAAATGTATATATACAATAACATTGAAAACGATTTCCAATTTACCATATGTAAAACATATTTTGTCAAAATGAAACATAAACATAATTGTTATAAATGATATAATTAATTGTTTAATATAAAGAATGGTTGAGACCTTTTGAAGATGCAAATGGATGGCAGCTTCGAATCGCCTTGTTTTGTACGAAATTAAACGCGTTACTGAATTTTCAATTTATGCCTTATTTTATTATTATTTGACACTGCTATGACTACAACGGCAAGGCCCACTAACATATAACAAACATTATTGTAACATGTTCCAGTGCGCGAAAATCAGTCACCCCGATGTTTGCGTTTAAACATTCTCCCCCCGTTGACACGACCGGGTCAACATGAATAGGGATTAAATTTCGAGTAGACTCCCGATGGGACCCGAAAGCCGTCCTCGCTTCCGCGGCACGAGTAATCCCGTCAATCCCTGGGAAAATTGTAACGATTCGTCCTAATCGCCATAGCTGCGGCGGATCCGAACTGCGCTTGACGTACACCAGATCGTCAACCTGGGGGTTGTTTGTTCGTTTGGTCCATTTATGTCTGCTCAAGAGAATCATAACATATTCTGTTCGCCACCTAAGCCAAAAGCTGTCGACCAGTCGCGATAAGTGCTGTTGTCTAATTCGAATGGGCGTCTTCCAATCCGAAGCTGCTGAAACGTCAGGGAAGACTGAAGCTGGTTCGCCAGATAAAAGGTGCGCAGGTGTTATCGGAATGAGATCATCAGAGAGCGAAATCGGAGACAATGGTCGAGAGTTTAACACTCCTTCGATGCGACAGAGAGCGGTAGACATCTCTTCGATAGTAAGCAATGAACTGTTGAAGGTTCTTCGTAAATGCGATTTTACTGACCGAACTGCTGATTCCCATAACCCACCGAAATGCGGAGAGTACACCGGAATAAATGACCACTCGATTAGCTGGTTTGCGAGAAACGATTTCACCTCAGCAGATTGAACATTATCGGTCAAACATGATTGGAAGGAACTGAGAGCGCGGTGGCAACTGACAAAGTTTCGGCCGTTGTCACTTATTAACTTCTTGCAGTGACCGCGTCTTGCGATGAACTGTTGTAAGCTCATCACCAGTGCACTTGTAGTCAAGTCCATGACGAGCTCCAAATGGATAACCTTAGTGGAGAAACAGACAAAGACTACTATGTACCCTTTAATTGTAATTCTACCTTTCCCGCGATATGTATACCTGTCGTTGAAAAAGGTTTTGCTGCAGTTATTCGAGAGGACGGCAAAGCGCCCATTTGGGGATTGTATGTAACAGCGTTATGACGAGTATACACGATGCAGGAGCGAACAATACGTTTAATCGACGGCATTAATCGTAACACATGAAATTGAAAACGGATTAAAGTGGCAATCAGTCTACTCCCCCCGTGCAATGAATCCTCGTGGGTCTTTTTAATGAGTAATTCGCTGAATGAACCTTGCGGAAGAACAATGGGTTTCGTGGCGAAGGCCTCATCCGATGCTTGAACGCGATGATTTAGTCGAATGATGCCATGCTTATCCAAATATGGGCACAATGTTCGAATAGGACTGTTTTTTAGAACTTGTTTGCCATCAACGAGATAATTGTATTCGTCTTTAAATGAAACTTGTTGAACTCGCTTGATCAAAAATATTAATGCATGAATCACTTCCGAAGCAACAAGAATCGAATTGGTATAAACCGACCGGTTTCGAAAACGGTCGTGAATGCGAAAAACGTAGCTTAGAACACGAACTGCTCGCATCAAATTGGAAAATCGTTTAATAAACTCTATCCAATAGTCGGTGACTGTTACCGCGGAGCAGACTTGAATCGGCTTAGTTTCCTCGAGCGTAGTAAAATGCTGTATCGGATAATCAATTACGTCCCCTTTCAAGAAGTCCGGGCCATGCCACCAGATCGACAATTAAAGGAGACGAGTTGCACTACAACCCCGTGACGCGATATCAGCTGGATTTTTTGCCGAACTATCGTAGAACCATGGAATTCGAGGACATAACTCTTGGATAATTGACACACGATTGCTGACAAACGTATTCCAACTTTTCGAGAGTGATTTGATCCAAGCCAACACAGTGGTCGAATCCGTCCAAAGAAAAATGTCAGCATTCGTGAATTGTGTGCGGATTTGATTTACGAGTTTCGCCAGTAGCTGGGCACCGCACAATTGCAAATCGTGGTATGCTCATCGACTTCACAGGATCGAGTTCTGTTTTTGAACTCAAGGGAGAAATGGAGACTGAATTATCGTAGCTAATTGTTCTCAAGTAAAAGAAAAGAATATCGTCCACGTATCGATTATGACGGAGGACATCGACTGCACCTGGATATTGATCGCGGTGAGGATCAATAAGTTCGCGGATAACACGAAGAACAAAATAAGGAGAACATGCCTCCCCGTAGGTGACAGTCGCCAACCTGTAAATCATGATCGAATTAGAGATTGAATCTCGCCAAAGAATTAATTGAAGATTTTGATCTTCAGTCACAACCTGAATGCCGATGCATCTTCTCAATATCTGCAGTGAGCACATATCGATAAATCCGAAAACGAGCCATGACACTCGTAATATCGTTTTGAAGCCGAGGCCCAGCATGTAAGATCGAATTCAAGGATGAACCATTTGATGATTTCGCAGATGCCTCAAACACCACACGCAACTTGACACCTGACAGACCTCGCTGGATGACACAGTGATGCGGAATAACGTAGTAGGGACGTGGCAAAGATCTTTCGGTTAATCCTGTTGGTACCATATGTCCAAGTCGTTCGTAATCAAACATGAAGTGCGAATACATATCACGAAGGTTTGAATCAGCACTGAGTTTACGTTCGAGCGAGAGATAGCGCCGCAAAGCATTTTGATAAGATTCACCTAGAGTCGATGTTTGATCCTTAAGCGGGAGTCGGACACAAAAACGACCACCCTGAAGACGATACACATTTGAGGTGAAATGTTTCTCACAATCGAGATCACTCTGGCTCATCGGCGGGTTTTCCACGCTTGACTCCTCGATGGCCCAAAAGCCGGTTGCACTATCGTCAAGAGTACAGCAATGACTACCAATACCCAACTGTTGCGAGGTCGAACGATGGCAGATGAGATAACCGAGCCGTGAGTCCTGAATGTGAAGATTGTCGATCGACTGAATGAATGCTGTCGGACATATGTTTCGAAAAACAGAGCTGCGCTTGCAATTATATCGATCTCTGAAGGAACATTAAAATGAGGGTCGGCTAAGTCAAACTGAGAACGAAGTTGATCCATACAAGACAATCGTATCTCCGATGGAGGTAACTGATTGGTCAATCTTGAAACAATATAAGCCGTTGCGAAAAAAATATCCCATTCAGGTCGCCGAGAAATGAGTTGAATATCGACCTTTCCTTTTGATTGCGTCACATGTCGCTTCCCGATTCCAGAAATGGGCACACGAGATTGCTGCGGCTGAAGATGAAGATTTCGTACCAAGGATTCCGAAATGAGAGTAGCCTGCGATCCAGAATCAAGGAGGACACGCGCTTGTAATGATGTGCCGTTCGAAGCACGTACATTAACAATAGCTGTCGGTAAAAGAGACGAACTTGTGAAGCCAGAATGAATCTGAACTAAACCTGGTGCAGTGGCTTGAGACGTCGATGCTGCTGAAGGATCAGGAGGCAGCGATATACTGGATTCAACTGACGACAATGTGGACTGTGATGGGACCGAATGTAAGGTGAAGTAAGGAATTGTGGCGGCGTCCACAACTGGAGCACCCTCGAGACGAGGCGCAACCTCGGATCGAATGCCCTTTTGCCAAACAATTATAACATCGCGACTGTTTTGAAATAAATTTCTCACGAGCATCAATATTTAAAGCTTGCAATTTGTCGCATTTGTAAATTGAGTGAGGACCCCGACAGAAAATGCAACTAATGGAAGTGGAGGCGTGCGCATTAAATGTTTTTCGGATATTGAATTTCGATTGTGGTTTAGAACGAGGACCAATCTGATCCACCGAAGTTTCGAACGTGAACGCTGACGTATCCGATCAAGAATTACACACCGTTCTTTCAAAAAGTCTAAAAAGAATTAAGTTGAGGGGGTTTTATTGGCTTTCGCATGTTTTGCGAAACAGTATCAGGGTCCAATTTGCGCGACATTATGTAAACCGCGAACAGATCTTGCGAAACTGAGTATGGGCCCTGATGTTCTAACATTTCGAACGTTTCTCTGAAAACGTTGTAAACCCTTCGGAGGTTCGACTGATTTTCGCTTACCGACTCACAAGAAATAATTCGTTCGATCATTGAATCGACAACCAGATATTCATTATTGTATGCCTCCATCAGATGTCCCCACGCTATCGAGTAGTTATCGTGGGTGATCGGTATGGCGCTAACGTTTCCGTTGAACCGCACTGGTCGGAAGTTTCAACAACCGATTTTGGTTCTGGCTGCATTGCTTGACCTACAACGTCCGCGTAATGCGGCGGTAATGCGTTACAGACACGTTTTCGTGCAATTTCGAAAAGCTTGTTGATTTCGTCGAACTCTAATTCGACGTCTGGTGAGTCGAGCGTTTCGAGTTCTTCTTTGCACATTGCGGAGTATTTCTCGAAAGTTGACTCCAATTCCCCTAATATCCGTGTTGCGACCGTCCCTTCGTCGGCGGTTATGCTCACCGTTATCTCAAACAGGGCATTGAGCCTCTTCAACACTAATCGGCGTGACGGCATTAGGAGAAATGTTTATCGGAACAAATTATTTATTGATTCTAAGTCCCTGCTCGGGCGCCAAACACTATGAAGATGCAAATGGATGGGAGCTTCGAATCGCTTTGTTTTGCACGAAATTAAACGCGTTGCTGAATTTTCAATTTATGCCTTATTTTATTATTATTTGACACTGCTATGACTACAACGGCAAGGCCCACTAACAAATAACAAACATTATTGTAACATGTTCGGTGCGCGAAAATCAGTCACCCCGATGTTTGCGTTTAAACACCTTTACTATGTGGTAGTCCATATTAATGATGAAATAAAACAAATGACAATGTGGTATAAACGTTGTCATGTGTTTTATTTCATAATTAATTGTTTAAAAAAACACTAGCAAATGGATTTTTAAATAATTTACATTATTACTTTACTTTAAAATTTGAATGCATATTACAAATTTATGCAAATAATTAGTACGACCCTTCGGCTACCTGCAAACTCGTCAATCGTAGGATGAGTGGGACCGAAATGGAACGATGCAAACGAGACAGGCTTCATATCGGACGTGCATGTAGTTGTCGCCCCAACTATTCCGGGGACTTTTGGGCCTTATTGTACATGCATAATAATTTTGTAATGAAAGTTTCTAACTTGTCAGTTGTTCCGGTCGTCTAACTCAGCAACGGCTCGGAGTGGTGGCAAAGACACATTTTTGTTGCAAAAACACATTTTTAGGACTTCGTTTGGAAATTTTGTATGATAATGCGAGCAAGTCACATCCATGTTTCCAATATTAATTTTATATAAATATCTTCTAAGTTAACAATAAATGGTTCCATAATTTCATCCATAAGGTGTTCTCTTTATAGATTTTTTCGATTTTCTTGCAATGCTCAACGCAATTTTTCCATGTCTCCATTGAAACATTGTTCAAAGTTCAACCCAACATAAATTCAATTCATCGTTAATTTTGAAAGTATTATTGTTTATTGCAACTTTATTTTTCACATATACCCAAGTTAATTCAATACCGTTAAACTCGCAATGAGCTACATGTAACCATAGTAATTTCACATCGTTTCCTCTTATTTGTTTTGCAATAGATTCTAATGATAGTACCTTTTCATAACGATGTGGTTTAGATTAAAGCAAGAGCTATGATGTAGTTAATTTCGAAAAATGAGTAATTCCATCTGGGAGTGGCACCTCTTTTTTCAGTAACCATGTTATCTTCCTGATTGCATGGTTCTGATGTAGGGTTTCTATGAGCAGCAAGCTAGCAATTGTATGATAAGGGCTCGGTCTATCGCAGTAATAGATTTTGCTGGTATTGCTGACACTACGAACTTTTGTTTATTCATTGTGGTGATAATCGTCTTTTGATTTCTTTTTTCGCCTACAAAGCATTTACGACATCCTTCCAAAAATCCATCCTAGTTACCACATATGTCAAATAATTACCTGTCCTGCATCTGAAGACCGCTTTATACCGCCTCTTTAATCATTTACTTGTTGAACTCCACCACAATAATGATCAAATGTATTTCTATACTGCCGAGCATGATTGGCACCACACCAGGTTTCGTCTATATAGAAAATTTTTCATTCGAGATTTCTGTATCTTTGAAGAGATGTCAAGAAATTACATCTTTGACCAGCAACGTGAGGGTATTCCATTAAGACTTGTTTATTATTTAATTTCAAAATGAACATGTTATGTTTTTTAATCGTGTGTTAAATGTAATGTAATCTTCTCTGGGAAAATTCGGACAAATCTGGCACTTGGTGTAATTTGATAGTACAATTCTTTTAAAGTTGGAAATTTCATTTCTATATAAAAGATAAAAATCTTTCTCCTTATGAACCCTCGCAAAAATTTTAGTATAGAGTAGGGCAGTTGAGAGGGAGGTAGTGGAGAGGTTCAAACAAGTGGAAGCACAGGAAAGGGACGGGAAGATAAGGAGCTCAACATACCATGAAAAGTATAAAGGCATAAGAGTATACGGAAGAAGGCCAAAATATCTGGAAGGGGGAAAGACGAAGGAAGTGGAAAGAAGTTTAGCGAGATATAGATGCGGAAACGAAGAAAAGAATATCAAATACTGGATGGGAAACGAAAAAGTGCGAAACGTGTGGCAACGGAAAAGATGACTGGAAGCATTCGTGGGAGGAATGCGTGGGGATGGAATGGAGCAAGAAGGAGTAGGAGAGAGGTAGATAGGGGTAAGTTGCTGGGAGAGAAAGGCGGTGGGGTGGAGATATTGAAAAAACTAAAGGAAAAGAGAGAAAATGGGGAGGAAAAGGAGGGTGAATAACATAAATTTGGTTGTTGCAGGTAACAGGGAATAGTGGTGAGAGGTGTACGGAGGGGTGAAGAAGAGGACAAAGGACAGAAAGGATGTCACAAAAAAGTAATATTAGGTTATTAATTTGTAATTATGGCAATATAGGTTTATTTTTTTATAATTCCAATATATTTGTCGAGATAATAATAATAATAATAATAATAATATAACTTTATTGCCCAACAGGTTTACACCTTACAATAGGACAAAACATAAACGCTATAATACATATATATATATATATATATATATATATATATATATATATATATATATATATATATTGAAAATGTGTCTTGTCAAATATGACAGAAAAATGTAAAATTTACACGAAAGATGGTCTAATCTTACACCTCAATGGTGTAGTGAACATTAATTAAAACAGGTCCATGAAGACTAACTGGTGGATCGCTAGACAATATTGTTTCTGGGTTATTACCCTTCGTCAGTAGCGATTACCAAGAAGTTGTTGAAATACCTTTACACGTAGTGGCCATCAAAACTTCTTGGCGCGAGCCAATCACTCCTAACGAACCACTGACAACAGAACACTGACAAGACGATACCTTGTCTAACACCTCGCGGCGAGTAAACAAGACGACTGTCAAATGTCCAGTGTCAACATATAAAAGGATTGCTGCAATTAAGTTCAAAAACAATTCAAATTGAAAATGTGTCTTGTCAAATATGACAGAAAAATGTAAAATTTACAATTTAATTGCAGCAATCCTTTTATATGTTGACACTGGACATTTGACAGTCGTCTTGTTTACTCGCCGCGAGGTGTTAGACAAGGTATCGTCTTGTCAGTGTTCTGTTGTCAGTGGTTCGTTAGGAGTGATTGGCTCGCGCCAAGAAGTTTTGATGGCCACTACGTGTAAAGGTATTTCAACAACTAAGGTTCTTGGTAATCGCTACTGACGAAGGGTAATAACCCAGAAACAATATTGTCTAGCGATCCACCAGTTAGTCTTCATGGACCTGTTTTAATTAATGTTCACTACACCATTGAGGTGTAAGATTAGACCATCTTTCGTGTATATATATATATATGACAAGACACAGTTAAGTACAATACAATGAAGTAATAACGCACGTAATGTAAAGCACCCATAAAGATGTCACTGTATGTCACATATGTGTTAACGGTGCTTTCAATAGCAGATTGGTTCGTGGCGTTGGTATATGAAACGTAACTGCCTGGCGTGACGAAGAACGTGGTACGTGATATTTTATTCTATTAAGTAGGTCAACGCAGTCAATTTTGTTGATAATCAAGTTTGAAGAAATCGAGCACTATGCATTTCTCTCCGACTACACAAAGATTCCACTTGATGTCTCTGAAGCAACTGTTGATAATCTATATTACGTTCTGGGTAGACGCCATCAATTTTGTACAATAAATATTTTAAGAATCGGCGCTGAGTTCGTTCTATGGCTAGTTGCTGATTGGTGTAGTATGGATACCATACAACTGATGCATATTCCAATTTAGGTGATCCCCATCAATTGTGTATGAAGAAGGAATCAAAACTGATTTACGCGTGAAAGTCATTGTGTTGCATTTGCCAATATTCAATTTTTGGTCGACCATTCAAAAATCCTATCAATATTTGACTGTAATGCATCAACATCCAGTTGCTCTCGAATTCGAATAAGCTAAAGCCTCACATGTCATTAAGGATAACAAATCGTTAATGAATATAATGAACAGAAGTGGGTCAAGGTTCGATCCTTGCGGAACTCCTGATGTAGAAATAAACTCCACAGATCTATATCCATTATAAAATACATAATTTGCCCGATTTTCTAGATAAGAGCTCACTAACTTTATCAATTTATGACTAAGTCCAAATGCACCAAGTTTTCTTAGCAAAATCAGGTGATCAATGGTGTCAAATGCACAAGAAAAATTGGTGAATATTACATCAACCTGTCCAAGAGAACCAGGTTGTTGGGGAGAAATATGAGACCGAATGTTTCTGTATATATTACCACATAGCACCCGCTCAAACACTTTCGCAAAGTTAGAAAGTATTGCAATTGGTCTGTATTTTTTATTTGTGAACGATCATCTTTCTTGAAGATTGGAATTATTCTAGCACGTTTCCAAGCAACAGGAAACGTGGAAGTGTTGAGGGCTAAATTTATGATTATACAAAGTGGGTTTGCCAAAACAAATCTTGCATCATTCACCAGAAAACTAGGAACCAGGTCATCACCTGACGTTTGCTTATTTGCTAAACTGGCCATGGTGCTTATCAAGATTTCCTCCGTCACTCGTTCAATGTTGAAGGATGGAAGTTGCATATGATTGTCATGGATGCTTGAGTCAGGTTGTGCAGCGGTAATATACACCTCGGAAAACGCCTCAGCAAAGGCATCGACAATTTCCTGTGGATCATCCAATTGGCTGTCACCATATGACAATTTCCCAGGGATTCTGCTTGTTCCGTGCGCATAAACGTCCATAAGTTCGTTGGTTCAGTAATGATGGAGTCTTCCATAGCTTTCATATACTTCGTATAAGCATTTGCGATTTGAACTTTAATTAATCTTCGAAGTCTTTTGAAATCATTGTAATACTCAAGACCGCCAGTTCTTTTCCACTGCCGCTTGTAATAGTCCTTTGTCTTAAAATTTAATTTTATTTATGGCGTAAACCAAGATGGAAAAGAAGAATTAGAATACCAATATGTAACGTTTACATCAGAAAAACGTTTAAGAAATGTCCAGTCCATCATCGTCAAGTCTAGATACAGCTGCTGAAAATTGGCCTTACGAAAATTGTAACTATGACTACAACCATCAGGAAATTGAGCCGGTTTGGAACATTTAGGAAACCGCAACTCGATTGCTAGTGCCGGGTGGTAAACATCTTCGGGAACTAACGGTTTATCTTCTCTATGAACAATTATCCCACACGAAATATTAGATAGTACCAAATCCAAGAAACGATTGTTAGCATTAACAATATTGTTATACTGCTCCAACTCCAAAGAATCACAAAAATTGCGAAAATAATGTGCTTTGGTGCTCACTAAATGGGTAGTGCCGCTATGAAAGTCAGGAACGTTAAAATCCCCAATAAGTAAGATATGTTTATTTAAGAGGTGAACTTCCAGAGTGTCAATAAATAATTCAAAAATATCAATGGATACATCAGGGGGGGGGGGGGACACCGCACAGACATAGAAGGTAATGGATTTGAATTTGCACTCGCATAGTATAAGATCAATTATTGGGGCAGATTCAGATATGTTAGACGTATCGACAATAGTGTACGTTAATCCATTCGTAAGACCGACCATTACACCTCCACCTGTTGGCCGATTAACAGCAGCAAACTTTCTGTCTGATCTAATGACATTATAATTTGATGGAAAAAGTTCGGAGCTGTTAAATGAGTCACAAAGCTAAGTTTCAGTAAATGTCATAGCAGAGTTCACAAGAATTGAGATAAAAAAGGTGTGACTTTGACCGCAGCCCACGAGCATTCTGATAATAAATGTCCAATGTAGGGGTAATGCCGGGCTCAATTAGTTTACCGTATTAACAATGGTGGGAATGCCATCTACATATTTCATCTTCAGGTTCGTACCACCCTCTGCTACCCGCGCATCAAGCTCTTTCTTCACATTCCTATATAACTCACGCTGCATGAGCGTACGGTCACGAGAAAGTGTTACATCTTTCCATTTATCAAATGTCCTCAACTTGTTTGAGCCTTTAAGAGCCGATAGCACTGCCGATTCAGATGACAACTGTATTTTAATCGGGCGTCGACGATTTGAATTACTAATGTCGAATTTACCCAGTCTTATAGACTTATCAACTGTTTCATTTATTCCTATACAGGAAAATATATTTTTAACCGTAGTAATGTCCACATCAGATTGCTCCTTGCCTGATCTGCATTCAACATTCTCCATACAACCATAAATAATAATATTTGATTTACGTTTACCGCGTTCAGATATCTCATGAATAATTTTTTCAGATTCAACTAGTGATACAGTGGTAGAATTAGTAGATACTATGACTGTGGAGTTTAATTTCTTCCTGAAGCGATAGAATCGCAGCCTTTAAACTATTTAAGTCATTTCCGAAGTCTGCACATAGTGAGCATGTCCACGATAGTCCAGATTTAGCATGGATTTTTCGGGCTTCTGTGTTAGAGATGCCAACACAACTTGTTTTAAAAGACTTCTTACAGACTGCACAATTAACGATTAAATGAGATTCGGCAGATTGACCACAATGGTGACAAGGTATAGTATTCATGTCGTAATGAAACTCAAGATAAGGATAAGGAAAGACAGTGATACACCTTTCACGCTACAGTGCCCGTTGCAACGACTTATAAATAAACAATACAAAGGGCAGAAGGCAACGGATGGATCAGCTTCAGCTTAATTTTTTTATATTTTACCGTGCTACATAGACATATTTATTTATTTTGAGAACAGATATCAGGTGGACACGTTGAAATAAAAAGTTTTCTAAATTCTTTACCTAACATTTATTTTCTGAAATTAACAAAAAAATGCGTATTTTAATTAATACAATTCGGTACTTCGGTCTTGACTCGGTCCCCTGGCGTGGCCTTCGTCGCTGCCAAACGGTTTCGCTCGTCGTGTCGATGCCGAGCGTCCGATCGTCGAGCCTATTAAGAAAATAAAAGTGCGGTCTTTTCCTTGATGCGCTCGTTGTTATTAAATGTTAACTAATACTTTTCTGTCCATTTGATGCGCATTAAATGGAATTTTTCTTAATTGCCTATCGACGCTTACATAAGCATCGGTCCTAAATTTCTATCCATTTAAAGCGTACATAAGCATTAAATGAAATGTTTCTTAATTGCCTATCGACGCTTACATAAGCATCGGTCTTAAATTTCTATCCATTTAAAGCGTACGTAAGCATTAAATGAAATGTTTCTTAAATGTTATTTCTCTTAATTTCCTATCGATGCTTACATAAGCATCGGTCCTAAATTTCTATCCATTTAAAGCGTACATAAGCATTAAATGAAATGTTTCTTAAATGTTATTTGCTTCATTTCCTATTGACGCTTACACGAGCATCAATCTTAATCTACATTAATCAAACCTTTATAATAATAATACTATTAACACGTACACAAGTGTTAAAACATTTAGTAAAATTAGATTTTTATACGCTACATATACACCTTTAATAAATATAAGCGTTAATTATTTTTCCCTGAACATAAACCTGGTTACAAATTAATTACAAATTAAGTTTATGCATACCTGTCCTGTTTTTGGACTCTGGCTCCGTGGTTCTCTGGCTGTTTCCTTCTTCTTCTGTGTTGTCCGGGAACTCTTCGGGAACTGTCCTAATGTTCTCCGTAAATAAAAATCATATTCGCTTAAAGTATTAATTTAGCAATAAATTATAAACTAAAATATTATTTTTCTCAATTTAATTTTTTTATTATTATTATTGTACCATCGGAAACACTCAAATAGCATCACTGACTAGCAAAATTTGCGCTACACTTTGATACATAATTGATCTAATAACTCACTGACTATACTTAATAACCACACCAAAAAACCGCACAGATACAAATACAGCAACGTGCGTATATTCGCGTGCAATGAAATACGATAAACAAAACTTGAGAATTCCATTGAACTGTATTTCGCTTTCGTGCGATATCTAATTACCGAGATAACAGAAGATACAAAAACTCAAGATTTAAAAAAAAGTTCATGAAATATTTAAAAAATAAAAATATCCGTCTCTGATCGATACGATGGACTACGTCCAGTAGTAGTTTAATTTTTTATGAACGGTGTACTATTAAAAAAAATGTAAAGACGACTAGGAATCGCTAAAAACGGCTACCTTTTTGCACTTCTTTAATGATTGATTGCTGGTTGTAACAATGTTTATTTAATTTTTTTCATCGAGCCGTTTCTTTGATATACACACAGCTTCCTATTACTGTGGCACCAATAGTAGTCTAGTTCTTGATACCGCCAATCTTTTTGATACACAGCTTTGCCCTGATAATGTCGTTTTTCTTCTTTGAGTTATATTATTGTAAGTACTTTGTTATTGTTTTATATCCCCAGGCACTTTGTGACCTTGAACATTCTCCAATAAAATGTTTGTGGAGATATTACTGTTTTTTTGTGTATTCATTTTATTCGAATTCCGATATTAGTAACTGTCATCGCGAAATATAATTAACGTGAAGTCAGTCACGTGCACCACTGACGTTGGGTACATTCAATAGTTCGGTCTAGTGGTCTAGTGGTGTCGACAATGATTAGAGGCAATGTCGCCAACCTTTTGAATACATAATTCCCAGCATCTTTCAAGAAAATTCCCATTTTTCTCACCATCCATATTTGGGCGACATATTTGAAACAAGAAAAAAATACCTGCCATTTTTCAATTCTTTATTTCTAAAACAAAACACCAAAAAAAGATCTCAGTACATCAAAAGTATCAAAACAAATTACTTGACATTTGTTTCGCAACAGAAATTGACTATATTTGTAAATAAACATAATAAACAGTAGCAAATCAAGTAAATTAAAATTCTCAACAAAAAGATAAACATTTGTCTTCTTAGGTACATAAAAGGAAATTATGATTTAAAACTATACATGTTATAGGTATGTAATTTTAAATGCTGATTTGTTACAACATGATGAAAAAGAAATTGCAACAAAAACTTAACATGGAGATATATTTCGTAAATCTACATCTGCATCTGTTGCTCTTGAAAATTGTAATACACGCGACACATTTAGAAAACATAGAAACTAGCAATCCGTATACTACAAAACAATCAAAAACAACAAATGTCTTTCGTACTCCTCAGAGTCGTAAACGGAAAATATCAGGAAACGAAAATATTCAAACTATAAGCGCAGCAATTGATAAACTAGATGAAGTAGTGCAAAGAAATAAGTCATGCTAATGATGAATTGGACATATTTGCTAAATATATCGCTGTCCAGTTAAAACAGATGCCTCTTTACGAAGCAATCATTTGCCAGGAACAAATTGAAAGTGTAATAAGACAAAAGCGATTGCAGCTCTTGCTTTTGTAGTACTTTTGCCAATACATTTTTATACTCACCAAAAACGCTGTTTCTAACGACTTTTGTTCATATTACATAAAATAAGTTGTTCTATTAACAAAACTGCAACCATCTGCACACATTCACCCGCAACTGCATTCGACACCATTTTAAAACTGATACGGTCGATCAGTTGGAATTATATTCACTACTTGTTAACTTAGAGCAGCAAATGACGAAACCTGATATGTAAACTACCACATCTTCAATAAACTGGGACAGACAAAATTGAGTAAAAAAGGTACCATCATTTTCCAAATTTAATTTTAATTCAAATTCTGCATGATCTTCTTGATGAAGAATTGTATCAGTTGTTTTCGATTTTGTACCGCTAGAAACGTGTAATATGCTGGCAGAATCTAATAACGTGTGAGCAACGGAATTGTGATTCAGGGAGGGCTTTGGAAGTTTTCGCGTATGTCTTAGATTCATTTTGAGTAATAGAAATACTCGCCGTTACTAACAGGTGTACCAACCCTTTTCCCGGTAACTTAAATTTAGATTAAATCAAACTGCAGGCAAAGCTGTAAAAACTGAGGTTATGTTGGAAATAAAATTTTAAATAATACAATTTAATCGTGACAACCAATAGTAATTATAAAATAAGATGAGTTATATGGCCACCACCGACATCTCTACACAATGTAACTCTTCTTTTAACGGAATCAACAACATTATGAAGTATCCAAGTGAGTGTTATTAATTTCTTCAATTGCGTTAGTAATTCGTTCTTGTAGATCGCCTAGCATCAGCAACAGGAGTTTTGAAAATAGTGTTTTTCAAATGTGGCCAGAAGAAGATGCCATAGGGGTGATATCACATGACCTCGGAGGCCAAATTGTCTCTGTTTTTAAACTAATGATGCGATAACCAAAGAATTACCTCAGACAACTAATGTTTTCAAAAGTCCTGTGAGCAATGAGCACGGGCGCTATCTTGCTGGAAATAACCTTGCTGTACTTCGTCGCCCTGCAACATGTTCACAAATGGTGTTAAAATCTTAAAATTTCATTAAAAACTGTTTTGCAATACTTCAAAAAGTGGCAGTTTAAATGAACTATTTTACTGGATTAAAATTACACATTCATGGTATGTCTATCTCCCTCTTCCAGGGCCAACTCTAGAACATAATTCCGTTGCTCTCACGTTATATTGCAATTACCTTATTATGAACCTCTAATTTCATGTTTTACTATTAGCCTCTTGTACGCGGCTTTAAATTGCAGGCAGGATGGGTTGTTATTGAATCCAGAACGACTTCTTACTGCACTAAAAAATGTTTCCAAGTGGTGTTCACTTAACTTGAAGCTTAAAATATATTCAAATTTATAGTGCGATTTTAAATCCTTGTATAAATTCAGCAAGTTAGTACAATTAACTACGAATCCTAAAAACCCTGTGTTTCTGTTACTTTCTCTTAGTAACTATTATTTTTTAAATTTTTAAGGCAGTTTATATATGGCTGGATTTTTTTTATCTAAAAATTCATAATTGGAATCATTAATGGGTTGACAAAATTCTCCCTTTGAATATTTGTTTTTGCAGTTTAAAATATCGAACAAATTATTAAATATTAAACAAAAGTTTGCAGTTGCTTCGCAATTTTCAAATCCTTTTGCTACTCTTTTACAGCGCAAGTAGCTACAGCTACTTGCGCTCAGGGTATGTGCAGCTAGGAACACTTTCATAATCTCATTTTGATAATTAACATGCCTCTTAGTCAGTTTATTTGCAGCTTTTAGTCCTTCTGTTTGTTCTAACTAAACTAACTGCTTGATATATTTCCACTCAATTCGAAAATTATTTAAATCATATAAGACTTCTTTGTCACCAAAAGCATTTCTACATAATTTTAGACAGGCTTATTTGTAACTGGATGTGGAAAATACGGTTTGAAATTTTCAAAACCGTATTAGCACCCAATATTTTACACATCGATATATTAACAGATGCTCCATCGAACGTGATGGAATGACACTTTGCACCAGTATCTTGTAATCGTGTCAAACAACGATTTAGTATGTCAGCTCTTTCCTGGGATCTTAGACTTTTGATAATAAAATAACCCACTGGTACTTTCCAATTTTCATTCAAAGCAACTGCCATTATCACTAAGGCATATGTGGCTTCTGTAATGTTGACACAATCTCGATCGTTTCTAATGCCTAATTCAACGTACCCGTGAAATTTGTCGCCACTGTACTCTATTCTCTGCCTAATTGCCATTTCATCAAGCACCAAATTAATCATAATTGTTTTTGAATCATTACAATTAGCCGTTTAATAGCTTCAAAAGCTTCTTCTGTAAATCCTGGGTCACCATTTACTGCTGAATACCATTTATTAATGGTAGCAGGATGGTCAAAGATTACTAAAGGTAGATCTCACATAACTGTATGCCCTAGGCGAATAAAAATTTAGAGTTAGAGCAAATGTCCTGAGTTCTGGCGTAAATTTAATATTTTTTGAAGCCAATTGCTTAATTAAAATGTTTTTATGGCGTCTGGTACAGAGTCTTGAAATTTAAATATAACAATTTAGAAATTCTGTTAAAAAATGTTATCAAGCAATTTGTACCATTACAGTTTCTTGACTTTCTTCAGCTAATAATTTTTTTTCGGCAAGGTGCTCTATCAAATTTTCTAGATTATTTATTTTTATGATTAATTTGGTGTTTTCAGTTTTTAACTTTTTTATTTGCTGTTTTTGTTCATCAACATATGTCCTTACCATATTTATATGACGCTTCGCTTTACGAGGACTATTAAAATTGTGTGGTTGTAAATCACCAATGTACCTCGCACCTGCTTGCACACTTAATTTATATTGTCCTTAACTACAAGGAGAATCGTTTTCTATACATGAAAAAAGGGAATTAGAATTGCACAAATTTGCAGTGTCTGCATTATTACCTGGGATAGGGAAGTTTGTGTTTTTGAGATTCGGGAGATTATCTGATATTTTATTTAAAGTTAACATTTGTGATGGAACGTATTCTTTCAATACGATTTTCTGAAGTAATTCTGTTTGATAGTAATCAGATACTTTTTTAAATGCTTCTTCGATTTGGCAAACTTTTATCCATGTATTCTTCAATGATTCATCTTTAGGAAAACTAGAAGGGGATAAGAATACGTAATTATTATTATTTAAAAACTAATTTAATCATACACACCGACGAAACGATATTTCTTCGCTCGTGGAGGGATTGTAGGGAATGGAACAAACAATACAATAAAGTAGTTTATTGTTTACAAACAATGATTTAATATTAAATACCTTATTGACATTTAAATTTTAATTTTTAATAATTTGACAGTTCAAATTGACAGCGAGGCATGCGTCGTCGATCGTCTGACTCGTATGTATTCGTATGTTTAATCACCACCGATTCGTACGCAACATACGGGTAATATGATTCAAAGGATGAAAAATGCGTTTAATTAAATATAAAAAGAAATGGAGAGATGTACCAATTTCTCTGATATGTTTTTTTTTTAAAACGGACATACGTTTACCCGGTATAACTGTATTTTTTACTTATATATCTATGTGTCGGTCATTTATGACATTAAATTTAAATTTCAATTACAGAATTACAGAAGAAAAGTGTAACTATGGAGCAAAGAGTGCGTGGCAGAAACTTTACCAAGATTGAAAAACATTTATTATTCGATTTGATGGCTGGGAAGTTCAGGGGTTTAATCGAAAATAAAAAGACAGCTGCCGTAACATTGGCCAAAAAGAATTTGACATGGTTAGAAATTCCCATCGAGTTAAATGCTACGAGTCAAACAGGGCACATAAGTGTAAAACAGCTCCATGTCCTGCACAATAGTCTCAAAAAAACTGCGAGAAATAATCTATTCAGTGACAAGATAAATATAACATACTTTATGAGAAAAAATGCAAGTCATAAATGAGCCGCTCATTTTGAAAGTGACTTAAGTCCATTTATCTTTAATTTGAAATACTTAAGGTTTTGCGTTTTTACAAAATTAAAAATATACGTAAGATATATGGTTGACTTGCAACGTTAAATCGCATTTAGGGATTTAATTTTATACATCCTATTAAAAAGTCGCTATTATTAAGTGTATAATATGACCTTGCTTACCTTAAAAGGGCTTAGGTCACTTTCAAAATAAAAATTTGTTTTGTTACAAAAAGTGAAAGAGCTTTAAGTCCGTTATATATAGCTTAAAAAATGGAAAAAAAACATTTAAATTATATTTTTAGATAATAGAAATAAATTTAGTAACAAGTTATTCGCTAACATTCTCAGTATGCGGGAGTGATTTGAAGTAGTTATGGTGTTCCGGAGGTATATACCGCAATAAGCCCATCATGTGTCGGTATTTTAGTGATGTGATGCTTCTTATACATTTATATAACGATGGCAATACAATATTCCCAATTTTTTAGGTCTACCCCGACGTGGCAATAAATCAAGAATTTTAAATTCTGCGTTCTCATCCATGGTTGTTTTGTATAAAATTTAAATGGTTCATTTCTTAAAAATCGCATCCACCATATTTGAAGCCAGTTTATTTTTTCTCCGTTGCTATTTTTTGATCTTTTGTAAACTGCTTCTTCCAAGAGTCTTGTTGATATAAAATCTTCTTGTTTCATTTCATTTAGTATGAAAGTATTATCTTTTCTACATTTTTTAATTATATTATAATAATCTTGTGGCACATACCATAACTGATTTCTTTTTAACGACATTTCTATAACGCCAAAATCTCTGTCATTGGGTAAAAATGAATGCCCCGCTATTAAAAATTTGTGGTCTATGATTTCCACATCATTTCCCATCGATAGAATTTTTAACCACATTAAAGATATTTTGATGTTTCTGTTTTGTCCTTCACACATATTTATTTCACGTATTGCGGGAGCTTGAATCGATGCGCTAACTTCTATTACTTAAACTATAAATCAGTGCGCCAACGCGCTTCGTAAATTGCGGCACAGTACATTGATTCTTAGTTATGCGGCTATGAGTGGTATTCTTGCAGTGGAAACACTTGTCAATCGGTGCTCCGTAGTTGGTAAATTTAATTGGGGAAGAAGTGATACGACAGAGGTGAATTGGATACGGTCGGCCGTACTTATTGCGGACTTTTTTGTGTGCGAGAAAGGTTTAGTCGGGCGAGCGGTGTGCGGAAGAAAAAAAAAGTACAAGAAGCGAAAGCGTAGAATATACAGGTGGAGACGTAACAACGGAAACACGCGAAATTAACATGGCAAACGCGGGCGGGAAAGAAAAAGGGGGCGAAAGGAACGAACCGGATATATTCCCGAGGAGCCGGAGAACGCGCAGATCACCGAGGAGGAGTGTGGAAAGTAGCGGAGAGGAGAAAGACAAGGTAATGGAGAACTTGATGGAGATGATGAAGGGGGTAAAGGAGACTGAGAAAGAGATAATGGAGATGAAGAAGGAAAGGCAGAAAGACAGAAAATGGAGAAAGAGAGTGGAACAGGAATGGAAGAAGGAAAGGATGGAGGCAGAAGAAAGAATAAGAAAACTAGAAGAGAAAGTGGAATACATGGAAAAAAAGGAGAGAAGAAAGAATATCGTAATAAGGGGACTAGAAGTAGAAAAATGAACGCAAGAGTAGGAAAAGATACGACAGTGAGAGGATGGAGGGGATGGAGAGGGAGAGGGGAAATAGAGGGGAGGAGATCAAAGGATGAGGTAGTGAATGGGGAAGGGAAGATTCTGTTAGAATGGATAGATGAAGGGAACTGGGAGATACTCAATGGACACGAGAATGGAGAATGGAATTACTTACGTAGGACCCAATGGGAGATCAGTGATCAGTGACCTAGTAATAATGAGCGAGGAGGTGAAGAGGGAAGTGGGTAGATTTAGGGTAGGAAATAGAGCTAAATCAGATCACTTGCCAATTGAGGTGGACTTATGGGGGGAAGGAAGAAGGAAAGGAAGGGGAAGAAGAGCTGAGACAGATGAATGTATGGAACGAAGAAACGAGAAGGGATTACCAAAATAAATTGAGAGAAGTAGAGTGGAGAGGTGTAAAAACTATAGAGGAGATAGTTAGGGAGATGATTAAGGCTACAAAGAAGAAGAACATTAGACAAGGGGAAGTCAAAAGGTCATGGTTCGACGAGGAATGCAGGAGAGGGAAACGGAAGCTGAGGGAGATGCTGAAGGAGGCGATGCAGGGGCAGGGAATATGGGGGAGTATATAGAAGAAAGGACAAGGCAGAAGGAGATGTGGGAGAGGAAAAAGAAGGAGCAGAGGCTAAGAGAGGAGGAAGAAATTCAAGGGTTGAAAGGGGAGAAGGAGATATGGGAGTACATTAGAAGGAAAAGGAAAGGGAAGGGAAGTGTGAATGGTATTGAGGTCAGAGAATGGAGGAGATATTTCAGGCAGCTACTGGGTGGGGAGGAGGAAGAAGAGGAGGAGGAAAGTAGACGGGGGGTTGAGGGGGGGAAATGGAAGAATTTACATGGGAGGAAATAATGAGGATAAAGAGTAGGATGAAAAAAGGAAAGGCAGCCGGGGAAGATGGAGTGGACTCAGAAGGGTGGATAAGTGCACCGGAGGAGGTGTGGATGGAGTTGCTTAAGAGGATAAATGAAATATGGATGGGAAGGAGGGAAATGCCAAGAGGGTGGAAGATGGCGTTATTGGTACCGATCTGGAAGAAAGGAGACAGGGAGAAAAAAGAAAATTACAGAGGGATATCACTACTGAATGTAGGATACAAGATATATACAGGACTAGTGGGAGCAAGATTGGAAGGGGAAGTAGAAGAAAAAGAAATACTACCAGAGGGACAAGCGGGATTTAGGGCATAGAGGGGCACAAGGGACAACTTGTATGTGTTGAACTTTATAATAGAGAGGGAATTGACAAAGAAAGGGGGCAAGGTGTACGCACTGTTCGTAGACCTGAAGGCGGCGTTTGACCGAGTGGACAGAAGGATACTGATAAGGACATTGGAAAAGGTGGGGATATCGAAGGGAATAGTGAACACGGTGGAACAGATTTATGAAGAGACGCGATGCAGGGTGAGAGTAGGGAATTAGCTGTCGGGGGAATTCAGGACGTCAAGGGGATTGAGACAGGGGTGCCCATTGAGTCCGAAATTATTCAACATTTACATATCGCAGCTGGAGGTGACGCTAAGAAGAGGACAGGATGGGGGAGTAAAACTGGGAAATGAGAAGATATGGTCACTGGCATTCGCGGATGATGTGGTCATCCTGGCAGAGACGGAGAAAGGGATGAAGAAGATGAAAAAGAGATTGGAGGGGTTCCTAGATAGAAGAGGGCTAGATTTGAACACAGAAAAAACAAAGTTAATGGTGTTCAGGAAAGGAGGAGGGAGGCGGAAGGAAGTACAGATGACATGGAAAGGGGAAGAAATTGAGCAGGTGATGGAATGGACATACTTGGGGTATGTGATGAGGGAAAATAATTCGTGTGAGGGGCACATACAGCATGTAAGCAAAAAATCTAAGAAAGCGGTGGAAGGTCTGAGAAGCATGGTATGGGGAAAGAGAAAGGGCAAATTCGAGGAAACGATGCAAATATGGGATGTGTGTGCCAGGAGCATCATGATGTATGGGGTCGAGATATGGGGAGTTAGAGAACAGAAAAGAGTGGAGAGAGTGCAAGTAGGGCAGATAAAAAGAGCTATGCAGTTAGAAAGGTCAACACCAGACTATGTGGTGAGGCAGGAAACTGGGAGAGAGAAGGTGGCGATCGAGGCGGGGAAGAGGGCAATAAGATACGAGATGTTAGTGAAAGGAGGGAGGGAGAATAGTTTGGGGAAAAGGGTTGTGGAGGAAATGGAGAGAGAGAGGGGGGGAAGAGATCTATCAGATTGGGAGTTAGCAAGGATAAAATTATATGAGAAGGCGGCGATGACGGTGGGGGAGGCAGAATAGAGGAGAAGGGAGGGGAGGTGGGTGGAGAGAGAGTTGGAAGAGAAATGGAAACAAAGAGATTCACAGGAGAGAGAGGAGAAGATAAGAAGGGCAAGATATAATGAAAAATATAAAGAATTACAAGTAAAAGGAAGGACGCCAAAGTATTTAGGAGGAGGCAAGACAGCGGAAGAAGAGAAGACGATTGCCAGGTATAGATGTGGAAACGAGGAGAGGGCAAACAAATATTGGATGGGGGAGGTGTACAGGAGGTGCGAAGTATGTGGAAAAGAATGGGACGAGTGGAAACATTGGTGGGAAGAATGCGAAGAAATGGAGTGGGAAGAGAGGAAGGGCAAAGATTGGAGAAGGATGTTGGGAGAGGAAGGAACAGGAGTAGAGCTATTAAGAAAGTTGAAGGAAAAGAGAGAAGAGGGTAGGTAAAGGAGGGGGATGGAAAGGGTTTCAAGTTTGTTATGTTGCAGGCAAGGGAGGAGTCAGAAGGCAGAGAAAGGCTGAGGAAGATAGGAGCGAGAAAGAGAAGGGGAGGAGGAGAACAGAACAGGAGGGAGATTTGGAATGAAATGTAGCGAGAGATATTGTCAAAGTATGCCAAATAAAGGTTGTTTTTTACATTTATAATAAGCTACTGAAGTAGTTAACTTTGGGAATGGTAACGCTTCGAATGAAAAGCCAAAATCATGAGATGGATTACTTGATACTCGCTCTTGATCTTGTTTTAACGCATTTCTAGCCGATTCTGCTAGCTTCAAAAGAATATCATGTTCTTCCATAAGTTTTTTCTGTTCTTCATGGTTTTCTGATGCTTTGACTTTAATGTTTAATAGATCACATCTTTGACATGTGTCTTTGGGTGGTTGGTGGAAATGTAGATTAAAATCCCTTTTGAATATTTTCTATAAGTCCATTCATTAACTGCTTTTAAATTATTTTCTTCACAGTGAAGCTCATAAAAATTGAACATTTTTTTATAGTCAGTTCAGGATGAAGATATTTTCTGTCGGGATTATGGTCCCTAGTATAATGGGATTCAAATTTCGGGAAACTGTTAATATGGTCTTGAACAATCATATTTGCTTCATCACATATTTTTCTCGACGATCCAGGCAAACGCCCACGTAAATCGTTGTCAACGTTTTTAGATTTTAATACACGTTTCAATCGCCCTTCGCTTATTTGAAAAGTATCTAAAAAGATTTTTTTACAAACAGCAACTTTGCCTGTTTTAGAATTTAACCAATACGCAAAACTCTCATTTCTACATGAACCTTTTCCGTTTCTCTGACGTCTTCTTTTTACAACACTGCGTCCGGTCGCTTCGTATAGCAATATATTTTGCTTATTAAAGTCTCCTAAGTTCCAAAACATTTCGAAAATACGTTTTCTTTCTGTTTCATTCAAATTTTCCAAGCAGTCTTTTCGGCATTGGCAATCTTCATTTTGAAAAACTTTGGCAGGAATAATTTTTCCCGATTGTGTATCGTATCTTTTCCCTGAATTGCGTTTAATTTTACGAATTTTCTGAATATAAGTACCACTTCTGTGTTCTCTGAATCCTTCTTTGAAGGTGCTGTTTTGTAAATTCTCATTCGCAATTACTTCCTCTTCCTCTGTTGAAGAATGAACTTCTAAAATTCTCCTTCTTTATTAAATCTGTTGTATGGGTTTAATTCCTCTTCACTTTCAGAACCAAGAAATCTTGTTATTTTATCCTTTCCCATGGGTTTAATAATTTCTTAAATTAAATATTATTTTTTAAATTTCAATCCAATCCATCAAAACGTAATTTAAATTACCATCACTGCTTTCAACATTTTGGGCCGCACTTTTTGACATCGTCAATAAAAAGTGGACTTAGGTCACTTTCAAAATTAGGATTTTCAGTATTTATATTATTTTGAAAATGTACGTGATATAAAATTTTCAAAGGTACTAAGTATATTTCAATACCGATTTATTTTTTTGACAGTTCAGCATAAATTATAAATGTCACAAGTGCCAACTTGATAAAAGATGAAAATGGACTTAAGCCACTTTCACAATAAACGGCTCAAATAACCATTTAGTGAATAATAAACCTTGTTTTTACCAAAATGAGTATAAAACAGGTGGCGGCAGGTTTACCAAAAAGTGACGCGCTGGAAGAACGATTTTCTACGCTATTAAAGCAACAATTTAAGCCCCCTCCAAATCGGTATGATTCCAGTTCAGTTTACATAGACGAATAATCAAGTGCTAGTTCCTGTCCTGATATGTTAAAATATTTATTACAGACTAATTTATTTTCAGAAAATTACAATATATAATGACCATGACGGTGATCATCGAGGAAAATTTAACAATAAATGGTATTAACATTGTATTATATGTGAAACACTAATGAAATACAAGTATGATTGTTGCATAAACATCCAACACTCCATCACCAACTCTGGTGATGCACTTCCCCCACAAAAAATTCGCCATGCAATTCTAGGGCAAAAAAGGAAGCGCGTTCCAGCGTTAATTCCTAGAAAAAGAAAGAAATGCCTTGACACACTGACCAGCAGGTTTTTCGAAAGAAAATTTTGATGAAGAAGCAAAAAAATGGACATTTTAAATATGGAGGAGAAAATTAAATTACAACAACTGGCTGTTGTAGAATCGACAAAATAGATTAGAAGAGATTGAGTTCGAGAGGAAAATGAGTGAAATTAAAGGTGGGGTGGGGTGGGGGGTAAAACAATCATTAAATATGATTGACAAGCATAACAACTGTCTCCAATTATGTAAGATCCCTCAGACTCTCCTGCTTCAAATGTTGCACTTAAGAATGAAGAATTCCACACTGTACTATCGCGAGTTGACCCAGGCCAACGAACAACAATATTACTTATTAGTAGCTTCAAACCACAAACACCCTGTACATTTATTGAGAAATAATTCTTATTCCTATACAGCTCAGCGTTATCTCCACCAGGAGATATTATTGGTATGTGACTGCCATCCTCGCAAGCAATAACATTTGGAAAGCCATGCACTTGATAAAAAGAACTTCCTAATCTCTCTCGACGAAGAAGTCATTTTCATTAAATTATAAAATGAACTGTCAATTGTGACAAGAGGCAAGAAAGATTTTAATCACTGACAAGAGGAAACGAATTTTTATCCACGATAAACAAAAATGATTGGTTCTAAAGTCAAATTCTCATTGGACCATTGTCTGTGTTGCTATAATGATATCATCAATACTAAAAATAAATTGAGATTCCATAGGTGAACGGTGTGTTATTCAGAGCTCTGAAATTTCCAGTTTATTTAGTCATTTGTGTGCTGTGTTGGGGATTGAGACTAGTATCAGCGCGTGACCGGTGATTTTCCGCACAATTTGGGCCTGGTACTAGAGAAATCGGACCGTAGGTGTGATTACAACTTTGAGTTTTACCGGGCGCGAGCAGTGGAAATCGATCCCGTACGCAGGTAAGCGACACGCAAATCTGTAGTTCGAGCGTTTTTTACTGAATCAGTTTTTGGACGTTCACGAGAAGGATTTTATACGGCAAAAACAATTCGCAGATTTAATTCATTTTAAATTGTTTACGCGGAACTATTTGAACGTGAAAGTGCCGAATACACGCGGAAAGGTTAATAAGGGCAATTGAACATGGCGAGTGGGGGTGGAAAAGAAAAACGGGAAGATTGGAAAGGTACGGGCATATTTACGAGAAGCAGGAGAATGCAAAGATCGCCAGCGAGAAGCGGGGAAAAGAAAAAAGATGAACAAAAGAAATGACACTGGAGAATTTGATGGAGATGATGAAGGACTTCATGAGGGAGGTAAAGGAGTCGAGAAAAGAGGCAGCGTAGACAAGAAAACAGATAGTAGAGATGAGAAAGGAAAGACAGGAAGATAGGGAGTGGAGAACGAAGGTGGAGCAGGAATGGGCTAAGGAAAGAACGGAGGCAGATAGAAGAATGAGAAAGCTAGAAGAGAAAGTCGAGGCGATGGAAAGAAAACACAGAAGAAAGAACATAGTGATTCGGGGATTAGAAGTGGAAAGAGGGAGGGAAAGAGAACAAGTGGCAAAATGGATAAGAGAAGAACTAAAAGTGGAGGTGGAGATAGAAGAGGCGTACAAAATGGGGGGAAATGGAAAGGAGATAATATTGGCAAAAGTGGCAAAAGAAAGGGAAAAAGAGGAAGTGACGAAGAATAAAGCGAAATTAGGGGGAAAGAAAATGTATATAGATAATGATTTGACGGAAAAATAAAGGGAGATCCAAAGGGAAATCTGGAAGTATGCGGTGAAGGAAAGGGAGCAAGGTAAAAGCGTGAGGATGGGATACAGGAAGTTAAAGGTAGATGACACTTGGCTGGAGTGGGAGGAAGAAACTAAGAAGCTGATAACAAAGAACTAAGGGGATCGGGTGATAAGTGGGGAGGGGAAAAGGGAGAGCGGGGGGGGGAGAAAGTGTGGGCAGGCGAAGTGAAAAGGAAAAGGAATTTGCGATATGTTTCTGGAATGTTGCGGGGTGGAAGAAATGGGTGAAAGAAGAAGGGGGTATAAACACAGACTTACAGAAATATATGATGAGGTTTGATTACATAGGTCTTACAGAGACGTGGATGGAGCTAGAAACATGGCGAGAATACAGTGGTAAGATGCCGAGAGAGTATATATGGGAGTGCAGGGGAGCGAAAAGGGAGAGAAAAAGAGGTAGGGCGAAGGGAGGAATAATAACGGGGGTGAGAGATAAATGGGAGGAGGTGAAAGAGGGACGATACGACTCGGATACGATACAAGGAAGAACGATAATGGTAGACGGGGAGAAATTGGGGATATGCACAGTATACTGTAATCAGCAGATGAGACAGGTTACGAGGGAAATTGACGAGCTGGTGTGGAGAGAGGGGGAGAGGGTTATTTTTGGCGGAGACTTTAACGCGAGAGTGGGAGAAGAAGTAGACTTGAGGGGGTGGTGAGGAATAGGGGGGAGGAAAGGGAGGAAGTCAAAGGACAAGGTAGTGAATGTAGAAGGGAAAATCATGTTGGACTGGTTAGAGGAGAAGAATTGGGAAATACTCAATGGCGAAGAGAATGGAGACAAGGAGGGTGAATACACGTATGTAGGCCCAAATGGTAGATCGGCAATAGACCTAGTGGTAACAAGTGAGGATGTGAGGGAGGAGGTGGTCGGGTTTAGGGTGGGAAATAGAGCGGAATCGGATCACCTACCGATAGAGGTGGACTTATGGGGGGAAGTACGGAAGAAGGAAAAGGTAGGGGAGGAGGAGAAGAGGTTGGTGAATTTATGGAACAAGAGAACGAGAAGCGAGTACCAGAATAAATTAAGGAGGGTTGAGTGGGGAAGAGGAAAGAGTTTAGAGGAGATTACAGAAGGGAAATATTGATGGAGACGAGGCAGGGAAAGAGAGGTTGGGAGGAGTACATAGAAGAAAGGGGACGGCAGAAGGAGATGTCGGAGAGGAAAATGAAGGAGTGGAGGTTAAGAGAGGAAGAGGAAGTGCAAGGGCTGAAAGGGGAACAGGAGATATGGACGTTTCTGAGGAAGAAGAGGAGAGTGAAGGAGGGGACGGGGGAGAATATCGCGGGAAGGGAATGGAGGGAGTATTTTATGAATATACTGGAAGGAGAAGACGGGGAGGAAGAAGATGGAGGGGAGAGCACAGATAGAGAGATAGCGGAGGGCATGGAGGAATTCAGTTGGGGAGAAATAATGAGAGTAAAAGACAGGCTAAGAAGGGGAAAGGCGGCGGGCGAAGATGGAGTGGATACTGAGGGATGGATAAACGCTCCGGAAGAGGCATGGAAAGAGGCATTGAGGGAGATAAATGACATATGGATGGGAAGGAGAGGAATGCCAGGAGGTTGGAGGACCGCAGTAATAGTGCCGATATGGAAGAATGGCGATAAAGGGAAGACAGAAAACTATAGGGGGATTTCTTTACTAAATGTGGGGTACAAGCTGTATGCAGGAATGATAGGGGCACGTCTGGAGGAAGAATTGAAGGAAAAGGGGATATTGCAGGAGAGCCAGGCGGGGTTTAGGGCAGGTAGAGGGACGAGGGACAACTTATATGTAATAAACTTTATAGTGGAGAGGGAGTTGACAAGGAAAGGTGGGAGGGTGTATGTCATGTTCGTGGATATGAAGGCCGCATTTGACAGAGTAGACAGAAGGACGCTAGGGAGGATTATGGAAAAGGCAGGGATATCGGAAGGGCTGGTAAAAAGAGTAGGACAGATATACAAGGAAACATGGTGCAGGGTAAGAGCGGGAGATGAGTTGTCAGAAAGCTTCAGAACAACGAGGGGACTGAGGCAGGGGTGCCCCCGTTGAGCCCTCGACTGTTTAACACATATATAGCACAACTAGAGGAAGTAATGAAGAAAGGCCAAGACGGAGGGGTAAAATTAGGGAAGAACAAGATATGGACATTGTCATTCGCAGACGATGTGGCCATCCTCGCGGAAACGGAGAAAGGGCTGAAAGAAATGGTGAGGAGGCTAGAGGGATTCCTAGACAGGAGGGGGCTCGAGCTAAATGTAAGCAAGTCGAAAGTATTGGTGTTCAGGAAAGGAGGAGGGAAATGGAAGGAGACACAGGTTAAATGGAAAGGACAGGACATCGAGCAGGTGAGGGAGTGGACGTATTTGGGCTATGTGATGAGGGCGAGCAACAGTAGGGAAGGGCAAATAAAACATACAAGTAGAAAGGCGAAAAAGGCGGAAGCGGGCTTGAGAAAAATGATATGGGGGAAAAGGAAAGGGAGGTTTGACGAGACGAAAAAGATATGGGATGTCTGTGTGAGGAGTATTTTGATGTATGGGGTAGAGATATGGGGGGGGCAAGGAGCACAAAATCATCGAGAGGGCGCACCTAGGGCACCTTAAAAGGGCACTGCACCTTGAAAGATCGACCCCCGATTATATAGTGAGGCAAGAGACGGGGTGCGAGAGGCTTGCGGTAGAGACTGGGAGGAGAATGCTGAAATATGAGTTAGAATTGAGAGGAGGGGGGGAGGAGAGGCTGGGGAAAAAGGTATTGGAAGAAGTAGACAAGAAGGAGATGAGGAGAGAAAAGTTATCAAAGTGGGAACTGGTTAGGATCAAACTCCATGAGAAGGCTGGGCTATCGACAGGTGAGGTGGAAAGGATGAGAAGAGAGGGGAGACAGGTGGAAAGTGAGATGGTAGAGAGGTGGAAGCAGGCGGAAGCGCAGGAAAGAGAAGGGAAGATAAGGGAAGCAAGGTATAATGAGAAATACAGAACACTACAAACATATGGAAGGAGGCCAAGGTACTTGGGGGGAGTTAAAACGGCAGAGGAGGAGCAGTTAATAGCTAGGTATAGATGCGGAAACGAGGAGAGGGCAAATAAATACTGGATGGGGGAAGAATATAAAGGGTGCGAAGCATGCGGGAAGGGAAGGGATGAATGGAAGCATTGGTGGGAAGAGTGCGAGGAAATGAGGTGGAGCAAGGAGGAGGAGAAGGAGGGCAGGGATTGGAAGAAGGCATTGGGAGAAAATGGGGAAGGGTTACATATATTAGAAGAGTTAAAGAGGGGAAGGGAGGAGGGTAGGAAAAGGAGGGGAACAGAGGGGCATAATTGATATGTTGCAGGAGAGTTAACAGTCGAGGGCAGGAGATGGAGGATGTGGTCACAAGGTACAAAGAGGGGAGAGAAGGAGGAGGAAATGGAGTGGAGGAGAGAGTTCAAGGAGTGGAATGTATAGAAAAAATGTAAATAGGGTGAGGGGAATATGGGATTTGGAATAAGACAGGGTATAATGTAAGAGGCAAATGCCAAATAAAGGTTGTTGTTTTTTTTTTTACTAAAAATAAAAATTTCCAAAGGCTCCAAGTCAACATTTGTCAACAACTGTAAAAATAAAATCTCTAAAAATTATTAGTATTTATTTTATGCGGTTGTCGCCAGGAAAAGAATGGAAATAATGAAATCAAAATATTAGATATTTAGATGAGATTCAAATTCGAAAAGATCGTGTTTTGGATGCTGCGATCTTGGATCGTGTTTGGCCTTCAATTATCGTGCAAGCACGATCATTACGGTGTAGTTTGCAACACTGAGCATATTCACACTATCGCAGTATGGGACAGAATCGTGCGTACCGTCTCAAAAATGTGTCGTTGATCGAAGTAAATAACTGAAATTGGGTACGTAGTATCTCTAATCTATATACTATCAAATAATGATACATTCATTGTTATTTTTTTATTTATAATATATAAAAAAATAATATAAAAATAGAATTGACACTTTTTCATACAAAAAAGTTTACTTAACTTATTGAATGATAATTATACAGTTTTATGATATACACCATTATTTCGTATTTTAATACTACGTATGCAAATAACATAATTTAAATATCTAAGAGGTTCTTGACTTCGTCGTACAGTTCCTTGGCAACAGTGAGTTATGGTTTTCTGATATTTGATATGTATGGGTCTGATGTAAATAGAAGACCATGAAATACGTCTTCATTCGTTGCGGACCTAGAGCACTTTCTAGCGTGATATAATCTGATATTTTTGTAATCTTTATTACGAGATTCTTGGGCATCCTCAGATAAATTACCAATAGGCAGAACAGCAAAATGTCTATTTATACTTTCTCCATGTATTAAGATCTTATGTACTGAAGAAGGCATGTTATACCACATATAATGTGTAACGTACAATTGTGCAGTAGCGCGAGCATATTCACCAAATTTTTCTAGATTTACAGCAATGCCAAAGTCTGAAGTATAACATAAACCTAATAAGATCCTCATTAACTCCTGTTATTTCTGAAGAGCAGTAATAGTTCTCAAAAAACGCCGAGCTGTATTGTCGTCATTGCTGTTTCCACTTCCTTGCCGGGGTTTATCAACATACAAATGGGATTCGAAATACTTTGTACAAGTTTTTTCTTGTCTTCTTTACTTTTTTTATCTTCTGGACTTCTCAAAAAATATATAATTTTAATAAACATGTTGTATACATTTCACTTTAATGGTTTTCATTATTATACCTATCCTATTAGCAAAAGAAAATACATTATTTATTACTGCTTGACGTACTCTCGCATGATCATTATGCTGCACATTATCAATGGGAACCATTTCATATGCTTCCTGAGGTATGGCAATATTAGGGTCTGCGTCGGGTAAATTATCTTTTAAATCAATGGCAATGTTATGCAAAATGGCAGTTGCAACAATCACGGACAATATTGTCTCATTTTTCAGCCTCATTCCAACAGACAAACATGGAAATCTTCTTTTCCAGACCCCAAATGCACGTTCGGTACAATTCCTCGTTTGAATATGCGCTTGATTGTACCTATTCTCGGCTTCATTGTTAGGATTCTGTAATAGAGTCAGTAAATACGGCTTACAGGCATGCATATCCACCATCTCTTAATAAATAAGAATCTTGAAAATGCCCACTTTCAAGTTCCTCTCGTAAAGCTGAATCATAAAAGATAGTACTGTCATGTACAGACCCTGGCCACCTTGCTATGAAAACCACCCTTTTCGATTTCTATAAAGTTCCGCATGTTCTCCTCCCACCGATTGCATTTTAATGTGTGTGCAATCAACAGCTCCTATTACACATGGAAAATGCGATGGTTGGTAAAAATTGCTTTGCACTTTGCGTATGCCATCCCTTGTTTGTGGCATATAAATGTATTGGGGCCGCATTCGTGCAATAGCGTCTGTTACTTGTCTTATTATTCTACTAACAGTGGATTGGCTTATATTTAGATGGTCACCTAGAATTTGTTGGAAAGAACCAGGTGCATAAAATCTCAGTGCAATTAAAATTTGATTGGCAACAGACAGAGCTTTATTTCTATGTGTAGTTCTATCCAATTGGGGACTAATTAAATCTATAAATTCGTTGACTCTCTGCTTATCAAACCGGTATTGTAGTTTGAATTCCAGATCATCAAATAAATCAAATAGATTGCGGCGATCCCTAATAAATCTTTCTCTTGGCATAGCCCGCAAGATTTCCTCCACAAATTATATGTCCGAATCTGAATTTTCGGAAGATGACATGTTGAAATATGTACCTATATCCGCAATAACACACAAGTATAAAATTATCATATCAAATTTTATACTTTACCTTTGCATTATACAGGGTGAATCCTAAATGGCGGATACTATTCATAACATCCGATTCTGCATCAAAGATGGAGCAATAGAGTCTTATAACAATTTGCTGTGAATCTCATGGATGAGGAGTTGTTGGCAGTCTTAAGTTAAATTATGGGTTGCTCATCGTACTATATTTTTATGAACTAATGTTTTTTAGCTGTAGTATAATCAACAAAAGGAATCACCAGTCTGTAATTGTAGTCATCACACTCTTAGTTTACGTAGAATTTTCATTAGAAGCTTGAACTTTCTGCAATGCTTGAGTTTTCCAAATATGTTGCAACAATGTGCAATACAATTTTCCCATTTTGAAATAAACGTAGGCTGTTACGTACTTTTTACTTTAAATAATTTGACGTTTAATGACATCTGTGCATATCATTGCTGTAAAAAATGACGTGTTGAATTGCTTGTTGTTTATTATCTTAATAATTAGCGTCATGGAGTACAGTTTTGTGGAATATGCAGACATGTATTTGATATTAGGAGAATGTTATCGCAATTTGTACGCTGCTGCTAATTTATATGCTGAACAGGTATCTTTAATTGATACTAATAATTAGTCCCACGACCAAAGAAAAGTGAGTAAATAATAATACTAATTAATTGATTGAAAAAAAATAAACGTAACTTAATTGCTCAATTTTACACGCAATTGCCAATGGCAGTTGAGTTCGTCCTGAAGGGAAGCGTCAGTGACCTGTTGCAACATTTACCTCGCTAAACCACATATAAACATCAACTACTAAATTGGTTTCAATTAGGCGCCATTTCTTATTAGAAAAAAAAAACAAATTCAATTATCCAACGCGATAATAAAGAAAATAAATATTTTAAAATAAACAACAAAATCTTATCTGCGATCCTGTCGGTGTCGGGGCGGGAGCAGTGAATTCTCAGCGTCTCGGTTACGACAGCCAGGCTTCCACTGCTCAGGATCACGGTATATTCTCCAATCAGTGACGCAATACAAAATGTGGCTTGATTAAAGCCTGAAGAATACGGAAACTAACGATAGAGACGGATACGGAACTCTACCAGAAAATAACCCAGTAAAAAAACCTGTAATGCGAGACAAAAATATAACGCCTCGTCCGCGGATTCATCAAAATGCACTTACCTCTAACAGACTCTTTCTCGAACAATTACTCTAACGACAACAATCGATGGCCTTCGAAACTCCTGGACTATTTTATTCTCGCCGTCTAAATCCTCCGAAGAGTCGGAACTAGATTCTCCCCAATATCTAACTTCGTATCAACAACCGGTTCCAGAATAACGTGCAACATAAATCCCCAATTTGGAAAGGTAATTACACCAATAATTGCTACGTTATAGGCGATGAATATAACCACACGTTCGAACTTCTTAACACATAATGTCGCTCGTCGACAATTTTCGTCCGAAGACTGATAACGTCGGCCGCAAAAACGACATACGACTGTGTTCGAACTCTCGCTAATCGAAACGCTCGTCTAATCTACCGATAGCCCACGTCTCGGTGCGAGGTACGAAACCTTGAACGAGGTCCTAGGCAGTACATTTGGCACACCGCTACGGCAATTTACGCACGAAACTTAATGAAATAAAATAACAACTGGAATAAGAATCGAGGATTTCTTTCCCTGAATTCGTAACGTAACAACTCCACCTTTTCCTCCTTGAAAAAGAAACAGTTTCTTTTTTAAACCTTGAACTGCCAGATGACAACACGACACCAAGAGGACATCAAAACATAACACAATGGGGCTAGTGGAACGGAAGGATGAGGGATTGGATTAGGGGTGGGAATGGACCAGAATGCATGGTTTGGGCTCCCAGCTTACCCGCAAGGTTCACAGGCTTCCAAGACACCAGACTGCCCGGCGGTCCGTTCCGAAACAGAAAGGCCGGCAGATCCCTTCCCCTTACGTGCTTTGGCAGTAAGCCGAGAGTATCCGGGAGTCAGCCAAAAGTTGGGGTTGAAAGTTTAAGTACAGTCAGAGTGACCAGTAAGGTTGTGACAAGTCATATACGAGCGAATGAGCGACCGCAACATGGCAGGACATTGGTGTCCGGACTCGAGGAGGCTTTTGGACCGTCACGAGATCGGGTCCGCCAGTAGTACCCACAGGATCCAAACATCACAAATCCACCTAACGGATACCATCACTAAGTCGCTCGCGCACTTATGCGGCCACCAGATTCAGATTCAGATTCAAAGTTTTTTATTAAAAATCAGTATTTACACAATATTTACAACACATTATATATATACAACAAATAGTTAAAACACCTACTCCTACGTGAACGCTTATTAGGCGGATCTAAAATTAACTCTAACATTTAAAAACAAATACGGTGCTTCCCTCGACGATTGTCGAGGTTCCGTTGTCCGTTCGTCCGTTACGTTTGTTTCATGTTGTCGGCGGGAAACTCTCAAAAACCCACCCCGTACGTCCTGTTTTTTGGTTCGTCAGTTTTGTCATGTTGTGTTATGTTATGTTATGTTGTGATATGTTATGTTAGTTGGTCCTCTCCTCGTAGTATATGTCCAGTGTTTCGTAAGGTAATTTGTGTGTATGTCTCTGTCCTTCGACATGTCTTTGTTCAGTTATGTCTCGTATGAGTCTGTTGTCGTGTGTGGCGGTCCGCCTGTAAAAGCGTTCCGCCATCTCTTTTATATACGTCGTTATTAGCGGCATGTCCGCGTTTGTATGTAAGTCACGTATACGTTCATATCGGTCGGTGCCCAGGGCGAACCTGAGACACTTGTTCTGCGCCACTTGCAGTCTACGGAGATTCGTTACCGAAGCTCCGCACCATACAGGCGACGCGTACGTCATCGTCGGTCTTATAATTGCCTTATAAAGTAACAGTTTGTTGTCCGTCGTAAGTCTGCTGTTTTTTGAGACCAGTGCGTACACCGATCTCATTGCAGCGTGTCCCATTCTGTTCGCGTGTTGTATATGTGCACCAAACGTCGTCCTTGTGTCTAGTGTAACCCCTAGGTACCTCACTGTTGTTGTTATAGGTATTTCGATACCGTTGACCCTTGTCGGGTTCGGTATCGTGTAACGTCTGTTTCGTCGCGTGAATGTGATGCTTTCACATTTTGTCGGGTTGACTGTCAGTTTCCAGTCCTTGAAGTATCGTTCGAGTTCCCTCATGTGGGTGTCTATTTTGCTGTGTGCTATGATTTCTGAGCTCGATGATGCATAAATGGCCGTATCGTCGGCGAAAAGGGCGATCGACGTGTTTTCGTCAGTCGGTATGTCATTGATGTATAATGAGAACAGTTGTGGTCCCAAGACTGAGCCTTGGGGCACTCCTGCCCTTATGAAATGCGGTGCTGAGATGGTATGATTTAGTCGAGTCTGAAATTGTCTGTCTTTTAGGTATGAATAGATTAGTCTGATTAATGACATGTCTAGTCCGTATTTGATTAGTTTATATACTAGTCCATCTATCCATACCGTGTCAAATGCTTTTTGCAGGTCTAGTAATGTCATTGCCACAACTTGTTTCCGATTAAACGTTTTCCGTATGTCGGTCACGAGTCGCGCCACTTGTTGTACGGTGTCGTGTCCGGGTCGGAAACCAAATTGCTCGTCAATTAGGAGATCTCGCCTTTCGACTTGTCCCCTCAGGCGTTTGTTGATAATTGTCTCAGTCTGTAGCTGTCCGGTTTGTCTCGTTGTTTGCCGGATTTGTAAATGGGAATTACTACAGCACTCTTCCAGTGGCTTGCAGTGCTGCAGGGACATTGTCGCGTTTATTATGTACGTCATTTGTACTAGTCCTTTTTGGGATAGGTTTCTGAGGATTTTATTTTGGATATCGTCGAGTCCCGGGGCTTTCAGCGGGCCTTGCCGCTTGATCGCGGCGAATATTTCTCGAGGGCTCGCTAGCTTTAATTCGGAGTTTCGGTCTCGGTCCGCGCAGGACATAGTCGTTCTAACGAATTCGACCACGCCCGCTTGTTCGTCAGTCAGATCGTCTAGTCCGATGTCGTGTGCCGTTTCGAATGTAGTTGCGAGCGCCTCCGCTTTCCCCTCGTTTGTCATGTGTGTCACCCCTCCATGCACGAGCGGCGGTATCGGCTGGAAATTCTTCCGTAGCCGTGCCGACATGCGCCAGAGGGATCCGTCACTGGCAGTCAGTCTCGTGAGTTTGTCGGTCCACTTCTTGTTTCTATGCGTCCATATCTTGTCGCGTATATATCTCGTAAGTTCGTTCGTTCTAAATCTGTCCGCGTCGAGTTTAGTCCTTTGCCAAATTTTCCGCTGTCTGTTTCTGTTCTTTATGTCTTGGAGTATGTGATCAGGAAGGATGTCAGGTCTCTGTGGGTCGATCGTGCGAATTTTAATCGTACGATTTCGTGCGTACTTGATTGCCTCCGTCAGCTCGGTGACTGCGTTTTTGAGTTTGTCAGACGTGTCCAGGTCCCGGTTTATTACCACCCGGCTGTCCAAGTATTGTCGGAACAACGGCCAGTCCGCCGTGCGATAGTCCGTGATTTTGATTTGTCGCTTCGCGTATGTTGCTCCGCCCACTTGGAAAGTGACCGGGTAATGGTCTGAGTTTAAGTCCTCCACGGCGATGAGGTCCGAGATGTTGGTCACATTCCTCACCACCGCGATGTCGATTGTTGTTGGCCTTGTTCCGTTTGTCGGGTGATGAGTCGGTGTGTCCGGAAAAGCCACAAAGCCGTTATGTGTGTAGATGTAATGTTGTAGCGTCGTCCCATTTGCGTTGTTTCTGTGGCAGTTCCACGTCCTGTGTCTAGCGTTGAGATCTCCCACCACTATTGTCCTTGCCGAGATACCTAGGAGCGCCTGGAGGTCCCGTTGCGTTATCCGTGACGTCGGTCTGTTGTACCAGGCCGTTATCGTTAGGTCGTCCTGAAACTTAATAGAAATTAGTTCGAGGTGTTCTGTTTCGTTATTCCGAACACGTAAGAAGGGTATGTCGTTCCTAATTAGGACGGCTACCCCTCCGCCGCGTCCGGTTCTGTCGCGACGTTTGGTTACGTAGCCCCGAAGGGTTACGTTGTCCGCGTCCGTCAGCTTCGTCTCGTTGATGCACATAACGTCTATGTCATGTCCATCGAGGAACTGGATGAGTTCCCCGATTTTGTTACGTAGTCCGTTTGCGTTCAGGTACATACGTTCAGTCTAGTCATCATCGAGTTCAGCACAAAACGCTACGAATATTTTAAAAACGGTGGACGAGCACGTTGCAGTTTCCAGTTGGTCGTTCATTTGTCCCAGTTTTGATAGCATACTGGTGATATTTACCAGGCTATTTAGCCGCTTTACTTCCCTTATTAGCTCCTGAAAGTCGTCCAGTTGCCCCTCTCCGGTGTCACCTTGCTGCGGCGTCGTGATTCTCCGTCGAGGGACTACGGTTGGCGGGAAGTACTGCGGCACATCTTTGAACGGCAGCGGCTCTGGTTGGCGTGGCGCGTGCTGTCTGGGTGACGGCTGCGGGCGTTGTTGTTGCGGCTGCTTTTGTAACAAAGGCCAGTTTTGTCGCTGCCTCTGCGATGGTGCGGGCGGATCTTCATTCCTCTGCTGCTGCTCTTGTCGCTGCGTCCATGCGTTGATTTTCGGCCGCGGTGCTGCGACGTACATTGTTTTCAGGGGGACTTTAGTTTTCGTTGGCGATTGGTTTTGCCTCCTTTCGATGAGTTTGGTGTACACCGGGCAGTTTACTGAATTTGCCGGGTGATCACCCTTGCAGTTGCAGCAGAATGCCTTCTCAGTCCGCAGTTTTGTGCACTCAGGAGTGGGGTGCCCTTCGCCACATTTCAAGCATCTGTATTTTGCGTTACAGTTAGATGTAGCATGACCCCATTCCTGGCATCTGTGGCACTGCACTGCTTTGCGGCTATTTTCATAGCGTTCCCATTTTATTCTTGTGTAGAGAATATATTTATATTTGTTGTTTAGATTTTCTGTCGTGATTGTATCGTCTATGGTGATGAGAAACAACGGGCTGTACGTGTTGCGCATCTTCATTACACGCTTCACTTTGAGCTGGTGTTTTTCGATTAGCTCTTCTCGTATTTCATTTGGGTCAGTATCCCCGGACAGTCCCCGTAGCACATGGGCCCTAAGTTTCTCGCCCGCAGGCGTGAACTCATTTATCCAAGAAGCATTCACACAGTACAGTTGAGAAAGTTGAAATGAATAGAAACAGGAGAAGTTATGGAACGAATCTTTTAGGAGACTTGTACTTGTACTTGTACTCCACGCAGATTAACGGTGGTGAAATTCCTCGCCCTCAGCCACAGGATAAAACTGAAAGAATAGTTCCAGGACACACTCATTCGAGGGACTCGAATCCTCCGTTGAGTAACGGTGCCGGAATTCGTTTAACCCCACGGCACAGGGTGAAAAGGAAAGAAGATAAGTGGAAGAGTAGAGAAAGACACCTATTAGGGGACTCTTACCCCACGACGGCTTGAGGATTCTAAGGGCCTCCCAAGCAAGGCGTGTGAGGTTTCATATCATTGGTATGCCAACGTCCCAAGGATACCCCATGGTCGTCTTCCAATTCGTAAACGCAATAGCCTACCCGCCGCTTAACCTTATAAGGTCCTGCAAGTTTTCCTGCCAATTTTAAACTAAAATAATTCGCTCTGTCCGACAAAACGTATTGTCGCTTCCAAACCTTATCTCCTACCACATACTGCACATGACGGCGTCTCAAGTTGTACTGCTTCTCGGCGATTCCATGAGCTTTTACCAATCTCCTTTTAACAAAGGCTCTTAATCTTCCCAGTTCGTTGGATCGCTCGTCTCCTATTTCGACTTCTTGACGGTTTGGGTCTTATTCTAGTTCCCTTTCATATTCACTCCCATGTAACCTCATTTCTTGTCCAAAATTCACAAAATATGGCGTTTGACTTGTTACCTCGTGCTTAGCTGTCCGAATAGCGCAACCTAATTCAGGTAGATTTTCATCCCATTTCCTATGATTGTCCTTCACGTAAGCGGTTATCATTTTCTTCAAGACACGATTAACTCGTCCAGTCTAAGCTCTGAGCATGATATTTTGGGTTGTAAATTACTTTAATGCCGTGTTTTGTCATTAACTGTCCGAACTCCTTAGTTTTATATTGCACCCCGTTATCGCACAACAAATACTGCGGAATACCAAATAACAAAATCACATCTCGAATAATCTTTGTTACCATCGCTCCAGTAGCTTTTCGAATCGGGAAAAAGAGGCTCAATTTGCTAAAATTGTCCGTGATCACTAAAATGTACAAATTACCGTGACTGCTCTTGGGTAATGGTCTACACAAATCTGTACTTATACTTTGCCATGGCCGTTGTACGTCATGTCGTCTACCCATCAATCCAGCGGGACATTTTTGTTCGGGCTTTATCCGTTGGCAAATTTGACACGATTTCACGTATCGCGTGATATCCACTCGCATTGCAGGCCAGTAATACAATCTCGAGACGCGATCAAAGGTTTTGTAAATTCCTAAATGACCCGAGGTCTCGATGTCATGACACTCCTCTAAAACTTGTCGTCGTTGTTCCTTGGGGACAACCAGTCTCCAACAATCTATGTTTCATCTCAACTCCCGAAAATCTAACTCTACGTGTTTGTATAATTCGTGTCCTTCGACTCGCCATTTCCTATACGCTAGAGGGTTCTCGGTTACCAACATACGCATCTTGATATACCATTTGTCGACGATCCTTTCGTTCAAAGCTATAATGGCACATTCTGTTCCATTAACATTTGGAACAGCTCGCGAAAGAGCATCTGGGATGACATGTTCCTTCCCTTTCCGGTGTATGATTTGGTAATTATATTGTTGTAGTCGCACTGCCCATCTACCTAACCTTCCTTGTGAATCTTTCAGGTTATCCAGCCATTTAAGTGAGTAATGATCTGTTATAACGTAGAATTTTCGCGGACTATTTAGATAACAACGTAACTTCTCAGTGGCCCATAGTACGCTAAGGCATTCACGTTCGGTGGTTAAAAAGTCAGTGATCGTGATAAATAGCAGATAACGTGTTCTTTATCGTCATAGCGTTGGCTCAATACAGCTCCTAACCCATAACCCGAACTATCAGTTTGCAAATAGAAAGGTTCATCAAAATTTGGATTGGTTAAAATCGGTGCAGATATCAGTGCGTCCTTAATTCGTCGGAATGCTGCCTCACACGAATCATCCTAGTGGAATCGTTGGTTCTTTCGCAAGAGCTTCGTAACCTGTACAATCACTTCGGAAAAGGCAGGGCAGAATCGTCGGTACCATGAAGCCATTCCTATTATTCTTCGAACTTCCTTGACGCAAGTAGACGTTGGAATATTAACTATCGCCGTTACCTGGTCAGGGTCGACCTGAATACCATGTTTGTTAATGACATACCCCAAATATTTTAACTCTGGACGACAGAAATCACACTTCTCACGGCTTAATTGTAGGCCAGTCTTCTCTAACCGATGGAATATTACCTCCAATATCTCTATGTGCTTCTCAAAGGTCGGGGTGACCACGATAATGTCATCCAGATAAACAAACACATAGGGTTCCAACTCTGGTCCGAATAAGTTATCTACCATTCGCGGAAATGTCGCCGGCGCATTATGCAACCCAAATGGCATTCTAACGAACTCATATAACCCTCTGCCTGGGCATATAAATGTGGTGTATTCTCTTCCAGTTGGACTTGCCAATAGGCATCGCGAACATCCAAAGAACTTAAAAATTTAGCGTTTCCTATTTTCCGTAATATAGCATCAATATAGGGTATTGGATAAGCATCACGTGCAGTTACTGCATTTGCTCCAACCCCCGTTCTTTTTTGGTACGAGTAGTACTGGTGAAGACCATGCACTATTTGATTTTTGAACCAGTCCATTCGTAAGCATTTTATCCAACTCGGCATCTATCATATGTTGTTTATACGATGATACAGGGTAATAACGCTGCCTTATTGGTTCGCTAATGGTGACAATATTATGCTTTACTGCCGTCGTACAACCTAAGGTCTCTCCCATTTGCGAAAAATATCTATCTATTGTTTGCTCCAAACAATGATTTATTGTCTTCGGTTCAATCAATGGCGTTAACCACAGGTGGCTTCATAATTTCCGTAGAGAAATGCCATTCTCCTCGACGCATATCAGGCACGATTCCCATACGGATCCAAAAGTCTATCCCTAGGATAAGAGTAAGTCCGGTACAACATAGACATCAATCAGTTTCACTTCATCACGCAATCTGATTGGTATCGAAACGACTCCCAAACAATTCGAAGATTTATTGTTAGCAACCGTACACTCTGTTGCTCGTGTGCAATCCAAGCGAATTCCCAAGGAACGCAACATTTCCCAACCCGATGTATTCATAAAACATTTATTAGCGCCGGAATCAAGCAATCCAAATATCATTTTTCCCAACACAGAAACTTCAATAAACGGACATTCTCCTTCCTTAACATTCGCTAAGACATAATCCAAAACAATTTTCTCCTTACAAAATCTCGTGTCGGTCGAGGGTGTCGCAGAAACCGTCGCCCGACCTACGGTGGCTTCCGATATGCATTTCCCGAACTGCTAGAACTATTTTTGCTACACGTGGGACAGTTACGTTTCGTTACGTTTTCCTTCCCACAGTCAAAGCATTTAACGTATGCCACACGAACACGGCAGTGTCTTGCTAAATGTCCTGGTTGTTGACATCTCCAACAAACTTGGTTATCCACTGTTGTTTGACATACTTTGGGGTTACTAAACGACTGTAAAGGTGTATATGCCAAGCCTGGCTTCAAATTCAAGTCACTTCGTTCTGGTGGCTTAAAATCGTCAATGTTCTCCCGTGTATTTTTAATTCGCCGACAGAGTTCAATAAGTTCCAAGGGTGTGTTAATGTCCCTTAATGATAATTGTTCTTGGTAGAATGGTAAGATATTGCCCCTCAATACTTGTAAACGTAAGGCCTCTGATACTATAGTAGGCATGCGGTTAAATAAAGACGTCATGACCGCAACATATATTCCTATAGATTCTCCCCTTCCTTGAGTTCTAGTAAGTATTTGTTTCCACAACTTACTTCCGGTGTGCGCAGGAATAAATTCTTCCTTCATTATTATAACGAGTTCCTCCCACGTTTTAGCATGTTGGCGGATCACACGATACCATAGTAATGCATCGTCTTCGAATAAATCTCCCGCAGAAGCGAAAAGTGCACGTTTACTAATTCCGCGAGCATCGCATAACTCATCTACCTTGTCTAAAAAGGCATTGAAGCTGAGTTTAGACTTTCCAGAAAATTTTAGGTTTCATTTGTAGACTGGTATGGATCCCGGTGCACTGGTACTAGCGGTAACTTCCGATGAACTGTGTTTGGTTGGCGTTGACATCCCCGTCTCATGCGGTTGAAATCCTGGATCTAGAGGTGTCACTTCACTGACAGTTACTCGATCTGTTAGTGTGTTCTTATACTCGGTTAGATGATCTAACAATAACTTTACTAGCGCAGCCCTTCCCTTAGCATTGACGCTCGTGACCGAAATTTTGTCCAATCGGCCGAATAAATGAGCAAACTTGCTTTCGATCTTCTTGGTTTGGCTTGGCGTTATACTACCACTTTGTATTAAAGTTCCCAAATCTTTAATCCTCGAAGGTTAATGCAGTCGAGTGAAACGTGAAACTATTTGCTTTTTCTACCGATAATGCGCTCCGTAACAATTTACGTAAGTCTTCAACTGTACCTGAATATGGAACACCGCGCGTACATAATTAATATTCTAACTCCTCTTTTAATAATCGATCAACGTCCATATTGAAAGACATGATCCCTAGTTTCCTGATTTCAATTCCCACTTATGTCATACACTTTTTTTTAGGGCCCCACGTTGGGCGCCAATTTGCGACGCCCGTAATTTTTTTTTACTAAATAATAACACTCGAAGGGACTAAGAGAATAAAACTATACCAAATACCTCTAGAATCACCGTCGGTGAGGGGTGGGTTTAGATAACTGGATGTAATTCAGGGCGCCACAAAGTTATCCCGAAGACCAAGCATAGCATGGCGATAAGACCTATTGCAACATTTACCTCGCTTCACATAAACCACATATAAACACCAACCACTAAATTCGTTTCAATCAGGCGGCGGTGAATTCTCAGCGTCTCGGTTACAACAGCTGGGCTTCCACTGCTCAGGATCACGGGATATCCTCCAATCAGTGACGCAATACAAAATGTGGCTTGATTAAAGCCTGAAGTATACGGAAAATAACGATAGAGATGGATACGGAACTCTACCAGAAAATAACCCAGTAAAAAAACCCTCTAATGCGACACAAAAATATAACGCCTCGTCCGCGGATTCATCAAAATGCACTTACCTCTAACAGAGGGTTTCTCGAACAATTACTCTAACGACAACAATCGATGGCCTTCGAAAGTCGGGAACTATTTTATTATCGCCGTCCAAATCCTCCGAAGGGTCGGAACTAGATTCTCCCCAATATCAAACTTCGTATCAACAACTGGTTCCAGAATAACGTGCAACAATAAATGCCCAAGCATCACGTGGATAAGCATCACGTGCAGTTACTGCATTTGCTCCAACCCCCGTTCTTTTTTGGTACGAGTAGTACTGGTGAAGACCATGCACTATTTGATTTTTGAACCAGTCCATTCGTAAGCATTTTATCCAACTCGGCATCTATCATATGTTGTTTATACGATGATACAGGGTAATAACGCTGCCTTATTGGTTCGCTAATGGTGACAATATTATGCTTTACTGCCGTCGTACAACCTAAGGTCTCTCCCATTTGCGAAAAATATCTATCTATTGTTTGCTCCAAACAATGATTTATTGTCTTCGGTTCAATCAATGGCGTTAACCACAGGTGGCTTCATAATTTCCGTAGAGAAATGCCATTCTCCTCGACGCATATCAGGCACGATTCCCATACGGATCCAAAAGTCTATCCCTAGGATAAGAGTAAGTCCGGTACAACATAGACATCAATCAGTTTCACTTCATCACGCAATCTGATTGGTATCGAAACGACTCCCAAACAATTCGAAGATTTATTGTTAGCAACCGTACACTCTGTTGCTCGTGTGCAATCCAAGCGAATTCCCAAGGAACGCAACATTTCCCAACCCGATGTATTCATAAAACATTTATTAGCGCCGGAATCAAGCAATCCAAATATCATTTTTCCCAACACAGAAACTTCAATAAACGGACATTCTCCTTCCTTAACATTCGCTAAGACATAATCCAAAACAATTTTCTCCTTACAAAATCTCGTGTCGGTCGAGGGTGTCGCAGAAACCGTCGCCCGACCTACGGTGGCTTCCGATATGCATTTCCCGAACTGCTAGAACTATTTTTGCTACACGTGGGACAGTTACGTTTCGTTACGTTTTCCTTCCCACAGTCAAAGCATTTAACGTATGCCACACGAACACGGCAGTGTCTTGCTAAATGTCCTGGTTGTTGACATCTCCAACAAACTTGGTTATCCACTGTTGTTTGACATACTTTGGGGTTACTAAACGACTGTAAAGGTGTATATGCCAAGCCTGGCTTCAAATTCAAGTCACTTCGTTCTGGTGGCTTAAAATCGTCAATGTTCTCCCGTGTATTTTTAATTCGCCGACAGAGTTCAATAAGTTCCAAGGGTGTGTTAATGTCCCTTAATGATAATTGTTCTTGGTAGAATGGTAAGATATTGCCCCTCAATACTTGTAAACGTAAGGCCTCTGATACTATAGTAGGCATGCGGTTAAATAAAGACGTCATGACCGCAACATATATTCCTATAGATTCTCCCCTTCCTTGAGTTCTAGTAAGTATTTGTTTCCACAACTTACTTCCGGTGTGCGCAGGAATAAATTCTTCCTTCATTATTATAACGAGTTCCTCCCACGTTTTAGCATGTTGGCGGATCACACGATACCATAGTAATGCATCGTCTTCGAATAAATCTCCCGCAGAAGCGAAAAGTGCACCTTTACTAATTCCGCGAGCATCGCATAACTCATCTACCTTGTCTAAAAAGGCATTGAAGCTGAGTTTAGACTTTCCAGAAAATTTTAGGTTTCATTTGTAGACTGGTATGGATCCCGGTGCACTGGTACTAGCGGTAACTTCCGATGAACTGTGTTTGGTTGGCGTTGACATCCCCGTCTCATGCGGTTGAAATCCTGGATCTAGAGGTGTCACTTCACTGACAGTTACTCGATCTGTTAGTGTGTTCTTATACTCGGTTAGATGATCTAACAATAACTTTACTAGCGCAGCCCTTCCCTTAGCATTGACGCTCGTGACCGAAATTTTGTCCAATCGGCCGAATAAATGAGCAAACTTGCTTTCGATCTTCTTGGTTTGGCTTGGCGTTATACTACTACTTTGTATTAAAGTTCCCAAATCTTTAATCCTCGAAGGTTAATGCAGTCGAGTGAAACGTGAAACTATTTGCTTTTTCTACCGATAATGCGCTCCGTAACAATTTACGTAAGTCTTCAACTGTACCTGAATATGGAACACCGCGCGTACATAATTAATATTCTAACTCCTCTTTTAATAATCGATCAACGTCCATATTGAAAGACATGATCCCTAGTTTCCTGATTTCAATTCCCACTTATGTCATACACTTTTTTTTAGGGCCCCACGTTGGGCGCCAATTTGCGACGCCCGTAATTTTTTTTTACTAAATAATAACACTCGAAGGGACTAAGAGAATAAAACTATACCAAATACCTCTAGAATCACCGTCGGTGAGGGGTGGGTTTATATAACTGGATGTAATTCAGGGCGCCACAAAGTTATCCCGAAGACCAAGCATAGCATGGCGATAAGACCTATTGCAACATTTACCTCGCTTCACATAAACCACATATAAACACCAACCACTAAATTCGTTTCAATCAGGCGGCGGTGAATTCTCAGCGTCTCGGTTACAACAGCTGGGCTTCCACTGCTCAGGATCACGGGATATCCTCCAATCAGTGACGCAATACAAAATGTGGCTTGATTAAAGCCTGAAGTATACGGAAAATAACGATAGAGACGGATACGGAACTCTACCAGAAAATAACCCAGTAAAAAAACCCTCTAATGCGACACAAAAATATAACGCCTCGTCCGCGGATTCATCAAAATGCACTTACCTCTAACAGAGGGTTTCTCGAACAATTACTCTAACGACAACAATCGATGGCCTTCGAAAGTCGGGAACTATTTTATTATCGCCGTCCAAATCCTCCGAAGGGTCGGAACTAGATTCTCCCCAATATCAAACTTCGTATCAACAACTGGTTCCAGAATAACGTGCAACAATAAATGCCCAATTTGGAAAGGTAATTAAACCAATAATTGCTACGTTATAGGCGATGAATATAACCACACGTTTCAACTTCTTAACACATAATGTCGCTCGTCGACAATTTTCGTCCGTGTTTTTGTCCCAAGACCGATAACGTCGGCCGCAAAAACGACATACGGCTGTGTTCGAACTCTCGCTAATCGAAACGCTGGTCTAATCTAGCGATAGCCCACGTCTCTGTGTGAGGTCCTAGGCAGTACATTTGGCACACCGCTACGGCTATTTACGAACGAAAATTAATGAAATAAAATAACAACTGGAAAAGAATCGAGGATTTCCTTCCCTGAATTGGTAACGTAACAGTAGTGGAAAATGAACCAGAACAAAGTACCCGGTCCATTGCCAGAATGTTTGATATTAGCCAAAGAAGCGTTCATCGCTTATTACAGCAAAATGGCTTGCACCCGTATCATTATCAGCGAGTCCAGGGATTATTGCCACAAGACTATCAGCAAGGAGTCAGATTTTGTAGATGGCTACTTCGTGAGCAAGAAAGGGATCCTGGTTTTATTGGACGTGTCTTGTGGACTGATGAAAGTACGTTCACCAGAAATGGAACATTTAATATCCATAATATGCACCAATGGAGCAATGAAAATCCCCATGCATTGTACCAAACGAATCATCAAATTCGGTTTAGTGTTAATGTGTGGGGTGGTATTATTGGTAATAGGCTCATAGGACCACACATTTTGCCTAACAGACTAAACGCGAATAATTTTGTTGAATTTTTAGAAACTGATTTTAAGGATTTATTAGACGATGTGCCACTAGATTTAAGAAGAAATATGTTTTTTCAAATGGACGGAGCACCAGCATATTGGGGAATTCAAACCCGAGAATGGTTAAATCAGGAATTTCCAGAGCGATGGATTGGTCGTGGCAGTGTTGTAATACCTTGGCCACCAAGAAGCCCAGATTTAAACTGCCTAGATTTTTGCTTGTGGGGAACATTAAAAGCATTTGTGTATGAAGTGGAAATTGATACTCAAGAGCAACTTCAGCAACGAATCAATGAAGCAGTTATAATTATTCAACAAAACAATATGCTTGAAAATCTAGAACAGAACATAATACGTAGGTGTATGAAATGCATAGAGATTGGGGGTAGCCACTTTGAGCACTTGTAATTGTAATTGTAATTTCAAATGTATTTACAAAATAAAAAGCTTATGGCGTAATTTCCTTACTAGTTATGTGCTGTTAATCTCAAAATGCAAACAGCACATTAAAATTAGAATATTACTGCGAAAGAAGTTTAGTATGCATGTGTACATGCATTCTCCTTAGGTTCCTAATTAAATCAAGTGCGTTGTTATGTGAATCGCAGTTTTTTTGCTCAGTTTTTGATGCTGAATCACGCGATGTAAATACTATCCGCCATTTAGGATTCACCCTGTATATTTATGAGTACGAAAATTAATTTTAAACGTATACTATTCATTATTATAACCTCAAAATTATGTAGGAGACGTCAACTGATGCGAGTATTTAACGAGCCGTTAAATAGTTAAAACCTCTAATAAGCCTGCGCAACTTTTACGGCAGTTTAAACGAAGCGTTTTACATTACAATCGTTTGTGAATACAAAATGGACGTGTGTAACGCTCCGTTTCGTATTACGATGCGTTATATCGCATTACGAACCTTTGTGAATACGGGCATCAGTTAGATATGTGCATTAACAAAATATTCAATATCGAACATTCGTAAATCCTATTTTTGAGACGGTACGCAAGATTCTGTCCCATAGTGTGTCGGTACAAGACATGATAGGTCCGATCTCGCTTCTAGAGCGATACGATAATGAGAATTCTCTTATTCTCAGTGTGAATCGAGCTTCCTATAATCAACCACAATTCTCCATTTCTTCTTGTCTGACGAATCGGGGTTTTTCGGAACTATCCGAATAGGAGAGGACCATGGAGAATCACTTGGTCGTATTATACCTTGTTCTATCATTTTTTTTATCTGTTTATCTACTTCTGGTTTGTGAATAAATGGATATCGATAGGTTTTAGTATAGGTAGGAATTTCATCTTTTGTTTTAATTCGATGTGTCATCTGGTTGGTAAATGTTAATTTTGTATTTTCGTCATAAAATACGTCATGATATTCTTTGCATAATTTAAAGATTTCTCGCTTTTCTTCATCGTTCATGTGCTCGGTTCGTACAAGCGCTTTTATATCTACCGGTTTTCTATTGTAGCACGGACCCGAACCTTGTTAGAGAAGGACGTGCTATAAGGTGCTCCGCCGTTTTGTGCGATTTGCGAAGTAGTGTGTGGTTATTCGAAAACAATATTTAGTATTAAGTTAGTTTTAGTGTCGCCATTGACGATTTTAGTGTTAGTGCCGTCGTAAACTGTAGTGTATAGTGATAGTTTTAGGTTAAAAACCAGAACTTCCAAAGTAAGACTGGCCCCGCCCCCTTCGGGCGTGGCGAAGAAAAAGCGCGGGAAATCCCGCGCCACCGGTGACGCGAGAACTCGCATTCGTGAAAGTGCGCGAGTACAAATCGCGGAAACAAACATTAGTGCCCAACCGGCGGAGGCACCCGCGATACCCGAGACGTCCGCGGCATCCGCGACGTCCGATACACCGGACACGCAAGTCGCAATCGCGACCGAAAACGCTAGTATGGAGCAAGACGAAATCCTCGAGAATCCGACATCTGCGCATGGTGAGATTGAAAATCTCATCTCGCAATCCATAAAAATGAGCGACAAAACCAACAACGCGCGAAATATAGCAACTACGTCAGTGCCGACGTCAAACCGATTCGCGCCACGTTACTGACCACATTACCGACGGACAACGCCACCCCCCACGACAGCATAATGGCCCCAGCGAAGGCCAAAAGACCACCGCCAGTAGTTCTGCATGCCCAGCCAACAAGGCATGCAGACTTCGTCAAAAGCGTCGCTTCCACCATAGGGAGCAACAATTTTTATATAAGATATGCGGCCTCTAGAGTCAGCATCCACACAATTAATTGGAAGCCTAAACAAAATAGAATATCACACATACACGCCAATAACCGAAAAGTTGCGAGCACATGTCCTCAGGGGATTAGCAGGAGATGCTATAATAGAGGAAGTACAAGAAGAACTAAATAGTAAGTACAAATTAAACGTTAAAAGAATAATGAAAATGAGAAACACAAGGACCCCATTGTACCTAATAACAATGGAATCAAAACTTAAAACAGAAACTTTAAACGAACAATGTAAATACGTAAACTACACGAGAATATCATGGGAGAAATATCTTAACAAAAGACAAGCAGTGCAATGTCACCGATGCCAAGAGTGGGGCCACGCAACCTCCAACTGCAACGCCAAATTCCGGTGCGTCAAATGTGGCGAGGGACACCCTACTCTGGATTGCACAAAACTAAGAACAGAGCCGGCAAAGTGCTGTAATTGCAACGGTCCGCATCCCGCCAACTCGACTCAGTGTCCAACATATATAAAGCTAATCGAAACAAGACAGCGCCAAGCAAGGACGAAAACCGCCCCGCAGCCGTCTAAACCATCATACAGGCCTGCACCCGTGCCTCAAGTTAACCCGTGGGAGCAGAGACAGCGACAACAACAACCGCAGCAGCAGCAGAGACCGCCACCGCAGCAGCCACAAATGAACCGCCCATCACAACGCCCGCCGCCCCGCGTTCAGGAGCAGCAAGATCCAACCCCGATTGTCGCTCAGAGAAGGAGAACGGCATCAATGCAGCAGGAGCCGATGGGAGTGATGGACGAATTCCAAGAATTAATGGCAGAAGTGAAACGGCTAAACACGCTAATTAACATAAAACAAACATTAATACAAATTAGGGACCTAAATAATAGGTTAGAATCGGCAACAACAGCTTCAGCGAAGCAAATCATATTTTTAAACTTTTGTGCGGAACTTGACGATGTCTAGACTCAACATATGTACATGGAACGCGAACGGACTACGAAACAAAGTCGGGGAACTAATCCAGTTCCTCGATCGACATGACATCGACGTTATGTGCATCAACGAAACTAAACTAACGGACTCGATTAACTTAACCTTTAGGGGTTATGCGACCGAAAGACTGGACAGAAACGGGCGCGGGGGTGGGGTGGCCGTTCTGATTAGGAGCGGGATACCCTTCATTCGTGTCCGGAACGACGCCACGTTACACCTGGAACTTATTTCAATTAAATTCCAGAACGACTTTACGCTGACGGCCTGGTATAACAAACCGACGGCACGAATCACGCAACGAGACCTCCAGGCACTGCTAGGTATTTCGACAAGGACATTAGTGGTGGGAGACCTTAACACTAGACACCGAATGTGGAATTGCCTCAGAAACAACGCTAACGGGACGACGCTACATGACTAGGTACAAATACATAACGCTTTTGTGACATTTCCAGACACACCAACGCATCATCCGACAAACGGAGCGCGGCCGACAACGACGGACATCGCGGTGGTGAGGAACGTGGTGAATATCTCGGACCTCATCACCGTGGAGGACCTAAATTCAGACCATTTCCCGGTCACTTTTCAAGTGGGCGGGGCTAAACGCGACAGACGACGAATCACAGTGACGGATTATAGTACTGCGAACTGGCCGTTGTTCCGAGACACATTAGACCGCCGGGTGTTTATAAACCGGGACCTGGACACGCCGGACAAACTTGAGGACGCTGTCACCGCACTAACGGAGGCTATTACGCACGCACGTAATCGATTAGAAATCGAACGATTGACCCGCAAAAACATGACATGCTCCCCGCGCACATCCTGCAAGACATTAAGGACCGAAACAGACAGCGAAAAATCTGGCAAAGGACTAAACTTGACACAGACAGACTAAGAACAAACGAACTGACGAGATATATACGAAACAAAATTTGGACCCACAGAAACGATACGTGGACACGAAAACTAACGCAACTGACCGCCAGCGACGGATCCCTCTGGCGCATGGCGACACGGCTGCGGAAGAAATTCCAGCCGGTGCCGCCATTAGTGTATGGGGGGGGGGGGACTGAAATGACAAACGAGGGAAAAGCGGAAATCCTTGCTTCGACCTTTGAACAGATACACGACATAGGATTAAACGAACTTACTGACGAACAAGCGGACATAGTCGAGTCTGTCAGGACAGCCATGAACCGCTCGATTGACAGAAATGACAATGACGACGGGGAGTCCATTAAAATTGCATCTCCCCGGGAAATCTATAAGATAATTAAAAAGCAAGGTCCACTAAAAGCCCCGTGACTAGATAACATTCAAAACAAAATCCTTCGGAACCTCTCCCGGAAAGCCCTAGTCCAACTGACGTACATCATCAATGCCATTCTAACCCTGCAGCACTTTCCAAGCCACTGGAAAAATGCTGTAGTTATTCCTATTCCTAAGCCAGGGAAGCAACGCGACAAACCCGACAGCTACCGACCCATTAGCCTCCTCAGTACGCTATCGAAGGTGACAGAGACAGTGATCAACGATCGACGACGGGATTATGTCGAAAGGCATGACCTCTTACGAAACGAGCAATTTGGTTTCCGAGGCGGACACGACACCGTACAGCAAGTGGCAAGACTTGTAACAGGCATACGTACGGCTTTCAATCGGAAACAAGTTGTGGCAATGACACAGTACAGTGGACTTGTACAGTTGACAGGGTATCGATAGACGGACTTATCTACAAACTAATTACCTACGGACTACCACTATCATTAATCAGACTGATCCATTCATACCTGAATGACAGACAATTTCAGATAAGACTCGATCATATCATGTCAGCACCCCATATCATAAGAGCAGGAGTGCCCCAGGGATCCGTCCTTGGTCCGCAACTGTTCTCATTATACATTAACGACATGCCGACTCACGACGACACATCAATCGCCTTATTCGCAGACGACACGGCCTCAGAAATCATAGCACATGCGAACATAGACAATCACATGAGGGGACTCGAACGATATTATTCCGACTGGAAACTGACTGCAAATTAGTGATGGGCATAATCGAGATATTTCAATAATCGATTATTAGTAATAGATATAATTTAATAATCGACTAATATTAGTAGTTAAAATTAGTAGTAGTCGTACTAATACTAATTAATGCAACGTACAACATAAACGTTCTAATAGCACTAACAGTGTGTTTTCTAAAGCCGTGCAACTTACAAATTTACATCGAAACAAACTATCGTCTAAAAATTTAGATCAAATTATATTCCTTAATACCACATTCTTATAAATTTGTTTTTTTTATTATTATTATTATTGTTTAATCTAGAGTTATTAATTTATTATATAGGTACCTTTGTTTCTATTGAGAATTATACTTTTGTTGTTATTTGCTCATATTTTTTATATATTATTGTGGCAGTTTATAAATATTATTGTAAATTTTGACGCGTTTTATTTACTAACGCAATATCATCAACACCATTGTACTTATTTAAATTATTGTATTCTTCAATCCGACAATGACGATCGGTCGAGACTACAAAAAATAATTGAAAGAAAGCTTCGCTTAGCGATACGACTAATTAGTTGCCACAATCGAAAGAGTCCAATGTTAAAATAAAATATCTCGAACCTGGAACTACTATTAATATTTAGTGGTGGGGTTAAAATATATCGAGATATCGGCACCTTCTCGGTCCGCTGCTCGGTTCCGTGATCGACGTACGACTACTAATTTAGTACTACTAATTTTCAGAGTGCATAGTCGATTATCTCGAGAGATTTTAATAATCGACTAATTCGTGTATCGCATCTCGATTATTCCCATCACTACTGCAAATCCGACTAAATGTGAGACGATCACATTCACGCGACTATACAAGCGGTATGCAATACCGAATCCGACAAAGATTAACGGTATTGCAATACCGATCAAAACGACAGTGAAATACCTAGGAGTAACACTAGACACTAAAACGACATTTGGTGCACATATAAAAGAAGCGAACCGACTCGGACACGCCGCCCTAAAGACCATCTACGCGCTGGCCTTCAAGGGCAGCAGACTAACAACTGAAAACAAACTGTTACTTTACAAAACAATTATAAGACCGACGCACAGTGATCGATTTGAAGTATTTAGGCGGCCAAAAATATTTTTGGACGTTAATGGCTTCGAAAGACTGTATTTTAAAAAACTATCTATTTATTTTAAAAAATAAATAAGAAAAACATATATTTTATAATAAAAACACATTTTATTCTCATAAATCATTAATAAATAAAAATGCATTAAATTGTCTTATTAAAAGATGTTTCTATCTCGACTTCTTCGTGCTCAATACTTGATTGTCTGTGGGGCTCGGCAGGTTCTAATAGTTCTATAACTTCACTGGAAAAAATGTTGTGTGAAGTTTTCTTTAACGATCTTTCACTACTTACGAGTGGATCTGAAGTAAGAAGCAATTTTTGATAAATATCACGGTTGCATTCTTCCCTTGAAAATTTTCTTGAAAAATTCTGTCTGTATGACCGAAAATGTTTATTTCGTGCTTCTGCAGCCTCCTCCGACAATTGGCCGATTGGCAACAGTGCATTATCTATGATGGTCGCCCCATGTAATAGTAATTTATGCATTGTTGGAGTCATGGGATGCCATCCGTATAATTCCACATACATTTGCGCGGTGTTGAAGGCATATTCTTCGAATTTTCTTGTATTTATTTTGTGTCCACTTGAAATCGCCTCTAATAAGATTTTAAATTTGTGTATTAATTCGTGGTTAATGCCTGTTATGTCCGCCGCTAATTCTGTGTTTTCAAAAAATCTCCTACTCGTATTGCCATCATTGGTATTACCAAAATTCGCTTTAGGCATGTCCACCAACAGCCCAGTTTCCAAGCGGAATCTTTCTTGGATTTCTTTTTTCCTTTCTTCTTCTAATGCTTTCTCTTCCTTGGTCCTTTTCTTTCCATATTTCTTCACGGGCAATTTATATGTCAAATGCAGAATGCTTTCAAAAATACGTATTTTTGCATGCAATACCGAAATGCCAAACTCAAGAGCATCGGGACTTATCTCGTTCTTTTTGCTTAAATTATTGAAATCTTTAGAAGTGGCGCCACATATATAACATCGGCTAGTTGAGGTCGTGTTGGTTACAGCATTGCAAACTTTGCCATCAATCATGGTCATTTTTAAAATGTGATTATAAGCAAATTCGTTTCCATCAATATTTACTTTTGTAGGAGTGAGGTTCTTAATTTCATTTTGCACATAACTTATTTCCTCTTTTGTTACATCTGTAGTTTCTTTTACATACCGAAATCTGATGGGGCGGCAAAATCGTGGTGATGATGGTGTTAGGTTTTGCCACAACACTTTATTGTTTTCTTTACCACAAATAATTTTAAGTGGGACAAAAGAACTCAAAAATATACTAGCATCGGATTCGGTGTCTTCCGAGAATTTTTGTTTGTACCGTGCTTGTTGTGACCCGTCACACCTCCATTTATAAATGATCGTTAATGACTTTCTTTCAATTTCGTTAAGGGTTGATAACACTTCTTCCAGGTAGATTGATAATCGTTGAATAGTATGATCCATTAGGCATTGTAAATTAATTTCTGCGCAGGTAGCCGTTACTCGCAATGTCGTCTTTGGTGGGTAGCATTCTTGTTTTGCTGTCAACAAAAGGTCGTAACAAGGGTAATGTTTTGGGTTAGTTGCCCTTATTATTTCATATTGTCGTCTTGTTAGATCAGCTTCTACGAACATTTTGAGTGCTTGGAACGGGGTCAAAGGAGCAATTGTTTCATTGGTCTTGGAATAGGCTTTTCTATATTTACTAGCCTTTGTTGGTGAATTTCGTATATCTTTGAGCACTTTTTAGGCATTTCTTTTTCCCTTCGTTTGCAATATGACCTGTGCGGCATGTATAATCATTTCATCATCAACATTTGATCGAATTTCCTCAGTTTTTCTTCTCTTGCTTCGTTCACTCGAATCCGAAAATGATTTGCTCGGACGACCTGGTTGATTAAGCGAATGTACTGGTATTTCAAAAGTGCCTTCTAGCCACTTCTGGTTGTTTTTCATAAAAACTTCTTCAACTTTATGAGCTTTTAGCCATCTCTGTTTAAATTCGTATTTGATGTAGGAAAATTTATGCTTAAGGCTCTTTTTTCTTTCCACAGTGTCCCCGCAAGACAATAGCAAGTGGTTTTCTAAAAACTCCAATTTCTCATCCATACTTGGCAAATTTTGTAGTTGCATTTGCTCAAACATACATTTACGGGTCACTATTTTCACCCCCGACGAACTAGGTATCTCCATAACTAAAAAAAACATAAAATTAAAAAAAAAATGGTGTTTTAAATTTTTTTAACAAAATACTTTGAACTGCTGTCTTTAAGGAATAAGCGGGATTCTGCGGCTCTTGTTTCTTTTATAGAAAAGCTGAATGTGTAACGTATTCAATAAACAAAAAAATATGAAGCGGACGAATCCTGATCCTTAACAAAATTGCTTTTGAAATTAAAAAAAAATAAATTTTTTATGTGGAAAAGAGGGTATGTTCAACTACGGAAAAATATAACGAAAGTTAAAAATAAAAGTTAAAACTATTATTTATTTAATAGAAGCTTACTTGAGCTATGGGAATCACTTTCACTTTCACTTCTATACACAACTTAAAATAAACATACATGCGTAGTGCGAAATTTGATATAATTTGGGCACCCAAATAGTAATACGTATCAAGTCAACGATCACATTGCGTCTAACTGAACGGAAGCGGTGACGTATGGTTGAAAAAAGGGTGGGGGGTAATTCGCGGAAGTGTTTACTATACGTAGGCGTCAATATTTTGTGCCTACTACGTATTTAAGATTTTGACTTTTGGCCGCCTAAATACTTCAAATCGATCACTGTGCGACGATGATATACGCGCCACCTGTATTTTTCGGAGCTTCGGCAACGAACCTGAAAAAATTACAGGTGACACAGAACAAGTGTCTCAGGTTCGCCCTGGGCGTTGACCGATACATACGTATACGTGACTTACACGACCAAGCGGACGTGGACATGATCGTACCGTACATGACGAAGTTGGCGGACCACTTTTACCGGCGGACCGCCGTTCACCACAACTTACTGATACAGACAATTACACAACAAAGACATTTAACAAGTCACACGCACAAACTACCCTACGAAACGTTGGACGTATATAACGAAGACAGGACTAATTAACGAACAACCACGCAACCATACCAAAAAACAGGACGTACAGGGCGGGTTTTTGAATGTTTCCCGTCGACTTGACTATAATAGACGCAACGGACGTACTGAAAACAAAACTTTTGACAACGTCAAGGGAAGCACCTTACATGTTTTTAATTGTTAGTTCCTAAATGTTAAATACTTAATAAGCGTTGTTTCGTAGGTGTAAGTTATTTTAAATGTGTTTTGTGTGTAGTATGTGTTGTAAATATTCTGTTTGTGCGAAATTTTCAATAAAAACATTTGGATTTGGATTTTGGTTTGCTATTGTGTTGCTCGAAATTTAGGTGAAAGGTTTCAAAACATTCTTTTTCATATTTCTTTACTGGTAGTGGTTTAAATAAGTTCAAGGTGACAGGTTCACTACTTTTATTTAATATTTCGATAATAGCAAAATTTTTATGCGCTGTTGCTGCTACTTCGGGGATTTCGCAATTTTGGAATTAGAATTTCTCCTTCTTCTATCGCAACAGGTATTTTAGTCATATTTTTACTGTGTGGTTTTAATTTTATCTCGTGTATAGGGGGTTGTCCTGATTCTTGGTATAAAATTTGAAAACTTACATCTGTAGTAAGGGTTGAATTAAAGAAATCCAGCTTCGCGTTGAGTGATTTTAAAATATCTAGTCCAATCAATCCGTCGTAAGTGTCATGGAAATGGAATAGGTAAAATTTGAAATCGAAAGGGTAAGGTATACAAAATTCTCTCGGAGCAGGTGTAGTTAAACTATGGTTACGATGCGATGTTTGGAATGCACTGGAAACAATGAAAGGATCGTATGTAATTTCTTCAGGGAAATATTTTTGTGCGATTTCGGGATTTATAAATGATTTGCTGGAACCGGTATCGATTAGGAGTTTAAGAGGCGGTGAACGTAATAATATGTAAGGTAGTTCTTTTTGGTTTGGTCCGCTATTATATTCGATCATGTTTGGTTCATCCAAGGAGGCTCGTAATAAAAATGTTCATCTTCATTGGATTCTTCTGGTAACTCAATTAATTCTTCAACGTGCAATTCTGAGTCGCTTCATCATAGTCATCATTAAATTCGATATGTGGTTCTTTGTTTATTTCCAATAATTCTGTTTATTTCCAATAATGTTGTTGTGTGGTGTGGGTAATTGACGTCGGAAATTATATTGCGGTACATTTTGGGAATAATTTTGTCGAAAGGGTTGATGTTGTACAATTGGTTTTTGGACGGGCCGTATGTTGAAAATATTGAATATTTTCTTCCGAAGTAACAAAATGAATAGCTTCCGCGAGATATTTAGCGTTAGATCCCTATAAAATTGTTGTTTTGACGCTCTGGACGCTCTCGGCTCGTTTATATTCACGTATGCAAATATAATTTGCAATAACTGTAAACATCTCTCATAATAATCATTTGGGCTTTCATTAGGTCTCTGTCTTAATGAAACTAGGTCTCTTGTAAGGTAACTTTCATTTCTTTGATCGCTAAAATTTCTTATTAAAACATTTTTCAAATCGGCCCATGTTAGTATGTAATTTTTGTTTGCTACAACGCGTGCTTTTCCTTGCAATTTATTAATAATACAGTTAATCATGTATACATCTTGGAAATTACAGACATTTTCTTTATCATAAAAAGTATCGATACGTTGTTCACTTACGGCTAAAAATCTACTTAATTCATCTACGTTTCCATCGAATAGTGGAATGCAATCTAAATATTTCGTTTCGAACGTCATTTTACTACTTACGTTATTCGTATTTATTTTTCGAGGTTTATCGGATGTCGTTAATTTACTTATTCTTTCAACAAGAACGTGTTCGATATCGTGATTATTACTAGGATAGGTCATAAACTTCAATTATATAAATGCAAAGATTACTTACAGCATAAAATATAGCGCAGTGATCATACTCGACATCATTGGTATTCTATCATTGGGATCCTTGATGGATCCGATGTGGTATGGTAAGCGGTTTTTTGAATTCTTGCGGGAGATTCCTCGGTCTTCAACATCAGGCGGCGAAACACTTGTGGAAGTCCATAGATTTGTTTTCTAGGTCCACACGAAATTCGAATTCGTCGTTAACGATTAAAATCGACGAAAAGGTCCTCAGAAGCATTGGGTTTTCGCGACGCCGACTGCGCCAAATATATTTTTCGATCGCCGATATTGATTTTTATTATTGATTACAATATTTACTTATTTAACTACTTGCTTCACTTATTTATAATATTATTAATTGCTCGATGCACTGATTACTTAATTAATATCCCTTTTGGATATTCTAAATGAATTATAATTGACAATACTTACAAATACAAAACAAAACTAATATTCTACTACGAATAAATTCAAATTCACATTCAATTTATTCGTACAAATGCCAATACAATTGGATATACACGTCAATACATTTAATTACATAAAACAGTGAAACTATAAGACTATAGCTATGTTTATTTACAAGATTTACATTTAAAAGTAAACGTACACAAATATACTAAAATATATTAAAAAATAACAAATTCAATTAGCGCTCAAGAATAACGACGTTTACTGTCGGATAAGAACTCCGACACTGAGTAGTAGCATTTCTCTATGAATTGAGCTTTAATTACCTTTTTAAATTTCCTAAGCTGGAGTGCCCTAACATGCTGTGGCAGCCCATTGAACAACATCTTGCCCATATATCCAAACGTTTTCTCATATTTGGAGGTACGATGTTTATCGACACAAAAATAATTTTGTTGTCTGGTGTTATAATCATGAAAAGCGAATAGTAAACATTTAATAACCCATTCAAACTAAGTACGGATGCTGAGAGACAGCAAACAGTGCTCTAGTAGTTTTTTTACTTACATATTCTAAGTGATCCTGCCAGTCCATGGCCGCATCCACAGTAACGCCTAGGAACCGTGCTGTATTAGATACAGAAATATTAATGTTATTTACAGGAACAGAAAATTGACTGTCAACATCCAAACGGCCACCAAAATTCACAGTTTTTCCTATCTTTAGAATGAGATCATTTTTATAACACCACTCTGAAAAATCACGAGCCACCGTAGACAAAGATGAAATCAGTTCCTCCAGGGTCAGCACTGTGAGCGCAATTGATATATCATCCTCAAACATTACTATTTTCTGTTCGTGAATGTAGTGTGGTAAATCATTTATATACAACAGAAATAATAGCGGACCAAGTACAGACCCCTGAGGAACACCCATATGTACTTCATACTCAGAAGACAATATGTGTTGGACCTTGACCTGAGATTTTCTAGCACTAAGATAAGAACTTAGACAGCCCCTGAGACCGACACTGTAAAGTTTGTCAACCACAAATTGAATGTTGAGCGAGTCAAACGCACGCGATAGGTCGAAGAACATTGCCGCCACATAGATTCCCCGATCCATCATTTCACCAATGAATCCCAGGATGTCCGCAGCAGCGCTCTCTGTCGACCTACCGGCTCTAAATCCATGCTGACACTCGCAGACAACATTAAACGTGTTTAGAAACGTCACTATTCTGCTGTAGATCAATTTTTCAATTATCTTTGATAAAGTATTCAGCACTGATATCGGTCTATAGTTATCAACGGATAATGCATCCATTTTTTTGTATATGGGTACTATTGTAGCAATTTTAAGCAATGAAGGAAATTGACCAAGACGTATCGACATATTAATAATATAAACCAAGGGGCAATTATATAATCCGATATAGTCTTCAAAATAATTGATGAGATACCATCGACACCCGATGTATTTTTATTTTTTAGAGCAAGAATCGCACTACGTAATTGTTGCCTCTGTCATGGTATGAAAAAAAAAACGAATTCCTATTTAACAAACCTTTTGTGCAATTTTTTGACCGATTTTGACCAAATGATAGACGCAGAGCTGCGTCTGTTACACCCGCAAAATGGTTAGCAAAAACCTTAGAAAGTTCACTCGGCTCGGATATCCTTACATCGTCATGAAGAAGTGCAATATCAACTCTCGCCTTAGATCGATTTAGTCTAGTGTTGACAATTTGCCAGGAGTTTCTTTGTTTATTATCAGAGTCTGAGATTATTTTTGTAAAATAATTCCGTTTTGTAAGAGCTATTAATTGTTTGTACTCCTTCTTTTTTTGCAAATACAATTCATGCAAACCGTTATCGTTGGCGTTTCTAGTAATCCAAAATAGTTCTTTTAGTTTGTCACCAGCATCCATAACATTACCATTAACCCACTTATGTGCATTATTCATGTACTTGAATATCGTTTTATTTTTATTCTTTATAGGATAGTTTACATTGATAGCCCATGTAAGGGTGTTCATAAATACCTCAAAGACTATGTCAACATCAATATTGCTACTGCTAAATATGTTGTCAAAACTCACATGTTGCATGAACGACCTCAGCATGCCAAGATTACTCACAGATAAACATCCGCAACCATTTTCTGTTACAATACCAGCCTCAATCTCAAATTCCAAAACAAGAGCAAGATGATCACCCAAGTTCGGCTGTATTACACACGATTTATACAACCCGCTTGGCAAACTAGTAATAATGTAATCAATTTTAGTAATTCCAATCTGATTAGTGAAGACCCTTGTAGGCTCCCGCTAGCAAATATTGAGTCCAAAACTCAAAATTACATCACATAATAAATGTTTCTGAATGCCATTCTTGAGGTAATTAATGTTTAGATCGTCACACACAAAAATATTGGAAGTTACCTACAATACCTTAAAGTATCTACTAATTTTCTAATAAATGTTTCATAACAACCATTAGGTGGCCTATATACACTGACAATACAACATTTGAAAACACCAAATTTGAATTTGATTGCGCAGCATTCAAAGTTAAGTTCATCGGAAAAGAGACTATTGCATCGAAGTTCCAGGGCTGTGGATGTATATTCTGAATCAACAAAAATCGATGTTCCTCCATGTATACGACTTTCCCGACAATAATAAGACATAAGTGTGTATCCCTGAAGCTGCATCATATCCATTTCTCCAGATTATACCAGTGTTCAGAGATGCACACAAAATGAAGTTTCACTGATTGATTAAACACTTCCATTTTGTCTATTTTGTTACTTAAACATTGAGTATTTACTTGAACAATTCTAAAAACTTGGCTTACAGGATAAACATTAGCAGTTATTTTATTGGAGAGTCATGGACTTTTTCTGAGAAAAAACCTGTTTAATTTAACATCACATGGCCACACATCCGGGTTCTTAATACCAATTTATTCTGAAGTACAGTAAGCTTAAATGATGAGTATATTTTTGGAAATTTTGCGTTTAGTTTCTCACAAACTATTTCATCACATGTAGATTTTAGATGATCGATTATATTTTCAACAGTAGTGTGGGGATGATGGTTGGATACGTGCACAAATGCATATCTTGTAGCTTGCTTTAGGCAGGTTTGAGCTTTATTAGTTCCTATAATTATATTAAGTTTTCTTTGAGAATCCCCTATTTTTATTAACTGCTACATTCGAGGTACTTACTCTTTTGTTCAATATTGGTGTATTGTCATCTGTGGTACTAATAATACCATCAGAAGTATTTTTCGACGCATCGGAAGAATGTTTCGATGTATGTTAAATTGACGATTCCTTGGCGTTGACGTTAATGCCTCGCCTAACAGCTGATGCAATACGCGATGTATTCTCTTAATAATTATACCTATGACTACTGTGTCGCCACACCGTGTGCTATCATATATATCCTTATCCTGTAAATGCAAGCATGCTGCGGCGGAAAATTCCCGATGAGGTGATCCGTACTTTGCCGTAAACAGTACAGGGACGGCTGGATATAATTATGACGCTTTTTTCCAGCTCGCCGCAAGATTACATATCTCAACGATTATATAACTTATATTTCTTTTTACCATTAGGACGTCTTTAAAAAGATTTATGAAAATACAATCAAGTCTGCGCCTTTCATTATGTTGAAGCTATAGATATCCACGATATAACTCCTCATTTATAAGAATGAAGCTTCTCCATGAAGCACGCTGAAATTTTTAGTCCTCGAGTTCTAGACGAACCTTGGTCGTTGGTTTCATTCTTGATTTTCTTCAATTTGACTGTGAAGTAAATTCTAGTGGATCGAATAACGACATAAATGACCGTCCAGGCACTTGGCATGAAGTGATTAATGGATTCTTATTTTTGAAATACTCCTAAGTATTGGATAATTTCTGGAATGCTTTCCGTGTGATTTATGTTTATGTTCAACTTGGCGTGTTGTCATTGGCGAATTTTCTCGTAGGATTTGCTCTTCTTAAGTTGCTTTATTATTTGCTTGTAGGGCATTTGAATATTTTACCTTTGGTACAAATATCATTTAGAAGCTTACAATATCACATTATCTTAAAATTTTAGTAAATATTTCACATCTGGAATTATCATTAAAGATTAGTGTTTAATTGCTATAGGATGTAAATAAATGTAATAATAATTTCATATACGAACCGATATATTATACTCACTAATAAATCTATTGGTAACCTACCGAATTCAACTGCACCATTTATAGTTGTTTTTACCATAAGGCCGTTTTGAAACAGATTTATTTCTTAAACAAACATCTTCGGTGTGAGTTACGAAAATACATACTAAGCTAGAATGCGATTAACATATCTGCGCGTTTCATTATGCTGAAGTTATATGTGTCCACAATTGCATTTGAAACAATTAATTCACATTACGTTAACTTAAGTTGATATCCATAAGTCAACAGATTTCCTTATATTATTGATCGATTTTCATATCGATATTTAATTTGGTACCAATCGGTGCCCGAAACGCTAAGTTTTAAATATAGTCTTAAAAATATTTAATTTGGTCAGCATCTCCAAAACTAATTTAAACAAAAAAGGTTCTTGTTACTGACTATCAACTATGTGTAAGTCCCATTCTCTCCAACACGTCTACCACTTGCTAGTAGAAAGTTTAAGACGGCTTTCTTTGAAATAAATGCAATATCCTTATGTCATATGTATTAGGTAAACGGCAATTGGTTTGATGGAGTTTTGCCTTAAATACAATACGAGAAAACTGATTAATTTCGTGTCGGTTGTTTTTACATTATGCATCAATGCTACTGAAGGAGTACTTAGATATTTTTTTTTGAAAAATGCCTTTATGTTTCTTGCATAAATTAATATTGCAATTCAGCTGAAAAATATTTGATAATTGTTCACATTGCTTTAAGATTTTATTAATTATAGAATTTATTTAATAATAAAAAAATGAAACAGGACCGTATAATTTACCTCAATGTATAATTTGTTATATACACAAGTGTACAAGACGAGTTATTACAAACTAAAGACCAAACTGAAAGAAAGCTAAGTTACAGCTGCAAATTCTTGCCATAAATGGGTTAAATAACCTTTTTATGAGTTTTGTCCTGTTTTATACTGAAACCTGGTACCTATATACGGCGATAAAATTTTGTATTTTCTACTTTTAATTCTAACAAGCGTATCCGGAACATCTACATATATGACTTCACGGTGACAGCGACAACGCTAATCGGAAAAGAATCTTGTTATAAATAACTCAACTCATTTTAAATAAACAATACGACATTATTATTTCTGCATATATATATGTATCAAGTTTATTGCCATGTATACACTGTCGACATATATTTTTAATTGACGTTAACCCATATTTTACCAGTCATTCAAAAAATAATAGAAAACTTGTTTTAGCTTTACGGTTACAACAAATATGTAGAAAAATATCTTTACGTGTATAGTCTAATTCGAATTGGACACCCATAATGGGGATCTCGATTATCTTAAGTAATAAAGACCAGGTTTTCACTGATTAAGAATACGGAATCAAATATGTGGTTTTCGAGAAAATTGCACATTGAAAATAAGTTTTTTTGCTTTTGCTCACATTTCTTTTATTTATATATTTTTTTATAATTTTATTCCAATTTTAATATTATATTCTATATCTGATACGATTAACTTCAAAAATCCTCTTGTTTTTTAATTATCTTTGCGTTTTGAACTTCGTCCTTTTGTAACGAGGAAAACATATATGGTAGAATTACTTGATTCGTTGATTATAAATTTAGTTTTGACAAGAGAAGGATTTTTTAGCCATGTAGTTTTAGGGCATATCTAATTAATATTCGAAGATGCAATTGCAATTTTCATACATCCTCATTTTTTATCATGGACTTCAATTTTAATATCTTTACATCAAATATCAAAGTTCCAGTAGAATCATTCTATAACACTTCTTCTTATGGAAGTTTACAAAATGAAAGGCTTGTAGAACCCCATAACGAAAAGAGGACGAGGAGCACTTAAACTGAAGTATTATGACATATTTGAGAATATTTCTGAGAGGATTTAACCACAAAGTTTCCAAAAACATTGGCATAAATTCTCTCAACGGAAAATAGAAATGATCAACCTCCAAAGTTCACCTTACGAGCTTGTACGTCTTTCTCTAGCCCTCCATTGTCAAGATGCCCCACACCTACCACCATATCCCCTATCGATTTAGCTCTTGACAAGAATTATCTAAAACACCTGCTACCATCAGTACCCCAGTACCTAAACACCCTAGTTTTGCAATGAAAACAATGTAGAACAGCTTTGTTCGCACACCGCCAAAAGGTTGCTGGACATTGAAGAAAATAAATAATCAGCTCATCATGACCCATTGAAAGTATATACTCAAAAAAACAAAAAAATACTCAGTGACATATAAACTGCACCACCTAGAAGGGGTGGGATTTTTTGGACCAAATTTGGCAGGAATAGTGGACTAGTCCAGGGAAATAGTTGATTAAAATTTGAAACTCAATTATCAAGTAGTCATGGGATTTTTGACGTTTGTGTCATTTTGTAGAGCTGGTGATAGACAAGCAATTATCGAGTCATTTTTTGAATTTGTTCCACTTTTTCGGATCCTGGTCTTTAGTTTAAAGTGTTTCAAGTGTTTAATGATGCCTAGAGGAAGGAGACCTCAAGTTTACCAGCAGTTGAGTGACTTTGACCGAGGGAGGATTTTTGGTTTACGAGAAGCAGGCAACCGTTTGGAACGGAACCACTCAACAATAATGCGTGTTTATCAAGCGTGGTCTGAACATGGGGTTGAACTTCGGAGAAGAGGCACTGGGGCTCAAAGACGAACCAATGAACGTCAAGATCGCCGCTTAAGACTAATGGCCTTGAGAGACCGATTCTCTACAACTAGATCAATAGCTGATCAATGGTTAGGTGAACAAGGTCGTCCGATAGGCTTGCTTGCTGCTCAACATCGCCAGGAACGTTTGGCCTAGTGCACGGAAAGACTTCAATGGAACTTGGAGTGGCACCGAGTTGTTTTTAGTGATGAATCGCGATTTTGTTTAGGAATGCATGATGGTCGGATGACTGTTAGACGAAGACGTGGAGAAAGGTGCAATCCTGATTTTTCGATTGCGAGGCATGTTCACCGAACTGTGGGGTTGATGGTGTGGGGTGCTATTGCTTACGGCAGTAGGTTACCCTTGCTCTTCATTCGGGGCAGTATGACCGCCCGACGCTACATTGACGAAGTGGCAGAACCACATGTTCTTCCATATCTTCCAGGGCTGGAAGATCCACTTTTCCAGCAAGATAATGCATGACCTCACGTAGCAAGGGTTTCTCTTGACTTCTTTAAAGAGGCCAATGTTAATCTTTTGCCTTGGCCTGCAAGATCTCCTGAGTTGTTGCCCATTGAGCACGTGTTCGACATGATGGGTAGAAGATTGCGGAATCTACCGAACCCACCGTTGACAATAGAAGCTCTACGGCATGAAGTACAGGCTGCTTGGTATGCCATACCCCAAGAAGACATTGATCACCTGCTGGAATCAATGCCAAGGCGGGTCGATGAGTGTATCAGAAATAGGGGCGGACCAACACATTATTAAAGAAAAATCAAAAAGATGAAGTGTTTTCTTTATCAAATTTTAATTAATTTTTACCTTAGACTAGTCCAATGTTTCTGCCAAATTTGGTCCAAAAATTCCCACCGTTCTAGGTAGTGCAGTTTATATGTCATGTGAGTATATAATCAAATCCAAGACAAAAATGGCAAAAATAATTTAATGTTTGATATTGTATTATAGTTGTAGTAATAACTTTATTGGCATATTTACCCTCATAAATCTGACAAACAACATATACATAAATATAAATATAAACTTATTTCTGCCTGACTCTCCTCCCGCCTTGTGCTCCTTCCTGGATCTTCAGTTCCATTCTCTTCTGGTGACGCCCTTCAACCCCCTACAACAATATTTGTAATATATCCCCCCCCCCCCGCCTACATCTTCCCTCTTCTTTTCTCTCATGCTTCGCACCACTTGTACTCCTCTCTCATCCAATAATTGTTCTTTTTGTCCTCGTTTCCACACCGGAATCCAGCCATTGGCCTTTCCTCTTCGGCTGTTTTCCTTCCTCGCAGATATTCCGGCTTCCTGCACCTGCAACTCCTTGTATCTTTTATTGTACCTCGTAAAGAAAAATAGGCAGATTTTTCCTCCCCTCTCCTGAGCTTCCACATGAACCCACCTCTCTACCAACTCTCTCTCTCCAACCGTTACCCATCTTTTCTTATCCTTTCCACCTCCCCCACTGACATCGCAGCCTTCTCGTACAGTCTTTTCCTTGCGACCTCCCATCTTTACAACACTTTTCGGCCTTTTCCCCCTTTTCTGTAGCTGCTCCATCACATTCTTTCCGAAACTCTTCTATCTCGTCCCATTCACCTCCATCTCATACTTTGCCACTCTCCTACCCGCCTCCACCGCGATCCTCTCACTTCCCGTTTCCTGCCACACGATGTAGTCCGGTGTCCGGTGTTCTCTCTCTAGTCTTTTTATTTCCTTAACACCGCATACTTCAGCCCCGTACATCATTATGCCCCATACACATACATTGCAGATCCTCGTTGACTTTTCGAATTTCCCTTTGCTCTTCCCCCATTAACTCGGCTTTAGCCCTTCCACAGCCTTCTTCGCCTTCTTATTAATGTGTGCCTCACTACAGTTGCTCTCACAAATTACATATCCTAAGTATGCCCACTCCCTCGCATGCTCTAGTATCTTGCCTTTCCATCTCACCTGCGCTTCTTTTCTTCATCCTCCTCCTTTCCTAAATATTCTTATCTTTGTCTTTTTCACGTTTAATTCTAGTACAAGCATGCATGGGGGGTACATGCATGCTTGGGCCTACAAGCATGCATGCATTTGTTGGACAATTCCCTCTCAATTATGGCAAAAATTAGTTCTTTGTAAATCTTTAACCTACCATTTCCCCTAGAATTGTCAATTTCACCACAATTCATATTCAAACATACTTCTAAGTAAAATAGACTTCTATGCACGTAATCACAATTAGAACGATGTACAAATACGAATATATTTTTTTTACGTTCAGAATTCAGAAGAATCACTTAGTGAGGGCATTGCCGATCATGATCCAGTATTAGCGGTAATAGTAAATTCTTTCATTATATCTTCGGCTATGTTACCCAGGTCATACATCTTCCTTTCTTCGGGAATGGTGTGTTGAATTTAATTTTTCCATACTTCAGCAGTTACGAGTCCTTCCCTTAATAATTCTATTCTTATAATTAAAAAGTTATTTGCAGCTACATATTCCTCCACTTGAGCCGGTACCAGTTCTATTGGATTGAATCATCAAATTCGAATCAAACTACCGTTGGGCAACATATTGGCATGATACCATTCATAACAATTCATAATGGTAATATACTTTGATGATTAGCTTTAATTTCATGTGTAGCATTAACTTTACATGTTTAATTCACGAAGTTTCACAATTATTTTAATGGTGGAGTGAGACATGCTACAGGTGGGTGAGGAATTTCTTTGAAAGATGGCGAGACGCTACAGGAATTCCCACACAGGATACATTAGTTTTCCCCGGTCAGTTACTTAAAATTCGTAATAGGAAGGATGAGAATAATGTACAAAGTAACAAATCCTGATTACCACTTGCCTACGTCGATAATTTAAGGTTATAAAAATTCTATGAAATTCTATAATTTAAATTTTTTTAAACAGAATAACATGAACATCAACGATTGTTGTATCCACATAATCGATGTTCCTATTGGTGAAATTCATAATTTATAAGTTATACTGACAGAAATGGTTAGTTAGCATATTTTTTCATTGAACGCATGCATTACATTATAGGTATGTACCACTTAAGGGTTTTAAATCTTGAATATTATTGCCATATCATTATTTGACATTTTTAGTACCGAGTAGATATTTTCTACTGGACTAACGATAAATTAACTATCACACATTAAATGATCAAAATAAATAATAAACTGTCACTTATACTTCAAAATGGGGAAAAATACAAACGAAAATTTTATTTTAAATAATTTATTTATATCACTGCTGAGACATTATTATACTTATAATTAGTTCACTTAAATATATGCCTATGATATTCTATTTAAATGGATTTTATTATATAAATTCATTAAATAAATCATTATGCGCGTATATTAACTGGAATTTGCTATATTCATTATGAAAGATATACAATGTTACATATATAGCAAAAGAATTTGTAGAATGACTTCGTGAAAAATGAAAATTATAAACGTTTAAGTGTAAGTTTGCGTTTACCCCTCCAAAAATAACTATGGAACGTATAAATACTTGCAAATCGAAATTTATATGAGTATCACATCCGCTTTTCTCCTGCACGGTGACATTAAACATATGATCCTCAGGTATGTGACGTCACACTTATATGTATAAATCTAATGGTAATTGTTTCAGTCGCTCATAATGTACCTGTTTTTTGCAATCGCTTCTTGTGCATGTAAGTACAGGTCGCCTTAGCAAACATGACAGCTGAGGGGGCGTGGCAAGAGCGGCACTGCTTTTCAACGTACATTCAGGTTAAAAACTATCTCGGCGGCAAATTTAAAAGGTAGTGTTGCCATAAAGTTTTGTCACAATTTAAAGTTTAATAACGAAATGAAGAAATTAACTATGCTACTAAAAATAAGCATATAAAAAATACATCACATAAAATCTGTCAACTACTGTTTAGTGCAGATTTTATTACCTTCACTTCCGATTCAGAATGTACCAAACCAGTATACATGAGCGTGATTGGTTGAATATTTTCCCGCTTAAAATATTTTAAATAAAATTTTTGTAGTTCGCATATTTTCCGACTATCATGTTTGCTAAGGGGCGCTGTAGTATTGCGGGGTGGGAATGAAATTTACTGCATGTGAAATTTCAGGTGCGTTAGTGTCGTCGGGTGTAGCTAAGAAACAAAGCCACAATGATAATCATGAATCGGAATCGAACCACGTGGCGATAGAGGCTATTTATAATGACGGTCATGACAGTGGAGCACATGGTGGATTCAGTGCGGGCAGTGGCCTCCGAATCATTGCGCAAGGATCGGCTGAACAAGCGAATAATGCTTTTTTAAATCAGCATGCTGCTGCAAGACAAGCCGCCTTTGCCGCGAAAAGCGCATTAGCCCAAACTGCATCTGGCGTAAGTTTATGGTATGATAATCAATCGATGAAACTTGTAGATAATTTTACCATTATAGGCATCTGCTACTGCAAGGGCTGCTTTAGTGGGAAAGTTTATCCTTCTGCAAAGACTTGAACAAGAGGTCCAAGAAGCCTTGCAAAATTTGGAATCCGAAACTCAACAGCTTACACAGGCAGAAAGGGCAGCTGCGTCCGCTCAAACCATGGAACAGTTAGCTCAACAACATGTTAACGCAATCAACGCGGCTATCAACACTGCGCGAGGAACTGCTGCACATGCGCAAGAGGCTGCTAATGCAGCTATTGGAGAATTTGGTACCCAAACGGCTATGTTCGGTAAAGCGAAAGGAAGATTAGCAACAGCCGCTGAACGACTGAGTTCTGCACAAGTGGACTATAAGGCCACCCGAGCCGCCGCACAGCAAGCATCAGATGCGGCTCTGCTCGCCCAATCAAATGCATCTCAAGCCGCTGAGAAAGCGTCATCAACTTTCCAACAAGGCACCATTGGTGCACACTATCATGTAAGCGATGAAGCCAGCGGATATCATTGAAATACCTTTGTATTATAGTGTATTTTTAGCAAGTTGTATAAATATTTGAAAGACTGCAGATATAATAAATATGTATATTTTTATACATAAGACTCGTAATTGGCTTAACAATTTGCATTCAATTTAATTTTACCCAACTTTTATTTGAAACGTGCTTTGTCACAATTGCCATCTTCAGGTTGGTCTTCTCGATCTGAGGGATCTAGAAAGGTAATGGTACTCTCACACCACAGCGAGACACCGACTACGACAAGGATTTTACGAAGAACCAGTTCAGCATTATTGCGAGAAACAATACAAAGAACAAGACGCTAACTGGATGACATCAGCAGAAATTTACTCAAGTTATGCTTGAACCTCCGCAACACGATCCATCCTTTCCTGTGGCTGAAAATCGACAACTTGGCAGAACTTCGTGCAGAAACCGAATATCGTCTCTCAACAGACAAATGCAAGAATAAATTGGACAAATTAAAAGAAGATCAGAAACCAATAGTGAATTTTCGTGAAAACAATACTGTGAAAACGAACGTGGTGTACAACCTCTCGGATCTCCGCCTGGATGATTGATTTTGATCACATGTTTGATTTTTCAAACGTTTTAGAATATCAATCGAGATACAAGCAGCGGTTATTTTTAGAAATGTATCACATCCTTAGGCACGGGGACACTGTAAATCAGCTTAATATTTATTCATATCTACTACTTTTTAATTCACCACATAATCTGTCAATTACTGATGGGACGCTCTAAGTTTCGTTTTCACTGTTCACATTTGGTTGTTTGTCAGTCAATTGGCAGTTACTGCAACTAATTAGGTTGGTACTCACTGTTTTGATCTCGCCTCCTTCCATATTCTAACCTTGAAAAGTTTTCAACGTGCGAACATATTTTAGTTCATTGGCCCTAATGAATAAAAATGTAGCAATTGCTTTTTCTTATAAAATGAAAGTAAATGCTTGAAAGCCAATGAATAAAAACTGAAGTAATTGCTTTAGCTGCCAGCCATTGTTTAAAAGTGCAGACATTGCTTATAGTCAAAGCTTTTTCTTAATAAATAGAAGCAATTGCTTACATATGCTTAAAACGTGATGAATAATTTGAGGAATTGCTTTTTCTAGTGTAGCCATTGCTTTCAAATGTGTAAGGTAGGTCGACCCCTGCATCATTTGCTTGCACAGTCAACGTCGGTTCTCTGCGGCGTACACGTGATTTCTTATTTATTCGCGCATTTTTAATTATGGCGGAATACATGAATGTGCGTAAAAGAAAAATATACAGCACACGTAAAAATTGTAGAGACGATGACTTCAAAAAGTTATATCGGTTAACCCCGAAAATGTTAAGTGGTCAGCTAATTATTTTTTAGCTGATACTGGTGAAGACGAGGTGCTGGACTATCACCTATCAGTAAGATGAAAGTCTATCTGCGGCAGTTGTCGGATCCGGGCTACCAAAGTTCAGTAGCTGAAGAAAAGGGCGTTCACCAGACTGCTGTCTGTAAAACATCTAGTTCAGTAATGCATGCACTTTTAGAAAATGCCAATATTTTCATTAGATTTCCTAGAAGTGCTGAAGATTTTGTGGAAGCTAAACGATTGTGGTCAGAGAGACCACACAGTCTCAGAGAGACCATACAGTTTTCCAACTACCATCGGTGTGATAGACTGCACACACATCAGAATTCCAAAGTTTCATGAATTCGGCGATGAATATATTAACCACAAAGGATACCCCAGCATTAACGTACAAGCAACTTGTAATGCAAACGAAATGTTTACTAGTGTAGACTGCCAATGGCCAGGCTCTGTGCACGATAGCAGAATTTTCAAAAGTTCTAATATATGCAACAGTCTTAAAAACAGTACAGAAGTGTATTATTAGGAGATGATGGCTATTCCATATCTCCTTGGATTATGACACCCTGGAAAAATCCAACAACCCAAGAGAAGCAAATTTATAACATTTTCTGCAGAGAACGTGTTATTATTGAACGATGTTTCGGGCAGTTAAAAGCAAGGTTTCCTACCCTTCAGTATAAAATTAGGAGTAAATTAGAAAAAATACCGTCGACGATAATTTCCTGCGTTGTGCTTCATAATATCGCTATCGCTAAGATTTTCAGTTCTCAACTCAAGAAGCTAATGTTGAAATTAACATAAAAAATGACGACAATCTGACACCAAATATAATTCGTCAATTAGGGCAGCAAAAAAGAGAATTAACAACTCAAATGCTCAAATGCAAATGCAATAATCTATATGTAAATATTCTCGTTTTCAAAGGCAAATCTTGTTATCACCAGTGATTTCTACTAAAATATACCGGTCATTGGCTTACCATATAATAATTAGAAATAAAAATAAAGTCACATTTATGCATTTTCAACTGAATAATTATTCTTAACTCCGACCCAAAATAAAATATAAATATTAGTTTCACATTTAAATCGCACAATTAGTAAGAATGAAAAAACGAATACTGTTTACAAATGTGTGTTCCCTGACTATATATTGGGAAACAAGTTATCGTTCTCCCCAACACTGCTTGATTAAAGCTGGCGGCACACGGTGCTTGTTTCCTTGCTTGTTTTCTTGCAAGGAGTTATGACTGATTTCGAAGCTTGATTTCGCGAGCAGGGCACCGTGACTGATTGTCGTCACACGATGCAGGCTGCCGTGACGGGAACCGAGTAGGTTGGCGCGAGACTGAGGAGACGGTCTCTGGCGAAAGAAAGTAGCTGCAGCTATAGTTTTAATAATTTGTATGGAACGAGAAAGACAGAAAAGGGCAAAAGGGATGCGATCAATCTGGATACGAAACTGGATAGAACGTCGGGATAGTGGTAGAGGACTTCTCAACATGCTGAGAACGGAGCTGCAGACATTTGAGTACATTCATGAGCGTGTCTAATATTTCACATAAATTTTGAACGATAGAAGATCCGGCATCTTTCCAAAATTTTACTCACATGGATGAAACTCAGTTTGATAAATTGTTGGCTGGAATATCACACATTATTAACTGCAAGGACACTGTGATGCGCCAGGCAATATCTCCACGTGAAAGGTTAGTATCCTGCGATTTTGCACAAACCTAAATTTACTGTGTACATGGATATTTGTGAAATCTCATGTCAATTCTAGGTTATCTGTTACACTCCGATATCTTGCATCAAGAAATTCCTACCAAGACCTAGCGTATTCAACTCGCATCGCTCCAAATACATTATCTGCTATAATACCTGACACTCTGCAAGCTATAGTACAGGTTTTCCAAGTTACAAGTATCACTGTAAGTATTAGGAAAATTGTGAAATTATTTTATTGTGCATTTATCGCTTTATTATCATGCTTTATATTAAATTTTTTGTTCATTTGTACTCATTGTCAGGGTCCAAATAGTCCAGAAGAGTTGCAATCTGTGGGAGCTGTCTTCAACAATCTGTGGAACTTCCCTTGCATAGGAGCACTGAATGGCAAACACATAAACTGCCGCCCTGTACGCAAAACTGGTTCCTACTACAGGAATTATAAAGGTCGTGACAGCATTATTCTGTTGGCTCTTGTTGATGCCTCATACAAGTTCCTATTCATAGATAATGGGCGCAATGGCCGCATGAACGATGGAGCAGTTTTCCGTGACAGCCCCTTGACTGTACATTTGTATGATGGAAGTTTAAATTTACCTGGACTAAGTCCTCTCCCAGCCAGCAGTATTACGGTACCCCATGTAATTGTAGCTGACGATGCCTTCCCTCCTCTACACATGAATATCATGAAACCTTATCCAAACAGAGGGTTGACTCACGATGAAAGAATTTTCGAGACTAACCAGGGCACGCCGCATTGTTGAAAATACTTTTGGTATGCTGGCTAACAGATTCAGGATTTTGCTGACAACAATTCCCCCCTCTCTGTGGAAAAGGTGGAATTACATAATTTCATCAGAATCACTCAAACATGTTGTGTATTACATAATTTCATATTAAACCGTAAACCACATTACTGCCAAGGAAATAAAGATATGGTCGAAGGACAGAATATCCCTCAACTCCGTGGTGTGTCACACCAAGGTGGGCACAATCCCACTCGTTGTGCAAAAGAGGTGAGGGATAAATTAAAGAAATATTTTAATACCGTTGGCCCAGTTCCATGACAGGGAAGATCTGTGGAATAGGGAAACTTTTAATTGTAGCCATATGAAAAATTGTTTGAAAAATAAAGATCAGTTTATTCTTTAAACAGTTCGTATTTATTTAATTAAGAATATATACCTCTACAAGTAAATGGTAGTTCCTCACTCTTAGCACCTAAACAGTTTGTACCAACTTGTTCATTACATCGATTTGTACACTTTTTGTTTTGAATGTTTTTAACATGGAACCTAGGAAGTTCATGCATGCATCAACTGGGTCAAGAGCTGCAGGAGGTTGAGGGGCAGGGGGTCGTTCCTTCAACGTTTCTGCAATCACTTCAATTGCACCCGCAAATTCGGTATCTTCATTTCTCTTCCGCTTGTTGGAACGATGAGCAGGGGGTTGAAATGGTGATGAAGATGAAGGTGGTGGAGGAGCTGACTGAGAACGGCTTGGATCGTTAATTTTTCCGCACGCTGCAAGTTGTCGCAAAGGAGGAGAGGAACGTGGGAAGTCCTGCAATGGAGACTCTGGTGACTGAATCTCAGACAAATTCATATATTGTAACTCATCAAATTCAACATCTTCTTCGCTGTATATTTTTAATACATTACAGTAATTGCCATAAATGAATACTAACCTCTTCAGTGGCAGTGCCAATGCGCAACGATTTACTTATTCTAGGAACGGCATGCTCGTCCAAGAAGCTGAACATATTAAAATACCATAAGCTTGGCACGTACACCTATGATCAATAGAAAGAGAAACATAACCTATGAATGCCTATCAACTCTCACAGTACCTGAATCGTACTTCGTAAATTACTCAATTATCGTAATTATTATTATTATTTAAATTCTTTAAATTACATACGTCAGCAGCGCCGTTCCCACTTTTGTTCAAAGAACATCTTTGCTTCGAATTCTCAATGTTGAATTGACTGCGAAGGGTGTGAATCTTCGCCTGATACTCTTTCACCGTCACATTCAGACGAACTTGTCCCACTACAGAAGCCACTCTCTACAACGCTACGCTACCCAAGTTTTTATTGTGATAATTTGGATGCTTTAGAGCATAAAGATATGGCTCTTCGCTATAAATTGCGATCAAACGCCGCATTTGATCTCGCGTCCACATTGTAGATGTCATACTCATTGCTCTGAATATAGCTGCACTATGATCATGCTGTACTACACAATTCCAGTGTTCTCATTGGTCAGCGCTAGAAACAGTCAATAAAACAGGCACGGAATAACGCACCGGACCAATCTTGAAATCGCGTACCCAAAACAGACACAGCAGCCAGCAACCCAACCCCCCACCTGGTTGCCCAGCAAGCACGGCTCCAAGCGATGGAAACAAGCACCGTGTGCCGCCAGCTTTAAGGAGTACAGCAGTTTGTTGTCTCTTGAGGATTTCTTCCTGTTGCATACGACATAATTTCAGCTGCTCTAATAAAAGTATTCGTTGCAGTTCAGCAATTGATAATTTTTTTGTTTCGTTAGTTTCTGGTAAATTATTTGATATTTTAATTGTTTTGTAGGAATAGTACTATAAGCTACCACTGTAGGGATAGGAACGTCACTGAATGAAGTAGAGGGCTTATCAGGTAATATTGTTTCGCCAGCTCCAGCAGACATAGCGCCTAAAAGTGTATGCTTTTTAGTTTAAAGAAATTATAAATATTATAAAAATTGTAAAAAAATATATACCCGGAATTTTTTAAAAGACTGAATTCTTATGTACATACATTTCAAATAATATTTTTTCTCAAGCCTTATAGACCTTTGATTTATTACCTGTCTTATTAACGTCAAACTTTTAATTTCTGTCTTCATATTACTATTTTTTTTAATAACTGTTTTGTTGTAAGTGAGATGTTAAAAATATCTTTGTATTGTTGTATTAAGACGCTTAAAGCGGCCTCCTTTTCTGTTTTAACGTGAGGAACTTGTGATTTATTAAGAACGATTTTAAGTTCCTTTAATTTGTGGACAAATATCAACACTCGAATCTGCCATATCACAAAATGCAAGTTTTTATTTTTCAGAAAAAGGTAACTGATGTACTGAATGAATACCCACGTTGTTGTATTAACGACACATCTACTGCACGCGTAAATCGAGACTATATAATTTGCAGGTTGAGACCTGATGTGCAAGCAATTGCTACAGAGATGTAGGAAATGGAGCATTTGCTTAAAAATTTTGTGAAAATCTCGTAATCACTTTTACTTAAAGCCTTTGTTATGCAAGCAATTACTTTTTCTAAAAAGTAATTGCTTAAAGCAATTGCTATTTTTTTATTCGTTAGGGCCATCGACCCTTTTTCACTTTTACTTAGTTTTGATTATTATTTTAATCTGTTTATATTCTTATGACTTTTGTTTGCAATTTTTCATTCACTCTGTTGCGATGTAAGTATACGTTCATTCTTTCATAAATTGTAAGCAACTTTCGCCAAAATATTACATTTTTGTAGCTTTCCTGAAGAAGCAATAAATTATTGCGAAATATCGAAAGAATACTAATTGAGTTTCAAGAATACCCTTAATAACTGACCGTTTCCCTCGATATCAACACATTTTTTGGTTCCTAATGTACGGTCGATGCTTCTTGCATATTAAAAATAAAATGTCTCATAATTGTATATACAAATAACAGGACAAGCATAAATGGAAATTTTACAGATTTTCACCCCGACTGGTAAAATAGTGTTTTAATAGAATCCCGATTTTTCATTACTATACATATCCCGCTTCGCCTATTACTTAGGTCGAGCAATTAAATGTTGGTAAACACAACTGATTCATGATATATGGGTACTGTGAATTGATAATGATTCTCTACAAAACTACAAAAAATTAAAAACTCCAATCAAACCAATCGCAAAAGTGTTCCGCCAGTGTACTCAAATTGATAAAAATGAGTCATTATCTCAACGATTAATATGGTACAATATTACGTAATGTACGGTCGTATAAAATGTGTTTAGAAGGCGAAATAGTTGTCTATAATGCGTTGCGCGAAGTACATCGACTACAAAAATATTGAACGCTAACAACGAATAATTGTTCGTACAAAATTTGTATTGTTGTGATTCAATACGTAAGTGTTTATGCCCATTTGATTATTTATTGCATATATTATCTGATTAGACTGTCAAATACTACCTAACTAATATTAAGACTAATATTAATGCTCTGTGACGAATTACAGCAGCGTAAGTAGAGGAACACCAACGGTAAATTTGCATTACGAAGTTGTATCTATACTTAACTGATTTTGAACCATATGTTAAAATATGCAAATGTAGCCTATTCAATTATTAGCAATAAATGTTATATCTGGAGCTCAATGTTTTATTACAATGCCTTATTGAGAGAGAAGAGTTGATTTTTTTATAGTTTGAATACTATTCTAAACTGTAAATATTATGTTAAATATTTATTGTGTTAGAAACGTCAATCCTCAAGGTGTATTGTGTTCGTGTGTTTAATACCCTGAGAATCCACCACGATTCATACGAAAAGCATTTGCATATGAAGAAAGGTGTTCGATCTAAAAACTTTAGTCTAATAGTCTAATAGAGGAATTTATAATAATATGAAAGTCCGTACGTTAAAAGGCACCGAAATGGAGGAGCCAAAGTCGAAGTGAAATGAGAGTTAATTTTATTTTTAATGCAAAACAACATTGACACGTATTTTTAAATATAATTATGTCCTGATGTTTTCGATAATGAAAATGAGATACTGTCGAAGTTAATTAAAATGATTTTAGTGTCCAAAAATGTCGGTTCGGAAATTTCTGTTATCTTTTGTGTGACATCTCACTAAACACACTGTACAAATGAGTTTTATGACTTTTAATGGATATGCTGATGTGGACACTTAGCAATATGAAAATATACTGAATTTGCCTGTCAATTCCAAGATATATTAAAAAAAGGCCATCTATGTGCAACGATTGACGATCAAGTTGCAAAAGCTTTAGCGCGTGAATGTGATTTGAAACCATGACCTAATACATTGTTCTAATGCCCTCAATTATATTCTAATTATCAATCATTACAAAAATCAATGATACCAATGTAACTAGAATTTGAATTCTGTTTCATTGCTGGTACAACTTCTCAATCCACATAACGACGGTTATTCCGGGCAAGGGTATAAAAAGTAATGAAATCAGAGCTGAGATTTTGGTTCATCGCCCAAGTCCAAAGTACCAAATTAAGGCAATCTCACATTTTAAATAATTTATGTATATATCTTCATATATACATAGTTTGGATGATAATTTTCATAGAATTTCTGTGGCTATGTGAATGTGAAAATTTGTCCACGATACAAGTATACATGTTTACGTTCATGTGTGGCTAACCACTTAGAAACAAATGGAATATTTTTTAAACAATAACCATTTTCTTTTATTTTAGGCAAAACCATGATCTTAATACTGCTAGTCGTACTCGTGTTAACCATAATATATTACAAAGGCATAAAACCGTACACCTATTGGACAGATAGAGGCATCAAGCAAAGGAAACAGACGTATTTTCTTGGTGATTTTGCTGATATTGCACTCAAAAGGACAACAGTATTTGACATGGTGATAAATATCTACAACGCATTTCCCGAAGAAAGGTAAAATAATGGGACTTAAAATATTTTATTTGTTAGATGCGTCTTTATAACATTTCTGTCTTTAATGAATCATCGTTCCAGCTAACTTAGACTTGACTGGAATCTCGGAACACGATATTGTTGTAATTTTTTATATAAATAATTGAACACTGTTAGTGAACATTTAAGAGTCCATAGGGTACAATTTTCCTTGTTAGACCTTGTCAATTAGTTGTTCTGCTATAGTTACTAATATATTTCTGATATCCATATTTCGTGAAGACAGAGGTGTTCTTTTCGTACAGGTTTATTTATATGTGCTTCTTAATAAAAATAAATAAATAAATATTTAAAAAAATTAACTTTAAATAAAATTGAAATATTTGTGAATATCTTCGTATAAAAAGTAAATTCATGTTACTAATTTATTTTTGCAGATATATAGGAATGTACCAGATGGCTTTTCCAAGTCTCGCTGTGAGGGACCCCGAACTTATCAAGCGGATAACAGTGAAAGATGCTGACCATTTCGTGGATCATAGAACATTCATACCAGATGACGTTGAACCCCTATTTAATAGAAACTTATTTGCATTGAAAGGTAAATGTTTACCACCACCCGCGAATTTTTTATGCAACATTTTCGTTTGCAATTTTAGGAGATAGATGGCACGACATGAGGTCGACTTTGAGTCCGAGCTACACGAGTAGCAAGATGAAGATGATGTTCTCTTTAATTTCGGAATGCGCTGTTATGTTCACAGAACATTTCTTGGAAATGAAGGACGACACAATCTCATTGGAATTAAAAGACGCCTTCGCTCGGTACACAAACGACGTCATAGCGACGTCGGCTTTCGGCGTTAAGTGCAACTCTGTGAAGGAACGGGACAACGAATTTTACACGATGGTGCAAAAGGCCACGAATTACACCGGGTTTTGGGCAAATTTTCAACTCTTTATGTTGCAAATCTCACCAATAATTTTCAAGGTACATTTTGATTAACGTTACAGTAAAACATGATTTTGTACGATTTGTCTTTTCTGGTAGGCTTTTAGAATGCAAGTCCTCGATAAAGATGCCGCTAATTTTTTCAAAAGGATTGTCAGTGAAACAATCACTACTCGCGAAAAAAATGGCATAATACGTCCCGATATGTTGCATTTGCTAATGGAAGCAAGAAAGGGGAAGAAAAATGAAGAACACAAGAATTACAAGTTCGTCCCCAAAGAAGAAATCTCCACCCTCGATATAACAGCGCAAGTTTTGGTATTCTTTTTCGGTGGGTTCGAAACCGTTTCAACCGTTATGTGCTTCGTGGGGTCTGAACTGGCGATTCGTCCGGAAATCCAACGGAAGCTTCAAGAAGAAATCGACGCTACATTAAAAGACTGCAAAGGAGAAGTGACATACGAGTCTTTGATCAAAATGCGCTATATGGATATGGTACTTTCAGGTGTGTGGCTTATTTCCATAACTTTGCATTAGATCACCAGTTCGTTTCAGAAATTTTGAGATTCTGCGCACCGCCTGGCTCGACGGATAGGGTGTGCGCGAAGCCCTACACGATAGAACCGGTTAAGGAAGGTGAAAAACCCGTGCATTTGAAAATAGGGGACGTCGTTTGGATCCCCATCGCTGGTTTCCATAAAGACCCGAAGTATTTTCCGAACCCTGATGTTTTTGATCCCGAGAGATTCAGCGAGGAAAATAAACGCAGGATCCAACCTTACACGTATTTTCCGTTCGGCTTGGGGCCGAGGACCTGCATTGGCTCGAGGTTTGCCCTCATGGAAATCAAGGCGCTGTTTTTTCACCTCCTCTCGAAATTTGACTTGGTGCCGGTCGAGAAGACGCAAATACCCATCAGAATGAAAAATGGCCCTGCTATTGTGGCAGAAAATGGTTTTTGGATCGGTTTGAAGAGAAGATCTACAGTTATCTAAAGTTCAGTGTTATACAATTCCGCGCAGTTGTTCGCTTCATTCGGTTGTAATTTTTTAAATTATATTTATTAATTTTCTTTTCTTTTACTAGGTCATTTTGTGTTACTGTAGATATTTGTTAACTTGCTAAAGTAAATAAAATGTTAAATTTAGTATAACTTTTGAACAAAAATAAAAAGAATAGAAAAGTCTATGCGAAGGAAGTGGGTAACACAAATGCTGATATATAATGAACCTGATAAATATAATTATAACGAGCTGTGAACAGTATGTAAAAATATTAAAAAGTATAACACGACTGGGTGGAAGAGATGGTGAAAGAGGAGAGAATTAAATTAAACGTCCGTACTTACCATACTTGATTTTAAGTTATGTTTCTTCTATAGAATCTAAAAATGAATGTCTTAAATTTAGGACTTTTGGGGAAGGTGTAAGTTTTGAACAAAAATAAAAAACTCAACAGGAAAGAAATGGATAACACAGAAGCTCTAAGGAAGAGAAGATGAAAGGAATAGAGGAGAAAGTTGGGAATATAAACTAAGAAATTTTATAAAATCATAAATTTAAATTGAATTACATGTTAATGTAACACAGACAACCAAAGGGCTGATAGGAGCAACTTGGGCATTTTAGGGAACAGAAACTGATCAGATGATATGGACGAAATAAGTGAAGGAGTGGTCGTAAAATAGAAATGCATGCAAGAGAAGATGTAAAAAATAAGAAATAGTATAAGAGGAAGCTGGCTGGTGACGGCGGAAGTAATGTATAGCTCATATAGACAAGGCAATTATGGATCCCATCTGGGAAATGTATATAACAAAATATTTGAAAATATGTGACTTACTGGAACAAATGGTATAAGAGGTAGAAGAATTGAAGTCTCAAGTCAAGAGTAACATTAATCACAAGATCCGGAAGGATTGGGTAGCCATTTCTTAGACACGGGACACATCATCGACTTCGACAATATAAGGACAATAGCTCGCATCGAACAGTTCACCAGCAGAATAATAGGGGAAGCCATCGAAAAAGAGAAGCGGAAAGAAATCCTCAACACACGAGATGATGCCCAACGATTGCCGGCAACATGGAGACCAGTATTACAATACAATACAACCAGTATTCAAAGGACAGCGCCACAGGAACCGCTACACTTCATCGCACGCCCACCACACCAAGGTCCATTAACCAGGAGCCGAAGTAAGAAGCAGTCGAGCGTAGTCAACCCCAACGACAAACCGGAATATAAGGATCTACGAGTAATTCCGAACGTCAGTTCTTCTAAGTCAGCGAGACCTAGAAGAGCTTCCTGAAGATGACAGATGGGAGTCAGCGGAACCGTCGAAGCGACCCTTCGGGGAACATTTCCACAACGCGGTTCGCAACCCGAGAACCAAGAAGCACATATATCAAGTACAATAGCGCAACTAGTTATAGATGATCTTGAAAATACCACAATACCTAAATTAAATTTCAAATTACCATTTTTCAAAAGATATGTTGACGACATAATCACAGCTATTCCACCAAATAAAATCAACGAGATAACAGAAAAATTTAATACATATCATAACAACATAAAATTCACATATGAAATAGAAACCAACAATCAAATAATTTTTTTAGATATGACACTCATAAAACAAAATAACAAGATCCACACAGTATGGTATACCAAACCAACATGGTCTGGTCGCTACCTTAATTATAACTCTAAACAACCACATACACACAAAAAAGCAGTTATTATCAGTCTGGCTGACAGAGCAATTGCACTAACAAACCCACAATACCGTCGCTCAACCATTACAAAAGCTAAAGAAACACTAATAAATAATAATTACCCCACACCATTAATAAATAAAATTTTCAAACAAAGAATCTACAAATTTTATAACAAAAATAAAAATCACAATAATATAAATAACAACACAATAAATAAATACATAAACATTCCATACATCACACACTTATCAGAGAACTTAAACAAAATACTTAAACCATATAACTTCACCATTGCACATAAAAACACATATAATTTAAAAAAAAAAAATATATATATATATATATACAACATTAAAAGAAAAACCACCATTACAAAAAACAACACATTGCATATACAAAATACCATGTGGAAATTGCAACAAATGCTATATATGGCAGACGATACAATATCTAAAAGAATGAATAAATGGACATAAATATTCAAATAATAGCACAGCACTAAAAACACCCCAACAAGACACTGGACATAAATTTAATTTCAAAAACACTTGTGTACTAGCCATAGAGAAAAAGAATAAATCTAGAACCACACTTGAAATGATTTTTATTAAAATTGAACCTGAAACGGTTAATAATAAAACTGATTGTGAAAACCTCTCTCAAATCTATTTTAGGAATCTGTGACTCGTATAAGGACAAAACTATGTATCTCCATCTAGCTTGTAATAGATTAACACATACCAGAATACAAAATTAATATTATTATATCTCACACATAGTAATTTTCAAAACGTTTAAGATCAAATAACAAATAAAATAATATAATCTCTATAATAAGTAGAATAGTACCATCTCAATTTCATTAAAGGTTTTTTAATTTCTTATGTTGACAACACAATGACAAACGAAATATCGCCAGTATGCTAAAACCAAACACGTAAACGTCGCTGCTCATTTTAAATGTAAGTAAAATAGCAATTCAATAGCTGTAAAGTATAACATTTCCAAAAAAAAACATTCTCTAAATCAAATAATAATTTTTAAATGAAAATCAAATTAGTTAACATATTCAAATACAATATTACTGTTAGATTTATTTTTCAAGGTCATGCACACCACCATTAAAAATTATACATCATTACTTATTATACAAAAATTTTTCATCTTCATTTCTGTTTATAGTATTAAGAACTGACTAACTTATAATATAACATTAAAATTAACATAATTATAATTCAGAACCGTATGTAGACTATAAAACTATTTATTATATTACAGAAAATTTCGAAAAAGGCCCCATGAGGCCGAAACGTCAATAAAACATGTTTTTATTAAAAAATACCTTTCAACTGTCGCAAAACCCAGATAAACAGAATTTTCAACTATATATATATATATATATATATATATATATATATATATACGAAAGATGGTCTAATCTTACACCTCAATGGTGTAGTGAACATTAATTAAACAGGTCCATGACTAACTGGTGGATGGCTAGACAATATTGTTTCTGGGTTATTACCCTTCGTCAGTAGCGATTACCAAGAACCTTAGTTGTTGAAATACCTTTACATGTAGTGGCCATCAAAACTTCTTGGCGCGAGCCAATCACTCCTAACGAACCACTGACAGCAGAACACTGACGAGACGATACCTTGTCTAACACCTTGCGGAGACTAAACAAGAGACGACTGTCAAACGTCCAGTGTCAACATATAAAAGGATTGCTGCAATTAAGTTCAAAAACAATTCAAATTAAAAATGTATCTTGTCAAATCTGACAGCAAAATGTAAAATTTACACGAAAGATGTAATGTTCACTACACCATTGAGGTGTAAGATTAGACCTCTCAATATATATATATATATGAAAAAAAAAGGTTTTTACCGCGGGAACAAAGATTCTTGGGCATACACCCGCATGGAAACACGCAACCGCCGACACGTGTTTCTGACTTATTAGTCGTCATCAGGACGGTATAGCCAAATTAAAAAGGTGGACAAAATTTGGAGATAAAACAATCGGAGTCAACAACAAGCAGCCGACCTCCACATGTGTGATAACACGTCCAAATACCCACACATTGTGTGGGAACATTCAACATAACCACGTGGGAGGACACAGCCACCTGCGTGAACAACCGAGCCCAGGATATAATAATGAAAAAAAAGGTTTTTACCGCGGGAACAAAGATATATGAAAGGAAAGATTGGACAAAATTTGGAGATAAAACCAATCGGAGTCAACAACAAGCAGCCGACCTCCGTGGTTATGTTGAATGTTCCCACACAATGTGTGGGGATTTTGACGTGTTATCACACATGTGGAGGTCGGCTGCTTGTTGTTGACTCCGATTGTTTTATCTCCAAATTTTGTCCACCTTTTTGATTTGGCTATACCGTCCTGATGACGACTAATAAGTCAGAAACACGTGTCGGCGGTTGCGTGTTTCCATGCGGGTGTATGCCCAAGAATCTTTCCTTTCATATATATATATATATATATATATATATATATATATATATATATATATATATTATTCAATGCGTTGAGTTCGTTGAACTTTCTACCAATTTTTGTCGAAGTATGATTGATTTTGGCAGTATTGCCAATTGTGGGTATAATTGGTTATTAAAACACTGTATTTCTTATGCTATTATATTTAACGTTTCGGTACTGCTGTTACCTTCATCAGAAATAATATAAGATTTGATATCGTTTTGAAGCAATGTATTATCTTGGATGTTTAAAAAATTTACATGCGTCATATTTGTTTACATTTACATGTAGCGCCTTAGATTTCGTCGTATTGTAGCATACTTGGATGTTTGAAGATGCATTCGCAATATTTAAAATGTGTTGTTTTAAGATGGGATGGCCATGCCAATTACGATACATAGTTACATAGACATAATTTCGTTCATATAACGTATCCTTAAATCGAAAATAGTTTTAATATGAACCAAAATTGGTAGTGAATTAATTAATGTAAAAAATTTTAGTCAGTGAAATCAGCGAGGTTAGCGTGTTATTTGTTTTCAATTAAATGATTTGGTAATATATTTGTGATAGGTTCTTTATATCAATTTTGTCATTGATTGCCTTGGGTTCTTTGATTATTTGTATCATTTCGTGCAAACGTCTTTGGTGGTATTTGATTTCTTTTTTCAGGATTGTTATATTATTGAAATTGAATTTGTGTCCCGTTTGTTGTGTATGTTTTTTTAAAGCTGTTAAGTTGCTGGCATATTTATGTCCTTTTACTCTTTCCTCGATTAATTGCATGGTTTGCCCTATGTAACAGCTGTCGCAGTTTTTACATGGTATTCTGTAAATACAATTAGATTGCTTGTTTAGTGGTAGGGTGTCTTTTAATTTTGTATATATTCCTCTACTGATTATGTTTGTGGTTTCGTATGCTACGGTGAAGTTATACGGTTTTAATATTTTGTTGATAGATTCTGCCAGTCTTTTAACGTAAGGAATTTTTATGTAATTAGGTTTATTATGTGTTAGGTTGTTAGTTGTTTTTTATGTTATTGTTATAATGTTTGTGGATTCTGTTTTTAAAAATTTTATTGATGAATTTAGTTGGGTACACAAATTATTCATCATCACAACCTGAGCAACACAAAAGAAACCTAGTAGCTGCAATAGCAGATAGAGCCATAAAATTAACGAGCCCACAATACAGAACTGACACAATAAATAAAGCTAAACAGGCTCTAACTAATAACAATTACTCAACTAAATTCATCAATAAAATTTTTAAAAACAGAATCCACAAACATTATAACAATAACATAAAAACAACTAACAACCTAACACATAATAAACCTAATTACATAAAAAATCCTTACGTTAAAAGACTGGCAGAATCTATCAACAAAATATTAAAACCGTATAACTTCACCGTAGCATACGAAAACACAAACATTATCACTAAACCACTAAACAAGCAATCTAATTGTATTTACAGAATACCATGTAAAAACTGCGACAGCTGTTACATAGGGCAAACCATGCAATTAATCGAGGAAAGAGTAAAAGGACACAAATATGCCAGTAACTTAACATATTTAAAAAAACATACACAACAAACGGGACACAAATTCAATTTCGATAATATAACAATCCTGAAAAAAGAAATCAAATACCACCAAAGACTTTTGCACGAAATGATACAAATAATCAAAGAACCCAAGGCAATCAATGACAAAATTGATATAAAGAACCTATCACAAATATATTACCAAATCATTTAATTGAAAACAAATAACACGCCAACCTCGCTGATTTCACTGACTAAAATTTTTTGCATTAATTAATTCACCACCAATTTTGGTTCATATTAATACTATTTTCGACTTAAGGATACGTTATATGAACGAAATTATGTCTATGTAACGTTTTGACGCAATGTATCCGTATGTAATTGGCATGGCCATCCCTTAAAACAACACATTTTAAATATTGCGAATGCATCTTCAAACATCCAAGTATGCTACAATACGACGAAATCTAAGGCGCTACATGTAAATGTAAACAAATATGACCCATGTAAATTACGTTTGAATTTTTTAAACATCCAAGATAATACATTGCTTCAAAACGATATCAAATCTTATATTATTTCTGATGAAGGTAACAGCAGTACCGAAACGTTAAATACAGTGTTTTAATAAGCAATTATACCCACAATTGGCAATACTGCCAAAATCAATCACATATATATATATATATATAAAAAAGGAAGACTTATTGGGCAAAGCCCGCGTGGAAACACGCAACCGCCGACACGTGTTTCTGACTTATTAGTCGTCATCAGGACGGTATAGCCAAATTAAAAGATGGACAAAATTTGGAGATACAAAACAATCGGAGTCAACACAAGCAACCGACCTCCACATTATGACAACAGTCAAAATACCCACAATATTGTGAGAACATTCAACATAGCCACGCGGGAGGACATAGCCACCTGCGCGAACAACCCAGCCCAGGATATAATAATGAAAAAAAGTTGTTGATGCGGGAACAAAGATATATAAGTCTTCCTTTTATATATCTTTGTTCCCGCATCAACAACTTTTTTCATTATATATATATATATATATATATATATATATATATATATTTCTTTTGATGGGATTTTCGACAATTAAATGACAAAATGTTTGTTAGAACATATTTTACTATTAAAATATAATATGTTTATCAACAACGTTTCGGCCAAAAGTGGCCTTTTTCATAGTCTGTAATTAAATAAAAGTATCATACATATATAAATGGTCAGCATAATACAATTGGTGGTAATAATTTTATTTACATTATTAACTCAATTATATTAAATGTCAAAATATTAGTAAAATTGAAATGAAAATATTATTATTGAGTTAATAATGGTTATTATATAATATTCCTAAACTTATTATTTATTACAGTATACATATGCAAAATTTGAACATAATATTGAAAAGAACATTGTTATATTACTTACTTTTATATTAGTTATGATGTATAATAATTTGGCATATTGTCATAAATTATGCATGTCAATATTTTTTTTTGGTGACTAGATAAAATTATTTATATATTTACATTAATAAAATTATTTTCCTTTTATGAGTTACAAATTCCGATAATATATATGTGAAAGATTATCAACATCAGTTTTATTATTTATTGTTTGTGATTCAATTTTGATAAAAATCATTTCAAGAATAAGTCTGGATTTATTGTTTTTTTCTATTGCGAGTATTGAAGTATTACTAAAATCAAATTTGTGTCCTGTTTCATTTTGATGAGTTTTTAAAGCATCAAAATGAAACAGGACACAAATTTGATTTTAGTAATACTTCAATACTCGCAATAGAAAAAAACAATAAATCCAGACTTATTCTTGAAATGATTTTTATCAAAATTGAATCACAAACAATAAATAATAAAACTGATGTTGATAATCTTTCACATATATATTATCGGAATTTGTAACTCATAAAAGGAAAATAATTTTATTAATGTAAATATATAAATACTTTTATCTAGTCACCAAAAAAAAAATATTGACATGCATAATTTATGACAATATGCCAAATTATTATACATCATAACTAATATAAAAGTAAGTAATATAACAATTTTCTTTTCAATATTATGTTCAAATTTTGCATATGTATACTGTAATAAATAATAAGTTTAGGAATATTATATAATAACCATTATTAACTCAATAATAATATTTTCATTTCAATTTTACTAATATTTTGACACTTAATATAATTGAGTTAATAATGTAAATAAAATTATTACCACCAATTGTATTATGCTGACCATTTATATATGTATGATACTTTTATTTAATTACAGACTATGAAAAAGGCCACTTTTGGCCGAAACGTTGTTGATAAACATATTATATTTTAATAGTAAAATATGTTCTAACAAACATTTTGTCATTTAATTGTCGAAAATCCCATCAAAAGAAATAAAATTTCTAAGAAGAAATACGACAAAAGAAAAAAGAAAAGAAATAAATTATAAATATATATATATATATATATATATATATATATATATATATTTAAAAAATGAAGAATTTTTTGGGCATACACCCGCATGGAAACACGCAACCGCCGACACGTGTTTCTGACTTATTAGTCGTCATCAGGATATATATATATATATATAATATATATATATATTAATATATATATATATATATATAACTTGTGAGAACGTAACGATCGTACAATTATATAATTTAAAAATTCTTGGGGATGACGATCAACAGGCTTCTACTTATTAAAAGAAACTCATTTGTTTTTATTCAATATTTCGCAATATTATTTATTGCTTCTTCAGGAATAACTAAAAAATGACATCTGACGTACATATAACAATTATAAAAGATACTTACAACTAGAGGAATAAAACAAGGTCGAAAACAAATTATAAAGATAAGGTGCTAAGGCTCTCAATATTAATGGAGATAAATATAAATTTTGATGATGAATGACAATTTTCAAAAATGTCGACGTAAACGATATCTAAATATGAAAAGTGAAACCCTAGAAACGAGTACAACGTAAAAATGTTACTGTACATGTTGTATAACGAACTCACTAAATAAATTAAATTCATAACTCAATCAAAAACGATAAGAAAACCAACTAAATAGACTACAAATAACTACAAACTCAAAATGTAAGAATAAATGGTACTAAGTTTCTGAATATCTGAACGAGAATTTATAGAATTTATATTTTTATTGATATGAACCATCTCTAAAAACATCCTGCTATTATAATTTTTCTCTTCGGCCAAAACAGTAGTACTAGTAAAGTCAAATTGATGCTTCAAATTAAAACAATGTTGAGATAAAGCACAATTTAACTTCGCTATCCTAACGTCACTCTTGTGTTGTATTAAACGAGTGTTTAACCACTGACTAGTCTGGCCAATATAACATTTATCACAATCTATACATGGAATTTTATATATAACATTAGACTTTTGGAGAAGAGGAATTTTATCTTTCAGTTTTGAAAATAATCTATCTAAAGACATGATGTTGTATTGACCTATTTTGATATTATCATTTTTACAAATAGTGATAATTCTATTTGTTAAATCTTTTATGTACGGTAATTTCTTATAAATGACTACATTTTCTGTAGAGATAGGAACAGCTTGTGAAGAAGAATTATAAATTAATTTGTTAGCCAATGATTTAGGGTAACCGTTATTGATAAAGATATCAGAGAGAATTTTTAAATTTTTATTAAGAAATATTGGATCACTAATTCTAACCACTCTATTCTTCATCGCCTTAACAATATTAACTTTCTGATGAATAGAATGGTTAGAATAAAAATTTATATATCTTCCCGAAGAAGTAGGCTTTTGATACCAATCAATCATAATTTTGTTATCAGTATTTCTAGAGATCCAACTTTCACTACCCAAAAAAAAGGTAATGACCTTTTAAAAAATGCTAAAAGTATGGGATATATTTCTCATTCAACTTATAAACAACTTACTGTGAATAATTCTGTCACTCCTAAATTTTATGGTCTTCCCAAGATACACAAAAGTGAGATTCCATTACGTCCTATAGTATCCTCTATCGACTCACCGTTATACAAATTGTCCAAATATTTATCGGATATTTTAACTACCTCGCTAGCTTGTCGCACTACTTATAATACTAAGGACTCTTTCACTTTTGTTAAAGATATTAGAGATACCCAACTCCCTCACAATTTTGTTTTAATTTCATTAGATGTAGTTTCTTTATTTACTAATATTCCTTTAAACTTGGTTGTTCGTATAATTGAAGATAAATGGTTACTTATTAGTGATTATTGTAGTTTCACTTTATCGTCGTTCATTACTTTAATAAAATTTATATTTGATAATTGCTACTTTTCCTTTCAAGATAAATTTTATAAACAAATTTTTGGAACCCCTATGGGATCACCATTAAGTCCAATAATTGCCCTAATTACGATGGACTTTGTATTAGATAATGTTTTGCCAAAATTATCTTTCAAACTTCCCTTTATTTTTAAATATGTTGATGATATTATTTGTGCGGTACCGTTTAATAAAATAAATGAAATATTATCTACTTTCAATTCTGTACATAGTAGTATTCAATTTACTGTTGAGGAAGAAACTGATCGCTCTGTTCCTTTTTTAGACACCAAAGTTATAAGAAATACTGATAACAAAATTATGATTGATTGGTATCAAAAGCCTACTTCTTCGGGAAGATATATAAATTTTTATTCTAACCATTCTATTCATCAGAAAGTTAATATTGTTAAGGCGATGAAGAATAGAGTGGTTAGAATTAGTGATCCAATATTTCTTAATAAAAATTTAAAAATTCTCTCTGATATCTTTATCAATAACGGTTACCCTAAATCATTGGCTAACAAATTAATTTATAATTCTTCTTCACAAGCTGTTCCTATCTCTACAGAAAATGTAGTCATTTATAAGAAATTACCGTACATAAAAGATTTAACAAATAGAATTATCACTATTTGTAAAAATGATAATATCAAAATAGGTCAATACAACATCATGTCTTTAGATAGATTATTTTCAAAACTGAAAGATAAAATTCCTCTTCTCCAAAAGTCTAATGTTATATATAAAATTCCATGTATAGATTGTGATAAATGTTATATTGGCCAGACTAGTCAGTGGTTAAACACTCGTTTAATACAACACAAGAGTGACGTTAGGATAGCGAAGTTAAATTGTGCTTTATCTCAACATTGTTTTAATTTGAAGCATCAATTTGACTTTACTAGTGCCCGGTTTCACAAACGATTGTCAAATGGTGAATTAGTTAACAACTCGTTACTGCTTGTGAAATCCAAAACAATGGTAATTTTTCTTTTAACGGATCGTCAAGGTAATGAATCGTCAAATATTTGACGATTGATTAAAGACTCAATAACGAATCGTCAAACTTTTGACGATTCGTTAACAAGCTGTTAACGGCCGATTAGCGTTTGTGAAACCGGGCATAGTACTACTGTTTTGGCCGAAGAGAAAAATTATAATAGCAGGATGTTTTTAGAGATGGTTCATATCAATAAAAATATAAATTCTATAAATTCTCGTTCAGATATTCAGAAACTTAGTACCATTTATTCTTACATTTTGAGTTTGTAGTTATTTGTAGTCTATTTAGTTGGTTTTCTTATCGTTTTTGATTGAGTTATGAATTTAATTTATTTAGTGAGTTCGTTATACAACATGTACAGTAACATTTTTACGTTGTACTCGTTTCTAGGGTTTCACTTTTCATATTTAGATATCGTTTACGTCGACATTTTTGAAAATTGTCATTCATCATCAAAATTTATATTTATCTCCATTAATATTGAGAGCCTTAGCACCTTATCTTTATAATTTGTTTTCGACCTTGTTTTATTCCTCTAGTTGTAAGTATCTTTTATAATTGTTATATGTACGTCAGATGTCATTTTTTAGTTATTCCTGAAGAAGCAATAAATAATATTGCGAAATATTGAATAAAAACAAATGAGTTTCTTTTAATAAGTAGAAGCCTGTTGATCGTCATCCCCAAGAATTTTTTAAATTATATATATATATATATATATATATATATATATATATTAGGGCGGGTTAATTTTTTTTTTGATGGAGCGTATAGCAAAAACATAATCTATAGGTGATTCTGAGAAATTTTGCTCAAGAGACCATAGCTCTAAGTCGGATTTGGAGCCCCCCAAAATTTCAAAATATATATACATAGAATAATTTAATTAAATTCGTCATAAAATCGGATAGCATTATAGTAGATTTCTCAATCTGGGCTTGTTTGAAAGGTATTTTTATCACCTTTCAGAATCTGTATTGATACCAATATTTTTTTTTATTTTTAGTAGAGATATTAAGAATTTTTTGTCGAAAAATGGCCTAAAATGAACTTTTAACTAATAAATTCTGAATTTTCTTAGATTTTTTTCGAGATTATGAAAGTTCAGATAATTTCCAACAACTTTTATTACGATCAATTTTTTTGTTTTGGAACTCCTTTTTGTAGGAAAATCGATTTGAAAAAATCAACATTTTCAAGGTTTCAACAAAAAAACACTATTTTTACATTTTTTATTCAATTTATGTTTAAATATTATTCTCGACCTATAATTTAATGTTTTAACGTGGTAATATTATTTTTTAACGTCCTTTTTACTTTCCATTCGATGAGTTTTCTTACGACTTTCTAATGTCACTGCCATAACTCCTTCACGATTCTTTTCTATAACTCGTTTTGAAACAATCGTTAATAATTGTACATGTCTTTCTGTTCCTTGTATGTGCATTGGAATTTGTGGATCAGCCAGTGGTGGTTCAACGAAATCTAAGTATTCTACCAAGTGATCATATGGAATCTGTCGAGTAAATGCTGGTTCTAATAATATATCGTCGTTATTCATATCAACCATATTGACATAATCAGTAGCATTGAAATTTAAGATATATTTTTTGTAAACTCTGAGTTTAGTTGGATCGTACAATTTTTCTCGATAGTGTATAATCTTTTTGATAGCTCTATCCCGTACTGTTTTTCGATCATCAAATAACATTGTTAATAAGATATTTTCTGGATGTGCGTAATATGAGTTGTTTTGAATTACACCATCTACAATATTACGAAAGTTTGGTTGTAAGTATCGTGTCCAACATATAAATTTTAATAAAAGTGCACTGCCGTACACAACAGAGTTATAAAACTTCACATTGAAGTACATTGGCACATAAACTGTAATAATATAAACTGCCAAAGTTTTTAAATTGGTCGATGGTGTATTAGTTGTTACATATAATCGTAGTAATCTACTTGCTTTGGTTAACCAACCAGAATGTGCAATTGGTCCTGGTTTAATGTCAGCTAAAAATAAAAAAAATATTGGTGATAACCGAGTTTTTATTTAAGTATTTTGGCAAACTGCGTGCGCATTGCTCGATGAACGATTAAGGAAGAAGGAAAAGCAAGCTTGGCAACGTTTAGTGTTGGTAAACGTCATTATTTTGTAACGTCATTATTCAGTGTTACAAAGTTGTTCAATTGAACAATGCTGCCATTGACGACTTATTCTACAGGTATCAATAAATACCTTTCAAACAAGCCCACATTGAGAAATCTACTATAATTCTATCCGATTTTATGACGAATTTAATTAAATTGTTCTATGTATATATGGAAAAATTTCTATTTTGAAATTTTGGGGGGCTCCAAATCCGACTTAGAGCTATGGTCTCTTGAGCAAAACTTCTCAGAATCACCTATAGATTACGTTTTTGCTATACGCTTCATCAAAAAAAAATCGTTCCATACAATTTGACCCGCCCTAATATATATATATATATATATATATATATATTGTTGTGTTGTGTGTGTGTATATAACGTGTAATGTTGTGTTTATCGTTAATATGTGGGTGTATAGGTGTTATTTGAGAGCATAGAAGAGTACTCTTAATCTCGGGGAGACGCCGCGGGTTGGAAGAATTCGAATAAATACGCAGTCAATTTAAATATTGATAATCGATCTATTTATTTAACATGTAATTCGCCTTATAGGGGTATCTGCAATTGACCAGATATTTTACAGTTTACGTTGCTAAGCAACAGCTAGCGGGTAAACAGACGCTTGGCCGGTCACGTACGCAATATTAACTACGGCGCAATAACTTATTCTAACAACTAAATAGGTGTAGGTGATGTAACTGAACGTGTTTATAATAATAATTTAACTAAGCAAAAGTGTAAGTTCTTAAATTCTATTTCCGACCTGTTACAATTTGTGCGCGATATTTCCGAACGCACTCCTGGAATGACGCAGAATCGGCCAAAAAGTTGCAACGTTCCGATGCAGCTGGGTACTGGAGCTCAGCTTAGGCCTTCCGGATCGGGTCCCCGTTGAAGATTTTAGGATTTCCGTACCGTTGGTCACTTGAGGTTATATTGATCCGATATAGATTTTTTATCGATTTTTCCACTATCAGGTGAGTTTAACACTTAGTCTTACAGTTTATTAATTAATTATTTTTATTTTAGAGGGTTGAAATAAATAAATGTTCGTTTATACTCTGGAGCGATATCGACGCGACTGACGCTCTTCGGAGTCTTCTTCTTCGTCCCTTGTTATTTTCGATAGTATTTGTTTGTTACCTGGTCGACAGGCACGTCATTGGTCCAAAAGGTAAAATATTGTTACTAACGCGGTTACCGTGATTGTAATGGATGTCTATATTTAGTGCTATGTATTTTGGACTCGAAGTTTACGAATTATAAGGTATGGCTATAAATTTTGTTCCGATATACAAGATATAACGATTGACATAACCTCTATTTATACTTATACATAAAATGTTACAATTTTCTTTATTTAATATTACTTTCACTTAGTTTAGTCGACCATCAATACATAAGCTGCTATAATATTCGAAATCTTTTAGGTTTTAATTTGTATATTGTGTTTAATATTGAAAAGATTGAAATAAACATTACGCAGTCTGCGGAAACATAGATTTTCTTTTATTACACGTTTTATTACGTTATTTTCTGCACATTGTGCTGTTATATTGAAATAACAGTACATTTGCTTGCACTCGGTTCGAAAAAAAAATTTTTGTTAAAATAATTTTTTTTTTTATTTTTCTAGATTTAAAATTCTAAATTATTCGAAATATTTTCCTTGCAATTTAATGGCTCGTCGTTATTCATTTCGATATAATGCTAGTATCCTCTTGCAAATGAAATAGAGTTATCATACAAACGTCTATTTTCAAGCAGAATTTTCTTAACTTCTTTCTTAAATCTTTCTTCAGTATTCATTCCATTTATTAATTTATTTATTATATTTATCATATCATTATTAGATTCATATAATTCATCTTCATATTTCTCTCCTTCTATTTCCTCTTCTAATTCTTTCTTCATTTCATTTATTCCTTCAACTGAATTCATCTGTTCTTCGTTCCTTTCTGCTTTACTTATTTTGACTTGATATTTTAAATTATTTATCGTACGTGTATGTTTAATTGTAATTAGAGGTATTTTATTTGCTTGGATATCTAAGATATTATCATCCAAATTGACGATCATTTTATATTTTCTTAGGTTATCTATACCTAGTATGCAATGGTAACTCATGTTTTCGAATATGTAAAACTCAAATACGTATATAATATGGTTAATTTTGGTTTCAATGTTTAGCTTTTGATTTATTGAGCCTAGTTTCCGTTTATTCGTTGCAATAATGTCTAGTTGTCGTATTCCTATAATATAATTTTTATAATTATCAATCTGCTCTACTATTGTTCGCTGGATCAATGATATTTCAGCAGCGGTATCCACGATAGCTGGTGTAGTTAGATTTATTAAAGTTAATTGTACGGTAGGTATTTCGTTAGTTATGTTATCTTCCTCTTCTTCGGATATTTGGATAATATTATGTGGGTGGTCATAGAATTTGGTTTTATTATCTACTCGGGTAAAATGTTGAATTGTAGATGGGATACTTAATGTAGCGTTTGGCTGACTTCGGCTGTTTGTATCACCGAAGTTTTTTTTAACCCTGAGTCGTTTTGTTCAGAGTTCCCTTCGATGGCATCTTCGTCACATCTCGAAGGACGATGGTCCTCGCGCAACTCTTCTTTCCCACGGTAGTATTCCCTAGTTGAGTAGTTATTAATATTATGTGGTCCAGGATTATAAGTTCGGCGTTGGTTGAAGTTATGGAATCCTCCTCGGTAGTTATTTTGATAATAGGGTGATTGATGGTTATTCTCGTAGTTCGGGTTAGAGTGAAAATTATTCGATGAGTTATCGTTTCCTTGATTTCGATGGTAGTTTTGTTGATTATTAGGTGGAGGATGGTTACGAGGTGAATTGTTATAATTTCCCCGAGAGTTGTAGTTATTATAGTGCTGGTTTGGTTGTCGATTCGGATGAGTATAGTTATTGTATGCCTGGGAGACTCGATGACTTCTTTGGACTTCAGCATAATTATCTAATCTTCGGAGCAATTCCATAAGATTGTTCATATTTATAACTTCCCTACTCAAAATTGCATGGCCATCAGTGATTATAAAGTGATTGGCGATATATTTTGTAATGTCTTCTTCGGACAGATGGGCGAGATACTTGCATTTATTATAAAGGTCGCAAGCATAATTTTCACGGCTTGCAAGTCCTTCTCGGAACCTTCCCGTTAATAATAAGACTTTTAATTGATTTCGGCTCTCGTCGTTCCAATACTGTTTTCTAAATTCCTGTTCGAAAATGACCTTATCAGTACACTTGTCTGAAATCATCTCGAACCATTCGAGTGCCCTCTCTTCCAAGGATAACCTGATAATATGGGTATATTGTTCCGGGTCCTGGATATCCTGTATCAACCTAAATATATATTTTAAATAGGTCATCGGGTGAATTTTATCTTTATATCCTTTAAATTTTACGCTAGGGTTCCTGCAAAAGTTTTTTAGCGGATCATAGATGGTCGTATCCTTAGCCGTTCTAATTCCGATCCTTTTCAGAGTTTCTAGTTCTTCCCTGACGTTAATAGTCCATAACTCATTTTGTTCCTTGAGCATACCTATCCTTTCGGAATTATCTTGGGTTTTCTTCTCTACGTCCTTGATATTTGTTAGTAAATGGTTGGTGTTTTCTCTATCTTTTTCTCTGATAAGCTCTAATTTTGTCTCTACGTCGATTTGTTGGGATTCTAATTTTGCGTTAAGTTCAGTCTGGACGTTTAGGATCTGTTCTTCCGATAGCGTAATTCTATTTTGTAACTTAATATCGTTCTCTTGCATTGTTTGGTATAATTTTGTTTCGACCTGTTGTAATTTTACTTGCATGTTATTTTGAATATTTAAGAGGTTGTTGTTCATTTCGTCTTTTAACGTTTCAATTTTATTTTGCGTTATTTGGTGTAAATTTTGTTGAGTTTTAGTTTGATTTTGATCCATTTGTTCCAATTTTCCTTGCATTTTTGTTAATTGTAGAAAGAGAGCTTGCATATCCATTGGTGTACTTGGAGTTTCTTCTACTTGAAGTTCTCTATCTTCCCCTTCGTCACCTGCTTCAGGGTGTAAATTTGCCCTAGTTCTCGGCATATTTATTTAGATATTTTCTATCTAATGTATTAAATATAATATTTATTCGATTCTTCCCTTTTATTTATCTTTATTTCGTATTATTTTCCTAATAACTCGAGCCCACCACGTTGGTCGCCATAATGTTGTGTTGTGTGTGTGTATATAACGTGTAATGTTGTGTTTATCGTTAATATGTGGGTGTATAGGTGTTATTTGAGAGCATAGAAGAGTACTCTTAATCTCGGGGAGACGCCGCGGGTTGGAAGAATTCGAATAAATACGCAGTCAATTTAAATATTGATAATCGATCTATTTATTTAACATGTAATTCTCCTTATAGGGGTATCTGCAATTGACCAGATATTTTACAGTTTACGTTGCTAAGCAACAGCTAGCGGGTAAACAGACGCTTGGCCGGTCACGTACGCAATATTAACTACGGCGCAATAACTTATTCTAACAACTAAATAGGTGTAGGTGATGTAACTGAACGTGTTTATAATAATAATTTAACTAAGCAAAAGTGTAAGTTCTTAAATTCTATTTCCGACCTGTTACAATTTGTGCGCGATATTTCCGAACGCACTCCTGGAATGACGCAGAATCGGCCAAAAAGTTGCAACGTTCCGATGCAGCTGGGTACTGGAGCTCAGCCACCGTATATTCACTCTATAGGACAGATGCAGATCATGATAAATTGGTGCAATCGACACCAGAGGACCAGAGGCGCTGCAATTGCAGCAACCGTCCATGCATTAACTACAGTTACAATGTAACTCACGCCATCTTGGTCGTTAAACGTGCTTTTACTGCTTTTGCGGACAGCTACTAGCATCTTTTATTAACAGCTTTTACTCAAAGCTATTAGTGTTACATACATAGTATAATTGAATATAAGTGGTTTCTAGGTTATTCGTGAAGGGTGGTAAGGATTTATCAAATATAAAACTAGTTTGTAGGTAATTCGTGAAATTTACTACTATTTGTTATTCATAATTACTAATGACTGTTTGTCTTTCATGTTGCTTGCTGTATTATTTGGTTACCCGAATGCACGGTCATGTGAGAGCATCATCTGTCGGTCCGCAGGCATCGTTCGAGGAGAGGAATTTGGTAACGTAAACATATACTTGACTTGCATTGGGCTGTGTGAGAGGGAAAGAAATTATATTAATAGGCTCCACTTACTAAGGGTGCAGTAGTTTTGGTCACCGGGTGTTTTCTAGTATTTGATATATATTGTACATCTTGCACTCCGTACAATTAACATGCAGTTTTATGCATCGGTCCCAATCATCGATGTATTTACTTAATTACTCATCTATTCCCCATTCAAATATTTAAGATAAAGAATATATTCAAATATTTGGATATTTAATGTTACCTCCTGGTGTTTTTTAACTGAAGTACTATAATATTAGATAACATAATATATGTAATATAATATGAAATGTATTTAATGTTTGTTAAATAAATATATATATATGACATTAATTGTTTCTGTTCCCCGTGTAAGAAATATTATTATTAAGTTTAGTACAAATAGTAGATCAGACATTTTGGTGGGTTAAATAAAATGTAATCTATTTGAGCCACAAAGCACTTCATTAAAACTAAATGTACATTTCAGACAACTATGTTGTCATCAGTATCCTGTATATACTGCTGAAGATGACAATATAGTTGCCCAAAATGTAAATTTTGTTTTAATGAAGAGCCTGTGTAAGGATAAATTTCATTTTTATTTCAGTTATTTTCATACCAATTAGAAAAGGATGGATGCACCATCCTTTTCTAATTTAATTGGTGCAATTCCCGATAGATGTCGCGAACTTGTTCCAAATCTTTTCTATTGAGTGACGCTTCTACCTAAGTATAGTTGTCTATGAGCTCAGCTTAGGCCTTCCGGATCGGGTCCCCGTTGAAGATTTTAGGATTTCCGTACCGTTGGTCACTTGAGGTTATATTGATCCGATATAGATTTTTTATCGATTTTTCCACTATCAGGTGAGTTTAACACTTACGCCCGGTTTCACAAACGCTAATCGGTCGTTAACGGCTTGTTAACGAATCTTCAAAAGTTTGACGATTCGTTAACGAGTCTTTAATCAATCGTCAAACATTCGACGATGGATTACCTTGAGGAACCGTTAAAAGAAAAATTACCATTGTTTTGGATTCCACGCGCAATAACGAGTCGTTAAAGGCTTGTTAACTAATTCACCATTTGACAATCGTTTGTGAAACCGGGCATTAGTCTTACAGTTTATTAATTAATTACTTTTATTTTAGAGGGTTGAAATAAATAAATGTTCGTTTATACTCTGGAGCGATATCGACGCGACTGACGCTCTTCGGAGTCTTCTTCTTCGTCCCTTGTTATTTTCGATAGTATTTGTTTGTTACCTGGTCGACAGGCACGTCATTGGTCCAAAAGGTAAAATATTGTTACTAACGCGGTTACCGTGTTTGTAATGGATGTCTATATTTAGTGCAATGTATTTTGGACTCGAAGTTTACGAATTATAAGGTATGGCTATAAATTTTGTTCCGATATACAAGATATAACGATTGACATAACCTCTATTTATACTTATACATAAAATGTTACAATTTTCTTTATTTAATATTACTTTCACTTAGTTTAGTCGACCATCAATACATAAGCTGCTATAATATTCGAAATCTTTTAGGTTTTAATTTGTATATTGTGTTTAATATTGAAAAGATTGAAATAAACATTACGCAGTCTGCGGAAACATAGATTTTATTACGTTATTTTCTGCACATTGTGCTGTTATATTGAAATAACAGTACAATATATATATATATATATATATATATAAGAATACCTACTTGTAACTCCGTTTTCAGTTTAGACCGCTGCCTTAAATTTAATAGAAAACAAATAAAAAAGCAATAATATTGATTTCGAAACTTAAGATCATAAAATTTGTTTAGTTTTGAACGATCATCATTAATCCGCAGTGAAATCAACGTGGCCGATCAACGACTTGAGACCTGAAATATAAAACTATGTATACTTTCCGTTGCACTCCGAGAACTTGAATGTAGAATATCAATATCTTGGTATTGCATTTCCCGTATTGATTACGGACCAAGAAAATCATTCCATCATACATGCCGCTGAATCAAATTTCAATAACCTAGCAAAACATTTCAGGTTTACTAGGTTATTGAAATTTGATTCTATCCGCTGAAAATTCCTTATTCGAGAGGTCCTTTTAACCTCCAGTTGCGACAAAATGTTATGCAGTTGCCTCATCTGAAAATAAGACATCACCATATGTTGACTGTTTAGTTCAAAATCATTCCAACCAGCAGTCTCACCCTGGGCTTGATGTTTCCCATAGTCATCTTCGCCTAGTTTATCAGCTCTTTTGGTGTGCCCAGATCTCCCATTGAAGCTAATAACTGAGACCTCAAAAACTGATTGGAATCAGTTCACAATCACCATTCACAGTTTATGTTCTACGTATTTCTATGATCATCCTCAACAGGAAACTCTGTTTCGGTATACATCGGTCTTTCCTAAACCAACATTCAACGCACAACTATGTTGGTCGCTTTATTATCATACTAAGTAGTAAGTGTAATTCCTTTCATGTTGTTACACCCGAAACAATACCTACGCCACGCTACGCTTTAGATGGGATGTTTCCCTTTTAACACTATCCCAGATCTCAAGGGGACAAGTGGGAGGGACAAACATACGACGTACGAAGGACATTTTACACCCTGCTTGCTTTAGCGGCTCCAGTTGTAGACGTGGCACCTCGATTAGGTTCAGGGGAGGATACCGTGGTCCGATTAAAAAAAATTATTTATATAAGGGCGCCACTGGTTTATTTGAGCGGAGGAAAACCAGAACTCCGACTGATGGTCGTCCACTATCGGGTAATATTTCCAAGGCAAGTTTCCCAATCGTTATCGTACACGGGGAGGGGGGGTAATGTTAACCTTAATGAGGAAAACGAGTCGTAATTTTGTGTACCCGCAACAATAATTACTACTAAAATATACAAACCTATTGTTCCTTTATATTTACACACCAAAGAAATATTATTTACACGAAATGAGGTTGAAGAATACACAATAACATCTGTCCTAACTAAACTTATTTTTACACCCACAAAGAAATAATATTATTCGAATATAATTGAGGAACATAAAAATAATGTTTGTTCCAATAAATTTATAGCTACGCACAAAATATTATTTAAATAAAATGGAGGAACAAAAAATAATATTTGTTCCAATAACTTAAGATACATACAAAAAAAATATTGAAATGAAATTGAGGAACAGAAAATAATATTTGTTCCAATAAACTTAAAGGTACATATAAATAAATATATATATATATATATATATATATATATATATATATATATATATATATATATATATATATATATATATTTTTTTAAATGAAATTGAGGAACAGGAAATAATATTTGTTCCAATAAACTTGAGGGTACATACAAAATTATTATTTAAATGAAATTGAGGAACACAAAATTACTACCAATATAAATTAATCGATATAAAATTGTTTTTGAAATTAACGAAAGTTCATATTCACCAGTGTTGGACCGAACGTAGTCTTCGCCATTGCCACATGGCCGGACGGAGAACGATTTGCGATTTCTTACTTCACAAAAAATCCAGGACGAAGATACGGACAGCCACGAGACTTGCAACACCCGGAAATACGGGCGGTGATAAAACATCAAATAATACCAAAATACGACCAGTATCCAAACTTCGTATAAACGAAAAATACCAAAATACGGCCAGCTTCCCAAACGCTTGAATAACGGCGTGCGATTTTCTGATTCTTCCGCTGGGTAGTTATAGATACCATTATTTGCAGAAAAGTAATTGGGTAACGTATGTATAACGCAATAGTCGTGGATAAATTATTATTATTATAATATCGATAACAAAATTTCAATATAAAAATAAATTTAACATGCGTTAGTTTTCAACCTAAATTCAGCTCTCTTGCTTTGTAATATGGACAAAATAATAAAACATAATAATAAAGTGCATTTTTTTTTACTTTAATAAATGAAGTTTTGCGAGAAATTCGTACCACTCAGTAAAACATACGAATGAACTCTAACTTAAAATCCATCGATGGTGAGGAATTGCATAACACTGGACTTTATACTGCAGTAGATCTTCGTTTGAAACCGATCCAAAAACCGTTTTCAGCCACCATTGCGACGCCCGGTTTCAGTTTTATGGGTATTTGCGTTTTTTCGACTGGAACCAAGTCAAACTTCTCGAGGAGATGGAAAATCAAAGCCTTGATTTCCATAAGAGCAAACCTAGATCCTATGCAATTCCTCGGTCCCAACCCGAACGGAAAATAAGTATAAGGTTGGATGCTGTTTTTATTTTCCTCGCTGAATCGCTCTGGATCAAAACGCTCCGGGTTCGGAAAATACTTCGGATCTGCGTGAAAACCAGCGATGGGAATCCAAACGACGTCCCCTACATTCAAACACACGGGTTTTTCTTTCGGTTTAGCCGGTTCTATCGTGTATGGCTTTACGCACACTCTATCTGTTGCTCCACCTGGTGACCACAACCTCAACGTTTCTGAAACGACCATATCCATATAAGGCATTTTCATTAAAGCCTCGTACGTCAGTTCTTTGTATTCTTTTCGAATTGCGTCAATTTCTTCCTGCAGTTTTCTTTGGATTTCCGGGTGAATCGCAAGTTCGTGGCCTATGAAGCACATGACAGTTGAGACGGTTTCAAATCCGCCGAAGAAAAATATCAAAGCTTGCGCTGTTATGTCAATATCTGTGATTTCTTCTTTAGGTCCACTTCTGCCCTTGTGGATCTCAGATTCTTTGACGGTGGCGAAACCCGTGTCGATCTCCTCATTTTTGTATTCTTCGTTTTCCCTTCCTTTTCTGGCTTCCATTAACAAATGCAACATATCAGGGCGAACTATGCCGTTTTTCTCACGAGTTGCGATAGTTTCGGTGACTATCCTTTTGAAAAACTTGCTGACTTCCTTATCGAATAGTTGTAGTCCGAATACCTACCATAAAATTAAATTGTTAAATGAATTATTTTAAGTTGGCTTTGTCAATACCTTGAATATACTTGGAAACATTTGCAAGGCGAAAAATTTTAAATTTTTCCAAAATCCAGCAAAAGTAGTGGCCTTCTTCCCCATCATGTAAAATTCGTTGTCACGTTCCTTCATCGAGTTGCATTTTATGCCAAAGGCCGTCGTCGCTATGACGTCGTTTGTGTACCGGGTGAAGGCGTCTTTCAATTCCAACGATATCATCTCATCTTCCATTTCCAAAAAATGCTCCATGAACATAGTAGCGCATTCCGAAATTAAAGCAAACATCGTCTTCATCTTGCTACTCGTGAAGCTCGGACTCAGCGTCGACCTCATGTCGTGCCATCGATCTCCTTTTATTGGAAAAGTGTAATAAATAATAAATTTGGGGGAACAAAAATGTACCTCGCAGTGAAAATAAATTTCTGCTGAACAGGGGATCAACATCGTCTGGTATAAGTGATCTATGGTCTACGAAATGGTCGAAATCTCTCACAGTAATCCGCTTGATCAATTCGGGGTCGCGTAAGACCAGAGTTGGAATCGTCATCTGGTAAATTCCCATGTACCTGTAAATAAACTTATCAAAATATTTTCAATAAAAGATCACACATAACGAACAAATTATGTTGTTGGCAACCATGAATTATTAACATGCAAGTTAACATCGAGGAAAATATTTAGAATTATGGAAGGAATCTTATAAGCTTTCGAACTCTAGAGAAAGAGTAAAATACTATTCCCAAGTCTTTAGTAAGCCTAGGGCACCAAACTAATCTGGACATACCGAAACTTGCATACAGAAAACATTTTACCTTTCCTTTGGAAATGCTCGGTAGATATTTAACACCATTTCAGCAACTGTTTCCCTTTTGAGCGCCACGCCTGCATTGTCCCCAAGAATGTACGTCTGCTTCCTTTGCCTGATGCCTCTATCTGTCCAGTAACTGTACGGTTTTATGACCTTGTAATAAATTATGGTGACCACGAGTGCGAGCAACAGTATTAAGATCATGTTGTTGCCTAAAATAAAAGATCATTCATTGTCAAATATTGATAATATATTCAGCTGTACAAAAGTACTAATTGAGAAGAATAATAATTTGAATTTTATTATTAAATTTAGTAATAAATATTAATTATTAAAAAAATACTTCATCGTTTCTTTTTCTCCGAGCTTCTCTTGATCATTTATCCATTACCATTTATTGTAAGAAACTGTGCTACCCAACAAAACCCAACCCATCACAACTCGTCCTAGGACAACCCACCGTAACACAACCGACCCCAAAATAACCGACCCCAACATAACTTTAATCAGTTTTTCATTCTGGAATACAGTTATGCATTTTATTGTTTATTTTATGCTTTTTTGAATTTTTCATCGCTTTCTGTTAAATTGCACACTTTAGTTACTTCATTTAATAAATGTATTGTAACGCTTCTATATTATACATGGCTATTGCCCATGCGTTCGTATTTTTGTTATCCATGTCGACGGTTATGAAAACAGGCGAATTTTTCCTCACCAGCTAATAATACTTTTTTCTCAAATTTTAATAAACTTTAATTAACTTAATAACGTAATAAAAATGCAAATAATATATTTATATTATGTTTAAGACAACGTGAGTCGATGTTATAACAGAAGCCTTTTGCGAAAGACCAAGATATTTATAAGATTTATAGATAAACCATTATTGATACACACAATACAAACTTAGCACGAACGAAGTTTTATTAATGCCGTATGGGTCTGCGTCGTAAGTTCCTGGCAAAAGATTAATTGTATAAGCACTCACTTGTCAAAATATAAACTACTGCTGAAGCACTTCCTCAATACTTTTTATACGAACACACGTTGCGCAACATTAGTTAAAAAATGACCTTGAGATAAGTACTATTTTTTATCAACTTGCACGAGTTACGTCGTGAAAAATTATTTATTTTTTAGCGATTCTTTACCTTTTATGGGTGTCACGTTTATTAATTACTCATTCTATCAATTCGATTGTTCCGATAACGTCGGTAAGCAATATTTTATTTTTGTTGCAACAATGTATTATAATTATGATCGTATATATTCGTTTTAGCATTTAAAATTTATAACATGTATCCTAAAATGCATTTCCTTTTTCTAACAGTTCACTTTATATCAAACACAACTGATTACATAACAACTTTGTTGACATTTTTTTAAATTATTTAACGCCCCTCGCCCCATGTATTAACGAACTATTCCCAGCGCACGGAAGTATTATAAGTTGCCCGCGCTATGGCAAACTTACGGTCATATTGTCCACTGAGTTAAGATGATTTTACGCGACGAATGCTGTTGAAGAAAGATGAAATAAATATAAGAAATCACGTTCCAATGAAAGTTATGGATAAAGAAAGGACTAGGATGTGTATGCGCAAAAGGATTACTAGGATATCTCTAAAGATAAATTTATACGAGATGTGACAATCTAACATAACCTTCAGAAAACAGAACTTAAAACACGTTCAACCGTGAACATTTATATAGATTCGCATTGGTTGGATTTGACAAGGAAATAAACCAGTTTAACGCTAAATAATGATATAATCAAAGTTTTATCGAAAATATAAAATGAGCGTATTTTAGTGAAAGCGAGCATTACCGTGACTACCGGAAATGACTCTTAAAGGCCTATTACACTATCCAATAATTAGGGCCCCTATCGATAGGATGGGCGTGGCCCCTACTTAGGGTGCGCTTATTATACCAGCCTAACTAGTCTCTCTGACAGGCCCTATCTCATTGTCAGTCAGGAGAAATCCGAATATCTGCAATAACACACACGTTGTCAAAAATTAAAAAAATTGCACTAGCCGTTGGCGTAGTTGTTAGTTCTTTGAAAATAAAGAACTAACTTTAAGAAATGTCTCAAAAGTTTCACTACTAGAATCGGCTGTACAGTAGTAGTTGGTGATACCGGGGATATACTAGATCCTCCTGCCGGAGGTGAAACGACTGGTTGACTTGTAACCCTGTTATATCCCTGACTTATTTCCCCATAAATTGGTGCTTGTGTATGTCCACTTTTGCGGACACTGCTCCATACGTTGAGGTCCGTAGTTATATATAGGTTGCATGTCCCATTGCCTACATATCGGTATGTAGGCAATGGGATACTCGGAGATGTGGATCGAGCCTTATAAATGTTTTGAAGTGTGTTCGAAACTTCAATTTGGAACCTTATTGTTTCACTATCATCAAGATTTTGAAGACTGGGAAAAATAACTTTAAAGAAGTTTAAATGACGATCTTCTGGCTCTTGCAGTTTGTGTAAAATTGATTTTTCAATGTGTGTTATTCCACGTGTCTGTTTTTTGTGTTTTAGAAAAGTTGTAGGGGATGGTGGAGGGCGAAATGTTTGATAATCAATGGTCTCGGTGTTCAAATTTCCGTCGGAACCTTCACACTCGGATTCCTTTTCAGCAGTACCTTGTGTCTTATCCATACTAGAAATTGTGTAATTCCTCTTAGTGTTCTTCTGCAAGAAGCTTAGTTGATCACTGTAAGTGTACTTCCTAAATGATTTTGCTTGAGATCCAGTTCCCTTTCCTTCTTCAAGTTTCTTTAGGTATTTCACCTGCCGGTCGCGGAGATTTGTCCACTTAGCAATGATGGATTTACCTGAGAACAGAGAGAAATAGCAAAATTCAATTTACCTGATGCACGATTTATTAATGAGTACACACTGTATTTTAATGGTTTTAATGTCAGTTTTTTTTCTTCAGATACCTTGCAAGTGGTAATACTTTCACGCACCTTCACTATGCTTATCGAATACGAGTGTCTACCATCTATGAGTGCATGCCTTCATTAACACAAGAAAAATTGGAATCTGTTGCTAATCGATTTCAAAAGAAAACTCAGTTTCTCCATTGCATTGGAGCTGTAGACGAAAAACACATACGAGTCATAAAGCCTACAGATAGTGGTTCGTTGTATTACAATTACAAGGTTTTTTTTTTCAATTGTACTGCTTGCTGTCGTCGATAGTGAATATCGTCTTATTTTTGTTCACATTAGGGCTTATGGAGAAAACTGGGATTCAACAATATTCAAGGAGTCGTCGCTTCGGAAAAGCATAGGTAATAATAAACTACCCCTTCCAGAACCAAATCCCTTGCCGGCATGTGGACAACAAAGAATTATGTGTTTATTGGAGACGAAGGTTTTGGGATTCACCAACATCGTATGCGGCCATACTCTGGAAAAATCCTTAATCAACAAGAACGAATATTTAACTACCGTTTGAGCAGAGCTAGTAGGTATGTCGAACGTGGTTTTGGGATCTTATCAAATAAATGGAGAATATTTCATAGACCACTCAACGTCTCCATGTCTATGAAAATTGTAAAGGCTTGCTGTATTGTGCATAATTATGTGAGAGAACGAGACGGGTATAACTTCGAAGATACACTCACCGTAGAAGGTCTTGAGGACATTCGTGATATGGAGGGTGAACGTGGAAAGTAGTCAGGAAATGAAATTAGAAAAGTATTTACTGACTTCTTCATGACGCAGGAAGGGTCACTTCAATGGCAGTGGACAGTATAGACATAAAACAATGTGTAAAATAGTTGTTTAAAAAAGTTATATAGAAATACCACTAATGGCCAATTGGATTAATAATTAGTTCATTCGATCAATTATAATACATCAAGTTTTTTCAAATATTTTTGTTAATATGTATGTATATAATAAGATATTTTCGGAAATATTAATTCTTTCCTCACTTATTATATTTTCGGAAATATTAATTCTTTCATCACTTATCAAAATGCATGTATAACAGTGTAAACTCATGATGAATTAATAAAAATATTTTTAAAGGCGAATTTTTACTTACCATGTGTATTCTTTTCTTCCTAACTCGTTTCCTGGAAGTTCGGGTTCAGTTCATTGAACACTTCTCTCCATGCTCCTGCGGTTTCCGTTCGTGACTTATATTCATCCAGGCTTTTATCCCGAACGACTGGTCTATTTGACACTAGTGTTATCAATAGTTCAACATCGCAAGCCTCCATCATCAAAAAAACCAACTAATTTGAAAATTTGCGCACAAAACACGACACTTCTTCGACGCTTGAATAAACACGGCGGAAAGTCGCCAAGTCTGAACACGTTCACTTCACGCCGTGGACGGCGATGCGCCGTATTTCAATACGCGCGCCGTATTGAAATGGGCGCCGGCATGAAAACGGGGGCCGTGCACGACGAAAGGTTCAGGTTCGTAGAGTGTGAAGTCATGCATAGATACCACAAATCATGAAAGTACGAATTTCAATTTTTTCTTTTTTTTCTTAAAAGTACAATAAATGAACTATCTTTTGGTGAAAGCATTTTAAATTTAGTTGATGTTATCATATATTTAGACGCGTGCAAAGTTCATCAATGGCTAATGTGGTCTAAATTGTAAACACTTAATGCAGATTCAGATTTAAATATCAACTAAAGTATTACATTTGGATTTTTTTTTAATTAATTCTAAACTAGTTATATATAGATCTTCAAATGTGCAAAATAAAAATAAAATTCCACCACTTAGTTGAAATTAAATCATTTACGCAATTATGTTCTTACAAAGTTGAAATGGAACACTTTTAGAGTTATAAAGTGACCTCCACGACCCTCCACGTAACAATTTACATGAGGACGTAGGTTATAATCTTGACTATTGTCTCACAAAAAAATCGTTTGCGGATTTTAGCGATCTTCGCTGTAATGAGGATTAACGTTTGTCGGCGCATGGTCCATTGGCGCGACCGCCCAATGTGGTCTGAGACTCTATTTCCATGAACGATAAAGATTTGATGCAATTACGGTTCTTTACCGTTTCAACCCCGTATTGTAACGTTACAGTACCGTTACAACCCCATATTGTAACGGTACAATACCGTCATTGTTGACCACTCATATTGAAAAATATACTCGATCAAGTAACAACGTGCTCCGAACTAGTTCTCCATCAATATTTTTCAACATGGTTGATTTTACGATTACGAACTTCGTTTTATCTGAAGAATTATTAAATTGTGGTCGAATCGTTCCTCTTTTACGTCCGTATATACGAGAAAATTATTTACGTATTACAGACACCGAAATTGAAATAGTGTTAGAAGCAATAAGTAAACGATTTCTTCCACATTTAAATGTTCGTTTCAATTATGTGACCCGAAAGAAGAAAACATTTTTTGAAAAGTATAGCGAGTGGTTGAAGGGTGTATTCACAGTGACATTTGAGACTCCGGTAGATGCTACTTCCCCATCAACAAGCGGCAAGGTTGGCAGACCGAGAAAAAACTTCGAAGAATGTTGCGACCGCACAAAACGCTACAAAATAAATGAACTGCGTGCATTATATCCGGAAGACCAACTTTCCCAAGCCAGCATGGATACACAGTCTTCGGAATATATTGGTTTCCATCCAGATGAGGCTCTAGCCTTTTTGTGCAAGCTCAAATGACAAGGTACCAATATCATTTATTAAGGCAAGTCACTAAAAGTAAGGGTTACGATATATTTCCACCGTACCGCAAAATTATTGAAGCAAAGAAAAAGTGTTACCATGAAGGCATTGACGTTAGCGAAACACTTGCGAGTGTTAGTTTGCAGAGTTTGTTGGATCATACAACAAAAAGACTTTTCCAAGCTGTGTCAGAAGAAGAAGCAACCGCACTGCAGTGTACAAATTTAACCTTACACACCAAATGGGGATGTGATGGGGCATCAGGCCAAAGTCAATATAAACAACCATTCACCCAAATGGAAGACGGAGATATTTCAGATGCTAGTATGTTTATGACGTCACTGGTGCCATTGACTATTTCATCAAGTGAAGACCGAAAAATGGTGATGTGGAAAAATAATCGACCATCGTCTACCCGTTACTGCAGAGCATTAAGGTTTGAATTTGTTAAGGAAACTGCAGATGTTATAAGAGCGGAAAATCTACGAGTTGAAGAAGAAATATGTAGGTTAAATGAAACTGTCATAAACATTCATAACCGAACATTTATTATAAAACATGAGCTGATGTTCACAATGCTCGATGGAAAAACAGCGCAAGCTGTCACGGAAACGCCATCTGCGGCTTCATGTTTCATATGTGGTGCTAAGCCTTCCGAGTTGAACAATCTAGATATCGTACAAAGAAAACCCTGCAATGAAAAAGCATTAACATTTGGAATGTCACCTTTGCATGCTAGAATTAAATTCATGGAATATATTTTACACATAGCTTATAATTTGGATTTCAAAAAATGGGCGGCGACAACTACTGACATGAAAGAATTAAAGAGGAATAGAAAGTCGGAAATTGGAAAAAAAATTTGAGCTAGAGCTAGGATTAAAAATAGATGTAGTGAAACAAGGTGCTGGAACTACTAATGACGGAAATACTTCTAGACGATTTTTTAACAATCCGGCAAAAAGTGCAGAAATAACAGGTGTGGATGAAAATTTACTCAAAAGATTGGGAATAATTTTGGAGGTGATCACAAGTACTGCTGCAATCGACGCAGAAAAGTTTGGAAAGTATGGTTATGAAACAGCGGTGTTAGCTGTAGAAAAGTACGAATGGTATAAAATGCCATCAAATGTACACAAAGTTCTCATTCACGGGCAACAAATCATGGAAAGTGCTGCTTTTCCCATGGGCACTTTGTCCGAGGAAACTCAAGAATGCAGAAATAAAGATTATAAACTTTACCGGAGACACCATTCAAGAAAATGTAGCCGAATAGCCACAAACGAAGATGTGTGAAGAAGCCAAGCTAATGCTGTTAGATTCATAAGAGAAAATTTTATTCTACCACCGCGGAAGTAAATATGATTCGCATAGCACCTGGTCTCCTTCATGCCGCTGGCGATATGGTAAGAATTTTTATTATTTGTATTATATGCAATAATACTTGTATTTATAGCAGCTATGAATTCACATTTGAAATTTAAATATTTATGCATTTTTAACTATAACCTTGTGTACACAAGCTACATATTATGAAATTTATAATTCCTATTGTAAATTCACAACGCAAATTTTCGTGAAATGTAATGAAAAATAATATGTAGTTACTTAGGAAAATTGGAATTGGTCGAGTACTTTTCGAGATAATGAATTTTTTCCGCGCGCCCATAAGACCCGCCGCCGTAGCGGACACGGCGCACGGCAAAAAGTCATGTCGTCTGAAAGAGGCCTTAAGGTAACTCGTGGTCAATTTTAATGAGTTTTCATGTTCTAAGGTCTCGAATAAATTTTGCAGACACTTAATGTCAATGAATTGTATATGAATTCTTAATTCAAGATAGGAGATAATCAATGAGGATTTAGAATCGAGGGTAATTTATTCAAAAACGCTTTGTGTTTATTTTTCCTCTATTACTATCACAGATCTGTCATTTGAGTAACAACAAAACGTCTCTACGAGCACTTTGCGAAAATTAAAAAATCAAAATTTTCGAATTTTTTTTCTTTTTCCTCTATTACTATCACAGATCTGTCATTTGAGTAACAACAAATCGTCTCTACGAGCACTTTGCGAAAATGAAAAAATAAAAATTTTCGGAATTTTTTTCTTTTTCCTCTAGTGTATAAATTTGAGTGATTTTCGATTGAAGATTCGAATGAGCTAAAATGACGTATAATATCTGGGTTTAAAGTCAACATTTATGCGCAAGATGTTGAAAATACCATAGACATGAAATTTGGTGCGAGAGAAATATTGAAATTTGTACACGTCTGCTAATTAAATATTTTAAGTGGCAAAATCGACTCTGGTACTTATAAAACGATTAATAAGAGTAAACGACGTATTATTGCGCGGTTGTAGATTGAAATTAGGCCACAAAATTAAAAATGCATGGGTGAAAACACTCACTGGTAAATTTTTTGATCCACTTTAAATCTAGTCATAGAAGTGGGAACAAAATAATTTATGGGACTTAGGGGTCTTAGCGAGTGATTGTAATAAGAAATTGTAAACGAAAATTGTCATAAATTTAAACTACTGATTGATGCGATTATGGCAATTTATGTGACTTACATTCTTTACCAGGAATTCTGGAATTTGGTAAATGAGTGAAATTGGAAATTGGTAAATGAGTAGTAATTACTTCCCTGACATTAATTGGCAAAACGGTGGATTTGGTCAAAATGATCTAACCTCGAATTCAGCAGCCATCTTCCGATTTCAAAACAGTGCCGACGCGTTTGACAAATATAAAGTGCAGATGATTTAGTAGAGTGAAGATATATAATTACACGAAAGATGGTCTAATCTTACACCTCAATGGTGTAGTGAACATTAATTAAAACAGGTCCATGAAGACTAACTGGTGGATTGCTAGGCAATATTGTTTCTGGGTTATTACCCTTCGTCAGTAGCGATTACCAAGAACCTTAGTTGTTGAAATACCTTTACATGTAGTGGCCATCAAAACTTCTTGGCGCGAGCCAATCACTCCTAACGAACCACTGACAACAGAACACTGACGAGACGATACCTTGTCTAACAACTTGCGGAGACTAAACAAGAGACGACTGTCAAACGTCCAGTGTCAACATATAAAAGGATTGCTGCAATTAAGTTCAAAAATAATTCATATTAAAAATGTATCTTGTCAAATCTGACAGCAAAATGTAAAATTTACACAAAAGATGGTCTAATCTTACACCTCAATGGTGTAGTGAACATTAATTAAAACAGGTCCATAACACAGAAACAATATTGTCTAGCGATCCACCAGTTAGTCTTCACTACACCATTGAGGTGTAAGATTAGACCATCTTTCGTGTAAATTTTACATTTTGTTGTCAGATTTGAATATATATATATATATATATATATATATATATATATATATATAGAAAGTCTTTTTGAAAACAGTAACTTTTATTTTAAATTTATACACTGACAGTTGTAAAATCGTAACATTTGACTAATAAATTTGTATCATTATTTGTATATCCTGGCTAAGGATCGTAATTCTATAATTAATATCAGTTTAAAATTCCAATTTTCGATCTGTCCAATCTGAAACTTGTAGATTTTTCAAATAAAATTTGTTAATATTTATAATTTTTTTCTCGGTTGCAATTAATAAAATCTCATCTTACCATAACAAATTGGCACAACTTCAGGGGCCTTCATTTATTATAATGTATCATAATAACTTGGCTTCCAACGTGGGATTCTTCAAAAACCTCTCACCTTGTCATAATATGTATTTCTATAAAACGTAATAATTTTCTTTTACCCGCCTACCATTTTTTATTATTATTATTTATGTATCTCACTCTCACTAGCTAGCTTATATTTCAAAAATTCAGTTTAGTTGTATTTTTGATGATTTTCATATTACCCTGACCTCGTATGAGGTATGTTTAGGTACCTCAATACGACTCAGATATCTTAATTTGTAAATTTCAATATAAACAGACTATGGCCCGGTTTTTCAATCGTGGATTAATGTCTTGGTCAGCTAATCCTCACTTGATGATTAATTTTTGATTAAACATAGAAAGCGTTTCTCAATTCGTGTTTGAATTATTATTAAGTAATCTTATATTTATCAAACACATGTTTAAGTTGGTAATGGTCAGACCGACAGTTTCAACTAAAGTTGAAAGTTTCTTCACGTTTTGTGATGTAAATAAATAGACTGTAAAATGGTACCATAATTATTAATATATTAATGTTAACGATGTGTTTATAAATTAAAAAATGAACGAGACCACAAAACATAAAAGAGACGGAAATGTTTCCACTGAAGAAGAGCAGCTTTTGCTAAGGCTGCTTGATCAATATAAGAACATGCATCTGGTGTTGTCTCTTGGAAAGACAAAGAAGCAACATGGAAGAAAGTTGAGGAAGAATTTAACGACAGGAATAGCAAACTCACTTATAGAAATGTCAAGAAAAATACGCCAACCTTAAAAGGAACGCAAAAAAGAAGTTTTCTATAAACAGGCAGAATATTATTAAGACTGGTGGAGGATCTTCTGAACCAATTAGGTTTACAGAAGTGGATTTAACCATAAAAAGAGATTCTTGGAGTACAGATTGATGGATTAACCAACACTTACAATGATGATGCCACATAAATTATTTATTTGAAAGAACAATTTACAGTTAGTTTATTCTGTTTATTTCAGGGCTTGTTATAAATACCGAGCAAAACGAGGGCGCCATATCAAGTATTTCACGAAATAAAAATAACTTTTGGTAATAAATTAATGTTTATTGTATGTAGTTTTGTCTGCATGTACTGAAGAAAACGAACATGCTAGATCAGACTCTCCTTAGAAATACGGTATTTGCTTCAAAAAATATTTCTGACTGGACAACATATACCCCAAGAAATCTCCAATTTCGGAGAAGTTGAAAATTAAAATGGGCAAAAATCATGGTGAAATATTCAGTGAGTAAAAATAATGAAAGATAGGATTTCGATTAAAAACTAAGTAATCAAGAAAGTAAATGGATCCAAGAAATATGTAGGTGTCCAATATGAGCTGATGGAGGAGAAACTTAACTTTGTTAAATTGCAGAAAGAGAAATTTCTAGAAGAACATGAATTAAAAATGATGCTATTGAAAAAAAATTTATTAATCGATAAAAAATTAGCAATAAGCCATGTTTCATAATTATGTACAGTGTGATCGAAAAAAAATTTGTCAAAGTTCAAAAGCTCTTCTTTTCCTAAAATTATTTGACGTATATTGACAATCTGACGTATATTGACACGAGAAAATGTCAATGCAAATCAAAGCTTTTCTTTTAGAATCATATTTTAGAAATAGAGTCAAGTTGGAAAACGGTGAATGGCAAAACTCGTATGTTGCCTGTTATGAAGAGTTTGACGTATGACGATCTTTATCAAGTTATGAAGAAAACTGTGGAATTTAGAGAAAATGGAAGTGTTCAAAGAAAAACAGGTAGTGGAAGACCAAGAAAACGAACAGCTTAGGTGGTGAATAATGCGAGGGAAATTATGGAAGCAACTCCATCTACATCCATTCGAAGACTGGGACAACAATTAAATTTATTTATTTGGTACTACACAGCTAAGTAAAAAAATAGGATTTAATCTAATGTATCCATATAAAGTTCAAGTCTACCATGAGATTCTACCTCGTTATTTTCAACCCAGAATAAATTATTGTAATAACTGGTTTGTGGAGAATCTCAATAATGACTAAATTTTGGATATTACGTACTTTACTGATGAAGCTTAGTTCCATCTTGATGGGTGCGTGAATTCCCTAAAATACGAGGCATTGGTGTACGGGAAATCCTCATGTGATTGTTGAGGCGCCATTTCACCCAGTTAAACTTGGACTTTGGGTTGCAATTTCGAGAAGGCGCATCATACCAATTTTTTCATGAAAACCTTAATGCGAATCTTTACGTTAATCAAATTCTTACAACATTTATCGAACAATTGGAGAACTACAAAATGGATTTCTCCAGCAGGACAACGCTACTGCTCATACAGCAAATCAAACTTTGATTTTTTTAAATCAATTTTTTTGGGAGAGATTAATTAGCAGAAATGTATGGCCACCAAGGTCTCCAGATTTGTCAAGCCCCGATATTTTCTTGTTTTCTTATTTAAAATATAATGTCCACAGGAACCGACTTCAAAATTTGCAAAAATTAGAATTGGCCATAACAAGACAGTTGGAAGAAATCACACCTGAAATGCTTATCCGCGTTACTGAAAATATGAAGCGACGCGTGCAGTTATGTCTGGAAATTAATGATTGATAATAATGGATGATTAATTCAACACCTTCCTTAAATAAAATACTGTTTTATTTTTGTCACTTTCTTTATTCCAAAAATTATAACTTCAAGTTTGACTTGTCAGTGTCAATAATTATTTTCAAATTTATAAACTACGAAAAGACGGCTTTTTTCCATTACCTACTTCGACTAATTTTTTTTCGATCTCGCTGTACTTTTAATAAACATTTATTATTGTGTGTGTGGGCGCGCGCGCGTGCGTGTGCGTGGCGTGTGTGTGTGTGTATTTGGAAGTTTCTAGTATTGTTTTTTTTTATTAAATATACGTATTTATAATTTGTTGTTTATAATCAGTTTTGTTTGAGCCCATGTCAAAGATGGACACTAGCAAAGAGAAAATACGCTATATCTTACTGTTTTTCTTTTATAAAAGCGAAAACGCAAGCCAGGCGGCTGAAAATGTTAATAGTGTTTATGGTCCTGATACTGTAACATTCAATCACGGGCAATTTTGGTTTCGTCGATTCCGTTCTGGTAATTTCGATGTCAAAGATGCACCACACACTGTAAGGCCAATTGCCAAAAATACCGATAAAATCATGGACAGTGTGGAGTCCCACCGTAATATAAGCACTGTTTCGATTGCCGAAGAGCTAAAGATTGCACAAAACACCATTTGGAACCATTTGAATAAGGCTGGATACAAAAAGAAGCTCAATGCCACACCAGTTAACGCAAAAAAACATCATAGACTGAATTTTCATCTGCTAATCGCTGCTGAATCGCAACAAAATCGACCCATTTCTGAAGTCGTTGGTGACTTGTGATGAAAAGTGGATCACCTACTACAACCTTAAGCGAAAACGGTCGTGGTCGAATCGCGGTGAGCTGTGTTTGGTGGGATTGGCAGCGAATTATCTACTATGAGCTGCTACCTTACGGCACAACTCTTAATTCGGACCTGTACTGTCAACAATTGGACTGTCTGAAGGAAGCAATCGCCCAAAAGCGGCCAGCCTCGGCCAATAGGAGAGGAATTTTGTTCCCTAAGGACAACGCCAGGCCACACACATCGATAGAGACTCGCCAGAAGCTCCAGGAGCCTGGTTGATAGGTTCTTATGCATCCACCTTATAGTCTGGACCTGGCACCAAGCGATTACCATATGTTCCTGTCCATGTCGAACAATTTTGCTGGTGAAAAATTCGTTGCAAGAGAGGCTTGTGAAAATCGACTATCTCAATGAACACGATTTAACCGCAAAAACATCCATCCCATATTTTTCTATATTCGAAAAAAGATCTTTACTGAAAAAATAGATGTATCTGATAGAATAATTAAATCGCAGCGCCATCTTGATTCTAATTTTGTACGTCAGCGTATAAATTAGAAACAAATTTTATTTTTCACCGTGCGACAAAATTCGATGCGTACGCCGTAAATTACCGGGGTACGCATGCGCTTGGGCTGTTTCATATCCATACCCACACAACACTTCAACTTCGGCGTAGCCGCGATGGCTTGATCGATCAGCGCTCGTGTGGTCTGCTATAACAGCTAGTGTCGATTCCAAGCTTGAGATACTACCTACCCCCCGGCTACCCCTAAATTTCGAAAATTACAGTTTCTTTCTTCAAATTTTAACGCGATTTTTATGCTGTTTTTACGAACGTTCTATCTCCACGTGTGACGACATAGAAAGATACCCATTTCTCTGCTACTAGCGTGCAACGTTCATATCCAAGAAAAATTGCAAAATGAAATTGACGAAACGTTAAAGAAATCCAACGGAAAATTAACATACGAAACCTTGATGCACTACCTCGATATGGTGATATCTGGTAAGATTGCCGTAATGATTTGATTGTCCAACAATTCTAATGCCCAAAATGTTGTCTATTTTTAGAATCGCTGCGGAAATGGCCACCCATGGACCAGATATTCAGAACGTCGGTAAAAGAGTTCACACTCCACGGGAAAAACACGGAACAAATGAAATTGGAAGCTGGAACAAGTATCATAATACCTGCCTACTGCATTCACAGGGATCCGAAATACTTTGCAAATCTGCACGTATTCGATCCAGAAAGATTCAACTTGGAGAATAAATCCAAAATTCAATAGTTCTCGTATTTGCCATTTGGCGCGGGGCCGCAAAATTGAATCAGTACGATTTTCAAATGTAGCAAATTTCGCAATCGAATAACTTTTTAATTTTCAGGATCTAGATTTACATTGTTGGCGATAAAGGCGCTGTTGGTGCATACATATCGAAGTTCAACTTCTTGGTGACTGAAAAAACGCAAATACATTTTAAGTTAAGCAAGAAATCGTTCACAGTGTTGCCAGAAAATGATGCATCGTTAGGTCTCCAAAAGCGTCGCTAAACTACATCGCCCAACAAATGCATCAGTAAATAGCATACGTTTACTTAAATTAAATTATAAATATCATTTTACACTGTAAATAAATATTATATAAATGATGAAATAAAACAAATGACAAATATATACCACAAATATGTGGTATAAACGTTGTCATTGGTTTATTTCATCATTAATATGGACTACCTCATAGTAAAGGTCTCAACCATCCTTTATATTAATATTATATAACTTTTTTAGTAGTAAAAATAGAATAAAAATGCTGTTTTTATTTTATATCATAAAATTAAATAAAATCATCATTTCTAAATAGAATATCACCATTATCATTAGCATTTTTCGTAAATTCCGAAATAATATAAGATTCTGCAGATAACGACGGAAATCATCCAGACGAAATGATGAGTCTGTGCAGTTTTAGCAAAACTTATTTATTTAAGGAATAAACTTTAATATTGCTAAAAGTATTATAAGTTTACCACTCGAGAATTTTTTACGAAAGTTCAATAAGGATAATTCTTCTGTATCCATTTTAAACTCGCATCGAATTTTATAAAATAGAGAAAATAACGACACAATATAATGCACAATATAATATAAACTCATATAAAGTCGGGAGCGTATTTTTATTTTCGATTTTGCTTTTAATCGTAGATTCTATATTTTTTTACTTTTTTTATAATTTTACATAATTCAAACAATTTTTCGGCATCGGTATTTGAGATGTTTTCCGGTAGTTTTAGAATTTTCAATTTTTGCCCTTCACAAATTTTCATCACCAAATGTATTGGGTCTGCGGTGAATCCACGAGTAGCATTTAGGGTTGGTTTGGATTTACTTCTCCAATTAATGATTTTTAAATGAATATAACTTAACCGAATGATTTAGATCGAAATTGGACTTATCAAAGAAACGTCATCTGAAACAATATATAAAATTGGAAAAATATTAAAATATTTTGATCCTGTTCATTGTAAATTGATAATATCTGTTGCAAGTTTAGTTTACCACACATTTTTTAATAAAATTTGCCAGCTCACACTTAACCACTAACCAACATAAAAACCATTAATCATATAGACTCAACCTAACCCAACCCAACTGAAGCCAATCTAATATAATACAACGCAACTCAATCTAGTCCTTCACAACCCAATCCTAGGCTACGCAAATTATCAGTATAGACGAAACAAGTGCATGGCTGCATATAATTTCATAACTTCGTCCTTTTTTGATCTTGAGACTTGGCATTTGCTGGTAGTCTATAATTGATGGTTAATGGTATGGTTAACGGGAAGGTTGGAAATGAGCTACGCCAACGGTGATTTTCTCTGACTGATATTGCACAAAATTTATTGTTTTTTAAATAAATAGGGTTACCTTTGCATCACTTGTCGATGAGTTCATAGCTACAACGAAAAGATTATCCAAGAGTCCAAACTGATTTGTATATTATGCATGTGAACATTTGTGCAGAAAATTAATAAATTATTGCAAATAAATTCATATTTAATTAATAATACTTTTGCAATTCATATCTAGAGCAATTTAACTCATCAATCATCAATTATTTTACATTAATTCTAGTTTTTAACAATCAGTTTCGCATTTTTACTATGTGGTTAATTTTATTTTTATTTTGTATTTTATATTTAGAAAATTTTCATGTTTTTTTGCAATTTCCATATTTTATAAATTTTCAAAAATTTGTTACAATTTTGCATTTCAGTTGTGATTAGATTTTTTAATTGTTCTTTTGTTTTTTTTTTTTTAGAAAATTTTACATGATAACAATTTTTTGTATTCCAATGGTCTTTTTGATAACATTGGCCCGTTTTAAACTTTTTTGCCATTTCGATGTTTTCAATAATTTGGACAATTTTCACTATTATGAAAATTGAGGTCCCGGATGCAATAACGACGAAACTGGGAATAAGTATTGTCCAACCGATCGATATTTTGGGGAAATTTTTTTTTTTCGGAAAATGGATGAAACGAAAATACTATCTTGTGTAACTCTTTTTTCCGCATCTTTACCCGAACTATTTTTTGATCCGTCAATTAATTTGTCCAGAAAAAAATAAAATAGTGAATTTTTTTCGTTCGACAATTCAATATTGAAATTAATACTTTTTAAAACTCGAATCGCGAAATCTCGTGAACTATTTCACCAAACTAGTTGACATTTTTTATGGAACACTGTGACACTTCACTGTCGCGAGTAAAGTTTTTGCAATCGTCGAAATAATCATTTGTTGGATAATATTCAATAAATAATCAGTTGCGCTATGAAACCATGTTCTTTTTTTTCGACTAGCGAGGAAGTTTTTCGCTAGTGGTCTTGCGACATTCTCTTTGCGATATCATTGTTCCTTAGACTGTAACGTAAATTTTGATGTATCACTTGGCGTGATAAGTTTAAAACCTGGAAAGTTGTTGCTTTGTAAACAAAAGGTACGTTTACCGCACACGACGGCGACGCGTCAAGCGCTTCCGATTCATTCGCGCCACTTTACTGCATTTTATTCTTGCAAGCATAGATTAATGCATTTTCTTAAAGTATTGTTTCGAAATTATTCTCCGAAAAATTCCCGTTAATCTGATTAATAATTTCCGAGATATCCGACAATTAGGGGAGGAGCCCCGCGCAGGTAGCGGACGACAGCTGCAAGCGATCGGTTTCGACCCGTCTATTATATTCGTAGTTTTATGGGCCAGGAATTGATGATTCAATGCAATTAATTCTTTGATTAGTATTTCTATATATAAATCAAGTGTAAATTTGGAAAAATTTTTCCGAAATTTTCAAAAATTTAAACTATGAGCTTTAGCAAGATTTCATAGTGAATAATTTCGTTTGTAAATTTCCCAAAATATTAAAAAAATAATAATTCACCCCGAAAAACTATAATTTTTTGAAAAATTGTTTAAACACTTGGATATAAACAATTGAATGCTCGACTTTTCGGCAAACCATTGTGATATTCAGATTCAGTGGATCAAAATACATAAAAAAGTTTAGCTTCATCCATCAAGATACTATATTTTACGAAAATATAATAGCGTATCTACATCGAAAAACTTTAAAAGCATTTATCTCGAAACTATGTTTTTCAAAACGGTGACCACTATAATTCAACAACCACTCGATGGATTTTGTTGAAATAGTGGTTATTAATACCATTAAAAACTAGTCCTTGATCGTAGGTTTTTAATTTTTGTTGAAAATTACTATTTTTTTTAACAATAAACAAGTAATTTTTTGGTCAAAATTCGAGCGTTTTCTGTCAAAGGCCGCAATTTTGTTAATTTTCAAAAAAAGAGTAAAAGCTACGATTAAGGACTAGATTTGTTATTCAACTAATCAGTTTTATTTGGTTTTTTTGATTTTAGATGAACGAGTAAAATTTTATGATGGTCACCGCGAAGCGTTACTTGGAAAAGGGGTTCCACAAAGATGGCGATATTTTTATAAATAATTAATTTTTCTTTTTGTAATTTTGTCAAAGTCAAGTTGAAACATGATATTAAAAGACTCCCTAATCAATTTTATGAAATGAACTTAATTAATATAAGAAAAAAATTATTAAAAAAACTCCTTTTTTCGCGCCTCTGACTGCATCTAACCCCTTAAGTGTTTATGTTTAATTTTGCGTTCGAAACATCAATCGGACGCCGTCAAAACATTCACGAAATCTCGAAGATGAAAGCACGTGACGCGTCGTGCGCGGTAGACGAACCTTTTGTTTACAACGTTTGTACGGGCGGAAAAAAATTGCTCGCAATTGTTTCTTCGTTTTTCTATATATTTCTATCCGTGTTTCGGTTATTCTTCGACGATTCGTCCAGCAATGCGGATCGAGCGTAATTTTGCAATACTTTGGAATACTTTCTGTGATTGAAAACCTCTTTCTTAATGCAAATTGTCTTTGAGTGATGTGATATAAATAGTGAATATGGAAAATCATAAAACATCAAAAAGGGGCTGTCCTAAGAAGTGCTATACAAAGATCAAAACCGATAATCAACAACAATTACACGAGGAATTCTGGAAACTGGGTGATTTCGCAGCGCAAAATGTTCTTTTAACTTCCACCATAAGAGTGAGTCATGATCATTTGTCACAAGATCAAGCCACATCTTCATTTAATAGTACGGATAACAGTACTAATAATGTAAATTCGGACAACAACAAAAATTGTAAGTTGCAACTATTACTTTCCTCATCAGTTTAATCCGCGTGATGATGTTTTAGTTTGCCAAGGTTTTTTGAGCAATGTCATTGGTATAACCAGACGCCTATTTAGCACAGTTCGAGAAAAGCAAAAAGATAATCGAGGTTTTTCTGATAATCGTAGGAAACAGTAGTCATTTCACAAAATTATCTGACGATTTGAAAGCAATGATGATGAACATAGCGAAAGTATTTCTCATTCAAAATCTCATTAAAAATCTCGAAAAAATTCGGAACTAAATTATTTCAGAGAAAGTCATTTAACTATAAAAACTTTGTATGCAAAATTTCTTGCTTACTATAAAGCAAAAACAGGCGATGAAAATGTTCCGCTTTCAGAATCAACGTACTCAAAATATTTTAACCATTTTGTAAATTTTACTTTTGATTTGCCTCGAACTCATTGTTGCGATACTTGTTATGAAAATGAAAAACTAAGCAAACAAAATTATCCTGATTCGCAGAAACAATTAGAAAATGTTAAAAAATATTATATATAATAAAAATGTATGTTATCTATGTGTAGAGATAATTTATGCCTGGAATTCGATTTTCGACAAAACCTCCCCTTGCCTAAATTTCCGGTTTCCGCCCAATTTTACCTTCAACTAATGTGGCTGCACATATTCAATGTAACATGTACACGGTACAAAAGAAGAATGTTCGCGAAGCTACATGTTTCTATTCAAAGAAGGTGTTTTCAAAAAAAGTGGAAATACTGTTTGCAATTTTCTTCTGCATGTCATTCTGTCCGAACCAAAACAAAATATTTATAATAAAATATTTTTATTTTCCGATGCGTGTGGAGGTCAAAATCGTAATCACATCACGATGGTTTTCTTATCACTTTTGGCGCGAAAATTGCAAATGGAAATATGCCATCTTTATCCGGTTCGGGGGCACTCGTACTCTCAATGTGATCGCAAATTTGGGATGTACGGGCGAAAATTGCTCGAGCACATTGAAACTGAAAGAGATTATATAGATTTGGTACAAAGTGCTCGAAATCCACCATTTACTACTGTAGAACAGAAAGACTGCACGATGAAAGATTTTGAATCTTTAATTTAAAAAAAAATACAAAGTTCCGAAAGGACTTAAGATCAGTAAAGCAGTTAAAATTCAGTATTTTGGTAATAGTCAAATTAATGTTTTCTACGATTATGATGGGGAACCAATTACCTATGAAATAAAGACGACAGTGTCATTTGACGATATTGTAAATGCTGCAGATGCTAAACAAATAGGGATTTCACAAGACAAAAATAAAGATTTAAATGCATTGCTACGATATTTGACTCCAGGAGGTAGAAATTATTTTACATCATATTTAGATGATATGCGTGTTAGAGTAAAGATGGTGAGCAAAACTAGTGAAGGTAAAAATCTAACAAGCAGGAATGAAAGTAGAAGAAACAAAAGAATCTGCTCCCTAATGATCGATGTTTTTAATATTTCATTGATGTAATAATTACAAGTTAATACTATTCATTGTATTTCTTTCGTTGTTAGAAAAAATGTCTATAAAAACAATAATAATTATTCGCCTTTTCCTTATACGATCGCGAGTGTGACCAAAATAATCTTTTGTTTACAGCCGGTAATGGTATTGCAATGTTTTCATTCATATGCGCTGTATGTTTGATTGCGTACTTGCATAGAAGAATAACTGTATGCTTCAATCACGATTATCACATAAACGAACCTTTTGTTTACAAAGCAACAACTTTCCAGGTTTTAAATTTATAACGCCAAGTGATACATCAAAATTTACGTTACAGTCTAAGGAACAATCATATCGCAAAGAGAATGTCGCAAGACCAATAGCGAAAAACTTTTGCTATAACGCGAACCGTTTTGGAGAGTGCACAGCCACACGTATTTTTAGCGGCCCGATCGCAATAGTGGTTCGCACTGAACTTTCTTATACTCAGTTATACTACATTTTTCGAAAAAAACTTTTCAAATAAAAGTTGTTTAAATTTTCAATATCTTTAACTTATATAAGAATAATTTTTTTGATAAATCATACCGTTTTCGAGATACGGAAAAAGGTGATAAGAGTAAACCTTCACTTCCGGTTGAGGAATTGTTCTCAAAATAGGACGTTTTCTTTTCAGCTATATACAAATCTTAAGTTTAAAGTTTCACAGCTCTAGCTATAATCGTTTGGACGCTAGAGCACGCACAGACACACACACTGACACACACACACACACACACACACACACACACAGAGAGAGAGAGAGAGAGACGTCATGCAGAAAATAGTCAGAAACGATTCAGGGGACCTCAAAACGTGTATATCCGTTGAAATCTCGAGTTCGCAAATTTTCATGATTCCAATACTTACTTATACATAATGTATAAGAAAGTAAAAAGAACAGGGTTTCATAGCGCAACTGATTATTTATTGAATATTATCCAACAAATGATTATTTCGACGATTGCAATAACTTTACTCGCGACAGTGAAGTGTCACAGTGTTCCATTAAAAATTTCAACTAGTTAGGTCGAATAGTTCCCGAGATTTCGCGATTCGAGTTTTAAAAAACATTGAAATTAAATTGAATTGTCGAACGAAAAAATTTCACTATTTTATTTTTTTCTGGACAAATTACTTGACGGATCAAAAAATAGTTCGGGTAAAAAAGATGCGGAAAAAGTTACACAAGATAGTATTTTTGTTTCATCCATTTTCCTCATAATATCGATCGGTTGGACAATACTTATTCCCAGTTTCGCGCGTTATTGCATCCGGGATCTCAATTGTATTTTTGCATTGTACTGATAGATCCCTTTAAACAAGTTCTTGGTATTTTACGAAATGTTTAGGTATTTTAGATATTTTTGTAAATTCTATACTTAGTAATTTTAAAATTTGCTCATAACGTAAACATTTTTCCACATTTTCATATATTTTATTAAATTTTGATATCAGTATTTTAACAAAATATAACATTTTTCATATTTTGTGCTTCTCAAACTTTTCCCACCATTTAATTGGATTGTTTATGCATTGTTAATAATGTAATAATTGACATTTTTATTGATTTGTAAATATTTGCATTGCATTGAGTCGGTTGGGTTGGGTTAATTTCTTACAAAACTCCTTGTATTTGAAAACTTTCTTCTATTCTACATATTTAGCTTTCCAGCAAGCCCAATGTAATGGAACATTCGTTGTTTGTCTTATTTAAAAATCATTTTAACATGAAAACAGGAAAGTTTCATAATTAACATCATTAAGTATTTGACCATTTCAAATGCGTCTAAACTCAGAACCCTCACCTGGCCCGAAAAAACATATTTTGAAAAACGTATAATTGTTATATCATTAAGTTCTCAATGGATAATGAATAACTGAGAATAGTAAATTATAATTCTAATTTTAATTCTAATTCCATTCAATTTCATTGAACTTTTGCAAAAGTACATCAGGACGTCGTGCCATGTCTTCGCTTCAATCCCAGCCAGAAGCCATTCTCCGGGGACAAGCCCGTGCTTTTCGGGCTCAATTTCAAAGGGACCACCGATTTTTCGACGATGACCAATTCGAGTTTCCTCAGCAAGTGCGCCACTAAGGTTTTCATCTCCAGTAGAGCAAATCTTGAACCTAAAAGAGTTGGCGTTTAATAAAACAATCGATGCTGTGTAGATCATTCACCGATGCAGCTTCTCGGTCCAAAACCGAAAGGCATATACGAGTATGGGACGATGTTCATCTTATTTGCCTCGCTGAACCTCTCTGGATCAAACCTATTCGGATTTGGAAAATAAGTTGGGTCATTGTGTAGTCCATGCACGGGTATTACTATCCCGACGCCTTCTTCTATTTCTATGGATTTTTCGTCGAAGTTTTCGTTTGCCTCGATCACGTAGTTCCCTGTGCATCGGCGGTTTAATTGGCCGTTCGACCATTTTCGTAAAGTCTCTGAACAATTATACATATATGAGGTATTAATCTACGAAATGAACGATTAATGCAAGCGAATGTTGATTGGTATACTTTCACTTATCTGACTTAAATATAAAAATTAATTTTATGTTAGCATCAGTTGCAAGGTATTTTTTACATATACAACAATAATTAATATTATTGACAAAATTTGTTTGTACAACAAAAAATCGAAATGCAAACGTCCAATTTGCGCAAGTGTGTGTGTACATATTGGGGACAGTGTGTTTTGACAAATATATTACCTGACACGACCATATCCATATACTTCATCTTGACAATTGATTCGTAAGTCAACTTCCCGTCGCATTCCTCCCATGTTTCGTCGATTTCGTTCCGCAAATTATTTTGAACGTCAGGGTTCTCCGCCAATTCGTGACAAAGAAAGCACATGGTCGTAGACACAGTCTCAAATCCGGCAATAAAAAATACGAACGCTTGAGCAACGATGTCGTCTAAGGATATCCCCTCCTTCGCAACACTTTTCACCACTTTTTCTTCTTCTGCGAAGCTATTTTCCGAGACGCCTTCATTTTGCAGCTTCCTCTCTTTTCTCGCCTCCATTAACAGTTGTATCATATCCGGTCGTATTATTTTTTGCCGCTCGCGTTCCAAAACAGTGCTCTTTATTGCACCATAGAAAAATTGCGAAATTTTACGCGAAAATACGGAAATTTTAAATTTCTAAAAATTAAACACGATTAACATTCACGAGCCCACGACATGAGCGACTCACTTTGGCCAGCGACGGGAAAACGATTTGAAGCACGACCTTGAGCACGGTCGCGAATCCGAATTGCGAGATCTCCTGTCCCATCTTGTAAAACTCGTTACTTTCAGTCTTCAACGAGTCGCAGTGGACGCCGAACGCGCACGTCGCGATGACGTCATTTGCGTATTTGGTCATGGCGTTTTTCATCTCCAATTCCACGACGTCTGCATCCGTGTTCAGGAAGTGGTCGCTGAACTGCTCGGCGCATTCGGCCATCAACGAAAACATCGTTTTTATTTTGTTTCCGGTGAACGACGGGCTAAGAGTCGCCCGCATGTCTCTCCATTTCTGTCCCTCGAGCGTGAAGAGGTTCCTGCTGAAGAGGGGCTCCAGCTCTGGATCGGTGACGCTTGTGTGGTCGACGAAGTGATCGAAGTCTTTCACCAGTATGCGTTTTATCAAATCGACGTCTTTGACCAGAAGGCTCGGGACCGTAAATTGAAATATTCCATAATATCTGAAAAACTTGAAGACGTAAAACTTGGTTGCGTTGGTTTCAGGGCAAATTTTAGAATCGATAACGTGCATTTGACTTAAGGCTCAAATTTATTTACGACTACTACTACTACTAATCTGCTCTTATTATCTTATCCATTAAAATTTAAAAAAATGTTAAGTGTTACAGTTGTCCATGAATTGTTTTCTAAGTGAATTTTATGAAATATCGACGCTTACAAACAAATTCCACTATTATTTATTTGGAATTATTGGCTTTGTTACTTATCAATAGATTATTATCATCGATAAAATGTACCTCTTATTTGGAAAGTCTCTGTACAAATCTATGGTTAGGTCACCAATTGTTTTCCTTCTTAATATAACGTCAGCAAAATTTCCGACAATGGGCCACGGTCGTTTAAAAACTACACCGCGAGATTTCCAATAATACAACGGCTTGATCCACTTTAAATAAATCAACGAACACAAGACGCAAAACACAACAAACCACAACATTTTTTTATCTCATTGCTAACACTGGCTTGTTTGCAACTGGATCCTAATTCGTAAAAATAATCATTCGGATAAGTTCGTATCAAAAACATGTATACTATTTATATATGTATTTATATATAGTGATAGAAAGAGAGAAAAAAGAGAGAGATCTGGATCAATTTAAATTATAACTAACGAATATAATAATGAATAATTTATATTTAGAAACAAGTTCGTATTTAATAGCAATAATAAAAACAAACATTGCGAAGTTGCGAGTCACTGTTCTATAAGCGTTACGTAAAAATATTCGACTAACGTTTATATGTATATGCTTACAACCAAAGCAATACTGCAAATAATTTCTATTAGTTAGACAGGGCCGGCTGAATAATAAAGTTTTAGTTTGTCTATTAAACATATATTATGGATAAAAAATGTCTCTAAGTACGATTTCAAATGCGAGAATTTCCGGAAGAAATGTCATGCCATATGGAGAAGAAAACGATGTGAATTCAAAATCACATTAATTGAAAGTAAAAAATCCGTGGTGGTCCGCACGAAACTTTCTTATACTCAGTTATACTACGTTTTTCGAAAAAACTTTTCAAATGAAAGTTTCCGTAACGTGTACCGTTTTCGAGATATGGAAAAAGATGATAAGAGTAAACCATTACTTCCGGTTGAGAGATTGCGTTAAAAATAGGACGTTTTCCTCCTTGCTACATACAAATGTTAAGTTTAAAGTTTCAGAACTCTAGCTTTAATCGTTTGGGCCGTAGAGCGCGCACAGACGTCATTCCAAAAATAGTCAGGATCGATTCAAGGGACCTCAAAACGTGTATATCCGTTGAAATCTCGAGTTCGAAAATTTTCATAATTCCTATACTTATACAATATGTATAAGAAAGTAAAAATGTGAAAATTTTTCAAATACGTAAACACAAAATTGTACCCTTGTCTAATACGAGAAGAATCAAAGAGTCGATATTACAATTGTCAAATTGAAAAAAAATTACATAATTAACAACATTGCACGATAAAACGCAATGAATGTGAAAACAGTTAAAATTGCAAATGTCCAAATGATTAAAACGTCAAAATTGCCAAAGTGTTGATGTCAAAAATGATAAACTGTCAAAATTGATAAAATGTCAAACTTGCCTAAAATCAAATATTGATCGATGTGTCAAAAACGTTAAAATTGAGAAAATGGCAACTTTGGGCACCCAACCCAATTCAAACAATTTCAGACTATTCTGATTTTGAATTTTAACATATGTATCTCATCAATATTTGTTATCAAAAATAATTCAAAATTGGCAAATAAATTGACGAGATACAAAAATATGTCAAAATTGTAAGTCAAGAGTCGTATACAGGAATATGTGAAATTATAAACGCAATGATTGTGAAAATCTCAAAAGGATAATTCACAAAAAATACATCGAAATTTCCCGAAAATCGATATTATCAAACACGTCTAAAATGCACAAATCCTGAGATGGAAAAGTGTTCAACTCGAAAAATTCAAAATGTTAACACTAAAAAGGTCAAAAGTACAAATATTAAAGACGTAAAACTGCCACAACGCAAAAATATAAACTGTCAAAATATAAAACTTCTAAATTTACAAAAATGCGATCATTTAAATTGTAAAAAAAATCAATATTGCAGAGGATCAAAATTGAGAAAATCTTCAAATATATCAAAAGTGTTAAAAATTTGCAAGAAAGACGTAACTGTAAATATTTGTGTTTATTTTAAATTGTCAAACTCTGCCCCGTACTTGAACATAGTAAGAATTATTAGGACATTTCAAGATTGTCAAAAACGTCAATGTTGGGAAAATGTGATACTTTAATGTAATCGCCAAAATGCAAAACTTGTATAAATCGCAAGAAGATAGCACTGCAAAAAATATTAAATTTAATATTGCCAAAAAGTAAAACGTGTCAAAATTTCACCACAATACCAAACTTATTTTATTATAATCGTTTGAATTTGCATTTATTTCATGGTTTATTTTGATTTCACGCTCATGATTTGCCGCGATTTGTTTTGTGAAAATATAACTTCGCAATCATTGTTGCTATTATTTTAATTATTTACTTCGACAATCAGCACAAATCAAATAAGAAACGCGCTCTCAGCGAATAGATTAACGAAACAACAAACTCATGTTTTCGTCGATTATAGCTTGAAACCGCCAACTTGCATTACAAAGCGTAAATTTATCTCGTGTATAATACAACGAATCCCCACTGGTTATACGATCAGTGGCGTTAAAGTGTCCGCACGGACAATATCAATTTTAATTAAATATTGCTCTGTCAGCTAACTATGCTGTGGTTGGTGATATTGGGGCTGTCTGCACTGTTTTTTTAAGTTCGTAAGACCGCTTTCGTATTGGAAGAAGAGGAATGTCGTCCATGAGAAACCTATGCCCGTGTTTGGAGCGTTTGCACCGCCAGGATTTGCTAAAATATCCATACAGGAAACCATGCAGGGTATTTACAACAAATATGAAAATGAAAGGTGAAGTTTTTGATATTCCGAAACAAATAAAAATAAATACTTCGATGCAGATTAGCCTTCGAGGAAAATTAAAAGTAAATTTGAAATCACAAATGTAAATGAAAGTCGAGTCAATCCAAAACAGAATGAATGTATATGTATATTCTTATTAAGTTCAACCAAATAACAGTATGCAAGTACGAAAAATAGATACGAATAATGGTTTACAATATATACTCAGTGACATATAAACTGCACCACCTAGAAGAGGAGGGAATATTTGGACCAAATTTGGCAGAAACATTGGACTAGTCTAAGGTAACAATTGATTAAAATTTGATAAAGAAAACACTTCATCTTTTTTATTTTTCTTTAATAATGTGTTGGTCCGCCCCTATTTCTGATACACTCATTGACCCGCCTTGGCATTGATTCCAGCAGGTGATCAATGTCTTCTTGGAGTATGGCATGCCAAGCAGCCTGTACTTCATGCCGTAAAGCTTCTATTGTCAACGGTGGGTTCGGTAGATTCCTCAATGTTCTACCCATCATGTCCCACACGTGCTCAATGGGCGACAAATCGGGAGATCTTGCAGGCTAAGGCAAAAGATTAACATTGCCCTCTTCAAAGAAGTCAAGAGAAACCCTTGCTACGTGAGGTCGTGCATTATCTTGCTGGAAAAGTGGGTCTTCCAGCCCTCGTAGATATGGAAGAACATGTGGTTCTACCACTTCGCCAATGTAGCGTCGGGCGGTCGTACTGCCCCGAATGAAGAGCAAGGGTGACCTACTGCCGTAAGCAATAGCACCCCACACCATCAACTCCACAGTTCGGTAAACATGCCTCGCAATCGAAAAATCAGGATTGCGCCTTTCTCCACGTCTCCGTCTAACAGTCATCCGACCATCATGCATTCCTAAACAAAATCGCGATTCGTCACTAAAGACAACTCGATGTCACTCCAAGTTCCATTGAAGTCTTTCACGACGATAAACTGTTTGCAAGCCTATCGGACGACCTTGTTCACCTAACCATTGATCAGCTATTGATCTAGTTGTAGAGAATCGGTCTCTCAAGGCCATTAGTCTTAAGCGGCGATCTTGACGTTCATTGGTTCGTCTTTGAGCCCCAGTGCCTCTTCTCCGACGTTCAACCCCATCTTCAGACCACGCTTGATAAACACGCATTATTGTTGAGTGGTGCCGTCCCAAACGGTTGCCGATTTCTCTAAACGAAAAACCTGCTTCTCGTAAACCAACAATCCGCCCTCGGTCAGAGTCACTCAACTGCTGGTAAACTTGAGGTCTCCTTCCTCTAGGCATCATTAAACACTTGACACACTTTAAACTAAAGAACGGGATCCGAAAAAGTGGAACAAATTCAAAAAATGACTCGATAATTGCTTGTCTATCACCACCTCTAAAAAATGTCACAAACGTCAAAAATCCCATGACTACTTGATGATTGGGTTTCAAATTTTAATCAACTATTTCCCTGGACTAGTCCACTATTCCTGCCAAATTTGGTCCACAAATTCCCACCCCTTCTAGGTGGGGCAGTTTATATGTCACTGAGTATATAATTAATGCGAACGTTACCTTACAAAGTTTTTCTCATCGTGCAACAGTAAGTACAAGTGCACCAAACATTATCCATTTGTATGAGTCATCTCTATTTATCACAATGTGAAAACATAATAAACTTCATGAAAATTCAACTACGACTCTAAGAAATTCTATAAGGGAAACAATAGCCATAACTAATGAAACTACAACGAAAAATCCGGCGATTATAAGGAAATTATTCACCATAAGAGAAATAATAGACCATACCAAGAAACGTAATCTAAAAAAGACAACTTTTTCGATCTAATGCCAGCAAATATGCTAAAAGTATTGCCAAAAATAGAATTAATTTAGTTAATGTATTAAGTCTGAGAATCGAATATTGTCCAAAATTGATAAAAAGCATTCAAATAATAATGAATCTAGGTCTATGACAACCATATTCACGTCACTTATAAGCTTGCTGCATACTAAATCAAAACTTCTCCAAGGACTTATTCTAAAAAGGGCCAAAAATGATATATTATAGCTTAACATGTTAAGTGGTTCATTTCGTCAAACGAAATGCGCGTATATATACGTCGTGGGCATAGTGTTAAAAAAATAAAAATTAAATAGTATATTTTTGGATCATATTTATTAAGATACTATTGTAGCGCAAATACAACACACACATACACAGATGTTTACACAAATGCATATTTTCAGTATTTAATTACATTCCCTAAAATGCATATGAATACACACAGTTTTGTGTATATTATTGGCTAAGGGTTGAATGGAGGGGTCGTCTGAGCGATAAGAAAGATATTGCATGAGATCTAGAGAGGGGTGTTAGTTTTTGGGACAGTTGCTAATAGCATAAGGACTTAACTAGTCGATGCACGTGTATACAATGATAGTCTAGAATGCAGTGGCGTAGTTAGTGAGTGATGCGTTGTGCAGAACGGTAGCGAGGCAAATCTTGGCGAAGCTTATATATTGGCAAATGCAGCGTTGGTAAAGTAGAGGATTTATTATGTGATACCCATTGTATTGTTATGGATATGTGTGTGTGTTAGTGCGTAAGCTCTCGCGGCTGAAATCTGTGCTTCTTGGTTCTCGGGTTGTGAACCGCGTTGTGGAAATATTCCCCGAAGGGTCGCTTCGGGCTTTGTTTTTAAAAAAATCAATAGTGATAATGCACAATTTTATTTGATCATTATCAATTTTAACGTTTCGACAATTTATATTGTCTTCATCAGTAAAATCTGTAAAATTAAATTAAAATGTTACATAATGGTACTTAAATTTATACTACATTAAAATTATCGTTGATAAAATGCGTATAATGGTTTTAATGTAAAAGTGAAATAATTGTTATAAAGCTAAAAATTATCTTTGCTTGAAAATAATCAAACACACGATCAGAATATCCTGTATATAAATGTCTAAAAATCCAAAATTTATCAAAGGCAAGAAGTTTATAAAAATACATTTTCTCTTTATTAGTTTTCCCCCCCTTATTTACAGCTATAATCCGACAATAACGTATGTTGCAAAAGTTTTGAGAATTTAAAAAAAAATTAAAAAAGAAACTTGCAATAATATATTTAATCTGTAATAAGAACAACTGAAAATAACAATATTTCTTAAACTAAAAATGATTTCAAAGTACTGCTAATGGGCCATGATCTTCCACGCCTCGCAACTTTCTCTTAATGTTCCTCATTAGATTTTGGACAGATTCTAAATCAATTTCTCTGATCTTCAGTTTCAATAGGTCTTGCTTGAGGAAGATTGGGAGGGTTGTCGTTTCTTGGTACAAAAGGTATCCTGTGTTGTTCTAGCCAGTTTCTCGTAAGCAAGGCATAATGACTAGAAGCCAAATCAGGCCAAAACATTATATTGTCGTTAATATGGTTGGTGTTAATAAAATTAAGTAGTTTAGGCAAACATCTTTGAGTATAGACTTCTGCGGTAACCGCTTCACCTCTAACTCGTCCAACGTACGGCTGTGAAATACCTTTGTCTGATATACCACACCACACTAACACTTTGTTTTCAAACTTCTCTTTTCTTTTAAATTTAACATTATCGGGGCAGTTTTCAAAATCTCTTGTATAAAAACCACTATTACCTTTGATTTCGGAATTCGAAAATGTGAAATACTTTTCATCATCGACGATAATTTTGATGTTGCCAGCAAAATGAATGCGACGTAAACTGCGACAGCATCGAGGAATTCTTTCTAACTGATTTGGGGAATATTTTGGACATTTCCTTCTTTTTCGAAACTTTAAGTTATTTCTCTTTATTTCCCTGCAAATTGTCCTAGCATTAACATGAAAAATGCGTCCAAGTTTCCGTGTTGAAGTTCCAATTTGATTTTCACACCTATTGACCAATCTTTGAACTGTAGCAGCATTCAGCGCTCTTGGACGTCCATTTTTTGGCAAATTTATACAAGGAATACCTTCGTCACATTCACGGATCGTTCGATAAATTGTATCAACGGAAATATTTTGTTCTTGATATAGGCGAACTCTTTCTTTCTTTTCAAGTCGTCCAAGTTGTCCTTCCCGTTGTTTAAAATTTTATTTAGTTGCTCTGTCAAACCATTTATGTATGGGAAAGAGTAGAATTTTTTAAGGTTTGATTTTTGATTAATAATGATGTTGGTACTTTTTTATGTATGGTTGTTTGTATAATTTTATTGATAAAATTACTCGGATAATTATTGAATTTTAATATGTTATGAATAATTTTATTGTTCTTTTGATGAAATATTACACTACTCAATCTGTCCATCCGATGTTTAAGTGCCGTTACCGTGTTAATTTTATGTTTCATAGGGTGTTGTGAAAGAAAATTTAACACCCTACCAGAACTTGTTTCTTTAGTGTACCACATCGTTGACAATGACTGATCTTCCCTTCTAATGACCCTGGTATCCAAAAAGTTTAATTTATTATTCTGTTCCAATTCGCAAGTGAATTGTAACTGCTGGTGAAAAGAGTTGAAATAATTTACTATGGTTTTTGTGTGTTCTTGTGGAATCGCAGTAAAAATATCATCCACATAAATATACAAAAATGGAACAACAAAGGGTAGAGACGCAACTACAGACTTCAACAGTTTGTTCATTACTAATGACGCCAGAATTGGAGAACAAGGATGCCCCATTGAGGATCCAGATTTTTGGTAATAAAATAAATCTTTATAAGCAAAATAGCTGTTATTAAACAAGAAATTTATCATTCTTAAAAAAGTGGATAAATCTATTGGTGTGTGATCCTGGATATCAACCCAATCCTCTGTTACACTCTTGATCACCAAATCCTGAGGTATATTGGTGAATAATGACACTACATCCAATGAAACCAGCACATGGTTATTAGGTAATTTAATATCTTTTATATTATCAACGAACGAGAAAGAATCTTTAACAATAGAAGGACAATTCGGTATAATATTGTTCAATATTTTCGATACGAAAACAGAGAGTTGATATGTGGGCGACCCTAGACACGAGACTATAGGTCTGATCGCATAACCTATTTTATGGATTTTTACTAAACCGTAAAGTTTAGGAAAATTACCATTATGGCAAATTAATTTCTTGTATTCAGCTTCACTTTTAAACAACGGGAAGGACATTTTGACGTACTACAACACCAAAACTGTAGGTTTACTCTATACACAATTAAAGACAAAAACACCTAGTCTGTTACAATCAAACTTAATTTATAAGATACAATGTAACGATTGTAACTCATCGTATGTGGGTCAAACCAAGCAGTATCTAAAGAGGCGAATACAGAACCACAAACAAGATTGCAAGAGTGTTATGGTTAAAGAAAAGAAGTCGGAAATCACGGCTTTGCGTTCACATGTATTAAAACACCACCACACGTTTGATTTTTCCAAACCCATGATTTTGGATACACAAATAAATTTACATAAGAGACTAATTCTCGAATCCTTGTATATTGCCGTTACCCCCGATACTTGCAACATAAAGAATGATAATAGTTAGTCGGTATTCCATTTTTGGGGTTTAATAATTTTATTTAGCTGAAGAAATAATATCGTTTTTTTTCCACGCGCTGAGCGTTTTTATTTAAAAAGTCTTGCTTTTACTTTAATTTACATTTGACTTGTATCGAGTTATACGTCGTCAACAAATATAGGTGATTGAGGAACAATCTTTACATTTGTTTGTGTGTTGAATGCAATTTTATTCATGTCATACGTTTATTCAATTATTATTACATTAGGTGAATTGTTTATTAACTTATTTGCTGGTATGTTAACATATGTTGTAATATTTTTTTAGTCTGAAGATGCCTTTCATATTAAAGGCGAAACGTCACTAATGTGATTATTGTTTAATTTCGTTACCTGTCCAAAATTTCCGAAGAAACATTTTCGTTATATATATATATTAAAAATGTGTCTTGTCAAATCACCTCAATGGTGCAGTGAACATTAATTAAAACAGGTTCATGAAGGCTAACTGGTGTAGCGATTACCAAGAACCTTAGTTGTTGAAATACCTTTACATGTAGTGGCCATCAAAACTTCTTGGCGCGAGCCAATCACTCCTAACGAACCACTGACAACAGAACACTGACGAGACGATACCTTGTCTAACACCTTGCGGAGACTAAACAAGAGACGACTGTCAAACGTCCAATGTCAACATATAAAAGGAAGATGGTCGAATCTTACACCTCAATGGTGCAGTGAACATTAATTAAAACAGGTCCATGAAGACTAACTGGTGGATCGCTAGACAATATTGTTTCTGGGTTATTACCCTTCGAATATAGATATATAGATATATATATATATATATATATATATATATATATATATATATATATATATGAAAGGAAAGATTCTTGGGCATACACCCGCATGGAAACACGCAACCGCCGACACGTGTTTCTGACTTATTAGTCGTCATCAGGACAGGATAGCCAAATTAAAAAGGTGGACACAATTTGGAGACAAAACAATCGGAGTCAACAACAAGCATCCGACCTCCACATGTGTGATAACACGTCAAAATACCCACACATTGTGTGGGAACATTCAATATAACCACGCGGGAGGACATAGGTACCTGCGTGAACAACCCCCATTTTGACATGTTATCACACATGTGGAGGTCGGCTGCTTGTTGTTGACTCCGATTGTTTTATCTCCAAATTTTGTCCACCTTTTTAATTTGGCTATACCGTCCTGATGACGACTAATAAGTCAGAAACACGTGTCGGCGGTTGCGTGTTTCCATGCGGGTGTATGCCCAAGAATCTTTCCTTTCATATATCTTTGTTCCCACGGTAAAAACCCTTTTTTCATTATTATATCCTGGGCTCGGTTGTTCACGCAGGTGGCTATGTCCTCCCGCGTGGTTATGTTGAATGTTCCCACACAATGTGTGGGTATTTTGACGTGTTATCACACATGTGGAGGTCGGCTGCTTGTTGTTGACTCCGATTGTTTTATCTCCAAATTTTGTCCACCTTTTAATTTGGCTATACCGTCCTGATGACGACTAATAAGTCAGAAACACGTGTCGGCGGTTGCGTGTTTCCATGCGGGTGTATGGCCAAGAATCTTTCCTTTCATATATCTTTGTTCCCGCGGTAAATACCTTTTTTTTCATTATATATATATATATATATATATATATATATATATATATATATACATATATATATATATATATGAACAAATATTCTTTGGTAATTAGGACAGTCCACAAAATAAAATAAAGCTATTTCATTGCTAACGTTTCGCCTTTAATTTTAAAAGCTTCATCAGAGCTACAATCAACAATTAACACAATTACAATATAGGTATAATTAAAAAAAAAAAAACAACTAAACTCACCTCTGAAATAAATTTCTTAAAACAATAATGACGATGAAAGAGTTCATAAATAAAATCAATACATATTCAATAATAACAATCAATTCCATACACTTTTGCGACATACGTACAAACTGCTAGTAAGAATATTAAACATAATTTATTGAAGTGACAGAAATTTTATCAAGGTGTTTCTTTTTTTTTTGAGGTTTTTTCCAATTACAGCGGTAAAAATAACATCTAAATCCTCATTGAAAGAGCTGATCCATATGCAACACAATATACAACACATTTATCTCCAATGAAACAATTAAAGTGTATGGAATTGATTGTTATTATTGAATATGTATTGATTTTATTTATGAACTCTTTCATCGTCATTATTGTTTTAAGAAATTTATTTCAGAGGTGAGTTTAGTTGTTTTTTTTTTTTTTAATTATACCTATATTGTAATTGTGTTAATTGTTGATTGTAGCTCTGATGAAGCTTTTAAAATTAAAGGCGAAACGTTAGCAATGAAATAGCTTTATTTTATTTTGTGGACTGTCCTAATTACCAAAGAATATTTGTTCATTCACACAAGAAGACACGAACGTTAACTATCAATATATATATATATATATATGTTCTGCTTTTTTCTCGGGTAATGAACCGCGTTGTAGAATTATCCCTGTAAGGGTTGTTCCGACGTTTCGGCAATGTCACAATTGCCATCTTCAGGTTGATCTTCTCGGTCTAAGCGATCTAGAAGAACTGACTTTTGAAGTTACTGCTTCGTCTTTATATGCTGTGGTTTCCTAGACGTCCTACTTACGAAGACAGAAGACCATCGCCTGAGCCATACTGTGTACCGAAAGAAGACCCACACCAACCGATATCTCAACGCCGAATCACACCACCATCCATGACAACTCCACTCGGTGATAAAGACGCTCATTACAAGATCGGAAAGGATTGTAGACGACACCAACAAGGCCGAAGAAATGAAGAATATACACCAGGCATTACAAGCAAATGGCTACACCAAACGAGAAATACAAAGAGCAACTAAACCAAGACAGAAAAAAACTGAAAATGCAGACAGGAAGCCTATAGCAACAGCATTCTTGCCGTATGTCAAGGGAACTACGGACAAAATTAGCCGAATCTTGCGCAAGGAAAATATCGACACGGTATTTAAATCACACCTGAAGATAGAAGCGCTATTGAGGAATCCGAAAATTAAAATTCCCTTAGAGGAACAAGGTGTGTATGAAATTCCATGCAAAGACTGTGACAGCAAGTACATTGGGCAGTCTAACAGAAGAATTGATATCCGAAAGAAAGAACACATAAGAGCGGTGAAACAAAACATCATCTCTAGTGAAGCACATATTAGACACGGGGCACAACATAGATTTTGAGAACACGAAAACCATAGCTAACATACCACACTTCACGACACGGATAATACGGGAAGCTATTGAAATTGAAAAGCAGCCACAAAATATGAACAAACGGGATGATGCTCAAAGACTTCCAAGAACATGGAGACCAGCATTTGCTGGCCAGACAAATAGCAAGTCCGTGATAGACAAAAAGAAAATATCACCACCCACTGAGCTACAAGAACGACACGGCCCACTGACCCGACGCCAGAGTAGAAACCAAGCATGCACATCGACCCGGAACGAAACCACAGCATATAAAGACGAAGCAGTAACTTCAAACGTCAGTTCTTCTAGATCGCTTAGACCGAGAAGACCAACCTGAAGATGGCAATTGTGACATTGCCGAAACGTCGGAACAACCCTTACAGGGATAATTCTACAACGCGGTTCATTACCCGACAAAGAAGCAGAACAGATTTTACCCGCGAGAATCTACGTATCAACATCATGTATATATATATTGTTATGTTGACAGTCACCTATGTGGTGACTGCAGAGAGTCGAGTAGTGAGGGCCCCCGCTGTGTGGTACGGGGTTCGGCTGATCATTTAACCAGAATCGAATGACATGTTATTGTTCTTGGTGAACCGATAACAGGCGTGATTATCGGCAACCCTCGACCTGTCCTCGAAGTACTGGGGAGAGTGATTCTGGAACCGTATGTCCAGAAGGCAAGGTATGCTAATATCCAAACTTGCCTGTCGAGTACGCCTATGCGATTCCTTGGGCGCGACATGAGGGCTAACGCCCATTGGTTCTCCCGTAACTCCACTAGCATGCGAAGATATCCGGAAATCGTAAAGGTGTCCAAAGCTCATAACATGACCGATTCTACAGTCGTTACTAGAGGCAACGTGGGACCGAAAGGTGCCCTGCAAGTAACTGTGTCGTAACCGCTGTATTGTAAAGGGTGCCATTTAAATTTTCATGTGGTGCCATGTTGCCATTGCTTTTGCCATGATGTGGGTATTGCTTTTGGAGTGTGCTGTCGCTGAATGGATGTAAGATTGCCTCTCTAGCACTTTATTTGACGAGATGATATCAGTTTGACGATAAACGGTGAGTTGACAATTATTCTGCTGGATCCATTTGATTATTAATGATAATCGAGTAATCGTAATAAACGCCTATCTAACACTATGTTAACAAAAGTAATATTTATGATATATTTTTAACATATTTTGTCAATTTAGGTCAATCTCTTTCGTCTCTCGTATGATAAATTTTAAAGCATGGTGCCGGACAAAGTCCAGTATGACAATCAGCACACCAATACCTGCTCTCTTTCCTTTTCCCATTTTTGGAACATACCGCACAACATTTTGTGGGCTTTTCTTTCGTAGTTGAGGGTACTAGATCTACAAAATGTCGTTCAAGTAATCGCGATGGTCTCGGTATTTTCGGCCTTCTTCCACATACCTCTCTTTCTGTGGCATATTGTTCTACTATTTGTTCTCCCAAATCTAAGAGAAAGTCGAGGCGGTTTTTTCGTCCTCCTAACTTTTTGTATAAAATAAATGAATTAAGAGAAGCCACATCCAAAAATGCCTAAATATTTTCATATAATATTTTTTTAGGCGACATCTTGCCGATGTGTAAAAATGGAGCATATTATCGGCCAAGTCTACGCCTCCCATTTTTGAGTTATAATCTAACACTACAGTCGGTTTTTCCACCATGACCCGCCTTTTCCTTTTACTAATTTTTTACTATCGTCATGAATCGTGCTTGTCATTACTACATCTTTTTTATCTTTCCATTTCATTATCATTTGTTTTCTCCTGTACATTGCAATATGATTTCGTTTTTGTAATTTTTTAGATCTCATTTCAATTGGAATTGAAGAGCGAAATTGACGAAACTTTGAAGAAATGCAACGGAAAATTAACTTACGAAGCGTTAATGGAGATGCCATACCTCGACAGGGTGATGTCTGGTAAGTTGATCGTAGTGATTTGATTGCCCATGGAATTTAATTCGGTACATTTTAGAATCGCTACGGAAATGGCCACCAATGGACCAAATATTCAGAACCTCCGTGAAAGAGTGCACGCTCCGCGGTAAAAACTCCAAACAAGTCAAATTAGAACCTGGAACTACTGTCATGATGTCTGCCTATTGCATCCACCGCGAACCGAAATATTATCCAAATCCGGACGTCTTCGATCCAGAAAGATTCAACGTAGGAAAGAAATCAAAAATTGAATCGTTTTCGTATTTGCCGTTTGGCGCTGGGCCACGAAATTGCGTCGTTACAACTTGCAAACGCGACTAATTAAACAATGGAATAACTTTGCAAAATTTCAGGATCCAGGTTTTCTTTGTTGGCAGGGAAGGTGCTATTGCTGCATATACTATCGAAGTTCAGTTTCGTAGTCACCGAGAAAACTCAACTACCAATTAAGTTATGCCCGAAATCCTTTCCAATGTTACCGAAAAATGGAGCGTGGTTGGCACTCGAAAGGAGAAATGCATAACCTGTGCATTTCCGAAACGTAGTTGTCAAATATATTTTTTGTGGTTTTAATTAGAAATTCATTTGCAAATGTAATGTATCACTAAATAAAACTCGTGCTCTTGTGAATTAGTTATATACCTATGTCATTTGCTTCATGTAATTTCGCATTGTAAATAAATATTAAATAACTATCTCATTTGTGATTCATTAGAGCAACCTTGAAACCGGTTCGTCGCAAGTAGAATAAAAACGCAGCCTTCGGCCACCAAATATTTAAACATAGTCATTATTGTTCGTATAATGGGCTAATAGCATGACATCGAAAAGTCACAGTACCAGTGGCGTCTCACAAAAGCAATAAATAAATATCCGAGTGATCTATTCTGATATATCAATAATTGCGGAATAGCAAAAAAGCAAGAGCATCGTTCAAGAAGCAATGAATCCAGTACCACCGATGAATGTAGAAAAACTAGCCAAAAAACATTCTGCCGATTGATCAATAATAAATTAATGGGGATTGTATTTAAATTGTAAAACAATAACATAATAAATGACATTAAAAATGCCTTAGCACCCTTCATTTTTAGAAAACCTAGATACTTATTTCAACAACCAGTTGTCATAGTCAGTAAAATCTAAAAAGGCAAGCATTTCTAGCTTTAAATATATTTTCTGCTGAAAGCTGTGACGTAAATCCAAGGAAATACATTTAACGATTAGGAATAATTGGAATAATAGAGAGTGCTAGTCGTCGCTTGGACAAATTTATAGCAAAGAACTTATTTTGTTGCTACCAAAATAAAAATGACAACTTTTTGAGTACCGCTGCATAAGAAGATTCTACTACAAATAAAAAGAGAACTTTCGGTTATGATTTTAAGTAGCCAAATATTTTATGGCTGAGGTTTGAGAGAAATCATCCTTTGCAATTTCAGTTGAAATAAATACTCAAATACACCCTTTCAAAATGTAGATTTATGTAAAGAAAGCTCAAACTAAACTCTAAACAGCAAGAAGACCAGTCACTAACGCAAAGAATGAAGATATGCTTGATTTCCTACTATACATTCTGCAAATTTACCACAATTACTTCAAAAATCTCATAGATATTCACACACGTTCAAGCACATGTAATGCTGGTGATCTTTCATCTGATGACGAAATTACATATGATTAAAACAGATTATTACAATTAGATTTAGTTGCATTACAACAAATTACTGTATTTGATTTGCACTAAACAATGAAAAATAAAGAACACTGAACGAATACTAGCTTTTGAAAAAAGCTCGTAATTTCAAAATTTAATTACATTAATTCACTTTTACAATGAACGACACATTTAATATATGGATAAACTAATAAATAGAAACCCAATGAACCAATGGCAAATAAGATTTTCAATATTACAAATTCAAATGGCAATTGTATACCTTCCTGAAGGGTGGTGTATTATTGCAACAGAATACATCGCTTTACAAACAAAATATATAGCATCAACAACTGTATTATGTCTCATTTAAAATAACATTACACATTAAAAATATATTATTAAATGTATCATATATTCATAATTCGAAATAAACATGAACAAAATATACAAAAGAACACAATTGTGATCCTGCCGGTGTAGCGTGGATCGGTTGCCAGCGTAAGGATTGTCGATACTCAAGGAACCTTCGACTCCTAAAATGGCTTAAACTTATCCAACAACGACCTCACAATAACGTTCTCCTTATAATGTCGCATAAACGGAAACACGGACTCGAACAGGAATCAAAATAATAACGAAGTACGAAGAATACGAAGACAAAGAAATGGGTATGTACGTAAACTCTCGGGTAAGACTTGGACTCTAGCTAAAAACTCGAAAACCCAAAATACGGAAAAAAAATCGTGAACATCGTGTCCAAAGTTTCATTAAAATACACTTACCTCTAACCAAATGATTTCCTTCAACAAATACAACAAAAACGACGAACCATCTCTACGCTCAAATCTTCCGAACAGACTGGAATTCCGAACATTCTAGAATTAACACCTGGCGGTAGCCAGATATCCAATTCAAATGAACAATAACATATCTCAATTACTTGGAGTGGTTTAACGAGAACCCGAAGAAGTGCTTACGTACGAGAATATCAATCACGGACTCTAACAAGATCTAACGTAGAATACAAGAACAGCCTAAAAATTAAACACAGATTACTAACAACATGTGTAATACCAAATATCGTACGATGGACGTTTTTCAATGTGTTACGATTCAAAAAGAATTGTGACGAAGAGCCACAAAATGTTTTCCAGAGTACACGAAAATTGCACCCCGCGTCTCCCTTTAACCTGTGTATCCACGATACATCTCTCTAACGCAAGCAAGGTTGCGCACTCCATTTCATATTCGGAGCGAGCGACTACACAGAAATATCGTACAACGATGACGCGACAAATAAATCAATATAATGTTTGTATAATTCCGATTTACTATATAAAAAAAGCTCCTTTTTCGAAGAAGCTGACAAATTAATTACGAGCTATAAATTTGTATACTGGAATTAAAATAAAAACTTTCCGCCCCCGTGTTTCGTAACATAACAACGGATTATGATACAATCGATAAACAGAAAATAAGTCCCGGGTCTTCGTTATACAAGTCCAGGGTCGTTGGTTGGTAATTGTACGTATAAGTACAGTTGTCGTGAGTGGCGGTCCGCCTGTAAAAGCGGTCCGCCATCTCGGTAATGTAGTTGTCAGTAGGGGTACGTCTGCTTCAACGTGCAAGTCGCGTATGCGTGTGCATCTGTCGCCGCCCAATAATGCGTCATCTGCAATAATTTGAGACTCGTCTTGGAAGCCCCAAACCACACAAGCGACGCATACGTCATCCTTGGTCTAATTATTGTCTTAAATAAAAGAAGTTTGTTGTCGGTAGAAAGTCTGCTATTCTTAGCGACCGTCGAATAGATGGCCTTAAGAACAGCGTGTATACGTCTGTTTACTTCACGTATGTGTGCATTAAACCCTTGTATATATATACCATAGTAAGCCAACCTTTGGTTAAAATTTGACAATCGTTTTTGAAGAGCTTTGGCAGCAACCGCATTAGTGCGCCACCGTCGATTTGGCAGCGATTTTAGGGCCATTGCTTACCGTTAATTCTATCAAGGCGCCACTGCCAAATTTCTACTCAACGTTACATAACTTTATTAATGGTGTGAATCTTTGCTATTTACAGATTACTAATGACATTTCGTTATCATGCACTTAATTAATGAATATGAAATATTAAATAATAATGATAAACATGAAAATTGATGTATACGTTTAAAATAAAATTTTCCGATAGTATCATATACAAATATGTAATAAAGGTTTTATAAATAACGTAATATCGTGAATATTTATTTATTTATAACAATCTAGTGTTAAAATACGAATGTAATTTTGCTGATTTTACATGTTTAAATTTAAATGCAATTATAAATTTACAGCAATGTTTATATACGTATGCATCATAGTATGTTATTGTCGAGTATTACTCCCAGATATCTCACTGTCGTTTTGATTGGAATCGCGATGCCGTTGATCCGGGTTGGATTCGGCACCGCGAACCGTCGCGTCGTGTCGGTTACGTCGCGTAAATGTGATACTCTCACATTTCGTCGCGTTTACCTTCAGTTTCCAGTCCTCAAAGTAGTCAGTCGGATGATTGATAACGGTAGTCCGTAAGTGATCATTTTGAACAAAAGTCCATCTGTTCATATCGTGTCAAATGCTTTATGCAAGTCTAGCAGTGTCATTGCCACAACCTGGTTCCGATTGAATGCCGTACGTATGTCAGTAACAAGTCGCGCCACTTGTTGTAAGGTGTTATGTCCGGATCGGAACCTGAATTGCTCGTCCTATTGCGTTAATGACGTAGGTCAGTTGCACAAGGGCTTTACGGGATAAGTTCCGAAGAAGTCTGTATTTCGTCTTCTCCCGGGGCTTTTAGCGGGCCCTGCTTCTTGATTATGTTGAAAATCTCCCGGGGAGTCGCCAGCCGGAGCAGCCGCTCATTGTTAACGTTTCGGTGGGACAAAGAGGTCCTTATGGACTCCACAATGCCCGCCTGCGCGTCCGTCAGTACGTCGAGCTCGATGTCGCATAGACAATTGTGCCGCCAACAATATACACAAAATTAAACTCATCGATTTTGTCAAAATCAACAAATTAACGAAAAATAAATTCATACGGAGCGACCGGAACAATTTCAAAATATTAAAATGAACGCTATTGTATATTTATTAAAATAAACTTGGCACTCTCTATTACTTATATAGTTTCTAACTATAACGCCTAATTCAAACATCAACCGTATCCCATGTACTATAAGGGCCAACAATTTCGAGACTAGCCCGGGCGGCAACCTCATGTCAGGTCAGGGTCAGAAGACGAAGATGAGAACGCCGCAACCTGGAGTTTGCGAAGATCGGCATCTGCATCCCACTGTTGGGGTAATGGTATGGGGTGCCATTGGAAGCAGATCACCTCTAGTCTTTGTTAGAGGCAATATGAATGCTCAGCGCTACATCCATGACATTGTAGAGCGCCATCTGCTACCCTATCTTGCGACCATGCCAAATCCCATATTCCAGCAAGATAACGCCCGTCCTCACGTAGCTCGCGTCAGTCTAGACTTCTTTCAAGTGGTTAATATTTTGCCATGGCCCTCCCGTTCACCTGATCTATCACCAATTGAGCATGTTTGGGGTGTGAAGGGTAGGCGACTCACCAATTAGGACAATTATCCGCAGACGTTAGATGCTCTGAGACATAAGGTACAAGTAGCCTGGGATGAGGTGCCTCAAGCAGATATCGACCACCTGATTAGATCCATGCCTAGCCAACTCAACGTGTGTACGCGGCTTCGAGGTGGTCAAACACACTATTAATAAAAACTCGTTTGTCTTTTTGTTTTTTAACTTGAATTTTTCATCGATTGTTAAAATTATTAAAAAATTCCAACTCCTTCTTGGTGTTCAGAGTTCTATGTCACTTAGTATATCACGGCTATCGAATTAGATAAGATCACAAACAAATGTATTTGAACAAAAATAAGAACTACAGTGACTTTTCACTAGTTTTGTTGTAAATCGACCAATTTTTTTTCAATCAGTTGAATTATTAACACTGTTGTAACTTTTTATTTGTATCATTTCGTGAGTTGCACGCGCCCTGTAATTAAAATTCTTTTTACCAAATTATGTTTTAATTGAATCAAATGCACACCAAGATGTTTTTCTAGTACAATTGACTTTAAAGAGGTTAAGTGGACGTCATTTTATCGTTGGTCTCCGCCCCATAAATAATATTGCATTGATGTCGAACTCTTAAGTACATGAACAAACACTTCTGACTGGTTATTATTGAACTTATTGAAAACTTATCAAATGTATTGCTAACATTGGAAAATAAACTTGATATTGGTGTTTGTAAAATTTATTCCGCTTATATATCGTAAAAATGCAATTATTATATATAATAATAAAAAATGGTAACGTTAACAGTTTCGAACCAGCAAAGTAATATTTTGAGAGAATGTTGTTAATATTATGGAGGGCTATTATAAATATTTTCGCTACTTTAAATTGAACGTTGATTAAACAACATTCGCAGAAGCTTTGCGATCAAATATTTAATAAATTTAATTAAATTTAATAAGCTATGGTGAACATTTTAAGCAAAAATTAAACCAGACCAGCAAAAAATCCCTAGATTTTTTTAAATGTATAATATTAATTAAATAAATCAGGTTGGCCCAAACTCAACCCTAAGTCATCATCTCCATTTCTATTTTAGTTCGATAAATCCAAATTAATCCGTCAACATTTCCTCAGAAAATGACACGATAGATTAGATGTTTAGGTTTTTTGTTATTGTTTTAAGTTTTGAAATCGCAGACGACCATTACTCAGCTTAAATAAATCGCATGTGTGATATAACAAAACTTGCAATTTTGATAATCATCGTTTGCCTATAAATGTTCGCATGCGTAGTGATGATTACAGTTGCAGACCGTCTGCACATTAACGATGCTGTGGTTGGTGGTGTTGTTCCTGTGTGCAGTGCTTTTCTACGTGAAGTTCGTGAGACCACTTTCATATTGGCAAAAAAGGAATGTCGTCCACGACAAATCTATGCCCATACTTGGGGTGTTTGGACCACCAGTTTTTGGCATTGCATCCCTGCCTGAAGCCGTACAGGACATTTACAACAAGCATGAAAATGAAAGGTATTTTTTTTATCTATTGAATTAACCAAATCTTCTACGCTAAACTTAATATCATTCAGAACAAGTCGATGTAATTCCCTTTTATTTCAGTAAGTAAATTCATTTCTAGTTTCATTATGATTGTAGATAGAAGGCGTTGTTTTGATTGATATGACGGACGTTTTCATTTTATTTGGGAGAAAGGTTGCGTTACTTTTACGTACCAATAAATTGAAGCACTTAGGGTTGAGTACTTTTGGAAGCTCACATCACGTTTGGCGATAATAATTTCTAGCTTAATATTCAAATTAGACGACACAGTGAGCGATGCTTTGAGTAAGGAAGCGCGTTTAAGACAGGCTAGGTCGTGCCGCAACTACTCACTAAAAAATCGCTCTTCGACAATAAATGAACTGTTAAAAAATGTTATATGTTATTCCAGATTCCAATTAATATCAAGATTTTTAATTACAAATTCAATATTTTTGTTTTGTTTATTTTAACTACCAGTTTACATAATTTTACTGCTCTAGAAATTCACACTATAACATATTCTAAGACACAGCATTTTATGTCTTTATTTCGGATAGTTAACCCAACCCAACACAAACATATTTCGTTCGCAGTCAAACGAAACGCGAGGAGTGGGGTTGGGGTTGGGTTTTTCAATTGGTTGTGAATATTTTTCAAAAACCTAATTCGGAAAGCAATCGAGACCAAAAATTTTATAGGACACAACAGAACTTCCCACATAATGTCCAGCACTGAATTGCAGTTCTAAACCAAACCCAACCCACCCAATCGTGTAATTTCCAATACTTACAACAATCCATCATACGGAAAAAGTCATTGAAATATTTTTTTGCCAAAAAGAAAGCTGTAGAAAATATGAAAACTAACTCAACCCAAAATAAAATCTATAAACAACGTCTTACCTGATGAGGAAATTTTAATGTAATTTGCTTAAATGTCTGAGTAACTACCTCAACGGTGCATAAACAACAGACTCATTTAGCGCTTTGGTAATTTTCATTATTTTCTTCCCTTATTTAAACTTTTTGAAGCTCTGCTAACTTGTAGCACTTATGTTTGCACACAAGTGTGCATCAAACGATTTTAATTTTATAAAATCCGCAAAGACGATAATTGTGAATTCTAATTAGTTGCATCGCCTTTATTAACATAATTAAATATATCTTAGTCGCTTAATTTACACAAAGCCCTTTGTCATTACTAATGTATTTGTAACCTACCTTTTCAGCTACGAAAGCACATTGCTATAACTATAATATAAAATCTATAAATTTAAAAACCACACTTGATGCACGAAACCTCTTCACTAGATTACGAAATGGAATAACACTCCAGTGTATTCCACTGGTAATCAACTGAAGAGAATATCTTCAAAAGTAACACCTTAGTTAGAAATTTTCCTTTTTAAATTCTACTGAAGTGACAAAATATTTGACGAAATACGTATTTAGATTTGTTAAAAATCAAGTTTGGTGATTATATAGAGTTTTATTTTACTTTCTTCTATATCGATATTCCACTGCTACTATCTCCATCAACATGCTATTTAACAAATTCTCCACTCACGCTATTGCTTTTACTTACAGAACTTAACTTAACTAACAGATTTCATCATTCCACTGTCAAACTTTCATTTCCAATTTCTTGTACCACTATATACTGATGTCATTTAAGGTTCAACCATCTCAGCAACTCTCCCTGCAACATTATTTCCAACTTTGTTTTCTCTCTTCTCATTCGCCACACATCCGTTTTATATATCAATGGCCTCCTCATCCCACATGCCTTCCATACCTTTATAATTTCTTCAAAAGTACAGTATTTCATAATCATCTCATAACTGACACAACTTTAATCGTAATACTTTTCACTCCACGCTTGTCCCCTCTAATTTACCCTTTCCTAAATAGTTGCTTTGTTTGAGTTTAACTCAAAGCCAATACTACGACATGATCTGCAAAGGCTAGAGACCGTATCTTCATCTTTCACAAAATAATTCCTCCATTCTGGCCATGTATGCGTTATATAGCAAGGGGCACCCTTACCTAACTTACACAATACTCTTTCCCCTACCTTCACACTTCGGCTTGATGGCTGGCTTTGGAAACCCTTTCAGCCCATCTGATAATATAACTATCAGTTCTACTTCTTCTTCTAACCTGTACTCTAACAATCCCCTGTGAACCTTTTGCGTCACATCATTGAATGAGATACTTTATAGTTAGATTGATATATTCACTCCCATCTTTCTTCCGCTAACTGCCTTCCTGAAATATTTTCTGTCATCTCATTGTCCCAGACTCGCTCTGACGATTTATTACGTTTCATTTCAGTCTGGCAAGATTGGATTTCATAAGAACGCGAACGTGTGTACTTCAATAGTTCAAATTATGATACTTATAACCAGTTATTCTATTTCATCCGTTCTTATATTATTTGAGTATTTTAGTTGATAACTTATGCCTCAATAAGAAAGCAATGGTAAAATATATTCATTATTTACTTATTTATTTATTTATTCCATAATTGAAAAAAAGCTTTTTCGAATTACTTAACTAATTTTTGCAGAATACCCAATTTATCTAAATTTTCTTGAAGGAGCTCCTACGTAACCGCCTTTCGTACATTCAATGTTTCATTTCAACATTTGCTTAATTTTTTTGTTTGGTTGAAGGTTGAAATTTAAGTTACCAATTTTTTTTTTTTCAGTTTCGTAGGCTACAACCAATTTAGCCAACCAGTCCTCCTCATCAGGGATTTAGACATGATCAAGGAAATCACCGTGAAGAATTCCGGCAGTTTCATCGATCGCCAACCTTTCTTCGATATCCAATTCGACCCGTTACTTCACAAATCTCTCTTCTTCCAAAATGGCGGCGATTGGAAAGACATGCGGGTCAGGTTGTCCCCTTCCTTTACTTCGAACAAGATGAAGTTGCTGTTTGGCTTGATGATGGAATGTGCCGAACGATTCACCGACCATTTCGAAAATAAAAACGTCAGCAATGTCGAAATAGAAGCCAAGGACGCCTTCAGAAGACTTACCATGGACGTGATAGCTACGTGCGCCTTCGGAGTCACTCCCAATTCCATAAAGGACGAGAACAACGAATTTTACTCCAAAGGAAAAACGGCCGCCTCGTTATCGAACTTTAAATTCGCGTTTTTCGGTTCCTGTTCACTGTTAGTGAAGGTAAAGGCACGTATCCATGAAAATAAATATTAATGTCTTCGTTGCAGATGTTTAAGTTGCGGTTTATAGCAAAACCCTTCGCGGATTACTTCGCAAATTTGATCAAGCAGACCATAAAAATTCGTGAAGATAACAACATCACAAGACCCGACATGTTGCATCTTCTAATCGAAGCTAAAAATAAACGCGATGATGAAAGAACGAATAAAATTAACAAAACCGTAACAAATGATGATATCTTGCCACAAGCTTTCATCTTCTTCCTTGGGGGGTTAGAAACGGTTTCGACAATGTGCACCTTCACGGTTTACGAATTAGCATGCAACGTTCACGTTCAGGAAAAATTGCAACGCGAAATAGACGAAACGTTGAAGAAATGCGGTGGAAAGTTAACTTACGAAGCCTTGATGGAGATGCCATACCTCGACATGGTGGTTGCAGGTAAGACGAACTTAATGGATCAATTACATTTATTACACGTGTTTAAATTTGACGTTTAGAGTCAATGAGAAAATGGCCACCCATGGATCAAATTTTCAGAAATTCCGTAGGAGAGTACACATTGCGCGGGAAAAATTCAAAACAAGTCAAATTAGAAGCAGGAACAACTATCATCATATCTGGCTTTTGTATTCATAGGGATCCGAAGAACTTTCCAAATCCAGAAGTCTTCGATCCAGAAAGATTCAGCGAGGAAAATAAATCGAGCATTCCGTCGTATGCGTATTTGCCGTTCGGCGCTGGCCCGAGGAATTGCATCGGTACGAGTCGTAAATGTATCAATTTTGCAAAAACTAATTTTTCGTATTTTTCAGGATCTAGGTTTTCGTTGTTGGCAGGGAAGGTGCTACTGGTGCAGATACTTGCCAAGTTCAGCTTCACGGTCACCGAAAAAACGCAAATACCGTTGAAGTTAAGCAAAAAATCCTTCACAATGTTGCCAGAGAAGGGCGCATGGTTGGGACTCGAAAAACGAAGTAGATAAGTCCCGTACATAATTTTAATTCCAATGTTATTTTTTATAAATGTATCGAAAGTGTATCCATAATAAATTTAAATGGTATCTTTCATTTAAGTGGCCGATATTTTAAATTGAAATTGAATTTCGTCTCTATAATATGGCATATTGGGTAAAATTGTTAGCTAATTTTGTGTCCGTTATTATATTAGCCCAGTCAGTGGTGTTTAATGTAATATAAGTATGATTTGAAAATATAATAGTGGAGTGCGCAAGTTATGCTTAACTATGCAAATTATGCAGAAAACAGTAAAAAATATTCTTTACATATTTTTAAATAACTCCATTACATTTTATTCGTTATAAAAGTCTGTTCGTGAATTGGAACTGCAATATTGCAAATTTCGCAAAGACATAGGTCAACTTTGATAAACTTTAAGTAATTATAATAATTATTAATTAATGAATTGCTGGAAATTCCTACAAATATTTTGTTCAGATTGTGTAAACATATTCCTTTCAACAAAAATTGAGAATAAACTGAAAATTTCCGTAAACATTGTATAATAATAATAAAAATACATTGTACTTATCCACAGACCCAGTACAAGTATGTGCATAGGGCCATAGAATAAGTCAAGTAATATAATATATAACACTGCCCAACAAATATCTACTTTATAAAGTTTTCCAAGAAGATTACTATCATATTCGATGTATCTTGGTGTGCTTATTTCAAAAATGACACTTAAATTTGTTTTTGAGATTTTTAAACTACCCATATTTAAGGTTACGGTACATTATGTCATTTTCAAAATTACAGAAAATTAAAATGGCTACAAAGAGAAGACACTGATTAAGCGATCCAGATAATTTTTGTGTAATTTGTGGTGAATATACCTTTGCGAAGCATCGTAAATCGATCACGGACTTCGTTAAATCTGCGATTCTAACTACTTTGGTGTGGATATTAGTGTACTGTGTGTCAAAATTGTGTTGTCTCTTTGCGACAATGGTCAGGTGGAAAACGGTCTGCTCTTAAATTCAACACACCCATGATTTGGCGGGAACCTCGTAATCATCATGATGATTGTTATTTTTGTGTGGTAAACACTAAGGGCATAAACTCTGTAAACCGGGATAAGTGGTTATATCCGACGTTGACTTCTGCTCAAAGGCCTCTTACACACTCTGATCAGTCATCAATGCCAGTACCGTCGACATTATTAACATGATTTGAACCGGAGGAGATGGAAATTGAAGAAGAAAACATGAATCTGACTCTGATTTCACACTCAGTCCAGAGAAAAATCCTCAACCATTCAATCAAAGTGAGTTAAATGACTTAGTAAGGGATCTAAATCTATCGAAGGAGCAGTCCGAAGTATTGGCATCTCGTCTGAACGAGAAATATCTACTTACACCAGAAACAAAAATTACATTTTATCGTACTCGTGAAAAAGATTTACTACCATATTTTTCCTCTGAAGAGAATTTAGTTTACAGTATTACTGTTCAAGGTCTTGTGCAAAAGATGGGTTTACAAAAATACAAAGCAAATGATTGGCGGCTTTTTATTGATAGCAATAAAAAAAGTTTAAAGTGTGTACTGTTACACAATGGAAATAAGTACAATTCTATACCTGTAGGACATTCAACTTCTATGAAGGAACAATATGGCAATATTTCTTTAGTATTAGAAAAACTAAAGTATGATGAACACAACTTGAAAATTTGTGTAGATTTGAAAATGGTAAATTTTCTCTTAGGACAACAGGCAGATTATACTAAATACCCGTGTTTCATATATTTGTGAGACAGTCGCGATAAAAAGAACCATTGGAATCAAAAGGTGTAGCCACTGAGGGAGTCAGCCATTGTCGGTAAGCAAAATGTAGTAAATCCACCTTTAGTTAATCACAATCGAATTATATTGCCACTACTTCATATAAAACTTGGTATTATGAAGAATTCGTTAAAGCACTTAACAAAGATGGCCAATGTTTTCTTATCTGACGAAAAAGTTTCCTGGTCTGAGTAACGAAAAGTTAAAAGCAGGCATTTTCGATGGACCACAAATTAGACAACTGATAAAAGACCAAATTTTGTCGAATCTATAAATGGACTAGAAAAACGAACCTGGCAAAGTTTCGTTTTTGTGATTCAAAATTTTCTTGGCAATCATAAATCAGAAAACTATTTACAATTAGTTAACGACATGTTGTCTAACTTAAAACACCTAGGGTACAACATGAGTATTAAACTACATTATTTACATTCTCATTTGAATCGATTTCCTGAAAACCTGGGAGATTACAGTGAAGAGCAAGGTGAAAGGTTTCACCAGGATATTCGCACAATGGAAGAACGTTACCAAGGGAGGTGGGACATATATATGATGGCTGATTACTGCTGGAATCTTTGTCGGGATCTTATACAGACACCTCATTCAAGAAAATCTTATTCATTTTATTCCTCAACCACAGTGACTGTTTCAAATAAAATGCAAAAAAAACATACTTTTGTAATAATTTTTAACCTAGGTGTATATTTAAAACTAGAGCTGCTAGAAAAAAACTAGTCTTATTTTCGTAATGAGCACAGTTAAATTAAGCGAAAACAAGTAAAAATACCCTGGAAATTTTTTATGTATTGACCAGTGTAATTGACAACATAATCTAAAGAAAAATTCTACATTACTGATTATAATAAATAGCTTAATAAAAATTTGGCCCAGAACGGCGTGAAACAGCGTGTGTTGCGTATACCATGAGAAACTGTTGCCAACTTGATGGTAGTATATCATCACAGGCAAGAGTATCAATTTCTACTACGTTTATTGTGAAGTATCAAAACATAATCTAGAAAATAAAGAAACGTCAAAACGAAGTTTGCAAAACCCCCATTTTTTCAAATAACCATTAAGCAAAGTTTGCAAAAACTTCATATAATATATATAATATAATCGTTTTTTTTTAATTGTAATAAATTTTATTACAATTATGCTTAATATTAATAAATTTTATTAAAAAATTGAAATTATATTATTATACTCTTCTATTATTATTATTATTATTATACTATTGCAATTTCTATTATTCTATTGGTACTACATATTGTAATTGTTATTACATCACATTGATGCAATGCACTTTACTGCCCTATGTCTAATCGCATAACAAATGCATACTTTGTGATTACCCAAATAGCAATTTTGTATATATTCTTATACATTCCAACCCAACTCAACCCAACCCAAAATCGCTTATTTGGAAGCAAGCATAATAAATATATAATAATTTTTTTATTGTGTGTCCAAGTAACAACAGATTCACCTTGGTCGCATGTTTTATTTGCATTTTGACAATGGTGCTTTTTAGCTGTCGTATTTTAATCATTTTGATTTTTCGTTACTGTTTTTAATTGAAAACTTACTTATTTAAATTTTTCTATTGTTTCTAGTTCGTTTCTCTCTGTTGTTGACTTGGGTTGGGTTTGGCTTTAAATGTTTTAGATACATTCATTACTGCCACCATTTCGGACATTTATATTGTTGTTTTTATGTTTCACGTCGTTTTTTACCTTTTTAATGTAGTGACTTTTGTGCTTTATTTGATTTTTTTAGTTCCTTTCATTGGTTTTATCTTTACGTTTCATCTTTACGTTTTATGTTCTTTGTTTGTAATTTTATTTACATTTGTCCTACAATGTTTATTTGCTTTTAATTGTTTCCAAATTATTTTCGATTTGATTTTTTGATGGTGTTTAAATTTTAGTTACATCATTTTCTCATTATTTTTAGTTTGTTTGACTTTGTGGGTTGGGTTGGGTTGGGTTTTTTCATCTTTGAAGATTTCTTTGTTAATTTTTTCGACGTTTTCTGATGTTAATTGAATCACTTATTTGAGAAACCCGATAAGTCACAAAAACCTAGTTCTGAGAAAGTCGAAAAAACTGTTTAATTTCTTATGTTTTATGTATATTCAACTTTTTATTATTTATGTTCATTCTAATACGTCCTGTGGCTAATATGAGTGTTTGTAATCGACGAAAAAACGAAAAACCTACGTTGTACTGGTTTTTGAAAAAAATGGACGGGTTTCTCAAAAAAATATAAAAATTAATAGAAACAGTTTTTGTGATTTATTACAAAATTGATGTAAAAAAACGAATTTAAAAATATTCAGTTTCCATTTCTCCATCTTCAGTTGACCACGAAAAAATTTTTTGATAGAAACTTTGTATATGTCTGTCAATAGGAATGAAACTTTCAAACTTCTTTATGTTCACCATTTTTTTATTCTTAATGGGAAGTTTAATTTGAGGATAAGCTGGAAGGCTAGGAAGTGCAGTTGGCCGAGGGCGTCGTGTAGCAATGGGGAACATGTATTGAGCGAATCCTCCAATAAAGTCATATGCCTTCACACTACCTTTGAAGGCATATGGAAAAACTGCATGGGAAAACTGCATAAATGAAGAGATGTTGTTATTTTCTTAATTCTTTGCATGTCACTGCTTTGACAATTCTTTTTATAAAATTGAGACCTCCAACTTTTAAAATCTTTAAAGATGCTACTATCATTATTTATTACATTCACGGTAAATTTCTTTTGTTAACTTGCCTCAATTACTAGTTCTACATAATTTTTAATGGTATAAATTCTATCATTCTTTTTAATATTGCGTTTTATCACTGCGAAGTCTCTGTCACATGGCATATAAGAATGCCCACGAATAGGAAAGTATTGGTTTATTGTTTTAAATTTTCCAATTTCGATTAAAGCAACACACATTCTAATAACACAGTGATTCTTATTTTGACCGCGACATCCGTCCATGAATATGTGCAAATGCTCAACTTCCGGTGGTTTATATGATCAAAACTTGAACATACGCGTCCTGTTCATTTTTAGTTAGTTTTTAAATATTTCAAGATTTACATCCTCGTCCAATTTATCAAAACAACGTTTTTTGCGACTAAAAATTGCAAAATTTGTTACTAATACTATACCTAACATAGTTTTTGGGTTAAATTTCACTTACTTGCAATTTTCACCAACTTCCCTTTAAGAAATTACTTTACCCTTATAATTCTTATATTCATCGCCCTTGAGCCTAGCGTTTTTAATTATTTCACACTTATAAACAACACTTTTAACACCTTTCTTACGTTTTCTGCTGCGGGTATCACCTTCCATTTTACCTAACTGTCACTGTCAGCCATGGCATAAAAACCGACATGTCCATTTTATTGAAGAAACCCGACAAGTCCTGATGTCGGGTTTCTCTAATAAACGTAAACAACGGGCTACTATTATTCAATAGCAAGCAATGGTGTCTATTTGAATGATTTATGAAGCAAAAGGTGCGAGTTGCTTTCAAATATGTATTTCTACCGAAATCTTATTTTACATCAAATGTGGACTTATCCGGTTTCTCAAATAAGCGATTCAAGTGTTTGTCAGGTTTATATTTCGATTTATTACTCACACGTTTCAATTTATATAAATTGTTTAGGCCGCCATTCGTATTTATTTACGTTGATAAAAATAAAAATAAAAATTGCATGCAATTGTTTTAGGACATTAAAATGTCCTAAAACTGCAATTAATTCAATCATTTTAGTTTTATTTTCAAAATCGATAAAGATGAATGGAAGATCGAAATAACATCTTCGTCTACAAATTTCAAAAGAAGAGCAATATTTCAATTTTATTTTCATTGAGCCATAAGAGTATATTCTTCTTTACTAGGTGTCCACAGAGAAAAAGAAAAATTATTCCGGCTCTCAAAATTTATCTAATAAAATAAAATCAATAGAATCAGAGCAATTACCAGAATTACTCAGTAATAAACAAGTAATAATGAATTTATTTTTAACTAATCCGAAAGTTGATTAATATCGATTGAAACTATAATACATGTTAGTTTTGATGATCCTGGATTCCGGTCGGAAGTGCAATTGGCAAATAACATTGCTATATTTTCACCAAAATTATTTTTGTAGTTCCCAATCGATTTAAAACCACTAAAATATCACAGTAAAATAAAAATGGTGTAATTTATATCCACTTGGAAATCCATCAATCAAAGGTGCTTATTTAATGTTTACTCGAAGGTCACCTGCAATTTTAAGCTAGTTAAAAAAAATATACGCAACAGGAAATTACAAAAATGTTGTATAATAGAAACTCGCCCATTTGTATTTCTAGGCAAAAAAATAGATTCTCAATAATTTAAGAATTTTAATGCATATTTAGAGCATCCATACAAATCTTCAATCTAAAATATTACGACAGTTTTTTCCAACCTAATATTTTAATCACCAACAGCGTAATAGTTAACGCAACTGAACTGTAGTTTTTGCGGAAGTATAGAATTGAGTTGGCATTGACTTCAATATCACAGTAGTTCCCTTTTCCAAAATCACTGCCCCTTGCCCATAATAAACAGATAATGTTTTCTTTTTGTTCGTAATAAATTTAGTCCATAAAAAGATCATTGTTTGTGACAGTTCGTTAACCTTGTCCAAATTATACAGTGTATTATCATCAACAAACGTAGTAAAATCGCTCCTCGAATCAACTTCAGGAATATTACTTGCAAACTGCAGAAACAATAAAGGACCGAGCACCGAACCCTGAGATTCACCACATATTATATTCAGACGTTTTGATATAATTTCATTGACACAAAATGCTTTGCTGACATCCGTGAATATTTGTACAAAGTTTCATTTTCTAATCAAACAAATTCAAAAGAAAATAAAAACTGTATATGTTTACGTTTAGATTCTGCTGATGATGGCAACTTAGTTGCTGAAATACGTATATAGTTTCGTAATAATCGAACGTAGTAAGGGTTATTAATTTTTATTTTTTATAAATATTTTATTTATTTTATATTTTAATTTTGTGTGTATTGCATATGTTGTTCCTGAATAAATGTTGGTCATCACTAAATATTTTAAAATAGAAAAGAGTATCAATTATTTTAGACAGTTAGCTGCCTGCATACGGAAGGAAATATCCCATCTGTCATTGCGCGATTTATCAAATAAGTCCAAGGCTTAACAATAAAATATCTACAGCACTTATTTTGTCATTATTTACAAATTTAAGGGCCGGTTTCCGAAAACCATTTAACTGGACCAGTTAGTTTAACTCTCTGTTAAAGTTCAAAATCGGTTTCCGAAAACGCAAATCGATTTTAAACTAGGAATATTGCAAGTCAAATTAACGCGGCATTTCGGTCAGTTAAGTATCCGACGCATGCGCAGTTTCTATAGTTTGTGTAAATGACAGTGAGTTTTAACAGTGCGCCTGAATAAATTATCAAAAAGTTCATTAAAACAGGTGTTTTCGTTGTGTTTTCGTCGTTTGGCTTTTTGGTGGTTAATATCAGTTAATATAAAAAACGGTTATTTTAAGAACTTTGATAGTTCCGTTTCTTCGAGTGTACCCGGTTGAGACTTTCTGGTGTTTGTGTGTCGTTTATTTGTTACGCTAAAATGGAGTTTGAAGAGCATACGGTTCGTCAAGAATTCTCTAGTTCGAGCTCATCCTCAGACGAAAAGTTATTTGACGTCGTAAGAGAGGTGCAGAGGGTCAGAGTTTTTAGAAAACGGCGCAATCCTTTTGAGATATACAGTGAAGCGGAATTTAGAAATAGATACCGCTTCTACAAAAATACTGTGAGAGCCATTATTGCATTGATTGAAGATACCATTTCAAAGATGACGCTAAGAAATTATTCATTGTCTGCTGCTGATCAACTACTTATTGCTTTGCGATTCTATGCTACTGGTATGCAGTCAATTATTCTATTTACAAACAGTTAATTTGCTTTCATTTTTAGGTGCGTTTCAGATTCTTATTGATTATGGAGTACATAAAAGTACCGTATGTCGCATAGTTCAACGCGTTTCAGAAAGTTTAGCAGAATTACGCCCTCATTTTGCAAAAATGCCAGAAGCTGACGAAGAACAAATTGCGGTAAAAACAATGTTTTATCAAGTGCACGACTTTCCGAATGTTATTGCTTGTGTGGATGGCACTCACATACCAATAATATCGCCTGGTCGAGATAACGCTGAGCTGTATAGAAATAGGAAGAATTATTTCTCAATAAATGTACAGGATGTTTCTGATTCGAAGTTACGTATAAGTGATATTGTTGTTCGTTGGTCTGGGTCAACTCACGATAGTACAGTGTGGAATTCTTCATTCTTAAGTGCAAGATGTGAAGCAGGAGAGTTTGAGAGGTCTTACATAATAGGAGACAGTGCTTATGCTTGTAAGCCATATTTAATGACTCCTGTTTTAAATCCCACCACACAAGCAGAAATTAATTATAATGCTGCCCATAAAGGAACAAGATGTTGCACCGAACGTTGTTTTGGGGCCTGGCAAATGAGGTTTCCATGTCTGTCTCTGGGTTTAAGAACATGCTTGGACAACAGGTTAACCAGGATAGTCGCTACCGCAGTTCTACACAATACTGCAGTGCAAGAGAATGATCAAGCTGTTGATTTTGAATTAGTTGAAGAATATGAAAATTTGGAAGATGGAGTCGATCATGTTATGGGAGGCGGAAATGCAGTTAGAAGCGCATTAATAGACGCTGTTTTTGGGTTGGGTTGGGTTGGGTTGGGTTGGGTTGGGTTGGGTTGGGTTGGGTTGGGTTGGGTTGGGTTGGGTTGGGTTGGGTTGGGTTGGGTTGGGTTGGGTTGGGTTGGGTTGGGTTGGGTTGGGTTGGGTTGGGTTGGGTTGGGTTGGGTTGGGTTGGGTTGGGTTGGGTTGGGTTGGGTTGGGTTGGGTTGGGTTGGGTTGGGTTGGGTTGGGTTGGGTTGGGTTGGGTTGGGTTGGGTTGGGTTGGGTTGGGTTGGGTTGGGTTGGGTTGGGTTGGGTTGGGTTGGGTTGGGTTGGGTTGGGTTGGGTTGGGTTGGGTTGGGTTGGGTTGGGTTGGGTTGGGTTGGGTTGGGTTGGGTTGGGTTGGGTTGGGTTGGGTTGGGTTGGGTTGGGTTGGGTTGGGTTGGGTTGGGTTGGGTTGGGTTGGGTTGGGTTGGGTTGGGTTGGGTTGGGTTGGGTTGGGTTGGGTTGGGTTGGGTTGGGTTGGGTTGGGTTGGGTTGGGTTGGGTTGGGTTGGGTTGGGTTGGGTTGGGTTGGGTTGGGTTGGGTTGGGTTGGGTTGGGTTGGGTTGGGTTGGGTTGGGTTGGGTTGGGTTGGGTTGGGTTGGGTTGGGTTGGGTTGGGTTGGGTTTTCCTCTTTTCCTTTTCCTCTAGAACTCAACCTCTTCTAATCTATTTTGTAGATTAATTTGGCTTAATTGTCTCTCTTGTTCAAATTGTTGCTTTACAATACGGAGCTGTTGATCTACAACAGCCAATTGTTGTACTTTAATTTTCTCCTCGATATTTAAAATGTCCATTTTTTTCCTTTTTGTTTCTGCATTAAGGCTATCCTTAAATTTTTTTCTTTCGACAAACCTGCTGGCCAGTGTGTCAATTATTCTATTTACAAACAGTTAATTTGCTTTCATTTTTAGGTGCGTTTCAGATTCTTATTGATTATGGAGTACATAAAAGTACCGTATGTCGCATAGTTCAACGCGTTTCAGAAAGTTTAGCAGAATTACGCCCTCATTTTGCAAAAATGCCAGAAGCTGACGAAGAACAAATTGCGGTAAAAACAATGTTTTATCAAGTGCACGACTTTCCGAATGTTATTGCTTGTGTGGATGGCACTCACATACCAATAATATCGCCTGGTCGAGATAACGCTGAGCTGTATAGAAATAGGAAGAATTATTTCTCAATAAATGTACAGGATGTTTCTGATTCGAAGTTACGTATAAGTGATATTGTTGTTCGTTGGTCTGGGTCAACTCACGATAGTACAGTGTGGAATTCTTCATTCTTAAGTGCAAGATGTGAAGCAGGAGAGTTTGAGAGGTCTTACATAATAGGAGACAGTGCTTATGCTTGTAAGCCATATTTAATGACTCCTGTTTTAAATCCCACCACACAAGCAGAAATTAATTATAATGCTGCCCATAAAGGAACAAGATGTTGCACCGAACGTTGTTTTGGGGCCTGGAAAATGAGGTTTCCATGTCTGTCTCTGGGTTTAAGAACATGCTTGGACAACAGGTTAACCAGGATAGTCGCTACCGCAGTTCTACACAATACTGCAGTGCAAGAGAATGATCAAGCTGTTGATTTTGAATTAGTTGAAGAATATGAAAATTTGGAAGATGGAGTCGATCATGTTATGGGAGGCGGAAATGCAGTTAGAAGCGCATTAATAGACGCTGTTTTTGGGTTGGGTTGGGTTGGGTTGGGTTGGGTTGGGTTGGGTTGGGTTGGGTTGGGTTGGGTTGGGTTGGGTTGGGTTGGGTTGGGTTGGGTTGGGTTGGGTTGGGTTGGGTTGGGTTGGGTTGGGTTGGGTTGGGTTGGGTTGGGTTGGGTTGGGTTGGGTTGGGTTGGGTTGGGTTGGGTTGGGTTGGGTTGGGTTGGGTTGGGTTGGGTTGGGTTGGGTTGGGTTGGGTTGGGTTGGGTTGGGTTGGGTTGGGTTGGGTTGGGTTGGGTTGGGTTGGGTTGGGTTGGGTTGGGTTGGGTTGGGTTGGGTTGGGTTGGGTTGGGTTGGGTTGGGTTGGGTTGGGTTGGGTTGGGTTGGGTTGGGTTGGGTTGGGTTGGGTTGGGTTGGGTTGGGTTGGGTTGGGTTGGGTTGGGTTGGGTTGGGTTGGGTTGGGTTGGGTTGGGTTGGGTTGGGTTGGGTTGGGTTGGGTTGGGTTGGGTTGGGTTGGGTTGGGTTGGGTTGGGTTGGGTTGGGTTGGGTTGGGTTGGGTTGGGTTGGGTTGGGTTGGGTTGGGTTGGGTTGGGTTGGGTTGGGTTGGGTTGGGTTGGGTTGGGTTGGGTTGGGTTGGGTTGGGTTGGGTTGGGTTGGGTTGGGTTGGGTTGGGTTGGGTTGGGTTGGGTTGGGTTGGGTTGGGTTGGGTTGGGTTGGGTTGGGTTGGGTTGGGTTGGGTTGGGTTGGGTTTTCCTCTTTTCCTTTTCCTCTAGAACTCAACCTCTTCTAATCTATTTTGTAGATTAATTTGGCTTAATTGTCTCTCTTGTTCAAATTGTTGCTTTACAATACGGAGCTGTTGATCTACAACAGCCAATTGTTGTACTTTAATTTTCTCCTCGATATTTAAAATGTCCATTTTTTTCCTTTTTGTTTCTGCATTAAGGCTATCCTTAAATTTTTTTCTTTCGACAAACCTGCTGGCCAGTGTGTCAAGGCATTTCTTTCTTTTTCTAGAAATTGACGGTGCTGGAACGCGCTTCCGTTTTTGCTCTAGAGTTGGATGGCGAATTTTATGTGGGGGTCAGCCAATTCTGGTATTATGGATGAAGTTGGTGATGGAGATGCAAACAGAGTTGGTGATGGAGATTGAGATGGTAATGGAATTAGTGATTGAACGGGTGATGGAGTGTTGGAAGTTTCTGCAACAATCATACTTGTATTTCATTAGCATTTCACATATAATGCGCCCTTTTTGGAGTAAACTTGCCACCGCCTGTTTTACACGCATTTTGCTAAAAAGTAGGTTCATTATTCACTAAATGGATTTATGACTTGAATTTTTTTACCATAAAGCATATTATATTTACCTTGTCACTGAATAAATTACTCCTCGCAGTTTTTTTTTAGATTATTGTACAGGGTATGTAGTTGTTTTGCACTTCTGTGCCCTGTTTGACTTGTAGCATGAAACTCGAATTCTATTTCTTGCCATGCCAAATTTTGTTTGGCCAATGTTACGGCATCAGTCTTTTTATTTTCAATTATGCCCCTGAACTTCCCAGCCACCAAATCGAACAATAAATGTTTTTCAAACTCGGTAAAGTTTCTGCCACGAACTCTTTTTGCTTCCATACTTTGCAATTTTTAAATTGAAATTTTAATTTAATGTCAATAATTACCGACACATGCCGACTGTGGTAACACTCTACATTTTTAAAACTCGAGGCGGCACTGATCTCCCTGGAGACAATAATAATAACAGCGATTTTTAATCATCAATCATACAATTTGTTATTAGTTAAAGGTTTAAATAAAGTTTATTTAAACGTTTTGCGTTTTGTGGTTCGTACAAGTGGAAGCTGCGCTCGAAATCGCTCAAATTCGTGCAGATGCGGCAAAATACAGATGTGTGTTGGTACACTTAGACGAGGAAACCTTGCCGTTCGTCGCCGATATTATTACATCGCCACCAACCGATGGTAAATATACTGCTTTAAAAACAAGGCTTGTAAATGCTTTCGAAGAAACCGAAGAACCTAAGCTTCGCCGCCTCCTCCACCAAGTTGAGTTTATCGAGGGAAAGCCTTCACACTTCCTCCATCGTCTAAGACACTTAGCTGCCGGAAAGGTACCCGACGCCATATTACGTACACGCTTCTTGGAGCAACTTCCTCAAAACATTCGTTGTGTTTTGGCAATAAGTAACGCCAATGACTTGGATCATCTGGCCTTGCAGGCAGATAAAATTTTCGACATGCAACACAACATTATGTCTGTTAGCAGAAACTCAACCGTAGAACAAACCAGTGACAACGCAGTCAACATGCAAGCAGCCACAAATTCGGCATACAATATCGACGAGTTGAAAGCAGAAATTCGGATGCTGGCCGCAGTAGTGCAGAAAATAAGAAGAGTTAATGAACGTGATAATACTAAAGTAATCAGCAGTGGTGTTTGCTACTATCATACACGATTTGGCAAACAAGCAAAAAAGTGTCGCCAACCTTGCTGCTTCAATAATGAGTTAAACTAGCAAGGCCTTCAGTAATTTTGGTAGGCACAGCTGAGGGTCCTTTTACATCACGCCTACAAATCAACGATACAAAAAACCATCTCAAATTTCTCGTCGACACCGGCGCTGACATTTCAGTGTTACCAAGGAGGATCTTTAATAATTATAGAACATATCACAAAAAAGCAAACTTCACACTTTTTGCAGCGAACGGTTCAAAAATACATACCTACGGCACTCAATCGATGGCAGTGGACCTCGGAATCGGACGAACTTTTAACTGAGTATTCACAGTTGCCGACGTTGCACACCCCATACTAGGTACTGACTTTATTAAGCAAAATAACTTGCTAGTCGACTTACGCAACCGAAGATTACTCGATCCTCAGCCAATTAAAAACTTACTTCACTCAGCACCACCGCTCGAAGAAGGCAATTCAGTGGCAACGAAAGGACCAGTTACGTCAAAACTACCGTCGCATCTGGCTTGACCAACTACGTCAGCAGTCCAACTAGTCAACCGTCTATCACAAGTCTCATCCATTACGTGTAGTAATCCCGTATATCAACAAGTGAAACAATTCAAAGCAGTGGCGAAGCCTTTTGGTCTTCAAAAACCAAAGCATGGAATTCACCATCACATCACGACACACGGTACGCCAGTAGCAGAAAAAGCACGTCGACTTGCCGGCGAAAAACTAAATGCGGCAAAGGAAGAGTTCAATATAATGCTCCGACAGGGTATCTGCTTACCGTCAAAAAGTGAATGGGCAAGCCCGTTACACCTTGTTAGAAAAAAGGACGGAAGCTGGCGCGCTTGCGGCGACTATCGCAGACTAAACAGGGTGACAACACCTGATAGGTACCCTATACCTCACCTTCGCGATTTTACGTTTTTAATGCATGGTTGCACGGTGTTTACCACGTTGGATTTGACCCTAGCATATTATCAAATACCTGTCGCCCCAGAAGATCGCCCTAAAACCGCCGTTATAACGCCATTTGGGTTATTTGAATTCAACGTCATGACATTCGGGCTGTACAATGCCGCACAGTCGTTCCAGCGACTCATGGACTCAATTTTTCGCTGTTTAGAATTCTGTCACATCTACATCGATGATATTTTGATAGCCTCCACATCGCTTGAGGAGCATAAGAAGCATGTGCACATAATTCTCGAACGCCTTCACCAGCATGGCCTTTCCATCAACGTCAACAAGTGCGTTTTCGCCCAAAATGAGGTAACCTACCTAGGTTACACAATAAACGCCAAAGGAATTAGACCCACCGCTCAACGCATCGAAGCCATTCGGGACCATCCAATTCCAAAAACAATAGTCAAGCTACGTCGATTTTTGGGGGCCTGGAATTTTTATCGACTAAATATTCCTCAGGCCGCTGAGATTCACGCCCCACTTGTCGCGCTTACTGCAGGCGCCAAGAAAAACGACAAACGCCTCATCGTATGGAACGATGTTACATCAAAGGCCTTCGACAATTGTAAAAAATCACTCATTGACGCAGTACAGTTGGCATATCCCGCTCCAGATAGTACACTAACACTTCGCTGCGACGCTTCCGGCGAATCTGTTGGAGCAGCGTTAGACCAGTTAGACCAGTTATTCTATACCAGCAAACTGAACAAAACAGAACGCAATTACAGCGCTTACGACCGCGAATTACTCGCCATTTTCAAAGGTATAAAATGTTTTAAGCATTTAGTGGAAGGAAGGCACCTGGTAATTTTAACCGATCATCGACCAATTTCATTTGAACTAACACAGGCCTCCGACAAAGCTTCCCCACGTCAACAACGGCAGTTGCAGTACATTAGCCAATTTACCACTAACATCGTACACGTGGCTGGTTAAGACAATGTGGTAGCCGACGCAATGTCACGGATCGAAGCCATAGTTTTACCTACCTGTATTTCTACACAGGATATCGCGGAAGGACAAAATCAAGACGACGAAATGCAGCACCTTTTGAGATCATCTTCAACGTCACTGCAACTCAGTAAACAGAGAGTTCACAACTCAAATATTGAAATATTTTGTGATACATCACTGGCTATACACAGACCATATATACCATCTTGCTTGCGGCGCAAAATTTTTCTTAACTTGCACAACGTCTCGCATCCCAGCGGCAAGTCTACGCAGAAATTAATTAGCCGACATTATGTGTGGCCACACATGAACCGCGACATTTCAAGGTGGGCACGATCTTGCGATGCTTGTCAAAAGAGTAAAGTGCATCGACATGTCAAAAACATTCCACAACATATAGGAATACCAAGCGAACGCTTCATGCATGTACATATCGACATCGTAATAATGCCAAAATGCGGAGATTATCGATATTGCCTAACGATCCTCGACCGTTACACCCGCTGGCCCGAGCGAGTCCATCACAACAAGGCACGAGCGTTTGCACATGAAACATTGCATGTTTGTACGCATGTATTTGTACGAACGGATGATGTGAAGAAACCTCTCGAGCAGCCATACCGGGGTTCATTTGAAGTATTGGAGCGGATTAATGACTTCATTTTTAAGGTGGACATCGACGGACGTGCAACGACAATTTCAACCGAGCGGCTTAAGCCAGCATTCATTGAAGCGAATGACAAAGAACCCATACTAGCATCAAGCGGTTCCAGCTGGCCTAGCAACCCACGAACTTACTGTAGAAAAAAGGAACTTGTACATCCGTGACTCATCATGCTTACTAGAGTCACTCCGGGGGACTCCTGTGGTCACACGCTACATTTTTAAAACTCGAGGCGGCACTGATCTCCCTGGAGACAATAATAATAACAACGATTTTTAATCATCAACCATACAATTTGTTATTAGTTAAAGGTTTAAATAAAGTTTATCAAATAAACGGTAGTGTCTTAAACGCTACACGACATTACAGGTAGCGCCATCTATTAAATTCTAAAATAACTTTTAGTTCAGGATTTAACCAGGAGTTAGTTAAGCGAGCAATAACTAACTGACGAATGTTTTCGGAAACTCGACACAGTTTAAACGCTCCGTTAAATTAACAGGTCACATAGCTAACTGGTCGGTTAAAATTTGTTTCGGAAACCGGCCCTAAGACAAACAAATTCGCAAGGATCATGGAAATGCATCCCAGTTCGACATAATTGTTTCAAGGTCCGAAATTTCTACGAATGCTATTAATAACCATTTAGACTCTATATATATATATATATATATATATATATATATATATATATATGTGTGTGTGTGTGTGTATGGTTTTCAAACTGTCAACGATTTATATTTGTAAAAACATTAAAATGAATCATCAGTTGAATGTTGGAAGGTTCACAAGTGTAGAAGAGGCTGTCCAGTTTGTGACACTCGCGAGGGAAGGGTTTTCTCAGCGAAATATCGCCAATCGTCTTGGTATCAGCCAATCAACAGTGTCCAGGATTATGCAAAGGTATCAAGAGACTGGGAGATGCACAAGACGGCCAGGACAGGGCAGTAAACGAATGACAACACGCCAGCAGGATAGATTTTTGATGATGCATTCTCTGCGGAATCGAACACTAACTGCTCCTGCCTTAGAAAGAATATTCGAAGAAAGATACAACAATCGAATAAGTGATGATACAATTAGACGAAGATTAGCAGAACACTCATTAGTACCTAGAATTCCAGCAAGGGGGCCATTACTGACTGCACAGCAGACTTGAGTTTGCCCGAAACCATATAAATAGGTTAGTTGAGGATTGGCAACGCGTTTTATTTTCTGATGAGTCCAGATTTTCTCTGCACTCCAGTGATAGACGAGTAAGAGTATATCGACGGCCTTGGGCAGTCATTTCGTTGGAAGCTGGTACTGTACTAGTCGTACTTCCTCGTGGCAACATAAATGATTCGTATATAAGGAGTTGTTGGGACCTCATGTTGTTCCATACCAACCTTTTATTGGGGACACTTTCCCCTGTATGCAGGATACTGCGCGTCCGCACATTCCCAGAATCGTACGACAGTACCTAGATACCGTCGGAATGCAGACACTACAGTGGCCAGCACGAAGTCCTGACCTCAATCCCATCGAACATCTATGGGATCAGATGGGAAAACGTTTAAGGACCAGCCCTAATCGACCTGCTGATGTAAATGCGCTCTCCATCCGCCTCAACCAGGTATGGGAAGAATTTAATCAAGAGGTCATTCAAGGCTTAATTTCAAGTATACCACGCCGCACAGTGGTCCGGGTCTTATGGGCGCGCGGAAAAAATTCATTATCTCGAAAAGTACTCGACCAATTCCAATAAAACTTTTTCCTAAGTAACTACATATTATTTTTCATTACATTTCACGAAAATTTGCGTTGTGAATTTATAATAGGAATTAGAAATTTCATAATATGTAGCTTTTGTATACAATGTTATAGTTAAAATGCATAAATATTTAAATGTCAAATGTGAATTCATAGCTGCTATAAATACAAGTATTATTGCATATAATACAAATAATAAAAATTCTTACCATATCGCCAGCGTCATGAAGGAGACCAGGTGCTATGCGAATCATATTTACTTCCGCGGTGGTAGAATAAAATTTTCTCTTATGAATCTAACAGCATTAGCTTGGCTTCTTCACTAAGATTTAAATTTTTTTCCGTGGATCTGGTCTTAAATTTGTAATAACAGGATCTGAGGAAATAAGTATCATATGCATGACATCTTCGTTTGTGGCTATTCGGCTACATTTTCTTGAATGATGTCTCCGGTAAAGTTTATAATCTTTATTTCTGCATTCTTGAGCTTCCTCGGACAAAGTGCCCATGGGAAAAGCAGCACTTTCCATGATTTGTTGCCCGTGAATGAGAACTTTGTGTACACTTGATGGCATTTTATACCATTCGTACTTTTCTACAGCTAACACCGCTGTTTCATAACCATACTTTCCAAACTTTTCTGCGTCGATTGCAGCAGTACTTGTGATCACCTCCAAAATTATTCCCAATCTTTTGAGTAAATTTTCATCCACACCTGTTATTTCTGCACTTTTTGCCGGATTGTTAAAAAATCGTCTAGAAGTATTTCCGTCATTAGTAGTTCCAGCACCTGGTTTCACTACATCTATTTTTAATCCTAGCTCTAGTTCAAATTTTTTTCCAATTTCCGACTTTCTATTCCTCTTTAATTCTTTCATGTCAGTAGTTGTCGCCGCCCATTTTTTGAAATCCAAATTATAAGCTATGTGTAAAATATATTCCATGAATTTAATTCTAGCGTGCAAAGGTGACATTCCAAATGTTAATGCTTTTTCATTGCAGGGTTTTCTTTGTACAATATCTAGATTGTTCAACTCTGAAGGCTTAGCACCACATATGAAACATGAAGCCGCAGATGGCGTTTCCGTGACAGCTTGCGCTGTTTTTCCATCGAGCATTGTGAACATCAGCTCATGTTTTATAATAAATGTTCGGTTATGAATGTTTATGACAGTTTCATTTAACCTACATATTTCTTCTTCAACTCGTAGATTTTCCGCTCTTATAACATCTGCACTTTCCTTAACAAATTCAAACCTTAATGCTCTGCAGTAACGGGTAGACGATGGTCGATTATTTTTCCACATCACCATTTTTCGGTCTTCACTTGATGAAATAGTCAATGGCACCAGTGACGTCATAAACATACTAGCATCTGAAATATCTCCGTCTTCCATTTGGGTGAATGGTTGTTTATATTGACTTTGGCCTGATGCCCCATCACATCCCCATTTGGTGTGTAAGGTTAAATTTGTAGAATGCAGTGCGGTTGCTTCTTCTTCTGACACAGCTTGGAAAAGTCTTTTTGTTGTATGATCCAACAAACTCTGCAAACTAACACTCGCAAGGGTTTCGCTAACGTCAATGCCTTCAGGGTAACACTTTTTCTTTGCTTCAATAATTTTGCGGTACGGAGGAAATATATCGTAACCCTTACTTTTAGTGACTTGTCGTAATAAATGATATTGGTACCTTGTCATTTGAGCTTGCACAAAAAAGGCTAGAGCCTCATCTGGATGGAAACCAATATATCCCGAAGACTGTGCATCCATGCTGGCTTGGGAAAGTTGGTCTTCCGGATATAATGCACGCAGTTCATTTATTTTGTAGCGTTTTGTGCGGTCGCAACATTCTTCGAAGTTTTTTCTCGGTCTGCCAACCTTGCCGCTTGTTGATGGGGAAGTAGCATCTACCGGAGTCTCAAATGTCACTGTGAATACAACTCAACCACTCACTATACTTTTCAAAAAATGTTTTCTTCTTTCGGGTCATATAATTGAAACGAACATTTAAATGTGGAAGAAATCGTTTACTTATTGCTTCTAACACTATTTCAACTTCGGTGTCTGTAATACGTAGATAATTTTCTCGTATATACGGACGTAAAAGAGGAACGATTCGACCACAATTTAATAATTCTTCAGATAAAACGAAGTTCGTAATTGTAAAATCAACCATGTTGAAAAATATTGATGGAGAACTAGTTCGGAGCACGTTGTTACTTGATCGAGTATATTTTTCAATATGAGTGGTCTTAATTATTTTAACTACTGCCATCAACAATGACGGTATTGTACCGTTACAATATGGGGTTGTAACGGTACTGTAACGTTACCATACGGGGTTGAAACGGTAAAGAACCGTAATTACATCAAATCTTTATCGTTCATGGAAATAGAGTCTCAGACCACATTGGGCGGTCGCGCGTAATCCTGTGGACCATGCGCCGACAAACGTTAATCCTCATTACAGCGAAGATCGCAAGAATCCGCAAACGATTTTTTTGTGAGACAATAGTCAAGATTATAACCTACGTCCTCATGTAAATTGTTACGTGGAGGGTCGTGGAGCTCACTTTATAACTCTAAAAGTGTTCCATTTCAACTTTGTAAGAACATAATTGCGTAAATGATTTAATTTCAACTAATCAAGTGGTGGAATTTTATTTTTATTTTGCACATTTGAAGATCTATATATAACTAGTTTAGAATTAATTAAAAAAAAATTCCAAACGTAATACTTTAGTTGATATTTAAATCTGAATCTGCATTAAGTTTTTACAATTTAGACCACATTAGCCATTGATGAACTTTGCACGCGTCTAAATATATGATAACATCAACTAAATTTAAAATGCTTTCACCAAAAGATAGTTCATTTATTGTACTTTTAAGAAAAAAAAGAAAAAAATTGAAATTCGTACTTTCATGATTTGGACTTTTTTCCGCGCTCGGACCACTGTGCCCCGTTGCGAGGCTGTTATTAGGGCTCGTGGGGGAAACACGCGTTACTAAATCATTTTTTTGTGTAAGAATTACAACCCTTTAATTTTTAGTTTTTAATTATTCTTGTAATTCTTCAATTAACTTACGATTTGTAAGAGAATAATTAGAATTGTGCACTAGTTTTGAGTAGTCTAGAATTATTTCTAATAAAATACTTCAGTTAAATCGTTGGCAACGCAGTTTATTGAAATATTTAATACTGATGCGATAATTTGGCGGGCCAGTTATTTATTTATTTATATTTAACTTCATACATTATATTATATACATTCATTAATAAAATTTTTAATGCAACTATGTGATGGTTGTTACTAGATACTCAGAACTACATAACCGTTTCCAAAACTTGGCGTGGAAAACGATTTCAACTCGACTATATCGATATCTTTTCAATCGATATTCCTTCACCCACATTTATACATCGATGAATCGACTTGAATATGATAAACGCACGTCCTCGACAAATGATAGATTAGAAATAAAAACAAACTTGACATTTTCTGTTGTTTATATATAGAAATCGCAAGCATCCATTACACAATTTAAACTTATCTCGTATGTAATACAACAAAAACACGATAAGTGCTCATGAATATTAATGAAATAACTTAACTTAGTTTTAATTGAAAATCATCTTGTGTCCATTAACGATGCTGTGGTTGATTGTATTGGGTCTGTGCGCCGTGTTGTTTTACGTAAAGTTTGTGAGGCCGCTTTCGTACTGGCAAAAAAGAAATGTCATCTTTGAGAAATCTATGCCTATATTTGGAGTACATGGACGCTCAGTTTTGAGAAAAAAATCGCCACAAGAAACCGTACAAGATATTTACAACAAATATTATGATGAAAGGTAAAATGTATGATTAACTTTGATTAACTTTGGTGTTATTTTTATATCTATATGATTTACTTTCGTAACTATCTAATTCATTACAAATTCGTATACCAATAATTAATTTAAGATAATCTGCTGGTAATGCCTGGCCTCTTCCTAAAATATATTGAGCGACGTTTGATTTCTCAGATTTCTATTCCGTTTTAGTTTAATATTAAATTATTTTATATGCAATTGGTGCTTGTGCCACGAATAAAATATTAATACATATATGATTTGCATATAATTGTTGTGAATGCAATTTTTATTGCTGTCACAAATTAGTTATATATGATATATATAAATATATGATATATGAAGCAAATATATTAGAAACGAAAACCTTTATATTGATCGTCTCATATTTTACATCGGTGGTTATTTTTAAGTAAATATGGCCCTCGTGTTTACAACTTTAAAATTAAAATATAAATACAATTTCTGAATGTAATCGCAAAAATGACAAGTAGGATTCCTGCAGTCTGCAGGACTCCAGATTATTAGATTATATTTATCTCGGAATAAAATGTGTTTAAGAAATACTAAAATTTCTTTTTAAACATTTGTGGAATGGCTATGTGTTCTTTATTTATCCATTACACAATCCAATGCGTAGGAAAATATTTACAAATGAATAAATTACAATTACATATATTGTTATTATATTTACATCAAGAATAATTATAATAATTATAAACACATTTTTATAAAGAAAAAACATAATTTTAGGGCGAACATTTTTAACTAATTTTGTCATATTTTAATATTTAATATTTTTGGTCGATTTTGCTTCTGTTCTTAAATTGTTTTTCTCTTGCTCTTCTCGAAAATTGAGTAGTTATGAAAATTGTTTCATTGCTCACTAAAGTTTACATCGTTATTAAGTTTTAGGTTTCATTCTTCTTTTATTTATCCCGTGAGATTTTCATTTCTTGTCTTTTTATTTATATACTGCTGTTGCTGTCATCATGATGTTTATTTCGTTCCATTAATTGATTCTTTATTTTATTTACTATTATTTTTCTATTCTATTATTTTCTTTTCGGTTTCTTTATAATATTTTTCGATGTAATGAAGATTTGTTATTAAACGGTTTCAAAATATTTCCTCACGTTCGTCAATAATAAAAAGCTGAAGGATAAACAAAAAAATGAAAATAAATAAAATAAAAATCACATGAAAAATAATCGTATAAACTAATAAATTATTTTAAAAACCCAATCCTACCAAACCCAACGCGAGAGTAAAATTTAAAAAAATATGCGAACAACGAAATAAAGGAATGTCGCACCACATTCACACACGCTCATAAGGGCGAAACGGTCCATTACCACCCAGAGCATTCGCTGCAATTTATTTTCATCAAAGATCTTCAAAATACATTCGAAATTTAAATTTATTTATGTTTAAGTTCTCTGCGGGAGAGAATATAAATTTCAGCGAACGTTATAGCTGGCCGTCGTTTCGCCCATACGGGCTCATCAGACCACCAAAGACACTAAAGGTGCGTTAAGTCATACAAACATGAGTGAACATGTTTATCAATTTTGCATTTGTATGAGAAATTGGTGAATTTTTGTTAATTTCTACAATTATTTTTAATATTTGTATATTTTTACAGATTATACAATTCTTATTGCATTGGCAATTAAAAAAAAACAGTTTTTTCTTATTCTTTAAAATTGCTAACTCTTTCTCTCTAACTCAATTCAGATATTTTTGACATATATAATTTCGAAAAGTTTACAAATTTTAGCAAAATATTAGATCTGATTGTTTATTTTGAGAACGTTTCTTTTTGGATAATGAAAATTTGCAGATTTTCTACAATTTTAATGTTTTGTCAATTGTGTGCGTGTGAAAAACTTCTAAGTTATTCGTTTTCTCCCACCAATTTTCGAAAATTTTCAATTTCAGACTTTATTATTACTTTTAAGATGTTCATCATTCTTTACGTAATGCATACAATGGAGTGATGTGTCACCCCTAATTTGAATGAACACTTTCAGAAAGTATAAAAAAATAACCAACGTTGGGTTGTGTTGGGTTGGGTGGAACTAATTTTAAGTTTTGGAAATTTGGAAAACTATTGATATGAAATATTTTTAGTCATATTTTTAATCTTTGAGTATTTCCATATTTTTTGTAATTTTGATCATTCTATCTTCTAAAATTTTTGAATTTGTTATTTTAGACAATTTTTGACTATTTTCTGAATTAAACATTTTAACATTTTTGACAATTCTGTCAATCGTGGCAATTTTAGCAAAGTTTTGAATGTTTCAATTCTTTTATTCTTCGAATTTGTCGTTCTGTAATTTTTTAACTTTAAAGTTTCCCATTTTCGACAGTTTTGGTATTTTCGCAATTTCGTTCGTTGCTTGTCTAAATTTCTTCTCCTGTAATTTTATTTTTCTCCCAATTTTCTTTTTCAGAAAGTTTGTTAAAGAAAAATTAATCAACTTTGGGTTGTGTTGGGTTGGGTTGAGTGAATTTTAAAAAAGTTGGTTATTTGGAGAACTATCGAAATGAAACTAATTTCTTTAGTCATATTTATTTCACGTTCGACATCTTGGGCGTTACTTATATTTTTAGGTGTAGGGATCATGAACATTTTCGACTTCGATATTTCAACACGTTTTGACCTGATCCGGTACATACTAGTGATGGGCATAATCGAGATATTTCAATAATCGATTATTAGTAATCGATATAATTTAATAATCGACTAATATTAGTAGCTAAAATTAGTAGTAGTTGTACTAATACTAATTAATGCAACGTACAACATAAACGTTCTAATACCACTAACAGTGTGTTTTCTAAAGCCGTGCAACTTACAAATTTACATCGAAACAAACTATCGTCTAAAAATTTAGATCAAATTATATTCCTTAATACCACATTCTTATAAATTTGTTTTTATTAATTTTTATTATTATTGTTTAATCTAGAGTTATTAATTTATTATATAGGCACCTTTGTTTTTATTGAGAATTATACTTTTGTTGTTATTTGCTCATATTTTTTATATATTATTGTGGCAGTTTATAAATATTATTGTAAATTTTGATGCGTTTTATTTACTAACGCAATATCATCACACGATTGTACTTATTTAAATTATTGTATTCTTCAATCCGACAATGACGATCGGTCGAGACTACAAAAAATAATTGAAAGAGAAGCTTCGCTTAGCGATACGACTAATTAGTTGCCACAATCGAACGAGTCCAATGTTAAAATAAAATATCTCGAACCTGGAACTACTATTAATATTTAGTGGTGGGGTTAAAATATATCGAGATATGAGCCTTCTCGGTCCGCTGCCACACGTTCCGTGATCGACGTACGACTACTAATTTAGTACTACTAATTTTCAGAGTGCATAGTCGATTATCTCGAGAGATTTTAATAATCGACTAATTCGTGTATCGCATCTCGATTATTCCCATCACTAGTACATACCGTGATCAGCGATCCCGAAAAAACTACAAATGAGATCAAAACCCCACGGAATTTTGTTTCTGTTGCATAGTAGAATCATTATGAATTCATAATACTTAAATAACTCACTACAAGGTAGAAATATATTCATACCTTCCAACACTTCAGTTTACGACTATAACCATCATCTCGTTAGTTGAGATAAAAGTATGTTCTTCAATTAAATCATTATTAATTGGTGGCAATAGCAATAATATTATCTTCAAAACTTTGCTATAATTCAATGAAATTTAGGCCACTAGAATAAAAAATTGTATTAAAGACATACGTCACCATTCTGTATTATGTTTGATAATATGAACGACTGGATAATAAGTTTGTTACTAGTTGCATGTAGAATGTTACTTTGATATAAATCATAACATTTTATAAATAATTGAATTATAATAAGCAGGTTAAGAAATGGTAAATACACAAGTATATTTAATTGTACAAATTATGTAATTCACATTGAAGTAAAATATTAATTGGTTTAGATTTACAATTTGCATAACTGCCCAGACAGTGCCCGCAAATAATTAATTCAATTGTATATTACCGGATGCAAGTCACAAAATAACAATTGAATCAGTTATTTAAGAAAAGGAACATGCCACAATGACCTTAATTTTCAGGAGACACAAAAATTGATTTCACAAGATCGTTATTATAAAAGTTATGTTTATTTTTACTACATTAGAATGATTTTATTAGTATATATGTTTTACATTGTTTTTGGGAGTAATAAGAATGCCTATTTTGTTTTATAATTATTTTAAAGTTATTGACATGTTCCTTTTCTTACTCCAACGGATAAAGATTAGGAAAAATGAAAACAAATATACTTGAAATCCTCTAGGAATTAACTTTATTCGTCATCATTATCAGTATTTTCGTTTTTCTTAGGCCAGTTTTCTACTATGTTAACAAAATACTGCATGTGAGCGTGAGGGATGTATTGCAAAGTACGTCTTAGATCTTCAATTTTTTTAGCATTAATGAGTAGAGGACCATTGTATGCTATTTCGACCGGTAAAACAGGAATGGCGGATCGGTATCTTCTCAAATCTGTGTCAATCAATGTGTTAACTCGTCCACAGTTTTGCATGAATGGACGAGTTACTTACCCATCCTTTCTGATCTGCCGAATATTCGAACTCCAAAACACCCACACACCAAAAAAATTTGTTTTTGACTTCGTGGAACCTGATGCGATTGTGTTTCGATAGAAATAGCATATTTTTTGTAAAATTTTGTCCACCAACCCTTGAAGTCCAAAATATCTTCAGTGTTGACCATCGACACGGTAAACTTTCGATGTGCGTTGCATATGAACCGGCAAATTTCCATCGGTTCATAATACTTATATTTTCTCTTTAAAATCTTCTTTACTGCTCCAAAGCTGCGATCGCTGGGCAAGAAAGAATGGTCACGGACAGGCAAGCGATGATAAATCTTATCAAAGCGGCCATTATCTACAACAGCTTGGCATAAACTTATCATGACGTGATTCCTGTTCTGACCGCCACATCCATCAGTAAAGATATAAAGTTCTCTTTCTGTGTGAGGCACCTGTTCCAGTATATAGTTATATAAAAATGAGCATGTTTCATTGGGGCCCTTTAGTGCAATGGCCTCATGGTATAAGAAAAAGCGACTTTCATCTGTTTTAAGATTTTTAATACAGAAAGGGTATAAGGAAAGTTGCCTGTAGTAAACATTTCCTGCACTGGAATACAAAGCAAAGAAATATTCTACATATAATCGAAACATAATCCAAGAACATCTCTTGATTTGCTCAACTCTTGTACCTCTTTTAAGCTACTGTAAATTTTTTGTGCTCTTCTATTATGAACACCAAATTCAGCTTTAGCAGTCATAACAGCTGTCGCATTGAGGTCTGGTGAATTAATCCTGATATTAAGCCTTTCACATTCACAACAGACATCAACCTGTGGTCTGCCAAAATGTAAATCAAAGTGATCTTTAAAAACCTTTTAATAAAATGAAATTCTCCTTGTATAGCTTATACATTGTTTTAATATTTAAATCTGCCGACAGATAAAGGTACTCTTTAGAAGCATAGTGAGATCGCTTAACAGGAAAACTTGAGATGTATTCCTTGACTTGATCAATGAGATTTCCTGGCACTGTTCTCTGATTAACTTGTTTTCCTCCGAGATCGGTAGGAATAGTTCCTGATAGACTTACAGTCGAATGCAAAAAAAGTAGACAAAAACAGTTTCCTATAATTGATTTTCCTCAAATTGTTGTTGTATAAATGTGGCTTTTCTCAGTAAGTTTTCTTAATCCACGTGATATTTGACTTATTTATTCAGTAACGGTGGTTCGGCGCTCTAGTTCGGGCTACCTATGCTTACGGCTCACCGATTCATTAAAATATCACTGAAATGACAATACTGACGTTTACATGACATTGCTAATATCAAGTTTGTTTAAGCAGCCGAAAATTTCGTGTCTACTTTTTTGCATTCGACTGTATGTCCGGTTTCACAAATGATTGTCAAATGGTCAATTAGTTAACAAGCCTTTAACGACTCGTTATTCCTTGTGAAATCCAAAACAATGATAATTTTTCTTTTATCGGTTCGTCAAGGTGATCAATTGTCAAGTGTTTGATGATTGATTAAAGACTCGATAATTAATCGTCAAACTTTTGACGATTCGTAAACAAGCTGTTAACAACCGATTAGCGTTTGTGAAACCGGGCATTAATCGTTGCAGTCGAAATGGCATGCTTTTATACGGAGTAGATACTCATAAGTTTCGCTTTTTGTAAATCATTGGTGCGTGGCCGCTTTTGCTTGATCGATACAACCTCGATAAGGCCATACAAAAATATGTCTTGCTCATTTTTACTATTTAAATTTTGCACTCTAGCGAACGCTTGACGTCGAGACTCTTCATCGATCTTATCAAAACATTTTTAACGCACAGCCACAAGCCTCACCAGGGTTTTTACCAGGAATCAAGACTCCTTTATAATTTTCATAAGGTAGCCCTTTAACACGGCTGCGTTTGATTTTCTCCGCTGATGTTTCGTTTCTTACACCTTTCCTTTTTCTATGAATTACTTCCACTGTTTCACTTTCGTTATCAGACATTTTTAAACAAAAAATCACCGAGCATCAGGAAATAACTATAAACTCTATTAAAAGTAACCTCAAAAACAGATGTTGTTCAAAATGACGTTTAAATCAGTGTCCCCAAATGATACAAAAAACAGTTAATTAAAAAACGGAACAAGTCACTGTCATATTCCGTTTCTTCAGTGAAGGTAAATTTTTCGCGTCCCATAAGTTTCAAACGAATGTTTTGACATGTTGACATGTTAATAATATATAAAATATATGAGCAAATAACAACAAAAGTATAATTCTCAATAAAAACAAAGGTACCTATATAATAAATTAATAACTCTAAATTAAACAATAATAATAAAAATTAATAAAAACAAATTTATAAGAATGTGGTATTAAGGAATATAATTTGATCTAAATTTTTAGACGATAGTTTGTTTCGATATACATTTGTAAGTTGCACGGCTTTAGAAAACACACTGTTAGTGGTATTAGAACGTTTATGTTGTACGTTGCATTAATTAGTATTAGTACGATAACTACTAATTTTAACTACTAATATTAGTCGATTATGAAATTATATCGATTACTAATATTCGATTATTGAAATATCTCCATTATGCCCATCACTACTTTAAACCTCGCACTTTAAATCTCGCACTTTAAATCTCGCACTTTAAACCTCACACTTTTTTAGAACGGCTACGTGGAAAAGTTTTGCTATACATGATAGTGCAATTGCATTAATACAGCAGCTCTCCTTGGCAAACATGAGAGTCTGAAAATATGCGAACTCCAAAACTTTTATTTAATAGTATATTGTTTACCAAGGGCGGAAAAATTAAGATTTCAACGAGGGCAGAGTTAGCAACTGCCCGAGTTGAAATCGTTTTACGCCAGTGGTGAACACATTATTTTTTGCACAACCCAATAATGACAAAAATTCGAATCCATTTGTTTGTATTTAATAATAATTATGAATGTTTATATTACAATTCACTAGTAATGTCAATTCACAAAGTAGAAACTACGATAGAAACTGCCACGCTGCGGTTGTGTGCCGTGGCCTTTAACACCGATAACCCAGATGGATGTGGCACGGCACCATCATAGATCGGATTGAGCGGTTCGTTTTGGTACAGCGTGTCCTGACCAGCTTCAGGGGAGGACTGCCGTGGGTTTTTGTTTTAGGGCGCCACTCACTGTTCAATACAAACTGGAGGTAGTGAGCCCTCCAGACATATGGTCGGTCCGCCAATCCACAATGATTACCTATGACGCTTAAGGGCTCCGCTTAATGTCGAAGTGTACTATAAACTCGATGGAGAATTCCAAGCGCGGGAGAAGGAAAAAAAGAGAGAAATAATATAACTAAATTACAGGTGACCATCAAATTAAATACATATATTTACCCAAGCACTACACTACAAAAAAATATATATACACAATATTATCTGTTCACCACAGATCTGTACACCGAAAATATATATAGAAAATATGAAGAGATAAGTACTTTGCGTGAGGCTTATTTTATTGACCAGCTGGTAAATACTTCGCCTGCCGTATTGGCAACTAGATAAGTGACGCGCGCGCAGAGTCTACAATTTCTCCTCTCAATTATATGTCTGACCACCGGGTGATCATCGATGAATTACCGCTAAATAAATAATAAAATACTAAAAAGGAAAGAAAATAAATATTCGACCTCCGCGGATAAGTATGAAAAAATTGTTTCCCGAATGCGCTCTTAAAACTACGTCGCAAACAGTATAGATAACAATTGAAATTTATTCTTCGTTACAAAACAAAAAAAATGCATGAAAACATAAATAATGTGACATTCGACGAAAACACCGGGCGGTGGCTGATGAATAGTCGATTGCGAGGCAGGAAACTATTAAACGCTGTTCGATTTAGTTATTACATATGATAAAATTCGCGAGAGGAAAACAGTCGTTAATTCGCGCAAACATACATTTGAAATCAACTCACGACACCTTAGTCCAATGTTCACGAGGCGTCGCTTCAGGAACGCTCGCTACGACCACGTGCACGGAACCAGGCGGCGGCCTTTCAGTCCGTCGTAGAATTTTCCCGGACCGACGACGGTGTCCAACTTCTTTCCGCGACGCTTGGCCTTTCCAGGCGTCGAATATGCTTCACGCAAGATTTCAATGGCTACCAACTCGGAATTTTCGTCAAATACCGGCAATTTCGCAAAAATATCTGGCGGCGGGTCATACACTAATATATTCGGGACTTACTCTGATGAAAACCACAACGTAGGATTGCGGATGATCGTCTTTTCACCCTGATACGACGGCGAAACTCCAAAGGTTGCGTCGTAGATTTTGGCTCGTTTTAAACCGGAAAATATTTCCGAAATTGACTTCTCGGCAACACAAATTACACTCGATGCCACCGGTAGTCAAAACAAAAGGGCACGTCAATAATAGACCGTCAAAACGACGAATATCACAAACACCACGTGTTGGACATTTTTATTTCGAAGACCGTTACCCAAAAACGTCGTCAAAAATCGTACTTTTCTCATACAGCGGCTCGTCGTAACTCCCTATCTCGATTTTTCCTGCGCCGGACAGCGATTCCCCACTCGCGTCCGATGACCACGACATCTTCACGAAAACTACCTTAATTGCCAGAAGACTGGCGGACGTACGCTTTCCCAGATCTCGCGCGGGAAATTATCACCGCACCAAATTTTAATTAACTACAAACAAAACTGACTTCCGAAAATCTTACAATGTGAAAAAGAGAACGTAACAAAACCATAGCAACCAACATTTCAGCCCGCTGTGCCGGGCGAACAAGCTCTTGTTCGCCCGTCCTGAGTTCGGAATTAGTCGGACGGAAATCCGTCATTTTCCGCTAGTTACATGTTAGACACCATGGCACACTTTCGAACGGGTTGTGCAAAAAGTTTATTGCAACACTACCTTTTAAATTTGCCGCCTGAATATACGTTAAAAACTACCGCAGCTCACGTCACGCCTCCTCAGCTGTCATGTTTGCTGTGGCGAGCTGTAGAACAATTAATTTATTTCACGATTATACAATATTAATTTTATCAAAAGACTTAACTGAAACCTTTCACTAAAAATGATAATGTGTATGAATGCGGGGGTTAATGCCGAGATATTAGAATAAAAATATTAAATATTTGCTGTAACCTAGCTCGTAAATAATTGTACATTTTCTCCTGTGATTCATAAAATTGCACGTTTACAAACAACTCGCCCTGTAAGTCGCAAGTCGCAAGTCACCACTATTTCATAGTTTCATATATTAACTGGCGTACTTATGTATATATGGATATTTTCTACATACGCACCACCCTCCAGTGGCAACGAATTCAGAAGCTGCTCGATGCATATTAACTTTAATGAATAACTAGGTTAATGAAAAATAGTCAAAATTGCAGTGAATTAGATAATTACGAAAGTAACTTCATACAAAGAACCAAAACTGATGTGACATTTTAGATCCAACATATCTGAAAAATCAACCGTGGCTCAATGTATTTTAGAAGGAGGCCATGCATTACCACCAATTGTCTTAAATTAATTAAAGATGTACACTATTTTAGAGAATTAGATAGTCACGAAAGAATTTCCATTCAAGGATATACAAATAATATTAAAATAATAAATATGACATCTCATTTCAATTGCTAGATGTGTGTCATATTAGATTGGCATGAGCGTATTAAGGCATATATAATATATTCGACCTAAACAACATCTCATTTCAGTTTCGTGGGTTACCATCAATTCAGCCAACCAGTTCTCCTCATCAAAGATTTGGACCTGATCAAGCAAATCACAGTGCAGAACTCCGACAGTTTCATAAACCGTCAAAGTTCCTTCGACCTCTCCGCCGATCCCATATTTCATAAATCTCTATTCTTTCAAAACGGCACCGAATGGAAAGACATGAGAGTAACTCTGTCTCCTTCGTTTACCGGAAACAAGATGAAGTCGCTGTTTGGCTTGATTTCGGAATGCGGCGAACAATTCACCAGCCATTTTCTGAACAACAGCGCCGATAAAATCGCAATAGAAGCGAAGGACACCTTCGGAAGGGTCACGATGGATGTCATAGCGACGTGCGCGTTCGGATTTACCTCCAATTCCATAACGGACGAGAACAATTTATTTTACTCGATGGGAAAAGAAGCCGCCGTGTTGCCGATTTTCAAACTAGCGTTTTTTAGTAATTTCCCAGCGATAGCGAAGGTAATCTAAGGCACCAGTCCAAAACGGTGAAAAAAATTTTTTTTTCAGATTTTTAAATTGCAAATCGTAGCCAAATCTTTCGTGGATTACTTCTCCGATATGATCAAACAGTCTATAAAATTTCGAGAAGAGAACAACACCGTAAGGCCTGACATGTTGCATCTTTTATTGCAAGCTAAACACGATGGTGAAACAACGAAACAAGAAAAATTTTACGACCAACAAGATAAGCTCAAAAAAGTCGTAACGTACGATGATATTGTACCCCAAGCGTTCGTCTTCTTCCTTGGTGGTTTTGAAACGGTGTCGACCATGTGCACCTTCACAGCTTACGAATTAGCTTGCAACGTTCACATCCAAGATAAATTACAAAAAGAAATTGACGACACGTTGAAAAAATGCGACGGAAAATTAACTTACGAAGCCTTGATGGAGATGCCCTACCTCGACATGGTCATATCGGGTAAGATTATTAATATTTATCATTCAATTCTATATAGTGCCAAAACGATTTTAGAATCGCTCCGAAAATGGCCACCAATGGACCAAATGTTCAGAAACTGCGTAAAAGAGTACACGCTCATCGGCAAAAATTCCAAACAAGTCAAATTAGAAGCTGGATCAAACGTGCTAATTTCCGCTTATTGCATTCATCGCGATCCAAAATATTATCCAAATCCAGATGTTTTCGATCCAGAGAGATTCAGTTCGGAAAACAAATCGAACATTCAATCGTTTTCGTATTTGCCGTTTGGAGCGGGGCCGAGAAATTGCATCGGTACGACTTGTAACGTAACTAATTTCGCATCGAATAACTTTTAAAAAAATTTCAGGGTCCAGGTTTTCGTTATTGGCTGGGAAAGTACTACTGGTGCATATACTATCCAAGTTCAACTTCGTGGTCACTGAGAATACGCAAATACCGTTGAAGTTAAGCACGAAAAACTTGTTACTGTTACCTGAAAATGGCACATGGCTAGCACTCGAAAAGAGACGTAAATAACCTGCATCTGCATCATCTCTCGATTCGAACAGTTTTAATTACAAATTAGTTTGTAAATATATAAAAATGTAATAAATAAAATCAGTTTAAACAATTAGTTTGAACGAAGTCTTATTTTTATCTTCACATGTCATCTACTAGCTAAAAATAACGTAAATAATTCGATACTATTTGGACAAATTATAAAAATGTAAGTTCATCCATGTCGTCACTTACACAATCAAACGCTTTTGTTAAGTCAAAGTAAACTACTGCTTTATCCTTGAAAATATTTTGAATTCTTTGGGCTAGGTTTCCAATTATGGAAATACCGTTTTCAGAGTTGAGTTTCGTGTCATATTAAGTTTGTAAGAAATCACATTCTAGTTTTATTTGCCCAACCCAACTTAATTCCCAGTCTATTGATGTAAACTTTTCAATTGCATCCAACCCAACCCACTTCGCAGCCCCTTCACGTTGTCCTTGTACCACAAATCAAACACAACTGAACCCACTTCTCAATCAATTAGTGTTACTGTTATATTCTAATCATTTTCGAATAAACCTCGTAACATTTTAATTCTAACTTCATCACTTCATTGCGTTTAGCATTTCTGGTTATGTAGCATCCGTCATACAGCTTTACCATTAACGTCTGTTATCATCACGTGGGCAGTTATTATCTTTTGGCATTGTTTGAGTATCTGCTTTTTCCAATTTCTTCACTTCTCACGATATTCTGGGCGCAGCATCTTGGAAGCACTTCGCCTATATTTCCTTTACATTTGCCTTCTGTAATACAATCGAATATGTTGATTTTTCTCCGCTGTTATTGTTTTCATGTTTTGGGTACCTTTGTCGTTTCTTCCATTTGAACTCCAGATTCCTCCTTAAACTGTTTTCGAAATTCATTTGATAGAATTTTTTTTTTCTCAAATCTGATATGTCATTTTCTACCACGTTCTCGTTCAATCAATAAACGTTTTTATTACCAGATATGTCTTATTAGATTTTCCTGTTGTTACACTTACATACTTACAATCAGTATGTGTGGTTACCTTTTGCCTATATCGATATTTAGGTCCATATTTCATCGAGGAATATAATCCAATAACCAATACACAAGATTCAAGTCCAAGTCCACTTCAGTTCAAGAGACCCTTCCGAGTAATTTACAGGTTTCCTTTTTACACGATAATTGTTCATCATATACTGTATTTTAACCCGAGAATTGCATGAGCTGCAGTGTGAAATTCTTCTCACACGGCATATAGTCCCGAATTTGCATCATAAGAGTACTATTTGTTTCAATTAATCGAACATTTCCTGCAAACCTTAACGATGTCCAGGTTGCATGCCAAGAGTTTATCAAGATAATCATTTTTACCATCGCGTGATTGAACTACTGGATCAAAGAATATTTAGTTTAATTTGCATTTTGTATTAAGTTTAAAAAAATCGTTTGGTACTTTACAAGACGATATGATACAATTTGAGGTGAACTTTAGGCTTTAAATTGAGAAAGAACAGGCAAGAACAAGAAACAAGTTGCTCGTTTCAAAACTTCCAGGAGTAGAGTATTTTCGACCGTCATCCTTTAAACTTCTTTTGCAATTGTATACTGAATTGACGATACGACTACAGACGATATTTTATTGAACATTATTTCCGTTATAAAGAAGTACGTAATAGGGACTATGGGACTAATGCCCTGTAAAAAATGATCGATTTTAATTTCTTCGTAGGATAAATAATATTTATGATACAATTTCTCCGAGGGGGCAAACATACCTCTAGATTATAAATGCAAATAACATGTGGGGTCAAACTTCTACATTAATTAATATTGACCTTATTATTGGATTAAATGCACCGAACTTGCGACGATTTATTAGAGAGACAATACAATCCAAACATATGTGTTTTTAGCTGGTTTCGTATCATTAATGCGAGAATTAGAACGATATTTTTTACTGATTTTATAAAGCTGTCCTCTTTAACAAGACTTGTCACTTGTCATATCTACGTATAATCAATAAGAAGAACTAATTAAAATTGCACACAAAACAATGTTTGTTAACAAAGGAATTTATCAAAGGAAAATTTTAATTGTATGAATCACCATGCTTTATTAATAAAACTAAAATAAACTAAACCAAGAGTAGTCGCTTCAGGAAATGGCTCCACAAAGTAGCAGAATTTGTGGTTACAATATGGAGGAACTGTTTAAAATTACGACCATAACAAATTAGGAAAATCAGGAAGACGAACTAAAATTGCAGTGGTGCAAAGTAAATTAGAATTATTAATTATTATTAATTTAAAATACTAGGTATATATAAGTTGGTGTGTATTTTTAAGGGTTTTAGGTCCCAACTACTACCGATTTTCGTAAACTATTCTTTCTGTATTCAATATTAATAAAATTTATTCTTTAATATTACTATAGCACGTCGTCGGAATAAAATGGTACAAGGTATTAACCATTGCAATTTAGAAAAATGCCTTTAGTGTGTGGAAATCATATCCGTCGTCATCTACTTGTGTGGCGCCCTTGAATGAAATGTTCGCGCCGCCCATCTGCACTGCATAGCTTAAGCCGCGGCCCATGTTAAACCATACCTTATATTTTCTTTGGTTTCTTTTTTGGACACAAGCATCGATGTCCATTTTTAATATACTTTAATATGCATTGCTTTATTGTAATATGGATTGCACTTAAAAATACATCAATTTCAGCTAAATAATATGTTATGATGAACCGTTTCGCCATTCTGGGCTCATAAAACACCAATAAAATATTCGCATAGCACTCACAAATTATTAATATATCTTGAATAATAATATTTATTATTTATTATTAATTATATAATAATTTTTAATATTTCAAAGTCACTTTTCCTGAAATTCTTGTATAATTTTTCCACTTTTGTTATCCTCCTTCTACCATTATTATATTATTCTTATTTAACCTAGTTTATTAGTATAAAGTACTCCTACAATGTTTAGATCTAACCGTTGCAATACAACTTCAATGGTTGCCCTTTGAGTATTTGAGTTTAAGTTTATATATTATATATTCCCTGTCAGTAATTTATTTTTATAATATCACTTGCATATTTTTATTAATTCATTTACATACTTTTAATTTTAAATCTATTTGATTTTTTTTAATTTTTGAGGTTTACTTTCATTTCAACTGCAAGAGGGTTGGGTTGGATTGTGTTGGGTTGCGTTGGGTTAGTTTGGATTAGGTTACGACTTCTGTTTTCTCTGCTATCTATTATTTATTTATTTGCGTTGTTCTTGGTTGGTTTCGCCCTTATTTCTCTATAATTCAATTGTATTATGTGTCCGAATTGATATGTAAACCAAAATCAAAATTGCAAAGTAAGCCCAACTTTGAACACTTGGTGTTTTATTCGATTATTTGTTGTGATGTGTTTGTGGGTTTATTTTTTTTATTGTTATTCAATGATTGTTTTTATTATTTTATTGTCTTTCGTCGTTCACGATTATCTTTTTTTGTTTGTATTGTGATGTTTCCATCTCTTTTTTGGATTCCGTTGGATTTAATTAATGCATGTCAATGGGATTTGGTTGTATGGGTTCGTATTTATATTTTGGGTATTTAGCTTGAGCTTAGGACTGGACGGGTACTAGCTTAGTTTCGGTTGGATATAATTCCGCTGCAATGTGGGTTCAGTTTGGATTGGATTATATTTTGTCTCTTGTACTTTACTATGTTATTATGGAGTTGGATTTATACTTGGCTTTAGTATCAAACTCGACACCTTCATTTCAGGTGGATATAATTACGTTGCAATTTAACTTGGATTGCATTTCACCAGAAAAAAATGTTAACTCCAAATTATTAGTTGTTGTTTGTAAGTACAAAGAACAACTCTTTTACTATATGTTATTTATTAGGTTCGACTACTATTTTTTTTGTTTCTCGTCCATCATTCCATTTTTAGGTTTTTTGTGCGTGATGTCACCTTTGGACTTTGATTCGAATCTAGCTTGCATTAGATGACAACAATACGATTGAGCTGTGCTTGAATTTTATTTATATTTGGAGTTGGATGTAATTTGGTATCAGTACTGGATTAATCTACATGGATTCAATTGATTTGGATGAGTTGGAATGCGATTTTCACCAAATTATCAATTGCATTCTGTACTTGTTTTACTTCACATACTTAATGTTTGAGTGCCCAACGAGAAAGTAATTTAATTTATGTGTACAATTAGTAATTTTAATTCAGCCGAGTATTATAAAATTATTTCAAACCAATATGGATTATAACAAACATATATAATATACGTATTATATATATATATATATATATATATATATATATGTGTGTGTGTGTGTGTGTGTGCTTCTTGGTTCTCTGGTTGTGAACCGCGTTGTGGAAATGTTCCCCGAAAGGTCGCTTCGATGTTCTTCGGCAGAGTCCCATCTACCATCTTCAGGAAGCTCTTCTAGGTCTCGCTGACTTAGAAGAACTGACGTTCGGAGTTACTCATTTATCCTTATATTCTGGTTTGTCGTTGTGGTTGACTATGTTCGACTGCATCTTACTTCAGCTCCTGGTTAATGGACCTGGGTGTAGTGGGCGTGCGATGAACTGTGGCGGTTCCTGTGGTGGTTCCTGCGGCGCTGTCCTTTGAACACTGTTGTACTATATTGTTGTAATACTGGTCTCCATGTTGCAGGCAATCGTTGGGCATCATCTTCCATTTCCGTTTCTCTATTTCTATTGCCTCCCGTATTATTCTGCTGGTGAACTGTTCGATGCTAGCTATTGTCCTTGTATTGTCGAAGTCGATGCTGTGTCCTGTGTCTAAGAAATGGCTAGTCATTTCTGACGATGACGAATCTCTTTGTTTTACGGCGCGAATGTGCTTTTGTTTACGGAATTCGATGCGCCTATTGAATTGACCGATTTATGTCTTCTCGCAGTTTCCACATAGTATTTCGTACACTCCCTGCGTTTCTAATGAAATTTTCGTTTTTGGATTCCACAGCATCGTTTCTATCTTCCTGTATGGTCTGAAAGTTGTATCGATGTTTTGTGTACTAAGGATCCTGCTTATCTTGTCCGTGGTCCCTCTCACATACGGTAAAAAAGGTTCGTCTGGGGGTGTGGATGCTCTGAGAACCCGTTTTGAAAATCCGTTATGCGCCAGTGCTTTGTGTATGTTATCCATTTCTTTGTTCTTGCTTCTGCAATCGGCTATCCTTTCTGATCTGGTTATTAATGTTCTTGCTGCCGAGTGCAATTGTGCCGGGTGGTGGTATGACTGAGTGTTGAGGTACCTGTTGGTGTGAGTCTTCTTCCTATATACTGTATGGCCGAGACTCTTGTCGACTCTTTTCATTACCAATACGTCCAGGAACGGTAGTTGGTTGTCTACTTCCACTTCCATGGCGAAGTTTGTAGCTGGATGTTGCTTGCTGAGGGGCTCCAGAAACCTGTCGAGTTCTTCTCTTCCGTATGTCCATACAACGAAAGTATCATCCACGTATCTCAGCCACACCTTTGGTTTTAACTCAGCCGTCTCTAGTGCTGTAGTCTCCAGTTCCTCCATGAATAGATTGGCTATCACATGTGATAGTGGTGATCCCATGGGTGCTCCAGTGGTTTGTCGGTAGCGTTGGTTTTCAAAAATGAAATACGTATTCTTGACGCAATGCTTTACTAGTTCCATGGTGAGATCCGGCGGCTGGTATTTCCGTTCCAATATCTCCATGGTGTGGTCTACCGGCACTTGTGTAAACAGTGATACTACATCAAAACTTACCAACAAGTGCTCGGGTTCCACAGTAAGGTTATTCAACATTTCGATGAGATGGTCTGCATTCTTGACGTATGATGCTGCTTGTTCAGCGAAAGGTTGTAGCTGTTTTGCTAGAAATCTTGCGAAAGATTGGATTGGTGATCCCATTGAGCTCACTATTGGACGTAGCGGTATGTCGGGTTTTTGGATCTTCGGTAGGCCATATATCTTCGGGCATTTTGATGATTTTTCCCTTGGTTAGTTATTTTGTTGGTCTCCTCATCCAGTGGTGATGTTTCAATTTTCTTCTCTGTCGTCTTCTCCAGGTAGGTTGTTGGATCTGTTGCGATGGGTTTGTATACAGGATCTTCTAATATGGCGGCCATTTTGTTTTTGTAGTCGGCAGAGTTCATTACTACTGTGGCGTTGCCTTTGTCCGCTGGTAAAACGATAATGCTCTTGTTGTCTCGCAGCTTCCTCAGTGCGGTGTATTCTTCGTTAGATATGTTTCTTCTTGGTGGTTTCGCTCTTCGTAATACTCTGGATACCTCTTGTTGGACTACTTCGGCTTTATCTTTATCCAGTTTCCGTATGGAACTTTCTACACTGCAAACAATTTCTTCCACTGGAATCTGAGAAGGAGCTAAAGCGAAATTGAACCCTTTAGAACTGCGAGAAGACATACATTGGTCAATCCAATAGGCTCATCGAAGTCCGTAAACAAGAGCACATTCGAGCCGTAAAACAAAGAAATTCGTCATCGTCATTGGCTGATCATTTCTTAGACACGGGACACAGCATCGACTTCGACAATACAAGAACAATAGCTAGCATTGAACAATTCACCAGCAGAATAATACGGGAGGCATTAGAAATAGAGAAACGGAAAGAAATCCTCAACACACGAGATGATGCCTGCAACATGTCCCGGTTTGTTTCCTATAAAATGTTCAGAAAATATTTTTATTAAACTATGATTAATTTTAGTCTAGACTCCAAAGTTAATGCACGTTATTAATTTTTCAAGCTAACACCATGTCTGAGTTGTTTGTGAATTCTCGACACTTAATGTCCGAAATTAGAACATTTCGGTTTAACAACACAATTATCTAATCAGAATGGTAAATTTCGCAATAGATACGTAATATTGATACAATTTCCATTTTCTACCCAATTTACATAATTTTCAATTTAAATCGCTTAAATCGCTTAATTATTTACATCGAAATTATTGAATTTAATCTCATTTCATCTAATTACACAAGAACACTATTTACATATATAACCCAACCCAACCCAACCCAACCCTACCACTTCCATCATTTTATCCTTAGCAATTGTTGCCAGAATTTATGACCTATGTTACTATTGAAATTATGAAACTACAGGTTGCTAAAGGTTCCAATATTAATTTTTAGTTTAGGTTTAAGTTGCTACTAATTCGAAAATATTTTCTATAAATAAACTATGAAAATTTTCCTATAATAATTACTATAAATAGAAAATATTAAATTAATTATTATTATTACTATTTTATATTATATGCGCTTTATATGACGGTCATACCGTTAGATCATATTGAATGTGAATTAATAAATAAAGTAAAGGTGTCACGAATGAAAATGTGAATATGACGGATATAAGCATCGATGCATGCTGCATATCGGGAAAGCTTCACCAACTGCGGTAGCCGGGAAAAGACCTAATCAAAAATCAGCACGGAAGACGACAAGAAGGGTCATAACTAGCGAACCAAGTACATTATTTAGAAATAAATTATTGTCCATTTAAAAACGATGACCATCGTCGCCAATTATTTATTAGAAATATCACTTTGTCAAACTGGGCGAATATGCAAAAAACTCCGTGAGAAACAAGCGAAGGATTTAAAAATATTTACAATATGGCGTACAATAATCTTTCTTTCTAGTGAATTGCAGTTCTGGCAAGTTATGGACCTTTCTTTCGCAAATATTCCATACATATATATATATACAAAACGATGAATATCGAGGAAAGCGGTCAGTTTCTTTTCCGGGCACTAATAAAACTCAATTAGTTGTTCTTTTCTATATTTCGCAATATAATTGATTGCTTCATCAGGAAAGCTACAAGTTAATGCCTCATTAAGAACCAGGCAATGCAAAGTTTAATTTTTATGAAAAATATACTCACACAAAAGAGAGTCGTTTTTTGAAACTAGCGAATTAAACATTTATCACATTGATACATCGAGCGATTAAATTAATTAAAATAGATGAAGTTAAAACGTAAAAATATTTCGTCACATTGTAAACACATGTTAAAATTTGAGGTTAAGTATTTGACTAAATGCCGAAGAACTGAACATTTTTTTGTGTTAGGTACCAACTTAACTTTAAATGTTGTCGGTGCCAACACGCACCTTACAAAACCAAATTTAAATATGAATTAAACCGGGAAAGAATGCACTAAAGGGAATCATCATCGAGTGTGTTGTTTGTGAAACTAAAATTCAATAAATGCGTATAGATGTTGCTAAGTTGATTGACATCTGACCTAAAATTGATCGCATCCGTGTGCTTGTTGATGTAATACATTTCTAAAAAAATTCTATGTTTATATTTTGATTGTGTTTCCAAAATGGACACATTAGAAAAATCAAAGTTATGCTCTTGTTCAGAGAAATGTAAGGACAAAGCACACGAATTCTTACCAATCCTACAATCACTCTTATGTTGGGTAATTCTAGATTTCAACCATTGTGACGTTTGTCCTATGTAACAACCCTCACATACCGAACATGGTATTTTGTAAATTATTTCAGACCTATAGCATTCTGGAGTTTTATCTTTAAGCCTGGTGAACAACTGGTTGGTAGTTTTTAAGTTATATTTGGCTATCTTAATATTATCATTCCTACAGATTCTTACAATCTTTTGTGTTATGTCGTTAATGAATGGTAAACGTCTGTATACAACGGGTTCATTATTTGAGTTATCAAGGTTCTGCGTAATGTTCTGAGGGGTATTGAAAATCAAACTATTTGTTAGAGTGCGTGGATAACCATTATTTATAATTACTTTAGCTAGACATTTTAGATTGTTGTTATGAAAACAAGGGTTACTAATTTTTAAAATTCTATTTTTTAAACCGAGAATAATATTCAATTTCTGTCTGAAAGGATGGTTTGAGTGATAATTTATGTACCTGCCTGATGCTGTCGGTTTACAATACCAATTAAACATGATGTGATTTGTTTCCCCCCGAATAACTTTAGTATCCAAGAATGGTACAGATCTGTCACTTTCCACTTCGATCGTAAATTGAATATTTTCATTGAAACTGTTAAATATGCATAGGGTGTCATCAATACAATCCGCAGGTACCGCGCAGACGACATCATCAACATACTTTTTTATGAATGGTAAATTGTAAGGAAGTGCAGGGATGATATAGTCAAACATGTAATCTAGCACTATCTGAGCAACTATCGGGCTCAGGGGGCAACCCATAGGAGCACCAAAAATTTGTCTATAAAACTCATTCTTAAAGATGAAAAAACAGTTATTGAAAATAAACGAAAGGGACGAAATAAAAGCGTCCAAACTGAAGTTGCAGTGTTCTTCAATGAGCGGCCATTTATCCTTAAGTATAAACAGGACCAAGTCAAGAGGAATATTTGTAAAAAGAGAAACTACGTCCAGCGAAATTAAAACAAAGTTATCAGGTAATTCAAAATCATTTAGTTCTTCTACTAATGTAAACGAATCTTTCACGTTGTAATCTGTACGATCGCCTAAGGAAAGAGTTAAAACTTCTGAAAAATATGATGATAATTTATATGTGGATGAGCCAATAAAAGATACTATCGGTCTTAACGGTGTGTTTTCTTTATGGATTTTTGGGAGACCATACATTTACAGAGTTATGTATATTAAGCTTTTTGTGCATTTCTTTAGTTATAATTTTTTTGTTAAGGAATTCCTTAAACAATTCATTTATTTTTGTCTGTACCGTTCTTGTAGGATCTCTTTGTACCTTAACATAAGTTGTTTCATCATCCAAAAGTGACATCATTTTTTCTTCATAATCAACCCTCTCCATGGCTACTGTAACATTACCTTTATCCGCTTTTGTGATTAATAAGTTGTTATGATTTTTTAAAAACAATTTTGTTTTATTAAAAATAGATTGAAATGGTGAGCTTACAGCATGATCTGAGTATGAATTATAAAAATTAGTTACAATATTAGTGACGCGAGCTCTTAACTTGTTCCTATCTTTATCGGGCCAACTAGAAATTATGTACTCAACTTCAGCTAATAAGACACCCGTATTTACATCCCTGGGAGAACAATTTAAGCTAAATTTGGGTCCCAATGACAAAAATTTACTAATATCTTCCGGTATCTCAATTTGTGAGTTAACAAACCATCCATCATTATTATTGAACAACTTTACACCTGCAACATCTCTACACAACCTATTATATTTAAGTAAATTCCTTTTTTTAATGTTATTAAATTTCCTATTATAAGCTATATTAATATTACTTTGATAATCTATAAATACGTGAATCGGAATTAAAGTTTGTAATTTACCTATCACTCCATTGATGAAACCCTTCAATCTGTTAATATCCGTAATTGTGATTTTTATTTCAAAGTTCAAAGTTTTGGAACCTAACCTGTTGTTAAATGTATGTATGTCCTGTTCTAAACGTCCTCTTGCTCCATGTACCAATGAAAGCAAATTCTTTGATCCGTTCTTTATGTGGGAAGGTATAATGCCATGTTTTCTACATCTAAGAAGAAACACCCTTCTGTTCGTTTTTTCAAATTAGCGAATAAAACGAACAGAAGGGTGTTTCTTCTTAGATGTAGAAAACATGGCATTATACCTTCCCACATAAAGAACGGATCAAAGAATTTGCTTTCATTGGTACATGGAGCAAGAGGACGTTTAGAACAGGACATACATACATTTAACAACAGGTTAGGTTCCAAAACTTTGAACTTTGAAATAAAAATCACAATTACGGATATTAACAGATTGAAGGGTTTCATCAATGGAGTGATAGGTAAATTACAAACTTTAATTCCGATTCACGTATTTATAGATTATCAAAGTAATATTAATATAGCTTATAATAGGAAATTTAATAACATTAAAAAAAGGAATTTACTTAAATATAATAGGTTGTGTAGAGATGTTGCAGGTGTAAAGTTGTTCAATAATAATGATGGATGGTTTGTTAACTTTTCACAAATTGAGATACCGGAAGATATTAGTAAATTTTTGTCATTGGGACCCAAATTTAGCTTAAATTGTTCTCCCAGGGATGTAAATACGGGTGTCTTATTAGCTGAAGTTGAGGACATAATTTCTAGTTGGCCCGATAAAGATAGGAACAAGTTAAGAGCTCGCGTCACTAATATTGTAACTAATTTTTATAATTCATACTCAGATCATGCTGTAAGCTCACCATTTCAATCTATTTTTAATAAAACAAAATTGTTTTTAAAAAATCATAACAACTTATTAATCACAAAAGCGGATAAAGGTAATGTTACAGTAGCCATGGAGAGCGTTGATTATGAAGAAAAAATGATGTCACTTTTGGATGATGAAACAACTTATGTTAAGGTACAAAGAGATCCTACAGGAACGGTACAGACAAAAATAAATGAATTGTTTAAGGAATTCCTTAACAAAAAATTTATAACTAAAGAAATGCACAAAAAGCTTAATATACATAACTCTGTACCCTCAAAAATGTATGGTCTCCCAAAAATCCATAAAGAAAACACACCGTTAAGACCGATAGTATCTTGGCTTATTAAATTGGCTCATCCACAAATAAAATATCATCATATTTTTCAGAAGTTTTAACTCTTTCCTTAGGCGATCGTACAGATTACAACGTGAAAGATTCGTTTACATTAGTAGAAGAACTAAATGATTTTGAATTACCTGATAACTTTGTTTTAATTTCGCTGGACGTAGTTTCTCTTTTTACAAATATTCCTCTTGACTTGGTCCTGTTTATACTTAAGGATAAATGGCCGCTCATTGAAGAACACTGCAACTTCAGTTTGGACGCTTTTATTTCGTCCCTTTCGTTTATTTTCAATAACTGTTTTTTCACCTTTAAGAATGAGTTTTATAGACAAATTTTTGGTGCTCCTATGGGTTGCCCCCTGAGCCCGATAGTTGCTCAGATAGTGCTAGATTACATGTTTGACTATATCATCCCTGCACTTCCTTACAATTTACCATTCATAAAAAAGTATGTTGATGATGTCGTCTGCGCGGTACCTGCGGATTGTATTGATGACACCCTATGCATATTTAACAGTTTCAATGAAAATATTCAATTTACGATCGAAGTGGAAAGTGACAGATCTGTACCATTCTTGGATACTAAAGTTATTCGGGGGGAAACAAATCACATCATGTTTAATTGGTATTGTAAACCGACAGCATCAGGCAGGTACATAAATTATCACTCAAACCATCCTTTCAGACAGAAATTGAATATTATTCTCGGTTTAAAAAATAGAATTTTAAAAATTAGTAACCCTTGTTTTCATAACAACAATCTAAAATGTCTAGCTAAAGTAATTATAAATAATGGTTATCCACGCACTCTAACAAATAGTTTGATTTTCAATACCCCTCAGAACATTACGCAGAACCTTGATAACTCAAATAATGAACCCGTTGTATACAGACGTTTACCATTCATTAACGACATAACACAAAAGATTGTAAGAATCTGTAGGAATGATAATATTAAGATAGCCAAATATAACTTAAAAACTATCAACCAGTTGTTCACCAGGCTTAAAGATAAAACTCCAGAATGCTATAGGTCTGAAATAATTTACAAAATACCATGTTCGGTATGTGAGGGTTGTTACATAGGACAAACGTCACAATGGTTGAAATCTAGAATTACCCAACATAAGAGTGATTGTAGGATTGGTAAGAATTCGTGTGCTTTGTCCTTACATTTCTCTGAACAAGAGCATAACTTTGATTTTTCTAATGTGTCCATTTTGGAAACACAATCAAAATATAAACATAGAATTTTTTTAGAAATGTATTACATCAACAAGCACACGGATGCGATCAATTTTAGGTCAGATGTCAATCAACTTAGCAACATCTATACGCATTTATTGAATTTTAGTTTCACAAACAACACACTCGATGATGATTCCCTTTAGTGCATTCTTTCCCGGTTTAATTCATATTTAAATTTGGTTTTGTAAGGTGCGTGTTGGCACCGACAACATTTAAAGTTAAGTTGGTACCTAACACAAAAAAATGTTCAGTTCTTCGGCATTTAGTCAAATACTTAACCTCAAATTTTAACATGTGTTTACAATGTGACGAAATATTTTTACGTTTTAACTTCATCTATTTTAATTAATTTAATCGCTCGATGTATCAATGTGATAAATGTTTAATTCGCTAGTTTCAAAAAACGACTCTCTTTTGTGTGAGTATATTTTTCATAAAAATTAAACTTTGCATTGCCTGGTTCTTAATGAGGCATTAACTTGTAGCTTTCCTGATGAAGCAATCAATATATTGCGAAATATAGAAAAGAACAACTAATTGAGTTTTATTAGTGCCCGGAAAAGAAACTGACCGCTTTCCTCGATATTCATCGTTTTGGATCTTAACGTACGGTCGATGCTCCTTGCATTTATATATATAAATGCAAGGAGCATCGACCGTACGTTAAGATCCAAAACGAATGTAAGGAACCTCGACCGTACTATAAATTAATCCAGTGTTAATATTGAGGGAAGCGGTCTATTGAGAGCAATTAATAAGACTCCATTAGTAATTATTTCGATATTTCGCAATAACTTTATTGCTTCTTCGGGAAATCTACGATCGTTTACAAATTAAAAACGGAACATCATTTGTCATAGCATACTTACATTGCTTAGAGATCATGAAATTAAACCAACAATTGAAAACAGAACAATGCTCCATGATATTACAATGTCAAACGTAAAATTAAACAGCTTTTTTTCCTAACACACATATTAACATAAACTAAATACAAATTTGTCACGTGTTACAGAAACACACATAAAAGTTAGGTTAGTGTAGCTCGAAAGCCCGGCGATTGACCACTCGTATAAATCGGTCGGTACCAACCTAAATTACAAATAATGAAAAATCAAAACGCAGAACTATTATGACATTAAAATGAAGTCACACAATATATCACCATTTAACGAGATACATGAGCTAAGAGGAACCATCAATGAAAGCAGTATTCTCTGCTAAGTCAAATCGTAACAGGTAAGAATAAATACCACTGAGTTTGTTTATATCGGATTTAAAATTCATAGCATCTGAATATTTGTTGATATGGCACATTTCTAAAAACAACCGGTGCTTGTAGTTCGATTGAGACTCTAAAATTGAAACACTGGAAAAATCAAAAGCATGGTCATTTTCCACAAAATGTGTGGCGAGAGCACAAGATTTTTTTCCAATTCTACAGTCACTTCTATGTTGGATGATTCTGGATCTCAGCCACTGTGACGTCTGACATCTACCACAAACTGAACAGGGTATTTTATAAATTATATCTGACTTATAACCATCAGGAATTTTATCTTTGGTCCTAGTAAATAAATTATTAACAGTTTTTAGATTGTATTTTGCAATTCTAATGCCATCCAACCTACAAATTCTAATTATCTTGTCGGTTATCTCCTGAATTTAAGGTAATTTTTTGTACACAGAAATTCCCTCTGGATCATTGATAGGGTTCTGATTGTTTGTTACCTGAGGGTTATTGAAAATTAAAGTATTAGTTAATGTGCGTGGATAACCATTATTCTCAAGTAACGTAGATAGGTACTTCAAATTATCATTCAAAAACCTGGGATTACTAATTTTTGAAATTCTATTTCTTAAACCTAAAATAATGTTAACTTTCTGTTTGAATGTGTGATTTGAGTGATAATTAATATATCTTCCCGACGCAGTCGGTTTACAGTACCAGTTAAAAACAATATGATTACTTTGATCGCGAATAACTTTAGTGTCAAGAAATGTCAAATTTTACGTTTGAGCCCAGGATATAATAATGAGAAAAATAAGGTTTTTACCGCGGGAACAAAGATATATGAAAGGAAAGATTCTTGGGCATACACCCGCATGGAAATTATTTTACCTCCAAATTTTGTCCACCTTTTTAATTTGGCTATACCGTCCTGATGACCACTAATAAGTCAGAAACACGTGTCGGCGGTTGCGTGTTTCCATGCGGGTGTATGCCCAAGAATCTTTCCTTATATATATATATATATATATATATATATATATATATATATATATATATATGAAAGATGGTCTAATCTTACACCTCAAGGGTGTAGTGAACATTAATTAAAACAGGTCCATGAAGACTAACTGGTGGATCGCTAGACAATATTGTTTCTGGGTTATTACCCTTCGTCAGTAGCGATTACCAAGAACCTTAGTTGTTGAAATACATTTACATGTAGTGGCCATCAAAACTTCTTGGCGCGAGCCAATCACTCCTAATGAACCACTGACAAGACGATACCTTGTCTAACACCTTGCGGCGAGTAAACAAGACGACTATCAAATGTCCAGTGTCAACATATAAAAGGATTGCTGCAATTAAGTTCAAAAACAATTCAAATTGAAAATGCGTCTTGTCAAATTTGACAGAAAAATGTAAAATTTACATGAAAGATGCTCTAATCTTACACCTCAATGGTGTAGTGATAGTCGTCTTGTTTACTCGCCGCAAGGTGTTAGACAAGGTATCGTCTTGTCAGTGTTGTGTTGTCAGTGGTTCGTTAGGAGTGATTGGCTCGCGCCAAGAAGTTTTGATGGCCACTACATGTAAAGGTATTTCAACAACTAAGGTTCTTGGTAATCGCTACTGACGAAGGGTAATAACCCAGAAACAATATTGTCTAGCGATCCACCAGTTAGTCTTCACGGACCTGTTTTAATTAATGTTCACTACACCATTGAGGTGTAAGATTAGACCATCTTTCATGTAAATTTTACATTTTTCTGTCAAATTTGACAAGACGCATTTTCAATATATATATATATATATATATATATATATATATATATATATATATATATATATGAAAGATGGTCTAATCTTAAAAAATGATTTAAAATATGAAACAGCAACAGTTTTTTTTTTTTTTTTCAACACAATAACCTTCGTTTTTCGTGTTCAAGTCATTTTCCTATTTTGATATTGTAATTAGTAGGCTTTTCTGTCAAAAATTGATTTATTTATTAATTTGTAAGATTTGATTTTGGTGACACTTTTGAATTGAACCTTTTTGTTAGATCTTATTGTATTGGATGTCCAATTTTATATTGTATCAATTTGAGTAAGTTATACCATAATTATTTTACATCTTCTATTTATAATTTTTGTAGAAGTCCTGATGATGTGGATAATGATCCACGAAATATAGACTATTAATAAAGATATAGAATAAATCGCCCTTATTAAGACCGCAAACCTAACGGAGTGTTTCCGTAAAATAACTAATTATAATTATTTCGGTCGTGCGTATTATATTATATATATATATATATTAAAAATGTGTCTTGTCAAATCTGAAATGTAAAATTTACACGAAAGATGGTCTAATCTTACACCTCAATGGTGCAGTGAACATTAATTAAAGCAGGTCCATGAAGACTAACTGGTGGATCGCTAGACAATATTGTTTCTGGGTTATTACCCTTCGTCAGTAGCGATTACCAAGAACCTTAGTTGTTGAAATACCTTTACATGTAGTGGCCATCAATTTGTTTTAATTAATGTTCACTGCACCATTGAGGTGTAAGATTAGACCATGTTTCGTGTAAATTTTACATTTTGCTGTCAGATTTGACAAGACACATTTTTAATTTGAATTGTTTTTGAACTTAATTGCAGCAATCCTTTTATATGTTGACACTGGACGTTTGACAGTCGTCTCTTGTTTAGTCTCCGCAAGGTGTTAGACAAGGTATCGTCTCGTCAGTGTTCTGTTGTCAGTGGTTCGTTAGGAGTGATTGGCTCGCGCCAAGAAGTTTTGATGGCCACTACATGTAAAGGTATTTCAACAACTAAGGTTCTTGGTAATCGCTACTGACGAAGGGTAATAACCCAGAAACAATATTGTCTAGCGATCCACCAGTTAGTCTTCATGGACCTGTTTTAATTAATGTTCACTGCACCATTGAGGTGTAAGATTAGACCATCTTTCGTGTAAATTTTACATTTTGCTGTCAGATTTGACAAGACGCATTTTTATGTGTGTTGGTTCGTATAAGGCTAATTTTGTAAATTAAAGTTGCACATCAGTACAAAATTTCAATTTTGCTGTTAAATTAATATTTTAAACCAGCGCATTGTTATTATTAGATTTTCAAGCTTTCGCTTTTGAAGTTTTTAAAACTGCGTACTTCCATTGCAATGCAATGCTTAAATTTATCTCAATAACATTATAGCTCGATGATTATCGCATATAAGATGTTCGCGCGACCGGCAATAATTTTAATTTGAAATCGTCATCTCCAGATTAACGATGTTGTGGTTGATTGCTTTGTGTTTATGTGTAGCGTATTTTTACGTGAAATTCGTGAGACCGCTTTCGTATTGGCAGAAAAGAGGCGTCGTCTATGAGAAATCTACACCCTTATTTGGAACGGTTGGACTATCATTTTTCAGCAAAAAATCCGTGCCGGAAAAGGTACAGGATATTTACAACAAATATGAGAATGAAAGGTAACATTTTTATTAAACCTAAGTATACATTAATTCAAATTGTTGAAGCTTAGTGGTGCCATTTACACTTTCCAAATACGTACGTGTTCATATAGTAGGTCATATATAATTACATCAAACTTAATATATGTTCCATAATCCAGGCCGCGACACAGTTTATATTTCAACAATATCGACGCATCACATCATTGTAAACGATTTTCGAATATAAATAGACGTGAATCAAGTACGATTAATTAGTATGGAATTCCGCTTAGATAAGTAATCAATACCTGTATTTTGAGCATTAGTAATTAAACCTACTCACATCACTAGTAAATAATTCCAAACGATCATTTCTGTATTATTATGACCTTCTCGACAAGAAATGCAATGATGCACCAATATGTTAAAGGAATATTGTGCAAAAATTATTCGGCAAATTACCAATTACCAAATAATTCTATTTCACATTAATTGATTTTCAATTTAAAACGTTGCTATATACGTCGTTGGACATTGCCAATTTGATTTTCTGTTCTAAAATATTTATCGTTGCATAATTGGTTGGCGTGATTCTTGCGAACAGGGAATACTGTTTATTTAGCATCAGTTTATAACAATGATTAGGTGTGGCTTATTGAAAATTTCAAATGAAACGCATTAAGGTTTCCTACTTTGCATAAACATGAATGTCGTATTTTTACAAACTATAACACAGCTTGATATTTCAATTTGATTACTACCAATATTAATTTCTGTAATTTACTAGATTTTTCTTTCTTATACTTAACGTATAAGAAAGGATGAAGATGAACATTTTCAATATCAAAATTTTCAATTGAAATGCTCTTTGAACTTCGCTGAACTAATGCCGACTATTTTAGGAGTGTGTCTATGTCAATTTCTAGGGCATTTGTAATAAATTAGAAGACAATGTTTATTTTAAATGTCGTAAATTACTAATGATTCCTTTTTTTAGTTTCGTGGGTTTCCACCAATTGAGCTCTCCAGTTCTCTTCATCAAGGATTTGGATCTAATAAAGCAAATCACGGTGCAAAACTCCGACAGCTTCACAGATCGTCAAAGTGTCTTGGACCTGTCTTCTGATCCGATTTTCCACAAGTCGCTATTCTTTCAAAACGGCGCAGAATGGAAAGACATGAGAGTAACGCTGTCTCCTTCGTTTACGGGAAACAAGATGAAGTCGTTGTTTGGTTTGATTTCGGAATGCGGCGAGGAATTCACCCGCCATTTCCTCAACAAGAAGGCCAATAAAATCTCGATAGAGGCGAAAGACACTTTCGGAAGGGCAACGATGGATGTAATAGCAACATGCGCCTTCGGAGTAACCGCCAATTCTATATCGGATAAGGACAATTTATTTTACTCCCTCGGAAAAAAGGCCTCCTCATTTCCAATCTTTAAATTTATGATTCTCAGCAATTTCCCAACCTTAGCGAAGGTAATAAGACACTGGTTGATGTGGATAGATATTTATTTCGTTGTTGTAGATGTTTAAATTGCGCTTAGTAGCAAAATCTTTCGTGGATTACTTCGCCGATTTAATCAAGCAATCCATAAAACTTCGTGAGGAGAACAACACCGTGAGGCCCGACATGTTACATCTTCTAATTGAAGCTAAGCGTAAACGCGATTGTGAAACGATGAAAAAATTCCCTGGCGACAAATATAATAATATAAAGAAAATCGAGACATATGATGATATCGTACCCCAGGCATTCATCTTCTTCCTCGGTGGACTGGATACGGTGTCGACAATGTGCACCTTCACAGCTCATGAATTAGCATGCAACGTTCATACCCAAGAAAAATTGCAAAGCGAAATCGACGAAACATTAAAAAAATGCGATGGAAAATTAACTTACGAAGCCTTAATGGAGATGCCCTATCTCGATATGGTAATTTCGGGTAAGATAATCCTAATGAATCTTCAATTCCAACGCTAAAACGATTTTTAGAATCACTGCGGAAATGGCCACCAATGGACCAAATGTTCCGTACATGCGTGAAAGAGTACACACTCCACGGCAAAAATTCTGAACAAATCAAATTAGAAGTTGGAGCAAATATCCTCTTCTCTGCCTATTGCATACATCGGGACCCGAAATACTTTCCAAACCCAGACGTTTTCGATCCAGAAAGATTCAGCTTGGAAAACAAGTCGAACATCAACTCGTTTTCGTATTTACCGTTTGGCGCTGGGCCGAGGAATTGCATCGGTGCGTCTCGCAAATGCAACTAATTTCGCAATCCAATAACGTTGCAAATTTTCAGGATCCAGATTTTCGTTGTTGGCGGGGAAGGTGCTACTGGTGCATATACTCTCGAAGTTCAACTTCATGGTCACCGAAAAAACGGAAATACCGTTCAAACTGCACACGAAATCATTCGCAATGTTACCGGAAAATGGCGCATGGTTGGCACTCGAAAAACGTACATAAGTTGCAACACCTTATATTTCTCGAAGAGTGAAATGTAGTCGTAATCATATCTCAAAATTTATCATTAATGCCCGGTTTCTGAAAGAAATTTTTAAGTGAGCGTTAACTAACTGGTTCATTAGTTTAACGAGTCCATTAAATTACATTGGGTTTCTGAAAGCGATCTCTAGTTAACTAATGAATCCGATAACTACCGCCAGGTTGCAGTCTAAACTATTAAATAATATTGAATGTAATAGATGGCGCTGCAATCGTCGTTGTCAAAATACCGGTAAATTTGTAAATTCTTACCTTCTTTCTTCGAATATACGGATTAAGAGTTCTAAAAAGAACTGATTATATTATTAATTTGTCACACAGAATTTACTCTTCACGCAAGATAATCAACATATAAATACAGTGACACTAACCTAACAATTTATCGAAACGTGACAGAACGATATCACATGTCATACGTTTGCATTTGTAAACACAACTGCGCATGCGTCATTTAATTTAACTGTCCATAATGCTGCGTTAACTTAACTGAACGACATCGCCTAGTTAAACACATATTCAGCGTTTCGGAAACCCGTTTCCTGTTTTATCGAACAGTTAAACTAACTGGCTCATTAAAATCGCTTTCAGAAACCGGGCATAAATGAAATAAATATAAACTCGTTGAAATTATACTACTAGTAAGTATAAGTTATACAGGTGGCCGAGATTCGACACTCACCATTGGGATCTACAGAACGAGATACCATTTTTGTAGCTTCATTATTGTGACAATACTAAAGATCAATTTCCCCCCTCACCCTTACATATAAGTAGTCCTTATTCTATTCTAAAACCTTCCATTGTCATTTTTTAATATTCGTTTAATTTGTATTCAATTTTTATTAAATTTTCGTTTTTTACTTTCACCTTATTTCTTATAATAATTTAATAGATTCTATATATCGTTTGTTTCATTATTTTTTCCATGATGCGTTAATTGAAAGACTGCAGTTAAATTCTATAGAAGTAAAAGAAACAAAGAACGATGACGAAGCAGCAAAATAAGGATGAATGATATTATGAAAGCAGATCAGAAGGAAATAAAAAATGAAGTACATCAAATGAAATAAATACTTCAAGGAGGAAATAAATAAACTTAAAAGGAGAACGATAGAATGAGAAAAGATAATGATGAAATTAAGAAGGAAAACAAAGAGATAAAAGGAAATTTACTAAATTAAGTAAATGGAAAAAACAAAGAAGAAAACAATGTGGTAATAAAGGGATTATTAATGGATGCAAAAGATTCAGAAGCGCTGCAAGAAGGAGTAAATAATTTCATAAAGGAGCAATTAAAGGTTGATATTACGGCCAAGGCAGCAAGCAGAATATGAGAAAAACCCTGTTTGATGGAACTTGAAAATGAAAAGGACAAATCAAAAATGATGCAGACTAAATCGTAACTGAAAGACCTGAGACTATCTAAGGGACAACTACTAGGGCAACGATCTAAGGAGAAAAGAAAGACAACAACAAAAACACAAGACTACGGGGAAAATTATGAACATATAAGGTAATTATAGACGAGTGGATATATAGAGTTGAGGAGGAATAAAAGGCATAAAAGTGAAGAAAAAATTGACAAGAAATGTTTCAAAAAACTAACACAACATAATAAGGATAGGAAAATGGATTTTGTGTAAATTATAGAAAAGGGAGAATCAAAAATATATAACAACGTGGAATGTCAGTGGAACATAAAGGAGCACCAGGCTGTCGGAAATAACGAAATACTACAGTATCGATATAATGACAATGCAAGAGATGAAACAATAAGGAAATGCCATTGTGGAAGACTTTGTAGTGGGGGTACAGGTAACTAGGAACTAGATATTTAACTACCAGAAGAATAAAGGTGAGATAGTAGATTTTAATCCAATATCAGAAAGTACGATAACTTTTAAAAGTAGATATTGAAAACTACCACTAATGCATAACAGAAGAAAAGTTCATGAAGAATTAGAACAGAGGTACAATGAAATTCCAAAACACGATGTGAAGATGGACGAAAACAGGAACAGAAATAGTATACGAGCCAACTATTGTAATACACAGTAAACATTCAGTAAACAGTGTGAGAAATTAGTAGATATAGCAATGTGAAGGGAGTTACGAATAGCAGGAACCTATTTTCAGCATAGAAAAATACATAAAGGAACATGGCACCTAATGGGAAAACTGTTAACCAAATCCACCACATAGTAATAGAGGGGGAGCATTTAAAGAATATAAGAGATGCAAGAAGTTACCGGGGCACAGATGCTGATAGTGATCATATACTAGTAAGAGCGAAAGTAAAATATAAAAAAATATCAAAACAGTGAAGAAAAGTATCCAGTAGAAAAAGGGAAGCAGGAAAAAGTACGAAATGAATTCCAAAATAAAATTAATAGAGATTGTGAAAGAAAAGATAATAACAACATAGAAGTTTGAGAAAATAATGGAAGACGGGCAAGTATTGAAATGAGAAAAATAATAAATAATAATAAATATAAAAATAAAAAACATAGTTTGATGAGAAATTTATATATTATATTTATATAATCATAGTGAATATTATTACCTGTGCAGGAAGAAAACAGGGGACATTTGGAGAAGCAAGTGGAAAACTTGGAAAGAAGGTATGTAGCGAAACAAACCAGAGAGTTTTACCAAGAAGTAAAAAACTGTAAAAAGGATTACAGAAACAAAACACAAACATGGGCAATTAGCAGAATGCATAAGTGAAAGCTTAAACAGGTGGGCTGAATATTTCAAAGAGGTATAAGAGGAAAAATATGATACCCATAAACATGAATGGGCAACAAAAAGAGGCAGTTCTACCAAATATGGTAGAAATAAAAATATAGTTAAAGCGTTTAAGAATAACAAGTCACCAGGGGAGAACGGAATTAGTGCACAAATGTCAAAGGTAGGTGAGAAGTTGGAAATGAATTTGTACAAAATCATAAAAGAAATATGGGAGCAGGAAAAATGCCAAGTGCATGGAAAATAGGTATAATATGCCCAATACATAAAAAATGAGACCATAGCAAATTTAATTATAGGCTCTCTTAGATATGGTCCACAAAATAGTAAATAGCAGTTGCAGTAAAGAAGAGAATAAATGGAATAACAGAGTTAGAGATAGGAAAATATAAATGCGTTTAAAAAAAATCGACCGGCGATGAACCAAGTTTTTTTACAAAAAAAACAAATCATGGATAATAGCATAGTTCAGAATCTGCAACTGTACGTGGTATTTATCGACTTCAAACAGGCTTACGATAGAGTAAAAAGGAAAATGTTATAGTACAAAGTACAGTACAGTACAGAGTCCTGGTGAATGGGCATGTATCTGGACAGTTTCAAATCAGAAAAGGGCTAGACTGGAGGACTAATTGCAATATAAAATTGATAAGAGTGGAAATATTCGTCTTGAAGTAACAATAATCAGTAATGGTGAGGAAAGAACAGAAATAAAAGAAAGAATAGCTAAGGGAAACAAATGTCTGATTCAGTTAAGAAGTGCAAAGATAAGAATCTATCAAACTGTAATACGATCGGTAGTTACATACACAGGAGCCCATGAAGCTAAATTAAAGAGAAAGCGAAGCACTGGAAGTATGGTAAAGAAAAGTATTAAGGGGAATATATGGTGGGAAGAAAGTGAACCAGAAACGGATGAGAAGAACAAACGAAAAGCTAAGACAATTGTATGGACTCTCAGGCATAATAATACGATGGCTCGGACATGCAAGAATGGCAGAGAACACACCAACAAAGCAGGTATTAATGGGAGGTATCACAGGAAGGAGAAAGGGGGCAGGTCGCAGACAAAATGGATTGAAGCAGTAGAAAAGTATCTGCATGACCTAGGAATATCAAACTGGAACACCATAAAGTACGTATCTGGTTTACTTCAATGCGATCCTTGGTTTACCTCAACACAATTAAGGATTAATTGAATTATGGAAGTAATTGTGCATTATGTAAAATGCCAATTACTAACGTTTAAAAATTACCCCCAATTAATCTTCTTAAAAAAATCTTATTTCTTTATCTTTAAAAATCGCATTTGTGCTCAAAATTTTATATTGATTGTTCGCACATTTCCACATTTAAAAACGTATACAAATTAATAAAATTTATTTTTTTTTATCCACGAAATAATCGTCTTAATTTGTTCGCTAAATAAGTCAACGCTGTCATTAACGTAACAAACATATATATGTAATATGAAGTTCCCAAATTTGTAAAAGAAATAACAAATCAAGAATTATATACGTAAAACTGTCGGCATATATGTATATGTGTGTTTAGGACATAGGAAGGGGTATGTAATTTTGTACTTTAATTTAAGTTTGACAATAAACAGAATATAAAATTTATTTAAAATGCGATAAATGACTTATGAGTAAATTCTTTAATATTATTCTTTTGCTTTGCGCATGGAATGTTTTTGGTACTTGATGACACCAATGGCATTTGCAAATTTAAGTTTGAAGTCATTATCAACTTTCTTTTAAACATTTTTATTAAATATTATTAAAAATGAATGTACTGCAATTAATAATATGAAACTTCGAACCTAATCTGATGATGACTTACTTATACTTAGTTATACTACGGTTTTCGAAAAAACTTTTCAAATGAAAGTTGTTTATAATTTCAATCTCTTTAACTTATATACGAACATTTTTTTGATAGCTCGTACCGTTTTCGAGATAATGAAAATGGTGATAAGAGTAAACGATCACTTCCGGTTGAGCTATTGCGTTCAAAATAGGACGTTTTCCTCCTTGCTACATACAAATATTAAATTTAAAGTTTCAGAGCTCTAGGTGTAATCGTATGGACGCTAGAGCGCGCACAGACACACACACAGACACACAGACACACAGACGTCATTCCGAAAATAGTCAGAAACGATTCAGGGGACCTCAAAACGCGTATATCCGTTAAAATCTCGAGGTCGAAATTTTTCATGATTCCTATACTTACTTATACATAAAGTATAAGTAAGTAAAAATCCGCGGTGGTCCGCACGAAACTTACTTATACTTAGTTATACTACGTTTTTCGAAAAAACTTTTCAAGTGAAAGTTGGTTAAAATATCAATATCTATAATTTATGTAAGAATATTTTTTTCCGTAACGTGTACCGTTTTCGAGATATGGAAAAAGGTGATAAGAGTAAACCATCACTTCCGGTTGAGTGATTGCGTTCAAAATAGGACGTTTTCCTCCATGCTACATACAAATGTTAAATTTAAAGTTTCAGAGCTCTAGCTATAATCGTTTGGACGCTAGAGCGCGCACAGACACACACACACACACAGACAGACACACAGACGTCATTCCGAAAATAGTCAGAAACGATTCAGGGGACCTCAAAACGCGTATATCCGTTAAAATCTCGAGGTCGAAATTTTTCATGATTCCTATACTTACTTATACATAAAGTATAAGTAAGTAAAAATCCGCGGTGGTCCGCACGAAACTTACTTATACTTAGTTATACTACGTTTTTCGAAAAAAACTTTTCAAGTGAAAGTTGTTTAAAATATCAATATCTATAATTTATGTAAGAATATTTTTTTCCGTAACGTGTACCGTTTTCGAGATATGGAAAAGGGTGATAAGAGGTGATCACTTCCGGTTGAGTGATTGCGTTCAAAATAGGACGTTTTCCTCATTGCTACATACAAATGTTAAATTTAAAGTTTCAGAGCTCTAGCTATAATCGCTTGGACGCTAGAGCGCGCACAGACACACAGACGGTCGGTTCGGTTTTTATGTTTTAGAAAGATTGTGTTGATTTTGTCGTATTTAAGTACACATTTCACATTGATATACAATATTTCTGTTTACTAGTAGGCAATTTTCCGATTGTATTATTATTTTTAATGGCTATCTATAAATTTGAAAATTATCTGAAGTTTTTCTGAAACGGTTGGTATATATACAAATGATATGTAACATTTTTCTTCTCGACTTTCATTAGCATTGATTACAGCATTTATAATGACATTTATTGTTTGTCCATTGTCTCGAAACTCTGGATGTGTTAATTTTATGGCCCTGTCATTCAAGGTAATTATAATATTTTTTTAAAAGAAAGATGTACATGTGAATAAGTCGGTACATCTACCTGACCATATATCTTTAGTATGTATGTACGTATTTCATTTTCTAACTTGTGAATCATGATGCCGAAAAAAAATATTTTGTTGTTTTTTTTCAATTTCAACAGTGAATTGGAGACGTGGATGATAACTGTTTAATAGTTTTAGTAAATTATTAATTTTGCTTTCTAGGATTGTACTAATACAACCGTCCACATACTTTTTGAAGAAAGGTAGCTCCGACTTACGAGCTGATATGAAGTTGAGTTTTCATTCTTAACCTGGTTTTCTATTTTAACTAGTCGATTTTTGTCTTAGGCGTTTTTGAGAAAAGTAAGTCCAAATAGGGTGCTTGTACGTGTTATATTTAGGGACTAGTCCGCACCTTTTTCAAATACTGAAAATTATCGTTATAATGATTACAAGTTTTAAAAGAATTAAAAATATTAAGTATGAATGTATTGTAAATTATAAACAATAGTGGGGCTATTGAACTTTGCGGCACACCTCTCTAAAGTGACAGTACATGTGAGCAGGTGCGGTTAATTTTTACTTGGTTCCTATTAGATAAATAATTGTAAAAGGTAGAAAGGAGAAAGAAAGAATATCCATCCAATACTTGGTTAGGTGGTTAGGTCTAAATTCACATTTCAAAATGGAATAGTTATTTACAGTCGAATGCGGGAAATTTAATTTTACAGCGCGACGGCTTCGTTTGAGGCACGAGCCCGTAGGGCGAGTGCCCCATTTGCCGGAGCGCTGTAAAATAACTTAACGCATGAGATTTGTATAGAATTTTTCGACCGATAGTTTTATTTTAAATTAATAAGTCATCTTTTTATACCTATATATTTTATTTATTCAACTTGGCAACATTGCATTGTTTATGACAGATTTGACAGATTTGTTACATTTAAATAATTGTATAAAAGTTAATGGTTATTAGGTAGATAGGTACGTTTATTATTAGCTATTTATAATCGAATGTAGGAAATTGCATTTTGCTGCATGAAGTTTATATCTTAAACCCGATGCCCAGCGGAGTGTTTGGACTAATTTAATATTAAATTAATATTTAAATTTTGTGTATTTTGTTATACTTATTGAATTAGAAATAAATATATCTCGTTCTCCTGAACATCGGCTTCATGATTTCAAAATTGCGTATTTTTCCTACGTCTCTGGAGTTTAAAAAGAAGGATTATTTACATTCCCGCATACTATGCGGGAAAACGCACAGTCGTCGTAAACACGAAGTTACAGTCGAATGCAAAAAAAAGTAGACACGAAAATTTCGGCTGCTTGAACAAACTTGCTTGATATTAGCAATGTCATGTAAACGTCAGTATTATCATTTCAGTGACATTTTAATGAACTGGTGAGCCGTAAGCGTAGGTACCCCCAACTAGAGCCCCGAACCACCGTTACTGAATAAATGAATCAAATATCACGTGGATTAAGAAAACTTACTGAGAAAATTCAAGTTTTATTGGAATAAAGAAACTTCGTTTTAAAATGAATGTCAACTTTGAAAGATTGTCAAATTTTGAAGGAAAGGGGATTTTAAAAAGCCACATTTATACAACAACAATTTGAGGAAAATCAGTTACAGGAAACTGTTTTTGTCTACTTTTGCATTCGACTGTACATGTGACATGAACGGTGCATAGTTACAATGTTTACATGTCGGGAGGCCAAAAAGTATATTATTTGTATTTAAGTTCTCACGTACCTTATATGTTTGAGGTCTTGAAAATTTTTAGCATTACTACATTTTGATGTGGATGTAATTAAAGCTGTTTTTCCAACATTGAGGGAATAGTCCTTCGCTAATGCAAACATTTACAAAGTGGTTTATGAAGGAAATAATATAAGGACAACACGTTCTTATGGAACTGTTATGAAAATCTGTCCCAATAATTGATCTCATACTATGCGAGTGTACATTCAAAACCATTAACTTCTATGTCTGGGCGATGTATGTGCCCCCCGATGTATCCATTGATATTTTTGAATTATTTATTAATACTCTTGTTCACCTCTTAAATAAACCCGTCTTACTTATTGGAGATTTCTACGTTCAAGGCTTTCAAAGCGGCACTACCCGTTTAGTGAGCACCAAAGCACATTATTTTCGCAATTCTTATGATTCTTTGGAGTTAGAGCAGTATAACAATACTGCTAATGCTAACAATCGTTTCTTGGATTTGGTACTAACTAATATTGCGTGTGGTATAATTGTTCATAGAAAAGATGAACCGTTAGTTCCAGAAGATTCTTACCACAAGGCACTAGCAATCGAGTTACGGGTTCCTCAATCTTCCAAACCGGCTCAATTTCCTGATGTTTATAGTCACAGTCAATTTTCAGCAGCTGTATCAAGACTTGACGATGATGGATTGGACATTTCTTAAACTTTTTCTTATGTAAATGTTGCAGTCAATGAATTTTATCAAGGGCTATATGGTATTTTCACTCATTCTGTGCTTAAATATTCCTGTTCTAATTCTTCTTTTCCATCTTGGTTTACGCCAGAAATAAAATTAAATTTGAAGACAAAGGACTATTACAAGCGGAAGTGAAAAAGAACTGGCGGCCTTGCGTATTACAAATTCAAATCACAAATGATTATATGAAGTATACGAGAGCTATGGAAGACGCCATCATTACTGAACCAACGAATTTATTGACGTTTATACGCAACAGGCAGGGAACAAGTAGAATCCCTGGGAAACTGTCATATAGACAGAAAATTGGATGATCACACAGTACTGTTGCACAATCTGACTCAAACATCCATGACACTCACACTCAACTGCTATCATTCAACATTGAGTGGTGAAGGAAATCTTGATAAGCACCATGGCCACTTTAGCAAATAAGCAAACGTCAGGTGATGACCTGGTTCCGAGTTTTCAGGTGAAGGATGCAAGATTTATTTTGGCAAACCTACTTTGTACAATCATTAATTTAGCCATCAACACTTCTACGTTTCCTGTAGCTTGGAAACGTGCTGGAATAAGTCCCATCTTCCAGATAGATCATCGTTCACAAATTAAAAATTACCGGCCATTTGCAATACTTGCGTAATTTTGCGTATTTGTATTTGTGTGTTTCAGCCGGTGCTATGTAGTAATATATGCAGAAACATTCGGTCTCATATTTCTCCTCGTCAACATGGTTTCATGGCAGAACGTTCAACCGTTACAGATTTGGCTGTTATTATTCACCATCTTACCGAAGCTCTAGATAATCTTGGACAGGTCGATGTATTATACACCGATTTTTCTCGTGCATTTGACACCTGATTTTGCTCAGAAAACTTGATATTTTTGGACTCACTAACTGATTAAAGTTAGTGAGCTCTTATCTAGAAAATCGGGCAAATTATATATTTTATAATGGATATAGGTATGCTGAGTTTATTTCTACATCAGGAGTTCTGCAGGGATCGAACCTTGGCTCACTTTTATTTATCATATTCATTAATGATTTGTTATTCTTATTCACACGTGAGGCCCTAGCTTATGCGGATGATTTGAAAATATATAGTAGAATCCGATATCAACTAGATGTTGATGCGTTACAATCAAACGCTGATAGGATTTTTTAATGGTCGAGCAAAAACGGATTAAAATTGAATATTGACAAATGCAACGCAATGACTTTCACGCGTAAATCGGTTTTGATTCCTTCTACGTATACGATTGATGGGGATCACCTTAGCGAGCCACACATTATGAAGGATCTTGGAATGACTCTTTGCTGACCTTTGGTTACCACGTTGATAGTGTCTGTTATTCTGCATTCTTAGAGTATGCGTCAGTTGTATGGTATCCATACTACATCAATCAGCAACTAGCAATTAAACGAACCCAACGCCGATTTTTTAAATATTTATCGTACAAAATTGATGGCGTCTGCCCAGAACGTAATATAGATTATCAACGTTTCTTTCGGAGACATCATAGTGCGCGATTTCTTCATAACTTGATTATCAACAAAATTAACTTAATAGCATAAAATTTTACGTACCACGTACTTCGTAACGTCAGTTACGGTTGATGCACCAACGCCACGAACCAATCTTTTATAGCAATCTCACGCAACCAAAAAGAATTTTGGAACTTTGTTACGTTTTTTTACCCTCGTAATTTTTATTTGATTTTGTTTGATTCGTTGGAATAACGAAGTTTATTTTCCATTTCCTTTCTTCAACTTCCAATTTTAAAATAGAGTATAGTTCATCTGAGTTATATTGTCACGTTGTTAGTTATTTTCCTCGCATTGGCAACATTTCGTATAATTTATTAATATCTGTAGATTTTCGTCTAAATTAAAGAAAGGAACAAATTGGTTTACCCGTTATTTATTATTCGTTTTCTTTAATTTAATATTTACCTCGTTTCTGTCATTTCAGGCTAAAGTAGCGTATATTACCGACCATGTCATTAAAGTTCATTTTCGCTAGTCAGAGTTTTACGCAGGTCAGGAAAATTCTAATAAGAATATCCGGTGTCACTTAGCGGTAGTGCGTGGAGATCGCAAGTTGTACATTCCCTCCAAAAATTGTGACCTACGATCGATTTCGCTGTATGCGGATCTTGGGTTGTGCAAGATAATTGGATTCCTCGAGTGTTGGCTGATTGTTAGCATTTTGTTGTTGAGAAGCGAGGATCCGATCGGAAATTTCTCCGGATCTACGATCGACGTCCACCGTAAGAAAATCGCACGCCGTTATTCAAGCGTTTGGGAAGCTGGCCGTATTTTTGTATTTTTCGTTTATACGAAGTTTGGATACTGGCCGTATTTTGGTATTATTTGATGTTTTATCACCGCCCGTATTTCCGGGTGTTGCAAGTCTCGTGGCTGTCCGTATCTTCATCCTGGATTTTTTTTGTGAAGTAAGAAATCGCAAATCGTTCTCCGTCCGGCCATGTGGCAATGGCGAAGACTACGTCCGGTCCAACACTGGTGAATATGAACTTTCGTTAATTTCAAAAACAATTTAAATCGATTATTTTATATTGGTAGTAATTTTGTGTTCCTCAATTTCATTTAAATAATAATTTTGTATGTACGCTCAAGTTTATGGGAACAAATATTATTTCCTGTTTCTTATTTTCATTGTTCGCTCGGCGAATATTTTTCGTTCGATAAAAAGTATTACTAGTTTAGTTTTATTATGCTTCATTTATGCCTTTATTATGTTTTCAACAATTTTTATTATTTGTTAAAATAACACATTATTTTATAAGTTTATTTCATTTTATTATTTTATTGTTCTTATGTTCTTATTGTATTAGTTTATTGAGGGTGTCGCCAAAGCACGCCGTTATTTTATTGTATCCGTCTGAGCAAGCGACCCTTCTTAGAAATTTCACACGGATCGAGATAGATACGTTTAAAAAATATAATCGCCCCCCCATCCCTTTGGAGGCGGGCAAATTGTTTTCTCTATGTGTAGTTTTCAATTCTAAATCAGTGCGTAAAAGTATGTAGACATAGAAACTTCGAAAATATTTAGACGGCAAGACTCAGCCGTACATAGCACATTGTTTAATTTGTTTATTTCTTGTATATGTACAAATGTAAATAAATTCTGAAAGTCCGAAACGGGGAATTATTGTTTGTTTTGTAAAAGTGTAACCAGCAGTCGATAATTCCGTTGGCGTTCGTGTCACTGCGAGGATATTCAAGCAACGCGACCCAACATTCATTTAAATATATTTTTTTGTATGTACCTTTAAGTTTATTGGAACAAATATCATTTTCTGTTCCTCCATTTCATTTAAATAACATTTTGTGTGTAGCTATAAATTTATTGGAACAAACATTATTTTATGTTCCTCCATTATATTTGAATAATATTTTTTTTGTGTGTGTAAATATAAGTTTAGTTAGGACAGATATTATTATGTGTTCTTCAACCTCATTTCGTGTAAATAATATTTCTTTGGTATGTAAATATAAGTTTAAATGAATATAGTTTTGTATATTTTAGTAGTAATTATTGTTGCGGGTACACAAAATTATGACTCGTGTTTTCCCCCATTAATTAAAATTCCCCCCCGTGTACGATAACGATTAGGAAACTTGCCTTGGACATATCACCCGATAGTGGACGACCATCAGTCGGAGTTCTGGTTTTCCTCCGCTCAAATAAACCAGTGGCGCCCTTATATAAATTATTTTTTTTTAATCGGACCACGGCATCCTCCCCTGAAGCTAGTCGAGGTGCCACGTCTACATGTTTGTCCCTCCCACTTGTCCCCTTAAGAGCGGGGATAGTGTTAAAAGGGAAACATCCCATCTAAAGCGTAGCGTAGATATTGTTTCGGGCGTAACAACTTCCAAAAATGGATTCACGACAAAGAATTGAGCGTTAATACGAAGAAATCTAAACTAATGCATATAACATCATCGCACCTGGAAAGATCGATGCCCCTGAATGTGAGGTACCACGAGATCGACTGCCTACACTTGAACTATCGACACGTGAACCCACCAACAATGTGCAATGGTGCGTGCAATATTGAAGTGGTGGAGGAACATAAATACTTGGGGTTGTTGAGAGATAACAAGTTTCTATGGAAGCCTCATGTAATGGCTGTTGTGAAAAAACTGCGGGTGATAGCCTCCCAATTCTACCATATAAAATGGTTTGTACCACATGAAACATTAAGGATTATCTACTTTACGCTGGTAGGATCGATTGCACGATACGGGTTAACAATCTGGGGTCACGCCTCTGCTAGTCTATTGCCATATCGTACAGAGCGTACAAAACAATATAGTTAAAAGTCTAGCATTTAACTGTAATTATGCAAGATCAACATGTGATACATATAGATTGTTAAACATACTTGAAATCAAGAAACTATTGATATATCGTATAATACAGAAGCACTATTTCGACACAAAATATAAAAAAAACAACACACACATACAATTGACAAGGGCTAATGAAGCAGGAAAATTACAGGTGCCGCGCTATGTTAATAAATATGGCTCACGGACACTAAAAATAGTTGTACCGACTTTATTTAAAAAAAATTGCTGCAACTAGAAAAAATAGGGTATGTGAAAAAGGAAATAAAGTCTTGGATTGTACAAGAAATGCGAATTGCGAGTAAAGAAAGGAAATTAAGAAAGTCTTGCCACTGATAAGCTTTTTCTTAGTGGCATTATTGAGTTATCAATTATGTATTACTTTATTTTGTTGTTAATATTATTTTAAAATTACTATTTTTATTGATTTGTTCCTGAATATTTTTTGTTAACCTTTTCACTCTGTTCAGTTACTTTGTTTTATTGTTAGAATTTTAGCAAGTTCTGTTATTTCTTTATATTGGACAATATAATAATAATGATAATAGAGGACAGCTGTCTTCTTGGCGGCTCTGCAGCTCTTGGACCGTGGAGTGGCTGAGAGGTAGCACTGCAGTGAAGGAGGTGTTGGGGCAAAAAAATATTATTATTATAATAAACCTATGGTAATGTCGTCAGTACCAAATGAATTTGAAGAATTATTTTTTTATAATTTATGAGAAATCAATTGCATTGGAGAAGGTAAATCTTGTAGAGATATTAGGATGGAGATTTCTTAAATCGAAATTATCAAATGCACAAATAAATTCTTTGTTGATAATATATCTGTTAGGTATGTTATCAAAAAATTATTATTAGTTATTTATACTCAGTGACATATGAACTGCACCACCTAGAAGGGGTGGGAATTTTTGGACCAAATTTGGCAGAAACATTGGACTAGTCTAAGGTAACAATTGATTAAAATTTGATAAAGAAAACACTTCATCTTTTTAATTTTTCTTTAATAATGTGTTGGTCCGCCCCTATTTCTGATACACTCATTGACCCGCCTTGGCATTGATTCCAGCAAGTAATCAATGTCTTCTTGGGGTGTGGCATCCCAAGCAGCCTGTACTTCATGCCGTAGATCTTCTATTGTCAACGGTGGGTTCGGTAGATTCCTCAATCTTCTACCCATCATGTCCAACACGTGCTCAATGGGCGACAAATCGGGAGATCTTGCAGGCCAAGGCAAAAGATTAACATTGGCCTCTTCAAAGAAGTCAAGAGAAACCCTTGCTACGTAAGGTCGTGCATTATCTTGCTGGAAAAGTGGGTCTTCCAGCCCTCGAAGATATGGAAGAACATGTGGTTCTATCATTTCGTCAATGTAGCGTCGGGCGGCCATACTGCCCCGAATGAAGAGCAAGGGTGGCCTACTACCGTAAGCAATAGCACCCCACACCATAAACCCCACAGTTCGGCGAACATGCCTCGCAATCGAAAAATCAGGATTGCGCCTTTCTCCACGTCTTCGTCTGGCTGTCATCCGACCATCATGCATTCCTAAACAAAATCGCGATTCGTCACTAAAGACAACTCGATGCCACTCCAAGTTCCATTGAAGTCTTTCCGTGCACCAGGCCAAACGTTCCTGGTGTTGAGCAGTGAGGGGTAGCACAAGATGTGGGCGGTAAGACAGCAAGCCAAAGGTTCTTATTCGACGATAAACTGTTCGCAAGCCTATCGGACGACCTTGTTTACCTAACCATTGATCAGCTATTGATCTAGATGTAGAGAATCGGTCTCTCAAGGCCATTATTCTTAAGCGGCGATCTTGACGTTCATTGGTTCGTCTTTGAGCCCCAGTGCCTCTTCTCCGACGTTCAACCCCATGTTCAGACCACGTTTGATAAACACGCATTATTGTTGAGTGGTTCCGTTCCAAACGGTTGCCGATTTCTCTAAACGAAAAACCTGTTTTAATCAACTATTTCCCTGGACTAGTACACTATTCCTGCCAAATTTGGTCCAAAAATTCCCACCCCTTCTAGGTGGTGCAGTTTATATGTCACTGAGTATATTTATAATTTAATCTAATGCTATTATACACATTCGCTGATCGCCGAAAAAAGCAAAGCAGAGCGATCGTACGAATTTGAAATTTTGGTGGTATATACATCTAAAATTAAGGAATAATAATTAATTTCATCATGACCAGTGAACTTGTTTGTTTTTTGTCTCGTATTAATTTGTTTAAGGTACATTTTTTGTTCTCGTGTGTAAGGCAAACTTAATGATTAGTGATAGTTTAGACGTTGATTTACCTTACTTGTGTGGTTGTCATGTCCCGCGTTCGTCGTAATCAACATTACAATCAATTAACTCCTTTTGAGAGGGGATTAATTGTGGGAATGCATTGAAGATTGGGTCGAAGTGACTCTACAAGAGAACTTGGTCCAACGAAGGCTCAAAAATAGTGGTCGACCAGGAATTATGAATGCACGTCAAGAAAGGCGTCGTCGGCGACTGGCCTCAATTAACCCGTTTAAGACAACACGGTCAACACACTTCAAGGGCTGTTTTGGAAAGACAGGTGTCTATGCGAACAATTTATCGCAGAATTCGTTCGTATGGCTTAGCGTCATATCAACTAATTGTACGTTCTCCTTTAATCCCAGAGCATCGAGTTGCCAGGCTCCAGTAGCGTAGGCTGAGGGAGCATTCGGTCGATGAATGGCATCAAATCATGTTCAGTGATGAAATCCGGTTTTGCACTTAGACGCAATTCTGGTTCAACACCGGGTGTTATGGTTTGGAGTGCAATACAATTTGGAAACCGGTCAACTCTAGTCTTCATTCAAGGAAGTCTGAATGCGGCCCGCTACATGTTATCATTCATAGTCTTACTGAATCACAAATTGTCACCAAAATTTCAAGTTCGTAGGATCGTCCCTTCTGGGTGCTTTGATTTTTTTGGCGATCAGTGTATATTGTGGTATGGTTTCATTCTGTTTTCAATTCTCTATTTCATTTTCTTGTCTTCCCATTTCTTCTAATATTACTCCTAAATAATCATTGCATTGCTTTCATTCGAAACATCTAAGATTTAGTATCTTTCTCACTAGGTGTCAAAATTCGCCATCAACATATTCTGAGATTTGTTGCTCACAAATAGAGTCTTTTTTTATTTCATTACAAATTTTGATGATGTTATCCATAATCACTGTGAAGAAACTAATGGTAATTCCTTCTCCTTGTCTTATTCATTCCTGTGATTAAAACATTTCTGATTTCATGCTTGTACAGATGATGTTGTGTTTCTATTACTGTGTTCATTTTTCCCTTTGCACATTTTTCCTCTAACATGTTCTACATCTGACATATCCTAAAAATTGCTAAAATTCATTATCATTAAATTTTTTTTGGAATTTTCTCAATTTAGTGGGTTAATTTCTTTTTCATCCAAATTATAAATTTTAGCAATTTTGGCTAATTTTGTTTCGTATTTTATTTTCTCAAAATTACTCAAATTTATGAACACGGGAATTTTTCATACGATTTTTTTGCAATTTTAGGCGTTTCTTTGCCTTTCAATTCAAATCACGAATTTTATGAAATTTGATCCTTTTTAAATTTGATTTATCCATAGAATCATCATTAGATTTTTGCTAAAATTAACGAAGTCTCACAAAAGGTACTTCTATGTTTATTTCTGTTATCATTTTTTTATAATTTTAAATTATCAAGCAAATAAATTAAAAATCAGTTCAAAATATGAAATGTAAAATTATCAATCATGACAGAAATGTGTAATTTTGATATTTTTTCCATTGTGTTTTGATTCCTAGACTATTTCGATAGTTTAGGCACATTTTACATTTTTGATAATTTAACGTTTTCAAACAAAACTTGATTCGTTTCTGGAAACGTTTCAACAATTTAGTTCGGCTTAACCTGGCTGCAGAGAATCCAGATGATCGACAATCACGGGCATTGATCAAATGATCGAAATAATTTGCGACGCTTTAGAAAATAAAGCAAAAATCTATTCTTTGATATGTCAAGGGCATTTGACTCGGTTAAAATCAGCCACTACTGACAGAAAAAGAAACAAAGAAAGGTATAAGAGGTAATTTCAATAAATCTTTTCTTATCAATCTGGTAGAACCCAGCAGATTTGCGTCAATGATATACTCACAGAAACTCGACCATTGAATGGGGGTATGCCACAGGCTCCATTCTTGGTCCTATTCATAATTATGATAGATCCAACAATTTACCTAGATACTTTGAAAGTTAGATATGCGGATGAGAGCGGACCAGTGTGACTATAGCAACATCCACCATGTACAGTTTAATGACGACAGCTGAAAATGCTATCACTAACTTGCAAAAATCGTGCATCAATAATGGCATAATGTTTTAAAAAACTCAAATTGTACAGTTTCGCCCGATTAATCGACAAACCAACATTAATTAAAGAGAAGCATAAATCTGTTAAACAACTAAATTCTGGAAAGTTTTTGGGATATTAAGTTAACTTGGCAAGAACATCTAAAGAATTTTACTAACAAACTTAGTCTGGTTACATTCCTAATAAGAAAGCTACGCCTAACAGTTACAACCGTAGTGGTAAAGCAAATATACTTTGGTCTCCATCGCTTATTGCATATGGATTGCTTTTTTTGGGAAGCTTCACATGATAATAGTTTTAAAATGCAAGAAAGGATACTACGTATAATAGAAGGAGTGAAACCGATATAATGACGCTTTAACTACAATTATAATGTCACATTATAGCAGCTAAAGGGTCATGTGTTTCACTGGTTCGCAATATGGTGGGAATGCCTGTCATCAGTCTTTCGACCGTAAGTGGGTTAAGCTCCAGAACCGTTTAGTAGATTCCTTGTCGTAGTTCTTCTTCATTTTGGGCTTCCCACCCACCGTCGTAACCTTTTCTATCGGTTAAACCCCAAAACTCTTCTATAGCACGTTCCTGTAGAACATGGATGGTTATCCTCTTTAGGTACACATGGGATATTTTGGGTTCTTCTCGCATAATGGCACAATGCCAGGTCCTAGAACATAATATTATCATTAACATTATGCATTTGAATAAAATTCACTAATTTGGGGAGGCATCTTCGAATATAAATGTCTGCATTTACCGCTTCGCCAATAACTCGCCCAACATAAGGTCTTGAAAAACCAGCTTCCGAAATGGCGCACCACAGTAATACATTGTCCTCAAACTTCGCTTTTTTTCTTATACATCGCGTCATTAGGAACGTCCCAATGTTTTCCTTTTCCGTTTCCTTTTATTTCGGAGATAGAGAATAGTAAAATATTTTTCGTCGTCTAAAATTATCGTGGTATTGTTTCTAAAATATTCTAATCTTAATTGTCTGCAGCATCTTGGAATCCTCTCTATTTGAGCAGCCGTGTATTTTGGACATTTTTTTCGCGTTCTATATTTTAAATTATTTTTGCTAATTTCCCTCTTGGCTGTCATATGGGTAATGTGAAACCCTCGGTCTAATCTTCTCGTTTTCCATTTCTTGCATATTCAATAAAGTTCTGAAGCCTTGCATGATTCAAAACTCGTGGGCGACCTGTCTTGGGAAAATTCATACACGGGAAACCTTCCTCACATGCCTTAATGACGAGGAAAATTGTTGTCTTAGAAATATTTTGGTTTCTATAAATGGCGACAATTTAACGTTAACAAAACGTTAACAAAATACGTTTGGGCATTTGGCGAACCAAATTATAAATACCTTTCCGCAACTGTAACTTGTCAGACATTTTGTAAAACTTTATAAACAAAAATGTATTGTCAAACTGCAGGAGAAACTTGACAGATTAAACAGAAGTGTAATCCTTTATTTTTAATACAAAAAAATAATATGAAAAATGTACCCAAAACTTTTGTAATTTACATTATTTTCACTCGCGTTAAGTTCCTCGTATATATAGTTATATTTTTTCATTTTCGTTGGATTCTACCAATGCAGCCAGCCGTTCCTCTTCATCAGGGATTTGGAATTGATCAAGCAAATAACGGTGCAGAATTCAGACAGTTTCATAAATCGAGAAAGTTTCTTCGACCTATCTGACGATCCGATATTTCACAAATCTCTGTTCTTCCAAAACGGCACCGAATGGAAAGACATGAGGGTCACGCTGACCCCGTCGTTCACTGCGAACAAGATGAAGTCGTTGTTCGGATTGATTTCGGAACGCGGCGAAGCATTCACCCGCCACTTCCTAAATAAGAACGGCGACAAATTTATTATAGAAGCAAAGGACACGTTCGGAAGGGTTACGTTGGATGTGATAGCGACGTGTGCATTTGGAGTCACCTGCAACTCCTTAAAAGACAAGAACAATGAATTTTACTATATGGGAAAAAGGTCTCCACAACTCCGAATTGGAAGTTGGCGTTCTTCGGCAGTTGCTCCGTGATAGTGAAGGTAATCTAAAGGATCCATGTGGGTAAATAATAATTTCTTTATTACAGTTCTTCAAATTGCGCTTTATAACCAAATCATTCGTGGATTACTTCAGCGACTTGATCAATCAGAATATAAAGATTCGGGAAGACAACAAAATCGTAAGACCCGACATGTTACATCTCCTAATTGAATCTAAACGTAAACGCGATGGTGAAAAGATGAAAAGTAAAAATAATAAGATTAACAATGGGGACATTATACCTCAAGCGTTCATCTTCTTTCTTGCTGGATTTGAAACGATGTCGATAATGTGCACATTCACAATTTACGAATAGGCATGCAACTTTCACGTTCAAGAAAAATTACAGCGAGAAATTGATGAAACGTTGGCAAAATGCGACGGCAAGTTAACATATGAAGCCTTGATGGAGATGCCCTACCTCGACATGGTGATATCGGGTGAGATGAATATAATTCTACCTATTGCTCAAATTTAATTTGATTTGACCCATGGACATAATCTTCAGGACGAGCATAAAAGACTACACACTCCACGGCAAATATTCTGAACCAGTTAAATTAGAAGCTGGAAGGACTGTCGTCATTTCGACCTACTGCATTCATCGCGATCCGAAATACTTTCCAAATCCTGACGTCTTCGATCCAGAAAGATTTAGCTTGGAAAACAAGCCGCAGATTCAATCGTTTTCGTATTTGCCGTTTGGAGCGGGCCCGAGAAATTGCCTCGGTACGGCTTGTAAAGGTAACTAATTTCACATCGAATAACTTTTCACATTTTCAGGATCCAGGTTTTCGATGTTGGCAGGGAAGGTGCTACTGGTGTACATACTTTCGAAGTTCAACTTCACGGTCACCGAACAAACGCAAATCCCATTGAAATTAAGCAAGAAATCGTTTGCAATTTTGCCAGAAGGGGGCACATGGCTGGGGCTGGAAAAGCGAACTACATAACATGTGACTCCATGCGATTTACGGATTAGGATCATACATTTTTCCAGCTATTTGTGTTTTCACGTTTTCACAAAAACACAGTACTTTGTGTATATTTTGAAATGTTAACTTATCTTATTAACGAAATAAAAAAAAATTGAAAAGTTATTAACAAATTATAAACCTTGCGGTAACGATTTCTTCACTTTTTCGAGGATTGTATTTTTTCAGGATTTCATATGTGATATAATATATTTTGATACAGATAAAGTTTTGTCGTCATGAAATCTTATTACACATTTCGAGATATTAATGTCAGACTTTTTGAAAGCGGAATTCAATGTCACCAGCCCAATCTGTCAAATAATTATATTGTAAAAAATAATCATCAAGGTTTGAGAAATTGTTCATTGTTCTTTATTATGAGGGCCGTTTTAAGGTTCATAAAAAAAGACCATAGCACCTGTGGACAAACTATGAAATACCATTACGTACATAAAAATTTCCGCCTCGGCAATAAAATGTATACGCAGACGAAAGTCTTGAAACACAATTTTATTAAATTACCACAGTACCAATAGTTATATTTTCGTTTCACAATAAATATAATTTAATATTTTATTTTTACGTACGTACAAGTTCGACAAGGCAGGTTTTATTGCACGAGTCCAAGTAAGAAATGAAAGTAGGTTTTTAATAGCAATTTGTTTATTTTGTTTTACGCAAATATAATATAAATATAGCTTCGAAGTCACCCTGGACCACATGATTAGGTCGATCGAAAATATGCAATGAACAAACCTTTTTCTGATATGCAAAATCCGTTTGATCAAGGACTCGTTCCTTCTAATGGTTAACAAACCGTAAATTAGCAAGGAATGTCTATTATTTATTATTATTATAAATAATATTTTTAGATATATTTTCTCGTCGACAACAATTCGCAAGAAATATGTTTTATTGAATTTTTTATATACAATCTTTTCTCCAACCGACAATATTTAGCAAAAAAAAACTATACTATTAACATTATTATTATTATTTCTATTCTTCAATTTATGACACCTAAATTTCATATTCGCTGAAATCCATCATGGAGAATTTAATTGTCAGTATTTCACCATTCGTCTTCGTGTGAACACTGGCCCCTTTCATAATGTATCGCAAATCGAGCTATTCGGGCAAACCAAACGACTTGACAAAATTTGAAAATAGATTCAGAGACACAGGAATCCTTTCCATTGGGGTAGCATGGCCTATATGTTTTTCCGCTTTCTTCTCCCTTTTCGTCACGTTCACACGGATAATCACTAGAAACCTCTCAACATCCACTTGCACTTGCGAGCAAATTTATATTTATTTTGCTGCCATCAGACCACAGCCGAACGTTTACTTCGTCTAATTAGAATTAAATTGAAACGCACTTTTATAATCAAACAAACGAATAAGGTTTAATTTGAATTTATTACAAAATTAGCATTAAACCAGTTACAGTAAAACAATTAAATAAATAAATTAATTAAAAAGTTGCAACGAACATGTTTTTCATGAGTTTCAAAATCATCAATATTAAAAGGTGGAAAAGAAACACTTGCCCATAATCCCTTTTTACAATAAATGTAACTTATAAAAAAAAAACTTCCAGAACCAACAGTTCCCGCCATTTTTATAAATAAAGCTTTATTTGTTACGTAATAATCTTTCTCACTCTCTCTCTCTCTCTCTCTGTCTCTAATCCCAAATTGATAGTAAGAGGATTTAAAGCGTCTCTACTAATACGACTTCATTATTGTTAGCACTCGTGTTTACTGTTGTAGATAAGTCCTGTCGTTCTTATACCACTTTCTCAATCATCTCTAGTGCAATATTGAATAGGGCTACGAGAGGGTCCTCTTGCTTAAGTCCAGTTCTTACTTTAAATTCTTTTTATGTTAGTGTTACTATGAAGTAAAAGTTTTAAACGTTATTCTATTAATACAAAATTTTAATTCTTATACAGGGTGACACACGGGAGGCAGACGGTTTTTATATACTTAATACTTAATTAATGTTCGTTTATTAACATAAAATTAAAGGTCATTATTTGCAATTTTAGTATAGGTGAGAATTATTGGTGAAAAATTATGTCGTCCAGGTGATGTCCGTCATTTAGACTGCAAGACTCAAGTCTGTTCACAAAATCCTTCATCACACGGACTAACATCTCTGTAGGGATAGCTGCAATTTCTTGAATGATTGCATTCATCAACTCGTTTAAATTTCGTGGTTTGTGGTTGAAGACACGGCGCTTAAGGTACCCCACAGAAAAAAGTCACATACCGATAAGTCGGGGATCTGGGTGGCAAATAACATCGCCAAATCGTGAATCTGTCCACGAAACATGCGTTGTAGAATTGCCATTGCGATTGAGATGTGGGCTGCAGCGCTATCCTGCTGGAACCAAACATCTTGTCTTATAATTTCTGGTCGCAAGAACGTTTCAAGCAGACGAATGTATTGAGTCGAATTAACAGTGACTGTTGCTTCATTTTCTTCGACAAAATAAGGTCCAATAAAGCCCAAAGACCCAACAGCACACCAGACTGTTACTTTTTCAGAGTGTAGAGGACGCTGGTGAATAGAGTGTGGATTCTCTTGAGCCCAGTAACGCATGTTTTATTTATTCACTGCCCCGTTTAAATGAAAATGAGCTTCATTGCTCATCAATAACTGCACATTTTCATTCAAAATCACTTGCATTCTGTAAGCAGTCTTCGCATATAGCAAAATCAGTCGCCTTCAATTTTTGCACAACAAGCATTTTGTATGGATGGAATTTCAGTTCATTGGTCTAATCGATTCACGACTGACACTTAACTCTAGCATGACGTCTAGCTGACCGTCCTGGGCTTCTAAGTAGAGCTTCTATTACCCTTACATTTTCTGGTGTCGGTGCATTGCGTCTCAGGCCTTTATCCTTCATATCCATTATGTTCCCAGTTCATCTAAAGTGTTGCACTCATCTGAGGATAGTGTTGCGACTCTGAACAGTTCCATGTCAGCGGACATTAAAATATAAACAAAATAATCGCTGCACAGCTCTCACAGACCTAACATTTTTAATAAAACTGTCATACACAAACAAAGTTCCAAGTTGCAAGTTCCACTGCTCCATATTTACTGAAATCGCGTCTTATGTAGAGAAGAAATATCCCCACCATGCTCTTTTCCTACCATCGCGCTCTCAGCACTACGCAGTTCAAAACCGTCTGCCTATAGTGTGTCACCTGTATAAAATATTTTTTTCAATCATAAAAACAATGAAACATGATTGATATCTATTCTATATCATTAATATATAATTTTTTGAAAAAATACTGGGCCCTGTGAGATGTGTGGTCCTTAATTTTGTACTTTACTTCGTCAAATATCACAACACTTTCATCGGCAATTGACAGAAACACAAAAAAAGTTGTTTTCCTTCCCGCCTTTTTGGCAAAGAAGTTGATTAGCAAAGAATCACCTAGTTAGTTAGTGATGAGTGGGGCGTTTATCGCCCCTCCACTGCGACCGCAAGGGTCTATTGTGGCTCACAACTAATTATAGTTCACCCTCCATTCCCATTCTCTTTAAATAAATGAGGATTTTAGTGGGTGAGATTCTGTCAAGTTCTCCCAGCTCCAGTTTTGTCTTACCAAAGACTGTGAACCTGATTTTGTCCCCGGCGGGGCAGGCACACATAACATGCTCTGTTGTTTCTTCAGTTTCACAGCATAGTCTGCACTCAGTGGCCTCAGCCACTCCCAGCCTATGCATATGATGCCTTAGTCGGCTGTGCACAGTAGCCAGGGCTGTCAGAGTGCGCAGGTCTTTCCTACCCAAGCCTAACAGTATCCTGATACGTGCAGTAGATTGCAGTACTTCAGTACTATCTTGAAATGTCTCATTCCCTGGCACTCCTGCCAGTATTCCAGTACCTTGTGCTCCATTCAGCTCTTATTCGAGCTTCTGGCCAGGGCTCTTGTAATCCCAAGAGCCGGTTCTGGACCAATAAATTCTCGGTTAGCCCCGCTCTTTGCCAGGAAATCGGCGGCTTCGTTTCCCTCTATTCCAGCGTGTCCGGGTATCCAGACCAGGCTGACCTTGTTGACTCTCCCTAATTGAGAGAGCACTGCGCGGCAGTCCCTGGTCGACATCAACGTACATTGATTGTCAGCAAGGACAGGCAATGCTGTTCTGCTGTCAGAAAAAAATTATCGTCCTGTGCTGCCGAGGGCTTTTTAATAGCTCTCTTGCGCACATTTCAATGGCATAGACTTTTGCCTATTGAATCGATGCATGCTTGCCAAGGCTGAATTGTATCAGCCCTCATACCCAGGATGTCATCCGCTTCAATGTCGGTCGACAGCCTGTTCCGCATGTAGGCCAATGTCTGCGGCCTTTGCTTCTCCTGGCCTCACTTTGCAGCAAAATATGCAAAGGAGGAAGATCCAGTAGCACTGCCATGGTCGCTGACGGCGTTGTGCTTAGCGCCCCAGTTACCGATATGCTGGCCATTCTCTGCAGGCTTGCCAGTTTTACTCTGGCTGTCCTTCGTGAGGAGGCCGTCCACCAGACAATACAGCCATTCAGTATGGGTGGGTTGAGCTTATCAAACTTCCTCATGTTGGTGAATGGAACAATAACTGTTTTACGGGGGTTTATGTTGTTTATGTTTAACTATTGCTCCCCTTCGCACCAGCATTGCATGACATTTAGCGCTTCTTGCGGTATTTCAGAGATGACTATTTCATCACTGCCTCTTACAAGAACAACAACATCATTAGCAAAGGCCTGTATGTCGACCTCCAAATTGCTGACAATGGCAAGTAGGTCGTCCACCAGAAGAGTCCACAGTAGGGGGAAAGAACCCCTCCTTGTGGGCAGCCTCTTACCTCCCTAAATCTTACCGTTTCTCCACATAATGATGTGGTAATTGTTCTGGCCTTGAGCATAACTCCTATCCAGTCACAATAGTCACAATAGATGCTACCCCTCTCGCTACAACAGCTGTACAGAGGGATAAAGGTAGTGCTGCGTTGAACGCCCTTTCTATCTGTCAAGGAAAGCAGCCACCGCAATCCCTTTGCACTCTAGGGATTGGGTAATCTTCCCGACAAGGTGGTTCAGCGCCAGGTCTGTTGATTTGCCCTTTTGATAGGCATACTGGTGGACATTCAGGGGATTAGTCACTAGTACTTCCCTCCGTATATACCCATCAACCAGCTTTTCTCTTCAGAATAAAGGACATCAGGCTAATGGGTCTGAAGGATTTTGGGTGTAGGTCTACTCGTCCCACCTTTGGTATGTATAGCACCCTCACCTTCGTCCAGCTGGATGGAATATAATTCCATGCTAGACTAGCTCTGAACAATCTAATAAGGTGTGGGGATCAATGTCTCTGGTCCTTGTTGCAGTAGTACCGGTAGGATACCATCCCCTCCCGGTGACTTGAACGGTTGGAAGGACTTAATCGCCCAGCTAACCGTCTCATATGAGACGACTTTTTTCAGCGCCACCCAGTCCTCTTTTTTTCTCGTTTATCTCGATACATGGGGGCCGGGCTGACAGTTACTTCATCGTTCAGACACAGGCAATCAGGGAAGTGAGTTTCGGCCAGAATCTCTAACGTTTCTTTTCCTGAGTCCGTAAATGTGCCTGTGATGTGTGAATTACCTAAATATTCTTTAATAGTTCCAATGTATTTTTTGTTTTTTTTTGTATTGTTAATTTGCAAAGAAACAACCACAAAATCTCCAACTAAAAGATGTTTAACTGTAGAAAAATTTGCTTCATTTGTACTGAGGCTTATGGAATTATTCTCGTTCCCTTCGTTTTCTTCTTCACTTTCTATTGTTATCGATTGCGGGCTTGCATGATCCTGGCGGTTGTTTAAGTTTAAATCATCTGCTAAAATGCTTTTCCCTGCTTCAATATTTAATATTTTTTTCTTTTTTGTTTCAATTCCATATTCTGTCAACTTTTTCAACACTCTCTCTCTGGATCAAAAGGTACGATTGCCGCTCCACTAATATCACCTAGAAGGTTGATGCCTTCTTTTGTACTATTCCCTCCTTTCAAGAGCTTTTCTAATAGCTTAGCAAAATTTTCCTTCGGTAATATTGTAATCCTTGGATATGCTAGTTTAGTCAAGAAGAATTATCTGCCACGTCATTTTCATAGAGCGAAAAAAATCTACATCCAGGGGTTGCATGAAATTTTGCGTAGAGTTTGGCACAAGGCACACGAACGAAATATTATGTTCCTCACACGCCCTTAAAACTTCTTCAGTAAAATGCGCAGCCAGGTTGTCCCCAAGTATGACCTTTCTTCCTTCCAATTTCTTTACGTGGGGCAAAAAACACGTAAGAAACCAGTCCGTAAATGTGGTTGCCTCCATCCATCCGTGCACCGTTCTATTGCAACGGGCTACGTCTTTACAGCATCTCTCTGGGTAACATGGAGAGCTATTAGGGCCATCATTTATCCACGAATTGCAGAGTCTCGTGGGAAGAGAAACGATATATGGCGGCAGTAAAATGCCATCCCCTGATCATGACATCATTACAGTTGGCTATGTATTGCAGGTCAGTGTTAGTGATTTAATATTTTTTTAAAGAACATGTTTTAGACACAACGACAAATAAATCGTTCTAAAATATTAGTGGGTCCAAGGCAATACAATAGAACAATTAAACTCAACAATTCGTAGTATACTGTTACAAACAAATAAATTGAAAATCACTTACTGATTTCTACTTCTGCAGTTTCGATAATTATTATCGCAGGCGAAGTCTTCGGTCTCGATGTTGATGACAGAATGAATGAGTGCCGATGCCGCTCGATTTATTTAAACCCGATACTATTTCACAATATTGTTTATTATTTAATCTTAATACAACTCTTAAGTGCCAAATAGCTATTGGTTATTTGAGCGTACGTACAGAAGTTGCCATGACCTTCTATACGCGGCGATTGGTCGTAACTTAGTTGCCAGGGCGATTTTCCCGCGTTTTTGTCGACATCGAATTCGACCCGCGGCCCACATGCTGTGAGTCATCTCTCGGAGTCACGCCCGCAGCTTTCGCAATGCGAAGATTTCTTAAATTTGAACATATTTTGCGATTTAAATTATATAAATGTAGTAAAACCTATTATATCGAGTTTCAATTTACAATTACATTTCTTACTAGTTCTATTTACATATTTTATTATCTTAACTAACTCAATTATACGATAAACATCCTTATTTATTCAATTATTTACATGGAATTATAATTCGGAGTAATATTACGATGCTGAATCTCTCTACGCGGTTCAATCTAAATATTCTATTTTAGTCTCGGCATCGTATTTCGTTGCTGTTAAATATGTTATTTTATTTAACAATTTCCCTGTTAATTTATGACCTGCACAATATGTTTGGGTGCCTATCTTACTAACTGAAAATATTTTTGCGTTTGGTTATAATTTTGATTTTTTTTATTTCATTACCACTGATCAAAGATGCCCCTCAATTATCAATGAGGGGTCTACGGTACGTGTTGTTTTGGATTTCTTTCATGATAAATATTTGGTCTACTGTGGATCTGCCTTGGTATTCTCGTACTATATCTTGATGGTATATATGTTTAGTCTTTCTTTGAGAATCGTTGCTACTACATTATAAGCTATTCCTGTGTAGTTGTGACATGCTTCGTTATCACATTTCTTGTATATAAGACGTATCAATGCTTTATTCCAATCATCTGGCATTCTTTCCTCATCTTATATTCTCCATTTGTTCTGCTTCCGGAGTTTAGCAATGTTTCAAAATACGTTACAAACAATTCCACCTTCTCTATTTTGTCTTCTACTAGTCAATCCTCTCCGGCTTTAAGTATGGGGTTCTATAGCTATCTTGTTGCTTACTTCTTTTCGTTTCTTGATAAAAATTTCTTAACTCTTTATATTTATATGTCTTCTATTTTCTGTAGTTCTTCTTCCATGTACTCCTTTTTTTCTGTCTGCAGATCCTTTTCACTGCTTCTCGCCTTTCCTTATAATTCGCCTTGCCCTCGTTTGTTTATCTGCTTTGCCTGTTTAATAATTCCTTGTCATGTTTGCCTTAATGCTTTTTCGCACTCATCATCGAAACATGATTTCCTTTAACTCCTATTTTTCTCTCCCAGTACGTTTCGGTTACTTCCTTCATAATTGTTTCCATATTTTTCCATTCCTATTGAACGTCTTCAAGGTTTCTCTTCCTAGTTTTTCTGCCATTTGTGTTACCTTAAATTCTCTTCTGAACCACGCCATCTGGCAACACCGTACATTTACATTGTTTTCCCGAGTTTTTACAGTAAATACTGTGATATATTGAAAGTTCATATTGAAAATGTGAGATGCATATGAGTAGAAAATTGGTAAATAATTTATTGGAAACGATAAAAAAATGCAGATTGGAAACTAGTAAAATTATTGGAAAGGATTGCTTTCTGGATCACATGTTCAAGAAGTAGGAATCGGCTGAAACGATAATGCAGCAGAAGCTCAGTGGGTCAACTGAAGAACTTACTCAGTCTCTTACCAATAAAACATCAATCAAGGAAAGTCTATGCAAAAAGTTTCGGAACCACAAGCAGACAGTTATACTAAAACTTCGAACACCTTTAATCTCATTTTAACAAAATGTGGTTTCGTAATTGGAATTTTAGAACGCAAATGAAATTCGTTAAAATGTTAACAATTTTTCCAGAAATGTAAACGTGGTATGAAATATGTATGTGTTCCTGTGACGTTTGCTTCACGTGAAATTTTAGCTTAAGGCACTAGACCACGGTGAAAAATTATTTTTTTCCTTTTTTTTCTTCAGTTTCTGAAAGATGCATTTGCACCGAATATTTTAGAGAAATTCGTCAAATTGATGGAGATGCAGCATTTTATGTGAACCGTTGCTAGCGTACGACGCGCCGAGCGGCAGTCGTATGTACGATTCGTATATATATCATTCGATTTGTTCGGTCCCACATATGTATATATTAGCAATTAATTAAGTTAGTTTAGATATGCGCAATCCAGTGCAAAATATTCGCTACAATTATTTCGTTTCGACCCTCAGAATATTTTGCATACGAAATTAGTCCCAAATTCACGGCTGTCCAGGTACAGATGGTTCGACAGATGCGCCAGCTAAGGGTCGGTTCGATTGTTTACATTTATTACTCATTTTTCCAAATTAAAAACCCAAAAATTCTTGTACGGTCACGTACAAGACGTTATCTATTTCAATAAAATTGCGGCCCGATATTAAGCGCTGAATTCCCCGTTTTACATAAGGCGTTGAAACGGCCGCTAATATTGCATCAATACTTTTTAACAATGGTCACATTGGCCTCATAAATGTATTGGAGATATTAGACATCAAAATTGGTGAAGCACTCTACCAATATTGTCAAAACATCGACGAGAAACGAATATGCGAAGCCGAGCACGAAGACGAAAAAAGCACGCATGAGGGTCGTCTTCGTGCAAAACATGGAAAAAAATAATGAATCTCTGGACGCTGAGGAGCTGTTGTATGGTCCAGGAATAGCTGACTAAACGTAAGAAACAATAAAAAAATAGACAAAGAAAATAGTTAGTTTGTATGTAGAATTATGCTTCAGCAAAACTTTGAACGCGTTTTTCTCGAAAACTACTTTTTCAACCTGGTTGACAGTATATTAGAAAAACTGTACATCCGATTTGCATGCACCAAGTCTTAAACTGTTAAAATGTAGTCTCTATGGCACCACGTAGGGGTTTTTTTTTATAATAGGTCTCCTTCTATTTTGTTTTTTTTTTTCATATGATCGATGAAAATTTTTCATAAAAATAGAAAATAAAATACGCTGGTCCGCCATTTCTTTTTTCTTCTAGATATCAAAATTCCCCTACGTGATAGACACATATGTGTAGCAGTGGCGGCTCGTGAGCTCGGGGATAGGTGAAGCAGAATCGGTGGCAAGACCTCCCCCCTCCTATAGCGAGTCATGTATATATATTTTTTGCCGGTGTGAAAAAATATATAGTTATATGAAAACGAAAATAAAAATAACGTTATGTTATGGTTATAGTTTTTTTTTATTTCTTGAATACAATGTCATTTTTTCTTTCCTTTAAACTTGCAAACTTATCGATTATGCCGTCGAAAAATGGTTCTGCATTAATTAACTCATTTAATAGTTCTTTTTCAATTGAAAGTTTCGATAATAATAATTTTTTAAAACATCGATTATACATTTTGTCTTTAACTTTTACAATTTTATTGGTATTTAATATGTCGGTTTTTCACTATTTAAAATGTCTTTTTTGTCATTATCATTCCACCTTACAAATGCTGTTTCTAATAAAATACACACTGGATTTTGAGAAGGAAACATATTGCACGTAATGACAACCGAACCTTATAATGAGACAGCGTAAAATTTTGCTTCACTGGCCAAGTCGAAACTGCGCGTAGAGGTGCGGTTGTCATGGCAACCGAGCTATTAGCGCGCATGCATCGCTGAAGCAGCATCAAGGTGTTCAGATTCTGCGTCATTAGAACTTCCATCATATGTGTACATCCATCGGCACTTTTAACAAGGTAGATTTTTTTATTTTTAGAGCGGGAGAGTCACGTATGTTACCTTTCGAGTACAATTTATTCTAATTATACAAGAATATGTAGGTATTAGATTAAAAAAAAAAGAAAAAAGTGCATTTTGCACTTGGGAATTATTTTTAGGTGAAGCGGCGCTTCACCTGCGTCATCGGAAGAGCCGCCACTGATGTCTAGTTTCTAAATATATTTTTATTTTATTTTTTAGATGAGCCGTATGGCTTAATCGCTGTCAACCGCCGCGCGGCAATTTCGTCGCAGTCTCCTCTTAGGAGCGGCGTACACCGCAAACTATACTTTAGATTCAAGTATAAAAATTTGTATACAGTCTTCTATATGCATATATTTATTTAATTCATTTATTTATTTATTTATTTATTTATTTAATTCAATACAATACTCCACAGACAAAATCCAATAACGGAGTAGGATGGAAAAATAACATAATACACAAATGTGATAAAAATAAAATAACTTAACGTAACTTAACTTAGCTTAATAAATCAGTTACAATAATACATGCAAAAAATAACTTAAATTGGTGCTTATAAATATTAACATAACACAGCTGATTGGTGCACTCACTTATTTGATGTTTTTTATAATATCACAACTACATGAGAAGATGTCAAACTCTGCTTGGCGCCGGTTGTAATTATTACACATGATGAACAGCGGGGAATGTTGCAGAATATTTGTTCTTGGAGTTGGCAAGTAGAAGCAGTCGCTCAAACGAGACGATAATCTAGGCGTGCGAAAATTTAAAGCTTGCACAATTTCTCCACAAGAGATGGAGCCATTGACAACCTTATGTAGAAAGGTCAAGGACGTAACGATGCGTCTATGTGCAAGTGCATCGAATGAAAAATGATCCAGAAGGGAATCATAAGGATACCCAAATTGCGGGTAGTGACCGTTGGACTTGAAGAACAGATATTTCAGAAAGCGCCGTTGAACTTTCTCGATGGAATAAATGCTACCACTATGCATAGGACACCAGATACATGAGGCATATTCAAGTTTAGAGCGAACAAATGCACAGTAGAGATTAATTAGAGTTTCAATGCGTGCAAAGCTGCTGCCATTTCGAATAATAAAACCTAGTATTCTAGTAGCTTCAGATGTAACGCTTTGGATATGTGCAGCAAAAGAGAGCTTTCGATCAAAGACAACACCCAGATCACGAAAGGTAAGAGGCCTATCCAATTTAGTATTGTCCAGGACATAAGGATACACGAGAGCGCTTGATTTAGTCGTAAAAGACATAACCATGCATTTTGAAGTATTCAGACGAAGCTTATTTAGAATGCACCAATGAGCAATTTTATTCAGTTCTGTCTGGAGTGCAGCACAGTCTGCAATAGAATTGACTCTGCAGAAGATTTTTAAATCATCGGCGTAAAGTAAGTGTAATACGAGCAGATTGTCAACGATATCATTAATGAAGATGTTGAATAGTAGGGGCCCGAGAATCGAACCCTGAGGAACTCCCGAGGTAGCAGCAAAGGATACAGATGCAAATCCCTTGAGAACAACAAAATACTTTCTATTGCCAAGGTAAGATTCAAGAAATCTTAACAGAGGATAAGAAAAGCCAAAATCTGAAAGCTTTTTTAGTAATAAACTGTGGTCCAATGAGTCAAATGCTTTAGAGAAGTCTGTATACACAACATCCACTTGAGAACCGTCGTCAATAGATTGAGCAATAAATTGAGTGACGCAGAACAAGTTAGAGGAGGTTGATCTACCCTTCCTAAAACCATGCTGTGCATCAGATAGCAGGTTACTAACAGGAGCGTAGAGTTGCTCGAAAAGGCACATTTCAAATACTTTGGCAAAATTACATATACAAGCTATTGGCCGATAGTTTGAGATGTCATTTCTTGCACCCTTCTTGAAGACCGGGGTCAACCTAGCAGATCTCCAGACTTCCGGGAAGCTAGCAGTGCTAACAGAGAGGTTAAAAATGTAGCACAGCGGATAGGCCAAGGCATGCGCACAATCCTTTAAGAGAAAAGAGGGAATAAGATCCGGCCCTGCGGTCATTTTAGGTTTTAGGTGTCTCAAGGATGTTAGTACCTCAGACTCCCGGATGTAGTTTATATATATTGTATTTGAGTTAATTGTGGATTCATTGGTGTTAGCCGGTTGAGAAGAAGAAGTAAAGCAACTTTGAAAGAAGTGCGCAAAAGTGTTAACAATAGCTTGAGGGTCAGAAATGAGATTATCTTCATAGTAAAATTCGTTAGGAACGCTAGAACTATTCTTTTTGCTATTAATGTATCCCCAAAAATTTTTGGGGTCATCATTGATAGAGGATTCGATTTTATTAATGTAGTTAATGTAGGCTTGGCTGATTTGAAATTTAACCGAGCGCCTTAAATAAGAAAATTCGTTGTAAGATTCGACGTTGCCTGTTAATCTATATTTACGCCATGCTTTAGCTTTAGATTTAATTGATTTGATTATGTCATAGTTAAAGTATGGTGGATACTGATTCCTGCTTGCAAGTGACGCTTTAGGAACACATAGACTAAAGATGTCGTTCAATTTATCGTAGAAGGCATTGGCAGCACTGTTAACGTCGATAAAGTTGCACAGAAATGACCAGTCAGTTCTATAGAGTGAGTCATATAGGACATGAAAATTTGCCTTTCGAAAATTAAAGGGTTTTGAATTACTGTTAACAGGGTGGCTTATCCTGTTGCACATGACATCCACACCAAAATCAATGGTTAACGCTGGATGATAGGCATCTAGTCTAACTAGATGATCAACAGACTTATGAACTCTACCCACGTTGTTTGAAAACACAAGGTCTAGTATCCCGTTATGATCATTGAGAATAGAATTACGCTGGGAGAGGTCAAAGAAACTAGAAAAGTCTGCCAGAGCCTTTGCTTTACCAGTAGGTGGTAAGTTCGTCTCCCGAAAAGCATAATCTGGGACATTAAAGTCGCCTACTACTAGGACGTCTCCATGATGAAGAAAGTCCAGATTGCAAACACATTCCAGGAAATGCTCGTACTCCGGAACAGAAAGGGAGGGCGGAGAGTATATAACAAGAATGTAAATGTTTTTAAGGTGTATAGTTAGTTTAACGCATATAATATCCACAGCACTCCTATTATTAAACTCAGATACACACAACTGTACCATTGTAGCATTGAACTTCCGGTTTATGGCAACGAGAACTCCACCTCCTCTTGAACACCCCATAGCAGCGAAGTCTCTGTCGCATCTAAATACTTGGTAGATATCGCTGAAGATTTCAGAATTTTCCACAGATTGATCTAACCAGGTTTCAGTAAGTGCGATGACGTCAAAAACACATGATGTAGTTGCGTGGTAAAGCTCCATTGTTTTGCTTTTTAAGCCTCGAGTATTTTGGTAATACGTTATCAGATTTATGTGCTTAAGGTTGATTTTTTTAGGCGGGGGTTTACTATTTGGTTGCTATTGCACTGACAACAAACTGACTCGAATCTTATTCACAGCAGACAGATATGCAGGACACTTGATATCCCAAACTGCATGATTTGTGTCTAATTCAGATGTCCCTGTTGACCTAATACAGTTTACGCACCTGAGCGAGGTTGACTTACAGTCTGAAAGTTTGTGTCCCTCGCCACATCTTGGACATGTGCACGGTTTGGAGCAAAATTTGGACCCGTGATGATATTCATTGCAATTATAGCAACGTTTCACTTCAATTGCATCAAAAACAACACAACTGTTATACCCTATCAAAAGATAACCAACTTTAATCACCTTAGCATATGATGTTCTGTCCAGTTCGATTATGGCCTGCAGGATGTTAGCATTTTTTTTTGTTGGATATGTCTTTATTATTTTACACACAGAATTGCTATCAAAGTATTGAGCGTTCATCTTCATTATATACTCCACAAGCTCGTGTTCTTGAAAGTCTTCAGAGAATCCCACCACACGGACCCTAGGACTGATGCCTTTGACTTCACTCACATCGTATGCTTTGGAAAGTTTTTCAGCCACTAGCGATTTAAATTTCGTATTCCCTTCCTTTGTTCCGCAACTGACCAATATGCCACCATTTTTTATGTTCTTAACCTTAGCAACATTGATATTAGAGTCAAGAGGATCGATGTTCAGTATGATGTCCGATTTGGTTTTAGAGTTGCTCTGTGAAACATTCTTTGGTCGCACAATGACCGCTGGATTCATGTTGTTTTTTAGGACATGCGCATAGGGAGGTGGGTCATGTGTAGTAACTGATGAATCAACAGAAAATTTCATTTCAAGCAATGCTATGATATCATTTTTAAAAGATTCCAATCTAACCTCGAATGAAGCCGTGGCTTTTTTAATTTCATCTGCAACCGTGGCTTCAATCTGGCACTTGTCGATGGAGATACAGCGCGATTTGCACTCTGTGCACTTCCAGGCCAGGCCAGGAACTCCTGCGAGAATTTGAGTGAAATCGGCAGGCCCCCCAATGCAGGATACGTGAAACTGCCTCCCACAAGTGCCATCGCACAATACGCTAGCTTTCCTGGTTGATAGGGTAGCTGCACAGACTCCACACATCGACATTTCGTGCCTGTGTATGAATAGCAATACGGGCAGGAATGAAGGAATCGAAACAGGGACACACACTTCACGCTAGCGGTGCCAGTCGCAGCGGCTTAAATATAGACACACAAGTGGTATAAGACAAACGGATAGGTAACATATGGGGTTACAAAGGGATGAAAACTAATTACAGTAAATTGCAAAATTTTTGATTTAAATTGAATAAAAATGGAATTAATATAGTTCGAGCGGTTAACTGCTACAAAACAATCGACCGTATATCGGCGATAAACGAGGCGCGCCCGGGACACAGCGGTGTATCGCTAATCCGCGCAAAAAAAATCCAGCAAAGAATACCGAACGCACGTTTCTTTGATTAGTCGTCCGAAAAATTAAATAAAGTTACTCACTTTTCCGGTGATTTCCGACAATCTAAAGTCTATATCTATGTCCAATAAAGACCATATGAGTGCCCTAATTTCACCCAACACGATGGTGTAAGACTCGACTGCCTAGATAACTTTAATCATCCACAAAACTTGAAATTGACCACAAAGCACAATTTACACGTGTTACCGGCTTGAAAGGTAAGGTAAATATTGACAATAAACATTGATGAAATGAATTGCATTCATCATCATCATCGCTTGAAAATAATTATGAAAGATACACCCTCGTACCGCGCTCGCACCGTGGTCTAGTCATAGACAACTATACTTAGTAGAAGCCTCACTCAATAGAAAAGATTTGGAACAAGTTCGCGACATCTATCGGGAATTGCACCAATTGAATTAGAAAAGGATGGTGCATCCATCCTTTTCTAATTGGTATGAAAATAACTTTGAAATAAAAATGAAATTTATCCTTACACAGGCTCTTCATTAAAACAAAATTTACATTTTGGGCAACTATATTGTCATCTTCAGCAGTATATACAGGATACTGATGACAACATAGTTGTCTGAAATGTACATTTAGTTTTAATGAAGTGCTTTGTGGCTCAAATAGATTACATTTTATTTAACCCACCAAAATGTCTGATCTACTATTTGTACTAAACTTAATAATAATATTTCTTACACGGGGAACAGAAACAATTAATGTCATATATATATATATTTATTTAACAAACATTAAATACATTTCATATTATATTACATATATTATGTTATCTAATATTATAGTACTTCAGTTAAAAACACCAGGAGGTAACATTAAATATCCAAATATTTGAATATATTCTTTATCTTAAATATTTGAATGGGGAATAGATGAGTAATTAAGTAAATACATCGATGATTGGGACCGATGCATAAAACTGCATGTTAATTGTACGGAGTGCAAGATGCACAATATATATCAAATACTAGAAAACACCCGGTGACCAAAACTACTGCACCCTTAGTAAGTGGAGCCTATTAATATAATTTCTTTCCCTCTCACACAGCCCAATGCAAGTCAAGTATATGTTTACGTTACCAAATTCCTCTCCTCGAACGATGCCCGCGGACCGACAGATGATGCTCTCACATGACCGTGCATTCGGGTAACCAAATAATACAGCAAGCAACATGAAAGACAAACAGTCATTAGTGATTATGAATAACAAATAGTAGTAAATTTCACGAATTACCTACAAACTAGTTTTATATTTGATAAATCCTTACCACCCTTCACGAATAACCTAGAAACCACTTATATTCAATTATACTATGTATGTAACACTAATAGCTTTGAGTAAAAGCTGTTAATAAAAGATGCTAGTAGCTGTCCGCAAAAGCAGTAAAAGCACGTTTAACGACCAAGATGGCGTGAGTTACATTGTAACTGTAGTTAATGCATGGACGGTTGCTGCAATTGCAGCGCCTCTGGTCCTCTGGTGTCGATTGCACCAATTTATCATGATCTGCATCTGTCCTATAGAGTGAATGTACGGTGGGTCTAGTGCTTTAACGTGTGCCAAGTGTTGGACGCTAGATCGTTACATCGCTATATTAGATCGCGCTCTAGTGATAAATGGTGCAAGTTTAAGTTAAATTGCAGCAATGAAATCTACTTATGTGGTGTCACGTTTATGAAATGGAAAGTACGATGGCGCTACCTCAATTAAAAGAAGTGTAATAATTCGGGATTTTTTAAATTGGAGGTTTAAAGGACCTATTTTCGAGTGAACTGTAACTTTAAAATATTTATTTATATATTTTTATTTTTTAATTTGTTGATGCATTTTGACGAGCACGATTTTTAGTAACTTAAAAGTGTTCAGGCTAAAAGATACATCAGTAGTAATTAATATGAATGAATGTGTTTTTTTTTAATGTAAAATTTTGTACAATTTTTCAAATCGGCATTCAAGAGGTGCCTTGAATCCACTTGCTTCGTCAAATAATTCTTCAATAGTAAATTGGTGGCTGTTTTTTGTTGTTCGATTAAAATATTTGAAAGGGACGAGGATTTAATGAAGAATTATTTAAATTGAAACAAACTTACCTTTACCACACAGTATTGTGTGGTGTATGCTGTGTCGTGAGGGTAAGTTTGTTTTAATATATTTGTAACTTTAAAATATTTATTTATATATTTTTATTTTTTAATTTGTTGATGCATTTTGACGAGCACGATTTTTAGTAACTTAAAAGTGTTCAGGCTAAAATATACATCAGTAGTAATTAATATGAATGAATGTGTTTTTTTTTAATGTAAAATTTTGTACAATTTTTCAAATCGGCATTCAAGAGGTGCCTTGAATCCACTTGCTTCGTCAAATAATTCTTCAATAGTAAATTGGAGCAAGTGGATTCAAGGCACCTCTTGAATGCCGATTTGAAAAATTGTACAAAATTTTACATTAAAAAAAAACACATTCATTCATATTAATTACTACTGATGTATCTTTTAGCCTGAACACTTTTAAGTTACTAAAAATCGTGCTCGTCAAAATGCATCAACAAATTAAAAAATAAAAATATATAAATAAATATTTTAAAGTTACAAATATATTAAAACAAACTTACCCTCACGACACAGCATACACCACACAATACTGTGTGGTAAAGGTAAGTTTGTTTCAATTTAAATAATTCTTCATTAAATCCTCGTCCCTTTCAAATATTTTAATCGAACAACAAAAAACAGCCACCGTTACACCGCGTGCATATGTTTATTTTACTTTAGAGGTCAAGAGTTTCGAAATCGCAATATCTCGTGTCCGATACCACAAAAACTGCTCGCACTTATCGCCGTTTTTTATCATCGCTGGTCTATAAAATATTCGCTCCATTGCAATTCCTTAATTACTTACATATGCTTGAGAACTGGCAACAATTCTCACTTTAAATCGCCACCAGTACGTTAACAATGCTGTGGCTGGTCGTGTTGGTTCTGTGCGCGGTCCTCTTTTACGTGAAGTTCGTGAAGCCGCTGTCGTACTGGGAAAAACGATCGGTCGTCCACGAGAAATCCCTGCCGCTGCTCGGGGTGCACGGAGCGCCGATTCTGGGGAAAAAATCGCTCCAGGAAGCTATGCGCGACATTTACTACAAACACGAAAACGAAAGGTGAAATATTTGCGTAGTTTCAATGGCAACCGACCTAAATCTTGATGTGACAATCGGTTTGGCCTCGTTATTCAAGGTTAGATTCGTAGATATGATTAATTAAAAATGAAAAGATAATGAAGCTGGCACAACTAGAACGTATTTGAACATATGGTGTAACCATAATACGCATAACATTAGAATCTTAGATTTGATTGTTTTTTTAGATAGTAAACTATAATAAAAACAACAACCATAAGTGCCGTTTCAGATGAGGCGTAGGATGCGCCCTACGTCCTACGCTTGAAAATCAGTTGGCATTGTGTTAAATGTAGAATTTCACATAAGAACGTTTGAATCGGCGTACGCGCGACGTAAAATTTACAGCGCGGGCATACGCTTGGCCCGCACGCCTCGCGTAGCTACGTCTGGCGTAGGACGTATCCTACGCCTCATCTGAAACGGTACTAAAGATTTGTAGCCGAATAATTAATTTGATAAACGAATCTTTTATCAAATATTGGGACGAAACAAACATTTTTAAGTTATCCATTATTTATCACTTATGATTAAAAATCAACACGTTTCTAGTTACATAAGTGCGAAGAAACGAAAAATGGTATCTGCCTATAATCTTGTGATAAGTGAGATTACAAGATGGATTGTAATAAATTTGCCGCCTTTGATGTGTGAATTTGTCAGGAAAATTTATTAATCAAATACGCGATTAAAAAAGAAATTAGTCTTAGTCGTCCGTGAATTTTGAAACGTAGGTGTTGCGTACTTACGTAGTTTAACAAGTACAAATTGGCAATTATTGAAGGTGAAAAAAATTATAGAATGATGCTATTCGAACAAATTTGCTAAAAACACTATCAAGAACGTTTTGCAAAGATTTATAAAAATCTTATAATTTTGAAGTAACATTAATATTTTAATATCTAGACGGCAATGCCCTCACAGTGTATGGTGAAGGCGACTATGAACGTATTCACCTCTAGATGGCACTAATACTAACACACAAACTATTTGTCACTCATGCTGGCATCTGACGAAGTGACGAGCGCAAAGAGAGCGTTACAGCTGCCATTACTTTAATAAGTCGCTGAATTTTAACAGGAATAATAAAAATGATCAAAGATCAAGTCTAAAAAATTCTTAAAATCAGAAGAAATGTAACAAATCGCAAATATTGTTAATTTTTTTAATGATTGTAAAAATTTGCGAAAAATTTGGAAAAAAAACAAAAATAATTTCAAAAATGTAAAATATGCATTACATTGTAATACTTCTGAAAAATGATGTTAATAATTGATATAGGTATCAAAAAGGTTACAGTTGCTAAAAATATTGTTAAAAGTCACAAATATCGTCGCATATTTTATCATAAATTGATAAAAATTGTACACATTGTTAAAAATGGTTACAAATTATTGAAAATCGTAAAAATTGCAAAATATTCTAAAAACGAAATTTGTAGAACATCTTAAAAATCATTGAAAATTAATGAAAATAAAATTTAAATGAAAAATCTGCAGTGGTCCGCACTGAACTTTACTACTATTATAAGAATATTTTTTTTCGATAACTCGTACCCTTTTCGAGATACGGAAAAAGGCTGTAGCTAGAATCGTTTGAACGCTAGAGCGCGTACAATCACACAGACACCCCCCCCCCCGCACACACACACACACACAGAGAGAGAGACGTCATTCAATAGTCAGAAACGATCCAGGGGAGCTCAAAACGTGTATATCCGTTGAAATCTCGAGTTCGAAAATTTTCATGATTCCTATACTTGTACATAAACTATAAGAAAGTAAAAAGTAATCAAATTGACAATAATCGATAGTTAAAAACCTAAATTATTGAAATTGGTAATTGGTACAAATTGTGAAAAATCATTAAAACAATTTAAAAGAAAAATATCAACAGTAACCAAAATTGCACAATTAATATTTGTAAAAATTACAACATTTATTTTCACCATTATTGTTATAAGAAAAGCCGCCAAATTGTAGATATTGTCAGAAAGCATAAATAATAAAGTAGAAATTCGCAAATGACACAAAAATTTATGAAAGATGTTAAAAATCTTTTGTTCACTTCAAGTTTTCTTTTAGTCATTTTTGTTTATTTAATTTCTCTCATTTCCCTTTTCAAAATTTCATGGTAGGTGTTTTCTCTCTTTTCAGATTCTTTCTTTGTATTTTTAATTTTGTTAATATTATTTTTGGGATTATTAATTTTTGACCAACATTTTTTAGATTTGTTCGCATTTGATTTTCTATCATTTTCTCACATTGCTCGTTGATGTTTTCATGGTTAGGTGCTTTATTTTGCTTTTATGGAGATTAGTTTAGATTGGGTTGGGTTCGCTTCTCGCAACGTTCATTTATGATATTTTTGCTTTGATTTGATTCTTAACTATTTTAACTTTAACTTTATTTGGTTAAATAAAATGTCTATTGCCTTATTACTTATTGTTCGATTTTCTATTTATCTGCTTGGGTAATATATATTTTTTTTTTTTGCTTTTTAATTCATTTTTGCTTGATTCCCATTCATCTTCGATTTGTTAGTTCGATATATTAGTCTTTCGTCACTTGTTGCTTACATGAAGTAAGCTTTGTTTGTTTGTTTTAGTTTGTTTTAGTTTATTTAATTCGAGTATTGGAATTTATTTTCGTTCCATTTTTGTATAGATTTTACAGGTAATATAGTTTTTTATTCCAAAATCCAAACAAAATAGGGCCCAAACAAAAAAAATTAAAGATCGTAATATCAAAAATCATAAAGAAATGGTAAAAAAAATTTAAAATCATAAAAATTGTGAAAATCGCAATCATTAAAAAAGTGTAATGGAAAAAGTAATAAGTTCATTAAAAATTGCCGAGATAATTGTAGAAATTTTCGGAAAGCATAAGTAATAAATTTAATAAAATCGAAATGACACGTATGTATAAAATATATGTATAAAATATATATATAAATTCTTTTAAGATTGTCAAATTTTGTGAACGTTGTAACAATTAATAAAAAAAATAGATATTGTAAAAACAGTTAAAATTGGAAAGTAATTAAAAAATCATAAAACTGGCAAAAATGGGACAAATCATAAAAAAACCTTCAAAAATTCTAAAATAGTACATTAACTGATATTTTATTAAATAACAAAGAAACAAAACAAACGAAAATCATACAAATTGTTAAAAAACAAAGAAATTAATTAAATATGTAGATAATTAAAAAGCAAAAATTATAATAAAAATTGAAAAAAATCATAAATATAATAGAAAAACTAGTAATATTAGTAATGGCATATAATTGCCTATAATAATAATAATAATAATATTGCCTAACAAACTTGAAAATCGTGAAATTAAATAAAAATCGTAAATGTTTAAAATTGAAAAAATATGAAATCTGTTAAAGGAAACGTCAAAGAAGTAAAATTTCGTAAGAAGTAGATATTGCAGAAATCGATGATAATTGTAAAAAAATCATTGGTGTACATAAAATAGAAAATTGTTGGCAAAAAATGAACGCAAAAACATTGATACAATACACAATTGATACAATAAAGATAAATTTGAGGGATAAAAAACATAATATTTAATTTCAAAAAACTAGAAATAAATCCTGAATTTAAAAGGAACTGGTTTAATTATTATTTTACAAAAAATGTTTGATTTTGTTCGTTTGTGACAACAAACAAACAAAGTTTGCGACAGCAAACCCAACCCATAAAAACCGACAACCATTGAAAATTAAAATTGGAAACGAAATTAATTAAAAATTTAAATAATTACCAGTTCATTATCTTTTGGATTTTGCCGTGATTAATTTTCCATTTTTATATTTTTCGAATTTGTTTGAATTCTTGAAACTTTAAAGCCCCTGAGTGAATTACAATAAGTTTCGGAGACGATGCATTGGAGGAACGCTATTTGTTTGTTTTCAGTTTAGTTTTTCATTTTTGTTTATTTTTCACACTTTTGTTAAAGTCAAATTAATCGCAACTCAACTCAACTCAACAACATAAATATAATAAAATGGTCAAAATTGAAAATTAAAAAGTAGTAAATTGAAAATGTAAAAGAAATAAAAACAAACGTATTTTAAGAATTTTAGGCAAATTGTGAAATTGAAAAAATACAAGTGTTAAAAATAAATAACTAAATAAAGTCAGTTCACGTTAGTTTTTTTTTGTTTTTCTTCATATTTTTACTCCGTTGGGTTTGGTTAGGTTGGGTTTGATTGTGTTGGTTGGGTTGGGTTGGGTTGGGTTGGGTTGGGTTGGGTTGGGTTGGGTTGGGTTGGGTTGGGTTGGGTTGGGTTGGGTTGGGTTGGGTTGGGTTGGGTTGGGTTGGGTTGGGTTGGGTTGGGTTGGGTTGGGTTGGGTTGGGTTGGGTTGGGTTGGGTTGGGTTGGGTTGGGTTGGGTTGGGTTGGGTTGGGTTGGGTTGGGTTGGGTTGGGTTGGGTTGGGTTGGGTTGGGTTGGGTTGGGTTGGGTTGGGTTGGGTTGGGTTGGGTTGGGTTGGGTTGGGTTGGGTTGGGTTGGGTTGGGTTGGGTTGGGTTGGGTTGGGTTGGGTTGGGTTGGGTTGGGTTGGGTTGGGTTGGGTTGGGTTGGGTTGGGTTGGGTTGGGTTGGGTTGGGTTGGGTTGGGTTGGGTTGGGTTGGGTTGGGTTGGGTTGGGTTGGGTTGGGTTGGGTTGGGTTGGGTTGGGTTGGGTTGGGTTGGGTTGGGTTGGGTTGGGTTGGGTTGGGTTGGGTTGGGTTGGGTTGGGTTGGGTTGGGTTGGGTTGGGTTGGGTTGGGTTGGGTTGGGTTGGGTTGGGTTGGGTTGGGTTGGGTCGGGTCGGGTCGGGTCGGGTCGGGTCGGGTCGGGTCGGGTCGGGTCGGGTCGGGTCGGGTCGGGTCGGGTCGGGTCGGGTCGGGTCGGGTCGGGTCGGGTCGGGTCGGGTCGGGTCGGGTCGGGTCGGGTCGGGTCGAGTCGAGTCGAGTCGGGTCGGGTCGGGTTGGGTTGGGTTGGATTGGATTTTGTAGGGTTGGGTTGGGTCCACGTTAATTTTTTATTTTTATTTATTTGTTTCGTTTGATTTTACTTTTAACATTTTGGATTTCGTTTTAAATAGTTTCTTTATTGTCAACAATTGAAAATTAAAAATTTGATAAGAAATTAAAATAGTTCCCTTCTTCTCACCTTGTTATTTTTTGAATTTTGCCAACGTAAGTAATGTTAATTTTTTTATATTTTGCGAATGTTTTGAATGCCACTCTGTAAAGAACTGAAATTTAAATGAAATGCTTAAAAATGGAAAAATTTAATTTTTTGTTATCAGTTTATTTTTTACTAGTTTCATATTTTCTGTTCAATTCACCCCATTTCGAAATACTCCAACGAAATATAAATGAATTGAAACTCAACCCAAATGACATAATTTTAAATTTTCGTCTCCTAAATTCTAATTTAATTATCATAAAGAGGCATAGTATTCAATCAACAGTATTGGCCATTAGTTAGCCTTACTCCACCCTCGTTAGTACTCCTTGAATAATATACTATTTTATCTAATTCATCAGTATTGAGGTTTTTCGTCCCTGCTCCAGTGCGACAATATATTTAACATTTTTAAAGATGACTAATAATGAAGTGAATCTCCATAATCACAAATTAAAACAAAAATTGCTTCGTTTCACTTTATTGAATAATAAAACTTTTTATTTATTATTAGACATTCCCCTCTGACTGTCGCCCCATCTACGTATTGTGTCTTGAGAACTCAACACTATTATTAGTTACACAAATCAATTCGATAATTTCAATCGAACTATGCAACTATTTGCTACTTTCTCTTTAATCTCTTTTGATCGCTCTATTTAAATAACGCTCATATCGTGGTCACCAAGACAATTTGGAATATAATGTTTCAAAAGCGACTTAATTGCAATTTTTTTAACTAATTTATCATAAAACATAAAACATCTTTTGTGAACTCCGGGCCGCGCATACGAAACGCTCACCGATTCGGAATACGAGCTATCTGCGGACACCGAACGTGTTTCCGAAAATCGGGAAAAGTTCCAGGTCTCGGTCACCAACGGGCTTCCTTCGGAACATAGGAATCTTTTGTCCAGTAGGGTAGCACGGCCGATTCCCAAATTTACTACCCTCCCAATTTTCCGTTACCGCGGATAATCACTTAAAAATACTCGTCGTCAACTTGTAACCAATTTTTATTGTTTAAATATCGCTGCCACCAGCCCACAAGAAGACGACTATATCAGCCAAAATAGGGTTGAATCTTGTTTCATTAGTTAATTAATAAAAACAAACAAAAAAAAGTTTAAATAACTTTATGTGCTTAGTTTAATTAAAGTTAATCATTTTTCCTTTTATAATAACGTCACAAATTTTATTTTAATTTAATAATTTTTTTATGTTAAAGTTATTTAAACTTTTTTTTGTTTGTTTTTATTAATTAACTAATGAAATACTCACATAAATACTCACATATACTATAATATAAAAAATATAAAAAAGAAGCGACGAACGAACTTGTGATCGAAATTTAACAAAAAATCGATTCTCTATAAAACCTATATAACTTTTTAATTATTTTCCATAGAGGGAGGAAAGAAAACGTGCCCTTTTTAAATTTAATTCATCAAATCAAAAATATAAATTAACAGAACCCACATAATTTCGCACTTGTTACAAATAAAAATTTCCTTTTGATCCCTAACAAATCCCAATAATAGACTGAAAGAGGGAAACTCGACTCTGTTTAATCTTCTTCCACCAACAACTTTATTTATACCCGAAATTCGTAAACAAAATCAAATATATTTGAATTCTAGTAATAGAATTTTCCACTTTTATACACTTTAAATTTTAAACGACGCCGATCATTTTAATTATTTTTCCGAGATAGACATTAACAATTTAACTTAACACCGCGCGACATCTTCATCGACTCACGGCTTCCTTAAGGGACCCGTGAATAACTGCCTTACGAAGGGGCACCGAATGACTGACTGTTTTCCGTTCTTACTTTCTCTTAAAAAACAAATTCTCAAATATTTTTAATCGAAGCGGGGAGTGCAGCCCACGGGAAATGCGGATAGTGTCGCACCGCTCTTACTAGCGCAAATCTTTGTTTACTTAAACAAATATTCACATCCGGCGAACAACGAGCGTCAAAAACCATTGATTCAGCAATTTCAAAACACACGTGTCCGTTTATTTCGTTTATATTCGGCTTATCGGTTTCGATAGAATTTTCTTCCCAGACGCTATCGTTGCATATTCCAAGCTCGCCCGCCCGTACTAGCGCTAATCTTTTATTTATATTCTGAAATCGTAAGCGGTCATTTTATTAATCTACTTAAAGAAATATTCACATCCTGTGAACAATAGGAATGATTAAAAAGGAATTTTCAAAACACAACTTAGCGTTCGTTTGTTTCATTTATATTTGGCTTATCGGGTTCCATAGAATTTTCTTTCCGGGCGCAATCGTTAGCAGATTTCAAAACGCGTCCGTATATTAAACCAATGTATGTAAGCAGGGCCAGAATTAATAATATTTTTATTTTCTCCCTTTAATTTTGTTTTTATGCCGTATTAAATTAGCGGATGTCTACACTTTTATGTGAACAACTTTTACGATAACTCGTACAATTTTCGAGACTTGCTTTCACGTAAGTGTATTAAATAAAAATGCATGTACTAAACATTTCGCCCGCTTATAAGCAGAGCTACATTTCGCTATTAATTGTTGTTCGGTTCTTGGCGAGGTGGTTAATCTCGATATTTTCGTCATTCGATCTTTACCCACTGTAAGGGAGGAAAGGTGTTTATTTTTCACCATACCTAGTAGATTTGGTTAAGTAGGTTGCCACTTCTGTTGTTGTTGCAAGTTACATAAATAATCTTATGACAATTTCTTCCAGGAGCTAAATCGTCAAATTAGATAACATCCTGAAAAGTTTTCACATAATTCGAGTAAATAGAATTTTTTTTAATGCCATGTGCCATTTTTAAAATAATATACTTCTTTATTCTCTCTGAATATTTAAATTATTTATGTATAATTATAGGTGTATTTTATGACGTGCGTTAATTTAAATTTTTTGAAAATTTCAATTAATAACACAGATGTTACTTCCAAATTGTTTCAGTTTCGTGGGATACTTCCTATTCAACCAACCAGTGCTCCTCATCAAGGACTTGGACCTGATCAAGCAAATCACGGTGAAGGACTCGGACAGCTTCATAAATCGGCAAAGTTTGTTTGACATCAGCCTCGACCCGATACTCCAGAAAGCCCTGTTCTTTCAAAACGGCTCGGAATGGAAAGACATGAGAGTAACGCTGTCTCCTTCGTTCACTGCGAACAAGATGAAGGTGTTGTTCGGTCTGCTGTCCGAATGCGGCGAAAGCTTCACCGACTATTTCCTCAAGAAGAGCACCAATAAAATCGCAATCGAAGCAAAAGATACTTTCAGCAGGGTCACGATGGATATGATAGCGACATGCGCCTTCGGCGTCACCTGCGATTCCATGAAGGACAAGAACAGTGAATTTTACATTATGGCGAAGAGAGCCTCAGTGTTGTCGAACTTTAAATTCTTGTTCTTTAGCAGTTTTGCGACTGTCGTAAAGGTAACTCTAATGGTTTAATAGAAAACAAAAATAAAATTAATAAGACCACGAAGTTTGCCCACAAACCAATAAAAATCCTTCTTATAGCAACAAGAGCATACAATGCCATACATAAAAATGATCTGATATAAAATAAGAACTGCTGTTCTGATTCTACTGCTGCTTTGGTCATTGCTAAAATCTCTGCCATCTATTTTGTACATAGTCATATTCTGTGTTATGGTTGTTCTCTATCTGTATGTCTATTGCTTCCACATACCTTGCCATCAGATCATTTACCTCCAATTTGGAATTTCTAATTTTCCTCCTCAGATTATTCGACGCCGGTTCTTTTGTATCCTTTTGTCTTTCGTCCTATTCGAATTTTGCCTCCAGAAAATAATGGTTACTTCCAATTTCCAGTCCTCTCTTGACTGTTACATCTTTAATATCTCTCCTATTTCCTCGTGATATTATTACATAGTCTATAATTGACTGTTCGTTGGGGGACTTCTCTGGTTATGTTGTAATCTTTCCCCATGGTTATTAACAGTACTTTCTCCATGGTGCTAATTAATCCCTGCAATTTTTGTAGGCATTTCCTATCATTGAGTTACTTTTCCAATACTATTAATTTTTCAGTTAATCTTGTATTGTTTCCTGCAACTTAATCCTCCAATATTTCCTTCCAGTCTTGCATCTTCATTTGGTGCATGCACAATAACAATCGTTAGTCAGTTTTCTCCTTTTAAATACAAACTTTTACAAGTCTTTCATTTACTATTCCCATTGGCATATCTCACCCAAACGTCCTTGCTCGCTAAGCCACTCATCCACTTGCATTTGCGCTTTCTGGTACTCCTCCATATATTAATAATTGATTGACTCCCAATACTTTCTTTCCTGTTCCCTTTCCCTTTGTTTCTGTAATTGCCAACAACAAACACACCATTGTCCATATTTCTCTGTTGTCTACCATATTGTCTTATTTTCCTTTGTACCTCTTTCGTTACTAGTTCAATCATCATTTATGTATTTTCTTTTTCGTATTTGCCTTAACTTTATCTTGTTCCTCATTATTTCCTGTTTTCCCTGAATACCCAACATAAATCACCAAAGGCGTCACTTTTGAATTTATTTATGTTATAAAACCAAAGCAGATCTTTAATTGATTTTTAGGAATGTAGAACTTTCAGCAATATTTCGTTTCGATAGATGCCCATTTGAATCTTAATTTATTTTAACAAATGATTACATTAAATCAATTATTCTTATTTCTTGCAGATTTTGAAACTACGTATAATAGCGAAATCCATAGCGGATTATTTCAGCGACGTGATCAGGCGAACCATAAAAATTCGTGAAAACAATAACACCGTAAGACCCGACATGTTGCATCTCCTAATCCAAGCCAAGCACGGAAAACTAAAACACGACGAGGAACCGTCCAAAGAGAAAAGCTTCGCCGAAGTCGAGGAAGCTCTCATCCACACACGCAATAAGACAATCGTAACAGACGACGACATTGTGGCCCAAGCTTTCATTTTCTTCCTCGGCGGCTTCGACACCGTCTCGACCATGTGCAGCTATACGGCATACGAATTAGCAACAAACATGCACATCCAGGAGAGATTGCAACGTGAAGTTGATGAAACATTGAACAAATGCAACGGAAAATTAACTTACGAAGCATTAATGGAGATGCACTACCTAGACATGGTAGTTTCAGGTAACTTAATCATTTGAAATTATTACAATAAATCAATTAACGCCATCCAAACAAGAATACTGCAATTACTGCTGCAATAAAATTTATTTTAAATTTATCACTGTTTAGAATCATTGCGGAAGTGGCCGCCGATGGAACAACTAATCAGAACCTGCGTGAAAGAGAACACGCTCCATGGAAAAAATTCGAAACAAGTCAAGGTGGAAGTCGGAGTGCCGGTGATCATTTCCGCTTACTGCATTCACACCGACCCGAAATTTTACCCCAACCCGGACGTCTTTGATCCCGAAAGGTTCAGTTTAGAGAATAGGTCGAAGATACAGTCGTTTTCGTATCTACCGTTCGGTGCCGGACCGAGGAATTGCATCGGTTCGTCTTGGAATTTCTTATGGTTTGCGTTGACTAACTTTTCGATTTCGCAGGGTCGCGATTTTCGCTGCTGGCGGGGAAGGTCCTATTCGTGCATATACTTTCGAAATTCAGCTTCAAAATTCTCGAAAGGACGCAAGTTCCGTTAAAGCTGAGCAAGAAGTCGTTCAATCTGTTGCCGGAACGTGGCATCTGGTTGGGGATCGAAAAACGACGTGTGTAATATATAAAACATGTGCAAATTTATCTGTAAATAAACCATAAGCCCGTTTGTAAATATAGAAATAATAACAATGGTCATTTCTTCTTATCCACAAGAAAAATCAAAATTACTGGTATTCTTATTACAACATAGTCTACACAAAAATCCAAGACGGCGGTAGCAAAATTGTGATCAAGGAACTTTGTTCTTGAAAATTACGAAGTACTACGTAATCCTTGAGCTACCATAATCTTCAGCCCTTGAACTATTCTTCTTTGAAGTCGAAATCAATCTAAACAGCAACCAGAGTAATCAACAAAGCTCAACCACACTATAACAATAAGAGGTACCCCAATCTTAAGCCATATTCCTCTAGGTTGTAAGGAAAAGTTTGCAAAGAAATAATTGCCAATCGATGAGCACTCGAAGACTCCAGATATTCACAAATTCAGATAGGAACTTGGCAAATATGAACTTCAATCTACTCCTTTGGAGTGTAGGACTTGACTATTGAAGTATTACGAAAATGGTCTCGTTTATGTTCAATCTTAACACGTTAAAGACCGCATGCCCACCGGTGGGTCACTCCGCAACAACATTACCGGTTTACATGTTGGGACCGGGTGACCACCCGTGGGCATTTTAATTGAAATAAAAAATATTTAAAAAATAATATACGTAATTAATAATAAAAAAAAATGCCGGTCCATATGTGAGAAATACGATTTTGCAATGCAGTCTTCAACGTATTAAGATCCATGCTTTCTTTAAAAAGAAATTTATATTTGAAAACTTTTGCAATTATGATGAAATGAAAATCGATTTATTCAAGAAGCAGACAAAGGAAGGTCGATGGCGAAGTCAACCACAAAACCCCAACCACATAAAAATAAAAACACGATCAAATTCTAAACTTTATTTCAAATTCCATTACATATAATAAATTATATAACATATTTCTATCAGATGTGCAACTGTTAGTTAACAAATATTCTTGATATAGATCTGAAACGCTCCATATATATATTTATAATACTAGAACGGTTAAAGTGTGTTAAATTCATTAAACGCTAATCATGCCTATTGATTAATCAGTTCTAATCGTCGAATTCCTTGATGAAAAGTTCGTAAATGTATCAAAAATAATTTAAAGTCTTTTGATTGTTTGGTGTGAATCAAACGTTAAACATTGCATGCGGACACTGTAACACCGTATTTAAAAAAAAGGACATCACACATCGTCTTTATTTATACCCAACGTGAAAGCAAACGAGATAAATTCGATTTGCAGTTTATTGTGCACCCAAAATGTTCGTCTTCCACTCGCAAGTCAAATAAAACGCAACTTTATCATCCCATAGTTGTAAAAAAATAATTTCATATTTACTGATTGGTACGAATCTACGATTTCTATTGAAACAAGTGTTTGGGTTAAGTTCACAAAAAAGAACATTCGTTGATCATGCAATATCATCATAAGCATATGTTATAAACTATTGTCTATTGTTCAATAATTCTAGTTGCAAGTTTGATGCAATAATTGAAACTTCGTTAGCAATAACATTCCTATTGTAATTTGAACCATTAATAAGAAAATATGATTCGCGGCTTCGTAAATAGGTTTCGTTAATCTAGGCGTTGGAAATTTTGCAAAATTAATTGATCTACTTATTACCTATTAGAGTATTATTAGATCATAAAAAGACATTCAGTGTTTGTACCATTTAAATCGTGCAAAGCCGTAAGTTTCCCACCATTGTTTATTGGAATTACGTCCAGGTCAAGCTTAGCTTTAGAAAACTTCATTTATAAGATAATGAATTAAATGACATTCTCTATAGGGTTTAAACTAAAGTTCGTATTGTACAACTGGGTCTTGATGCTATAATATATTTTTTTATGAAGCTTTCTGAAAATATCATTAAGGTTAAGCATTGTACAAGGGGCCAAAGAGACCATGTCTAGTTGCATGCAGCTTTTAAATTAAAAACATTTATGGTATGATGTTTGACGTGTTTTTTCCCTATGGGTAACAATGAAAATTGAACTGACGACTGGTTCTACAAAGTTATTTGCAAACATGAGATGTTCTAAAGCAACAACTTCTATGTTTTACCAGTGTGTGCTAGTGGGAAACTTCGACTGGACTAATTTTCATGGCATAAAATCCTATAATGCATAAATAATAAACAATCTAAAATAAATATAAAAAAATTTATTAAATAAGTGTTGGAAACAAGTTTTCGAAATAATTTAAATTAAATTCAAACACCAAGTAGAATGAAAAAACCGTTAATAGTTCTTACACATTAAGCAACTTACTCTTATAAGATATTACGTCAGTTTTAGGTCTATATTTAGCTAACGGTTAAATTTGCTAGAACATTTACGTTAAGTACATAGGAATGCATTAAGACACCTAACAATCAGAATATGGATATTTTTAGTCACCGGTAACAAATTGTTTATTTCTCTGAAAATTTCGAAAAATAAAAAATTACTGTCACCCAACTAATTTTTTTTTAATTCAAATCTACAAAAATACTAAGTTTGAGTATATGTTATATTATACGTGGTGTACGTTGTGCTTTCAATTGCACCAATTGCATTGTTAATTCATCAACAGTTCTCGCAATTGTAAAATCAATTAAACACCCATTAATAAATCTTTCAGTATTCACTAAACTTCAATCAAAAACAGCTACAGAAGCTATAAACCAAGCACAACGTACACCACCAGTAATAAATAAATAAGTACAATACGATATTACTTAAAATCTACATTTCATTTAAAACAACGTACAAACTAAAAGCTTCAATCTAAAAATAACTTAACGCCAATAATTTGAGAACCGCAACCAAACTGTGATAAGAAAAGCCTCGAATTAATCGTGACTCTTGTGATCTTTGATCGGGGTCGACTCGGCCTCGCATTCGTCATCAGCACGTGTAGCATTGACGACTTTGTCGTCGGCGGAAGCCCCTTCGGTAACCAGTTCGACGGATTCGTTAACCACACCCTCATCATTACGCACGTTTACATCGACTGAGCGAGCTTCCTCGTTGTCGACCACCGGATGATTGAGGTTGACATAGTTGTCAGAGATGTTCGCGCTGCTTCCAAGCACATTGTTGTTCTCGGCGAGTGTTTCGTGCGCGATGACGTGGTTCGATCCAACGACGTTGTTGTTATCGGCTAAGTTTGAAAGCGCTTCTTCGGCTGCTGCTTCGTTGTTACCTGTCAAGTAAGAATTAATTAAAATAATAAAATGATCGAAATGTAAATTGGCTCCGAAAATAATCATAAATGAGCAGAAATTCTAATTCAAGGAATGTAGACAATTTGTTCCCATTAATTATTGTTCCTTAACTAAATTAAAGTAGTTTTCATTTATATTTTTACTTTTCTAATAAATAGATTTAAGTTTATTTTAACACATGAGTTGAGTATGAAAATAATATTAGGTATTGCTCATCAAGTTTCAAACAGCTATCTCTCTGTAACTGGTTAGTCTTGATTCCATATTTATAATAAATATGTCATGTTGAGAGCAGTAAGTCTGTTAATGAAACACTTGTAGCACTATTGTAGTTTATTATGTCACCATTTTTGCAAACAAAACTATTAAAAGTCACAATAAACTACAAGCTACAAGTGTTTCGTTCATCGACTGACAACTCACGACACAAGATAACAATCTTTCTAAGCATTTTGCAGTCGAGAATTTTCATACTAATTTATGTTAAATTATAAAAAGTTCTTGCATTTATAGTCAGTGAATCAATGTGTTTACAGCATCATTCACATCCTGCATGACAGTCTCTTGAAAAAGCAACCACATTCTATGTAATTTTATTGGAGAAAGAGTTCAAAGGAACTGGACAAAAGTGTCCTGATTGTTTTTAATTTGCCTTTATACTCTCTAAAACAATTTTTTTTGAAGAAGAGTAAGAGTAAGAAGAGTTAATCCTGAGATCGTAAATAACTCCTCCTTAGACAATATGATTCGTTTATGTACATTAATCTCAAAGTATTTCAAGGCATATTGTGGGAAAGTTTATTGTTACATGTAGTGAATATATATTTATAGCAAACTTTGTGTTCGGTCCCACATATATACATATTAGCATTTAATCAAATCAATTTGGATATGCGCAATCCAGTGCAAAATATTCACTACAATTATTTCGTTTAGAGTCTCAAAATATTTTGTATACGTAATTAGTCCCAAACTCACGGCTGTCCAGGTACGGATGGTTCGGCAGATGCGCCGCTCACGGTCCGGTCGAACATTTTATTAATTACGTTTCCCCATATTTAAAAACCAAAAACTCTTGCGCAGTCACATACAAGACGTTATCTATTTTCAACATAATTACGTCCCGGCATTAATTGAAGAATTCCCCGTTTTTCATAAGTCGTTATTTTACAACTGTACATTTTGCACAATGCGGTTGTAAATAAGTATTACCGAACTTTCTTGGCCATTTAAATTATTATATGGCTCTCGTGATTTTAGATTAATCCTCTTAGAAACCATGAACCAAATGAGTGGCAAAACTTCCCTTTCTTTCATCACCTTAAATTCATTATTCTACCAATCACAACTAGTTCTTCGTCTTGCATCAAAGTGGGGACATTTCAGTCCCACCAATGGCACAAACGAAGTTTATTATTTAAAGAACGTTTTTATCTTTAAACAGACAGTACAAGTACCATCATTCAAGACAACAGTCAAAGAGTACCAGTAACAAAGTATCAAGCCAACAGTCTAACAGTACCAGTATCAGTTACACATAGTTACACGCAGTAACACGACATCAGTCGAAGTAACACAGTAAGACATCCAGTGTATCATCATCATTCAAGACAACAGTCGAAGTAACAATTACATATGCAAGACAGTAACAAGACAAGACAACAATCTAACACAACACAACACACAACATTCGAAGTTACACACAGTAACACAGACAACAGTTAACAGAAACAGTTACACATAGTTACACACAGTAACACAGACAGTCTAACAGTAACAGTTACACATAATTACACACAGTAACACAGGCAACAGTCTAACAATATCAGTTACACATAGTAATACGACAACAGTCGAAGTAACACTGTAACACATCCAGTGTATCATCATCATTCAAGACAACAGTCGAAGTAACATCACTATTCAAGACAATTTGAGTAGTAACACAAGTTGAGTGTTATTCACTTGAGCATTGATCAATTAGCAAACAAACTAACACATCCCAACAGTGCCAACTGTAATTGCAAAAAATTGTAAATTGTAAATAGTGATAATGAATAGTGTACATAGTTAAAGGAGTTTATCTGCAACAAGCCTTCATACGATTAATAAAGCCCAGACGATAGTGATGCATATCATTGGCGTAGCATACGTGAGTGAGAGACGTAATCGAAATTCTCGTCGAACTTACAACTCACCACGAGTCGACTACACGCAGTTCCTTGTTCACGTAGCGCAAACCATGGGTAGCGATCTCTTATGAGACTGACCAAATACCTATTATTTTAATTATGAACATCTCAGTAGATGTCGCGTATATTATATTTATAATTTACTACTTTACCAGCTTGTTAACTAATTCACCATTTGACAATGACCTTTTCTTTTATTGTTATTTTATGTGCATAAAGACAATTGTGTGTATTAGCAGCGCTTTTATTCATAGTTAGTATTTAGTTTAAATAATATAAGTTCATTATAAGGTAAGTAAACTTGATAATATATGTTTAATTTTTAATTCTTATATATTATTTGAAGGTTTAGCATAATGGTGCATAGAAGGTGTGCTGTAAGGAACTGCGAAAATAAAGATGCAACTAGGCATCGTTTTCCAAACCCTGAGAAATTCATGGAACGATGCAATATTTGGGTTGAGGCATGCCAAAATAGAGAACTTGATTCTCTTGAACCACAATTTATCTATCGTTCATACAGAATCTGCCATATACATTTTCGCCCAGAGGATAAATCGTCAAATATGTATTTGATAAAAAGTGCAATTCCTACCCTTCATTTGCCAGCATCGAAGACTAGTGTAGAACAGATTTATGAATTATCCCCAAAATGTAAGTAAAAAGTATACATTAGTATTTCTTTCTAACGGTTATTTTTGTAATGTTACAAATCTTAAACCAGGATGTTCCACTGAGGTATTTGAAGCCGAGATTTCCAGAAGTTCCACGTATCAATTATCTTTAACAGAAAATGAGATGTTACCATCGACAAGTTCTTCTCATTTTCATAGTATGAGTCTGACGACACCACCGAGGGAATTCGTAAAAAGTGTGCATAAGAAATTAAAATACTGTACACCTTCATTTTTACAAGGTTTGTCATTAGCCTATGATATAATAAAAAAAGGTATTACCAGATATATGCCATAAAAAAACATGTTTCAAACGTTAATTGCTATTTTGAACAAATACGTGCAATTTAATTTTAAGTACTGTGCAATTTTTTATATTACATAAATCCAAAATGTAAGAAAACCAAAAATAAATCCTGAATTTAAAATACGCATTCTAAATATGCGAAATAAATTATTGAAAACAAGGAGAGTGATTTTTGCATGTTTTCAATAATTCATTTCTCTTATTTAGAAATATGAAATATATGAACGAAAGATGGAATATAAGCCATTGTTTTTCCGTTCATTTTAAATTGTTATTTTTTTATTCGAAGGCAGCCTTAAATATATAAAACGCATTGAACAAATATTTATTCAAAATGCTTTAATGGAAAAATAATTTGTTACTAATTCAAACCTGTAAATTAAATAATTTATATGTAATAAAATACTTCATTTGAAACTAAATTTTGGTTTTATTGATATAATATTTCGAGTATTTGTTGATTGTTTCTATAACTTTATTGAAACTTGTACATTTATTACTAGATTGAATAAAGCAGTAGTGAAACGAATAAAATTTGAAAATAATTTCAAATAAGAAAATTCTAATATCCCGCCAATTTGCATTATAATTCTGAACATTTCACTAGAGGGAGCAAAACGCAATTTCGGCAATAGACACAGAGTTACCAATCTATTTATACTTTTATCTATGGCGCAAACACTTGAGTTGGATATGAACATAATATTAGGAATTGTTTGTTAACAATGATTGTTATTGATTAATTTTGTTTCATCTAAATAAATAAATACATTTAATAAGAATATATTACCTGACTGAGAAATAATGAAACCGTATCTTGGTACATCGTTTTGTGCCGATAAATTCACCACGTGGATGGTATCTGGATAAGCCGGGGGTTGAGCTTCCATGGCCGCTTGGTAGGATGGAGGAGGTGGCTGTTTGAAACTGGCGCAAGCGGCTTCATAATCTGGCAGTAAATATTCTGGATCGGGTACTCGTTCTGATTCATCGCCTCGTAATATATAATGGACGGTGCTGCGTGCATTTTGCTGGCGCAACGTCAAGAACTTGTAGCAGCGCCAGACGATGCTAATGCAATAAGCCTACGAAACAATTTCGCTTAGTCACTTAAATTAAAATTTACAAATCTTACCTTCCACAACATTGCAATCAAGAAGGTGACCAGCACGAGCAACGACAGATACTGTGGACTCAACTGCAACAATTCCTTGCGATACGGCAAATTGTGCCAGTGTTCGTTGACGAACTGATGAACGGATCGCAAGTAACAGAAATATCCCGTGGCTGTCAAACTAAAAATAAAATGATACACTTAAATTTCATTGCAATTAAACAACTTACGTTGTTATCGCAAAATCGAACAGTTGCAAGCAGAAAAATGGTAATAAATGTGTCGCTCGTCCTTTCACGGTCCCGTAAACCATGAGAAGTGTAATCGCCAAAGTACAAACCGTCATCAGAGCCCCCATATCCATGTCGGCTAAAATGAAATATTAGATCAAATAAAAAAGTGAAATAAACCTACATGAATAAATAGTTCGTCCATCTTGAGTAGTCGGCAAATAATAGGGATCGTCGTTCTTAATCTTGCTCAGAGGAGTCGGCAAGAGATTCCCTGGTTCGATGGCCACGTTAACCGAGGCCCTTTCCATCAAAATATGATGGTTGCGCATCATAATCGCAAGCACGCTCAACGCCAATACGTGAAGTATCTAAAATGAAATTACTAAGTTCCGTTATCATCATCTCCCCAAAACTCACCAGATGCCATATTCCCAGCAATATAGTCGCGGTGCGCACATGTAAACAGAAACAGCATCGCAGTTCGTTATTTCTCGGCGGGTTGATTTTAATCCTCATCGGGAACATTACTTTGTACCTATAACATAAAGCGATAAGTGGCATTAGACAAGCGTCGGCGATGATTAACGCATAAACTATGCGTTAAATCAAAACAATGATAAAGATTATAACGTCATGAATTAAATGTCAATATTTTCACATTGGTAAAGGTCATCCGCTCCGAAAAGTCGGAAGTGAAGAATTCGTGCGTCCAAGACGACAAATGCTTACCTACGTTATCACTCGCTTACTTGCGTGCACCGTGCCTCTTAGATTATAATCAGATTTAAAAAAATTGCGAAAATTTCGCAATATCAAGATGACATACGCATTAAGTTGAAGTTGGAGCGCAATTGATACTGGAGAACGGTGATTTTTCTCAACCGGCAACTGTGAAACGAAAAAGTTAAAATTCAAATAATTCTTGCGTAATGACGAACTGGACCAAATTTTCAAGGTGCTCCATTACACATTATTATAAATATAAATAGACGGTTGCAGATGCCATAATTACACATAATTATAATGTAGACTTATCAATGCATTTGAATTAACTTATAACCGCTCAGTTACATGTTTTTTGTAGGATCGTTGCCGCGTAGTGCTCACGTACAGATAGGACTATTCGCTAACTAAATACGAATTTAAATGTCGTTAATTTCAAAATTCCAAATACTTTTTTAAAGGGCTAAGCGCCATACTGTCCGCAGCCATGGAATTGCTATATCTCGTTTAACGAACAGATGCAGTAAAGGCGTGGTCTCGGCGTCAACAGCCAGTTTCACACGCTACATACAAATTAAAAAACACCGGAACGCAATCACGATTGCCGAATTTTGTAGTTGCGTGTTTTGGGATTGAGAAATTCCACCAATAGAAAACTTCTATTCAAACATCGCGCACTTGTGTGAAGATGCATCTAACGGGTAAACGCGGTATACTGGATCTTCCTCATTTGCATTGTGAACTCCCCCCCGCGCCCCGAAACACTCGCCGAATCGGACTACGAGCTATCCGCGTAAACCGAACGTACTCCCGAAAATCGGGAGAAGTTCCAGGAACTCAGTCACCAAAAGGCTTCCTACGGAGCGTAGGCATGTTTTATCCAGTGGGGTAGCACGGCCTATTCCCAGATTTATCTACTTTCCCAATTTTCACGTTCTCGCGAATAATCACTCAAAAAGCTCGTCGTCAACTTGTGAGCAAAATTTATAGATTAAGCTGCCACCAGTCCACAAGATAGACGACTACCTTCGTCAAATTAGGGTTAGATCTTTTTTCGTTAATTAATTAATAAAAACAAAAAAATTGGTTTAAACAACTTTAATATAAAAAAATGATTAAATTAAAATAAAATTCATGACGTTATTAGAAAAGGAAAATGATTAAATTTAATTAAACTACGCTGTGCCACCATTTATGAACTGCATTATAAAAGGAAAATTATTAAATTAAATTAAACCAAACACATAAAATACGCACATAAAATATGAAAAATATAAAAAGAAGCGACGAACGAACTTGTGATCGACATTTAACAAAAACGATTCTCCATAAAACCTTTATACCTTTTTTGATTATTTTCCTTAGAGGGAGGAAAGAAACCTTACCCTTTTTAAATTTAATTCATCAAATCAAAAGTAGTTAACAGAACCCACATAATGTCGCACTTATTACAAATAAATATTTCATACAGTTCCTTTTGATCCTAATAAATCCCAATGGACCGAAAGAGGGAAACTCGACTCTGTTCAATCTTCTTCCATCAACCACTTTATTTATACCCGAAATTCGTAAACAAAATCAAATATATTTGAATTCTAATAATAGAATTTTCCACTTTTAAACTTTAAATGACTCCGATTAATTTTTAAGTATTTTCCGAAAAGTTAGGCTAGATTTCGATAGTTTAACTCAATACTGCGCGACATCTTCGACGACTCACGGCGTCCCGAAGGGGCCTGAGTGCGCTCTAACACTTTATCGGAGGAGTTCATTCACGACTGGCTTCTGAAGGGCCACCGGATGACTCCAGACTTCGATAATTTAACTTAAAACGCGCGACATCGTCATCGACTCAGTGCTTTCCGAAGGAGCAGGAGTACCGACTTCTTTTCCTGAAGAAGTCCCGTCACACCTTTTTGGAGGAGTCCATCCAAATGGTGTGAAGGGGCACCGCATGATTGTTTTTCCTTCTTACCCCGTCTTAAAAGTCATATTTTCAACTATGATAATCGGAGAGCGGGGACGCAACCCACGCAAGTGCGGATCTTTCGCGCCCGCATTATTTGCGCTAATCTTTGTTTATATTCTGAAATCGTAGTGCTCGGTATTTTTTATTAATCTACTTAAACAAATATCCACATCCGGTGAACAACGGGCGTTAAAAAGCATTGATTAAGCAATTTCAAAACACGCGTATCCATTTATATTTGGCTTATCGGGTTCAATAGAATTTTCTTTCAAGACGCAATCGTTAATATATTTCAAGCGCGCCCGCCAGAACTGGCGCTAATCTTATTTATATTCTGAAATCGTAAGCGGTCATTTTATTAATTTACTTAAACAAATATTCACATCCTGTGAACAATAGGCATGATTAAAAGCAATTTATATTATATATTTGGCTTATCGGGTTCGATAGAATTTTCTTTCCGGACGCAATTGTTAGCAGATTTCAAAACGCGTCCGTATATTAAACCAATGTATGTAAGCAGGGCCGGAATTAAATAATATCTCTAGTTTTATTTCTATACCGTATTAAATTGGCGGCGGTCTACAGCATATTTTGCTGCAAAGTGAGCCCAGGAAGGCAACACATCGTTTTCACAATGTGGCTATGTAAAGGCCGCAGATATTGGCCTTCATGCGGAACAAGCTGTGGACCGACATTGAAACGGATGACATCCTGGGTATGAGTGCTGACACAATGTCTACAATATACAGCTTTGGACTGCCCTATAAAGTCATAGTTCCTACTAACGACGAATGGGAGCGTAATCAAATCGCCCTGTTACAGGCAGATTCGCGCTGGTTCACGGATGTATGTAAGCAGGGCCGGAATTAAATAATATCTCTAGTTTTATTTCTATACCGTATTAAATTGGCGGCGGTCTACAGCATATTTTGCTGCAAAGTGAGCCCAGGAAGGCAACACATCGTTTTCACAATGTGGCTATGTAAAGGCCGCAGATATTGGCCTTCATGCGGAACAAGCTGTGGACCGACATTGAAACGGATGACATCCAGGGTATGAGTGCTGACACAATGTCTACAATATACAGCTTTGGACTGCCCTATAAAGTCATAGTTCCTACTAACGACGAATGGGAGCGTAACCAAATCGCCCTGTTACAGGCAGATTCGCGCTGGTTCACGGATGGCTCTAAGACAACTGCAGGAGCAGGCGCTGGGGTTTTCTGCCACAAACCAACGACTGAATTAGAATACAGCCTTGGCAAGCATGCAATAATTCAATAGACAAAAGTCTATGGCATTGAAATGTGCGCGAGAGAGCTTAAAAAGCCCTCGGCAGCAAGGGCAATAAAAAAATGTTCTGACAGCAGAACAGCACTGCAAGTCCTTGCTGACAATCAATGTATGTTGATGTTCACCAGGGACTGCCGCGCAGTGCTCTGGATACCCGAACATGCTGGAATAGAGGGAAACGAAGCAGCTAATTCCCTGGCAAAGAACGGAGTTAACCAGGAATTTATTGGCCCAGAACAGGCTCTTGGGATTACAAAAGCCCTGGCCAGAAGCTAAAATAAGAGCTTGAATACTGGCAGGAGTGCCAGATAATGAGACATTCCAAGATAGTAGTAGTAGTACTGTACCAGGACTTTGGGTTTGGGCAGGAAAGAAACCTGTGCACTCTAACACCCCTGGCTCAGTGATCCCATATTCGAACCGCCGCCAGCACTTCCCCTCAAAGAAGTTGTAAAAGTAGGGACGGCAGTCGAGCTGGGCCGAAAGCGAGTTCGGCTTGCCTTTCGACTCGCGATCTAAAAATAAACTCCATAACGTCGACTATACACATACATCAATCAAGTTTCCCGTTTCCCGAGGCGAACCCCGCCAAACTGTTTCGGCGCAGCCTTCGACTATGCCTTGAAACTAAGGAGACAGCAGAGCATGTCATGTATGCCTGCTCCACTGTGGACCAAATCGGTTTCACAATCTTTGTTGAGACAAAACTTGAGCTGGGCAAACAAAATCTCACACTTTAAAATCCTTGTCTGTCTAAAGCGAATAGGAATTGAGGGTGAACTATAAATAGTAAAAGACCCTTGCGGCCGCAGTGGAGGAGTGAATAAACGTCCCACTCATTATAACTAACTAACTACGTAATGGTCCAATTGGTGCAGATTGGTCATTTTTGCTAGGCTCAGTTCGAAAATAATTTTAAAAATGTATCCGGTAAATTTTGAAATATTAGATCAGATCATTTCGAATTTGGTCACACTTGTCGTAATTTGATGCTATTTGCAGTAATTGTCCACAAGGGTTGTTTTAAATCTGAGAGCAAGAAACAATATTGTTAAGCAATAAACAATATTACAAATTATTCCAATACTGCAGTCAAGTATGTATTCAAGGAATCTAAAGTAGAAACTTTATGGTATTTTATATCAAGGTTTATTCTTCCCGTAATAAAACCAACTTATATGGATTAATATACATTTATTAGCTGCATAATAAAATGTCAATTACGTTCATAAATCCATAACTCGAGTTCCATCTTTAAAATTACGATAATTGTGTTACGTGACAGTATTCAATAATTTAAAGGTGATATTTGCATAATGTTCGAGGTTCAGTAAATAACAATATAATAAATAAAGTCCGATAAATTCCCGAACACAGCTTCACACGCACGTCTACATATCATACGGCAACATAAACTTTTCCACGACAAAAAATGCTTTACAATTACTTAGAACTACATTTTATTTCACACCTTAATTTTTCATCTTAACCAAGCTTCTCTAAAACAAACACAAAATTTTCATTCATACCACACATGATATAAATGTCCTATCGTAATTTTCAGTTCACCGAAAATTTTCGTATCCAAGAATATCAATACAATTCTCAAACTCGTAATAATATTTTTATGCACCTGCACCTAGTGGCCAGGAATGTCACAGCTTTCAGTATTATATTTGCACAGAGTTTAGCAAAACATTATCGTTAATAATTATTTTTTTTCAACAACGTATGTTGAAAAAACCGAACTCAATCTAGTTTCAGTTGTGAAAGACTACGCGCTTTTTTACCACATCTATTTAAAAATGTTTTGCAGTTGACTGGAATAATTTTCTTTATACTAGAAATGACTAGATAGTCGACACAATGAAATCGACAGAGTCCACGTTCTTTTTCAAGAGATTGTATTTAGTGTGATCGTAAATTTTACATTTTAAAAACTTATCCCATCCACCAAACTCTTGCGCTTAATTTTTTTTATGTATCTCAGGTTTGTAACTTTCATTTGATATCATTTATAATTACTTTATTTGATTATACGCTTCGAACAGATGTAACTACATAACTATATGAACCTGCCCCATATTTATTTGAAGATAGTAAACATGTATGAGTTATGAGTGTGATAAACAACGTTTCATGTCATCAAGTTTCAAACAACTATCTCTCTAACTGGTTAGTCTTGATTCCATACTTATAATAAATATGTCATGCTGAGAGCAGTAAGTCTGTGAATGAAACACTATTGTACTATTGCACTATTGTAGTTTATTAGGCCAGCATTTTTGCAAACAAAACTATTAAAAGTCACAATAAACTACAAGCTACAAGTGTTTCGTGCACTGACTGACAGCTCACGAGACAAGATAACAATCTTTCTAAGTGCTTTGCAGTCGAGAATTTTCATACTAATTTATGTTAAATCATAAAAAATTTATAGTGAGTGAATCAATGTGTTTACAGCATCGTTCTCTTCCTGCACGACAGGATTCTGTGTTTATTGGTGAAAGAGTTCAAAAGAACTGGACAAAAGTGTCATTGTTTTTAATTTGGATTTATACTCTCAAAAACGACCATGTACAATTTTTTTAAAGATGAATGTTACTTAAATCCTGAGATTTAACTCCTCCTTACACAATATGATAAGTTTATGTACATTAATCTCTAAGTAATTCAAAGCATATGTTGCGAAAGTTTAATGTTATATGTAGTGAATATATATTTATAGCAAAGTTTGAAAGTAAAGAGAAATTGTGGTAGAAATCATTCCATATCTCAGTCAATTATTAACACTGATGCTAGCGACTGAAAATGTAATGCAAATGAAATTAAAAAAAAAATACCTAAATGTTTTTTCGTTTAACTATCAAACTCGACTATTTTTGAAAGATCGAAAATCGTAAAAATGTAATTTAAATTTTAAGATATCACAGTAATAAATACAAGTAGTCAATTTTCTCGAATTGTGGACACTTAGAAATTACATTTAGATGATTTGCTAGTTTTGAATTTATAACAAATAAGTTATCTTATCGAGTAGCATCATGAATGCTTTTGCACTTACAATTATTATTAACGAAAAATTAAACGACCCTGGCTGTAATTTATGAGCAAATATGAAAACGTTCCACATTTTCGATCATTTACGCGGCAGCTACGATATAAATTACCCCAAAATGTACAGTCTATAAAAGTTTCGAGAAATCATTATATTTAAACGTAAATTTACAAAATAACTCTCGGTGTGTATTAAACAACGCACCCATATTTACATAACACGCCGCAATGTTCGCGCAAAGGTAATAGTGACCGATAAAATTAATATCACAAAAATCGAGAAGCAATGTGCGCCGTCCGTGAACCACATCCAAGTACTGCAGACGATCGTGGAGAGTGCATTGTGGTCATCAGTCGCACAGCAAAGACAGTATCAATCAGGGAATCGATATCACGCCCAAGCCCACGCCGCCTTCGTGCGCGATCATCGACTCTGTGAAAGTCCACGTGTCGTTCGCTGGCTCGTACACCTCGACGGAGATCAAATTCGAAATTCCATCGTAACCGCCGACGGCCCACAATCGTCCCATGTTGGCCGTCAGAGCCACCCGGCTCCTTTGGGCATTCATCGACGCAACAAAAGCCCATCTAAAACGTAAAATTTCGTAGCAGATATCAACGAGATTTTTTATTAAATTATTAGGTCTGGTTTGCATAATATGTCGTACAATTTTAGCAAAATAATGTAACATACATACATACAAAACTAATAAAAATATCTTACTTATTCGTATTTGGATCAAACACTTCGACTGTCTGCAAAAATGAACTCCCGTCGTATCCTCCACAGGCGTATAATTTTCCACCTAACATAGCCACGCCCAATCGACACCTGTAAGCAAAGATGTGTGAAATAAATTAAACAATGCAAACAGAATTTAAAAGGTTCAGTCTCGCTCAGTCCAAAACTACGAATTAATCGCAATTAATCATCAATCTTAAACTAACCTCCTCGTTAACATAGGAGTAGCTTCCATCCAGGTATTTGTATTAGGATCGTACCGCTCAACGGAATCAAATATAGACAACCCATCGTGTCCACCCAAAGCATATACGTAACCTACGAAAAACAACTAATAAACAATTTAACAAGTCTCTTACAGACCTTGGCAAGCTATGACTGCACCGGCGCTTCTCGATTTATTCATCGGCGCAAGTGAGCACCAAGTATTGGTATGCGGATGATAGCGTTCCACGGAATTAAGCGACGTAACACCGTCATATCCGCCACACACGTATATAATATCACCGAGAGAGCAAGCACCCAAAGCGCTGGAATAAAATTGTATTTATTTACACGGAAAACAAGCCTACAATCCTATATACCTTCGTTTGCATTGCATGGGGCAGACGGTGGACCACTCTTTTCGAACGGCGTCGTAAACTTCAACGCTCGCCAAGCGATCTTTCCCGTTGTAACCCCCGAAAGCGTATAATTTACCCCTGAGCACTGCGACACCGAGTCGCGATCGTAACATGGACATATGCGGTGCCATGTTCCAGGTGTTAGTTTTTGGGTCGTAGTATTCGACGGTGCTCAAAGAATCGCCTACAGTAAACGAAAAAGTAACGTGTTATGGCGACATATTTGTCATTACCGTGCCGGTTGAGTCCTCCAACTACGTATATGTGGCCTCTGACCTCGCAGGCTCTTTGCTTCGTTCGAAAACTCTGCAAAAGAGGCCTACGTTCAGGTATTAGGTGAAAAACGCGCGCTTCGTCCAAGAGATCTCTGAAATGATCGTTATCATGTTGATACATTTTCCAACTCTCATTACGGCAGCACGTTTTATACTTTAGTTGTATCGACGACAATGTTTTAAGAGACATCAATAAACGAAAACCCACCTGCATTGATGGGAGGATCGAATCAATTCTTCGGTTGCGACCCTATCTGTTAAATACAAAGGCGACAGTAAAGGGAGACGCACTTCAGCTAATAGCTCGGGAAGGTACTGCGTGCGTTTGTCGCAATGTTTCACCCATTTCATGCAGGCTTCAAACACCTGCTCTTCACTGCAAATAAAATTAATATATATATAATAAATTATTCTGATAATTTATGTAATTTTCAAACCTTTCGACTCTTAATTCGTTCCTCTGCAACAAACACTTGACGTCTTTCACTGTTAAATTTAGATACTCATCGGATAATGACACATCGTGGAAACATTGTTCAATGTATTTATCAGCTGATTCCACTAAAGTCGTGCATCCCAAAGTGTCGGCGAAATCACGGATTCCCAACGCATTTAAAGGATGTAATCTACAAATAAATACTTTATAAAGAGTATGCATGATAATTTTCTTTATCATTCGATTAATTGAACTCCTTCACATCTCTTTTCTTTTAAATACTTTACGTACATTTTATTGTAAACTACTTACAAAACTTGTCAATTTCATATATTAGCATATTTAGTTTCTGATTAATCCAGTTCAAATACTGAACCAAGTTTCGTTTTAAGTGTTAGTAGAGATAAATAAAAATATAAGCAATGTTAAATAAGTTTATTTTTACATCATACATTACCTTTGTAATAAATAATTGGCACAAGCATCTCTTACTTTATTTAATTGTAAAAATGAAGCACCTATCATAATACTCTGTACATTACTTTTATCTAACACGACTCTCCCAGAATAAGCGAAATTTATCAAAGCTTCTAAGGCTCTAAAAAAAGAACACCATGGATAAAAACCAACTAAAAACGGAAAAGATAAACGTACGTAGCTTCGATTCCGTGTATTTGTATTTCTTGCTGCCGACTTTCGACCATGTCGTTCGTGAACATCGCGTGAAAATAAGGTATGGTCGACGCTAAGACTATCTTGTGGGCGCTGAACGCCTGGTCGTCGATCTGCAAAACGACGGTTTAAAGTATCATTTATGTCGCGGAAGCTCCGCGGTACCTTCAGAACTACGTCGCACAGTTTCCCCTGCCTTCGTATTTCTTCCATCGTCGGAAACGCCGAGGGAAATAGATCGTTTTGCTGAAACACTAAGCTTTCGTTACTCATTTCGTACAAGTTCCTGTGGCACTCCATCGTCTCGCTGTCCATGTTGATGCAGCGCAAGGACGTCATTATCCGATTCGCGATAAAACGGGCGCTCTTGAAGAAAATTCAATATTTTGACACTTTTTGGTTATATTTTTATATGGTTTTGCGACCGACCACTACCGCAACCAATACGAAACAATTTGGGATGTCTGCGAGATTCAGATCACGACCACCACCATGGACAATACCCTTCTAGACTGATACAAAAAAAACCCATTCCAAGAAAAATAGCGAAATACTATGACAGTCTTTTCGATGTTTTGAAGTAAGAATTAGATACTCGCCATCCCTAAATCGGTGTTCTATAGCATTTAATTGGGGACAATACGACATGTGAAGCAGTAAATATGCAATCGATCAAAAATAACGAATTCAGTTTGAAGCTTCAACATTAAAGATTCATTTTAAAATTAATTACGACTTCAATAAACATTTTACAATTTAGAGTCAATATCACGACATTTTGTCATCATTTTGAGTGCTAAAATCAGCTAATATGGACTATCATTTTGCAACGTTGTTTGTTGTCTCGTAAGCGACGCGGGTTTTCTGGGGGATTAAATTTGAGACGGCGTCTTGTGCAGCAGCTTCAATATGCTCTAAAACGTTGTCTTCTTCTGAATCACTCATTTTTTTTCTAAAAATATTTAAATAATCCCAAACTTATAAAAATGCTACAAACTTCAGATCGTATTCCAACCAAATATTTTCAGCCACCTATCTCTTAAATTCAATTTATTGCGGTAAAAATTAATTAATATTTTACTTAAATTTTGGCAAAATTGTAAAAAGCCTTGTATACGACTCGTTGCAATATTTCGCTTTTTTCGCACACGGCGTGTTCTCGTCTATTGCGAAAAGAGCCTTCGTATTGCAACTAGTTATATAAATAGGTATTTCACAACTGTTTGTTCACTCCAGTTCTCATCTAGTGACGATATATGTTCCACCTTTAATGCAAATTTGAAGTTTTAGGTGTAACCAGGGAATTTTCATATTTATCATTCTTACGGTTAGCTGCGGCAACATTGTATGTTTGATATATTTCCTAACCTATCTTTGTTTACTTCAAATGTTGAAAAATATGGTCCATTTTAAATGCAGGAATAACAAATACCCGTTCAGCGAGATACGACGCATAATATTTTCCGACGTGCAAGTACCATGGGACGCAACATTCGACGATTACAATCCCGAAGAATACAATTCGCCCGTTTTAAAAAACAAACCATGGGCTGATCTGGACATAAGTACGTAACGTAAACGCAATGAAATACAATATTCTAATCACTTCTATTTAGACGACGCCAATTTCAACCCAAAATGGAACAGTCTCGATGGTAAAATCAACCGAATAAGTTACAACGGCGCTTACAGTCTCTCAGAGAATAGACCTTTAAATCTGATGGGCAGAACTGGATTGAAGGGACGCGGCGTTCTGGGCAGATGGGGGCCGAATCACGCGGCGGATCCGATCGTCACGAGATGGAAACGAAACACCACTGACAAGCATTTAAACCCTCAAACGAATTTGTAACTGATAATTTACGTGAAAACCTAACATGACGTTTGCTTTTCAGGCCCATTTTGCAATTTTGCGCGATTCAGAGGCACGACTGTGACGAGTGGGCCATACCCGGTGGAATGATCGATCCTGGCGAGAAAGTGAGTGAAACGCTCAAGAGAGAATTTTTAGAAGAGGCGATGAACGCTTTGGAAACAAGTCCAGGTAAATTGCCTTTTGGGTTTTAGCTGGATATTAAATGTGATTCAGTCCAAGCTGAGGAAGATAAACAAGTCATGCACGAGTTTTTCAAGACTGGTCAGGAAATCTACAAAGGGTATGTGGACGATCCGAGGAATACCGACAATGCTTGGATGGAAACTGTGGCATTCAATTTCCACGACGAAACGGGAAGCTCGGTGGGAAAGTTTTCATTGAAGGCTGGCGATGATGCCAGGAGTGTGAGGTGGATGGATGTTGATAGGAACTTGGCCTTGTACGCCAGCCACATTGATTTTATTAAGAGTGTTGCGGAGCTTAGGCATAGTCATTGGTAGTTACTACTTTTATAAGGTGTGAATGAGTATTGCCGTGTATAGTTTTTGCTCTTATTTTGTATGTTTTATAAATATATTGTAAGTAATAAAAATTGGGGCGCTTTTAGTGGTTTTTTTAATTTTGGAGTCAATTTTTTGATGAGAAGCAATAAATGGGATTAGTATTTTTCTGATTATTTATAATTTTTGTTCCACATTACATAACAATGTTGCATTCAACGACCTGAATTTTATAATTAAAATACGTTCAAAACTATATTTATTCTAAATAGGCGTCAATATAATAACTGTATATTAAAATAATTAAGCAATTCCGTTATTCAAGCATAAAAAGTTTTGGGTACAGTATTTTATATAAAAAAGTTTATTTATATTCATTCTTTATTTATGAAAATATAAAAATACATCTTGTAAAGCAACAAGAATTAAAGATATGTCTATATATATATATTTCAAGCAATAGAAACAAAAATAAAACTATGCGCAATACTTGGTAATAATATATTTAAAATAATAGGAACACAAATATAATATTGCATAAGAAACAATAATAAAAAATTTATGGCCTTATAATTAATAAAATAATTGAACAAAAAGTGTGGCAGCCTTAGGAGATAACAGAGTCTTTGAGGATCCATTTTACTTGATCTAGTTTAAGAAAAGCTTCTTCGAAAGAGGAAAGTGTTGTTGTCTAATTATTTCTTAGGCAATTTATTTTATATGACTGTACTATTTGTGTTCCTTTTTTCGTTGGGGTGGTGCTCCGGTCTACCTACCTGCTCGAGGGAATCTTTAAGATTAGTACTTACGTGAACTTTCGAGAGTGAACAGTTTGTTTTGTAAAAAAAAACCACTTGTATCTGAGAGATACGCCACGATCATTCATGTAAGTTTCATTGATCTGCTTATATATTTATTTAACTTATGTAAATGCAAAAGACTGCGTTTACATAAATTCTAAAAAATTTACTGTGTCTAGTAGACCATCTGTTAATATTTTATACTTAGCTACTAAAAAATATGGAAAAAAGATAACTTGTATCTGTACCAACGAGCATTCTTGCCTGTTCTAAATTATTGTCGTAACTATTTAGGATTTTTGTTCTTTCAGTGAATTATGGCTTCCAAAAGAGTGTATAGCTTCAATAATGAAGCAGACGTATTAGAGCTTCCAAGACTCGTTCTTGAAGACGATGATGATGAAACAGTTGAACAGGTCTGAAAATTGTGATTCTGATGCCATGGAAAAAAGAAATTAATTCAGATAGTGAACACGATACCTATGCAAGTACAGTTGGTTTCAAAAAAATCACTTCATAAATCAGTAGACACGATTTTGAAATTTTTTTACAATGTAAAATTGTCTGTTTGGATTTAGGTTATATTTTATGTCATATTTTGACAACAAATACCCGTAGCTTTCAGAAAATCAAATACATGTATAGGTACCAGATTTATTAAAAGGAACTATATATAAGCTGGAATTGCAACCAAGTGAAAACAATAAGATAATGAATTAATCATTTAATTTTTTATTAAAAACACGGAACCATAAACGAATACTTAATATTTTGTTATAGCCCCATTTGCTTGAAGCACCTTTTCAAGTCTTCTAGGCATAGAACCGATTAAAGTAAGCCATATATTTTCATCGTGACTTAATTCTTCCCACGATTCTTGAACAGCTTCCTACAGTTGGTTGGTATTTTGAGGGAAAAAGTCTCTTCTGTAAATTTTTTAACGAGTAAACCCCAAACATTCTCAATCGTGTTTATGTCGGGGCTTCTTGTAGCTCGTGAGCCAGGAAAATTAGTTGCCAAACTGGCCTCTCTCGCTACATCAAAGGGATTTTCCCTGACATGATTTAATAAGGCTTAATCTTCTTCGACGGTGGAAATTTTTCGACGCCCTGACCCCTGTTGTCTTGCAATGGTCTCGTCATGTTCCCATCTGCTTTTTACCCTTTGGACGGTACTTTTCGCAAAATGGTAATGCCGCGCTACTGCTCTAATAGACCAACCTTCTTCTAATTTAGAGAGAATCAAAATTTTGTCAGGTTCGCTCAACTTTGACATTTTATTTGTTATTATGACATCGACAGTACTTATTTACTCCACTGAAAAAAACTGTACTCGATTTCATTGAAACCAACTGTACATTAGATGATGGAGTTGAAAATTGTTATGTTGCTGTCAGGAAGGAGACCGGAAAAGTCCTTGACAATTATTCACAAAAAAAATCTGCAGTGGTCCACACTGAACTTTCTTATACTTAGTTATACTACATTTTTCGAAAAAACTTTTACAATGAAAGTTCAATATGTTTAACTTATATAAGAACAATTTTTTGATTACTCGTACCGTTTTCGAGATAAGGAAAACGGTGATAAGAGTAAACAATCACTTCCGGTTGAGGTATTGGTTTCAAAATAGGACGTTTTCTTTCCAAATCTTAATTTTAAAGTTTCATAACTCTAGTTATAACACACACACACAGACGTCATTCCGAAAATAGTCAGAAACGATTCAGGGAACCTCAAAACGTGTATATCCGTTAAAATCTCGAGTTCGAAAATGTTCATGATTCTTATACTTTCTTATACTTATGTGATTGAAATCCATGCGTTTATAGACATATACTTGACTGAACTGAATAAAGGTGGCCGATTGAATGTAGAGGAGCTGTAGGATGCAACATGAAACGGTGTTGAAATATTCAGATTGATGATGAGCTTAATACGCTTTAGTACTCCTGTTTCGCTGTATCGGGTTCAATAACCGAGAGCCCAGAGCTAAGAGAAAAAAATTGATCGGTTAGCTGCCACACGGGAAATATTTGAGATGTTCGTTGGAAACAGTAAAATGAAATTCACTAGGAGCCAATGTCAAAGACATCTCTGTCTCCAACACTCTCTTGTCGTTTGGATAAACGACTGTGGTGTGCCCACCAAGAAAAGTAGGCCAGCAGATTTTATTTTATATTTATATTTAGCGATATTATTAACTTAGATTTTCGGTTCTTTAAAAAATCTTTTGGTATAGTGGTTTTTAACAGCTATAAACAATGATGAAAATCTCCAATAAACACCTACTTCCTTCAAAATAATGTTGCTAAATCATGCTATATGTTATTTGGTAGAAGAGCGGATAGACTAATAGCAGGGTCTCTGATTCTGATTTCACTTGGTGGTGTCGACCTTAAGGGGTTTATATATCTTGCTTTATAAATTGCTTTATCCACATCGAAATATTTTAAACATAGAAACTAAAAAGATATTGTCAGTCACTTTAGTTTTATCACATTTCTATTATTGTGTTGTATATGGACATTGTTTGGGTAGTGCGGACGTCAGAAGGCTTCAGCTAGTGCAGAATTCTTGCATTCGATTCATTTTAAGGTTATCAAGAAGACTTAGAATATGTAAGTTGAGTTTAGTTATAACGGATTAGACTTACAAATTTAATATTAAATCTAATATCAGTGATAAACATTTAGAAAATCTAGGCGTTGAAACATAAATGGGGAACTGGGGAACAAATGTTCTTTTAAACAAACCATGTCAATACAAAATACTAATAATAACAACCTTTTACTGACTGTAAAATCTATTAAACAAAAACCGGAAGAAAATAATGTGGTATTCACTAAAGCTGACAAAGGGAACACGGTAATAGCTATTAGACAAAATGATTACCACAATAAAATCGACGACTTCCTAAATAACAACCCGTTTAGAAAACTTAAAAAATCCCACCGCGACTACCATAAAGAATTAAAACAGGTTGTTAATAATATACAGACACTGTTTAATGAAACAATTAAAAAAACAAATGATTCCCCGGAATCCTCAAGTTCCGAAATTCTACGATTTAATTAAACTTCATAAAAACAACATGCCTATTAGACCACTGGTAACATAAACCCAAGCCAAATATCTTATTAATATCATCCTACAATTGTTAATCTCAGCTCAGTGTAAATCTTCATATCTAGTTCAAAAAATCTCCCACGTAATAATTCTCCCTAATGGCAAACTTATCTCATTTGACGTTACTAATTTGTATAGTAGTATACCGCCAGTACAGGTAATTAATTTAATCTCAGAACTATTTACCCACAATAAAACTAATCTGATAATTTCATCAGAAATCTTAAATGCTTTTCAACATGTGCCTTAAACAAAATTATTGTCAATTCGACAAAAAGTTTTACGAACACACCTAAGGATTCGCGATGGGAAACCCAATAAGCCGTTATTTGCCGAAATTTTCATGAATAAAATTGAAATTGATATTCAAACAAAACGCGTTAATGAAAAACTAAAAATCATTCCTCAATCACATAATTAGCTTTTCACTCATTAATAGACAAATTAACAACCTTGTCTACCATTGACTTTGATGCAGAACTTAACTACATTTATAACATAGCTTCCAATAATGCTTACGATAGAGCTACTACAGACAATATTTTAGCCTAAAAAACTCCAACCCAAACACCCACCCAATTTCCTGCCTAATTTATATCGGTATACAAAAATGAAAAAAGCGCCCCAGAAAATTAATAATAACATTCAACTGGCATTCAAAACGAATTGTTCATTAGGGCAATATATTAAAAAGAATAAATATAACATCGATAAATTGTCAAACAAACTCAGGTGTATATGTTAACTTGTAATGATTGTCATGGAGTAAACGTCGGAGAAACAGGATCGTTTGATGATCGAATGAAAAAAACACCATCGGAGTTTTAGTCTAAGAAATAATAATTCGACTTTTATTAGAAAACAATCACACTTTTCACCCTAATTTTAAAATACTACATGTTCAGACGAAAAGTAGGAAACTTAATTTACTAGAATATTTAGAAATCAATAAATACAATAAGCTAGGTTTTTTTGTTAAGTGATCAAGCAGAGGTTAATAAGTCACCCTTATTAAATATTACGTTTCACAATAGCGCCTCTGATGTTACTTTTGTATATTTCTTCCTTCTTGTATCATTGCACTTACATTCATCACTGTGTGGCGAAACAATTGTAGTAGAAATAAAATAAATATAGTGTAACTGAACAATTTTTCTGTTAATTTATAAAATTCATATCATAACTTAAGTTGTACAATAATTTTTATTTTAATCCCATGTTTAAGTATGTATGTATAGTTTCAAATACTTGAATATATCAATAATTAATGAAGTGTTATCGGCAAAAATGTATTTCATGTACACTTTTATTGCAAAATACAAGGTGTTTGCGTAGAAAATAGCATAACACTTATTAATATTAACGGATAATAATTAAACAAACAATTTGCTCATGAATGTACTTAACATTCCGTGTACATTATTTTTACCTATGAAGCCTTAACTTAATATTTGGCCCATGATGATGAACTGCTTCCCTTTTTTCGACTGTAAATTTAGTTAGAATGTTTATCCAAAAATCCAAAAAAATATCTGTTTTAGAACATTCATAATTCTTCCATTAAAGCGAGTAAGAATGACAAAACTGAACTTGTCAGTCGTGTATTTACTTGAATCAGCTCGATAAGGGCCGCTTATGATCATCCCAATCTTTTGTCTTGAAATAAAGCAAACAAATTTTGTTGACCAACATATATAAAATGTGTGCGGGGAAAGACCTGATTACCATTATCAGCTTGTTCTTAGAAAACTCAAAGAATGTGATAACATAATCGCAGAACGTTTAAAAAATGTGTTGATGGAGTGGCGGATATTCAACTGAAGTAAGCGAGGTGCGTCCTCACCTACTAAATGCCAAAACAAGTACACATAACTATAAGACAAAGTATAAATTCTACGTTAAATATGTAGACAAATATTGCATATGCAGTCACGTAGCCGGTACATGTTTTGGTCGAATCAAAAGACATTTCACCTTCAAATAGCGTACATAAGAATCCACGTTAGATGCCACAAAGTTATGTTTTTAAGCATAATTTAATAAGCACGCATATAAGATAATATTTATACCGTCTGAATAACTTAGTTTAATACTTTTGAACAGCTCATCGCCAGTACTAAACAATAACACACGATGGCACTGATTCGTACCGATCAAGACTTGAAAGGGAATAAAGGAAGGAACCACTTCTTATACTTTGCTACACTTTCAGGTTTGTTTGTAAATTTAATAATTATTTATTTTGCGGTAATTTTAACACTTTTTTCGTTTCATATGTGCGAAATTTTCATCTTTTAAATAATGTTGTTTTAAAGTTGTTACATTTCTTGCAACGAATTAAATAAATCGTTTTTAATTCGTTTAATTATTAATTGCCTTTGCAAATTCAGTACAAAAATTGAAACAAACAAAAATACTAATCGAAACCAAACGAAAAATGTGTTATTAATAATACATTCTCCTTATCCAGACATTTATTAATTATTTTTAATGTGTACTACACATTTCAACAATGTTGGCATCGTCAGAAAATAAACATAAAAATAGCAATCACACTAACTTTCACAAACAAGTTAAAAATTGTATCTTAAAGCAATTCATAGAGTGGTGATCTCAGCATCTATCCGTAATCTGAATTAATTAAATTAAATCTATGCTTAGAAATAAAAATTCTCAGAATCTAAATGATTGTTAGAAGATACATTTTATCAATTTTAAATTATTTAAATTTATAACAAGATTTGTCCATTCTATTATGTTTTAGATGAGCCATGTGTTCTTTGTAACGAATTAAATTCCATAAATTCACGATTTTTGAAAAACTACATTATAACGAAACGTAGATTACTTTAAAACTTTGATATTTGAAAATAGTATTAAAACATTTTTTAGAGATATGAAAAGGAAGCTTAATAAATTTATTAATCTGCTTTCAATTGTAGTTTTGTCACTTGTTTCCTGTTCAAATAATGTAGAGGTTCGGGCAGTTATGAAATACTTGCAAAAGGTTTGTCGCCAAAAGAAATTCATGAAGACATGCTGGACGACCAGTGACTCACTACCCAAGAAACTGTTTATCGTATACACGACATGGTAATGACAGACACACGACTTAACATACTATTCGCCGGATAGCTGAAATCACGAATTTTTCTTATGGTACTTTAGAAAATATTTTGGGGCTAAAAAGTTGTCTGCACGTTGGGTCCCACGAATGTTGACACCTGATCAGAAGCGTTCTAGAGTAGTGCATTCTGAAGCCAATTTGGGAAAGTGTAAAGCAGATGAATTTCTTTCTCGATTCGTCACTGTTGATGAAACGTGTGTTCCCGAGTCGAAGCAAGAAAGTATGGAGTATCGCAACTACAATTTATTTTCATAATACTCGTAAAAGAGCTAAAAGAAGTAACCGATGACATGTATTAAGTTTTCTAAATTTCACGAGCGACTACAGACTTATCGATATTTATACGATGACAATTAGAAAGATTAAGTAAGATTAGTAAAATGTTTGAACATCGCTACCAAAGGCATGAAAGTATAATACATTTACATATTAGGAAATGGAATTGATTGAGAACCGATCAAAATTAAAATATTTGTAATTCAAGTTGAAAACAGAAAAGAAAAAGGGCATTACCACTTACAGAAGAGCAAATAAATTAATGAATGACATAAACATCTTCAAGATCTTATAAGACGACATAGTTCAATACAATTTCATCCTCCAATTTAAACGCAATCGAACATTCGTCGATTATACAAAAACGTTTGAATGCATCAATCAATATGGGGACCTCTCTTGAAAATGCATAAATATATATATATATATATATATATATATATATATATATATAATATATAACAATACTGCATAAATATATTTGGTAACCTATGATTCGCAAATAAGATTGATACCGTAGCAAGAATTGTATAACGTATTTTTCATGACCTTCTCGTCTTTTAAATTCCAATTTAATAGTCAGTAAAACTCGCAGTAATAGTCCTTATAGACTTATATAATTTATGACATCCGTATTCGTTGGTGTCACAAACTGCATCATGAAATGTTCGTTATTGTTTATTATCCCATATACGAGGGGAGATCAGTATTTACAGTCCTTAACAGAAGGAAACAAAATGAAGAAATATCAAACGTTTATTTTTCCACATTATCTCCCTGAACGTCGATGCATTTGGGCTAACGATGCTCCAAACCTTTGATTCCTGTGGAAACAAAATCTTTCGGTTGTTCCTTCCAACCAGTCGTTTAAGGCCGTCATCATTTCAATATGGTCGTAATATCTGGCACCCGAAGGTATTCTTTTAATTTTGAATCACTGAATCACTGTGGACCCAGTCTGTTGAATATGCGGGATGTTCAAACAATTGAAATCCTGCGTTCAGAATAGCGCTCATGGCAACATTGTGGGCAGGAGCGTTGTCTTGATGCTCAATTTTCCCCGCCTTTTTTCCTTGACACGATCGCACAATCTTGAAATTAAAATTAAGTACGCATAGTAGGAGCCTATGATATATATTGTATCTCCACGTTCCAAAAAATCATCAAAATTTCATCTGCGTCCCAAAACATTGTGGCCGTAACTTTACCAGCGGATGGCAAAACACCAAATTTACGGGGTGGCGGAGAAACTCAGCGATGCCACTCCATACTTTACTTCGATTCAGGATCGAAATGGTGAACCTGCGTTTCATCAACAGTGACGAATCGAGAAAGAAATTCATCCGGATATGCTTTAAACTGTGCCAAACTGATTTCAGAATGCAATACTCTAGAACGTTTCTGATCAGGTGTCAACATTCTTGGGATCCAACGTGCAGACAACATTTTTAGCCCCAAAATATTTGTTAAAATATAATACCATAAGAAAAACTCGTAATTTCAGCTATCCGGCTATCTGTAATTACCATATCGTGTATACGATTACCATTTTCTTGGGTAGTGACAGTCACTGGTCGTCCAGCACCCTTCGCATATTCACACGTTTGTCTTCCCAGTTTAAATTATCGAAATATATTTTTCACCACTTGGTAAGAAACAGCAGCCTCACCTAATACACCTACCATGTCTTCATGAATTTCTTTTGGCGAGAACCCTTTCTTTTGCAAGTATTTTATAACTGCACGAACCTCTGATTTTTCTATTTTTTAGAATTTCTCTAAACTTGTCTACTTAAATTAAAAATTATTTGAACATGTGACAAGTAACAAAACTACAATTGAACCAACCTAACGACAAATGATTAATACTTTAATGTGTCAAATTGATTCAACGTCAAATATGTCAGGGACGCTAAGTAATGATCTCCCCTCGTACATACTTAATTAGTTATAAATTAAGCCCACTGTAAAAACTAATAAAACCACAATAAATATCAAATAAGCATAATGACCACAAAACAAACATTTCACTTATATTCATTTACATAAATTTCTTATCCTTTTTTACTTTAACTTTTAATTAAGTTTTGTTGCAACAACCTAAACAATGTGATAACATAATCACTAAACGTTAAAAATATCTTAAGAATGCATTTAATGTAATCAACTGAAGTAGGTGAAATTCTGAAAATGTGCACAAACCTATAAATAAATAAATGAAAAAGTATAAATCATAGTTACGGCACGTGTTTTGGGCGGATCAAAAGACAGGTAGCCTTCAAATAACGCGCATAAGAATCCACGAAAAGATTACATAATTTTCTAAAATATTCTCCTGCATAAATTAACACAACGCGTGTACAAACTGCATTTCCTAAATTCGAATAACTGCGTTGGCAGCTTAAAGCAGCTCCTTGCGAGTAACGTATCTATTTAATCGTAGAATTTTGCTCCGTAGGAAAACAACTTGTGGCGATTGAATTAACTCCTATTAAACAACAATACACGATGGAACGGAGTATTGATCAAAATTTGAAAGCGAATAAAGGAAGAAACTACTTTTTATATTTTGCTACACTTTCAGGTTTGTTTACAAATTTAATAATTATGTATATATTTTGCATACATTTTTTAATTACTTTTGTAATTTTTGCAATAATATTTCAACGGAATTCACAAGAAAAAAATCTCAAAATTAGATTTACTTTGTGGTTTTTTTATACAGGATATTAATTGCGATGATGCAACTCATTTAATACGAGAATGAAAGAAATTTGTTTAATTAGGTTGAGTAATATTTTATACAGTTTATTTAGCCTATTTGTTGAATTTCGTTTCAGCCGTTTCATGTAAGCAAAATTTGAATGTGCACTAAAATGTGGGTGGGAGGTGTTAAAATGTTCTGATGTTCTACAGATCAATGGGAAATCCATTGATCATGATGCCATGATCATAAAATAAGCTCAACAAAATGAAAACCTGTTGCAATTTAATTTAAGATAATTAAACGATGAAATAATGTCTGATTGGACAATGTGAAAAATCTAACGAAACACCGAGTTCATTTTACGTTAACGTGGTCTTAAATTTTTCGGAATGAATACTTTTGAAATCTATAAGTTGGGATAATTGTTATAATCTATTTGTAAGATTAGATTAGATCACAAAGCACTGGAATATACGAGGGGAGATCATTATTTAGCGTCCCTGACATAGTAGGCGTTGAGTTACAACTTGACACATTAAAGTATCATTTGTCGTTGCGTTGGTTTAATTGTAGTTTTGTCACTTATTACCTGTTCAAATAAATTAGGATTTAAGTAGACAAGTTTTGAGAAATTCGAAAAATGGAAAAAGCAGAGGTTCGTGCTGTTATAAAATACTTGCAAAAGAAAGGGTTGTAGCCAAGAGAAATTCATGAAGACATGGTAGGTGTATTAGGTGAGGGTGCTGTTTCTTACCAAGTGGTGAAAAATATGTAAACTGGGAAGACAAACATGTGAACATGCGAAGGGTGTTGAACGACCAGTGACTGTCACTACCCAAGAAACTGTTAATTGTATACACGATATGGTAATGACAGACAGGCGAATGACCATTCGCAGGAGAGCTGAAATTACGAACTTTTCTTATGGTACTATAGAAAATATTTTAATAAATATTTTGAGGCTAAAAACGTTGTCTGCACGTTGGGTCTCACGAATGTTGACACCTGATCAGAAACGTTCGGAAACCAGTTTGGCAAAGCAGATCCGGATGAATTTCTTTCTCGATTCGGCACTATTGATGAAACGTGGGTCCACCACTTCGATCCTGAGTCGAAGCAACAAACTATGGAGTGCAATCGCCGAGGTTCTCCGCCACCCCGCAAATTTCGTGTCTTGCCATCCGCTGGTAAAGTTATAGCTACATTTTTTTAGGACGTATACGGAATTTTGATTGTGTCAAGGAAAGACGGGGGAAACTGAGCAAAGGAATTTTGTTTCATCAAGACAACGCTCCTGCCCACAAAAGCCATGTTGCTATGAGCACTATTCTGAACGCAGGATTTGAATTGTTTGAACATCCCGCATATTCACCAGACGTAGCCCCTAGTGATGTCTTTTTATTTCCTAAATTAAAAGAATATCTTCGAGGGACCAGATATTACGACGATAATGAAGTGATGACGGCCGTAAACGACAGGTTGGAAGAGCAACCGAAAGATTTTTTTCCAGACGAATCAAAGGTTTGGAGCATCGTTGGATCAAATGCATCGACGTTCAGGGAAATTATGTATAAACGTTCGATATTTCTTCAATTTGTTACCTTCTATGTTAGCGACCGTAAATATAGATCCCCCTCGTATATTGCATAGCGCTGATAAAAAAAAGTAATAATTTAAAAACGTATACATTTAAATTAATACTTTGTAGTTTCTGCTCTCTGGTTTAAATTACACGGTGCTGTAATCTTTCATTTTGCGTTCATTCTAGAAGTAAAAACCTCGTTTAAGGGGTTGCATCTAGTCAGGTTTTACGAAAAAATCGGTTTGTCGTTTTTAACGGATTCTTAAAATATAACGTTTAAAAAAGTCTGATAATGTAAAGTCGATCCGTTCAAAATTGAGCGAGTCGTTTTTACCGTGAAGGGCTGCGATCCGCGCTACCCTAGTATACGACAAACGGTAGAAACCGCGCTGTGGTATGAAGAACATGAATCTGTTTGCTCAGGAAAACACACAGGATCTTCCAGCAAAAATGGAGGTTGGCGGTATCGTCGAAATGTTTAAACATTCAGAAGAAAAATACGGCGAACAGTACGTTAATTGTAACTGTTGACTTATAACTTCAGACTTTAAAGGCGTTTTTCTCGAAACAGCTTTTTCAAAACACGATATCTTAAAAACCAGTGGACCGATTTGCTTGAAATTGTTCATACTGTTTCTTTATATATTCGTCATTTTTTTACAATACAAAAAATATGAAATATAACCAAAAATATACCCTTTGCTGTGAAAAAAAAATTGTTCGAAAATCATTTTCCCAACAAAAAATCACAAAAACACGCCTTTTATTCAGCCGCCAACTAGGTGTAACCCCTTAAAAGAAACTTTACATGCGTATATGTCACTGTTAGTGCCTTTTCACATACAGCCGGTCACGGCTAGTCGGTATCGACTGTCCGGTGACAAGTGTTTTGAATCTTATGAGAGCTTTCACACGTAATAATTTTGCCGACTACCCGGTTTACGACATTTCGGTCCCGGATAGCAGCCGGATGCCTCCACTGCAACCAAGGTCGCCGGAGACCGGCTAGTCGGCGGCCGAGCTCGTAGTGGTGCATTGATTTAAATTACGCTTTCACACGCACCGGACGCTGCCACCCGGTTCCAATCCGGTTTCATTCATTTGAGCTGAGTTTTTATACTGTATTCTGACTATTTGCCAAATTCTACGTACGTACCTACGTAATATTGTTTTCGTTCGTCACATATCCCGACCGGATATAAACCGGCTTAGTGTGAAAGGTTCAAATAAAACCGGCTAGTCGGTACCGACTGCCCGGTCTCGGTTATAATCACGTGTGAAGAGGCACTTAGTGTCTTTTCACACACAGCCGGTGCCTTGTAGTCGGTACCGACTGTCCGGTGGCAAGTGTATTGAATCTTATGAGAGCTTTCACCCGTAGTAATTTTGCCGACTAGCCGGTTTATGACATTTCGGTCCCGGATAGCAGCCGGATGCCTCCACTGCAACCAAGGTCGCCGGAGACCGGCTAGTCGGCCGCCGAGCTCGTAGTGGTGCATTGATTTAAATTGACGCTTTCACACGCGCCGGACGCTGCCACCCGGTTCCAATCAGGTTTCATTCATTTGAGCTGTGTTTTTATACTGCATTCTGACTATTTGCCAAATTCTACGTATGTACGTACGTAGTATTGTTTTCATTCGTCACATATACCGACCGGATGTAAACCGGCTAGTGTGAAAAGGCTCAAATAAAGCCGGCTAGTCGGTACCGACTACCCGGCCTCGGTTCCAATCCGGCACGTGTGAAAAGGCACTTAGTGTGGAACCTGTTCCATAGATCGACGTTCGTTATCTGGTATATATTCGAAACGTGCGTGGGCTGAGTCATTGCGACGGAATTCCTTTTTTTACAGGTGCCCGGTGTGTAATCTGTGCATTTTCGTACAATTTTAAATATGTGACACTGTCATGTTATTTTCAATCATTTGCAAGCCTTACGAATTACGTAATTTACGTTCGTTTACACGTCTACAATATTTCAATACCTTTAATTTTTATAAGAACCAAAAAAAAATCCCATCTCGTTTTTGGAGATATGGAAAAGTGACTGGAGCCACTTCCGGTTAAGATATTGCTTTCAACATAGGAGGAGTACACAAATTTCATGTTTGAACTTTCATAATTTTGGCTTCAGCAATTTGGGCGCTTTATATTATGATCTCAGCCCTCCATACATAAATTATAAATACATTTAGTGAGTAACATAAGTATATTTGTTATGGGCCGGTAGTATTAAATCCCTTCCGAAGAATAAATAACTAATATTCGCCCGACACATTACAAGGGTCCGTAAAATGCGATATTTGGATGGCCTTAAAGTATACCATATGTAGCCCCATAAAATGAATTTCCCGGTATATACTCGTATATACATAAACATTTAAGTCGAACATGTAAATTATATTTTCGAGATAATAAAACGATCTGCATATTGTAAACTAAGTTGTAAATCTTTAATGTATCAATTTCACTTTCTCAGAAGACCGCAGTCAAGTGACATAGTTCCACCTAAATGTTGAACCAATGAACATCCAAAAATCGCATCTCCATTTAGAAAATAGGTGGGCTTTAACCTATTATAAGCCAGAAATATGCAAGATTTAGACATTATTACATTATTAAGACATTAGATAGTCAGATATTATTATTCTATTATATTCATTATTATATTCTATTCATCATTACATTCACCTCATCAGTAAGATACAGTCATTAACATTATCATTAAGATACAGTGAGTTAATATTACTAAATACTTTAAAGTTTGTAAGGTCTTTTATTCCTACAACAAAATAAATTCGGATGAGTTAGTTACTGGTGCCTAAGATCGCTCGATCATAACATTTATTTGAGTCTTCTGGACATTGTTTTTGAATTCAGCCACCATTTCCGCTGACACCCCCTCCGCGAATGCTAGTGACTATATCTGTGTATTTCCAACTCTAGCTCTTCCATCTTGCCCTTTTCTAAATTCTTCACCCCAAGATAATGATGTTAAATAGTAATGGATTCAACGAAAAACCTTACCTAAGTCCATTTGTAGTTTTGAACTTCATAGATAAAGAGTCTACAACCGTTATCTTGTACCGTGTCTTCATATAGGTCTGCAGTCCTTCTCACCTTTCTTCGTCGTTTCTAAAATCCAACTTGTCTTCTTTGTATCACTCCTCTCCTCCCCACTTATTCTTCCAGTGTAGCCCTTATAATTCACGTGTATATTTTATACGCTGTATTCATTAATGTTATTCTTATATAGGTATAGTTTTCCATGTCTCCCCTGACCCCTTTCTTGCAAATCTGCACCATCATCCCCATCCTCCATTTATATGGCAAGCCTCTCGTTCCCTTCCATATTTCGTTAAAGTCAGCAGTTTTCTTCAGACTTGTTCCGGTGTATACATCCATCTATCACTTTCTATATCGTCCTCGCCTCTTGCCTTCTAAGAGGAAAACAGTATCCACCAATTTTGTAAATTTATTTGTAATTGTTTCTATCCACTTGACAATAGTTGCAAAATTAATTTAATTTTTGTTTCAGCTAATCTGTTGAGTTTTGCCGTTGGTACCTCACTAACGTGGTCATCGCCAGCTTTGATTAAATTGAACGAAGATGGTGGGCCGTTGCGCGAAAAACTTACGGTATATCAGCAGTCCTGGTTAGTGTCATTGTTAGCGTTCGGAACAGCAATGAGTCCTCCTCTAGCCGGGATGTTGAGCGTGAAAATTGGCAGGAAGAAAACGCTGATCGTCAGTGGTATCCCGATGCTCGCAGGTTATATTATGCTAGCTGTTGCCACTGAACTTTACCAGTTCTACATCGGCAGGTTGCTTTGCGGAATTTCCTGCGGCGGATTATTTTCAATTCTTCCTTTATATGTCGGAGAAATCGCGGAAAATCACAACCGTGGCAAATTATGCTGCTTTTTACCGTTGGCTATGAACGTCGGTAGCATTTTCAGTTTCGCGGTCGGTCCATACGTTTCGATGATGACCTTCGGATTTGCTAGCGCGATCGCCCCACTCCTATTTTTGATAGTCTTCCCACTATTGGTACCCGAAAGTCCTTATTACTTGTTGTCGCAAAGTGACGACGAAGCAGCGCGATCGTCTTTGAGAAAATTGCGACGTTATTATGAGAGCAAGGAATTTTTGGAAATTACCGACGGGTTCGAGAAATCATCTGAGCAAGGGAGCTTCAGTCTCAAGGAATTTTTAAAAAACAAAGCTCTAGTCAAGTCTACAATTATAACCGTCGGGTTATACGTACTTCAGCAGTGTTCGGGCCTCGTTGTCATACTGATGTATTCACAGACCATTTTCGAACGAACCGGTTCGTCGATTTCGCCGGAAATTTCATCACTATTAATCGGGATCGTACAATTAGGCGGCTGCGTCTTGGCGACCACCGTGGTCGATAAAATCGGTAGAAGAACTTTGCTCTTGTGGTCGAGTTCCGGCAACGCCCTCGCGCTGTTCACGTTGGGGTTGTATTTCTATCTCGAGAATGAGGGCGTAAACGTCGACGCATTTCAATGGTTGCCAACTGTCACCGTGATCATTTATACGATCGCGTTCAGTATCGGTATTGGACCAGTGCCGAGTACGATCTTTGGTGAAATTTTCCCTTCGAACGCCAAATCGGTGGCTTCGACTTTGACTTGCGTAGTGGCTTTCTACACGGGCTTCTGTATGACGTTGCTTTTCCCACCGTTAATGGTTTCCATCGGAATGGCCGCTTCGTTTTGGATATTTGCGAGCATGTGTGTCATGTCTGCGATCTTCATTTACGCCGTCGTTCCGGAAACTAAAGGAAAAAGTTTTCAAGAAATTCAAGATTTGTTAAGTAGATGAGATTCATGGAAATCCCTTTTGAAATTTTAATTGTAATAGCTAGCGAAACGCAAGAACTTTTACATTTTGTTGGTGAACTTATTGTTGTGAATATTTGATACTGAGAAAGTGTAGTTGTAGTGCAAGACGGGAACATTAAACAATATTCGAAATGTGTATAAGATTTTAGATTAATATTTTTACTCGGCACTTGTTAGAAGTTGAAGAGTTATAAATCTATGAACTAATGTAAATATATTTGTATGTTTCTCCTTCTCCTTCTCCTTGTGCTAATCACTGTCAGCAATTTAGTGACATTAATAGTTATTGAAGTAGTATATCAGATTTATTTATCAGAAAAAATTACGTGTGTAATTTTGTATTCGCAATGAAATCTTTTGGTTTGAGTTCGTTCTTTGGTATGTACATTGTTTATATGCAACACATAGGCGACGGTCATATGGATGCAATGGAAACGACAATATGAGAGAAAATGGTAATGTGACAATTGCTTGCCGTTATTGCTATCAAGGCGCCACTGGCAAATTTCTACTCAACGTTAAATAACTTAATTAATGGTGTGAATCTTTACTATTTACAGATTACTAATGCCATTACGTTATCATGCATTTAATTAATTAATGAATATGAGATATTAAAAAATAATGATAGAATGAAAATTGATGTATAGTTTAAAATAACATTTTCCAACAGTATCATTTACAAATATATAATAAAAATTTTACAAATAACATTTACTGGTGGGGTTTATCGTGAATATTTATTTATTTGTTACAATCAAGTGTAAAAATAAGAATTTAATTTTGCTGATTTTACATGTTTAAATTTAAATGCAATTATAAATTTACAGCACTGTTTATATACGTATGTATCATAGTTTGATAACGGGATGACCGATTCTAACGAGCAAAAAATTACCAACTCGACCAAATAAGTTGTGGACTTCAGGCAATACAATTCCTTCTAATTTTGTCGTTGCAAATACGATTGGGCGATTGTTTTTCCGTATTTCGTTTTTGTAATGATATCTACATTAACCGGTCTCCCGCTTTGACGCCGAAGAATATATTATTACTTCCTCATACTTTATGTATGTAATTATGAAAAATTTCAACCTCGAGATTTTAACTGATATACGCGTTTTGAGGTCCCCTGAATCGATCCTGATTATTTTTGGAATCTATCCCCCGTTTACCTATTAGATACATCTCCACACAAGTGCGCGAAGTTTGAATAGAAGTTTTCTATTGGTGGAATTTCTCAATCCCAAAACACGCAACTACAAAATCCGGCAATCGTGATTGCGTGCCGGTGTTTTTTAATTTGTGTCTAGCGTGTGAAACTGGCTGTTGACGCCGAGACCACGCCTTTTCTGCATATGTTCGTTAAACGAGATATAGGATCCAAACCATTGAAGCCACCACTATGAAATGAAACTTAAGATTTGTATACAGCAGGAAAGAAAACGTCATATTTTTAAAGCCATTGCTGAATCGAAAGTGATGGTTTACTCTTATCACATTTTTCGGTATCTCGAAAACGGTATCGGAGTTATAGAAAAAAATGTTCTTATGAAAGTTAATGATATTGTAATTTTAAACAAATTTCAATTGAAAGACTTTTTCGGAAACTGGAAAATTTTGAATTTCAAATATTTCGAATTTAAAAATTTGTATAACTGAGTATAAGGAAGTTCAGTGGGGGCCACTGCAGATGTTTTCTGACTGCACTCACGACGATGAAACGATATTATGCATAATTATTTGATTAGTCTAAAAAATTATTTAAATAATTAATTTCTCTTGTAAAATTTATATTATTTGCCACTCTTGACACGTATACATACATGTACTATAGTAAAGTAAGACAACACTTTGAAAGATGTACAAGTAAAGACATTTCAAATTTAAAGGAATGGTATTTAACTTCGCCATAATTTTATTTTAAATTGCCAAATGTTACCGTTTGTTAAGCAGAAGAAAAATACGTAGAACATATAGAGCGCGATGTATACAACTGTATGTTAATTGTACCAAGTTATTTAAATATTTCAATGCAACTCCAATCTGTGACTCTGAATATAAATATCAAATAATTTTAGTTTTGGTTTAAGTAGCAATTCCATTTACAGACATTAATTTGGAAATTCTAATTTAGTTGTCAACCAAATGCGTCATTAATTCGGGTCATGAGCAAACTATTGATTTTCCATCTGAGATAAAATAATTATGTAGTTGACCGATAAATATCACATTAACTATTGGAAAGATGAATAAACAAATTTTTGTAGAGCACTACTTAAATTGCTCTAGATCAGTAACATAAGTAATTAATTAGTAATTGCAGTACTAGCTACTGTTGTAATTCGCATTAATAAATCATCAATTATTTGCATATTTCGTAATTAATTCGGAATCAATCTTTCAAGTATTGTGTTATTGTAGTGCCGTTAATTATTCAGTAATATCATTAGGTTGAGCCATTTGAAATATACAATCTACGAATTTATCATTTACCGTACTCATTACTCAGCTATGAATAAATTTTTGGAGGGAAAACCATCCACAAATAGTAATGCGTATATTACCGAAGGTTCAAGTCGAAACAATAGTAAATGGTTAGAGGATATAACAAATATACCTGGCAGCAGTTCTGTTTTTAAACATCCGAATTACATTTTGGGGCCTCACATGTAGTTCCTCGAGGGAACAGAATAGCATCTTGTTTGCGTGCACGAACAAAACAATTCAAATCAAAAAGGGCTCAGGTGAAAAGATGAAGAAAAATAAAAGTAGTGAAACTCAAATATTAAAAACGTCTTCGAATCTGTGCATTTAGAGCTCGCAAAACTCCAAAGCATTCGTACGAATGCAAGTAATGCATAGAAATAGGGGTGCTTGGAAGAAAGATGGGAAAGACTTTGCAATCGCATTATATTATAAGTCACCTGCAGCATACAAACATCTAAGAAAACAAAAGATCATTTTACCGTTGGTATCGACGATAAAGAGCTGGATTGGAATTTGTAAATGTAAACCAGGTTTCAATCTGAGATACTTTCAACAATTAAAATCTAAAGTGGAAACGATGCAATTGGGTGTGTGTTATCAGCTTTGATGAGATGACACTGAAGAAACGGCTAAAAATTTTAAAGCGATGGACTTGATTGAAGGGTTTGAAGATCTTGGTCGTGGGTCTAGAATAGGTAAACAAGCTTTGGTATTTATGGCAAGAACTTGGAAAGAACCTCTCATGTATTTTATTAGTGAATTTGGCACAAAGCATGAAGAATTAAGGAAATTAATAATGGCAACATTGCATGAAATCCCGAAAATAGGGTAATTGTATGTGACCAGGTGATCGAATAATAGAAGTGCATACAGAGATTTAGGAGTGTCACTGGATATACCATATTTTTACAGCTCCGCGAAAAAAATATTCGCTATTTATGATGTTCCATCTATTCAAAACCTTGCGGAATAATATGCTTAATGCAGATCATATCCTTGATGGTGGGAAAATATGTTTTAGTGATATAAAGTGAGCGTAAAGCACCGTCGGTAGTCGGCAACCAATTGCGACAACGGCACATATATGACCATGGACCAAGATGTTGGTGCGTACGTTCTGGCGGCTCGATTCGATTCCATTGGTAAATTCGTTCTCGACAACTTTGTTTATATATTTTTTTCACACGAACGACAGTTTTCGCTGCATGTCGAGTTTTGTCGCGCCGGGCGTCCATTGCAATTGTAAGGTAAATCGTTTCCCTAAAATATATCTCAAAATAAGACAAATAAAATATAATTAAATTTATATCACAGATACAGTTGATAATGTAATCAGATCGTTAGTCTAAAATGTCGCACAAAATGTTTTTTCTTAAATTTTTATTTTATTTATTACATTCATATTCATATTTTATTAAAATCAAAAAAAATATATTGCTTTATATACATAAATCGTTCATAAATCTAAAACACCGAAATTTCCATTCATAATCTAATATCGTCCAGAATACAGTCGTTTTCCTGCGAAGGTCGTCGAATTTCTCGGAAGAAACAAAAAACTAAGGTCGTCCACTAGAAACAAATTCGTACTTGACTCGGTCGAGGTCGTCTAATTTCTAGGAAGCTATAAAACAATTCCACGAAAATCGTATTTGTTTCGTTCATACCGTAATTGCGATCGCGCCCGCTGTGGCGCTTTTTTGTTGGTGTGCAGATGGCGCTTCTCAAAAGCGGGGTCGGGCGCATTTGTTAACGTCGATTCCCGCCGCCGACTCGCACAGTAATCGGTATTTACGTACGTATTTAATTTCTTTGATTATTTAATCTTTTTATGTTAATAGATTACGTTACATGTTCATGTATTTCAAAATTTAACGCCGGTGTAAAAGCGGTGCGCTGGTCGTAAAAGTTTGGGAAGCAACGCTTTTATTTTGATTGACATCTCCGACATCTCCGATTTTATTCATGAGGTGCGTTTACGTTTACGCGATTTCGACGTTTATTTCGTTATTTGTGTAAAAAAATGATATATTAAAAAAATTAAAATACTTTGTAAAATTTAATTTTATATATTGGTCGAGATAAACGTAATTTGAGAATTCCATTGAAAGAAATGCTCCCCGCTTTCGTAGGTACGACAACTAATTACTAAAATAACAGAGTATGCAAAACTTATGATTAAAAAAAAGTATAGGTTATTTAAAAAATAAAAATATCCGTCGGTGCTCGATATGATTCACACTTTTTGTGAACGGTGTAGGAGAAAAAAATTGTAAAAACGACGTCGGCTACAAATCGCTAAAATCGGTACTTTATTGCATTTCTTTAATTATTCCTTTTAAACCATAGACAGGAAAAACTTACAATATGTTACGAAGAAATTGCTGATCGTAACAATTTTTTTCGTTAATTCGTTTCTTTGATATAGACCTTCAAACGCAGCCGCTTATTACTTTGGCACCGATAGTAAATTATTATATCGATGCAAAAGCACGGCAAACGATAATAAAATCCTTGTATATATATATATATATATATTAAAAATGTATCTTGTCAAATCTGACAGCAAATATATATATATATATATATATATATATATATATATATATATATATATAAATGCAAGGAGCATCGACCGTACGTTAAGATCCAAAACGATGAATATCGAGGAAAGCGGTCAGTTTCTTTTTCGGGCACTAATAAAACTCAATTAGTTGTTCTTTTCTATATTTCGCAATATAATTGATTGCTTCATCAGGAAAGCTACAAGTTAATGCCTCATTAAGAACCAGGCAATGTAAAGTTTAATTTTTATGAAAAATATACTCACACAAAAGAGAGTCGTTTTTTGAAACTAGCGAAGTAAACATTTATCCCATTGATACATCGAGCGATTAAATTAATTAAAATAGATGAAGTTAAAACGTAAAAATATTTCGTCACATTGTAAACACATGTTAAAATTTGAGGTTAAGTATTTGACTAAATGCCGAAGAACTGAAAATTTTTTTGTGTTAGGTACCAACTTAACTTTAAATGTTGTCGGTGCCAACACGCACCTTACAAAACCAAAATTTAAATATGAATTGAACCGGGAAAGAATGCACTAAAGGGAATCATCATCGAGTGTGTTGTTTGTGAAACTAAAATTCAATAAATGCGTATAGATGTTGCTAAGTTGATTGACATCTGACCTAAAATTGATCGCATCCGTGTGCTTGTTGATGTAATACATTTCTAAAAAAATTCTATGTTTATATTTTGATTGTGTTTCCAAAATGGACACATTAGAAAAATCAAAGTTATGCACTTGTTCAGAGAAATGTAAGGACAAAGCACACGAATTCTTACCAATCCTACAATCACTCTTATGTTGGGTAATTCTAGATTTCAACCATTGTGACGTTTGTCCTATGTAACAACCCTCACATACCGAACATGGTATTTTGTAAATTATTTCAGACCTATAGCATTCTGGAGTTTTATCTTTAACTCCGGTGAACAACTGGTTGATAGTTTTTAAGTTATATTTGGCTATCTTAATATTATCATTCCTACAGATTCTTACAATCTTTTGTGTTATGTCGTTAATGAATGGTAAACGTCTGTATACAACGGGTTCATTATTTGAGTTATCCAGGTTCTGCGTAATGTTCTGAGGGGCATTGAAAATCAAACTATTTGTTAGAATGCGTGGATAACCATTATTTATAATTACTTTAGCTAGACATTTTAGATTGTTGTTATGAAAACAAGGGTTACTAATTTTTAAAATTCAATTTTTTAAACCGAGAATAATATTCAATTTCTGTCTGAAAGGATGGTTTGAGTGATAATTTATGTACCTGCCTGATGCTGTCGGTTTACAATACCAATTAAACATGATGTGATTTGTTTCCCCCCGAATAACTTTAGTATCCAAGAATGGTACAGATCTGTCACTCTCCACTTCGATCGTAAATTGAATATTTTCATTGAAACTGTTAAATATGCATAGGGTGTCATCAATACAATCCGCAGGAACCGCGCAGACGACATCATCAACATACTTTTTTATGAATGGTAAATTGTAAGGAAGTGCAGGGATGATATAGTCAAACATGTAATCTAGCACTATCTGAGCAACTATCGGGCTCAGGGGGCAACCCATAGGAGCACCAAAAATTTGTCTATAAAACTTATTCTTAAAGGTGAAAAAACAGTTATTGAAAATAAACGAAAGGGACGAAATAAAAGCGTCCAAACTGAAGTTGCAGTGTTCTTCAATGAGAGGCCATTTATCCTTATATATATATATATATATATATATATATATATATATATATATATATATATATATATATATATGGAAGGAAGGTTCTTGGGCATTCACCCGCATGGAAACACGCAACCGCCGACACGTGTTTCTGACTTATTAGTCGTCATCAGGACGGTATAGCCAAATTAAAAGGTGGACAAAATTTGGAGATAAAACAATCGGAGTCAACAACAAGCAGCCGACCTCCACATGTGTGATAACCGTCAAAATACCCACACATTGTGTGGGAACATTCAACATAACCACGCGGGAGGACATAGCCACCTGCGTGAACAACCGAGCCCAGGATATAATAATGAAAAAAGGTTTTTACCGCGGGAACAAAGATATATGGAAGGAAGGTTCTTGGGCATTCACCCGCATGGAAACACGCAACCGCCGACACGTGTTTCTGACTTATTAGTCGTCATCAGGACGGTATAGCCAAATTAAAAGGTGGACAAAATTTGGAGATAAAACAATCGGAGTCAACAACAAGCAGCCGACCTCCACATGTGTGATAACCGTCAAAATACCCACACATTGTGTGGGAACATTCAACATAACCACGCGGGAGGACATAGCCACCTGCGTGAACAACCGAGCCCAGGATATAATAATGAAAAAAGGTTTTTACCGCGGGAACAAAGATATATGGAAGGAAGGTTCTTGGGCATTCACCCGCATGGAAACACGCAACCGCCGACACGTGTTTCTGACTTATTAGTCGTCATCAGGACGGTATAGCCAAATTAAAAGGTGGACAAAATTTGGAGATAAAACAATCGGAGTCAACAACAAGCAGCCGACCTCCACATGTGTGATAACCGTCAAAATACCCACACATTGTGTGGGAACATTCAACATAACCACGCGGGAGGACATAGCCACCTGCGTGAACAACCGAGCCCAGGATATAATAATGAAAAAAGGTTTTTACCGCGGGAACAAAGATATATGGAAGGAAGGTTCTTGGGCATTCACCCGCATGCGTACGTTCTGGCGGCTGAAATCTGTGCTTCTTGGTTCTCTGGTTGTGAACCGCGTTGTGGAAATGTTCCCCGAAGGGTCGCTTCGACGTTTCGGCTGAGTCCCATCTGCCATCTTCAGAAAGCTCTTCTAGGTCTCGCTGACTTAGAAGTCAGTTCTTCTAAGTCAGCGAGACCTAGAAGAGCTTCAGCTTGTTCAGAAAGTGTATTAATGCAAGATAATATAAAATACATTACTTGTAATATAAGAATGAACAAAACAAATGCGTTATAATACCAACATCGATTGTAAGAAATATTTGTTGAATTAAAGTATTCAATGTATATGAATTAAACATTCGAACGTAAAAGATTTAAAAAGATTACTTTAAACAATTAAGACAGGTGTATAAAATACCCGATTTTCAATTGCATTTAAAATTATTATGGTTGCTTTAAATCATAAAAATATAGGTATGTAGAAACGAGTGCAGTTGTGCTCGTTTGTCTTAATATATTTGTATTAATTTCTTGTACTCCATGCGCCAATATTGTATAGATCTAGTCCGTGATTAATTACATTAGAGCGACTAAATAAACATTCACAAAGTTTTCAAACTACACACAGCTTATTTCGCAATCTCAGTTACCTACATATTTGCGTATTATCATAAAACCCTAATTTCACCGCAACGAATTCGTCTATAGTTCATAATGTGACCTTGAGGATAGCCGGCCGATCGAATACATTTTTCGTCAATGTTTTTTTGTATTCACCTTCAGTACGGAACGCTTTTTAATTCATATATCGTCAAAGCCATAATCAGCCTACCATCATGATAATAATATTAAATAATATGTATCACGAATCTGCCGTTTATAATTATATTTGATTTAAAATACGTTAAAATGGTAATGATCAATGAATCGTTACATTACACTTTATATTTCGTACGCTTATTAGGTTCCCACGTCGATCTGCCACCTTGTATATGTATACTGGACATATACTGGGCTACAATGACAAAATATTGTTGAGTTCCTTGCTAATTTAAAATTTTATCAAATACTGAATATTAATCTAATAAAAGATAGAGGGCCAATGCGAAAATGCTTAATATAAACCCTACAAACTATGCAACCGTCACAACAAGCCGGTTTCCAATCGTCCCATAAGCGTTGTCTTACTATAGTATATATATACAAGGTTAATACTGAGAAAGAGTTGGTGTGTGAACATTAGTGCCATCTAGAAGTCAATAGCCACCGACTCTATTTAAAGTGCAGTGGTCTTTATCGACCGACTAAGCGAGTACTGTCCAGACTTGCAACTACTTCGCAGCCGTTGTTTTGGCATTTATGTAGAAATAAAATAAAACTGTTGTGTTTTATGACTTCACTATTATTTTTATTTTTACGTTTCGACAATAGATTTTTGTCTTCTTCAGAAATATAAATTTATGTGTTAATCTTTCGCGTTGCAAATGTGAAGTCACATTTGCAACGCGAAAGAGTTGCAAATCTATTGTCGAAACGTAAAAATAAAAATAATAGTGAAGTCATAAAACAGAACAGTTTTATTTTATTTCTACATAAATGCAAAAACAACCCAACACTGGTATAAAATAAATACCAAAAATCAAAAAATATTAAAATTTATTGGCAAGAAATATATGAAAAATATATAATTTACAATTATATATATATATATATATATATATATATATATATATATATATATATATAACTTGTGAGAACGTAACGATCGTACAATTAGATAATTTAAAAATTCTTGGGGATGACGATCAACAGGCTTCTACTTATTAAAAGAAACTCATTTGTTTTTATTCAATATTTCGCAATATTATTTATTGCTTCTTCAGGAATAACTAAAAAATGACATCTGACGTACATATAACAATTATAAAAGATACTTACAACTAGAGGAATAAAACAAGGTCGAAAACAAATTATAAAGATAAGGTGCTAAGGCTCTGAATATTAATGGAGATAAATATAAATTTTGACGATGAATGACAATTTTCAAAAATGTCGACGTAAACGATCTCTAAATATGAAAAGTGAAACCCTAGAAACGAGTACAACGTAAAAATGTTACTGTATATGTTGTATAACGAACTCACTAAATAAATTAAATTCATAACTCAATCAAAAACGATAAGAAAACCAACTAAATAGACTACAAATAACTACAAACTCAAAATGTAAGAATAAATGGTACTAAGTTTCTGAATATCTGAACGAGAATTTATAGAATTTATATTTTTATTGATATGAACCATCTCTAAAAACATCCTGCTATTATAATTTTTCTCTTCGGCCAAAACAGTAGTACTAGTAAAGTCAAATTGATACTTCAAATTAAAACAATGTTGAGATAAAGCACAATTTAACTTCGCTATCCTAACGTCACTCTTGTGTTGTATTAAACGAGTGTTTAACCACTGACTAGTCTGGCCAATATAACATTTATCACAATCTATACATGGAATTTTATATATAACATTAGACTTTTGGAGAAGAGGAATTTTATCTTTCGTTTTGAAAATAATCTATCTAAAGACATGATGTTGTATTGTCCTATTTTGATGTTATCATTTTTACAAATAGTGATAATTCTATTTGTTAAATCTTTTATGTGCGGTAATTTCTTATAAATGACTACATTTTCTGTAGAGATAGGAACAGCTTGTGAAGAAGAATTATAAATTAATTTGTTAGCCAATGATTTAGGGTAACCGTTATTGATAAAGATATCAGAGAGAATTTTTAAATTTTTATTAAGAAATATGGGATCACTAATTCTAACCACTCTATTCTTCATCGCCTTAACAATATTAACTTTCTGATGAATAGAATGATTAGAATAAAAATTTATATATCTTCCCGAAGAAGTAGGCTTTTGATACCAATCAATCATAATTTTGTTATCAGTATTTCTTATAATTTTGGTGTCTAAAAAAGGAACAGAGCGATCAGTTTCTTCCTCAACAGTAAATTGAATACTACTATGTACAGAATTGAAAGTAGATAATATTTCATTTATTTTATTAAACGGTACCGCACAAATAATATCATCAACATATTTAAAAATAAAGGGTAATTTGAAAGATAATTTTGGCAAAACATTATCTAATACAAAGTCCATCGTAATTAGGGCAATTATTGGACTTAATTGCTACTTTTCCTTTCAAGATAAATTTTATAAACAAATTTTTGGAACCCCTATGGGATCACCATTTTTTTCCATCTAATACCCAAAAATATATATAAATATATATTTTTCAACAAAATAGACAATATTGTTTCTGGGTTATTACCCTTCGTCAGTAGCGATTACCAAGAACCTTAGTTGTTGACTAACTAAGGTTCTTGGTAATCGCTACTGACGAAGGGTAATAACCCAGAAACAATATTGTCTAGCGATCCACCAGTTAGTCTTCATGGACCTGTTTTAATTAATGTTCACTACACCATTGAGGTGTAAGATTAGACCATCTTTCATGTAAATTTTAATATATATATATATTGAAAATGCGTCGTGTCAAATTTGACAGAAAAATGTAAAATTTACATGAAAGATGGTCTAATCTTACACCTCAATGGTGTAGTGAACATTAATTAAAACAGGTCCATGAAGACTAACTGGTGGATCGCTAGACAATATTGTTTCTGGGTTATTACCCTTCGTCAGTAGCGATTACCAAGAACCTTAGTTGTTGAAATACCTTTACATGTAGTGGCCGTCAAAACTTCTTGGACAAGGTATCGTCTTGTCAGTGTTCTGTTGTCAGTGGTTCGTTAGGAGTGATTGGCTTACTTCTTATACTATGCGTATAACGCGTCATAGAAGGTCAGATTTCGGTAGCTATTATTTTCGCGGACTCTTCGATGGCGGTTGTTGGCGTGATCTCGAGATTATATTTAAAACTAGGGGAATGTGCTGTGGTGTGGGAGTATGTGCTGGATAACAAGTAATTATATGTGTAATTAGTATGAGTGTGCAATCTTATAATCTAATCTAACCTTTTATTTCTAATCGTCTAATGGGTGACGCAAACACCGGTACAATTCAAAATGGCGGTCGATTACGTGGGTTTCACCGGGATTTTAACAACAGGATTCCGGACCTGTTTGGGACTGGGAGCCGTCAGGACTTCGAACAGGATCGTTGGTATGGGAGCAGGACCAAGATTAGGGCATCGGCTTCTTCAATTCGACAAGTTTGTTGGGACTTAATTTTTACTCAACATGTACTTCTTCTTGGTATGATGGTAAGTTTATTTACTTTTACACTCTTTCACTAATTTTTAATTTATTCTCTTAGGTACTTCCTCGCGAAAACTGGATTTTATCTGGACCCACTTTAGGACAATCGTCACGACGCCGACGACACTGTGTCCGCTACTAAGTGTAAATTATATCTGTTTGTTGATTTTCACTTTTGTTTTCTGTTACCATTGGATATTAATTTTGATTGGTGCATATGCAAACACTTGTTGTCATGCACAGTGGCGCCGTTTTAGAGAGTTCCTCTTACATATTGTAATTTAGCTCGTTACCGAAGTAATTTTAACCTAATTTATAATTTTTATGTGTAATTACATTATACAAAATTCCTAATTTAGTTATTATTACATTATTTTATGTTATACATTGTTAATATAAGCTTGCTCCTTTAAACCTGGTATACGTAACACGGCATTCACTATTTATGCATCCCGATGACTGAGGAAAGGCTTATCTAGCATCGTAACTTGTTGTATTTTAGTATTTTCTTAAACGTTACTTAATTTAGTCAATGTAATAATATTACAATATATATATATATATACACGAAAAATGGTCTAATCTTACACCTCAATGGTGCAGTGAACATTAATTAAAACAGGTCCATGAAGACTAACTGGTGGATCGCTAGACAATATTGTTTCTGGGTTATTACCCTTCGTACACCGTACCTTCGTAATTAGTCTTCATGGACCTGTTTTAATTAATGTTCACTGCGCCATTGAGGTGTAAGAATAGACCATCTTTCGTGTAAATTTTACATTTTGCTGTCAGATTTGACAAGATACATTTTTAATTTGAATTGTTTTTGAACTTAATTGCAGCAATCCTTTTATATGTTGACACTGGACGTTTGACAGTCGTCTCTTGTTTAGTCTCCGCAAGGTGTTAGACACGATATCGTCTCGTCAGTGTTCTGTTGTCAGTGGTTCGTTAGGAGTGATTGGCTCGCGCCAAGAAGTTTTGATGGCCACTACATGTAAATGTATTTCAACAACTAAGGTTCTTTGTAATGGCTACTGACGAAGGGTAATAACAGAAACAATATTGTCTAGCGATCCACCAGTTAGTCTTCATGGACCTGTTTTAATTAATGTTCACTGCACCATTGAGTTGTAAGATTAGTGATTCGTGTAAATTTTACATTTTGCCGTCAGATTTGACAAGATACATTTTTAATATATATATATATATATATATATATATCAAATGTGAAAGCAAAATGTAAAATTAAATTATATGTATATATATATATATATATATATATATATATATATATATATATATATATATATATATATATATATTGATAGTTAACGTTCGTGTCCTCTTGTGTGAATAAACAAATATTCTTTGGTAATTAGGACAGTCCACAAAATAAAATAAAGCTATTTCATTGCTAACGTTTCGCCTTTAATTTTAAAAGCTTCATCAGAGCTACAATCAACAATTAACACAATTACAATATAGGTATAATTAAAAAAAAAAAAAAAAACAACTAAACTCACCTCTGAAATAAATTTCTTAAAACAATAATGACGATGAAAGAGTTCATAAATAAAATCAATACATATTCAATAATAACAATCAATTCCATACACTTTTGCGACATACGTACAAACTGCTAGTAATTATGTTTAATATTTAATATTAAATATTATATATATGTTTAATATTCTTACTAGCAGTTTGTACGTATGTCGCAAAAGTGTATGGAATTGATTGTTATTATTGAATATGTATTGATTTTATTTATGAACTCTTTCATCGTCATTATTGTTTTAAGAAATTTATTTCAGAGGTGAGTTTAGTTTTTTTTTTTTTAATTATACCTATATTGTAATTGTGTTAATTGTTGATTGTAGCTCTGATGAAGCTTTTAAAATTAAAGGCGAAACGTTAGCAATGAAATAGCTTTATTTTATTTTGTGGACTGTCCTAATTACCAAAGAATATTTGTTCATATATATATATATATATATATATATATATATATATATATATATATATTGTAATGGTCATAAATTTAACAATAACAGATTTAACAGCAACGAAATACGAAGCTGAAACGAGAGTAGAACTTTTAGAACGAACAGCGTAGAGAGATTCGGCATCGTAATATTGCTCCGAATAATAACTCCATGTAAATAATTGAACAAATAAGGATGTTTGTGGTAGAATTAAGTTAGATAAGGTATGTAAAATATCAGAATAGAATTAGGAATAATATAATTATAAAGTGGAACTCGATATAATAGGCTTAAATACATTAATTTAATTTAAATCGTAAAGTATTTTCAAATCCACAAAAACTTCGCAATGCGAGAGCAGTGGGCGGGACTCCGAAAGGTGACTCACGGCACTGGTCCGTCCGAGTCGAGGTGATGTCGACTCGATATCGATGCAAAGGCCCGAAAATTCCGCCAGCATTTAGAACCTGGTTGGCAACTACGGTCCGTTTTAAACAACCAATAGCTACTCTGGATGACTTTCGGTAAAATTTAGATTGAATTTAAAATAAAATAATGTGAAATAGCATCGTGTGTATAAGCAGACCGATATCGGCACGCAGTATTCGACTCAAGTCAAAACGCAACAATGTGTTAAGTTCAAAAATTTCACCAGCGACCACGGACTTAAATATTTATGCGATGACAATTAGATTAAATAACACAGACAAAATTATTAACACACTACCAAAGACATGAAAATATAATACATTTACATATTAGGAAATTGAATCGATTGAGAACCCAGCAAAATTAAAATATTTGTGATCAAAGTTAATAACAGGCTAAGCGTGGGTTTTTTTGAGTTGATTTTACACTTTTAACTGACGAAGTGGGTTACAGTATTTTAAATCAAAATCATTCGTAGCTAAAATACTCCAGATAATTCCAAAAACCATACAATCGGTCAATTAGGTTTAGATCCAATACCTAATGCGAAGTAAATGGTTCAAAAGACTGATACAAATTCATTTTAATGAAGAACGAATGCCGTTTTTGTCAAACAAACCACAAGCAAAATTTCAAAATTTTATGACTCCAATGTTTATACGACGAAGTTTAGAGAAGACAAAACAGATTAACGTATTAAGCTGGCAAATTGATTGAGAACAAACTACATGGAGTACAAAGGAAAAGATAAAAATTAAAAAGTTTGATCCAAGTAAAGAACAAAAAACGCTAATAAATGGTGAAAGACCTCCAGTTGTTTATAGTTATTAAGTGATCAACTGTAACATTTTTAAGATATAAACACCATGACGACGAATTATACAAGCATATATACAAGCTGGTCAGAAAAAGGCGGATAAACGCCAGATAGAGCTATTCTCTGTTCAATTCTGAGTTCAGGGGATGTTGCTGGCAATGCTATTGGTCCATTACGCCCTATCCACAAATTTGGAAAGTTTTGGTTTAACCAATTTCTCGAAATTCGAGCATTGTGAGCAGGCACACCGTCATGCATGTATAAAATGTTGTGCCTCAGATTTAATGGAACATTATCCAATACTTCTTCTAAGACATTTACGTATGCAATCCCATTGAGACGATTGGGAAGAAATATCGGTCCAACAACTCGAAGGTTTAAAATCCCCAGCCAGACATCTCTCGTAAACAAACATAGATCGCTCCAGAGAACGTGCAATAAAAAAATCTGCTCTTCTTGAATTCTGTATAGAATACTATTGCAAAACATTGTTATGTGCACATTATCATTCAAGTGCACTTTTCTTTTATGAAATGGCCGTAAAAGATTTTGTGATAGTACGGAATGCACTGTTGTTTTACTTGGAATGTTCGTTCAGTTCTGGGCTATTTGTCTTGTGCTGGACGTCGGATCTTCATAAACAGCATCCAATATATGTTTTTCTAATTGAACTGTTCGACGCTCTAAAGGTCTACCGCTGTTATGATGGTTAGGCATAAACGGCCAGTTTCCCGAAGTCGTTGATGCAGTCTACGCAATGCGTTGGTAGATGGGTGTCGCCTTTGTGGGTACCGTATTTGGTATTCTTCTTTTGACATGTTGGCATTTCCATTACAAAATCCGAATACCATATACATATCAGCGTATTCTCCAAACGTAAACATTCTACAATGTTAAGAACTGCACAACAAATTGACTTATTTGCACAAACAAATGTCATAGGTACTGAAAAAATGCTAATGAAGATATGTTAAAAATGCAAAATATTAATATTGATCGACTAGTTCTAGCCGCATATTTTCAGATTTGATGACCTCGTGTGACTTAAGGAAGGACCGTACAACTTTCTTGAATTAGGATTGTAGACTCAGAATTAATCATAAAATCACTGTACCTGACGTTTATCCGCGTTTTTCTAGCCACCCTGTATAAAGAAACGTGAATATTTGAGCTAACTAAAATGCATGCACGTTGTAAAAAATGTTGTAAAATAAATGAAAAAAAAAAAAAAAGTTTGGAAGAGCCTTTTCACTCATACGAAAACAAATAAATTAACAAATACTATAAATATCTACAAGATCTTAAACGACGACATAATTCAATACAATTTCATCTTCCACTTCAAACGCTGTCGAAGATGACGAAATTTCAAATTTCCTTTAATGAAAAGGTGAAAGCAGCAATGTCAGAGCAAAAAAAATTAAAAGTCCAAGAAAAGGAACTACCAACGAAAGAAGGTGAGATAATAATCACAATTACATTTTATTTGCCAACATAGTCCTCCCTGACAGCAATGTACTTATTACATTGTTTCAGCAAGAATGTATATGCTCTTTAAAAAATCTGGCTTCACTTCTTCTACGTCAAGAAAATGGCGCCCGCGAAGGTCCTTTTGTAATTTTCCAAATAGGTAACTGTCACTGGGGCCATAAATGGACTATACGGAAGATGGTAAATTTATTAGAAATCGCAGTAACAAATTGCGGCTTGCGCAAACCCATCAGTGTGTACGGGTGCATTGCCTTGCCTTTACATAATTGTCGTAATTTATGCAGGAATATTGCACGATATACCCCGTTGATTGTGGTGTTGCGTTCTTTGAAGTCTATCAGGAGAATGCCCTCACAATCTCAAGAAATCTTATCCTTCACCATTTTCCATTTTGCTCGACCGACAGACCTTGAACTTTCTTGCTTGGTGCTTCTCCTTTACGCCTCCATTCCACCCTCCCTTTTCCACAAAACTCCCTTTTCCACAAAAGATAATAGTATAGAACCATATTTTCATTTTCTGTGACAATTGACTTCAACACATCCCCAGGGTTTTGTCGACAGAGGTCCAAAGAGGATCGAACACATTTAACACGAAGCTTGCGCTAAACTGCCGAAAGATCTTGGGGGACCCACCTTGTACTAACTTTATTCAAGTCTAAATGAAAAAAACGCACATTTTGTGATATGTTGTATTGTCAATTATCAAAATGTCTTTAGTTTGTTAAAACAAGTGTTTTTTTTGTTAAATATGTCTTCTATATTCATACGGTCTCAATGTTTTTCTTTGATTTTTCTTTCATTATCGCCACCCCTGGGCTTTTTAATGCTTACTTAATATTTCTTTTATTTTCTCAAAAATAATTACGGATATATTTATAAACATGATAAATAATTATAGGTTGGAGTACCATCACAAACATTTAACGTCAACATAACTCAGAAATTAACATATCTCAAATCTAAAGAATTCATTTGGAATTCGTCTGGAAACATTAAAGTACATATGTTCGAGCAATTAAATATAATTATTTAAATGCAAGTAATTTTGAAATAATATTTCTCTTAAATATTTTAAGTTATCAGCGTAAGAAATGCACATAAATTAAACTTATTTTGCAACATTGTCACCCTGACAGCAATGCACTTATTACATTGTTTCAGCAACAATGTAATGCTCCTTGAAAAATATTCTTTTCGTTTGTCTTTAAAATCTGCCTAAAATATTTAAGTACATATGTTCGAGCAATTAAATATCATTATTTTAATTGCAAGGCATTCTGTTAAATATTTTAAGTTATTAGCTTTTCAGTAGAAAATGTACATAAAGTAAACTTTAAAATAAACTAAGATCTCATCGAGTTCCTTGACTAACTCAGATTATTTTTTTCAATATAATAACTATAAAATATGTAGTCCTATATAATTTTAATTGTAAATGCTATTTCCAAGACAAGATACGAATTGTTTATAAATCATTATAAAGTTGTTTGTTCGCGGTTATATATATATATATATATATATATATATATATATATATATTATATATATTGCGCCGTAAGAATAAATAAGATCCTAAGAACACATATCGAGCAATCTTCTGCCATCTATCAATGAGGGTGGCGTAACTGGCGACAATGAAGAGTAGAAACCAAATTTAAATTTACGTTTACTTTTAATTAGCTTTATATAAACATTGAATTATAGAAATCTGCGTTTTATTCCACGTGTCAATGAAAAGCTATTTTGTGGAAGAATATTGTCAGTGACCAATGAGCGTTAAATTTATAAATTTTAATATATAATTTTCGTGTTTCGGATAAATATTTCTAATTTTTTTTAAACCCAATGCCTTTGCTTGCACATACAATAACACGTCAAAAATCAGTCATTAAAATTTCGTTTGCGTCCCAAAAAATTATGGCCATAATCAGGTGGCAATATTCGTGGGACCCAACTGCAGACAACAATTTAGCCTCAAAATATTTGTTAAAATATTTTCTACCATAAGAAAAATTCGTAATTTCAGCTACCCGGCAATGACATATACAGTCAGTCGTGTATATGTCATTACCATACCGTGTGTACAACATTTTCTTGTGTAATGACAGTCACTGGTCGTCCAGCACCCTCCGCACGTTCACATGTTTGTCTTCCCAGTTTAAATTCTCGAGACATATTTTTAACCACTTGGTACGAAACAACACCCTCACCTAATACACCTACCATGTATTCATGAATTTTTTTGGCGACAACCCTTTCATTTGCAAGTATTTTATAACTGCACGAATCTCTGATTTTTCTATTTTTAGAATTTCTCTAAACTTGTCTACTTAAATTCAAAGTTATTTGAACAGGTAACAAGTGACAAAACTACAATAGAATACTTTAATGTGTGAAATTGATTCAACGGCTATCAACGCCTACTATGTCAGGGGCGCTAAATAATGATCTCCCCTCGTATATACTTTACACAGGAAATGCTTTTTCTCGCACTTATACGCACTTATGTTTAACGACTATTTATCGTTTAAAGGTACATCACTAAATAATGTTTAAATAAAATTATTTAAGAAAGAAATTAACTTGAGAATATATGTGTGGTGATCTGATGAGCTCGGAAAGCGTGAAACAGCTGCCAAAAACCGGTATTTCGTCAGGGCGACAGACGACTTCCAAACCACGCATCTGAAGCGCCCCTCGCGTCCACAGCAATTTGAAAACTAGTCTTCATATTGTTTGATAAATTCATGTAATTTAAAACGGTCTATCTTAATAAAATATAAAATATCAAAGAGAATTTACCAATCGATCAAATAAACCCCAGTAAGAGCACACAACACCAATATTCGACGATTGCCTTTTCCTTTTAGCCAGAGTAACATGTGACAAGTCAAGGCACCCACATTAGACGGAATAAAAATAGAGGTGCAATAAAGACTAAAATACAAATGCAATTTAAAAAAAATCAAGGTTTCATTCTCATATCTAGGACTACGTTTTTATATAAATGTTAGACGATGTTGTTGCGCACCTTTGTTGAAACAAAAATATGTCAGCGCATCCAAGTTTCGTTTTTGTTGAAATTAAAGTTATATATAAGAGTAATAATATTTTTACGGCGGTGGGGCAAGTATATTAGAGGTGCATTGTTTTCTATAGTCGATTTTAATGCTTTGAATTTTTTACAGACCTCGAAAATGTGTTTGCTTTCAACAAACAAGGCCGTAAAATGGCTAATTTAAAAAATGTACATTTTGTACTATTAAAAAAGATGTGTAGGAATGCATTGAAAGGTTCGTTTTGTGCTCAAATGCACAAGACTAGCAAACATTGCGCGCAGTAAATCCAAAATATTTATTGCGCTTGAGCAATTAGTGAAATTCTTTCAATGCTAATGGGTCGTGGAAAATCTATAAAGGGCACCGATAAGAGCGGCTCGCTTACAGCTGCAACGACCTGTGGCACTGCCATAACGATTTTTGTCGATTGGATTGGATTTTAAGATAAATTTAAACATGACGTTGATTCATTTGGACAGGCAACATTTTACCGTGAGGAATGGAAGGAACTACTTCTTATACTGGGCAACGTTTGCAGGTTAGTTTTAGCGAAGTAGTTGTAATTTGCTGCCGCAGCGTTCTTAGAAAATAATACACAACTCATGATGTTCAAAATGCTCGTCTCTGATTGGTAATCGCTTAAGTCTTCAAGCCTTTAGTAACAAAAAATAATGTTTATACACTAACTCAATGTTTGTTACAAATACGTATACCAAATAGCTAATTCCTCCTATTTTTATCGATTCACTTATTTGTGAAATGTTCGAAGTGACTTAAAATTTATAAAAAAAATTCAATCGTTTTGCTTCTTTGCAATTGCCATTTGTTCGATTACTGTTTGATTCACTTTTACTTATAGTTTATTTTCAATTCGTTTCCAACTTATTTTTCATGTGTGTGTGTGTGTTGAGTCTATTTCCATTTTTTGTATCACTTATTTTGTTTTTTTTTTAATATTAACGCGTTTAGGTCAATTTATTTATTTTATTTCCCAATTTTTTTTTTCAATGCTTGTTGTTTTGCTTCTTTGCAATTGCCACTTGTTTGATTTCTTTTTGATTTACTTTTACTTTAGCAGTAGTCGTTTATTTCCAATTTGTTTCCAATTTATTTTTATGTGTGTTGGAGTCTATTCTCTTTTTTGTATCACTTATTTGTTTTTTAATATTAATTCGTTTAGGTCCATTTATTTATTTTATTTCCCAAGTTTTGTTTTTGTTTCATTTAGTTTTGAATTGTCATACATTTTAATATTTTCATGTCATTTGGATAAGTGGAGTCAAGTATGTTGAAATTTATTAACTTTTCGAAATTCTCAGACGTAATAATAATAATATTGTGATTGCATTCCTTCAAGCTATAAAACATTAAAATTGTTTGCATTATCGGGAACACTCGACGAGGTATTTATTTACGTTAGTGAAATATGCTGAACAAAAAACACTAATTTCTAATGAAGAGATAACGTAAATTTTCTTTTAAATGCACCGGACAAGGTCGCGGTACGTTGTTAATTTTTATGCATTTGAGCTTCCACCAGACAAGCCTTTTTTGTGGTATTTTAAACTAATTGTTTACGAAATGCATCTCCCATTTTTTCCAAATAATGACAATTTGTATCTTATAATAAAAATTAAATGAACGTTTATAATTTATATCTTGTAACAAAATTAAATGAAACAAACATTTATAGTCAAAACAATTATTACTTGTTGAAAATAATAATTAGAAATATCAACACGACCATGTACAAAAATTAAATAATTATCCGCAAATATTCAACAACAAAAACAAGCCCATTACCTGGAAATTACAAATGTGTTTAATATTTCTTTCGTCACGTTTCACATTTTATTGAAAATAACAACATATTTTTAAATCGAAGAATATGCATTTGACTGATTATATTGTGTTTTTCACCGAAACCTGCTGCACTTCGGAAACTCATACCATCTGACGTCATCGATCGTTCGACATTTATTTAATAAAGAACTAAAACGCTTTTTTAATATAACAAGTGATTAATATTAAAGGATATAATATTTATAACCACAAATAACAAAAACCCGACTTTACACAAAAATGAAATTGATCTTGGACATAAAGTGCAAATGGCCGAATAGACGCCATATATGTTTTGTTTTTTGATGATCAACGACGAGAGTGTGGATGTGGAAGTTCCGTTCAATTCAACACAGGGGCCTAGTGGTGCGTTGGATTTTCACGGAGTTTGACGACGTCGTTTTTTGTCCTTAACATACAAGGTTTTAATTCTGATGAACTGTATGCGCGACTTCGAGATTTCAATTTTTCAGCATTCGTATGCTTAACTGAACACTGGATACGAGAATCTGAACCTTGTATATTGGAAAAATATTATGCTACTTCACTTTTCTGTAGGAAAACTCATAATCGAGGCGGTACGGCTATTTTAGCATTGAAGATGATTAAAACTATTAATATTAACTTGTACGACAATCTTATTGCTGAATTCGAATTTGAGTTTTCCTGTACATATTTGATAGATTTCAATATTTATATTATTTGTATCTATAGATCGGAACGTGGTTGTTTTAAAATGTTTTTAAAGAAACTAGATGTACTTTTGTCTAAATTCAAGGCCAAAGATCGGATAATTTTGACTGGTGATTTTAATATCGACTATGTGGGAAACTCTTCTAATCACTCATTGAGGGAGTTGTTTGAATTAAAAGAAATATTATCTGCTTATAATCTCAAAATGCACATTAGTAAACCTACAAGAATAACGAAATCATCCAAATCAATAACTGACTATGTTTGTTCTAACTTAGGGCGAAAAGGTATTTCGGCTAACCCCATTTCGGTCGGGTTTTCTGACCATGAGGGTATTCTTTGTAAAATTGAAACTACGCCCTCCACCACTGAAAGCAGGTTCAGATTTGGACGTAATTATAAAAGGCGCAATTTTGAAAATTTTACAAATAACTGTGAAAATGAAATTTGGTATACTCCCATTAATACAGCGACTGATCTTTGATAAATCCTTTCCGATTAAAAAAATTTAAATTAAAAAACAGAAACACTGGCTTACTAACGGAATCAGAACGTCCATTACAAACAAACGTGCTTTGCACCACATAAAAAAAACATTTTGTGGCGACCTGGTTTCAAAACTATTATAAACTATATAAAAAATACCTAAGGAAAGTTATAAGATTGCCAAAAAAAAAGGCAATATCAATCAGGATACGGAACTCCAATAATATTGCCAATGAAACTTGGAAACTTGTCCACGAAATGTCATTTACCGAACGTAAATCTGGAAATCAAGTATTAATAACTGATAACAATAAAACGATAGTGGATCCATATACTGTTGGGAATAAACTCAATAATTTCTTTTGTTCAATTGCGGAGACGCTTACACATGCAATAAACTCTAAAACAGATCCAATGTCATTTAAACATACAAACAAAAATAGTTTCTTTTTGCGACCAACTGATATACATGAAGTATTACATACTATAACTGTTTTAAAAAATAAACACTCGTCCGGCGTTGACGGTTTTTCTGTTATGAATATTAGAGCTTTGCCTCTAAATACTATTAATATCTTACAGATTTGATAAATGAATCTTTTTTCAGTGGTATATTTCCAACCCGATTAAAACTATCAAAAGTTATACCGATTCATAAAGGTGGTGTTGTGTATGATCCTTCCAATTTTAGACCGATCTCGTTGCTATCATTATTCTCTAAAATCATAGAATATTTAGTTAAAAAAAGAATGCTCAACTTCATAGAATCTCAAAATTTGTTATCACCTTCGCAATATGGATTTAGAGCAAATACGAACACGAGCGACGCCATATATAATTATCTGGTTGAAGTCTATAGCAACATAAACATTACGGAAATAGTAGCTACAATTTTCTGTGATTTACGGAAAGCTTTTGACTGCGTTAACCATACTATTCTCTTAAACAAATTACAAAAATATGGTTTTCGTGACAAAGTGATTGGATGGTTCCGGTCATATCTTGCGGACCGTAAACAATTTGTTCAGATTGCTGCTGCTGATGAAACATATGTTGATTCGGATATACAGAATGTCACTTGTGGTGTCCCACAGGGTTCCATTCTTGGCCCGATACTGTTCTTAGTGTTCATAAACGATCTAACCCAATTAAAATTAAAATGTAAAATTACTTTGTTTGCTGATGACACATGTTTAACCTGGCACAGTAAAAATCTTGCAACATTAGAATCAAATATGAACATGGAGATGGCAATAGTAAAGTCATGGTTCGACGCAAATAAAATCAGTATAAATCTGGAAAAAACGAGATTATTAACATTTAAACACAAACAAGCACAATTAAATTTCAATATATTCCTTAATGATCAGGCTCTAGCAAAAGTAGATCACATGAAGTTCCTGGGTCTTTCAATTGACAACGAGCTAGGCTGGTCTGAACATGTGCACCGCTTGATACCTAAACTGTCTTCCGCGTGTTTCGCAATCAGAACAGTTCACTTACACCTGGAGAAGCAAACTGCTAGACAGGTATACTTTTCACTTTTTGAATCCCGTCTAAAATATTGTATCTGCTTTTGGGGTTTTACAATGAAAGAAAACCTAAATCGCATATTCATGATACAAAAGAGAGCAATTCGACTCCTGCATGGAAAGTCAGGCAGGGTTCATTGCAGAAATCTCTTTATACGCAGCAAAATACTAACCATATACTCGCTTTACATTCTAGAGATACTGACGATGACATTTAGGAATCGTAATAAAATTCCCGTGAGAGGAAATCAACACCCTTATAATACAAGGCAAATTGGAGATCTTCATATACCTAAACCTACTTTCTCGTTATGTAGGAATTCACCGTTCTACATGAGTCTCATATATTTTAATAAATTACCAATTTGTATTCGGGAAAGTGCAAATATTCAAATTTTTCGCAGACAAATAAAGTCAATTCTTCTTGAAGCCGCCTTTTACACGTTGGAAGAGTTTCTCATTTATAAATTTTAACGTATAATCTTTTTGAAATTTAACAATAAATTTAATGCAATTTTAATAATTAATATGTATTTGACTGTGATGTTATTATCATGATATGCTAAGAATATTTTATATTTTATATATGTGTAGTTTTATACTGTACACTGTGTGTTGTGTGACATTTTTTTATTGTAATGAAATGTATTATCTGCTATGTACTGTCAACTTTACGATGGGTAAAATAAATACTACTACTACTACTACTACTGCTATTATAGTGTTTCCAGGAACACTTCAATAGATTTTTTCAGTTCAGTCTCATCGTATGCATGTTCTGAACAGTAATTCTGAACAGTAATTTGTTAATTCTTTGATTTTTGTTTTCTTTGCTATTTAAGTTGACGATAATGTTTAATTTCTAATTCTTGTTACAGTTAATCTATCCAGTTTCGCACTCGGTTCAGCACTGACCTGGTCGTCACCTGCCTTAATCAAATTGAACGAGGAGGGCAGCCCATTGCGAGAAAAACTCACTCCATCTCAGCAGTCATGGCTAGCGTCTTTATTACCACTCGGTGCAGCGGTAAGTCCACCACTAGCGGGGCTCCTATGCGGAAAAATCGGAAGGAAGAAAACCCTAATCATATTCGACGTACCGATGGTCGTCGGATACGTCATGAAAGCGATCTCCACTGAACTCTACCAGTTTTACATCGGCAGGTTCCTTTGTGGAATTTCGACCGGCGGGTTGATGACGGTTGCGCCGTTGTACGTCGGAGAAATCGCGGAAAACCACAATAGAGGTACCTTGGGCTGCTTCCTCCCATTAATTATGAACATCGGAGGGATTTTCAGCTTCGCGGTTGGTCCGTACGTCTCGTTAATGACGCTGGGCTTGACTAGCGCAATCTGCCCCTTCCTCTTCTTGATAGTTTTTCCGTTTTTTATACCAGAGAGTCCTTACTATTTCCTGCTGCGGAACGATGGTAAAGCAGCACGAGCGTCTTTCAGAAAATTGAGGACTTATTACGAAAGCGAAGAAAGCGAGGAATTTCTTGAGATAACACAAACGGTTAAAAAGACATCGGAGTTGGAGAGGGTCCGCATCAACAATTTAATGAACAATAAGGCCATCGTCAAATCTGTATTCATCACGCTAAGTTTGTTCATACTTCAACAATTTTCGGGCATCGGAGTCATATTAGTGTACGCCCAGTCTATTTTTCAGGCCACCGGGTCTGCGATTTCACCTGAAATTTCATCAGTAGTAATTGTAATCGTTCAACTTCTCGGGTGCTTATTGGCGACCTTGGTCATTGATAAAATAGGAAGGCGGATGCTGCTGTTGCTCTCATCGCTCGGAAATGCGTCAGCACTATTTACGTTAGCACTGGTCTTCTTTCTTCAAAGTAAAGACATTAGAATCGATGCATTTCAATGGCTGCCAACAGCCAGCTTGATAATATTCATGATCAGTTATAGTATAGGAATGGGGCCGCTGCCCATAGCGATCGTGGGCGAAATTTTTCCATCCAACATCAAATCGGCGGCGTCGACGCTAGCCATCGTCGTAAGTCTCCTGTCGTGCTTCTGCACAGCAAAATTTTTCCCATCGCTGATTCTGCACATCGGCATGGCCGCTTCGTTTTGGATATTTTCGGGGATATGTCTCCTCGGCTGCTTATTCGTGTACATCAATGTTCCGGAAACGAAAGGGAAAAGTTTTCAAGAAATACAAGACATGTTGAATACTTAACGTATTTAAGTATTGGTTTTTTTGTATAATGGGAAGCTCATTATAAAAAAAAACCAATGGGGAATTTGCAAGTCGAATTATATTTTGTATTACATTGTAAACGTAGCTCAATAAAATATAGAAAACTTAATTTCAATATTTTTCTTCTAAGTTCCAGGAAATTGGGGGTTGAAATTAAATTGGAAAGGTGCCAAAATATTACATGACGAATAAAAAAAATGTTTGAAGTTATTGCCATATCTAGTTTTTCAAAAATATAAAATTTTTACTCTTCCATCTTAACGGAATGATTTGAAATGGGGAATAAAATATAAATCTTAAAACAATTTTAGAGATAGAAACGGAAACTTATAGATATCATAATAATAAAATTAAAAATGAAGCTCACAAAGATAATCAGAAAGAATGCAATCGAAGTGGTAAAAAGCGGAACGAAAATCAGGCGAGGAGAATCAAGAATCAAAATTATACTTAAGATATATTTGATTCCAATCGGAACGAGGAATAAAACCTTTTATCCAAAATTGAAAAGGAATCATAATTTGTCAAAATAAGTCAAAACAAATCAGAAGATAATTGCAAATGAAAATTGAAATTAAAAATTAAAATTGTAATGAATGCAATCGTAATCAAAATCATGATCAGAAGGAATGCCACACAGAAGGAGAGACTCGAAACCAAGATCTAATCAGACCACAACAACCAGAACTATATCTATGATACTTAAGCAAAATTGGAATGAAATCAAAATGAGTCGAAATGTGGACGAAGCAAAAATGAAAATTCGATTGCAAAAACTAAACTTAATTCCAATCAGAATCAAAAATCAAAATCAGAAATTAATTGTACAACAATAGTAATCAGAATCAGAATGTCAATCAGAAAGAACGACAAAGAAATTGAAATGATCGAATAACAATTAACTCTACACAAAACAACGATACTGATTAACTGAAGAAAATATGTAGATTAAATTGGATGCAATAACAAACTGTACCAAAATCGAAATCAAAATTAGCCGAGACACAAATCGACTCAAAAACCAGTGATCAGAACTAACGCAAATATGTTTGGATTAAAATTAATATTAATACAGTTAATATTAATTTTAATCCAAACATATTTGCGTTAGTTCTGATCACTGGTTTTTGAGTCGATTTGTGTCTCGGCTAATTTTGATTTCGATTTTGGTATGGAAGGAATGTTCTTGGGCATACACCCGCATGGAAACACGCAACCGCCTACACGTGTTTCTGACTTATTAGTCGTTATCAGGACGGTATAGCCAAATTAAAAGGTGGACACAATTTGGAGATAAAACAATCGGAGTCAACAACAAGCAGCCGACCTCCACATGTGTGATAACCGTCAAAATACCCACACATTGTGTGGGAACATTCAACATAACCACGCGGGAGGACAATGCCACCTGCGTGAACAACCGAGCCCAGGATATAATAATGAAAAAAGGTTTTTACCGCGGGAACAACGATATATGGAAGGAAGGTTCTTGGGCATACACCCGCATGGAAACACGCAACCGCCGACACGTGTTTCTGACTTATTAGTCGTCATCAGGACGGTATAGCCAAATTAAAAGGTGGACACAATTTGGAGATAAAACAATCGGAGTCAACAACAAGTATCCGACCTACACATGTGTGATAACCGTCAAAATACCCACACATTGTGTGGGAACATTCAACATAACCACGCGGGAGGACAATGCCACCTGCGTGAACAACCGAGCCCAGGATATAATAATGAAAAAAGGTTTTTACCGCGGGAACAACGATATATGGAAGGAAGGTTCTTGGGCATACACCCGCATGGAAACACGCAACCGCCGACACGTGTTTCTGACTTATTAGTCGTCATCAGGACGGTATAGCCAAATTAAAAGGTGGACACAATTTGGAGATAAAACAATCGGAGTCAACAACAAGCAGCCGACCTCCACATGTGTGATAACCCGCGTGGTTATGTTGAATGTTCCCACACAATGTGTGGGTATTTTGACGGTTATCACATATGTGGAGGTCGGCTGCTTGTTGTTGACTCTGATTGTTTTATCTCCAAATTGTGTCCACCTTTTAATTTGGCTATACCGTCCTGATGAGCGACAGGGCTTCGACTTTGAATGAGCTCACAGTGCTATAAAGTGTAGTAAACGCTGGGTTAATATTTGAACTCGACTAACAAGAAATCCTGCATCCTTGCAAATTTCCCCTTTCTTTTAAATCGACCTTGATCGTGCACGTGGACCAAGCATTCAAAAGTGATATTCAATTAATGCTGTTATTTTAGTGTTCGAAATAATTTACTAATTATATAGAAAATACTTGGCGATAAGCGACGATTATCTTGTCGTCAAATTATTACCGATAACAAGGTAAATACTTGCTTGCTTCAGTATGGCACCCAAAGCGGTATCGATTGGCGACTTGTACTTTGGTTTTCAGCTACGGTTGTTGTATGGCTGTTCATCAGCGTTGGCTCTAAATGATTAAAGAAAACCTGCAAAAAACTTATCGGAGTGACGATGACCAGGTCCAATTCAAAGTAGTAGTATTTTTGATATTCATCTATGAAATAAATTTACTATCCACCGATGGGATTTGAACCTGTAACCAACAATAACATTGATGAAAATAAACTTCAGCGGATGACAGATAATTTTTATGTCATTTCAAAATTACGACTAAAACATTTACTAATGTATTAAGAAACCCTATTTCATCTCCAAAATGTTGGAAATTTTAATTATTTCCGACTATAATAAAAATGTAAACATAAACGTATGAGCACAATTTCAAATCCCACTTGTCTACTATCTCAAAGAGATGAAGGCAATACATTTGTTTGTTTGTATCACTCAGCTTCCAAAAATCATGAACCTGAACCGTTTAAATCTAGTCAAAAACCCTCTTGGGAAATGCCAAAGATAAAATTGAGATAGATCAGAAATCTGGAATATATGAGATAATGTTTGTAATCAAAAATATGTCGGGCATATGAAACGTTTAATTAAAACGCGCTATGAAGAGCACATGCCACATTTTAGATTCAACAGACCGGAAAAATCAGCGTAGCTCAATGTATTTTTGAAACAGGCCATGCATTACCACCAAATTGTTTTACATTAATTCAAGATGTACAAAATTGTAGACAATTAGATAATTACAAAAGTATTTTCATACAAAGAAACAAAAATAATTTAATAAATTCTGACAACAGACCTCAGTTCAGCTTATTTGAATTACTTGATTTATGTTAGATTGGTTCTGAAACAGTGACCATGTGAACGATGTATGAAACGACGGTAAATTCCTTTCTTTGCAAATTTTATCGATCCGGCTCATTACTTCTCCACTCCAGACGACAGAGGTTAAGCTTTGCTCAGATAACAAAAAGCTTGAGCTTCAATGGAGCAAAATGAGCAGATACAGATTGACTAATTAATGGGACAATGGGTAATCACTGAACGTAGTTATTTTGTGCTTACCAAAATGATCGACAGTACATTAATTTTTCTAATTGTGTGAATTAAAATGATTTTGAATTGATCAACCTCCGTTATCCAAACGATAAAAATCCATAAACAGAATTAACCAAGGTTGGATAAATGCAAATGATAAAAAAGTTACGTGAATGAAATCAATCTAAATTGGGTTGGGTTGGGTTGGGATGTGTAGAAGTTAAACAAGAAAAATTACATAAATATAATCAAACTAAGTTGTGTTGTGATGGGTTGGATTGGATTGGATTGGGTTGGTGCACTTTTTTGTAAAACAAAATTTTATATTTTTAAATTAACGTCACACTATTGTTGTGACTCCAACTCCACCGTTACATAATAACAAAAAATAACTTGTTTAAACTTTCTTTATTTATTGTCATCTTGTTATGTGTTTGTGGATCTAGTTAAAAACGATCTCGTTTTTCGGTCTCTTTTCCACTACAACAGATAGCCCCTGAGGAACTCGTTGCCAGTCTCAAGAACAAATAGCCCTTCCGTATTGATTTCCTATGATTAAGTTGTATTTACTACTGTTGATGTCACGTTTCATTATTAAGGCGGCCTAGTTCCAACACGCATACGCCTGAATGATGGCCTTGGCTAATGCGTGCAACATTGTACATTCTTGTGACTAGTTTTATAATTATTTAAATTTAACAAACACAATACACGCAAGTAACAAATGTTAAGTAAATGTTAATCTAACGTTAAGCCGGTTGTCTTTTGCACTTTGCAGCAAATCGTTTCTTCGACAAACGTCAGCCCATATTCGAGTCCTTAACTGTGTACGCGCTTTCGTAAAATATCATTTAAATTTGTAATGCGAAATTCCAATGGATCCTATTTCGTCTTCAATGTATGAAATTGTAATTTACCAGAAATTTTATTTCGTTTGTTTTTAGAGGCGAATGAAATCTGTCAATGCACGTCAAAAATGGCTGACAAATTGAATCGAGTAAAGTTGCAACCAATATTCCACCTTGCCCGCGTGTTTCACAATCGAATCGGACCAAAAAGGTAATAACTTACTTATATTAATTAATTTAATCTGCATGTGTTCGTACGTGACTAACAAATGTTAACGTTTGGGAATTCTATTGATGTCAACCCTGGTAATAACAACGAAGAGTTTCTTTTCAATTCATCAGTCGGAAATTCAAATACACGTCGAGATTCGCAAAGTATTTGTACTTGAACGTGAAGAAATGACATTGAAGTCACTGTCATGTTAATGTTTATGAAATATTAGGTCATATCTGTTGTTATCTTGTTTTATTCAAACGTAAAGTTACGAACCATTGAGTAATTAAATAAATGGTTCAAACTTTTTAATCGTTTGAGTTAACTTGATGATTAACGACAGTGGCCTTAATGTTCGAATTTCAGTTCCACGATCAGTCGACGCGTGCATAGGATTACAAGGGGTGGAGTTGTAAAGGAAGGAACAAGCAAAACGTGAGTTACGATATAAATGTATCAACTTGCTCATAAAAATAACACTGAAAGTCAAGAAAAAAAGAAGCTGTATCAAATTATACTTTAGTTAGATATAAATACCACTTGGTAATTTTTTTATTAGCAAGAAAGGACCGCACAAAGGACCCACCATAATAGTGCACGGAGGCGCCGGTGACATCCCAGGTTATAGCGTATCCGCACTGCTAGAGGGCGTCAAAACAGCTGTGAAAATTGGTTACCAAAACCTCGTGGGCTTCGAAAACGTCGCCGACGCAGTTGAAACCGCCATACGATCTTTAGAAGCTGACGAAACCTTCAACGCGGGTAGGTTGAGTTTCCGTTGATTTTTGCACAGCCCGAATACAACTCGACGGTTTCAATTAGGTTACGGTTCGTATTTGAACGAAGAGGGCGAAATAGAGATGGACGCTTGCATTATGTTGGGACATGACTATGGTGCCGGCAATGTTACTTCCGTGAAAGACGTGGCGCATCCCATTAGGTAAATGGTCAATTGCTTTACCTTTTCGACAAAGCCAAATTTGTAAAATAGGTTAAAACAGGGTTATTGTTTACCCGAAAGTTTCGAGTAGAATAAACTAAGGATATATAGATAGATAGATAATTTATTTGTCTTCAAATGCAAATGGAATATTGAACATTTTAAGATATGTCAAGGGCATCCTTACGAACATTTTGTAAGATGTCGCAAGGACTAGTTTACGAACTGTGTCAAAACTAACTAATATATGAAACTATAAGCGCGACCTTGTCATACGAACCGTAATTATATTAAAATCGATAACATCTGCCTCATTTTCGTCTCGGTCAAATTCATGCGCGTCGATGTTGAATGTCTGTGCATACATTTTTTGTGCAGTTTGGCGCGATTAATAATGGAGAAGACGCCACACGTCGTGTTGGCGGGCGAAGGCGCGAGATCATTCGCCAAGGAGATGGGCATGGAAATCTTAAAACCCGGACAGCTGGTTACAAAAAAGGCGAAATCCAGGTTTGACGACCAAAAGCACGGGACCGTGTTCGGAGCTGTCGGCGCTGTCGCCCTAAATGACGTAGGGGACATTGCCGCAGGCGCGTCCTGCGGCGGACAAAACAGGAAAATGGTCGGAACGAGCAGCGAGATCGCAAAAATTGGGAGTGGCATTTTCGCCGATAATCACACGGCTGGTGTAGCTGCTGCAGGTAAAATTATAATACAGATATACTAGCGACATGTATATACTTTGGCGTATTTCAACAGCAAAGTAATCAAGATCCAAAACTAAGGCATATGCGGAACTAGTACGCGACTTGTTACCAAAACCATTACATTAGAAATGGGGCACGAACGTAATTACTTTAGAACCGGGGGTTGTTATAAGTCTGGCCAGTACCGACTTAGTAGGTTGTAGCATATCTCTGTAATTGGGTAACAGCGCGAGTGTGGGGTATTAAAGTCTATTAACAAAGAAACTTTTGGTCATGCTTGCGTGACTCGATACACCTTAAGCAAATGTATCTGTGCTGATGTGTCATTTGCATTGTAATTATATCAAAATAAACTTTTTCAAATTTTGCATTTCTAGGCCATGCACTGTGCATAGGAAAATATTGCTGTGCCTACACCATAGCAAAGTCCATGGAGTTTGGACTACACCCTGTCGAGGCTATCGAACGCGTTCTACGTGTAATCGACGTGCGTTTGCAGGCGCAAGCGGGTAGGTAGCTTTTTAATTGCGTGAACGCTACAGCTATTGTGCCTTTACTAAATTGTTTGTTGTATTTAGGCGCCGTTTGCATACCGAAGTCTGGAGACCCGGTGTGTGTGTTTAGTACGAAGAGAATGATCTGGGCGTACAAGAAAGGAGACGAACTTCACTACGGCAGCGAGAGAGGCGAGCATCAAATTGAAAAGAGCAGATAATATAAATAGTTCAAATTGGTTTTATAAAGTAATTTTCTGCTGATATAAATGTTGTTTTTATATATGACATAGTGAAAACCAAGCATCAGCAAGATAAAGCATCTGTTAGGGAAACGGTATTTCGGGAGTTTATTGCTAGTAACCCATCTGCTGCAGTGTACTTGATCGTTTGAAACTCAGCTCTCCATTAAAAGAAGTATTTGAAATAAAAAGTCAATTTATGGGAATAAATTTGCAGATAATCAGCAACAAGAAAGTGACTTAATTGAAAATACCCAGAAAATCACTTTGGGGTTCAGCATATAAGCTAATATACGTTTTGTTTGTTGTTTGAAATAAATTCTTACAGAATTGTGGAAATAAAACAAAATTTCAAGCCACCAAACGAACAAAAATGAACATAAAATATCGAATATTAATTTGCAAATTGGGCAAATTACTGACGACGTATGGGGAGAGACGAAATGCCTAAATGCCTAAATATTAACAATTACATGATAATTATATCGTAGGATGGTGCAACTAAATACATTTAAGGTAATTGAAGAACAACTGCAAAAGTTTAATGGAACAAATCCAGGAAATCATTTAAGACGATCACAGGAGTGTAGTCAATTTTTATCGACGTTTTGATGACATAAAAAACTCTTTAGATTCATCAGCATATCGTTAAAACACATCATGCTGGTTAACGGTTGGAAGCTCATTACAAATAGTTTCGTGGTACAAAGAGAAACACTATAGAGTGACGATCCTCCACAACTTTACAAGAGATACAAACTCGAAATACCATTTATTTATTCCAGAAATCACCAATATATAGCATATTGGTGATTTCTGGAATAAATCTTTATGGCGTAGTTATTATGTAAGGAAAAATAGCTAAGTTTGGTACGACGCATTAATAATGCAGCAACTGGAGTACTACAAAATTGTAAATATCTAGGAGCTATTATACAAATGGAGGACATAGAAGAGATAGGAGGGCAACTGAATGCGCAGATACTCGAGAACGCATACATCAAATCAAACCCAACCCATACATCAAAAGTTAAATCACAAAATGCTAAATTGAGTATGTGAGAAATATGTAAGAGGAAAATGACAAGAACTAAAGGAAGAAGGGAAAAAAGATGGGGAACACGGTAAAGTAGGAACACTCAGAAGTTAGATGATCTATGGAGAATCTAAAGATCAGATGTAGTTAAAGCCCAACGGATAAAATAAATGTAACATATTTCTCTCAATAAGATAGGGAGCGGAATGCTGATAGCAGGGTGAGGACGTCCTAAATGATACAGTAATTTGAGTCGAGAAGCAGGTCTTCTAGATCACTGCGACTGAGAAGGTCAACCTGGAGATGGCAAATGTGATTATGTCAAATCGTCGGAATAACCCGTCTAGACAATTCAGTTAGGCGGTTCATAACCCAAGAACAATCTATTTAAAATCGTGGAGGTTATTTATGGCCTGAATGTGCAAATAAAACGAACAACCATGAATTCCACAGCCTAAAATATGAGTGATGACTCATCACGTGAATTCCAAAGTAATAATACTAAATAAATAAATTTGATTTATTGGGTAGATGTTTTGCTACTGTTTCCAAGTTCAGACCGTCGTTGATGCTTATTTAATTTTATTTCAGTGAAGTAAGTCGTTATTTATACTATGCTATTTCACAGGTATGTAGGTTCTGTCACGTATTTATATAACGCGTTAACAATTACTATAACTTGTTGGGTTGCGCTGGGTTGGGTTGGGTTGTTTTGGACTGGGCAGGATTTGGATGTCTTGGGTTTGCTGGGTCGTACTGGGTTTGCTGGGTCGTACTGGGTTTGCTGGGTCGTACTGGTTTGGTACTTAAGGTAGGGTTGGATTGGGTTGGATTTGGCTTGGGTTGGGTTGGTCTGGGTCGGGCTGAAGTGGATTGTGATGAATTGGGTTGATGATTGTTCGCTGGATGTTGTTCACTCCGCCATTGATTGCTTATTTAATTTTGTTTTGAACTCGTCGTTCTTTAACGTCTACTATTTCTACGATACAATTTAATACCACTATTTTACGATTGATAATAAGAAAATATTAAGTATTAGTTCATAATTACTTTTTATTGTATTATGAAAATATTTGTTTCTTTATTTTAAATTACAACTAATGAATAAAGAGCAATTCTCCCTAAAACTAAATGTAAATATTTAATGTTCAAGATTGTTCTAATGATGCTTTTTGATATTTCATTCACTCATAAACCATAATGGCGCACAATGCTCGGCTTTTGCACTTTACACTGTCACTAACGCGAAGAGTTTGTTCTTCTTGAATCTTCTTGTGATAACTGGGTTGAGCTGGATGAGAATTTTCATGAAGCAGTTCTTTGCAAATTTTCTTATCGCAGTTGCCACCATTTCTACTTTCAGGTCCCGGCGAAGGTGACTATTTTTGACTTACGAATGAACATCAAATATACTTATTGGTTCTTTGTTTTGGAAACGTTGCATTATTTCAATGTTGTTTCACTGGCACATGCCCCTAATTAACAGCCATATAACCATACCAACCAGTTGGTAGAGTATCAGTTTGTTGGTTACTGAGAGTAGAACGTCTTCCTATTAGGCAGTATATGTTGTTGAATCTAGTTCTTTCAAAAATGCATGTGCCATCGTAAAGGTTGAAATTAGTAACTTCCAGTAGCAGCTTTTATAGACTTATACTCCGATAAAGCATCTTATTGCCGGAAACGGAAATGTCTGTTGTTAATGTAAAATTTTAAGGAAGCTGTATTCTTTAGGTGATTATTCAACCATTTTCTTTTCTAGTTACAGGTGCCAAACCTTGTCAAATGCTTTCGCTATATCCAATATCTTCCTTTAACTTCTAAATTTCACGACTCAATTGTTATGTGTGAATTCTTCGGGCGTCTTCGAGGTCTGCCACTGTGCCAATCAGTTGTCTTATTGGCTATATAGGTAGTCCTTTTTAATTCCGAATTGTTTACTCAAAGGCGTCATAGTCATATTGACGAATAATCTGTGGACCAATAGGTAGGTGGTCCAGTGGTACGGAATTCACAGTTAGGTTTTTTAGCAGCTTTGTACAATTCTCTTCTATTCGAAGTGGTTAAACGTGATCTCCAACAGGTATATTTGGCATTTATATCTCCTACAAGACTGAATCTTTCTCCAACATGTTTCAGGAGATTGAGGTTTGTTTAAGTCATGCTGGGGATGGCAGTAGACGGCAGCGATTTTCATATTGCAATCAGCTGACCATAACTGAGGAATGTCTTCAGTTTGGATTAAATCTCCTTGATGATGTCTGATGTTGTTTTTTATATAAAAACTGCTCTACCTCCTCTCGTTGGTATTACATGTAAATCTGAAATAACTCAGGAAAAAATACCATGATGAACTATACACGTCTAACTAATTAGAACTAAAATATGTTTCTTTAACCAAATTGTGGAGTTAGTTTGACGTTTTGACGTTTCAAAATTTGCATTTTTACCGATTAACTTAATTGCCGGTTGGGGCCTTTTAATTATTCGTTACTAATCGCATTTAAACCACTTAATCGATTGTTAAATTTTAAAGAGAACCTGTGTCCCCTTTGTAAATATCAGATAGGGAAAATATGTAGCGACATTAACAAATGCTAGCAGCAACTTCACGTGGCTCGAACGAACTCTCGTCACTCTCGAAGCGTTAATGTCAAGATGACATTCCCAGCAAACCAAACTTTATCCGATCGCGTTTGACGAATGATGAACCGCATTCGAATTCCAAATATTTCGCCGATAATTAGAAGAACGTGCACGACGAAAAGGTAATTTTGATTTACAGAAAATTCATCGTGGGAAAATAAAAGAAATTTAACCCTAACCAACCCAATCTAATCACAATTTTGATTTTCGACGATGAATTTTCCGGACAATAATCAACAAGTAAACTTTGCCATCACCAGCGAGATCAACGTGGAGCCTACGGTCCTCGTCCACGGGGGTGCCGGCGAATCCGAAGAGAACTTGATCCCCGCCAAGATCGAGTGCATCAAGAGAGCGGCGAAGCGAGGTTATCAGGTGCTGAAGGAGAAGAAGTCGATCACCGATTCGGTCGAGGCTGCGATTAGTGCCATGGAAGGGTTCGCGTTGTTTAACGCAGGTGACGTTGCGCCGTTCACAACTAACCGTTACGTAGATGTGTTTTCGTGCAGGTCGCGGTTCCGTGCTGACCGCCAGCGGGGAGGTGGAATTGGACGCCAGCATCATGATCGGTACGCTGCACGCCGGGGCGGTTGCAGCCGTCAAGGAACTCCAACACCCGATTAAGTGAGAGCTGAACGCGTCTCTGAAATGTGGATTTAAGTTTTTGTGTCAAACGTGGGTCCGAAATTAAAAAGGGGAAACGGGTCAACTGGTTCCTTAAAATCAAATTACCTTAAGTTGTTAACTCGGCATGACTTCCTTTTCCAATAGCAAAATCGTCTTCTTCTTATGTGTGGTTTGGCTTCCCAAATGTGTACCCTGACCAGCCTAACTGTCGTTCTATAAATTCTAATATAGATTCCGCTCCTAGATCTTCTCTTATTTGTTCTTTTCTTATCTCATCTATATTTCAAGTTCTTTAGATTTCCAGTTTTGCAAACACTACTTATTAATATAACGGCTAATATCACTGTTATGAATTATATGATTTGAAACTTGTTATATCCTGTTTTGGAATTTAATACCGGAGCAAAGAATTCACAATTTTTACAGTTTTTTACATATTGTAAAAAAATGCATTTAATTCCATTTTTCATAGACTAGTTACCTTCACAATTGTGCAAATTTATATGGATCTATTGACCTACTTTGGCCCGTCCGTTCCCATTATTATTCTTGTCCAATAGATTTTAAATCAGCCCAGGCTTCATCACATTCTATGTTCTTAACCAATTACACTGCAATACTACAATGCAACCTATAATGTCAACTCAATTTTTTATGCAACGTGCACGTGCCCAAAGATCTCTTCACGTCTCCGTCCTTATTAAATAAATACCTTGAACGCTGCGTGAAAGCCTATAACGACCTGTTTTCTAGTTTAGCGCGATACGTGTTGGAAAAAACGCAGCACACGTTACTCATAGCCCACGGAGCCCATAAATTCGCCAGGGCATTGGGCATGCCTATTATTCCTAATTCTGACCTCATCACGAAGGAAGCAAGGTGGCAATACGAACAAGTAACCGATTACGCGCAGAGCAACGTCACGGGCGCAGCCGGCGTTATAGTCCTCGACGGTAAAGGCCAACTGGGGGCCGGATCCTCGACCGGCGGAATAAATAGGAAAATGAGCGGAAGATGCGGCAGCGCGAGCATCATCGGCGCGGGACTTTACGCGGACGACCAAATCGGCGCTGTGGTTACATCAGGTAGACGCCGTACGATTCCAGAGCGTAAACTTGTGCAACTTTTTCAATCACGACACGCCAATTTCACGGCCATTTTGCTTCTTACGCACGTTGCAATTGATTTTGTACCAGTTGCGCAAAATTGCGCTGGTTGCGGATGAGATCAACAATTGCAAATGTGTTTCTTTAGGACACGCCGAGTGCTTGGTGAAGACATGTATGGCGTACGCCATAGTTAAAGAAATGGAGCACGGCTTATCGGCGTTCGAAGCGGCGCAAAAATGTATTATAAATGTGAATGTACGTTTGCACCACGAAACAGGTTGGTTGTGATGTGTTTACTTATTTATGTATAAGATTTGAAACGATAAGATCTAAGTTACGATCGTGGGCTAAGAAATGTAATATCAGATAACGACTGCAATTTTCAGAAAAGTTTGTAGAATATATTCCTAGCGCTAAATTCTATATTGGACACCTGCAATTAATTGGGACGGAGTGTGGAACGTATGTACCACAAAATGTACCTCGTTAACGTGAACACCAATTGCTGCTATTGCTGTGCAAAGCAATTTCATTTTCTTGATTTTTGTTTGATTTCGTTTCATTTATGGTAATTTGTTTTTAATCCTTTGTTGAATTTAATATAAGATTTTCTTTGTTGAATTTACAATTTGAAAATGTGACTTATTGGGCGGGCGATGCCCTAGATGTTCGACGAAGTGCATTGATTAGAAAGCACTGAAAAAATTATGAGAATTAAATCTTAAAATAAATCTTTCGTTATGGACATATTTTGTAGAAACCAGAGTTGAACTAACCAAGTTGAAAAGCTTTAAAACAAGAATAAAATTTATAAAATAATTAAACATCGATAGTATCAAAGTCAGTTTAGGTGCAAAAGCAGCGTCCTATGATTTTAAACAACCTATCCTGTAAGTAAATTATGACGTTGTCATTTTCACGTCTTGAACTATCTATCACATACGCTGTAAGCACATAAACTCTATTACATTATATTATATTAATTTACAACATTGTCCAAATTTGGACATTTTGAGAATTTTGTTCTTTTACCATTTGTATAATTTTGATATTTTCTGCAACTTACACGTTTTTTTACATTGTTTACAATTTTGAAAATGCACTTCACTCATATAATAATAACAACATGTTTTACGTTCATTTGCTTTGTTTTTATTCGCACCATTTTTATTGAAACAAACTTACCCCTAACACACACTATTTTATTAACACTACATGTACGTTTCGACAACTAAGTTGTCACGGTCAGCAGTAAGATGACAACTTAGTTGTCGAAATGTACATCTAGGGTGGGTTTATAGAAAGCAAATCAAATATTTAATTGCGATTAACTATCTGATTGAAATCAAAAATTCGCGTTGCCATGGACACAGATCGCAATCAACCAATTAACTGGTTAATTGCGATCTGTGTCCATGGCAACACGAATTTTTGATTTCAATCAGATAGTTAATCGCAATTAAATATTTGATTTGCTTTCTATAAACCCACCCCTAGTGTTAATAAAATACTGTGTGGTAATGGTAAGTTCGTTTCAATTTATTTGCCAACCACTCCAATTTACTATTACTATTTTATTGTTATTCTGTCTTTCTTTTCATCGAATATATGAAATTACTTTTCATGAGTAGTCCTTTTTAGTGGTAATCTTTTTTGGAACATTTTTCATCATCCGTTAATGAGTCATAATAAGGTAATAGTTTGAAACTACACTTAATTTGTAGACGTCTAAAATTCAGAAAATGTTTAGCGAACCGCGAATTTGAACGCGTCCCATTTTTAAACTATAATAGGTAGATAAATGATGCTGTCGTCGGGTTTCCGTTAGGCAATTTTGTTGTCTACAACTTTATTTATGATCAATTTTGTGATATCTCGTATCGTATCGTATTTCGCGATGCGCCAAAAGTGTTTCGCGAAAAGCACAAGTCCGTGTTTGAAGGCTTGTCGTTTCTAAACTACTACAGATAGACATATGAAGTCCTAGACTTTATTTAAGAGACTTCATCTCGTGCAGCATATCGAATTAAACGCGAAAATGCAAAAATGCGAAATTGAAGCGTTTCGTTTGGCAGGTTTTTATCGCCTTGCGTTACATTGCCTACCGTGAAACAGCTCATGTATCTGGCGCCCGATTAAAATTATTCGAAACGCCGCGCAAACCGCTCGATAAATGAAAAAATGTAATAAACAATTGTAGTGCTGTTCGACATACGCAGAGGTGGGGATTTGAACGCATCCCTTTTCTAAACTATAATGACACATATATGTAGTCGCGGGGTTTCCATTTGGCAATTTAATTATCTTCAATTTTATTTCTCCACAATTTTGTCTTATACCGTACATTTTACACCACGTATAGAAGAATAAATGACCAGGTTCCGTTTTCGCAAGGTCACATGCGTAGATAAGTAAATTTGCCTTTCATTAATTGGTTTATAATGCTTTGTATCTATTTTTGTAACATTTAGTTTATTTCTTTTTTTATTGATTTTCCTTTATATTGTTTAGCACAATGCTATTCCTTTAAATTTATTTTCCACGTTTGTTTTAGTTTCGTTGCATTGATTGTATTTGGTTGGACTTCGTTAATTTTTATTTTCGTTTATTCTGTTTTAACAAAATTTTATATTTTCATTTTATTTTTCCTGTGTGTCATTCGATGAAATTCTTTCACTTTTATTTTTGTTCGTTGGATTTATTTTGCTTCGACTTTTATTCAAACCAAATCAAAAATGGAAAACTTAGTTTCCATTTTACTTGTTTTCTTCCATTTCTTCCAATATCAGGTTCACATGTTTGATTTTGCGTTACTATTAGCTTTCAATTGTTTCGTTTCATAGTCACTTAATTTGCCTTCGTGTACTTAGTCTTTCTTTACTGAAGTCTTCTTAAATAATTTATCAATCTAACAAATGAAATAAAAGCCTGCTTAATAATTTTTAATTGATTTTCTTGCTTTTAACTGATTTTCATTTCATTTCTTTTCTTCGTTTTGTTTGTAACTTTGGTTAAAATTTATAAGAAATGTTGGTTGGATTATGATGATTTGAATTGGGACCAGTCTTCATTGGTTTGAAAATAACATAAAATTATCGCCTGGGTTTCGTATTCATTGGTTCAAAAAATTATAGAGTAAATGAGCTTTATAGAGATTTATAGAGTAAACAAATTACGAATAATTTAAAAAAATATATTCATATAAAGTTGGAAACATTTTAACATATGTAACATTTATTGTAGCAATAGATTGTGTTCTCTCGTGAAAGTTGTACGGGAATAATTATTTTATTTTAAGTTACTCTGTGCAAATCACGAAAACGGCAGGGGAATAATTATTTAATTGGGTTATTCTAAAAACTTTACCAAAAAGCAATCACGGTCGTTATGTGTAACCAGATTTCATTTCTGACGCTCATATTCTCGTTTCTTGTGGACAGATTGTACATATATAGCAGGTTGGCAGTTTTGGCTAAGTACTTATTAATTTTAGGTGCGATAGCTATTACGAACAAAGGCGATATCGGTATAGCCTTCAACACGAAGCATATGATTTGGGCCTATCAACGGGGCCACGAAATCCACTTTGGAGTTGAACTCGGCGAACACAAAGTGGAGAACATCAGTGCATTCAAATAAGTTTATAGTGTAAAATAAATAATGTTTTATTGCAGTTGCGTGTTATTAGATGAGGATACCGAACGTTATTATATATTTTTAATTGAGTGAGGTACTTGAAAAGGGGGGTGTCCCAAACAAAGCTGTTTTTTTATGATGAATGAATGAAGAACAAACAAAACTGTTTTTTATAATAATAATGATCGGCGATCCAAAAATTGCTAGCTTGAATTTTAAGATTTTCAAACTCTCATATTGGAACTTTTCAAAGAAAACAATACAGTTTTTAAAAATTATTTTTTATAAATAATAGATTAAATTCTTTAGTAATTTACTTACAGATAAAAGTTTTTTAGTAATTTGAATTTTACAGTTTTTTTTTCATTTTATAACCTTTATTACTGTTTCTCATGAAATGTTTTATGTACGTCTATCACAAAATACCCAACCCAACCCAAAAATAAAAATGCACAAGAAAATCAAAACAGTTTGAATTTTTTAACACATTTGGAATGATATTTTGAATATTTTGAGTTGACGAATTAGAATTTCTACAAATTCAAAATTTTTCCAGTTAGCTACGAATTCCAAAAAAAAAACGAAAATAATTGCCTCGAAACAAATAAATTCACTTTTACAAATGTTTTGAAATGTTAGAAAAATTGTGCGTTTTGAACTTTGAAAAATGTGAACGCTTTGTCATATCTTAGGAATGCAAAACATTAAAACAAAACATCTTTGGCTGGTGTGAAAAATAAAGAAAAATAAATTATTTAAATTATTTGACATTTTTGATTGAAAATAAATTTCAGCTGTTTTGTCTTTTGGGATTAATCAGATCACCAACGTCAGCTGTCATCACCTGATGCATCCGCTGGAATTTATTTTCAACAAATCGGTCTTCGAAAATAGTTAATTCATGATCACATGTCCTAAATTAACTATTTCTTTAAGGAGCAAGTCCACGTCAGTGTGTTTTGTGAAATTTGAAGTGACGTCGTTGTATGCGAGAGTTAGTTGAAGTACAACAGAAGAAATGTTTTAAATTGCGTCGATATTTATGATTCAGAAAAAAATTAATAAAGAATAAAAAAATGTCGAAACCTGGAAAATAATTTTCAAAAACAATGAAAATGCGAAAAATTCATAAATATTAAATGTTAGCAAAAAAATAGGTTGACATTTTTTAAAAATTTTCAAAAATGTTCACGGTACAAAGAAGAAAATAATGTTCACAAACAGAAAAAAAATTAAATTAAATGTAGACTTTAGCAAAAATTCCTGACGTTTATATTATATCATTATATATTCATAGTTTTAAAATTTTTCATTTGTTTCACATTTTATATGAAGTTTCTGTTCAGTTTTTTTTATGTTTGTTATAATATGGATTGACTTTTTCAAATTTTTTGAAAATTTTCAACATTTTTAAAATTTTTAATAGAATTGAATTTTGGTTTTGACAAAAATTAAATGCTTAGTAATTTGCTTATTTCTGCAAATTTTCAATTATATTTTATACAAAAATATTTCACAAAGTAAACATTTAAAATTTCTGCATTTCTGTGCATTTTCACAATTACTTGTTTTTGTATTTTTTGTGAACCTATTTTGTACGCTGATTGTATGGATTTAGTTTCTCATTCAATATTGACGATAGGGGGATCCGGAAATCGATACCTAGATTTTTAATTTTTTAACGCCATATTAGAATTTTTATTTAAAAAAACCATACGTAAACCTCCTCGTCTATATTGAGAATCAATAATTGGAACGTAAATTAAGGGCATTAAAGGTCAATTCTCCCCAACGTAGGTACTCATTCCCAAAAGTAACACACGTTCACCCACTTCACTAACTTTATTATTAACTGAAGATTAACTGAAGATATGCATGTACTTGAAATATTAGTCACTGCAAGCGGACTTAACAGATTTAATCTTCGGGCAGGTATTTTCGATTCGTCAAGGTCGCGTAAGTTGTTTCAAAATTCCGCTCTATCGAAAATTACATATAAGAGGCATGCGTCAGAATTACGTAGCAATACTAAACTCGTTCATTTTTTAAGATATCAATCTATACTTTTCTATCCGTGACAGGTACCACGTTACACCCAATTCATAATAGTAACTACTGCCAAAATATATATTTCACGATCGATTTTTCCTTCCCCGAAAAGGAATTTTCTAATTGGATGACGTCACAAACCGGTGTCGACAACATTTCCTTAATATGTGCCCACCTACTCGTACATTCGATACATATCGTTTTTTAGAAACCATTAAAAGCCCATCACAAAGCGGCTCGTATATAAATAGAATTATAAACGACTTGAAATTTAGTTTAGTCTCAAATTTAGTGCGTGGAAAATGAAGGCGTTTTTCGGTGTTATTGCAGTGCTTGTATGTATTTCGTATGTGGCGACCGATGGTACGTAAATGCCCAGATTATTGTTCATATTATTGTCAATATTATATTTGAATATTTTTAGCGCCAAGTTTTCAACATTTTGCGCCATTACCATACGCAAGTAGAAGCAAAAATGATGGATTCGACTTTGGAAGCCAAGCCAGCTCATCGTCGTTCAGTAAACCGATCGGAACTGTAAGCTCCTCTCAAGCTAGTGCTTTGGGTACGAACTCCGGGAGTCAATCAAGCTCGCAATCATTTGGCTTCGTCCCGGAGTCTTTTGGCTCCAAAAGCGAATCCAGCTCCAGCTCCAGCTCCGTTGGGAGTCAATTGAGTTCGTCTTCGCAAAGCTCCAGCTCCAGCTCCGCCAATGGGTTATTCCCTCCCCAACCTAATAGTTTGGGTATCAACACCGGAAGTCAATCTGGTTCGGAATCCACCATCGAAAATGTTAACAGCGGAACCAAAAGCCAGTCCAGCTCCAGTCACGTCGGAAGAAACCTCCACGGTGCCGGAAGCCATTCGAGTTCATCTTCTCAAAGCTCAAGCTTCGCCGACGGAACGAACTTTGGAAGCCAATCGGCGTCAGCGTCTCAAAGCGGAAGCTTCGTAAACGGACTAGAACTGGAAAGCAAATCGTCATCGCAAGGCAGTCTCTTATCTTCTGGGTTACAGACGCAAGGTGACGCCAACAAACACAACTCAGCCGGAAGCACTTACTACATTAAAGAGGGCTTTCAATTAGGCTCGCAACAGCTCGCTCATTCTAAAGACACCGCGAACACCTTCGGCAATTACGTGCATCAAGGAGGGAATTACGACGTCGGAGAGTACGTATACGTTGTTCCAGACAGTGGGCATTCGAATGTATTTACAATACCACAAACTGCCAGTAATTTTGGATCGTCTGGACACAATTTCGGCCAACATGTCATCAAGGAAGATTACAATCAAGCCAATTTAAATTCCGGCAGTTATTATCATAAAAGTGACTTGGGGTTAGATCACGTTCATCAAAACGTATACGTTGTACCTGAATCTCAAGGGGTGTTTCCCCAAGTCGTGGCAACAAACTTAGGGCAACATGCACACCAACAGGGACGCCACTCAGATCACAACACCAACTTTGGCCAGTTCAGTGGAAAGGAACATTTGCAATTAGACTTCGCGGGAAAGGGGTATTCGCATTCGAAAGAAGATTTTCAGCACGGAGGTCAGTCGCAATCTCAAAGCTCCAGCCAAGCAAATAATTTCGGCAGCTCGTCCACAAACTTCGGGCAACATGGACAGCAGAAAGGAAGCCAGTTGGACTATCACAACATTGAGCACTTTGGCGGAAAGGAACATTTGCAATTAGATTTTGCGGGAAAGGGGCATTCGCATTTGAAAGAAGATTTCCAGCACGGAAGTCAGTCGCAATCTCAAAGCTCGAGCCAAGCAAATAATTTCGGCAGCTCGTCCACAAACTTCGGGCAACATGGACACCAGAAAGGAAGCCAGTTGGACTATCACAACATTGACCACTTCGGCGGAAAGGAACATTTGCAATTAGACTTCACAGGAAAGGGGCATTCGTCGAAAGAAGATTTCCAGCACGGAAGTCAGTCACAGTCGCAAAGCTCCAGCCAAGCAACTAATTTCGGCAGCTCGTCCACAAACTTCGCGCAACATGGACACAACATTGACCACTTCCCTGGAAAGGAACATTTGCAATTAGATTTTAAGGGAAAGGGTCATTTGCAGCAAGGCGATTTCCAGCACGGAAGTCAGTCGCAAAGCTCCAGTCAAGCAAATAATTTCGGCCACTCGCCTCCATCGAGCGGTGGATTTTACTGGCCAGAAAGCTCCAGCCAGTCTGGTTCGTCGGCGAACAGCTTCGGCAAGAAAGGACAATCAGGATCATCGTCGCAAAGCGAAAGCTTCAGCAATGCATTCGGAAGCAGCAGCCATTCAAGCGCATCCTCGTCGAGTAAAACATTTAGGCGTTAAAAATTGTTCCAATCCATTTGGATAACTTTGGTTTGTACTTTTTTTGTATGAAATAAAAGCTAGTTCATGGATTCAATTATTTCAATTACTGGATTATATATTCAATTAATAGGATCATACATACAAACGTAGTAATTAATTACAATGCAATTTTTATAAGGCTTGTGAATTTAACATTCAATGACATTTCATTAGTATGGTTTCAGATATTTCTCTTATTCAACGGCAAAGTACAATTTAATTTGAAATATAAGTTTATTTCCACAAACCGTTGACGTTCCTGCCACATAAGTTTCTGGACAGTCTCCAGACGCATAAGCAGCCCTCATTTTGCACACTTTGCTCATGCACATGTTTTGATTTCCCCACCACAGTGCTATCGCTGAAGGAACAAAGAGTGCAATTTATAATTAACAATGAATCCACAATGTAGGCCATCATCTGGACAACTACATTGGTTTGCAAATCAATATTTTTTAGCACATCTTAAAGTCAAGTTTTTCGCTACTTTGTTGTAAAATAAATCAATTCGAAACAAATTCTTACCATTTCAAAAATGAAAGAAATTTGTGCTGACTTAAAAGCGTAACACATAACAGTGAGTGGAGGAAGCGTCCTAGATTTCAAACTAAAAATTATGCACCACATACTCGTGATAACTCACAGAGTGAATGACATATTACTTAAAAGGTTTAACTGATTCGTTAATCGAACACATTTTTCACACCTGCATTCAAACCAGATTAAAAAAACACCAACTACTTCCAATCAAAATCCTTGTTGATTATAATTCGAATCGCCATACAACAAAACTCGATCTTCAATAAAAGACATATATTATACATAAATTTAAATAACAATTACGTAACATCGTAATAAAACTAATCTGGAGAGTGAGGAGCTTCAGTGCTAAAGTACGGTGCAGACGATTTGACTAGCAGCGTATGGCAGACGTCGCACACTTTCGACGGTCTCTGATGTTGGCCGCTGAGAACCGTGTGCGTCAAACATGAAACGCAGAAGATCTGGCCGCAGTGCCGACAGTGCTGTTTTCGCTTCGTTACAGTGAATCCCGATCGACACGACGGACATTCTTCCGCGTCTTCCTCGTGTTGCCATCGAACTTGAGTATCGGAATCGCGTATCTTTTCCAACTGCACCTGATTTAAAGCAAAATACATACGTTACATTTGCATTAACCGAAAAATGTAAACGCATACCTGCAAGCTTTGCGACAGTGTCACAAAGTCCTTCTGCACAGCTTCGCTATTATTGAGTTCTTGTTGCAGAGATCCTACTCTCGTTTTCAATTCAGCTATTTGATCCTCTAACTGCTTCTAAAATATTTACAGGGCCGTTATAAAACTTCTCGGTTAAATAAAAGTCGTACCTTGGCGATATTTAATTCTTCACATTGAATTTGGACGCTTTTAAAGTTTTCTTCGCTTTTCCTGACGCTCTTCTCTAACAGTCTTTCATTTCGCACGTACATATCCTTTTCCTTCTCTAGCATACGTTTTTGCTTCCTGAAAAGAATGACTTAATGTAAAATGATGAATGTTGTAACTCAAAACCTGTTCAATTTCAATTTTTGTTCAAAATTAAGGTGTTTGTTATCGTCCACCAAGGTATATTTTTTACAAATTTTTGATAAATACTATTTCAGTAAATTGTGGGTTTTATATCCTTCATCAAGAGAGCGACTTTGACTATACATTTTACGAAATTTAAGTGAGGTGTAGCCTCATGACCTCTACTACAAGATAAGAAATAAAATATATTAAAGAGCAGCACAGAAGGGTCGTTCCTGAACAATTCATTTCAAATAAACGAGTATATATTCCATTTAACAAACAAAACTAGTTAAGCAAGCCATTCACTACAAAAGCACTCAATATTTGAATAGAATTTGTCTGCTGGTGGAATTTCTAAATCCCATAACAAAGAAAAAAAAATTACAACACTAGTTCAAGTTTGGACAAACAGCTAGAAATATTTCATAAAGAGGATACAATTTGACATTGAGTGACTTTATGGCTATCAAAGATAAACCACTGGCTGAAGTAAATAAGCCCCCTTAGACTTGTGACTTAGGTTTTCTCTCTCATGAAAATAAATAAATCTAAAATACAGACTATGATAGTGATATAAATCCAGATTTCAACAATCTTGTGTCAAAAGTTCACACCAAGAGCACACATTAACCTGCTGTTGATTACTTTTTTTACTGAATGAACAACTTAATAAAAACTTATTTGTTTTTTTATTCAAAGAGCTTAAGTAAATATGTAATGAGCCCCGTGAGTCGCCAGAGGTTGCCGATTAAAGGCATAAAACAATATATGCTTCCTTTTAATCAACAATACCAAAACTGAATTCACAACTAACTCTAATAGCATGTGACTTTTTTTATTGAAATGCGATGTATAAATCAATTATTGTTGGGCTGATTGGTGTTTAATCTAAATAGTTACTTCAAGGAATCGATTTCACTTTCCAGTTCATTTTCGTGTCGTTCCATTATTTGCTGATCGTTCGTTATTTGATCCTTAAGCAGCACGATGCTAGATTCTAAGTCGTTCACTTTCTTCTCGGCCGCTTCCTTCGCAATTTTCGCGATAATCAGATCTTCGTGCGACTTCAACACCAGTTCGTGCAGTTCCTAATAAAAAAGTACAATCAGACAAAAATAATTTATAGGAAACAAATTCGCTCACCTCCACTGTATCAGGAAAATTGATGAACTCGCTCTGTAACTCTTGAGAATGCTGACTGTACTTTCCCACCAAATTATCATTTTCTTTTTGTAACCTATGACAGATAAATTATTTTTGGATGAGTTTTCAAATAATAAAAGAAAATAATAAACGATTGATAAGTCAATTGGGTCTATAATTATAGACTAATAATTTTGATTGAATCATCAATGAGTTTTCGTTTGAGTTAACATTTTATAACAGTGATCATAAATATGTTATAAATAATAAATAATAAATATTATATACTTTTCCAGTTCTTGATGCACTCTTTCACGCTCCTGTTTCAGTCTACCCAAATTCTGTTTAATGTCTAAACAAGCTTGCTTAAAAGTGTTCTGCAGCTCCTTCAGATCTAATTCGGCGCATTCTGTTCTTCTGGTCAGTTCGGCTACCTGCAAGTACACAACAACGTAAATTTAACCAAACACATTCGAACAACTTACCTGTTGTTTGTGTTCCTCTTTCTTTTCGTTCCATTTCTCTTCCATGTCTTTTCTAAACCCGATCTCCTTCAACAGATCTTCCCGATGTTTCTCGGCCGCTTTCTCAGACGCTACCACTTTAGCCTGCAGATCGGCAGTGCATTGCTGCTGTTTGACCAGCTGGGCCTCGTAATTACTGCACATATCGCAGCTAACGTCAGATTGTTTCGGCGATTCGAACGACGTGTTCGTCGAAATCGTGTTGAGCAACTGCTTGTTGTTTCGCTGCTGGTTCGGCGAAGATTCTCCTCCGCTTTTCGCCATTTGAGCCTACATTAAAATTAAAAATTGACTGTACATAAACAGAACCTAAAAATACCTCTTGCTCGAGCAGATGTCCGCATTTTATGCATTTCTGCAGTTGATCGTCGGTCGCTCGCAATTTATCTTTCAGGGCCTTTATTTCCTCTTCTAGCGGAATGAGAAGTGATCGCAACAACTCGACGTCTTCATGAGCCTACGTTAAATAAATTTAAATTTAGATTTAGTCGACAGGATGCAAAGATCGTACCTTTGTACTGTCGTCGACGTTATCTTGTGACGTAAACGCATCTGCTCCTAATTTTCTAGCTAATTTCTTCGTCACTGCGCTTAACATTACGCTAGGGGCCAAACTGGATTGTTCCTGCAAATATTAAACTTACGATCAAATTTCACGACATAACCACTTTTACCTTAAACAGTTTAAAAGACATTTTACACCACAATCTATTCATAAATGAACGACGGAATTAACAAACACGAAAATACCGATGTCCTAGTTATTCAATGCATATCACAAATAATTTGCATATCAACCGCGCATAAATACTTGTTATATATCTGTCCTTGTTCCACACGAGTTTTATTTTAATTGCTAGAAATTTCATTGCAAGTACCTGAACGGCGTGGTGAGGCGACTGTTGCAGTTCACTTTTTAACTCAACATTCTCTTTCTGTAACATTTCAATTAAACAATGTAACTTTTTAACTTCGGTATCGTAAATAGTCCTAGAAGAACTAGATTCTTCGACGGTTTCTAAAACAACAATCGCCAAATAAATTATAAACGTGCGCATCATCCGTACCATGCACTAGTTGCTGTAACGTCGCGATTTCCTCATCGGCCTTGCGCTTCTCCACTTCGTAATGTGACTCCGACTGCAAGTTCGCGACGCAAAGTTGGCTTTTAAAGTCGTCCAACTCGGTTTTTAACAGGTGAATTTCCTTCGATAATTCGCTATTTTCGTTATTTTTGCGCTGCAGCTCGTCTAAAAATACGCGCGTCGTTAATACGCCGCGGCATGCGATCTAAATCATACCTTCCTTCTGCAAAAACAACTCTTTCAGTTTTGCCCGTTGACTGTCGAATTCCTCTCTCATTTTCCTTTTCTCGTTCTCTAATAATTTTATTGTTGTTTCTGGATCTAAAACGCAATTGTATATTTGTTTAGCAGTTGGGTGATAAGATTTACCTTCATCTTTGGTTTCCAGTGGTTGCCGATCGTCAACCTGTTCCATTATTTCAAAATAGGGTGAAGTTGCATGAAATATTCTTAAGGGGAAAATAGAAGCGGTGATATGAACGTTATTTGCTATAAAACCATTTTAATTCAATACCACTCACTGATAACCTCCCTAAATACATCTCAAGCTGTCATTTTCATTTAGTGTCAATTAGGCACTTTTTATAAAATTAAACCACGTAACCGTTACTAGTTAATTTCATATAATTATTATAATTATATGAAATTATAATACTCACATGAAATTTGCATACTTAATTCATTAGTTTATAAAAATCGCAATCATCGTATCATTTAACAATTTTACGGGATACGAAACGCCGTGGGACTGTGTGACGTCATTAGGCTCGATAAATATTACCCAACCCAATCGTTGAACGAATTTTATTGGGCGAAACTTATAATAATTGCCGAAATTCAGAACGCTTTATGGCATTCTTGACTAGTGGCACCAGTGCTTTTTAGAGCCTAAAGTCCCTGTAAAATCTCCTTATAAAAGTAACTTCATTTTTCTGATTGGCTAATGGTTCCAACGCGCAAGTTTAATAGATTCCGTTTCAGTAGAATATACAGTCGAATGCAAAAAAAGTAGACAAAAACAGTTTCCTGTAATTGATTTTCCTCAAATTGTTGTTTTATAAATGTGGCTTTTCTCAGTAAGTTTTCTTAATCCACGTGATATTTGACTTATTTATTCAGTAACGGTGGTTCGGGGCTCTAGCTCGGGGTACCTACGCTTACGGATCACCAGTTCATTAAAATATCACTGAAATGTCAATACTGACGTTTACAATGACATTGCTAATATCAAGTTTGTTCAAGAAGCCGAAAATTTCATGTCTACTTTTTTTGTATTCGACTGTATATGATTGTATTTTCGTTTCATTTTAAACCTTTGGAAATTGCCGATATCCATAGCATTTCAAACGTTCGAAAGATGTTCGCTCCCTAAACCGCTAACACTAAAATAATCATTATTACTAAAATTCCCAGATTTGTTCTCATAAAATATGCCATGTGTATTTTTTTTTTACTTTCACATTAATTATTAATTGTTTTTAGCCAAAATTTCGATAATTTTGCCATGTAACATAAACTGAGTTTAAAATATATTTTATAAATTTCTGAAACGGATGTAAAATATGAACCTCTGGTGCTTTAAACTCAGTTCCTGTAGTTTATTAGTAAAATTTCGAGACTAGCCTGGGCAACAACTGCATGCACGTCAGAAATGGCGCATGTCTCATTTCTACTGCTTTGATGCATTTTTTCCGCTGACCTTATTAGATTTGAAATTTCGAAAATTTACGATCGCACCATATATTAATATATATTATAGGCGTGTTCTTTTTACTGCAAATATCAGAATAAATCTGAAACTCTCACCAACAGCACCGTTTTATTTGCAAACGTGCAAGTGATTTCTGTAGATATTTTCAGTTCCCCCCGCACCGATGAAGCATATCCCTAAATGTTAACGCAGAAGTGAGTTTATGTGATTGACATGCGCATATCGCAAATTTTATGTTCGCGGGTTACCAAAATAATATCTTCTATATCAGAGTTACTCATGGTTATAGTATATGGTATAATACCTCACAAAATATAATGAAAATAAATTCCGTGATTCTTTTATTTCTTCAATATGAATGTAATATTTGAAATCTAGTACAGTGTGATCGAATAAAAAATTAGTCAAAGTTGGCCTTGAGCAAAAAAACGCCCTTCTTTTCCTAAAATTATTTGCGAGTGTCAATCTGACGTATATTGACAGTTGGAAGAAATCACACCTGAAATGCTTATCCGCGTTACGGAAAATATGAAGCGACGCGTGCAGTTATGTCTGGAAAATAATGGACAACACTTTCGACACCTTCTTTAAATAAAATACTGTTTTAGTTTTGTCACTTTCTTTATTCCAAGCATTATAACTCCAAGTTTGACTTGTCAGTGTCAATAATTATTTTCAAATTTATGAACTAGGAAAAGACATGCGGCTTTTTTTCCATGACCTACTTTGACTAATTTTTTTTTCGATCTCGCTGTATTTGATAGAAAATATGCTATTTTATTTACAAGTTGGAACTGATCTGATACACTCAACTCATGTGTGATTTGATATGATCTGAGTCTCAAGTAAAAAGAACACAACTATTAATAATTGTTTCATTAATTGACTGTTTGTAAAATTGCCCTTCACGTAAAGTTTGATTTTTAAACGTTGGTGTCGAAATCTAGTTACATTAGTAACTGTTTTGTTGTAAATAATGACTTTTCAAAACAATTTATAAGTGTGGATTTGATTAGGGAGGTTACTTAGTTAAGATATGAGGTTAAACATGTTGATGCAACCAGAAGCAATATGAAAATGTAAGTGTTCTTCATACTGCCTTAATTTGAAATAATGGTGATTAAAAATAAGGTTCATATACCGTAACTATTAGCGTTTGATTAACAAATTTTGTCAATATGAAATTAATCCCATACTGATTCGTCACCTAAACGTGCGTGTTTATACATTATATGTTTATTTTACACAAAAATCGCCTAATAAATGTTCGCCATCTAGTGATAATAATCGTAATTCAACGCGAATTGTTCCATGAGTGTCACTTTTCTTTGTTGCACCTGTGTAAAATTCAAAGTACGAGTCACCCACGTACCATGACGTAGCACCGACGAAAAATTTCACGCAAGTGTCAACAGAAAACTGACAAAGGTCTTGTTACCCGTTTTGAGGTCACGAATTTCTGAGATGTTTTTCTTCCCAATTCCGCGATCAACCGGGCCAGAATTGAAATTTAATGGGCAATAATAACCCGAAACAAAGTGTAGTAAACTCGTATAGCGCTGAAAGCAATCACAGACCGAAACAAGTCAAATTTCAAGAGGTAAACTCCGATGTTTTTCTAACCTGCGTTGTTTGTTTACTGCGTCATCGGACACTCTTTCGTTATGTGACAATGAATTTTTTCGTTCCAGATAAACACGAACTCCACAAGCAGCCTATTCGCCAAGTCGTTCACAAGCTTGAACAGTCAGCAATCAGTTTATAGCATTTCTAGGCCCTGGTCCAGAGTTTCCAGGAGGAGGTATGTCAAAATCGAGTTGAAACTTGTTTAACTTTTTTTTTTGACAAAATAATGAATTGGTGATAAATTGATGTTGCAGGTGGAGAGAGTCGACTTTGACGTTACCGTACGAGTCAAGCAAAACTGCTTGGCCGGTGTCGCAGTTGGAATCGTATTTTTTGCCAGTTTTTCCTGTCAATGCGTCGTCGCACGAACGTAAATACGATGTAATTGAGGAAGTCGCTAACGGTGCTTTTGGAAAGGTTTTTAAAGTTTACGATAAAGAAGATCGAAGATTTTACGCTCTGAAGGTCTTATCTAAGTCAAAGGTGAGTTTATTTGTTATAACTTATAAGATATAAATAAAAATCTATTTTTTTTGTAAAAGAAAATTGATTGATTTTTATTTATTAGTATTTTGTCACAGCGTCGTTAAATGTGAAACATTGCATTTTACTTTTGTTTTTGATTATTTTTATGAATTTTAATATTTTTTGCAGTTTTCGTGATTTTTGTTACAAGTTTTTACGATTCGTAAGATTTTTTTTCAATTTTTACTTACTTATACTATATGTATAAGTAAGTATAGGAATCATGAAAAATTTCGACCTCGAGATTTTAACGGATATACGCGTTTTGAGGTCCCCTGAATCGTTTCTGACTATTTTCGGAATGACGTCTGTGTGTCTGTGCGCGCTCTAGCATCCAAACGATTATAGCTAGAGCTCTGAAACTTTAAATTTAACATTTGTATGTAGCAAGGAGGAAAACGTCCTATTTTGAACGCAATCACTCAACCGGAAGTGATGGTTTACTCTTATCACCTTTTCCCATATCTCGAAAACGGTACACGTTAGGGAAAAAAATATTCTTACATAAATTATAGATATTGATATTTTAAACAACTTTCACTTGAAAAGTTTTTTCGAAAAACGTAGTATAACTAAGTATAAGTAAGTTTCGTGCGGACCACCGCGGATTTTTATTAATTGTAGGAAACTTATTTTTTTACAAAATTTTATGTTGTGTTAGATTTTGAATAGTTTCCAATATTTTTTGATTACATTGCAATATTTCATTTTACTAGTTTTGACGGTTTTTGATGTTTGTTTACAATGTTTGTAATGTTTACAATTTTTATTAATCTTTACGAGACGATTTCTACAATTTTTATCGATTATCGAAATATTTACATTTGATAATTTTACACCAGTTTTTAATCATTTTTGACAATTTTACCATCTTTTATAAAGTTTTGAGTCAATTACGATTTTTATTTTACTATTTACACTTTCTACCATTTTTACGATTTTTCAAAAATGTTAACAGATGATTGTGGAAATGATGTTTGTAATTTTTAATCAATTTGTGCACTGTTTATTACTTTTTACTGCATAGTTCGTTTTAAATTATTTAATGATTGTGATTTCCACAATATGTAAGATTTTTAAGAATTTTTCAAGATTTTTGATTTTTTGATCTTTAGATTTTTCTCTGAATTTGTATATTTACGAAATTATGCGATTTCAACCATTTTAAAATATTATGACGACATTATGCAATTATGTTTTTCATATTGTTATAACTTGTGGCGATTTCTGACAATTTCTAGCGATTATTACAATTTAAAAAAAAATTCTAATCATGGAAATGATTTTTATAATTTTGTAATTTGTGCAAAATAATGATGTGATATTTAATTATTTTATATTTTTTGACAATTGTTAGCAATTATTACAATTTTTACAGTGTTTCCCCAGTTTGCATAATATTTCTAATTTTAATATTTTTTTATATTTTTAAAAACATTGTTAAATTGACACGAATATAAGTACGATTTTTTTACATTTTACAATGATTTCTAAAAAAATTATTATTTATTGTTTAATGATTTTTAAAATTTTTATAATTTCTCACAATTTTAGCCCATTTCTAGGAAATCTGGGGATTTCGACGGTTTTAGAATTGTTTCAAATGTTTACGACAATTTTTACAATTAGACTTTTAACAAATTTGTCATTTTAACGATTTTATTCGATTTTCATCAATGTTAAAATTTAATTTAAATAAAATCTCAAAACCGTAAAAGTATAGGTACACTGTATATGTTTTTTTTTTAATTTAAACTCTGTGGTTGTTTAAAAGTGATCATATTGTTTTAAAGACTTGAAATATGAAGTGTAGCCCAAAAAATGTTCAATTGTACATGTACTTAATTATGTTTAGATTATAACAGAAAACGCAGTCCAGCAAGTTAAAGAAGAAGTTCAAATCCAGAGTGTCTGCGGCCACCATAACTTCATTGTGAATTCTCCGTGTCATTGGCAGACGAGAAAAAAGTTGTTTATCGGTAAGCCGTCGAGTTATAACTTTAATGGTTTGTAGTAATTATGATTTCACGATTTCAGTGAGCGATTTCGTGGACGGTGGAGAACTGCATCGTTTACTAGAAACTTACAAAGTGTTACCATTAATTTTAGTTAGGTTATACGTTGCACAAATAGCATTGATTCTTGGTGAGTTAATTAAATGATGAAAGCATCGACGATGGTTTTAAAATTTTAGATTTTTTGCACAACGCCGGTATAATTTACCGAGATTTGAAGCCGGAAAATATCCTGCTGAACGGACGCGGCGATATACAAATTGTCGACTTCGGCCTCTCCAAATGGTTATCGTACGGTCATAAAACGAAAACTCTTTGCGGGACTTTACGTTACATGGGTATGATTTTCTAATCAAAGTGTTTTATTTATAGACGTTTTAACAAACGTTTCGCGTAATATCGTAAGATTTAAGAGGAAAATTCGTAATTATTATTAATTGCAATTATACTCAGGTGTTTCGAGCTGTGATTAATATTATAGTTTGTATGTGACGAACATTTATTTATTTGGATATAAGTCGTTGCATGTTTTTGCGTTTTGGATACGATACAAAATTCATAGCACGAAGAAATTTAGTGATATTAAATGTTAATGAATATTTAGCGAGGATGAATGCACGAACGCAACTGTTTGAGTTAACAATGGAGGGTCGGCAGGTAGACGAGGCCGTCGCCAGTATTTTCCACACGGTTTTGTTCCACCGATCATTAGGGAAGTTCATGTACAATGCCGAAGGCAGTTACTCCGTCGGCACAGTCGGCTACACGGACATCGATTGCGATTTTATCGATTTGACGTACGTCTGTTGCACTTCGCCACATTTGGACCAGACGATACGGAAAGAGATCTCCGGATTTTCCGAGTTGCTGCGTGGGAACGAAGGCACCGGAATGGGGACGATTAGTTTAGAATTTTTTCAAAAGAAACCCAGCCGGTGGCTGTTCCAGCCGGAGTGCATACCCTGGGAGGTTTGGAACGTTCGACTGGAGCTCATTAGTCTGAATAACGAGGACGAGCGACAGGTTTGCAGGGAAAAGGTCGGCGAATTGCTCACTGATAAAATTTTGTATATCACAGAAGTCATGAATAGGCACGATTATCTCCCCAAGATGCCCAATCAGTCGGAGCTCGAGCTCATCTTCAACACTTCATACGAAGACGTTCAACCTTACCTGTTCAAATTGAATTATTCTATTTCTGGTCCGTCCTCTGGAACGTCGGTTGGATCGACGATGAAGAAATTAATAAAAGAAACTCTCGCACTCTAAACTAATAGATCAATTCTTAGTTCATTATTTTCTTTTCTTTTTAGTAGTCTCAATTGATCTCCTAGTAGATTGTTATCATTTTTAATTAATCGGTCACGCTTAGGATACATGGTCCATTAATTTTAAGACAATCCGAATTTTGTGTAATTGAATTTTTGAACTTGGTTGCAATTTTTAAGATAATTTTAAATTTTGTTTTATGTAGTTTATTGGAAAATACGATCAATTTTTACACATTCATGGCTAGAGGATAATTATTAGAAATACATGAATTAGAATCTAATTTTACATTCCTAAAAAGGCAAACTTAATGTAAACATGACAAATAATTTTTTATTTAACTTGCTCGTTAATTTACGTTACATTTTCTTCATGCTGACCACATTTTTGATCTGAGCTTTTTAATTTACATAATAAAATTTTACAAAACTAAACAAATACAAAATTTTATAAATGCAAGATTATTTTCCTAATAAAAAAGAAAAATAAAAAATTTAATAATCGTATTGTAATCCATTATAAATCGTGTAAAGGATGTAAAATTGGATGAAATAACTACTATCAGTCAAATAAAAATAATCGTATGAATCGACCCCGACTTCTAAATGAGAACTTTCGTGAGGCAATCGACGATATTTTCAGTTAAAAGAGAACAAAGACCAGCAACGATTTTAAACTAATCACTGTAATTATTTACATAGTTAATTAAATAATAATATATCAAACGAAGTTGGTGTGTTTTCTGTTTAAAGAAGATGGTTATACTAAGAGTAGCTCTCTGTATCATGATTTGCATATATTTTATTCCTCGTCTTTCGCAATTAAACTGTAATTTGATGAGTTGTCGACTAGCTTCGCGTAAATGTCCCCGGCACGTCAAAAACATGCAACGAATTTTTTTCAACTAGTCTCGAAACATTTCCACATTAAATTGTACTTAGCGGTGTAATATAATAAGTTTCTGTGACGAGCAAATGCGATTATTGATTTATTTTAGTTGAATTATCTATCATTTAAATTTTAAATCCACAGCAGTTAGATATTGTATCGTTTTGAACGAAGCATGAGATAAACCTTATTGTAAATACGAAAGTTGTTGATGCAAAATCATAATAACTAACTGCCCGCATCGCGTGTTCTCGAGCCGTCTCAATCTGCTACGTTTTATTGTATTTGTAAAGTAGTTTAGTTCGAGTTTAAATTGAACGTTGCCGTTGTTAATTTTCACTGACAAATTAATCTTTCTAAGCTTTTTATGTATTTAAGTGACGCAATTGTTATTTTACGACTTTTTTAGCAAATATAAATTTTTAATAAGTTCAGACGAGATTTATTCAAACACTTGTAAATATTTGTGAATAGTGTAGCTATATAAATGTTGTGATTTCATAATAAAGACTATTATTTATTTTATAATAAATGTAAGAAATGTTTAGAATTAAAGGTTTATTAAAATTGTGTAGCGTATTTTGGATGAGTTTTGTGATTTTTCGTATGATTTATGACCTTTTATCTGCGTGGGTGTTTCTGGTGAGGTGAGTTTTGTGTGATCACTACAGGTAAGTGTCATATTTTTGTTTCAGCGCCTGAAGTGGTCGGTCTGCAGCCGTACGGACATGCTTGCGACTGGTGGAGCTTGGGAATTATTGCATGTCGAATGTTGACTGGAGAAGTAAGTAAAACCCCAAAATACTTGCCAGGCATGCAATTATATTACAGCTACCAACAATATTTAGCCACATACTTTTTCCTGCATTGAATAAATATTTCGATGTAAATGTTTTAATGATAGTTCCAAAGGCTTTTACATTGATATGACACTGAGATAATTATTACGATTGTTGTCTTATTGTTGTTTTTCATATTATTTCATTGAAATGAAATGCTAATTAAACAAATATATTACCACAGACTTTCAAAATTTGCTTGCACTAAAGCAGATTGCTATTAACTGGTCACTGATGGAAATTTTCTTTCTATAAAACTATATATTTTGGTACGTCCATCATCTTAATTCTAATGGTACAATTTAAAAGTTAAAATCTTCTTTACTAGAATAGTTATCCAATTATTACCATAATGGAGAAATGCACCTAAAAATGTAGAACTTTGATATTTTTGACATTTATCTGTCAGTTTGAATAATTTGAACATTTTACGTTTATGCCCTGAAGTTTGTAAATTTTTTGCAAGAGTATTGTATTTGTAGCATTGTCTTTATCAATCATTTCATCGATGCAAATATTCGCTATAAAAATTGCCGAGTAGATTTGTTTATTAATTAGATGACGAATCAAAGCATAATTTGCTAAAATTAGCATTGTTATTTACAAAATTGTAGGATTTCCTGAAAGATACATAATTTAATTTTTATCTGCTGAAGTCATTTCAGTTGCCCTAAATTCTTTTTGCTTCTGCCGTTTCTTGGCTACATACTTGCTACATATTTATTTTTGTCAATGGTATTAAAATGATTGTCTCATAAATATTTGGGGCTTTCCATGCTACATATTTTCTATTTCATTGTTCAAAAGATCACCTTCCGATGACATTGCACGCGGAATAGATTTAATAAATACTATATTATTGAGAATGGTTCGTAAACGAGCACTAAGCCTAAAGTATGTCTGAATCAAAACTGTCAATTAATGTTATTTGATTTTAAGGTTATCTTGCGTCAGATGCTCCTAACGCCGCAAACGCTAAGCCATGTTGACCGCTTCCTGAAAGCATTCAGCGTTGCCAACTCGAACACGAAAGTTTCAGTAGATAAAGTCCCTAAAACTCCGTAGATTTCAGAAAAAATCAGTAGATTTGAATTTAATTAGACTTTTTAACCATTGGTTTTCATTTATCAGTTGTTTTGTGTCAGTCAAAGTGCGGGATCGCATGTAAAGTGCTTATGGAACAGAGTGATTAATTAAGTGTAAGTGAACGTGTGAATGAGAGGATTTATAAGAAACGCAACAAATCAGACATGTTAAATCCGGAAAACGTAAAGTTACATAATCGGATAACAATTCGAAAACCGCATTTGACGACCGAATACAACATCGAACATATTTATGAAATAAGCTCTTAATTAATAATTAATGTTAAAGTTGAGACGTAATTCCTGGGAAAGATACAACGAAAGAGACAAATTGACAACAGTTTAATTAAAAGTGGAACAGGTTTTAGATGCTTTGCAAGACTACATAGAAAAAAATGTGAAATAGAACCTATTTAAGTAGAGCAGAAAAGTAGCAAGAAGTCATGTGAAAGAGAAATATGAAAAATTCAGGACACAGTGATGGATCTAATGAGGGAAATGAGGTAAGAAAATGGGGAGCTCGGAAGGGAAATACAAGAAATGAAGTTAATAAGGAAGGAAAATGCGTGAATGAGGCGCACAAATAAACAAATAAGGAAACAGAGAGTGGACGTAGCACGGCGGTAACCGGTAGAAGATGGCATGGCATGGCAAAAATTATGAAGGAATTGAACATAAAAATGGAAGTACGTGAAACATTCAGAATTGATATAAACGAGGAAGTTTGTAATATTAGGTGTACTAAACAGAAGTCCGTTATTTTTACATGAATTTAAAACCTTTATTTATCATAGTTACAATAATCCGGTTTAGGTTAAATATGCGCCGTTTTGTTCGATAACTTGTTACGATTTTGAAGGTATGCCTCTCTCATAGAAGCCCTCGTCCCTATTGGCAAAAAATTGAAACAACCGATTTTCACAAGCCTCTCTTGCAGCGAATTCACGAGAAAAATTGTTCGACGTGGACAGGAATAGATGGTAATCACTTGGTGCCAGGTCCGGACTATAAGGCGGATGCATAAGAACTTCCCAACCAAGATCCCGGAGCTTCTGGCGAGTCACTATCAATGTGTGTGGCCTGGCGTTGAGCACAATTCATCTCCTATTGGCCGAGGTTGGCCGCTTCTGGGCGATTGCTTCCTTCAGACGGTATTGTCTGTATTGTTGGCAGTACAGGTCCGAATTAAGAGTTGTGCCGTAATAGAGCAGCTCATAGTAGATAATTCCTTGCCAATCCCACCAAACACAGCTCACCGCGATTCGACCATAACCGTTTTCGCTTGACGTCGTCGTGAGTAATCCACTTTCCATCACCAGTCACCAATCGCTTCAGAAATGGGTCTATTTTGTTGCGATTCAGTAGCGATTCGCAGATGGAAATTCGGTCCATGATGTTTTTTTTTGCGTTCACTCGTGTGGCACCCAACTTGCCTTCCGGTGCGTGGCGCATCTTTGACATCGAAATTACCGGAACGGAATCGACGAAACCAAAATTGCGCGTGATTGGCTATTACAGTTTCAGGACCATAAACACTATTCACATTTTCAGCCGCCTGGCTTGTGTTTTCGCCGTTATTGAAGAAACACTGTAAAATATAGCGTATTTTCTTTTTGCTAGTGTGGATCTTTGAAGTAATAACGTAAGATGGTGAATTTTTATACTAATTCCTTGATGAATATTTACAATAATACAAATATGTCTTTTGTAACTTGAAAGAATTGCTTGCTTATAAGAGGACCAAATTCAGAAACAGCTACACTAGTGTAAGAATGTAAAAGCGAAATACTGACACTACATTAAGTGAGATGATAAGAAAGAAAAACCTACAAAGAAAAATACACTTTTTTTATAGAGGTGGAGACAAGTTAGGAAAAAAAACGAAACAGAGATGAATCCTGGGATATCGTAGCATGAAAGGTAAAAAGGCAGCAACCTGTGGGACCTAAGAAAGAAGGAGTGATTCACGGCAAGAATTTTTTTCCCCAAGGAATTTAATATATTTTTTTGTCGGGGTTGCAAAAATACTTTGCTCGACAATCTTTCCGGACACAAATTTAATAAGTTTTAACAATTGATAATTTTTTTACATTTCATATTATCGATTTTCAATTTTTTCGATATGCTTTAATGTGTTACAATTTAGAATGATTTTTCACTTTTTTATTACAACGATATTTGCAACTTTTTTCGATATTTTGATTTTTGATGATTTTAATGATTTCTATATTTTTTGAGGTTCTTAACAAATTCCGATATAACACCAACAACATTTTTTCGGTATGATTTAAAATTATTAACAATTTTAAAATTTTGTGCATGTCATATGTTTTTCATATGTCATGTGATTTTCAATTTTTTTAATAACAATTTTGCGATGTGCTTCAATGTTCTAGGACTTGTGATGATTTTTTGATTTTTTTACTTTTTGTATTATAATGTCATCTAGACGTTAATACCACCACGCTCCTCATGCTGCTACGCAATTACAGAGACCTTCTTCGCAACCGTCGGCGCGAAATGTTAAAAACAAATATGTGTGGTGGTCTGACGAACCCAAAAAAAGAAACGGCGAAACGGTCCGTCATTACCTGTTACATTCGCTGAAATTTATTTTGAAGAAAACGATCTCTCGTGCCGATCGACAGTACCGACTTAGTCAGTCGAAGAAAGCCTTGTAATTGTAACTCAACTCTGTGTTCTAGTTGGCCTTAAAAATCAATCACATACAAATTTCTTGTCACTCATTCTTGACATGATTTTATGCACCTTTAGCGTTTATATGTGTGGTGATCTAGTGAGCTCAAGATAGAGCGAAACGGACCGTCATCACCTATTGCATTCACTGAAATACGAAATAGGACAATTTTTTGTCGTTTTTTAGGAATTTCGAACACCGACAGTATGTGAATTCCATATTTCAATAAGTCCACGTTTTGTGGACTTTTTACATTATTACAGTATATCCAGTATTATATCTATTTGATTATTTTGACAATTGGCAGTTTTAGCATTTTTGTTTTGCAATTTTTACAATTTTTTAAATATTTGATCGCATTTTCATATTTTCAAAAAAATATTTGACCACACGCATGCTCCTGCGTAATTAGAAAGGTCGACCGACTAAGTCGGTATTGTTCGTAACTATCATTTTCTTCTTTACAGAAGCTCCACATATACCACCTACATCTTTTGAGCTGTCAAGGATTTAAAGTCACTTCTTTTTTTTTATTAGGTCTTGTGTGCATTATTCATTTACAAAAAAAACGAGGCTATAATTATTGTCATTTCCTGACGAAGCCTTGCATATTGCTCATTAAGCTATTAGTACATTTTTGACATTTATCCATATCTTCGTCTCCTTCACAGAAGCTCCAGTTCCATCGTCTTCATCCTATTGTGTATTGACATTTCACTCATTTATTTCTATCCTTGCAATTTTTACACTCCATTTCGTCAGTTGACTGAATTTCTTCACTTCTTTTCTTGTTAGTCACCTATCGGTTTTCAATCTATTTATTTGCATTATTCATTTACAAAAAATCGATGATGAAGTCATCTTCTTCATGAAGTGACATGCAATATGGCTCATGAACCCATTTATAACATTATGCAGATTTATCCACGTCATTGTCTCCTTCGCAGAAACGCATTTTTAATCTTCATCCTCCGATGGCTCTGAGTGCTGTGTTGTGTGTTTATTTATATGAGCTGTCAAACGTTGTCCCAGTGCAAACCAAGTTTTTTCGTTGCTGTGCTTTTAGTTTTCAAGATACTCATTTAAAAACATCGAGGATCTGCTTCGTCTGGAAGCTGTGAACATTATTCATGAGAGCATTAAAGGAATTTCAAACATTTATGTTTTATCCTTTTCTTTCCACAAGCTTTCCGTCAATTTCATCTTCAGGGGAACTATGTGGTCTCAGTTTTCACGTCTTCCCTCATACAAGTTGTTCACGAATCCATTAAAGGCACTTCGCTCATTTATCCCTTCATCCCACTCTCCAATGTTCATGAACTCACTTCTGATGTTCTGCCAATTGGTTTATATTATTGCCTTCTTCCCACAACTTATTTACCATGGTTTACATTTTCAGTGACTCCGAACTGGTAAATGTTGTGTCAGTTTCTTGTCACCTCACCTAGTAATTTTGAAGCCAGTTGTGTGAGTTATTCGCTACATACAAACTAACATACTAATACAAATTCCATCATCTTCTTCAGGAAGCCGTGCATATTGTTCGCGAATCCAATAATATTATGATCAAGTTCCACTTCCAGAACCTTCATATTCAAGTAGCTCTGAGGTATCAACAATTTCCTCAGTTCTCACGTCACTTCTTTTCTTGTTATGGTGCATTATTCATTTAGACACAATTGAGGATATAAGTGGCGTCATTTTCTTAATATCTTAAATTTTGCTCATTAACTATTAGTACATTTTTCACATTTATCCATATCTTCGTCTTCTTCACAGAAGTTCTGAACTATTGTGTCGTGACATTTCGCTCATTTATTCCCACCCTTGCCATTTTCATTTCCTTATCTTCATAGTCAGTTCAGGTGGCTCTGTATCTTCTTCGTAGTACCTCCATTTCATCTTCATCGTCAAATGACGCATAGTTGTCAATAATTTCCTCAGTTTTCATATCGATTCTTTTCGAGGTATTAAAAACGAATGTATGTGTGGTAGTCTGATGAACCCAGAAAATTTGAAATGGTTCGTCATCACAAATTTATTTTCAACTTGCTTTTACATATTTATTTACTATTGCATAGATTTCACAGTTTTTTGAATATTAGAATATTTGTACAGTTTGGATTTTAACCTTTTGACACAGATGTTTTTGTAATTTAGATATTCCAAACATTTTCGGGATTTTGGCAATTTTATCTTGACATTTATATAGTTGAATTTGTACCATGTTTACATTTTTTTTTAATTTGATACTTAACATTAATGAAATTTCTCAAACGTTGACACTTCAGAACTAGCAACAATGTATCTAACAAAGTTTAAGTGACTCAAGAATAAGTTCCAGACAAAATTAGTGAAAATGTTGACAATTCAATTACATAATAATATAAAAACAACTTATTTTACGATTACTACTGTGTTGAATTAAAAAATCTCTCGTTTCCAACCCTTCAATAATTAATCATTTTCGCAATCCGAATTTCCACGTCCAGCTTCTTTGAATCGCGACGGTAGCGACTTATTAAGAAATAAGAACGTACTGACGACGCGACAACAATTTTACGCATCCGCGGACGATAATTTAACGACGTCCGCGTCGAAGAAAAAAACGTCGAAGGAGCGATTTACGGTCGGCTTGTTACAATGCGATTTTCTTTTTTAGTCCGCCCGGTAGCCGGTGCACGCGAACTCGGTCGGTGTAATTCAATGTTAGATCAGTCGGACAAGCTCATTATTACGAGCCGCCTTATTTGGAGCGCTTTACAATCATCTCGTCGAAGTCAAAGGCGCAGCTCGCAGCGAAACAAACTGAAAAAATTGCAAATTATGTTAGCGTTTCGCGCCGGGCGGTTCTGCGAAGGAAATCGTCTAATTGTTTGACCCAAAGCGGCGAACTCTAAAGCACCGCGGCCGCATCTTGAAATTTGAGGAACAAGTGTCGTTGATTCTGAATTAGTTACCTTGTAGTTTGTGTTCTTGTATCAGCGTTACAGGTTGCATGAAAACAGGCATTAGGTTGTTTTACGTTGCATGACCTGATTTATACGAGCAGACAGAGCAGATGGTACGTGTTTTTCAATAAGAGCAAGTTTTCTTTGTTTCTTCTCAATTTACATTGTAAACTCGTATGTACATAGAGTTAACATGGTGACTCCGTGAATAAAGTTAAACCTTTCGATAAGACTGGTAAATATTAAGAAAATAATGCAATTTTCCACATGATCATATCGTTGTACTGAATACTGGGAACTTTAGTACTAGGTTTGTGGCATTATTTTCTATTATGAATTTCTGAGAATTTTGTTTATTTTTTTTCATTTATACTAAAATAAAATAAACATAATAAAAATTATATGATAATTCGTCCACGTTTGTTTCATCTATGTCCAATGTCTATTTTATTTGCTATTAGCAAATGAATAATATTATTTTGACGTTTTCGAAAATTCAAAATATTTTGATAGATTTAAATAAATAGATTCAACGCAAAATATAAAATACCAAATTATTTTGAATGAAATTCAAATAAAAATCTTAGCCAACCAATAAAATCGCCATTTGCGAAACATTAGGTTATTTTTTTTGGAAAATTACCAATATAAAATACAAAAATATTTTGGTTGAAATTCAAAGAGGCGACAAAAATTCAATATTTGTCAAAAATTGAATAATATATACACTATCAAAATATTCATCAAAAATGTCCATAAAAATAAAAAAAAAATGGGAAAAATTAAATTAAATTGCTGTTCTTTTTTTAATTCTTAAATATTAAATGCGTTGAAAAAGATTTTTTGAATTTTTAACATTTCAAAATTTTAATAAATAGTAAAATAAGAACCCCAATTAACAAGACCCAACCCAACCAAAAATGCCAATTAAAAAATCAACATTTGCTTAAATGAATTTTTGAAAATTGCATCAAGACAAGCCAAAATAAAAAACTATTAAATAACGTATAGTTTATCGAAATTAAAAAGTTAAACAAAAGCAATAAGAACAAATTGGAACATGACAAACTGACGTCAATTCGAGATTTAAGCAAATCAAAGCGTCAAACGAAAAGAGTAAAAACTAAAATAAAAACAAAAATTCGAAATGCAACAAACGAACATTTTTCGTTAAATGAACGATAACTTAAATTAATGAAAACCAAACCAAACAAATTGACAGCCAAAATGAACAAAGAAAACATGAAAATTAAAGATATCTAGCTAAAGAACGACATTGGGTTGGGTTGGGTTGGGTTGGGTTGGGTTGGGTTGGGTTGGGTTTGGTTGGGTTGGGTTGGGTTGGGTTGGGTTGGGTTGGGTTGGGTTGGGTTGGGTTGGGTTGGGTTGGGTTGGGTTGGGTTGGGTTGGGTTGGGTTGGGTTGGGTTGGGTTGGGTTGGGTTGGGTTGGGTTGGGTTGGGTTGGGTTGGGTTGGGTTGGGTTGGGTTGGGTTGGGCTGGGTTGGGTTGGGTTGGGTTGGGTTGGGTTGGGTTTGGTTTGGTTTGGTTTGGTTGTTCATGTATACAATAATTATACATTTATTACTGCTTGAAACGAAAAAAATAGTATACAATGCATTTAATTAATTACAATGTCGACTATGTTTATGAAGTCTTGGATTAAAAAAAAACCGTCAATAAATAGAATAAAATAAAACTCGTCTGTTCTTATAATTATAATATAATGTTATTTGTGCAAAATTTACAATTGATGAAATTGATATTAAAAAAAAAAACATCCATATTGACTTATTTGAACAAAAAACATTTTGGGTTTCATTGATTTTATTGAACTTATTTAATTTTTTTAAGAATACTTCGCGCTAAAAAACGTAAGTAAACTAAAGATTTTAAAGTACGAAAAATAGTAAATTTTATTGCTGTACAGTTTCTGGGACGTTTCTGTTTAAAGAATATAGCTATGTCACCATAATTTAGTCAATAATTAAATACATAGCCCCTACCCAACCCAATCCAGTAACAAATATGTATATTTCTAAAAATTAACTAATTTAAAATACAAAAATATTTTGATTGAAATTCAAAGACGGGACAATAAAAATAATGAATATTTGCCAAAAATTAAATAATTTGTAAAATACCAAAGGGAACCCAAAATGGAACCCATCAAAAATGTCAAAAAAAGAATCTAAATTCGAGACAAATTAAATTATATTGCTTATGTTTTGAACATTTTCTTTAAAATTAAATACAAAGAAATAGATCGGTATGTTCAGATTTTTGAATTTTTGAAACATTTCAAAATTTTAATAAATACTACATAAAATAAAAAATCCCAAATAACAAACCCAAATCAACCAAAAAAATCAACATTGGCTAAAAATGAATTTTTCAATCGATACCCAACCACCAGAAAAGGTGCAAAGTTAACAATTAACTAGGAATGTATTTTTGGAAATTTTCATATATTTGGAAAGAACAACAATTATGGATGGGAATATTTGTCACTAATGTCATGTAATCTAACACTAAAAACTTTAAAGAAACGAAACCTAAGGAACAACATTTCTTGTCTTTTACAGTCGAGAAAATACAATTTTTGAAAATTTTGACATCTGGATGTGAAATTTTGCATTTTAAACATTTTCATCATGTTAGACATTTAATGTGTCTTTTATCTTTTAATTTAAACAATTTTGTCACTTTTTGTTTTTTTTGTTTGTTTATTGTTAATTTATTTAACAAATTGCAAAAATAAATAAAATTTATATTGCACTTCTACAAAAAGGGAATCTTGCATACGTAGTCCCAATGACAATATAATATTTTCATAAAAAGTAGTAAAAATCTAAATAAAAATTAAATACTGTTTATACTTATTTATAATTTATTTGACAAAATTGTAAAAATACATAAAATTATTGGGTTGCATTTTTACAAAAAATATACGTGGTCTCAATGACAAAGCAATAGTTTCATAAAAGGGGGGGTATTCAAATAAAAACCTTTCGAAAAAAATTACTATAAAAATCGTTAATAAAATTCCTCGATCACCTACATATTGTCGTCAGGGGCCATTACTCAAAATGCATTAAATATTTAAGACGTTGAAAACCGTCAAAATGCACAAAATGTCAGAAAAGCAAAATTGCTAAAATTGTGAAATTATCGAAAGCTGTAGATACAACTATGGATTTTGCGACGACGTGACAGTTTAATACACTAATCCCAACGGCAACCCAGCATACACAAAAGTAATGAATATATACACTCGTGTTAATTTGCCGTACAAATTAAACAAAATGAACAGAAGACATTTATTAATGCTAAATTATTTAATCTTCACAATCAGACGAATCGAATATCGAACCAGTTTTTGAAAATAAAAATGATTCCTTCGTGCCAGATTAATAAACTAACAAGTAACGCAACCCAGTTGTCGAAAAAATATAAATTTAACAATTCATACAGCAGCAGTAAGACACTAATGCGGATGGCAACCCAATATACTCAAAAGTATGGGTAATGAATATGCACTAGCCCAATGACTATTCGCTGTAGACATTCATTAGAATAAGTACAATAAATTAAACGACGGGGAAATTTAATTAATCTTAAACAGCAGGTGATTTATTAAAGCAGTTATGACAGCAACCCAACAAAAGTATGTGAAAGTACAAAATTGACAAATATGTCCAAATTGATAAAATAACTAAAATGGAGAAATATAACGGTTGTTTAGACTGTTGAACAGATAAATATTTACAAAATTGTCAAATGTTTAAAAATTTTGAAAATGCAAAATTAGTAAAATTTGTAAAGAATGCATAAAAACAGAATTGCCAAAATAATTAATCAAAAATCTCGCAATGAGTGTTATTCAAATCGTTCACCCAATAGTAGTTTCCTCTGCCAACTCAACCCAGTGTCACAAATATAGAGTGTGTACTGTCGTTTATCAACCCAATTCAACTGGTCAACCAATTCAAAATTTGCTGTTATCCAAACGACGAATTCAATTTAACCCAACCCTTAAATAACCCTGTAAAGAAATTATAAACTAAATTGGTGGTTTCTGTGCCTGGGAAAAATCAGGCATTGCATAAAAAATAAGATAATCCTTCGAAGCTGCAAACAAATTACAAACTATTGTGTTTGTATTAATAAGGCTCCCAAGGTTTGGGTTTGGGTTTGATTGAGTTGGGTTTGGTTGGGTTGCGTTGGCGACAGTGTCAAAGATATCAAAAAAATCACATACCTTCTTCTTATCACGAGCTTTATAACGCATTGTCACAAATAATTATGCAACCCCTGCATATATAAATTTATATAAATGTATAATAATAAAGTCTTCTGGGGGTTGACTACAAAGTCAAATACCTCAAAGAAATCATCCTGTCGTCGCCGGTGTTGTAAATCATTGTAACAAATAATTATGCACAATTCAACCGAACCTAATCCAACCCTTAAATAACCCTGTAAATAAATTATTAACTAAATTGGTGGTTCTTGTGCCTGGAAAAAATCAGGCACGTCCATTGAATAAAAAGTAACACAAATTCTTGCGATAATATTTTTTTGCAACCCTTCGAAGCTGCGCAAACAAATTAAAAACTATTGTGTTTGTATTAATAAGGCTACCTGGGTTTGGGTTTGTGTTTGATTAAGTTGGGTTTGGTTGGGTTGGAGACAGAGTCAAAGATTTAAAAAAATATCACATACCTTCCTCTTATCACGAGCTTTGTAAACCATTGTCACAGATAATTATGCAACCCGCCTAAGCGTGAACTATAAATGTATAATAATAAAGTCCTCTGGCGATTACGCCTAATGATCTGCTGTTTTTGAGTTTGAGGAAAGATAAAATGTTGACGAAAATATTGGCAGCAGGAACTAGATCAAAATAAATTGTTTTTTGTTCCTGAGGCAAGAATGACAAACTTTCCATTCTGACCAAATTTACAGGTCATAACCATCTACTATCCATAATTTTACAATGACTTAGGACTTCGTCTTAGTCTTTTAGTTTTGAAATTTCGACGTCTAACTTTTCGTGTGAATTTTTAAGGGATCGATCGCGACCTATGTAAAAGATTTTCAAAACAAATACGTTGGATATATGTCGTTAATAGAACTCAACTTAAGTAAAACTCGATCACCTTCCACTCGATGTCAAAGATATTAGATGCACGTAAAGATTGAAAGCAAAATGAAACGAAGTTCAAGGGGAGATACAATGATTTTGGCAACAGGCCACAAACCAAAAAAATTATTTAATTTTGCAACAGGTGACTCCCGGAAGGATCTAAAAGTTAAAGGCGAAGTCTTAAGAAAAGAAAAATACGACGACCAGTAAAATAATTTTAATCGAATGGGTTAAAAAATACTTCAGTATTTATACTTTGTTATAATTAATACGAGTTCTGGTTTCATTTATCAGCTTTTTTTGTTGCTCCTTTACTTATATTTTTTAATCATAATCATTAATAATTCTATCATGTAAAACTTTATTATAAATTAATTGTAATAAAATAAACTTTAATGCCTTTATTTATCTGTCATTTCTTCCGCTCGTGCATTTCGTCAGAATTTCATTATCATTTTTCAGTCGAATAGTAATCGTTATTTCCCCGATCCTAATCTCGCCGCTTCTTTGAGAATAACAAAGACGGCCGGCTTGGCCCGACGCGACGATAGTCCAACGAGGGAAAAAGATAGACGCGTCTTTGACCTACGGAATGTTGCACGGTTGGTGCAACGAAAAGAAAAAAATCCGCAAGACTTGCAATTTCTGCATAAGAAGACATCCCTTCTGCGCTGTTATTTATAGAATATTTCCAAAGACGGGGAACGGCCTTTTTAATGCCTCGCGCACAATACGCCGAGATATATCAAAACTTGTGAGACGAAATAATTTAAGCGTCTTCGCGCGCTCGCACGCACGCTCACGTGCGCCGCGAGAAATACTAGATATTGTGGAAGTTTTTACGGCCGGCGCGCATTGAATGTAAAGCAATCGGTTTAAATAACGCTTATTTACGGCGCAGTTTCAACGTTTAATGCATCATTACTTAATAATAACGCCGGTGAGGTGTAACGTGTTGGTCGGAAACTCGTTTTACAACCGTTTAAAGTGGCGTGCACGTGTAATAACTTTAAACACGAAACGGGGTGGTGGCACTTCGTAGACTCCATTGTGTTTTTGATCCTAGATTTTTTTTTAAATCTAAAAACGGCAACATTTAAATATTTTGTTATGTTTTACATTGGCGGGTATTCGGTTAAAGTAGGTGAAGTGCCCCTTCATTTGTTGTTTTGAACAACTGAACCAACAATAAGACATAGTTTAAATCCACAGCGACGAATAATAATTGAAAACTATTAATTCGTGTTTATCAAAAAACAGAGAGAAAAATAACAATTATTTTCTGATTTAAAGAAATCTAAAAAAACCAATTCGAACTAATTACGTGATATGAAATATTATTTATTATGCCCTCTTTAATTTTCAAGGTTGTTTGCATTAAAAAATCAAACTTTTTTAATTTCTTATATTTTTAACATCAAAAAGTGGTAGCTCATTGACAATTTATTTGCGAGGAATACAATGAACAATATATTATACGAACAATGAAAAATATTTTTTCTATGAGTGAAGAATAATGGAAAATCATAAATAAATAAAAAAGAATTTATATAATTCATAATTTAAAAAAAAATGATTACCATACTGCCTTATACAAAAAAGAATAAAAAAGTAAAAACATCGAAGCAAATTAATAAATTTAATGGCACCTCAAAAATATATTTTAAGATATTGTAAAAATGTAGAACAAAAATTAAAAATACTAATTGCTACAATTTCATGCAGCATAGAATTATGAATTAAAAAAGAAAACATCTGACTTTTATTTTTCTTTTTAATTTCTGTATATAAAAATTTTCCATATGGTTTTTTAAAAATGTATTTTTCAAATCATAATAAAATTGAATCATGATTTATATTATATAATTAGTAATTTTTATTAATAGCTTTAAATATACTTAAAATATATGAAACTATAAAAAAGTTTAAATTTATTGAACAATGTAAACTTCAAATTCAAGTGTTGTATAAATTAGAAAAAAATCGAAAAAAAACTCATGCAAAAATTTGTTAAAATGGCCACGCTTGATCTTTTTTTACTCGAAATACTTAAAATGAAAAAAAAAACTAAAAATTAAACAGTGTAGCGTTAAAAAAATTATACAATGGTTTCAAATGAAATATTTATATATTTTCCGGCGATATAAAAGAGGATATAAACGACTAACTGAAAAATATCGTATTTTGTAGTCGCTAGTCGTTGATTTGATTACGCAGATGAAATTTCTAATTCCAGTGGATTCCAGTTCTAATTATTCGTGCAAATACCAACCCAACCCAAGCTAATCCAACCCAATCCAACCCAACCTAACTCAACTCTACTTTACCAACTTTGAACGACGTTTTATTTAGCTCTGAATCAGATTTTAAATTAGTTTGACAACTCAGAGATATATGACGCTGAACGTTCCCGCACGTACTTTACTTTTCGTACAAAAAACTCGTTGTTTAGAAAAATTGCCTCCTCTCTGACTAACTGGAAGAAAATCTCGTATTTTTGTAGTCGCAATCATTGATTTGCTTGTGCAGGTTTAGTTGCGTTTTTTCTCAACTGCGCAAAATCGTTCTTGCCGTTGCCTCTGGGCAGAAGATCTGCTATAAAAATAAATTGCATCCACGTGTTCTTAACTTTACGACTTAACTGTGCCTAACAGCAGAAAAATATCAGACGTATAAATTTGTGTAATCACCTTATGTATGCTATTTTCCTCGCGTTGTATTTATGCGAGATACAACACGAGGAAAATAGCATCCGTAAGATAATCAATAATTTAAATGACAGGTAATAGCTTCCATAATTGTGCTTTAAACATGCAATATTGTTGTTAATATTCGTAGTGCAATTTGCGATATGTAAACAAAAGTAGTTTCACTCAATTGACGAAATGGGTATTTATTGAAGTAACGTTCATGGAAATGTTAAATCAAATTTGTTAAAATTCCTTCATTCCTTTTTATAGCCGAGAATACTAACTGTCGTCGACCTGGTATTGTACATATAAAAAAAATAAGCCTTCGAAAATCTTATGACAGTTAGGATTCAGCTGTGATCGTGAAAGAGTCAGTATCGATTGACTATATAGTTTTTTGTTACTTTACGAGTCGTATCCGGCACAATATAAAAGAATGGTTGATTTACAAGCCCAATTAAAGAAGACGTTGCATTTGCATATTTACGACAGTATCGTATATATATATATACTTTATTACTATAAGCATAAATTTTAATATTTCTCAATTCGATGCTTCTGACTCTAATTATTAAAATGTGCTAACCAAATAATTGATTTTTTTTTATTATAAAACGGTAAACTGCTACATATTTTTTATTATTGTACACTTGCACTTGCACTAGCAGTTCTGATCGTAAAAGAATTAGCTTCGATTGGTTTATAACGTCACCTATTTCTGCTTTAGAAGTTCCATCCGGTATAACGCAAAATAATTTTTTATTTTTACGAGCTCCGCTTGACGCAATGATCCATTTCTTTTTATAGTCGAAATACTAAGTAAATCTTCGACTGTGACTTAGAATTATTTGCTATCGCAAAAGGAAAAAATAGCGTCATAACCATTGATTGTAACTCTACCAAATAACTCTACCAAATATATATTTTTTTATTATTCCTAGAAAATACTAAAATGTGGAAGCTTTGCTTTGCAAATGTGCTGTTTGCATGATAAATGCAGAAGCATGAATTATTTATGATATTTCGGTTAGCTTTTAAATGAACCACTTATTTTTAATTCCTCGATGCAGTTTTAGACGTCCACACATTGTTTATAAAATCTCGATGCACAATGTATGTTTTATATGGCGAATTATACAAGTTATTTAACGTATTTATTCTAGCTTTTCACAAATATCACTTCTACAATAACTCGTTTGTCAATGAACTTTTTATAAATGTAATACGACGATCGCCGCTGATTTGCCGGGAAAGTTTATTAAAACGGGTAAAATTCATGACATAAATTTATAACAAGTTTTTTTGTTGTTGTGGATGTGCTATGCGAATTATTTCAATGAACAATTTACCAATTGACTATATTATTTCTCTCCAGCTGGTAGATTTGTATATTTGAATTTATAATCTATTGGGTGAATAACGTTAATTATATAATATTATATTTTTTGCAAGCCTCGTTATCAATTTAACTTTATAGCGATTAAAATTTTCTCGCAGCCATTAGTTTTATCTCGCGTCGATTTACACGTATGCTTAATTACTTTGAATGACATTCCTGGAGGCGGAGCACAATATTTTCGAACATATCATTTCGAAAAAACAATTATTGCACCTTGGAACGCTTACCGAATAAAGAGATTAAAAGATATTTTAAACGAATCAAAATTAAAGTTAATTTCATTTGGATCACCAAATTACACCCATATTGTAAACCAAAGACTCATTGGCATATTGTTTTCGTGGAAAACTCTTGTTGAATTAAAATCAATATTATCACGACATATTTTCTAAATAAATTTTTAGGGTCACTATGTAATTTACAAATTAAAAAATATCAAACGAAAACCGTAGTGAATTTTTAACTATTTTCCTAGATTTATGGCAACCAGTACCTAATCCTAAAAAATATTGTTATGTAACTCTGAAGAAGTAATTTTATAGTTGCCTCAATTATGGGACATGCTGTATACACATTTATACACATAACGGGCGTATAGTGACAGCCGTGGAATGGATAGCACACAATGACTTTTCTAACAGCATCCTTCTGCCGCCAATTAAACTGTCGGACCGCTCCCAGCCACTTATGCAACTCCTTAGGAATCTCGAATCGCATTTAATTGTACAATAATTGCACACATAACTGCAATTCATATTTCGTTCATCGATAAAAAGTAACTGTTGAACGGTTGTGAAATCGAAGGCAACGTGACGTCTGTATTTCTTCTGACTTTTATTTATTTATTGCTTAAAGCTGTGTGTATATATATAAAAAATTTCATATAAGCTATGGGTGATTTTTAAGCGATGAGCGTAGGTCAGTTCGAGTTTACAGGTAACTTTAACTGTCATGTTTGTACTCGTTGCTCGCTGATTTTGTTGTTAGATTAATTGATAAATGTAATCTACGTTCAAAGGTTAAAAAATCATGGCCGACTTAAGGTTTTTTAATGGAATATATATATTTGATTGATTTATATTATAATTTGATTATATTTAAGTTGTCCAAAACCTTAAGTTATAGGAATTATTCACTGAAAAGAATGAACGAAACGTTGAGAACTCGAAGCTATTAAAATTAGGCCTGCTAATATCCGAAGATTTTAGGATTCGGATACCCTGATCCGAAAGTATCCGGATATCCGAATATCCGGATAGTTTACTATCCGAATCCGGATCCGATATCCGGATATCGGATCCGGATTTCGGATCCGGATATCGGACCCGGATTTCGGATCCGGATTTTCGCAATCATTTAAAAGCGGTTGTCTATGGGATATTTATTGCTACGTATACGTTAGGATATAAATTATGAGTACGTGTGGAACATCATCGTGCTGTCTACCAAAGAAACACAAAATTATGTCACGAAATCGAAGCTGCAGGTATCAATCCTTACACCATAAAATTACGATATACTAACATATGTAGCAAAAGTTTTGGAAACATTTTTCGTATTATTTTTTTCGTATTAAAAATAATGCAATAAACTTACCATTAGATATTGAAAATCTGTCAAGTTGCTACTGTAGTTTGACAAAACATTTGTGTTTACAAAGTTTTACAAAATGTCCTACAAGTTAGAATTGCGGAAAGATATTAACAATTTGGTTGGCCACATACCCAAACGTGACATTGATACGTGGACATCTAGATATACAAAATCTTACATAACCGTGACATTACACACTGTTACTTCAGATTGGGAATTTGTGACTATTACTTTGACCACAGAGGAAATGGCACACACCTACAAACTTGCAAGAACGTCTGTCAAAAATATTAGTCGATTGGCAAATACAAGATAAAGTTGTAGCAGTTGTTCACTACAATGTCGCTAATATTAGCTCTCCCGTGAAAACGAGCACGACGTTTGGTCATAGTATATGCTGTTTCGCTCATACTATTCAACTTTGTATAAACAAATCTTTTGAAGATGATAATTTGCAACATGTGATTCAAAAATGTAGTAACATCGTTACGAATTTTCACCACTCTACAGTAGCATCAGCTGCTTTAGAAAATAAACAAAAACAACTAGAATTGAACAAAATAAACTAGTCCAGTACGTCAAAACCAGATGGAACTCTGTATTTTGTATCCGATTTTTATTTTATCCGATCGAACTACAACGAACATTAATGTTGCAACTATCCTCTCTACAAGTGATGATGATTGGTTATTAATTGAAGAGATGGTCACATTACTCAAACCATACGAAATGGCAACAACGCTTTTGTCATCATCAAGCAATGCTACTATTTCAGTAATAATAACCAGATAATAAACCACTTATCAATTCATTAAAAAGTAACTTTTTATTGTTTAATAAAGATGACTCAATAACAGCAAAAAATTTAAAAAATTGTGTGAATCGAGAAATTATAAAGCGATTTGAAACGTATGATCTTGTTGCTGATATTGCTTCAACCTTAGAGCCGCGATACAAATTATTTTTAAGTGCAGAACAACGGGTAGTTGTAAATAATTTTTACATAACGAAGTAAGAATTACATCAAGTAATTCTGCTTTCAATTTTTTATTCCCGGATGACAGAGACGTTGAAAATAAATCTGATCTGGACAATTATCATTTGAAAAATCAAATCACAAAACACAGCTGCCCGTTTAGATAGTGGAAAGAACGAACAAAAAAGTATCTATCTAAATTGATTAGCTAAAAAATATTTGTGTATTCCGGAAACATCAGTACCATCTGAACGAGTTTTTTCTTCTGCTGGAAATTTAGTGACCGCGAAAAGAAGTTGCTTTTCTTCCGAGAATATAAATATATTAATATTTAATAATTCAAAAATTAAATTTTAAAGTTCTACTTATTTATTGTTTTACTTGGTATCTTGTTTTTTATGTATCATAGAGAAAAAAATATTATTAGTAATTATGAAATTATTTATTTCATTTATAATTTTATTTCAGAATTATTATTTTTTTATGTTTAAATAAATATTATGTTAAAATTAATTCGTTTGTTGTTTTTTTACAAACATAAATCTACTTAATCATTGGCACACAACCTAAATGCCTGTTTTAGAGACTGAATAACGTGTTTTATTTGTGTAAAGTTATTGAACTAAGAATTACTAAGAAATACTAAAATTATGCTTTATTTTATTTGATCCGAAATAGGGTTGTGTGCCACAAAACTTTCTAATTTTACATAATATACAATTTTTTATATTTTGTATGTAGCAGATTTTGCAGCCTATATTGTAATGTCATAATTTATATATGATCATAACTGTAAAAAGAAACATTATTTAACACGTATGTACAACATGCAATCATTTTTGGAAAATGGTTTCGGATCCGGCCCCAAGATTGAGAACCGAATCCGTTTCTAGAATCCGGATATTCGGTTGCCGAGATCCCGAACCGAAATCCGGACCTGGATCCGATATCCGGATCCAATATTCGGATCCGAGTTTCGGTTCTCCGGTTCGGATAGTAAACTATCCGGATATCGGGCATTCGGATATCCGGATACTTTCGGGTCCGGATATCCGAATCCTACAATCTTCGAATAGTAGCAGGCCTACTAATAATTATAATGCCTCACATAGCAGCTAAATGGCTATGTGTTTCAATGGTTCGCTAATTGGTGCGATTATCTCACATCAGCCTTTGGATAGTAAGTTTGTTAAATTCTCGAATCTTTTGGCAAATTCTTGGTCGTAGTTCTTCAGTTTGGACTTCCCACCCATCGTCGTAAACTTTTCTATAGGACATGTCTGTGAAACATTCCGGTGGTTATGCTCATGATATATGTTGTTGCCTTAATCAATGTTGGGTTCTTCTCGCATAATGGCACGATGCTGGATCCGTCCAGAACATAATATTATCATAAGCATAATGCGTTTGAATAAAATTCATTAATTTGAATTCATTTCGAATATAAATATCTGCATTTACAGCTTCGCCCCTAATTCGCCCAACAGAAGGTCTTGAAAAACCAGCTTCCGAAATGGCGCACCACGCTAGTACCTTGTCCTCAAATTACCCTTTTTTCTTGCCTTACGTCACCAGGAACGTCCTCAATGTTGTCTGTATAAAAGCCTTCGTTTCCTTTTATTACGGAGTTAGATAATGCAATATCTTTTTACGTTTTTATTAATATTAGTATACTTGGGAATACGTACCTGAGATGCGTTGTTGTAATGATGATGCAGTTAAACGCGAGACATATGTTGAGAGTGAAGTATTTTTTTTTAATGTTAAACGACAAAGTCAACACTTCGAATAATTTTATAAACATTATGACGTGTTAAAGACTAATGTAACTTAATTTTAAAGAGTATGTAACGTAACGTTAAAAAGAAAAGTGGAAATTACAACAACCCACCACAGGTACAGTCGGGGAATTTAGAAACGGAACGGTAACGCCAAGGTGCAGGCAACCGGCGTTGCAAAGAGCCCATTATAATGTAGCCGAATCGTACCGAGATATGTAGGTGTGGGGGCGATAGATTTGTGATATATGATTCTCTAAATAGTATTCAACACGGGGCGAACGACGAAGACAGGAACGAATTTGTGTTTGTTTATAAATTTAGAGCAGTCGGCGCTCGCGCGCGGTCTGCCATCACAGCTAGGGTTCAAATCAAATTCGACAAACGCCCGGAATTTTGAATTTCCCGCCACATCGGACCACTTCCGAAATACCATATTCTAAGATTTTATTTATTAATTTGGAATTTTACGAAATTAAAAATAAAAAAAATGCTACTTGTAGATATGTTTATAATTGCACTTGTCTTGCATCGTGAGGAGTAAGTCGGCAAATGAAACACTTTTAGTGATATTAACGTTTATTGCAACACCTTTTTTTGCAAGAAAGTGTTTCGTAAACCCTTTTCAAGCTATGAACATTAATATGACAAATGTTTGATTATTTTATTTATTAAAAATGCAGGGTATTTATGTTTTATTAATGTTTCTTTTGCTTTTTTGATTGTTATGTGTCGGTATTACGATACCGTCGCAGAACAATCCAAAAAGCTAAAAAAAATTATTTTCTAATAATTACTCTACACCTTTATTAAATAAAACCTTCAAACACAATAAATGAGAATGTAAAAATTCCATATTAATAAATAAAATCTTAGAATATCGTATTTCGGAAGTGGTCCGATGTGGCGAGAAATTCAAAATTCCGGGCGTTTGTCGAATGTAAAAATCGTCCGTGGTAGGATTTGAACCCTAGCTGTGATGGCAGACCGTGCGCGAGCGCCGACTGCTCTAAATTTATAAATAAACACAAATTCGATTATTCATGTAGACATTACACGCTATAGGTTAAAATTAATTTTCAGACCCAACTCGATTAATCCTTTAAAGTTATATAAGCGAAATTACAAAACTAATTTGTTTCATCCTCGATAAATATGACGATAACAAGATCTGCACCGCTCAAACGAACGACAGAATGTAGGTTGTCCTTTTCCCTCTCGTTCCTGTCTTCGTCGTTCGCCCCGTGTTGAATACTATTTAGAGAATCATATATCACAAATCTATCGGAAAATTTAAATAAAATGCTTAAACCTTATAACGTAACGATCGGACATTCATACACGTTAAGTAAAATATATATGCAAATTTGAAAGAAAAACCTCCTACAAAAACTACACATTCATAATTACGTCTCGGATGCGAGCGAAGGGTCTGTTATATCGAACATTTCGAATTTACTATCACCCCCACGCCTACATATCTCGGTACGATTCGGCTACATTATAATGGGCTCTTTGCAACGCCGGTTGCCTGCACCTTGGCGTTATCGTTCCGTTTCTAAATTCCCCGACTGTACGTGTTCCAAAGTATACTAATATTAATAAAAACGTAAAGTATATGGACACCGGTAAATACAATACAAATTTCTTAAAATCAATATATTTTTCGTCGTCTAAAATTGTCGTGGCATGGTTTCTAAAATGTTTGTAATTTTCTATATTTTGTTATGTTCTCGTTGAAACTCCGTTCACAACCCGTCTTGAGAAGATTCATATACAGCAAACCGTTCTCGCAGTCCTTAATGACGCGGTAAATTGTTATCTTAGAAATATTTTGCTTTCTATCAATGGCGACAATGTCACGTTTGGGTATGTGGCCAACGAAATTGTTAATATCTTTCCGCAATTCTAACTTGTAAGACAGTTTGTAAAACTTTGTAAACATAAATGTTTTGTCGAACTACAGGAGCAACTTTGCAGATTCTCAATATCTAATGGTAAGTTTATTGCATTATTTTTAATACGAAAAAAATAATACGAACAATTTTCCACATCCAAGTGGACCAAAGGACAAAATTAAGTCGGGTTTAAAATATTGCACCTTGAATCCATCGAGCATAAATCGATGATGGCACCCCAATGACTTTTACTTTGGACGCTGCCAGATTGAAAATAAAATCCAAGCATAAGGGATGTAGAAATGCTTGAAAGAAAGATGAGGTCTATCCCCATGACGATGAACTCACGAGATGAAAATTGGTATAGGGTGAGAATTGGGCAAAAGGCGACTGCTCAATTCAGATCTCATCAAGGTCGAAGAGTAGCCCCCTTACTGTTAAATATATATACAAGTTAAAAGAATGCTTGCAAAAGGCACAATTAAATTGGGACCGATAAAAATGTAATCGAAACAAAAAAATATATCTCATAATTGGGACACGATTGTGTCCTTTCGGTACTATCGGTACGTAACAGGGATGACGGAAATATTACAATTGAGATAACGGTACCTAAAATGGGATGGATGAAGGAGACTAAGTAAAAGACTGTTTAAGGTATTGCCGCAACATTCTGATACCTAGAACGAAAATCGAGCGAATAAAAGAAGTTTGGAAGGCTGCGGCACAGAGGTCTTTAGACGGTTCTTGGTTGGACTGGGCTGGGCTGGGCTGGGCTGGGTTGGGTCGGGTCGGGTCGGGTCGGGTCGGGTCGGGTCGGGTCGGGTCGGGTCGGGTGGGGTGGGGTGGGGTGGGGTTGGGTTGGGTTGGGTTGGGTTGGGTTGGGTTGGGTTGGGTTGGGTTGGGTTGGGTTTGCGTTGGGTTGGACTGTATTTGATTGCGTTGGGTTGTGGGACACACCATGTTGAATGAGATGGGGAGGCAATGTTGAGCAGAAGCCACAAATGGTGATCAAGTACAAGATAATAAGAGGAACATAAAATTCAATTAAAATAAACATTAATTAAAAACTGTTGAAGATGCAAATGGATGGGAGCTTCGAATCGCTTTGTTTTGCACGAAATTAAACGCGTTGCTGAATTTTCAATTTATGCCTTATTTATTATGCTTTGACACTGCTACAACACTGCTGACTACAACGGCAAGGCCCACTAACATATAACAAACATTATTGTAACATGTTCGGTGCGCGAAAATCAGTCACCCCGATGTTTGCGTTTAAACATTCTCCCCCCGTTGACACGACCGGGTCAACATGAATAGGGATTAAATTTCGAGTAGACTCCCGATGGGACCCGAAGGCCGTCCTCACTTCCGCGGCCCGAGTAACCCCGTCAATCCCTGGGAAAATTGCAACGACTCGTCCTAATCGCCATAGCTGCGGCGGATCCGAACTGCGCTTGACGTACACCAGATCGTCAACCTGGGGGTTGTTTGTTCGTTTGGTCCATTTATGTCTGCTCAAGAGAATCATAACATATTCTGTTCGCCACCTAAGCCAAAAGCTGTCGACCAGTCGCGATAAGTGCTGTTGTCTAATTCGAATGGGCGTCTTCCAATCCGAAGCTGCTGAAATGTCAGGGAACACTGAAGCTGGTTCGCCAGATAAAAGGTGCGCAGGTGTTATCGGAATGAGATCATCAGAGAGCGAAACGATTTCACCTCAGCAGATTGAACATTATCGGTCAAACATGATTGGAAGGAACTGAGAGTGCGGTGGCAACTGACAAAGTTTCGGCCGTTGTCACTTATTAACTTCTTGCAGTGACCGCGTCTTGTGATGAACTGTTGTAAGCTTATCACCAGTGCACTTGTAGTCAAGTCCATGACGAGCTCCAAATGGATAGCCTTAGTGGGGAAACAGACAAAGACTGCTATGTACCCTTTAATTGTAATTCTACCTTTCCCGCGATATGGTCGAAGAAAGATAGGACCCGCGAAATCTATACCTGTCGTTGAAAAAGGTTTTGCTGCAGTTATTCGAGAGGGCGGCAAAGGGCCCATTTGCGGATTGTATGTAACAGCGTTATGACGAGTACACACGATGCAGGATCGAACAATACGTTTAATCGACGGCATTAATCGTAACACATGAAATTGAAAACGGATTAAAGTGGCAATCAGTCTACTCCCCCCGTGCAATGAATCCTCGTGGGCCTTTTTAATGAGTAATTCGCTGAATGAACCTCGCGGAAGGACAATGGGTTTCGTGGCGAACGCCTCATCCGAAACTTGAACGCGATGATTTAGTCGAATGATGCCATGATTATCCAAATATGGGCACAATGTTCGAATAGGACTGTTTTTTTAGAACTTGTTTGCCATCAACGAGGCGATTGTATTCGTTTTTAAATGAAACTTGTTGAACTCGCTTGATCAAAAATATTAATGCACGGATCACTTCCGAAGCAACAAGAATCGAATCTGTATAAACCGACCGGTTTCGAAAACGGTCGTGAATGCGAAAAACGTAGCTTAGAACACGAACTGCTCGCATCAAATTGGAAAATCGTTTAATAAACTCTATCCAATAGTCGGTGACTGTTACCGCGGAGCAGACTTGAATCGGCTTAGTTTCCTCGAGCGTGGTAAAATGGTGTGTCGGATAATCAATTACGTCCCCTTTCAAGAAATCCGGGCCATGCCACCAGATCGACAATTTGAGGAGATGAGTTGCACTGCAACCCCGTGACGCGATACCGGCTGGATTTTTTGCTGAACTAACGTAGAACCATGGAATTCGAGGACATAACTCTTGGATCATTGACACACGATTGCTCACAAACGTATTCCAACTTTTCGGGAGTGATTTGATCCAAGCCAACACAGTGGTCGAATCCGTCCAAAGAAAAATGTCAGCATTCGTGAATTGTGTGCGGATTTGATTTACGAGTTTCGCCAGTAGCTGCGCACCGCACAACTCCAATCGCGGTGTGCTCATCGACTTCACTGGAGCGAGTTCTGTTTTTGAACTCAAGGGAGAAATGAAGACTGAATTATCGTAGCTAATTGTTCTCAAGTAAAAGAAAAGAATATCGCCCACGTATCGATTATGACGGAGGACATCGACTGCACCTGGATATTGATCGCGGTGACGATCAATAAGTTCGCGGATAACACGAAGAGCAAGATAAGGAGAACATGCCTCCCCGTAGGTGACAGTCGTCAACCTGTAAATCATGATCGAATTAGAGATTGAATCTCGCCAAAGAATTAGTTGAAGATTTTGATCTTCAGTCACAACCTGAATCTGCCGATACATCTTCTCAATATCTGCAGTGAGCACATATCGATGAAGTCAGAAACGAGTCAAAACGCTCGTAATATCGTTTTGAAGCCGAGGCCCAACATGTAAGATCGAATTCAAGGATGAACCATTTGATGATTTCGCAGATGCGTCAAACACCACACGCAACTTGACACCTGACAGACCTCGCTGCATGACACCGTGATGCGGAATAACGTAATAAGGTCGTGGCAAAGATCTTTCGGTTAATCCTGTTCGTACCATATGTCCGAGTCGTTCGTACTCAGACATGAAGTGCGAATACATATCACGAAGGTTTGAATCAGCGCTGAGTTTACGTTCGAGCGAGAGATAGCGCCGCAAAGCATTTTGATAAGATTCACCTAGAGTCGTTGCTTGATCCTTAAGCGGGAGTCGGACACAAAAACGACCACTCTGAAGACACATTTGAGGTGAAATGTTTCTCACAATCGAGATCACTCTGGCTCAGCGGCGGTTTTTCCACGCTTGGCTCCTCGATGGCCCAAAAGTCGGTTGCACTGTCGTCAAGAGTACAGCAATGACTACCAATAGCCAACTGTTCCGAGGTCGAACGATTGCAGATGAGATAACCGAGCCGTGAGTCCTGAATGTGAAGATTGTCGATCCACTGAATGAATGCTGTAGGACATATGATTTCGAAGAACAGAGCTGCACTTGCAATTATATGGATCTCTGAGGGAACATTAAAATGAGGGTCGGCTAAGTCAAACTGAGAACGAAGTCCATACAATACAATCGTATCTCCGATGGAGGTAACTGATTGGTCAATCTTGAAACAATATAAGCCGTTGCGAAAAAAGTATCCGATTCAGATCGCCGAGAAATGAGTTGAATATCGACCTTTCCTTTTGATTGCGTCACATGTCGCTTCCCGATTCCAGAAATGGGCACACGAGATGCGGCTGAAGATGAAGCTTTCGTACCAAGGATTCAGGAATGAGACTAGATTGCGATCCAGAATCAAGGAGGACACGCGCCTGTAATGATGTGCCGTTCGAAGCACGTACATTAACAATAGCTGTCGGTAAAAGAGACGAACTTGTGAAGCCAGAATGAATCTGAACTAAACCTGGTGCAGTGGCTTGAGTCGTCGATGCTGCTGAAGGATCAGGAGGCAGCGATATACTGGATTCAACTGACGACGATGTGGACTGTGATGGGACCGAATCCGAAGCGCGGTGAAGTAAGGAATTGTGGCGACGTCCACAACTGGAGCATTCTCGAGACGAGGCGCAACCTCGGATCGAATGCCCTTTTGCCAAACAATTATAACATCGCGACTGTTTTGAAATAAATTTCTCACGAGCATCAATATTTAAAGCTTGAAATTTGCCGCATTTGTAAATTGAGTGAGGACTCCGACAGAAAATGCAACTAATGGACGTGGAGAACGAAGTTGATCCATACAATACAATCGTATCTCCGATGGAGGTAACTGATTGGTCAATCTTGAAACAATATAAGCCGTTGCGAAAAAAGTATCCGATTCAGATCGCCGAGAAATGAGTTGAATATCGACCTTTCCTTTTGATTGCGTCACATGTCGCTTCCCGATTCCAGAAATGGGCACACGAGATGCGGCTGAAGATGAAGCTTTCGTACCAAGGATTCAGGAATGAGACTAGATTGCGATCCAGAATCAAGGAGGACACGCGCCTGTAATGATGTGCCGTTCGAAGCACGTACATTAACAATAGCTGTCGGTAAAAGAGACGAACTTGTGAAGCCAGAATGAATCTGAACTAAACCTGGTGCAGTGGCTTGAGTCGTCGATGCTGCTGAAGGATCAGGAGGCAGCGATATACTGGATTCAACTGACGACGATGTGGACTGTGATGGGACCGAATCCGAAGCGCGGTGAAGTAAGGAATTGTGGCGACGTCCACAACTGGAGCATTCTCGAGACGAGGCGCAACCTCGGATCGAATGCCCTTTTGCCAAACAATTATAACATCGCGACTGTTTTGAAATAAATTTCTCACGAGCATCAATATTTAAAGCTTGAAATTTGCCGCATTTGTAAATTGAGTGAGGACTCCGACAGAAAATGCAACTAATGGACGTGGAGGCGTGCGCATTAAATGTTTTTCGGATATTGAATTTCGATTGTGGTTTAGAACGAGGACCAATCTGATCCACCGAAGTTTCGAACGGCCGACGTATCCGATCAAGAATTACACACCGTTCTTTCAAAAAGTCTAAAAAGAATTGAGTTGAGGGGGTATAATTGGCTTTCGCATGTTTTGCCCAAGCGCGAACAGTATCAGGGTCCAATTTGCGCGACATTATGTAAACCGCGACAGGATCTTGCGAAACTGAGTATGGGCCCTGATGTTCTAACATTTCGAACGTTTCTCGGAAGGGTTTCTCGTAAACCCTTCGGAGGTTCGACTGATTTTCGCTTACCGACTCACAAGAAATAATCCGTTCGATCATTGAATCGACAACCAGATATTCATTATTGTATGCGTCCATCAGATGTCCCCACGCTATCGAGTAGTTATCGTGGGTGATCGGTATGGCGCTGATTATTGAAGCGGCTGGTCTTTTGAGAAGTGAGCGTAATATTGTAACTTCTGCACGGAGCTCAGGCTGTTGTTTGTATCCACCGACGACAAAAACAGATCCCGGAACGCTGGCCACTCCTTCACATCACCGGCAAACCTTGGTATTTCTAGTCGTGGTAACATTACGTTCATCACTGGTCGATTTATCGCGATCGCTTCTATCAGTTGTCGCTTGACAACAATTCGTCCACTTGGATGGAGTTCAGCGACATGACCGAAGGCAATTCTGGCTGGTGTCCGTTGACCACACTGATATGCTTCCCAGCATTGGGTTTAATAGCCTCAAACGCGACTAACGATTCCGTTGAACCGCACTAGTCGGAAGTTTCAACAACCGATTTTGGTTCTGGCTGCATTGCTTGACCTACAAAATCCGCGAAATGCGGCGGTAATGCGTTACAGACACGTTTTCGTGCAATTTCGAAAAGCTTGTTGATTTCGCCGAACTCTAATTCGACGTCTGGTGAGTCGAGCGTTTCGAGTTCTTCTTCGCACATTGCGGAGTATTTCTCGAAAGTTGACTCCAATTCCCCTAATATCCGTGTTGCGACCGTCCCTTCGTCGGCGGTTATGCTCGCCGCTGTCTCAAACAGGGCATTGAGCCTATTCAACACTAATCGGCGTGACGGCATTAGGAGAAATGATTATCGGCACAAATTATTTATTGATTCTAAGTCCCTGTTCGGGCGCCAAACACTATGAAGATGCAAATGGATGGGAGCTTCGAATCGCTTTGTTTTGCACGAAATTAAACGCGTTGCTGAATTTTCAATTTATGCCTTATTTATTATGCTTTGACACTGCTATGACTACAACGACAAGGCCCACTAATATATAACAAACATTATTGTAACATGTTCGGTGCGCGAAAATCAGTCACCCCGATGTTTGCGTTTAAACAACTGTAGATCTACTAAAATGTTGGTTTGGATTCTTAGACAGTCGTTTCGTCCTTAAATTGAGCTCTTCAGCAAGAATGCTATTAACTTTTCCTGCCCATGCTCACATAACATCTTCTAACTAAACGAATTGCAATGCATCATCGACCGTATTGCTAAGAATTATAAACAGGTCTAGACACAATAACTGTTTAGACAATGCAGCAGAAGTTAAAAAAAATAAAAAATATATGTCGTCACTTATTCGAAACCTGTGATTTGTACATTGAAGTAAAATTGTTAAAATTATAGTGATTATAGTGGTGCAAGAAGGTCGAAACAGAATTGTCAAAATTGCAAAAAAAGATTAAAATTGAGCCAAATGTAAATATTGCTTAATGTGCAAAAATTTTGTTTAAAACTGTAAACATTGTCAGGATTTGTTAAAATAAATGTAGAAACTTGGATAAAAAGTCAAAACCGTGAAAAAATATTAAAATTGATATTATGTATTTTTTTCTGAACATGCACTGCTTACCATACACGATTTGTAGCATACATATTATTTTAGGTTTGTATATTTTACGTAAGAATGACAATCAACCAAAAAATACGACGTCGACGTTTTGTCAGCTCGAGATCTGTTGTCTACTTCAGCTAAAAAAATCACTTTATCTGAAAACGACTATAAATCCAGTTATGGAAACAATAGTCAAAAACTCAATAGTATTTTCGTCCATGAATAACTTTAATTTTATAAATTGATTATTTTTAAATTGAATTTTGTTTTATGCTAAACGAAATAAATGTTTGTTTTCGTTATATATAAATTTTTCAATTAATTGTGTTTCTTAGTTTTGCAATTCTAGTTGCTTAGAGTAAGGTTGAGTTGGGTTGCTCCACAACAATCTGGCCGGATTGTATTCTTAATATAATTTTTAGTTTATACATAATTTTCGGCATTGATATTTTATTTTCGTCAATGTTCCGAGGTGGAACAACAATATTGAAGTTTACACCCACTTTAAGCAGAGGTAATATTTTCTAATTCTACACGCATTGATCGTTTTACATTCAACATAATAGATTTGCAGTTACTTCCGGTCGTACCGGAATGTATGCAATTTTTGAATTCTACTAATTCAGCCTAACTTAACAAGATACAGCAATGTCCACACACAAGTCAACCCAACTCGACCCAACCCGAGCCAACTCAACTCGACCTAACCTAATCTAACCCCATCCACCCCGACCTAATCTAACAACATACCTCAATACTGCTTATCTACACGTTAGGTCGCTCATGAATTATGAGATTGATTAAATTACGTCAGAACTAAAATTGAACGGAACAAGTTTACGGTGTGCTCACCGTTATACATTGTATTCAACTTACACCGATTATAATTGGTGCGAATAATATTAATTTTTAATAAAACTAAAATCAATGTACACGGAAAATAATGTGTATTTTATTATAAACAAACAACCTTGGTGATTTGTTCCCGATGAGAGTGGTGATTTTTTATTGTAATTGTAAATTAAAATTGTTCGGGAGCAATCAAATTAAATTGTAGCGATTACTTGCGTTTCATTATGTCGGAACTGATGATATTAAATTTGGAAATTAGTTATCTCACACCAGAAGGCCCAACATCGTGAACCACTTCTGCTTTAACAGGAAGAGCTGATTTCTTCTAAGTCTGCCTACAAATGAAATCCAACATCGTACCTATGCACATACTTATCCCGTTTTTAATTGCAAAATTCGTAATTTGTGTATCGCGATGGGTTCATATACGTACAAACCTTGCTGGACTCATATCTGTATCCACCATTAATGATCTGTAATCTGTTTTATCGACATGTTCGTGCTGACATCTATACCAATCTCTACAGTTATCTGATACTATTTTTCGCGTTATCGACGTTAGGGTATTAAGCTCTAATTGTATGTACGAAATCTTGCTACAGATTAGGTGCGATTCCGTGCTACTGATTCAAACCTTGACTAGAAAATGGAAATGTTCAGTTGAGTTGCTTTTAGTAAGGTATGTTTTATTGATCCAAAAATTAAATAATTATTTTTAATGTTTTTGAGTTTTTTAGGTCCGTGTCTATCAAAAGCTGTACTAGAGGTTCTATTTGTTGTGGGCTTTTTATATGGGAAATGCATGTTGGTGAAGGTTCAGGCTCGTATTCCCTCTATTTTTTGTTTTTTTTTCTAAATTTGTACGAGATGGCTTCGATTTTTGCTAAATTTCTGTTAACGACGGTTGTCCGTCTTTTGCGCAACTGTACACAGAATAAAACACTGCGCGTTTATGTATAAAACTTTATTGAAAGCTTTAAACACATATATGATACTTAAAATTAGTTAAATTACTCCATGTTGAGAAGTGGTCACCTACGTAAAAAAATCTACATAGCTTTTTCACACGTCGTTGTTTTGATTTCGAAACTATCTACGACAACTAAAAAACTACTCAAAAGAAACTGAAACAAAAAAGTAATAGTAGGTAATGTGAAAACGGTAGAAATTAAAAAATAAAATACGCAACAATACATCTTTTAATAACAATTGTTTTGGCGCGTTTTGAGCACGGTATAAATAAAAAATTGTTTTATTTCGAGGTCCGGTTTCCCAGTCGTTCGCAGTTTAAGTGTTAGTTTTCATTCAACGAAAGGGCAAGCGGACCTCAGACTCAGTCGATAAGAATTTTTAAAGAGTTTTCGGTTGCGCCCGCTCAAGAACTCGCTTGCGGTACTTCTGGTGATTTCTCCGTTTCGGCGCTTAACGTCGGCGCCGCTTGTTCCGGTTTAGGTTCCGGCACCAGTTTCTCTTCGGCCGGTTGCGCGGGCGGTTCTAAGGCTACTTGCGGTGTCGGTGTTTCTGGTTTGGGCTGCGCCACTTCCGGAAGGGCTTTCGGTTCTTCTGGGAGAACATCTGGAATGGGTTGAGCTTCCGCCACTTCGGGTTGCGTTGCTTCGTCTAATTTGGGTTTGATTTGTTCTGGAGCGGCTAGTGTTTCCTGTGGCTTTTCTGGTTCAAGAGCTGGTAGGGCTTCTTCTTTTGGTAGCCTCGTTTCGGTCGGTTTGACTTCTTCGGCTGCGTTGGCCAATTCGACTTTTTGTTCGCTTGGTAGGCTTTCGGTTGGCTGAGGGACGATTTGTGCAGGTTCTTCAAGTTTAGGTGCTTCTTCGCTTGGTTTTTCTTCCGCGAGTTCTTTAGCTTTGATCTGTTTCGGCTTCTCTTCAGTTAATTGCAGCGATTCTTCAGCGAGGGCTGCAGGTTCTTGTGCCGCTTGAACTACGTCGACGAGGGGTGCCTCTGACTTAACTTCTTCAGCTGGTTTGTCTTCAAGTGGCAACACCTCTGGGACGAGTACCGGTAAGACTTGTGGTTTGGCCTCTTCGGTCGACAGCACTTGCGTCTGGGGCTCGGCTTTGGGCTCTTCTTGTTTCGGAGGTTCCGCTACGAGTTCCTCTATCTTCGATTCTTCCGGTTTGAGTTCGTCGAGTTTCGGCTGTTCCGCTTCCGCTTGTTTTTCGGGTGCGGACTCTTCGGGTTTCGGGTCTTCCTGTTTCGCTTCTTCGGGTTTCGGGGCGTCGAGTTTCGGTTCCTCGAATTTCGGTTCTTCGGTTTTCGGTTCTTCGGGTTTGAGTTCCTGCGGTTGCGATTCGGCTACTTTTGGCTCTTCGACCTTCAGTTCTTCCGCTTTCGGCTCGTCGATCGCCTCGACGCTCTTGCCTTCCGGTACAACCGCTGGTTTATCGGCCGGTTTTGCTTCTAACGGTCTGGGTTCCTTCAGGCTGGCTGTTTCCTTCGACTCTGACGATTCCGCCGAGTTGCTCTCGCTGGACGCGGATGAATCGTTTTGAACTTCTTCTTGGTGCTCCTTCGGGGCGTCGTTCAGCACGGGTGATGGCGATTTTTCGTCGGCCTTTGACACTGAGGAGTAGTCGGTGATGACTAGAGGTACGGCTGGCGATGCTTCTTCATTTTCGCCCAATGGGTAAGAGAGAGCGGTTGCCACCAGCAGAATGACTCCTAATATAATCTTCATTCTGTAGACAATGAAAGGTGATCAACAAAATGTAAATGATTCTTAGACATTTGATTGTTTATAGGATAATAGAATAAACGTGCATGATTATAAATAAATATTATATTATTTATGTAAATATTTTTTATTTTAAATGATCGTTATAGTGATACAGGTTGTGATGATATTTTATTTGAATCAGAATCTTATTTCGATGATTATTGAATTATATCTTTGTCTGTCGAAATATGTTCAAATAAACTGCACACACCTGTCAACTTTAATTTTCAAAACTACAATCGTAGAATTTCATATCTGAAATAAAATCCGATTGTGATTTGAACGTGCAAACTTTGGATTGAACCTGTACAATATTTATATAATATTACTTCTAGCTACCTACTCATGTATTTCACAAGTTACAACGTTTATTATAGTGTTTTTTGAAGTGATCCGCGATACCACACAGGAAATATTCCAACCAAAATTAATTTAACTTAACCAATTAGAATATCGTGCATAGCTCCAGCGAAGCTTCGTCCACGCAAATCAAGATCATAAAAAACGTGCATACTAAATCGATTCGGATGTTCCACAGCAGGACTTCCGTTTAATAAATCCAATCAGCTCAAAAACGCCCACGGAATACAAAGAGAAATTTAACACAATAATTGTAGACGTGACCAGATTAGATTAATTCACCAGACGCGGTTGTCTTCCCAGCGCTCATTGTTACAGCGTTGCTACTGCACATTACAATGAATAGGGCTTGTCCCCTGGCCTTGTTCGTGCAATTGTAACTACTGTGACATTTACAATTAGTTCCATCGGCGTTCGACTGGACGTCTTTTGCATCCGCTTCCATGACGCGCACCGATAAACGCAGCTTTTTTCGTCCGTTTCTTCGTCGTGCCGAATTGCGGCAGAGATACGTCCATTCAACTCCGCTTATTATATAATTGGATAATAAAAAAAATAGGGTCAACGGCTTTGGGTTTTCAAACCTTGCGTTTGCAATTGCAACGAGCGTTTGCAGCGGCTGTGGGAACGTCGCGTCGATTTTTCCACGACGTCCGGTTTTAGAATATTAATCTCCTCATCGCGCGCATCTAATGCATTATACCAACCGTACCGAGAAACACGCGTTTATTGCTGTTCGATGTACATTTTTAATTGTACGTCGCGATAGAACATCAGATAAATAACAATTTTTTTCTCTCGAATGAAACGTGTGTATTTTTATAAACTGAAAGCACTCGCTCGTTATTTTAAGATAAATAAATAAAGTGAAAGGTATTTGCTACAAAACAATAACGCAAAGCAAAGCGTGCATAGTTGCGACCTTTGCACTTTCTATTTTACAATGCATTAAAAACGATAAACGTCGACGCAATTCATTGCCAGGAATTTAATTGGAAAATCATATGGTGTTACAATTGGCTTCAAAGTTGCTGAAATTTATGAAACTCAACCAGTATTAAATCATATTCCTGCAACGAATAATATTTATTTTAATCCATAGATGATTATTTCTATTATTTATAATTTTTACATATTTTATAATTAAGTGCATCCTGAAGTGATGCGCCTAAATATGTCTAAATAGGTTTGCGGCCACGTCCGTTTTACAGCTATTTAGAAATTACTTCAGAATCCACTGTAAATAATTGCAATGTTATAATCATTTTGACTCAATATCTGATATATTCAAATTGGCCTGCGTGAGATTTGAACCTGCAATCTTAGCATTACCAGCTATCGATCTAGACCAATGCATCAGCAATTTTATTATTTAATTTTTTTTTTCAATCTGCATTCAACCGGCAGTATGGTCGATATTATGATTTTATAGAAGTTATTTTTTACGATCAAAATTTAGTAATTTATTGTTAGAATCTGAAAATTATGTTTAGCGGATTTGTTTTAATTTTGTTACGTAATTTTAGAAGGTGGGGGGGGGGGACTAAAATCTATTTGTAGAAATTTGATAAAAAAATATGAAATTATGATTGGGGGTCAATCCTGTGGGGATTTATTTCAGTTTTATTGGTTAACTTGAATTGGCACAGAGAAGGAGAACAAAATTTAGAACGAATATGATATAAAATCGAGAAAATTTCACATCCAAATAAAAATCCAAAACCGAGGGGGAGATAACTACGACGAGACGATTTTTATAAATTCATTAACTCATTTTTGTAAAAAACCCAAAATTCCACCAACAAATCCAAAATTGGCGGGTACAAACGAAAATGAATTATAATTCATATGCTCCGGGGGATTAGTTTTTTTTTATTTTATAATTTACCACACACTCATCCAACAAACAGCGTTCAATTCTCGCAACAAATATTTAAATTTCATTACAAATTACGTCGCCGGGTCCCATCAAACTGGAAATTCTCGAATTTCATTCCCAATTATTTACTTTTCATTCGGCAGTATCTCGTTTAAGATGTTAACCTTCGTGCAATGTTGTTACCTAACGTAAGTCGTATGTGTAGTAACCTTGGATTTACTTTCTTTGTTTTTTTTGATTTCCTTAAAGAGCGCACCGCGACGCAGTCGACGCCACATGTACGTCCCGGCGAACATTTTAGGTTTAATATTGATGAAATTAAATCGAAAATATAAATCCTTGGAAAAATAATCAAAAAGTAAATTTTTCAAACAAAAAAAATTAAACGTAATAAATTTAATAAAACGTAAGATTAGAAGTCAAGGTGGGAGCGATCAATAAAAACGCCATAAAAAACTTGCAGAAATATTCAATTTAGACACGAAAGAAATGCTGAAGTGAATGGTAGTAAGAACGTCGGAGTAAAAGTTAAATGTAAAAGTTAGAACTTACAACAGAAACAAAGTGGATGAATAAAATTGTAACTAGAATTTTTATTAAATTATATTTGGTTGTTGTTATAAATGACTTGGCCGTTAAAAAGAAGTTTTTAACGATGGGAGAATAATGGAAACCGACACTTTTAAATTGGGATACACGTGTACGAAAATTGTCGTCTCATAGGTACGCCCACGGCCCCGCTGACGTGCTTAATTTTCTAATTCAGCAAACCAATCGACTACATTGGTTAATTGCAATGGGAATTATTTTGTCTGGACGCTCGGAAGCACTGCGTTACAAATTTCAAAATTTATTCAAAATATGCGATTCCCTTCCAGATAAACGCGCGACACAATTACTGACTCATTATTATGAATTAAACGCGAAAAAAACGCAAACGTCGAGCGGAATACGAATGCATGGGCCGCTGATAATTACAGTGTAGCATTCAAGGTAATTCCGTACTACATAAGAAATGTGTAATGTAATAATTTTATTGCCAGTTTGCGACAGAGTTGCGTTCATGAATGTCGAAAAGCTCCGCGCGCTCGGGGCCGAGTCCCGGCGACGAGTTTGCACCTTTCGCATTTGTGCCGCCGTATTTCAGATGGTGTGTGTTTGGTCATGCACATAGTCCCCATGTAAATGACCTTTTATTATGGATTATTATTACCTATCATAATTGAAATTGCATCATGTTAATTATTTTCAAAATGTGTCCTCGACGTGTTTAAATAAGCTTGGCTTTTCACGACGATTATTTTAATTAATATGAATGGAATGGGTACTTTAACGAAGAGTTTTTAAATAAAAATCGTTCCAAGGGCAACAGAAAAAATATATTTTCGTCAGATTATTTCACTCAAAGTCGAGTTTAAAATACAAAAAATAAATTGGACCACTTGTTTCAGTGTTATTTGATTTCATATCAGTGAGCTTTTGCGAGTTTAAAAATTGTTTTGGATTGCACTATATTACGATTTATTTAAAATTTTATACAAACGAGAAAATCAAAATTATCAAATTTATAAATTTAGATTTAAAATTAAAATGGACGTCGATATAAATTAAAAAAAAAATTTAAATACATGTATTTGCTACATATACACATGCATTAGATTATTTAAAAAATTAAATTGTTTGTTTAACATACAGCAACATTATTTAAAATAAAGATAACAATTTTACAAAATGTAATCGTTTCCGATCCTACCTTGTTGATTTATCTGGAAATCTTTTTTTGTTGTGGTCGATTACTTGCTTGGCCCAACACTGCACTTGGTCACTGGCTACAATCTTTTGATGAATACTGAAGTGTTGGTCAGTTTTATATGGCATATGCCCCTCCCTTCAGGCTTCTATGTATCTGTTCTTGACTTGACGAGGTGCATCTTCTAACCGCCAGGACGTCATTACAACGAAAAATACGTTGATGTTTGCTCGCGTCGCTCCATTGTTGTTATCCCATTATTTCACAGATTTCCGTTCGGAAACTGATACACACCCTGCGCTTAATTCGAAAACGCGCACGTCGAATTTGTTTAATTTAATTCCGTTGCAATTCCACCAAAGTCGCCGAATTAATCGCACATGTGCGTATTTATTCAAATTGCAGGCCGAACGAAAGCAACAGGTTGCGCGACTTAATGAGCACCGTGGAAGATCGCAATTACGTGGGCGACGAATTTATTGCAAGTTTACGAGCGATGCGGATAGTGTCACAAATTGCAAGCAAACGTAACTTTTGACACTGCGTCGTTGGATTTTTTACGAATTAATTTGTGTGAATTCAACTCCGGATATTGTTTTTGTAATTTTCCATGAATTAAACGTGGAATGACATTTTTTTTAAATTTATTTCTTCTAAAATTCTATTTAGTCAATGTGTCAATTTTCAATAGCCCTGGATGCGAATGTTTATTTTATTTCTCATTAGTTTTAAGTACCTTTAAGGTTAAAAAGTTTAAATCGGGACGCGATTCAACTTTGCAAAATTAATTTGTTACCACACCGTCGACCACGAAGTGGTCATTGACATTTGCTACTTAATATTGACTTTTTGAACTCGATCGACGGTGACGTCGCGATTGGCGATAGTTTGCTTTGCAGGAAAATGACCCTAATGCGTAATAGATGTTTTTTTATTTCGTCACAAAAATCTTATTAAGTCCACCTAAAATTGTAGCGTTGATCGTTTAATTATGGATTTTGTGACCAATTTTAATTTGCTTTTAATCAAAATTTCGATTTAGTTTTGTTTTCGATACTCCGCTGAAGCCATCTAGCACTGATTCATTGGCTTTCTCTTTCGATCTGTTTAATAACATTGTTGGGATTGTCACGTTGGCTGTGATAACTTAATTAACTTAAGTGTGGACGTTTTTTAATTTTTCGTAAAATCGAGGACAGTGCCCAAAACTGTTCAGTTTGATTGTTGATTTGGTACCTATTTCAAATTTAATTTTTATTTACAATGCCGTTATAGCCATATAGCATTGAGTGGATTTAAAATCGTTTCTTCTCTGCCATTAATTATTAAATCGGCTCCGCTATCGAAAAATATGATTGCGTCGCTTGAACCGGTCCTGTGATTCAATTTTAAATCGGTGTATATTTTATACGTATTTTTATTTAATTTCTTTCCTGACATTGAGTGGTCGTGCAACATTCTCCAAGGTAACCCAATCCGACGCTTCGAAGTGTGCAACTTTGGCGATAATTGCGTGCATTTTAACGACTTTTCGTGGAGTTTACATGTAAAATGCAATATAAAATTGAATCAAATGCATTTGTTTACCTAAAATTGAATGAACGATCAAGATCGTGTGAAGGAAGATTGTTAAGCGATTTTAAATATTCCACCTGGAGGTTTTCGACGTATCAATAATTGTTTTGTTTGATTAAAATATCATTGCTGACGTAACATAACTTGTCATAACCTTGATAGTTGATTGTCTCGCATCCAAATCAATCATCCGTAGCCCAAATAATCGCACTGGTCTTGTATATGAATTTGCGTTAAACAATGCCTACGAATTGTGTGACGGTTAGTCACATTTTGTACGATTGTAGGAAATCATTTAAAAATAGTAGCAACTTTTTAAGTTGTATGTTACGTATTGGCTTTATCAAAATGAACCCAACGTAAGGTGATACAACCCAACGTTACAAAATATGAAACTTTGTCGATAATTGAGTACGCTTTAACGACTTTTCACGGAATTTGCACTTAAAAAAGTGATAATAAATATATATCAAATTAATCTGTTGTGTGGAACATGAACAGGTGACTTGTATTACATGTTTTTCGACGTAAATTAATCAATCTGTTGGGAATATTTTTTATTTCAAAAACATTCCCAACAGACTTGTGTATTTGTGAATTTGTGTGGAAATGTATTTAATAGTTTCAAATCAAACTCTGTTAATTTAAATAATAATTTTATACATAATTTTGATTCCGTACATTTAAGTAATTCAAAAAATATATACGGTGTGCTATAAAAACCTTGTGAGTAAATCAAAGAAAAAACAAACAATACACATCTCAATTTTTCGTTAAATTTGGAAACAATGATGAATTAAAAGTTTTTACGTAAAATTGAGTGCCCTCATTAACAACAAATAACCTCACGGCCGTCTCCATTGCGTTAGTCGATGGTTGATCATATTTTGTATTATATTATAACAACACATGTAGATATATCACCCCCAGGGCTAGTTTGTCGATAATTGATTGCATTTTAACGACTTTTCGTAGAATTGATGCGTAACTCTGTCTAGATTCTGATTGAATAATTGTCTTTGAATATTAAGTTTGTCTAAGTGTAACAAATCTAGTCCAATGACATTTTAGTTAACTAATAATCAGCAAATGATTGATTGATAAAAACAATATTGCTATCCACTCAATTGATTTCTTAATAATTTGTAAAACGTATTAACGATCAATCATGAATTTATTTGATATACTTGATATTTATTTATGTATTATTGTAAGGCGAATGTATGTGACCTATAAATCACGTTAAACAATTTGCATCACCAATCGCTTTAAACATATAGCTAGCCCAGGAAATTTTATTCTCCTAATTTAATTTCACACCTTGAAAATTTCAAATAATTTCTATATATTTTTTATTTGTTGTGTAAATTGTAATGTGGCATTTTTAAATAAATTGAATGTACTTTGAGTGAAGTAGTTTATTGAAAACGATTTTCCTGAATAATTTCTTTGTATCTTACCGTAACTTCTCATACCATTTCAGCATGTCTACTGTCTAGTAACTTCAGTAATAATACCGTAAGAACTTTTTTGAACTTTAACATTATCGCTCGTTAATAAAAGAGGCACAAAGAACATCGGCTAATTACATTTCATAAGTCATCGTCAACGACGACCTTTACAGTCACATTGAATTTTTTTCATGAAACTGTATGCATAAAATGCCAATTTTACGCTTAAATATAAGTTGAACTGCTAAAACTATGTTGTGGGAGATGGATATATAAAAAACGACAACAATCATTCAAATGATATTTATGCACATTATGACATTTCGCAACAATACTTAAGATAACTTATATTAGTTTATTTATGTAACAATAATTTGGTTTGAAATAAATGGTTAAATTCCTTGCAACGTTAAATTACATCACTGCTTCTGATAAGAAAAACAGCGCGCGAAAGCATTAAGAATTCGATGTTAAAATGTTGTGACAAATTGGATATTTAACGAGTCGTATTTAATTTCTTCATTTCGCTTCGCAAAGGAATTTTTGCGATCGTGTTTGTCTGCGTTATTTTCATTATAATTACAATGTATACGAGTCAAACGAATACGTTAATTCAATTTGTTTCGAAGTATTAAAAATCAAAGATTAAATTGAAATACAAAAAGTGTTAAATCAAAAATCAATATAGCAATATGAGTGTGTGGACATTGACGTGTAGACTAATACTCACACACAATTGATTAACCATCAACGGATGTATCGATGGTGGTCTGATGTGCATAGGTAGAGCGACACAGCTGCCATATTCGTTAAAATTTATTTTGCAACCTTCAAAATAAACAAAATAAGTATATATTTGATATACTTAACCAAATTCATATTTCAGACCCAAATCATTTTAAAGTACTAAGATAAAAATACTTAAACTCGTTTCATCGACTATGTTAAATTAAAATACGATTACATCCACGATTTAATATAAAAAAAATACATAGTGTTTTGGTGAGTTCTATAATAATATGCTAATAAAAATAAAATCATGTTTGATCGTTAATTTTTTTAAATTAACATCATAAATTAATCAATCGTTTAGAAAAATCGTTTCTATCAAACATGATTTATAATAAATTGCAGGAACCCAACCCAAACAAATCGGGTTCATCATAAATTTAACCGAACATTTGGAAACAGGCAATAAATTTGTTGGCTACAAGTTCGAGTGAATTGAGTTGGATTGGGGGTTGGGTTGGCACAACATCGATGGAAAATGTGATGCAGTTTATTGGTTAAACATATAATTGAGCGAAGGTAGTAATCAATTGACGTAATAGATAATAGCGAGTAAAAGTAAGCGATAAATTATTAAGATAGTACCGTAAAATGAAATATTTTGTTCCCGTGCGATTCATGTCGCCGTACGAATTCGCCATCGCCAGTTCACATAATCTCAATATTACCTGACAGCAAATTCTTAAGGATTGCAATCACTTGTTCAGCGCAGCACTTGGTTTAACTGCTTAGTTAAACCAATATAATCTGAGGGCGATGATCCACACTTGCTACGCAAGCCAGTTGAGGGATATAGTAATTATTGTAAAAAAAGCACAACGAAAATATGTAACGATACATAAACATTAATAACGTTTTATGTGACGACTTCGTAAATTCAAACGTATTTGGCTTTTGGTTGGGTTGAATTGGGTTGAGTTGGGTTGGGCCACAGCTTGGCATACGAACAATTGATATGTCATGCATCTGCCTGTAACCAAATCCATATTATAAGTAGTGCAACTGGTCTTTTCGATTGCTCATTTTTTTCTGTAAAAACGGCAGTAGTGGCGCCACGAAGCTATATTAACCAGCGATGCACATCGCAGAAGGAGACTTCAAATCGGCACGATGACATTAAGTCGATATCGTCGCATCACGCCACGTACACAATGACAAAAAAAAGACACGATACTCAAACGTATCCGCAATCGTTAACGAATAACGACAACGCAAAAAGAAGCAGTTTACGTGTAACGAAAAGAAAACGAAATTAACTAAAATTATTTTTTTTTCTTCAATTCGCGAACAATCTACGCACCGTGGTGTCAACTCTACGCGCATTCGATCGCTTCAACGCGAAGATCTTATCCGCGCGATTTATTTGAAGCGCAGACGCAAGAAATCGTAAAGCAATCCCCAGTCACGCTGCGCGCCGATTTTTTCCTATTACACACCTATAAAATTATAAATACGACAAACGAATTTACATTAAATGCAAGTTTCCTGTTTCAATCCAAAGTTGTGTATTTATAGATTTTCTATGCGTCTTCAAGGCCGCCGGTCACCCCGAGTTTAACGAAACCTTCAATACCATACGCGACTCGTCGCGAGCGATTTTGGCCGCGCTTCGTGTGCGTACATCGCGGTCGTCGAGTTTGACGTCGATCATCGATCAAAATTCACCGATCGCGATTACATTCGGGCTAGGAAGTTGGTCAAAATCGGAATGACTCGTTTTGGGCGCACTGACGTCAATGGAATGCGCCGCGAATATTTATTGTGCATTTCGAACATTTAAATTGTTAATCGAATGGCGCCCGTGTGCTTGAAATAAGCAATCGAGGCCACACTCGAAAAACGGAACTCTGGGTCTTATTATCATACGGCGCATATTTGGTTTCCGGGGCATTTCAATTTCGTTTTGTCTTTAAATGCTCTGAAAGCGTTGCTTTTTTGAATTGCTCTAATTTTTGTTTTTTTTCGATAATAATAATTCCTTCAACATAAAAAAACTGTAATGTAATCATATGAAAATATTTTATGTTATGTTTTCAACGACTCACAACATTTTTGTCGATCATCGTTTCGATCTGAAACACTTTGCTATAATTAAAAATTCGAAAATCCGCTGAAGAGTTCGTGCAATAAACAACTACCCAATATCGGTCTCGATGATCTTGCAATTCTTGCAACGATTATTTTTTAACGAATTCTTATGGCGATGGGAATTTCACTGGAACAGATTTATGATTTGTGAACGGTTAAACGTTTAATATTTTACGTTAATTCATCAGATTTAATATACTCAGTGACATATAAACTGCACCACCTAGAAGGGGTGGGAATTTTTGGACCAAATTTGGCAGAAACATTGGACTAGTCCAGGGAAATAGTTGATTAAAATTTGAAACCCAATCATCAAGTAGTCATGGGATTTTTGACGTTTGTGTCATTTTTTGGAGGTGGTGCTAGACAAGCAATTATCGAGTCATTTTTTGAATTTGTTCCACTTTTTCGGATCCCGTTCTTTAGTTTAAAGTGTTTAATGATGCCTAGAGGAAGGAGACCTCAAGTTTACCAGCAGTTGAGTGACTTTGACCGAGGGCGGATTGTTGGTTTACGAGAAGCAGGTTTTTCGTTTAGAGAAATCGGCAACCGTTTGGGACGGCACCACTCATCAATAATGCGTGGTCTGAACATGGGGTTGAACGTCGGAGAAGAGGCACTGGGGCTCAAAGACGAACCAATGAACGTCAAGATCGCCGCTTAAGACTAATGGCCTTGAGAGACCGATTCTCTACAACTAGATCAATAGCTGATCAATGGTTAGGTGAACAAGGTCGTCCGATAGGCTTGCGAACAGTTTATCGTCGAATAAGAACCTTTGGCTTGCTGTCTTACCGCCCACATCTTGTGCTACCCCTCAGTGCTCAACATCGCCAGGAACGTTTGGCCTGGTGCACGGAAAGACTTCAATGGAACTTGGAGTGGCATCGAGTTGTCTTTAGTGACGAATCGCGATTTTGTTTAGGAATGCATTATGGTTGGATGACTGTTAGACGAAGACGTGGAGAAAGGCGCAATCCTGATTTTTCGATTGCGAGGCATGTTCACCGAACTGTGGGGTTGATGGTGTGGGGTGCTATTGCTTACGGCAGTAGGTCACCCTTGCTCTTCATTCGGGGCAGTATGACCGCCCGACGCTACATTGACGAAGTGGCAGAACCACATGTTCTTCCATATCTTCGAGGGCTGGAAGACCCACTTTTCCAGCAAGATAATGCACGACCTCACCTACCAATGGTTTCTCTGGACTTCTTTGAAGAGGTCAATGTTAATATTTTGGCCGCCAAGATCTCCGGATTTGTCGCCCATTGAGCACATGTGAGACATGATGGGTAGAAGATTGAGGAATCTACCGAACCCACCGTTGACAATAGAAGCTCTACAGCATGAAGTACAGGCTGCTTGGGATGCCATACCCCAAGAAGACATTGATCACCTGCTGGAATCAATGCCAAGGCGGGACAATGAGTGTATCAGGAATAGGGGCGGACCAACACATTATTAAAGAAAAATCAAAAAGATGAAGTGTTTTCTTTATCAAATTTTAATCAATTGTTACCTTAGACTAGTCCAATGTTTCTGCCAAATTTGGTCCAAAAATTCCCACCCCTTCTAGGTGGTGCAGTTTATATGTCACTGAGTATACGTCGGTTAAATCCGATGAATTAACGCAAAATATTAAACGTTAAATCATCGTAGTCTGTTCCAGTGAAAGTATCATTTAATCCTGCTTTAGAAGGCTCAAAAATCGATTTGTTTTTTATTGCTCAAATCTATGCCCAATATATCTAAGAATATGTATAAAAAGTTATAGCGGCTAATTCGCAATATTTTGAAAGATGCAGCACTAAACATAGTGAGGTGTCGAGCAAAAAATATACGAACGCATGAACGCTCGGACAAACGAAACGCGTGCCCCTCCCCGCAGTAAGATAACACCGAAATATGTACTGAAAAAAGTTCAATCGGTCGTTCGAAACAATAATATTTTGAGTTCGTAAGAGCTATAGTAGGATTATAACGAGATATTCCGTAAGTAATCGAAAATTAACATTTTTCCTGATCGTAAACTTTAGAGCGCGTTTTCTCGAGTTTTTGTTTTTACGATTTTTCTAAACTGGTGGGCGTGATTGCGAGAAAACTAGACAAGCAATCAAAACGAAACAAAACTTTTGTTGGCTTCAGTAGCATTCTATTCTATTTGAACTAAAAAGATTAATGAAAGAAAAATCTAAACAACTTTTTTAGCAAGTTGAAATAATTTACTCTTCCTGCAAAGAGCACATTTATTTTCAAACCTGAGAAAAATCTTGAATTTCAAAATTTTGGGTTTTTTTTTAGTTCACATAGAAGAAAATATATGAGAATTACCATTTTCTTTGGTTTTTTTTTTTGTTTCAGACAAAAATTACGGGCTACATCTTTCCCATCGATTGTAAATTGCAATTGAAAGGTGTTGCGCAAATGTGCATAAAAATCGGTTCCGTTTAAATATTTTTCTCTCGACATATTTTTTTTTAATGCTCAAATATGCAATAAAATGCTCTAAAAAGTTCACTAGACTTGCTCATTTTTTTCTGCCCTAAAAAAATTCCCCCACAAACGCTATTTTAAGGCCTCCTAAAGCAGGATCCCCTTTAATCAGTTGATGCAGGGTTCTATTTCAATGACATTTTACTGCAGCCAACAAATGCTGTAGATTAATTTGACAATTTACTGTCAAATAGTTTTAAGTAATTTGTAAATAATTCATTTGTTGATTATTCAATGCCTTTATTTATCATTAAATTACACTTACTGTTGATTATTTAATTACATTGAAATTACTTTCAATGACTTTTAGTGGTATAGACAATACTTTTAATTCGGTAATCGATAATCAGAAAAATCCTTCGAATTCGAATAATTAATAACCTTTTTTTATTGCCGCAACATATTACGTAAACAATTGAAAATCTCGGCCATTAGCATAATTTTATCGTCGGTGACTCACCATCCGATATTTATTAGATTATTTTCTGACTCAACAGCAGCCGCATTATAATATTTAATTACCCTCGGACACGATGCGCGAATCATAGTAATTTCGCGATGTGTAAGCACGTGCGTGATGCGACGACACAACCTTCTCCACCGTACCAGCGCTTCTCCGAAGAGATCCATTACATCGAATCAACAAGTTTTTTCGAACACATTTTTACTTCGACTTCAATCGGCGATGATGAGCAAATAATTGCGATTCGTGTGCGGAAATTTAAATGCTACTTTATTCGTCGATGACGGATGCCGTTTTTGCCTTATTCGATATTTATTGATTAGAGACATACATTTTCTACGTGTTTGCATCTGCGTTCGCCGGCGGGGCCCGCAGCTCGCTTATTTATCGTCCGATCTGGAAAATTGATGAATAATACATCGGAGTTTTGTCAAATAATTGCAGCATTGTTAGAACCGTTTTTGAGCGAAGTAACAACCGGGCGCGCATAATAATACGAGACATCCTTTATTTGTATTCATTGGTTTGAAGGTCGGTGGATAGTTGAAGATGAGTAAAATTAAAATGTTATAAATCGTTAATTGTCAAATATTTACAGATTCATGATTTTAAATTTTGACTGACCAAATACCAAATATTAAACAAATCAATTTTTTTATAATTTTCCGTTACGTATTACACTCACCCCCCGCTAACGTAGTGGTCAATTACGTCTTTCGTAACTTTTGCTTCGAATTCTGCAATGGAGTAATTGAGCCATTTATTTTTAATACAGTCATAGGCAATAGATCTGGTGGAGGGTTTCTTTCAAATATTTTGATATTGATCAAGCTTAGTTACTCTGATTAATACTTGGAAATTGAAATGTATATGAGAACTATGGATAGAGATGGAAGTCGTGAGAATAGCAAGCAAGGTGGTGAGGGTATGTTTGATGACAATATTTTAGAAAAAGTAAAAATGGGAATAACTTTGAATTGAAGTAGGGGAATAGGTCTTGTGTGAAAAAAATGAACACAATTCTAATTACACCTGGCAAGGGAATTATGGACGAGCAGTAAGTTATAAATTTAAATCAAGTAAAAATGTCAAATTGTATTTCCGATAATTAATAATGAAGAAAAATACAACACGTGCAATAAGGACCAGTTGATGGACCTAGGAGTAAGCCATGGACAATAAATGAATGTACCAGTCTCCGGAAGGAATTCAGTAATTCTCAGATATTTTGAGATAATTTGTTGACTGAAGTGTATTAGAGCTATCATAAAAGTGAATTGGGGGGGGGGGGGGGGGTAACGATTTTCGAACGAAAATGTTGACAAAAAGTAGACCAAGGTAACTACTACAAAGAACGACCGAGTTTGAACTAGTCGGCTATGAAAGGGTTGTCGGTTCTGATAGAAACCCAACTACGGAAAAGAGACTGGCTTGGAAACTAGGTATGGGCGTCGATTACACTAAAGCGATGTGCAACAATTTTTTTCATCAAATATGAATTTCTGCTATGATGCTCTGTCTAATGTTGAGGTAGTTAAGACAATTTGGATTTGATTGGCTGTTGAGTCGCCGCGTGCTTTAAGTGCTATTGCCTTTGAAAAAATGTTAGCATGTCTATTTTTATTTCTTACGACTCCTAGTTCTGCGTAAATGTACGCAATATGTAAATCTATACCAAGTAAAAATTCTTCAAATTCTTTCAATTTGGTAAAAATGATAAATCTTAATACCATTTGAGGGACTACGTAAAGGGGCTTTAAGCCTAAGGGTATTGACTTTGGACCTCCAAGGTCGTAGGTGAAACCTTAGGCGAAGCAAACCAAACCATAACATTTGCAAAAAACGTGCAAAAGAAATACTTCATTTCCCCAGCTTTATACAAGTGCTGGTAAAATTACATTTGCTGAAGTTGGAGAGGAGATAACAAGTTGAGGGAGCATTTAGACTTGAATGGTGACCTGCAGAAGACCAGTGTTCTTCTGGTTGTAATTGATTGATCTGGGAGGAGTACCTCGTAACGTCAAATAAATTACTACTAACATATGTTTCAAAAGTTTTATTCAAATATTCAACAATCTTAATTTTTTAAATTAATGTGAAAAGTACAGTTGGTATTGTTTGAAATATTTATACTTCGGTTTCTTAAGTCAGAAGAAATGCTGTTCAAATTAATACCGCTAACATTTTCGGAAGTCAGTGAGGTTGCACTTCCACTAATAGCACTCCCTATGATATTTGAAACATTCTTCTTATTGCTAATACTCTCTTCAACGTAACCAGTCGCCACAGCTGCCGATTTCCATCCTACTTGTCGTTGGATTTGATCTATTGTCATGGCACTATTCGCCATAATGGTAGCGCATGTACGTCGAAACGCATGTCCCGTGTATTTCTCAGGATCGTCCAATTTAAGATAACGTGCAATTTGCAAGGGACATGATCCAAATGTATTAATTCCAACCACTTGATTGGTGCACTTGCCCTTATCATACCGTAAGAAAACTCGGTTTGTACTTACATTTTGGGGGCGCAATGATAAATACTGCTTCACCAAACGCACATAATTAATTCCATCACTGTCGACAATAGTAAAACGTCGACCCTTCACTGTCTTAGATGGTCGGATAGTAATAAGCAATAGGCTTCCTTCTTTCATGTAAGCGTAAATCGCACAATTCACATCTTCTACAAGAGCCAAAGATACCGCAAATGGCTACCACCTTCAAAAATAAATACGTAATGTCCGGTGCATCTACGAAAAACTTCCGCAAATCGACTTCCTTGAATACATATGCCTTCTTGGCTACGTCATTCTTGCTAATTGCCTTCATGAATGCATGTACCATCACAAATGATTTTATATCGACCCGTTTGTTTACCCTCAACATACTTTGCAATTTGGAATGGATAGCCCACATAGTCGATGGCTTGTACTCCTCCGACATTTTCTGAAGGTAAGCAAGTACAACTCGTTCATCTGTATCTGTTATCCTTTGCTCTTCCATCCATTTGATAAACTTGTCGTATTATTTTCTATACGCGTATTCCGATTTTTGCCGTATTAACCGCGATTCTGCTTTATTGTATAAGTAATTAATGTTAGCATTCATTTTTAAACGAAATACAACATGTAACAACTGTGGTCACAACATTAAATCTTAAGTGATAGATTGCAAATTAATTTTTTTTTTCATTTTCCATGACAACGAAAGGTATACTGATGTCATAGCAGCGTATGACTAATGTAACCATTTCACATTATTAGTTCTCATTTCCATTTTTTGTAATATTAATACCAGTATTTATGAATTAAAAGTGTACCAATAAAAAAATATAGCGTAAAGTATTCGTGGATAACTGGTCTTTAATAGTATATTACGTAACAAGAGTTGTAAATAGCATTTTACGTACGAGTGGAAATAGTTACATACGAGCGACGAAGGAGCGAGTATGTAATTCCACGAGTACGTAAAATGCGTTACAACTCGAGTCACGTACTATACTTTACCTACGACCACCTTCTACCACTAAAACAACCTCTATACAAAATATATATAAGTAATTATTGCTTTTTAATAATAATTGTTAATGGTAACATTGCAGTTATTAAATATTGGACAACTATCTTTTTCTAACATTATTCTTATTTCTCCAGTCCATGCATTTTCTATATAAGATCTCGTATCTTTCACGTGTCTTCGCCGGTAACAAATTGTTCATTTCTAACCTGGCATTTTCAATAATCTTCGGAGGAGTGTATCTGCCACTGTGGTTGTCACACATTTTAATAACAATAAATTATGATTGATTCATAATAAATCTGTTGTGGGCAATGGAATAATATTGACAGCTTACTGACAATTGGATAAATTCCATGAATGCATTTCGGTAACTAAGCAACTTCAAACTGTGCGATTACTTTACGCCCGTGCGATTAGTTTACGGCCGTGCGTAATGACTTATTTACATGGTCTGTGTATAGTGCAAAAAAGGGCACTTTCAACAGTGGTCGTAGGTAAAACACTTTTCGAGCACTCCGGCTACGCCGTCGTGCTCGAAAACTCGCGCGTGTTTTAAAGACCTTAATATCCACTCATACTGTAATATACTATATTACTTAATGCAACATTATTCGTCATAAGAAAAGTCATCCACCGCCTGAAGAATTGGACAACGATAATTTTTGAAAAGGCCCTTCGTATCATCAAACTTAATTATGGAATTAATTGCAAGTATTGATATTTTGGCGATTCAGAGAAGAAGCAAATTTGCTCCATGATCTATTGTGATTGGTGGGTCTGATAAAGTCGAGCACAATCTATGTATCAACCTTTCAAATTCCCGTTGTCTTCAAATATTCCGAAACTGAAAAATACGCTTAGAGAAAACTATAGTATGCTGAAAACTGTAATATTGCATTCAGAGAACCACATGTAAAAAACCTTTATTGGCACACTTATAATCTACATCTCATTTCCCTCCTTTTCCTCCTCTCCCCTTTATTTTATCTAATATTTCTCCGTCTTCTCCAATCTTTTCCTTTTTTATTTTCGTCTTCTTTCAGTTTTATTTCTTTGCATTCTCCTACCCAATGTTTTCATTCGTGCCACCCTCCTCCACAGAAATTACACCTCCTGTACTACTCTTCTATCCCGTACTTATTGGCTATTTCTTCGCTTCCACACATGTACCTTGCTGGTGTCTTCTATCGATCTCCTTCCCCATAAATATCTTGGTATACTCCCCTCCATTTTTATTTTGAGTTCTACATCGCATTCCTGATTTTGTTTCCCGTTTTCTGTATTTCTACCAGTTTTCACCTCTACTGATAATTCTGCCTCTTCGAAAATGTTTACCCTATATTCTTCCCATTTGGATAGTTCTTTTCTTTTCCTTAGCTCCTGTTATATCTACATAACTACGCCATGTCCTCCCCCCCATCATTGTTATCTCATACCTTACTGCATTTTCCCTGCCTTTCCTCCCAACCTATCGCTCCCTCTCGCCAAGTTCAGTATCGTTTTATGTGTACTACGTGTATCCTCTCCAACATTTTCCTTTCATTCCAATCTTACACAGGATATTCTCTTTATACATGTATTCCATAACGTCATTGTTTCTTGGAAATTCCCTCTCCTCTTTCCACATAGATTTTCCTCCACAATCGTTCCTCCGCTCTCTTCGCATTTTTGCATACATGTATCATGTATCGTTCTCCACTATCGTTTTACCTCATTACATATCCTAAGCACTCCTTCACCTGTCCTATTATATCTCATTTCCATGTCATATTTACTTCCCTTCTCTCCCCTCCTCCTTTCTTAAACACTGCTATTTTTGTTTTTCTTTGTGTTGACCTCCAACCCTCTTCTGTCCGTTAATCCTTCTAACCTTTCGCCATTTCTCCGTCTCCGCAAATAATACTATGTCAGCCTACTCAACCATCTTGTCCTTTCCTTTCCCATACCCACCCTCACTCACTGTGCACTATGTTTCTTCATATATTCACTGAATCCTTGCCATTATTCTCGTCATTATCTTTTTCTCGACCGCGCGTATAAAAAAGCAAAGGGAAGCAACGGTTCCAAAAGTACAACTTCTGAAATTTGATTTATATAGAAAGCAAGACCACGTCTTCGCCGAAACAAGTGCTGGCTGCAGATATTTTCCTTGCAGGAAAGAGATCCATTGAACCATGACGTGATTCCTTCTGCGAATATTCAAAGAGATTTCCTCGCCACGTCAATGTTGTGGCACAGAATGTAACAAATAAAATAAATACTCTCCATATTTAAGAATGCTCTCCATAGGGTGTTGGGGTAGTTTCATTGCAAGCAACATCACGTTACTTTGTATGTCAGAATCTTCTTGTTGTGTACTTCCGTACAATTTATATTGCATTATAATAAAGAATAATTAAAATAGTCGCATTTACCTACAATTTATATCATTCTATATGAAAACATGAATAATTGAAAGAAATACTATAAATAACGAAATAAATGTATTTGATAATATTTGCTTGCGAATTGATGAAATATTAACAAAAAATAATTTAAAGAAATGTTTTTCAATGCAAATTAAAATTTGTTTGCGTTTAGTATATTATATATTTAATTTTAATTGCCATGTTCTCGGTACCTGGTTTCTTATAGGATCGAATTTTTATTGTCCTGCGACACTGTTATGAACACAACGTACGCACCCATTTTCATTTTTTTATGAGTTACGCATTTCTTAAAGTATTTTGGTTCGTTTGCATAAAGAGGTTGTCGAGTTTGGGATTTAAAATTCTTAAAAACCTTCGTACACGCAGATTTTCGCATTTGTCTAATTTTATTTATTTTAATTATATTTATTAACTGTAACAATTTAACAAATACGATGACGAATGGGTTATGTTTGTAGTGGAAATTACTTTTGCTCTCAGAGACGTTCAAAATAATTTTAACGGGTAAGTTAATCTTCGTTTTTTTTTTTAAATTATGATTGCTTCTAAATTCGGGGTACGATCGTACTTCGAAGCGTTTACCCAACGAGGAAACGAATTCGATCGGTCGCAATAAATCATCGCCGCGTATGAAAATGCAATTACGTTCGTCGAATGTATTCTAATTCGTAAATAATTACACGGCAACTTTTTTCCGTGATGGTTCAACGTCTAGTAGATGGAACGGGCGATGGAAACCCGACAACGCGACGTACGAACCTGTAGCTGAAACCGTTATGTTTTTTCTTGCGTTTGCCCTTGGCTAAGAACAACGCCAGATCAAAAGGTAACGATGTGTTCAAAAATGCGTTGAAAAACTACATGCCATTAGGCGCCGCGTTCTTTCGACTATAAATCGATGGATGGACGTTTATGTGGGGCACATAAATTTAGAAAATTAACTGTTGTTTAATTGGTCGGTGTTTGTGAAACTCGGGCGCTTGTAAAACGCCAGAGGTCGCGTTGAACTTTTGAATTATCAGTGGTGTAGTGAAATCTAGACAATTCGAAATTAAAATCTGATGATACCATCCCCACTTACCAACCTTTTTATTCATTTGCATTTGTATTTTACTAAATCAAGCACTAGAACTAGATTCGAAACCGTATACGTAACAGTTACGTTTACAAATTCAAATGCAAATTAAAAGTACTAACGAGCAGTAAACTCGAGTTTAATGCAGAAATTTAAAAGTCGTAAAATATTATCCACTTAATATTAATAGTTTAGTTAAGTTCTATTTATAAACTCATTTAATCGCCGGGCATTAAATTCTAAATGGAAATTTTTGGCTTTGTTCTTCATTCATTGTAACCCTAATGATACCTGCAAAGCATCCCACGATGCCGCAGCAAGAATGTGGTATAAAATTAATTTCACTTCCAAGAAAATCGTCGTATCAAATAATAAAGCAGGTTAATGGAATCCATCGTCCGACGTTTGAAAATATTTTTGGACGTTTAAAGAAACGAGTCGTTATGGACGTTGTGGATTGCTTTCTTTGAATTACCGGAAGACGTAAGTTTCCGTACACGCATCATTAGGCAAGTGAATTCCTATAGGAACCATTAAATGGCGATTAGGATCGTAAATTCGGTTGTGTGTTTACCTCGCGTCAATAGGAAACTATTTATAAAAATTATATAACGCTGTTTGTTCTACGCACTGACCTCGACTAATTACACGTTTCGAGCTAATTTTTTAGGTAAAAAGTGCCGGTGATAAACTAATTATCTATTCTGGAAAGTGATGAAATAAACACTAATTTTTTACGCTTACTGATTTTTATCGATCGTTAATTCTTTTTAAATTACGTTTTCAACCGAATGCACCAAAACCGTGGCAAATATGGTGCTTGATGAAATTAGCTTATACAACTGTGACACAAAAATCGAAACATGCATTGCGTTACAAACTTTAGGAATAATGGTAATCAATTAAAAGTTGTAAAATGTATTAAAAAGATCAATTTGAAATTTTTACGTGGTGTTGCTGTGATCCTAATTCAATTATCCGAAAATCAAAAATTACGGTTTAAAATTTTGTTTTAGTTTGACGCCAAATATTTTACTCCTGATATCTGTTAGCGTTCATGAGATACTAATACAAATCTCTGGAAAGCAAACATTATAATTAAAAATTTATTTTTTTTAACATATTTGGTGCAAAATATGTTACTCCTGATACCTCTTCGCGTTTATGTGATCGTAATACAAATATCTGAAAAGTAAAAATTGTAGTTAAAAAATTTATTTTAGTTTTGGCGCAATTTTTGGGATTCAGGGCAAAAACTTAATAAATTAAATGTCGTTTTGAATAGTAATAACACTTTAAACAATTGTTTAAAAATTAAATCATACGTAAAAGTTGGAAATCATAGCTGTTTCACCCTCTATGCGCTCATGAGACCACCAAGTATTGAAGTAAATGGTCAAAATTTCAACGTTGGCAAAATTGTGAAAGTGTTTATTTAGCACTTCTATGTTTAGTATTCGAGCGGTTTCTATAATCAATTTTAAACAAAATCATATTTGCTTTTCATTGCTCGCTTTTCAGTGTCATTTAACAATTTTTAGTTTTGATATGAAGCATTTTCATCACACGTATACTCGTTCTCGTACGCGGATTGCACATCAACAATATACGTTTGAATGGAAACGCTCGATATTATATAGACGATTTGATATAATTCTCAATTTTCACTGGTAAAAATCACCGATTTCTCACCCACACAGTTGCCAAGACAAATATGTATACAATTAAATCAACTAAAACTTTAACTGGGCATATTAATGTTTTTATCACATTACTTTTAATTTTTTTATTATTTTTTGAAGAAAATCACTATGTGGTCTGATCTACTGCCATGAAATAATATGTTGTTTTAACTCTTTTAGTTTTTTATATTTATTTCAATAAAATTTGCATACAATCAATGAAAAAGCAATCCGAAATGAACTGACGGAAATTGCGCAAGGCAATCAAATTTAATTCAGCCCTGACAAGGTTCATGCAACTGTAGGACCACTATGTGCAATTCTAGAGTAAGACATGTATTTAAAATTAAATCGATGTTTGTATAATTTTAGTTATGTTAGATTTGTGTATAAATATTTGTGAAAGATTGTTAATTATTCACGTTTTATTTAATTAATTAGTTGAAGCTTAAATTTGAATTAGCTGAAGCTTCAGTAACTTCAGTTTTTGAATGTGTATTGGACTCGATTTTACCTGTTAGTCGCCCATCGTCTAAACTGGGAAATATATTTCGTTAACGTTTTCTTATTGAAGGCTCGTGGTAATTGATCGTGACTGGTTATGTTACACGGTTATCGCTGTCACTGTCAGATTTAAACGCAGATTTACTCAAACGTACAATCGGTGTTACAAAAAAGTAACAATGAAAATGAAATTCAAGAAAATGTGCGACAAGAAACATCAACAGTACTAAAAACCTCAAAAAATGTAAAATGTGAAAAATGCACCAAATCAGAAAATGAAAAAAAAACTGTTAAAATTGTAAAAAAACAAAAATTAAGATGAAACAATTCTAAAAAATATATATCTTTTAAAGATGAATTGAAAAAATGAAAAATACAATAAAACTAATTGCAACTAAGCGTTAATAAAGTAATGTATGTAAATGTAAAAATACAAGAATTAAAAAATGTACTATTAAGGTAAATTCTTTTCAAAATATCCTTTCAAAATATTTTGTTTTATTCGATGAACCAGTTTGAATAAAATACTATGCACGATTCTAACGAATTCTACTCTGATCAACCTCAACCCAACGCAATTAAACCCAACAAAACCCAACTCATCGAAAATGTTAGATGAAAAAAGGTTGATTGTTTTTGCGAGGTTGGTTTCAAGTACATTTCATGAATTTACAGCAATCCCAAAAATTAAATCGGAGATGGAAATATTTCTCTTATTTTCTTGACGCTTTTGTTGGATTGGATTGTTTTGTGTTGAGGTTTTATCAAAGTGAGGAAAAAATATAAGCCATTCAACTTGATCTTTTCAATCTCAACCCAATCCAATCGAATCTAATTCCTCTAATCAAAACTCTTAAGAAAATGAGGAGAAAACATTTTCTGGTATAGGAATGCAGAGCACCAAATTATATGATGTTGAGTCCGCTGAACTGCTATGATCTATGACCCCCCCTCCCCAACCACAAATTAAAATATAAAACGGGCGGGAGTAGAAATCAGGACAAGGGGTTGGTGCTTCTGTAAACAAAACTGCAAATAAGAACAGAACCATTTAATAAAATATTGCTCTAACAAGTAAGTAACATGGTGGCATCGTTTCCTTGTAAAATAACCAAAACCTAATCGAAATTTTTATTTCATAACTCAATGTGTACGTACCCATATATGAAAATGTTCGCCATTCTTTCTGTAATAATTGTATTCTAGTAATTCCAACAGTTCTGTTTGTACCAAAATAGTAAATGACGACAGACTGAAAAAAAATTACAAAATTTTCTAATTAACTCCACTAAAACCATAATTATTTGTAGCGAAATCATTTAAAGTAATCTTCTGAATCTACTATTACATATTTTGAAAAAATATGTGTATTTATTTGTATTTCAACTGAAAGACTGGTAGATGCCATATATGACATGAAATTCATCTCATTTGATTTCTCGCAAACTAGTTTGTTTTGCACGCACTTAGTGTTCATGGCCTAAATTTATACTAAAACAATGAACTTACACGTTGTATCTAACATATGTAGTTTTTAGATAATTTGCTATAAATTTGTCCATTAGGTTGGTACTTACATTAGAACACTGTTAAAATCAAAACATGCTTTTGCATCAAATTACAGGTTGAAGTCAAGGCTTGCTTTTTAAACTCCTTCTATTGTATTGCAACAGTCAGTATTATTATGGGTGTGCCAAATGTTCTATGATTTGTTATGCTTTTTATAACCACGTTAAAGTGCCAAATTTTGTTATGGTGTTACTTTTTTATTGTAATTTTGCAAAAGCTCGATACGGAACCAACCGCGACACGTTGGGTTTCAAAGTTGTTACTTTTTCATTGAGCTCCCCTAAAAGTGAACCATTTCAATTCAGTGTCAACCCAATCCAACCCAACCAAATTCAATCCGTCAGGGATCATTTTTTCTTCTCGTTGTACTTTGGATCAATACAATTTGTGTGTACTTTGGATCAATACAAACCAATGGCAGACGATTAAATCTGAACCCAACATATCTAAAGCAACAATATTTATTGAACGATGTGCAAATTTGTTGAGCCAACTTGATCTAATTTAATTACTTAATGAACCAAAAACAAAACCCTTCAAAAAATACCTTGTCGCAATTTTTATTATTGAATTGAATTGCATTTTCTTTAATTTGGCTGAATTGGCACAAATTGTAAAAATGAAATATCTGATCAAATGTGATTTGTTAGTAAGCTTGGTAAGTAAGCAATAGATCATCGTCAACCCAACACAACCATACCACAAGGACACCCAACCCATCATTCATTTTTGAACTAGGAATATTTTTTGTGATTGACGTGTAATTTATTATTTTTAAGCGATATATGGTAAATATATAAAAATATTTACTCAGTCAAATTAATTTAAACCAAATATAACGCAATCTAATCTAACCTAACAATCATTTTCCAATCAGTCTTTATATTTTATTATTTCTACGTCAATGATGCATCCAATGTTGTGTTATTTTCAAGTCGTCTTCAAGTTGACTTAAAACCTAGATGTAATACGTTGTTGAATTTTCCCAATTTGAATGCATTTCATGATGATGAATAAAATAACATAATCTTCTTTTTATTTATTATTATTATCGACATCAACGTTTGAAACTAATTACATTCTGCGAACATGGGAACAAATATTTCTTTTATCTTTATTCGTTATTTTTCGTTCCAATTCTTCTAGCAAATTTTCTTTTATTCTGTTTTAATTTTCAATTTTTGCTTTCCAATGACCGATAACAAAAAACGTGCCACGTTTCACTGCCCATCGTCAATGTCCATTTGCGTTTTCGTGCGCTGCTTCGAAAACCAATCCCCACAGCAAAAAATCAAACCGTATCATGACACGCGATCAATTATTTCGTTACCTATTGATCCACGCGCAAAAAGTAATTAATATTTAAATTAACATTTCCAGCCCGTTAGATAAATGATGTGTCGTAAAAACCGTTAATAATTGGCCCGCATGTCTCGCAACTTTTGCTTATACTGAAATAAAGAAGGAAGAAAAGAACGCGAAACATAGCCAATTCGCGCGATAATTCGCTATCTTTAGCTCGAAACTCGTTTGGCAGACTCGGGGCATCATAGGCCTGACCTATCGACCTTCAAAATATGAGACCCCGGGATCGCGAGAGAGAACGAGCTCGCGGAGATTAATTGGAACGTTGATTCGAAATTAACAGTTAATTCTAAGGTTAAGGTTCCGACGTTCTTTTTTGTTGCAGCATTCCTTGCCATTATTAATAGGTTCGGTTTATCGCGCGGGTTCTGATTTACGGCGGACGTATTTACGAACGAAATCTTCAATCTCGTTTAAATTTGAGAAATGTGCAAAGTAGTATCTGTTGTTGTTTTTGTTGGGTGCCATCATTTTTTAATGCGAAATTTTGATTTCAAGGCTGTCGTATTTGTAATTTTAATACGTTATTATTATATTGTTTTGTTGTTTAAATTTGACAAATGTATGAAGTCTACAAATGTTATTTATGTTATGTGCTATCCTTTTTTTTAATACGAAGTTTTGATTTCAAAGTTAGACGATTTGTAGACTAATTAAAATGTTTCACAAATTTATATATGATGCATTTATAAAATATGAATCAAAATGAAATCTTCAAATGAACTGGACTCATGTCAATTGTTTATCTAATCGCAAGAAAATTTGCCAATTGAATTTAAATTAGTTCGACTGTTTGTCGAGTAGTTCATAAGTAGACGTGTAATTCTAATCGCAATGATTTTGACGAATACTTCATAAGAACTTGGCTTAGTTCGATTGTTTGTCGGGTAGTTCATATATAGACTAGCTTAAATATAGGTTTGTTGATTGCGAATTGCGAATTGCGAACTAAGAATCGCAATTAATTCGGGCATGTAGTTCAAATCTTCTGATTGCAATTTGTTTGCGTATCGAGTTAGACATTGCAAAACAAGAATCGCGATGGATTTTTTTACAAATAGTTCAAATGAACTGTGCATAGGTCAAATAGTTCCGAAAAAGGCATCACCTATTAGTTCAAACGCACTAACTCGCTTGCGCCGAATTACTAACGAGAAATGCAAGAGAACTTTACTACAGTTTGGCCAATTTCAATTCTGAACAATTTTGAGCTTGGACATTTTTTGCAAAACTTTTAACCAGGTTCAATATTGTTTGAGTTTTTTTTTTGAAAATGCAGCAAATAATCTCGTGTTTTAATATGGTTAATAGTTCCCATTTTGATGTCATATCAACACATTTCATTTGCGCCTGAAAAGGTTCTGAGAACGACGCGACTTTAGTTTCCCAATGCTGGGTTACTTTTTTTATGAGGCCGAGCAGCATTTTGATTTGTGATTAGATAACTTTTTTGTTTTTTTTTTTAGATTTTAAATCAGCATTATATCGGTCATAAAAACTGCGTTTCTAACTCAACTCACTCTAATTGGGAAAGATTAAACCCTCAAGTTCTAAAAATTACCTTGCGCAACGAACTATTGCAAGAAGTGATCAAGTTCAACCCAACTCAAATGAATCTAAACTTATTTGGCTATTTTTTAATTATTGTGCCTGCAACATTTAATTTATAATGAACATTGCGTTTGGATTTGGTTTGAACCATCGTCAAAAATATGAATGCTGTAAACGCAATTTGAAAAAAATTAGAAAAGTTTGAAAAATTTGAAGACATTTGAAAATGTGATACAAAATTTTCGAAATTGAAAAAAATTTGAAATTTGAAAAAAAATTAAATAATTAAATAAAACCTAAAAAAATTGTAAACATTGAAATGAAAAAAATGAAATAAATAAAACAATAAAAGCAAGGTCAAGCTTCGAAGTGAAAATCAATTAAATCAATTTATAGATAACGACAAATGTGATATCGTTTACTACGTTGAAGGTGACAAAAGTCAAGTCGTCCATCTGTGGTTTTCAACTTACTCGAAAAATGTGCTAAATTCTACTTCTGGTGGAATTTATTACAAAACTTATAGAGTTATCCTGTGCAAGTCGTGAAAATGACAAGGTTTATTCTTAAATTATATCCTTCAATTCACGTGAACATGATAAGAAATTGTTTATAACTAATCACCTTTACCTCACATTTACAAGCAGGTTCATTTGATTCCCACGAAGATAGCAAATCGTTTCCTTTTTCCAATTTACGGGTTTCTTCTATTTTTAAACAACAAATGGACAAGAGTAATGAAAATATTCGCACAAAAAACGAATCAATTCTTAAATAAAATAATATTATTTTATTTTATATTAAAAGTAAACTGAGGTGAGTAACAAAATTGTTAATGAACAAATACTAATGGACGTCTAAACAACAAGCAATACAAGACGACATTTTCAAAAATTGAAATGTATTGCATTTTTGAAAATTGGGAAAATAAGATCAATTAAAAAGTTACAAAAAGTAGGTAACCAAAATGCGGAAGTGGCAAAGTAAAAAATTCAAACAATGCAAACATCTAAATCTGTTAAAGATTTCTGAAAACATAAGAGTTTTTGAGAGTTTGAAATGTTTTTAAATTTTGTAATTGTATGTTAAAACTAATTTCATAATTTTGATATTTAGAAAAATGTGTTAATATTTTTTTGTTGCATGATTGATTCATTTGTTTTCTGTGCGTTACCATAATGTTCGGTATTTTTATAATTTTCAAAAATTCATGATAAAAATATAAACAAGTTTATATTTCATGAATTTTTGAAAATTATGAAAATAGTAAATGTTACGGTTGTTACCAGGCGACTTTGAAATTTATAAATACACTACCACCTGGCCGTTTTCACGATTTGCACACAATAACTTATGTTCAAATTGAAGTACAATTGTTTGCATTTCGCATTGTATATTTAAATCTTTTCAAAAATTTGGTTTTGTTTTAATAATTATTTGTTTTCCAGTTTATGAAATTATCAACATTTTTTCATGTTGCTTGATACATTTATTTTTTGTGCGTTAGCGCAATGCTTCTTATTTCATAATTTTCAAAATTCATGATAGATAACATAAACTCCCTCGTCTTACCACACGAAAATATGCCGTTGAGTCTTAATGAACATGGGTCCGCAAATGGACGGTTTCGGAGATACGAATCATTTTGCGTCTACACCACAAATGTACAAATAAGCAACGTAATTTATGAACAAGCAATAAAGACAGAACGTCAAATGACATGTTCAAAGTGCCCTCCGTGGCATGGACCTTTGAATAATCCTAAAGAAACAAATCAAGGGGGTTTTAATCGGGCGATCTTGCAGGCCACGATACAGGTCCGCCCATTCCTACGCATCTTCGTCCTAAAGGTCCCTATAAAAATACTCTATAGCGGCAATTGAAAAATGTGCCGGAGCATCGTCGTGTCTCCAGCACCACATTTGTTGCATTTGGTTCAAAGAATCTCGTTTAAAAGTTTACCCATGTGTTCTGCAGGAAGTTCAGATAAGCAGCGCCTGTCAATTGGTCCGGGCATACAACCGAGCCTTGTAACCTGTCGCCCAAAATACCCATCTAAATGTTTAACGATAAACGTACCTGATATCTGCGTATTCTGGAAATTAAAAAAATCAAATTTTTGTTCTTAAAATTTTCCAATTTCTTCAAATTTTCCAGATTATTAAAATTTTTCAATTTACAATTTCCCAAAGTTTATCTAATTCAATAATTTTTTACTTTACAAATTTGGTAACATTTGACAAAATTTTGAAAAAGTTGGAAAATTTTTAAAAAAATTGGGTAATTTGAATTTGACGTTACTTTGGTAACTGATTTAAAAGTTTAATCGTTTACTTTCTCTACCACTTACTCCATCTAATCTAACAATCAAAATTATGAAATTAATTTTAATAAAAGTAAAAATTATTACATACAATTTAAAAATATCAAACTTAAAATATCAAACTTAACAAATTTAAAGATGTTTAAACTTTATATAATTTTGTCCGCATTTTTGTCACCTACTGTTTGTCATAGTTTTTGTGACTTTTTATTTGATTTTATTTTCACAATTTTTAAAAATGAAATTTTTGAAAATGTCAACTTTTAATGCTTGTTGATTCGTGTTTTGTTCATAACCGATGTTGTTAAGGTACTCACCTCGGGAAGCAAGTACATTATATTTGCACGAACATAACAATTTGAACAATTTTTTGTATACGGTATACGCAATGTTCTGTGAAGTAAATCTTTCAATGGCATATTTGTCCAATTTTTCGTGATTGTTTCATTTATTTAATTTTCATGTTCCATTGCCTTTATTGCCTTATATAGATCATCTCTTCGCTTGATTTTAGTACGACTTCCTTCTGCAATAATTGCCTCAAAAACCGAACAACTATATTGTCCTTTATATAAATAAAAATATTACTTTTATTCATTGATTGTTTAAAAATAGAAGAAACCTGCTTATAAATGTGAGGTAAAGTTGATTAGTTATAAACAATTCCTTATCGTGTTCACGTTGTTAAAAATAATTTAAAAATAAACCCTGTCATTTTTACGACTTGCATAGAATAAATTAATAACTTCTATAATAAATTGCTACAGAAATAGAATTTTGCAGAGATGGACGGCTTGACCGTTGTTACACCTACCGTAGTAAACTTTGTCTCACTTACCTATAAATTGATTTAATTTATTTTCATTTGTTTCACTTCTAGGCTTAACCCAGTTTTATTGGTTCATTTCTTGTGTTTTTATTTATTTATTCAATGTTGTCAGTTTAGGTTTCATTTAATTAGATCATTCGGATCATTATTCAAAAAATGCAAACAGTTGTATATCAATTTGAATATTAGTTATTTTGTGCAAATAGTGAGAGCGGTGATTGTTCCAGCCACGTAAAAACTGTGGAATTGTGAATTTTTGAAAAGTATAAGAATTAGCAATATTGCGAAAATGTACATAAAAGCACATAAATGAATACATTTTCAAAAAAACCTAAAAAAACTTTTCAAGAATTCGCATTTTTAACCATAATTTTTGTATTGTCAAAAATTGAAAACGCAAAACGTTCCAATTTTTGAAAGTGACAATTTCTGCTTTGTTTAGACTTTCGGTTCTTCTTCACTTATATTAAGTAGTACTCACGTCGGGAAAAAGGTAGAATTTATTCAGACGAAAATAATAATTTTAACTTGTCGTCTGCAAATATTTGTGTTCGTAAACGCAGTAGTCCCGATTGAAATTTTTGCAATAAGTTTCGATTCAGTGTTGTTTATTCAATTTCGACGTGGTGTCATTGTTTTTGTTTTTCGTTTACATTTAGCCTTCGGCCGTAAACAACAGCTGAGTAAATGTGGTGGGAATTTTTAAAACATAATATATGGTTATTATAAAATCATAGATGATGTACTTTTAGAAGAAATTATTCGCATAAGCAAATATTTTATTTAAATTCAAAAACCACATCAGACTAATTTCAATGCATCGACAAAAATACACAAAACCTTTGAAACCAACGGACTACAAAGCCCCCTCACTGGGTGCGTTTATTGCCCATTGAAAACGACTTAATTGAAGACAAATCCGTTCCCGAAACGCAACAAAAAATAAACCGTAACCGACTAATAAACCCGAACAACGCAATTTCAAATCGAACATCCGACGCAATTAAAACGTAAAAGAGATTACACAATGAGCGATTGAAAGGAAAATTATTTAAACCGCGTCGATTACCACAATTAAGTCACTTGACGTGTTGTATAAATGAAATTATAATCGACCATTTAAAGGTTACTACGGACAATTTTATGTAACGTATTCATTCATTCCGAGAAAATGACACACGGGCTGTGCTTTTTTCTAGGTCGTTTCATTGATGATTTCATTCGAAACGGCGGAAACACGGGCACAGCTCCGCGCGAACGCGCGCGTTTGTTCTCGGCCGTTTATGTCGAATTTAGGATGGTCGTGATTAGAACGTCCTAGAAGGCTGTAAAAACTGCGTGAATTAGCTCGAGCGAAGACGACGAAAAGATATTATTTTTGCACGAATTAAGTGCCATTAGTTTAATGGCCAATAATTCTTCCTAAAGTCGGCAACAAAAATGTCGTTTTTTTATAATTAGGCAATAAAATATCAGTTTTATGAGCACGTTGATATAAGCCAGACTTCATTTGATAAAATCAAGAATTTGATAGGTAGGTGTTGGAAGTTCAAAGCAATTACATTGGTGTCATACGTTATTTTAATTTTTATCGACGCGATTAAAAGTATTTGGAATATTTCAGCGAAGCAAACAAGTCACTAATTGCATAAATTAAATCAGTGTAGCCCAATGGGTTGGGGATCAAGATTTCAGATACCACGAGCAGGATTGTCAGTTTGAATCGTACAAATGACAACGATTTTCCAATATTTTTTTTATATGCTGCCTTTTTGCGTTTTTTAAATTTACCATTTTTCCACATTGGTGACGGTTTATTTTTTGCTGCGTTTGGGAACGCGTTATTTTCAATATTCAAAAAAATATTTATTGCGACTATATTATATTTGCTTTTTTTCTATTTCAAGTTTTATCGCAACTTTCATCAATTTGTTGTTTGTAACATAAACAAAGTAGAATAAAAATCGAACCGTCGCACAAATTTCTATTTCTATTTCGTTGAATTCCTATTTATTGGTGAATAGCTTGTATTACAAAATATGTCGTCTTGTTCTCAAAATAAAAAGATTTTCAGGCGATTAGTTGTAATCGTTCAAATTTATTTTTCAAACGTGATTCAAAACCCAGATACAATACGCTGTTCTAAAATATACTTTCTGAATGAATTCTTAAGAAGACAGTTTTATTAAATAATTACTGAAAATCGTGCTTCGCCGTCTCTCTATGTTGATGTTGAGTCTGGTATTTTAATTCAATGGAATTTCATTTTACTTCTCATTGTTTACATCCACGAACATGTTAATTATTTGTATTTCCGTGTAAATAAATAATTTTTGCAGCTTCTAAAGAAGTGGTTGACATTTACGGTGCTAATTAAAACCGTGTGGTACATTATTCACTAATTAAATTAAATCAAATCATGCTTGACTTCAAACCTGCTATTTTTACGTTCTTATACATTATGTGTAAGGAAATACGAGTATAGTAATCATAGACAACTTCGAACTTGAGATTTTAACGCAAATACAAGTTTTGATCCTAAGCCGATTCTGACTATTTTAAGATTTATGGCTAACGAGGAAAAAACGTCCTATTTTGAAATAAATATCCCAACTGGCAGTGATAGTTTATTCTAGTTACATTTTCATCTTGACGTCTGCATTTATCATCGCTGATCATCCCAACAAAATCAAATTTCTTTAACATACTTAGGTAACATACAGGTTCTTCCTTGATTTATGCAGTTTAGATTTCACGTTTTGACAACATAATTGCCCCAACACAACTAACTACTAACACACGCACTTAATTGTGATCACAATAATTATTTCAAGTTACACTTTTCTAAGAAACCCCCTAAACCACTCTTTATAAAAAAACAATATTAACTACATATAGTTTCAGAATTAGAAACTAATTACGGTATGATTTTATAAGAATATGGGTTTATTATTTTTTGTTTTTAATTCTAGTATATGCTATTTTTATTTACATTGGTAGGAAACTGCAAATTAAGGTAATAAAGTAAGATAAAGTCGAAAATTTGACAACAATTAAGATCAAATAATTTTGTAGAAATAAAATCTATTATTTTTAATAAAGGAATTAAATTTTCAACTATAATATAAATAATTTTTTAATTAATCTTCGTGTGATAAATATACCTGATGTCAGAGGTGAGTATAACTGATCACATGAATAAAAAAGATCTAAATACCTACCAAGACTAAAAGAGTTCTTCTTATATTGAACGATATCGAAAAAACTATGTTTTTGCTATTTTTGAAAATTATGTAAAACAAAAAAAATTAAAAAATTTAAAACGTACAAATACTATGACTAAAGTAGTATGTAAAATGCAAAGTTAGTATGTAAATGTAAAATGCCAAGAAATACTTAAGAAAAGAACAACATTAAACGTAGTCAAAATCGAAAAAAAAGTTTGGTGTTTGCATTTGCATTTTGAAAATATTAAATTGTTTCAACTGTTTAGGTTCATTTGCTTTTATACACATTTCTATATAATTCGTCATTACAATTCCTCACTGTTTTCACGCGGGTTAAACAATATAATTTATAAATAAAGTACCTCTCCGTCCTCACGACTCGCACAGACTAACTATATTCAAATTAAATTGAATCCACATTTTCTGGAAAAGCATAAATGAATTACGTGGAAACAAACGCAAAACATTCATACCCAAACAATGAAATGACAAGAAATTAAATAAATAAAACAATAAAAAGGAAATGACCGAATCCAACCCAGATCATCTTCAACTCTCGCAGAAATAAGTAAACTGTACTAAAAGTGACAAAATAAAAGAAAATTGAAATAAAATCGTCAAACATGAAACACACAAAAAGTAAATTAAAATAACATCGTCGAGCATGAAAACAAACAAAAGGTAATAAATAATAATAAATGAGAATTAAACCGATGAATAAATAGAGAAAACAATAATGACCCAACCCAACCTGCAATAAATGAACTGCACTAAAAGTAATTGAAACAAAATAAAAAGAAAATTGAAATGACATCGTCAAACATGAAACAAATAAAAATTAATAAATTATAATCAATCAGATGACTAAATAAAGTATAATAAGTTACTCTGTGTGCAAGCCGTAAAAACGGCAAGGATTGGTTTATAGATGATCCTCACTCGGGAAGCAGGTAGATTTTAAAATGTTTTTCATTTTTGACATTTTTTCAGCTTGTTTTTTTTATATATTTTGGCACTTTTAGCCTTGTTTGGAATATTTATATTTCTTTTTTGTTGTTTTTTTTATTAATTGGTTTTAGTTTTTCCCATTTTAATTGCATTTGCAACATTTTTGTTTAATGAAAACAGTGCTGATGGAAGAAACATCGTGCACCGAAAACGCCATGCTCGTTAACAAGTTCAAGGATGAGCGAAACGATGTCGTCCAAGGATCCAACCGCGTTGTTTTTGCAGTCCTATTTAATTCATATTATCTCTTGGTGCATAATTTTACATCAACACTGTTTTCATTAATTTAATATATGGCTTTGCTGCTTTTGTATTTGTACAAATTTAAGTATTTTTTTTCTCATAGTTTTGTTTTTCGTTTTTGAGTTGCAATTGTTTAATCTATTTTTTTCTTTTTAATGCTTCATATCAGTAATGACAGAAATATGTAAACATTATTGTACTGATCATGTTTGAAAATCTATATTCATTGACACAGTTGTTTTTATTACTATAGTATGTCCATTTGGTTCTTTTGATTTTATTTATTGCTTTTTAATTGAATTTGTGTTCACTAAGGTCTCGTTTTTAATTTTGGCATTTATTTTTAATAAAAACAAATTTGTAAAAAAATTCCACATGAAAAAATTAAATCATTGCCTACAACAACTTGAATCCAACTAATCCTGTTCGCCGCGAGAGAAGTCCAACGATAGAAGAAGACGAAGAAGACCTAAATGACCATGACTGTGTCCGACAACGTTAAAATCGCCCGGTGTAAACATGTTACTATTTATAGTGCGAACTAGAAGAAGAAAAAAACGCGGCGATCTTCCCAAGGGTGTCGTATATACAGCTAGTTTTAATATCGATCGCAAGTCGTTTTCGCTATAAATATATACAATTGAGCCCAGTCGACTCGTTGATAATTACGGTTATTTTTTTCTTCTCGTTGTTCTGATCGAGCTTGATGGACGTACGGCCCGTAAACACCGGATAGATGAGGATGGAAATAGTCGAGAACGAGCGCCCGAAGAGCAAGAAACGTCGCTTTATTTCTCGCTGCAAATTACCGCGCTTCATTTTTTACGCTCGCGCGTAGCCTGTCCGTCGAATTCGGTTCTTGTTTTTTTTAAATTATTGATAATAATGAAATACTCGATTTAATTTTTAAATTTGATGTTTGGCATTTTAGTGTTATACGATTTTGGCAGTTGTTTAAAAAAAACGTTTCCATAACTAATCACTCAAAAATTTCAAGGACTTATATAATACAAGTCAAAAAATTGCGATGGATTACAAATTAATTTTTTTTCGAAATTACCTGTTTAAAGATTTATTTTTAAAATTCTTTAAAATCGTTAATATCATTTCACCCCTTTCATAACAATTCCGCCAATTTGATATTTCAAATTCAATAATTATTGCCTTCGTGTTGTTACGTTTTGGTCGAATTTAGCAAATTGTAACTGTAATTCAATTTCTCGTTTAATTGCTTATATCTGCTTAATAATCTCGTCGTGATTACTTAATAGTTTCCTAGACAGTTAAATGTAAGTGTTCGAGGTATTTTTCTAAATTATTTACAAATCCAATCGCAAAATTTATATTAAATTAATATAAATTTTTACAATTTTTTGAATCTTTCCATTTTAGTATAGACTTCTTTAACAATTTTGACTACTGATGATTGATGATTTTATAATTTTGACATTTTCTGACAATTCACTTTGAATTTTAAAAGACAAATTTCAACATTTTCAGAATTTTCTTAATTTTTCGTATTTCAGTTTTGAGTTGATTGAATTTTTGTATTTTTAGACGATGTTTGCTCACCGTTTGCCGAGTAGATTGTGTTGGGATGCACTTTTTTTTAATTTTCCACAATTTTATAAATTTTTACAATTTTTTGAATCTTTGCATTTTAGTATAGATTTCTTTAATATATTTGACTTCTTGTGTTTCATGTTTTTCCAAAATTTATAATTTTGACATTTTTTATCAACTCACTTTTGAATTTTAAAAAACAATTTTGAACATTTTTACAATTTTCTTATTTTTTTGTATATCAGTTTTGACTTCGTTGACTTTTTGTATTTTTAGACGATCTTTGCTCACCGTTTGGAGAGTGGATTGGGTTGGGTTGAAATTGTAACTTTTTTTTTAATTTCTACAATTTTGTAGATTTTTACCATTTTTTGAATCGTTGCATTTTAGTATAGACTTCTTTAATAATTTTGACTTATGTTTCGTGTTTTTCACATTTTATAATTTTTAAATTTTATGTCGACAAACTTTTGCATTTAAAAAACAATTTTGAACATTTTTTCAATTTTATTAATTTTTTGTATTTCCATTTTGACGATGTTTTCTCGCCGTTTGCAAAGTGGATTGGGTTGGGTTGCAATTGTAACTTTTTTTTAATTTTCGACAATTTTATAAATGTTTACAATTTTTTGAATCGTTGCATTTTAGTATAGACTTTTTTAATAATTTTGACTTCTTATGTTTCGTGTTTTTCAAAATTTTATAATTTTTAAATTTTCTGTCAACTCACTTTTGAATTTTAAAAAACAATTTTGATTGTTTTAACAATTTTATTAATTTTTTGAATTTCAGTTTTGACTTGTTGAATTTTTATATTTTTAGACGATGTTTCCTCACCGTTTGTAGAGTGGATTGGGTTGTGCAATTGTAACTTTTTTTAATTTTCGACAATTTTATAAATTTTTACAATTTTTTGTATCTTTGCATTTTAGTATAGACTTCTTTAATAATTTTGACTTCTTATATTTCGTTATATAATTTTGGCATCTTTTGTCAAGTCACTTTTGAATTTAAAAAAAATATTTTGAAAATTTTTACAATTTTATTATCTCGTATTTCAGTTTTGACTTCGTTGACTTTCTGTATTTTTATATGATGTTTGTACATCGTTTGCAGAGGAGGTTGAGTTGGGTTGCAATTGAAACTTTTTTAAATTTCTAAATTTTATAAATTTTTACAATTTTTTGCATAATAATAATAATTTTGACTTCTTGTGTTTCGTGTTTTTCACAATTTTATAATTATGAAATTTTTGTTCATTTTTGGACAATTTTCGCACAATTATAACTTTGGATTGAGTTGTCGCGATTTTTTGTCAATTTTTTAATGTCAAATTTTTAGTAATTTTAACTAATCGTGACCCCCCTCTCGGCAGACTTTTCAACTTTTTGAAAATCAACACAACTCATACATTCATATTTTTGACAACTTGTCTAACATTTAACAATTTTAACATTTTTGACATTTTTAGGCACTTGATAATTTTAAATATCGATATAAGTCAAAACTGCGTATCATGGAGAAACAAAGATCCAATTATGGGACTTCATGTCAGAGCACGGCGGAGCTCTTCTTGCCATTTTATTACACTCTATTTTTGTATTTTTACCACCTTCAGTTTGTTTTATTCTTGATCTTTTACACTTACTTTTTATTTCATTTTCTACTTGGTTTTACCAGCTTTCTTCAGTCTTTATTATTATTATTCATCCATTACTCGAACCATTTCTTCCATTCTTCCTGTTGCTTACATGGTCCTTATTTTCCAAATTCCGAGTTTTACTCTATTTCTCATTTTGTTTCTCTTCGTTTCCTTTCCCATTTTGCCATATTTTACTTGGTTTTCTCATATTTCTTTAGTGTCCATCTTATTTGCTCTGATTTTGCTACCGCCCATCTTGTTCTTTGCGTTGTTATCTTTGCTTATCTTCACTTTCATAGAACAATGTATAGTTTCCTTTATCGATTCTTCCTTCTTATTCTTCTTCCCATCTTTCTTCCTGTAGTGCCAGGACCTTGGATTGATATTCTTTCATTATTCTAACCATTTCTTCCTTTCTTCCTGTTGCTAACGTGATCCCTAAGTTCAGAGTCTTGGTTTACTACTTTGTTTATCTTCTTTTCCTTTGGCCCATTTGCCAGTTCATCGCGTTCGCGTTCAACAATAATTCTTTGTCATGATCTCTATCAAACCTTTATTTCGATTAATAATTTTAAATTAAAATTCTTGGATTCAGTGGGCATATATTTCAGAACTGTAATGGTCATTGACAAATAACATCGTCAAGAGTCCTATTATGTTGCTATGTAGTTTAACGTCTGCTGCCAAGCCAGACACATTTCCTCGTGCAAACGCGAACCCGTTCATCGTTAGAAATACCAAGTCGGCGATTTACATATTATCGAAACGACTGATTATAAATTTCTAGATACGAATGAGCACACTACGCGCGCATTACCGGTTTTTATAATAAACTCACGCGCTTTCGTGTATTTTCCTCTTTTTTTTTAATTTCGTATGCTCGACGCCTGGGAAAGGCTAGTTGGTATGTTGGTACGAGTCTAATGCGATTTTAATACGCGTTGGTAGATCACGTACGCGCTAACAATATTGCGAAACGTACGCCACTGACGGCCGCCAGGGCTCGCTGTCGGCCGGAGCGAAGCGACCTGCTGCTGCAACAGCAGAAGCAATGACCGTGCAAGGTCACGGCCACATCCTCTCGCTTGGTTTCCACAGAACGCGGCGAAGAGCGGCTCATCGTAACTTTGCCTAGCTACCTCTTTTACCCGTAAACAAATAGACGCGAGTTACAACGGCGCGGTGCGCCGACGGTTCACGAGGTCCTTCATCGAACAACTCTATAAAAAGTCTCTATAATAATAATAAAAAAAAAAATTCAATAATAAAAATAATTTTATACAATACTTCAAATATGATCAATTTGAAGTATTGTCTCTATACATGTATAAACCACAACCCGAGAACCATATATATATAAATATATGGTTCTCGGGTTGTGAACCGCGTTGTGAAATGTTCCCCGAAGGGTCGCTTCGACGTTTCGGCAAAGCCCCATCTGCCATCTTCAGGAAGCTCTTCTAGGTCTCGCTGATTTAGAAGATAATATAAGGAATACAAGGAATATAAGGATCTACGAGTAACTTCGAACGTCAGTTCTTCTAAGTCAGCGAAACCTAGAAGAGCTTCCTGAAGATGGTAGATGGGACTCTGCCAAAACGTCGAAGCGACCCTTCGGGGAACATTTCCACAACGCGGTTCACAATGCGGTTCACAACCCGAGAACCAAGAAGCACATATTCACTTAAGGGTGTAACACCATCATATATTTTTTATTTTTAGTTCAATTTTAGTAGTTTTTTTTCCCAAACGTAGAATACTTATTGTTCTATTTACTCCCAAAAAAACAATTGTCTTCTTTAAATGCAAAGCAACCTGCGATGGCAAAATAAACGGCAAAAATCAAGAAATCACTTTAGGGATTTTTTTATCGAAAAATTTTACTAGTACTAATTGATCAGAATTGCCCAAAAACCCTAAATCCAAAATTTTATGAAAATTAAAAATGTTAAAATTTCCCGTAAAAGTCCGTAAATACTTATTATTCGTTGCGCCGAAAAAAGGATGCTGTGAAAATTTTGTTTGAAATAAACTCTGAACTGTCAAAGTTGTTTTAAGTTGTTGTTGTTTAGGCGCAGCCACCTGTGCAAATAATATTTACCGAATTGGAACTACTTTTGAAGAAAATTTTCACATTTTTAATTTTCATGAAATTTTGGATTTAGGGTTTTTGGGCAATTCTTAACAATTATTACTAGTAAAATTTTTCAATAAAAAAATCCCTAAAGTGATTTCTTGATTTTTTCCATTTATTTTGCCATCGCAGGTTGCTTTGCATTTAAAGAAGACAATTGGTTTTTTGGGAGTAAATAGAGCTTTCTACGTTTGGAAAAAAAATACTAAAATTGAACTAAAAATAAAAAAGATATGATGGTGTTACACCCTTAAGTGAAACACACTTTATATATATATATATATATATATATATATATATAACGTAGTTTTATATCAATTTTAAGTAACCAAACAATGTTCAACTTATACAAGTATTCAACTTAATGTACTCAAATAGTACATATATCACGTAAAATTTTACCACACTTTGTTCAATTCAGATTTTGATGTCAACCTTCTTAAAATGTCGTTTTGAGTAAGTCATCACCTATTTTAAATATTTGTTTTCTATTGTTACTTAACTGTATCTTAATATTCAATGCATAACAAACAAAATCAACGCTATTGAAATTTTGATCCACAGTGAATGTGTTGACGTAGTTTGCATTAGCGAACACTGGCTATGTAGAAAATAAAAACAATTACAACCTGCAGGGGTATAAGAAAACAAGTATATGCTGTCGAGAGGGCAGACGTCGTGGTGGTGTTCGTATTTTTGCTCGGGAAAATATAAAAACTACATGTATTCAGCAGATGATTGAGAAATCAGTTGCTGGTGTATGTGAAATGGCTGGATGGACGCTCCATCATTTATTGTTTAGCCTAAATCCCGAAACAAAATTTGTGCTTTCGGGAGATTTCAACATAGACTTGATGAGACGAAGTAACGCAACGATGAGATGGATGAACTTTGTAACTTCATTTGATCTTCATCCTACGATATCTTGTCTAACCAAGGTAGCACGTGAATCTGCAACATGTGTGGATAATATCATGGTAAACGTTCCACCATTTACATATTCTGCTTATGTCGTATCTGCTGCACTAAGCGACCATGATGCTCAATACATTTTGTTAGATATCCCAAAAGGTCAGCACGAAAAACTACAAATTAAAACCCCAGTGTACAATGAAGAAACTTTAGCTCAATACTTTAACGAAATGAGTCAACAGGATTGGGAAGAAGTTTATGGTAAAGATGATCCAAATGCCAAATTTAATAAACTCCTTCATACGGATTAAGCAAGCGACCATTCCGATAAAACATTTACTCCGAGCACGCATCATATACAGATAAGTCCAGCTTTCAAACAAATGATAAATTTTATTTATGATACGTGGAAACAAACAAACGACCAAGATGCCTTAGATATTTACAATCGATGCAAGAATGTGCCCCACAAATAAACAGAAAACAACTTGGAAGATAATCAACCAAGAAACAGGAAGAGCAAAAACACAGCTGGAAAACCCCCTTCAACCTGAAGTTTTCGACACATTCCTAGCTAATCTAGCATTTCAAATAATTGCCGAGTTACCTAAAGAGCGCCCCCACCCAAACGATTTCCTGAAAGCAATTCCATACCCCACAATGTCTATGTACCTTGCCCGTACAGATAGTAGTGAGGTAGAACTTTGTATCAATCGCTTGAAACCTAAGACAAGTGAAGACATTTATTCTATCAACACTTTACTCGTTAAGCACGTTTCTTCACTGATATCGAAAGCCCTTAGCACACATATTAAATAAATGATGATACCTCACTGATACTAACCGATAAGGCATTAACAAATCTACAGCTTGGAATACTGTGGGCAGCTCATTGTGCAAAGAATTGGTTCATAGCTAGCGAACTCTTACTACACCCAACTAAATCGCAGATGATTACCTTTACTACATCACGAAGATGGCCCGAACTTAAAAATCAAGAGCCTATCAAATACCTTGGAGTCTATATGGATGCGAGGTTGACCTGGAAATACGAGGTGGATTTTCTGCCTGAAAGACTTCCTCGGGCCATTTATGCTATACGTCGGGTAGCTATAATGATTTGAAATCCTGCGGCTGCGATTGCCTACTTTGCTCTATTTCATTCGGTAATGAAATATAGTATATCGCTTTGGGCAACTCGGCACATATGGACAGAATATTGGTATTGCAGAAAAAGGCCATCAGGACAATAGAAGGAGTGGAGTGGAATTCCAACTGCAGACAACTCTTCCCAAAACTTCAGATACTAACCGTACCTGCTACCTTTATTTGGGTCAAGTTACTTCAAGCCGAAGGAATATATTCAGGACGGTAACAGTAATTGCTACAATCTTTACTCTCATGAATACCTAGGTGCATCCCAGGGAAGCAAAAAACGTACACATGTTTATATGTTATACGCGTGTGTATTATTGTTATTGTTTGTGTTACTTGTAACAATTGTTTGTAATAAAAATCTAATATAATCTAATCTATACATATATACATATTCAGTAGACATTTCCTCGGAATATAACGATGGCGGGGAGTAAAGTAATTAAATTAATATTAAGTAATATTTAATTAAGGTTGTGGCCAGAAAATAAACTAAAATTCTAACCCAACCGAATTCAACTCCAGCTCTCAAAAAAATAAATAATTAGAATAAATAGAAACAAATAAAAAAGGAAATATAATGAAATGGGCCAAATAAACTAAAACCTGTCCCAACCCGACCCAACCCAACCCAGCCCAACTCCACCTACAAAAAAATAACTTAGAATAAATAAACCGCAGAAACAAATAAAAAAGAAAATATGATACCAAGCGCTAAATAAACCAAAATTATAAGTAAAACTTAAAAATGGAAACCAATTGAAAACAAAATCCTACAAATCTGTGAAGAGTAAGGAACAGGATGTATGGGGCTAAATAAACCAAAATTATAAGTAAAACTTAAAAATGGAAACCAATTGAAAACAAAATCCTACAAATCTGTGAAGAGTAAGGAACAGGATGTATGGGGAAAATAATGGAAAATATAATAAGAACACATCGACGCAAAAAAGTTGATGAAAACTCGAGAAGAAGATTAACAGTAAAAATATAATTAAAGACGAACGAAATCATAATAAAAATAAACCACAAATTGAAAATTGTATTGTATTTGACTCGGTCTGGTTGGGTTGGGTTTGGTTCAATTTTATTTAGATATTAAACCAAAAGCAATAAAAGGAAAAGTTGAAATGGAAACAACTTTCACAGAATTAAATAAACCAAAACCAAACCAACCCGACTCAACGTGTAAACTACGAATACGTAAGGTCCATATTGTAAATTCCGAATTGAAGCAATAAAATACTTAAAGGATGCTCGTAATAATATATTTATTATGTGAATAAATTTGTCAACATATTTCAAGGTAAAACTCTGAATTAAAAAATTAAATTTCTTATTGACGTAAACTACAATCTTCGAGTTTAATTTTTGTTTGGGATTTGTCATTTTCATTAACTCTTAGCATATTGTATTGTGTTTCAATTGGCACCACTTGCTGACAGTTTATTAACAGGAAACCAGCCCCATTGATTACGAAGTAATTCGAAGTGACTAATTTTAAACTTGTAATCAGTAACTGTTAATATATTTAAATTTCCCACCGATTTTGATTTAATCACAGGATAATTTTTTCTTCGAACTCTTCATAAAAAAATTCTATGACTACGTTCACCAAATTTTTATTTGATTAGGTGTGGGTTTTTCAGTTTCATATCTGTCTTTTTTCAGGGAATAATTTAGTTCCATCTCCATCATTATCCTCTATGTCCTCATTTTGAAATTCGCATTGAAAGATCATCTCCGTTTCAGATTCAAAGCTTGCTGAAGATAAAAAATATTTTCTCTTGGGAATGACATTCCTTTCGGTATTTTTCTTTGCGATCCGTTCCTTGTTTTTTATTGCATTTTCGTTCATGAATATGTAACGCCGATGTTGAAACATATACATATCAAACAATGTTTTTCTTTTCTGTTTCTGGAATTCTCAAATTTTCAGTTTTTTGTAGTTTTCAAAGTGATAGGTGATAGCTGATGGCTATCATTAACATGATTTACTCCTGGCTATTGACTATTATCATTTAAATGGCTTGATACAGGTTATTGATTACCATTTAAGTGATGATTATTAAAATACGTTTTAATTTTTAATTTTTTTTATAACATATAACATGAAAATAGGACAAAGTAATTGGTATAGGCTATAAGCGAAGAGTTTATACCAACTGAAATAATTTCTTCTGGATTTTGCCGATGTCTTCAATTATAACTTGACATTTCGCTGGTCAAGCTGTTTTTTCGTGACGTTTAAGACGAAATGATAGTCAATCCTTTACTCACAGTTCAGCTAATTCAAACTTTTGAGATAAAATCTTCAACGTACAGGTTTGAACGAACAAAGAGGAGACAGATGGAAGGAAACTGAAATACAATAAAAAAAATACATTGACAAGATTTTAGTATGAGAATTTGTATTGTGATTCCCAGTTATGGATAAACACCCAATACATTTAATAAATATTTGCTTTTTATTTTTTCAATTTTATTTAGAACGATCACACACACGACCCTTGTCGATTGGTTGCCCAACCAGTTAGAACCCAGCCTAACAAAACGTAAAGAACGTTGGCTTAGATTTACTTCGTATAAATACCAATCCAACCCAAAAATAAAATATCCCCAACCCAACCCAACCCAACGGAGCCAAAAAATTCTAATCAATTAAATTGAATCCAAAATTAAAATTAAATAATCGAAGAGCGATATAAATTCCAGATTCAAGTAATCTAGCAAAGACCTACTAGTATACATGTGATCACGTCGAAACCGATTACGTATAATTGTAATTACGCGCAGTGTCCATGGGCCTCGACGCAGATATCCTTTGGATATGAACGCACCGTTTGGCGTATCTTTTATTGGTTACGGAAAAAACAATAAATCTCGTACTTATTGAGGCGCTTGCTACAGCTGACATCGCATCTTATTTCGCACTCGACTCACCGGTGGAAGTCGTAAATATTATTGAAATGAACGAGTCGTATAACTGACCCTCCTAACGCGACTGCAACGTGACAGTACAAGTGTCGAGGTCGTCCGACAAGTAGAGGATACTTCAAGAATTATCTTATCAGCGAGGCTGCGGTTATTGTTGTTGTAAGGTTAGGCCACTAATAAGTTTGCATCTAATTAATGCGTTTCGTTCAACCTCAAGACTTGCCCATGTTTCATGCTCGCGACGTTCGTGTAATTTATATAATTTGCGCAATAAATATTAAATTGAATTTATAAAATACTGCTTCTGAAGTATGAATTAAAATGTGTACACCCAGTTGTTGGTGTGACTTCGTAATCATAGTTATCTCAGTTATGGGGTTCTACCTTAAGTTAAATTGCTTTAGCGTTTATTTGTTCTAATTAAAGATACTAATGACTTCAAATTACAATAAATGGAAAAATTAATTGAGGAGGCAGATAGACAAATTTTCTTCCTTCTTCCTTCAAAAGAATGCAAAATTAATTTGTTGATCATAACATTACGATGTAATCTTCTCGTATATTTTAATGTTACCTTCTATGGTGCTTTAAACTATAATTAATGGGGGTGGGATTGAATTGGACAATGGAAGTTGTTGTGTGATTTTTGCTTGCTACAGGTAACTTCAAACTACGTGATCAAAGACGTCGGTGCAACTGGGACATACTTTTTGTATCGTCAACTATTCTTGATCCCTTAATTTCAACTGGTAACAGAACTAATCTAAATAAAATTTTAGTAAAAATAAGATCAAAATCAAAACTTCATTAATAACACTCTGATCAAGCTTAATAAACTCATTGGGTTTTGCGTAATTCGGTATTTTTCTTTCGACGCACTTGTACGAGTTACGACGGTGCACGCAACTGAAACAAGACAACAAGAAATACTAAATGCTAAAATAGTGATTAAAATTATCCGACCTAATGTCTCTTTCAAACACATATTTTCACACATTTTACATCAATCTAATTCAGCAAACATCAATGATCGGTACACCTAATTAAACATCTCGTAAGTTGTGTAACAATTAAGCAAATTAGAATAAACAAAAAAGCATGAACGATGCATAAATATCAGCAAGCCATCATACCTTGCGTATTGTTCTCCATAACATCAAAATTGAATATTAAAATATAAAATTCTATGAAGCAACAACAGCATATCAAATCGTCAACGTTACATGATAACTTCATTGTTATTATGAGATCAGTAAATCAGTAAATAATCATCATCAGTAAATAATACAAAGCACTTCGCTTCGAACCTAGTTCGTGATACAAAAATGTGTTAGAAACTCATCATTGGCGTGGCTTGTCTAAAGAGTCAACAGACAATATTACCAGTAGAATCAAAAGTGGGTTCTTTTAAAATATACAATTTAATTAATGTTAATGACAGTCACTGTATGGTTAACATCAATGTAGTAATTTCAGTGGTATTATAGTGGTATTATATATATCAAAATTGACAAGTTAACATTCTACAATTTCCCCCTCGGTTTGACGATTTAATTATATCACCCCAATGAATTTAAAAATGCAAAAACAGTAGGGGGACCGTAATGTGCGAATTAAAACAAGACAAGATATTAAACAAAAAACTGAAAGTTAGAAAATATAACAAAAACAAGAATAGGAAACACACATTATAATCCAAAGGGAAAATAATGCAATTCCAACTGAAAAATAATGCAATAAAATAGTAAGAAAACAATACAAACGATCGAAAACACAACGAAACCCAACTCAACCCAACACCCCCCAATCCAACTAAACTCAACTGAACCCAACCACAAACAAACCTAAAGCATTCTGCATAATAGAGAAAACGACAAATTAAAATAATGAACAAATAAATGACAAAAATTAACGTAAAAATAAACGTTAACCGTTTGAAATAAAACGAGATAAAAAATAAGAAACACAAGGAAGAAAGGAACCAAACGAGATGAGAAAATAATCTTAAACATTAATTGCCAAATAAATCAATAAAAACTAAAAATAATCATACACGAACGAAAATGAATTAATGTTGTCCCCCCACCCCCGCCACCTGCTTCATCTACTAGGGACGAGGAACAAAAAAACTATAACGAACAACAATTGAACAATAGAATTGGCAACAAAAAAAATTAAGAAAAAGTAACAAAAAGAAAGAAACGAAGCGATAAGAAACTAACTATAATGGACCTAATAAAATAAATATCCAGCACTATTTCAAATAACAAACAGAAAAAGAAAGACAACGACATAAATTATGAAACAGAATACATTCAAAGATAACAAAGTGAATTCGTGGCAGCGATGAAATAAGAACGTTTCCTACGTTGACTGCCTGGACAACGTCCCGGGGTTATTACTGCGTGCACTGATAGAAAAATTAAATTGATAAATTGAAAATGTCCTAACTATACGTTAAACGGTACCGTTGATTCTACATCTGCGTAGATACGAAAGCATAGGAAAATATTACGAGTATACAGTTCCATTTAAAATACTAGAGTAGTTTCCGGTAAAACCGGAAGTGAGGTACATTTTTAATTCATCATACATGATGGGATTTTATGTGTATATGGACATGTTATGATGCTGAATAAAGAAATTAAACAACAAACAAAATACCAAATATTTGAAAAATGTAATCAAACTACAAGTACAAACTACGGTACATGAAACAGACGCAACCAGAAAATATCAAAGAAAAATGTTTCAAAAAAACATGAATTGTTACTTTGGTTTATGTACCAGAATTATTTGGGTGACACTCAGGCGAATGAAAAATAGATTAAGTAAAGCGAAACAAAAGCACTCAATTAATTAATCAACGAATATGAAAAAAAATCTCAAAAACAAGTTGGGTTGGGTTGAGTTGGGTCCTTAGCAGCCATTTCGTAAACCTCAACGCTTGCACGTTTCTAACAGTATTTACTGAAATAATTCATCTCAAGTTTTTCACGTCTTGTATTAATTATAATTATTCTTTGTTGTCTTAGCAACGTTTGCAATTTGTTTTAAAATTATTACTTAAATAAATAACCTCGACCTTTCCATGTCTTTTACCACGAATTATGTTAAAAACATAATTTAATTCAAATTAACATTATTGATCCAAAACCGTGTGGACAACTGATTGCGCTACGTGAACGGAGAAACTACGTGTATTCGACTCGTGGCGAGTTGTAAGTTCGACGAGAATTGAAGTACGTCTCTCGCTCACGTACTTTACGCCAATGATTTGCGTCGCTATCGCCTGGGCTTTACTAATCGTTCGAAGGCTTGTTGTAGAATAAACTCCTTTTAACTTAGTACACTATTTATTTACCACTATTTACAATTTACAATTATTTCACAATTACAGTTGGCACTGTTGCGATGTGTTAGGTTGTTTGCTAATTGATTAATGCTCACACTGTTGTGTTACTACTTAAGTCGCCTTGAATAATAATGTTACTTCGACTGTTGTCTTAAATGATGATACTGTGTAACTGTGTGTAACTTCGAATGCGTAACTATGTGTAACTGTTAGATTGTTGTCTTGAATGATGGTGATACACTGGATGTGTTACTGTGTTACTCTTCGACTGTTGTCTTGAATAATGATGAGACACTGGATGCGTTACTGTTCGACTGCTGTCTTGAATAATGGTACACTTCGACTGTTGTCTGTGTTACTGTATGTTACTCTGTGTAACTGCGTGTGACTCTGTGTGACTATGTTTGACTCTGTGTGGCTACGTGTGACTCTGTGTGACTATGTGTGACTAACATCGTTTAACGAACAGATGCAAAAAAGGTGTGGTCTCGGACGCTATGGGCGTCAACAACCAGTTTCACACGCTATATACAAATTAAGAAACACCGGAACGTAATCACTATTGCAGAATTTTGTAGTTGTGTGTTTTGGGATTGAGAAATTCCACCAATAGACAACTTCTATTCAATCTTCACGCATTTGTATAGGAATGCATCTAACGGGCAAACGCTCTTTATGTAGCTATTAGACTGTTGCTAACTAATAAATTGTTCGACCGGACAGCCGTGAATTTCGTACTAATTACGTATGCAAAATATTCTGAATGACGATAATTGTAGAAAATATTTTGCACTGGATTGCGCGGATCCAAACTTGATTAAATTTTAATAAGTACCTATGTGGAACCGAACAACAACCGATAATCGAAATAAATCGAGGGGGTAAAACTAGGAGTGGTCTAGTAAAAATCAAACCAAATTAAAAAAAAATCTTTAACAAATATAAATAAACAAATAAAATCGAAAAAGGTGGAAGCAGTAATTAAATGAACTCGAAAGTAATTGCGCATAATTGCGAATACCTGCGTACTCGAGTACTCTCGAGTGCCCTCGTTTACCATAGCTACACATCGTAAAAGAAATATTTTGGAATAATTTCAGACCTAAAAGTTGAAGTGCTTTTTATGCGTCCGGTAAAACATTATAGAATTATTCATTTATGCGCGTTTTAATCCACGTTTTTGTTTTGTTCCAATAAAGTTGCATCTTTCATTATTTTTTGCTTGAACAAATTAATTAAAAAATTACTGTCGCATTAAACCTTAAGATTCCACAGTACTGAAGGCGACCCATGTAATGCACACCAGCCCAAGTGTGAGGGTATTGGCTTTAAATGGCTCACATACAAATGTTTTGTCGGGAGTGAACAAGGCAAAACACAAATAACTGCAAAACAATATTCAAAACATAATGTACTTTTCACTATTGATGTGCTGTAAAATAAAAACGAAATCTGAAATCAATATTCATTATGGAGGAATGTATCGTTTATCAACTGACGACATAAACACAACAAATGTAACATTATGAAAGAGCTAGTTACTGGTGCAGAGATCTAGATAGCCAGGCTTATAATTCAATGGTCACTTGTTCAAATCTTAATATGAATTTAATTTGAGACATAAAGCTCACAATGACACAATGAAACACATTGACTGTGGAATACGCAAAATTTTCGTGTATATTAGGCTCAAGATGATACTCTCTCCACGAGTATACTTGCGCCATCGGATACTCTCGCTTGCCATCATTTTCCACAACTACATGCCATAACGATGTGATCGAACATTGATGTTTTTTTGTCATTTGCATCCACTAAACAAAATAAAACTATTGATTTATAATATTTTAGATGTTCTATTGTTTAATTTTGTTGGTTATCCTCGTTTAGAATAATTAATAGCAAGGTATCTCTAAAGTACTGACATTAGCATATACAACGTTCTCATTTATACTGACCGTGAAAACATATTCTTTGCACAACTCTACACTTACATTTTCGAGAACCCTCGCGTGCCTTCATTTTCCATAGTGCACGTCGTAAACGTACTTTGATTCTAATTGGACCGAACATTGAAGTTCTTCTCGTCACATACACCCGGTAAACCTGAATATAATTTACGAGATATTTCGGACGTTTTAATTGCTCATATTGTGGTGATTCTCAGATACATGCAATAGAATAATTAATAGTTTTAAAGCATCTCAAATTATTGTTTGCTTGAAGATCAACGAATGGTTAAAAAAACATTATCACTTACTGTAAAGATCGAAAAATTCAATCTAACTCAATCAAATGAAAATACTACTAAAGAGAACAACACTCGATTTCATGAAAAGCATAAAAGTCACTATAACACAATTTAAAGGCAACGTAATGAAAAATAAAACTACAAATGGAAAGAAAACTTTGGCGGAACCCATGGATATAATAAAATGCAAGGTGGTGAAAAATTATGATAAATGACAACAAAAATAGTGGAAATTTCGACAGAGAAAGAAATACAACTGAAGAAGTTGTTACGGCATAACTTAAACTAAATTTCAATAAGTAGAAAATTAAATTAATGAGGAACACTAAACTTAAGCAAAGAAAATAACGTGTAATGTAAAACACGTGAAGAAGTGTAATTAAATCGTAGGAGCAACTGTACCGAAAGACAACACCAACAACATGTGACACAAAAGAGAGAATATTGAATGATACGTTAGGTTGTGCGCATAAAAATAGAAAATTAATTAATTTAACCCAACCCAACCCAACTTAACTTAACTCAACCCAAATTCAAACTTAACCCAACTCAACAGAAGACGAGATTATCCCCACCCAACTTAAGACAATCATTAAAAAAAGTATTTGGCTTAATTGTCCCGAAAATGTATTCAACTTTTATAATTTAAAGAATAAGTAATGTGTACGTACACATGACATGAAACGAATAGACGCATAAAAAATTCCGGAAATAATTTGATTATTTAAAAAAAACTGACCCAAATGTTTATATTTAAAATCTATTCAATTTATTTTATTCAAAGAGTATTAATAATGAAATGGAAATGGAAAATAAATCGAAAAAATGTGACGCAAAAATAATGACGTAAAGATCAAAACTATTAATAAAAAATCATTCAGAAATAAAATTGGGCTAAAGCAATTAAAGCTAGATGTCAAAGTGAAAAAATAATATGAAATAATTAATAAATAAAAAACTGAAAATTATATAATTTAAAGGCAACCGAGAAAAATAACGAACATTCAAACATAGTATTGAATTTTATATGATGTTGAATTAGATTGAACGCAGACACAAGTTGCTTGTTCTGACTTCCAATTATGGATAATTGTGGAAAAGTGTTAAAAATTAAGAAGCTGCTTCCACAGTTAAACTGGATGGTAGGTCGATTACTCAGACGAATAAGAAACATTAATATAAAATAATGGAAGAACACCAAATCAGTGAATACGAACAAATCTAATTGGGTTGGATTGGGTTGGTACCAAACTCTTAAGTTAGGTTGGCTTGAAGTAAACAAATGCGATCATAGATCACAACCGCCACAAATGTCGCAAACCCGATTACTTATAATTCGAACCAGAAGCACCCATTTTTAAGCAAGAATAAAGATATAAGAAACGTCTGTTTCATACCCGCCACAACAACTTTGTCACAATAAACAAACATTCATGAATCAATAAAAACAAATAATCTCAACGCAATCCAACCCACAAGTATTTCAAATCGTCAACGTCAAATATGAGTCAAATTCGACGCACGTATGAGTTCCGACGGTACATGAAACAGAATCAAGTGTTAAAACAGCAACTTTCTTTCACATCTGTCACAACAATTCTGACACATACGTGAACAGTCATATATAAAATTCAAATATATCAATTTTGTTTAAGTAGTTTTTGCTTGTGAATTTTTTTTGAAAGTTAAAAAAAATAAGTTTTTGTTTTGGTGGTGTATGGTACGCCATTGAGCTCATCATTTATATTTAAGCTAGCATAAGAGCGTCGTATAAAACCTATAATAATTATGTTGCTGTTTTTGTACGAAATAAATTTATTTTTAGACGATCGTTCACAAACTTCATGAATAAATTGCACGCGCTCATTTGCATACGAATAAGGAAATAAAATAATAACTTAGCTAACAATGATTATGCGAATAGCGTTAACTGTGAATTCCAATACAATTGGGCACTATCTAAATATAACCCGCACCAACGACATTCATTTTTCATTATCCATCATTAAGCTAATTAGCACCGTCCGTTCTTAACCCAATTAGCTTAACAACTAATAAAAAATATATTTAATTAAATCAAACAAATAAACCTAAAAAACAACGTTTAGCGCCCCCAATTGCAAACACGCAGCGCAAACAAGAAGGCGGATTCGTGGAACAAGTGCAACAATGGGCCGAAGCTATTTGGGGACTTTCCAAGGCCGCAAATTACTAGAATAGGAGCCATCTTGACCAACTACCTGCACGTCTGAGGTGCACGCCACAAATCAAAGAGTCGTCCACCGGGAGCGAGAAAAATTGCGTTCGGCAAAAAACAAATAAAAAACGCGAACGCAGTGTATCAGTTACGAATTAACACGGCGCGTTGTTTTTTTCTAGGCGGCCGCGGCGCGACATTTTTAGTGTCTGTTTGGTATCAAGTAACGCGGCGTTTTTATTCGCTTGAGTTTGCGAGACGCGTTGCTTTTTAGATCGTAGATCGACGGACAAAGAGTGGCACGTAATGTCTCAAGGGGTATTTGTTTAATTGACCGAGGTACCGGAAAATTCAATTAGGGATCATTATGGATCGCAAACAACGTATGATATTTGCTACGCACAAACAACAGTATTGAATTAAAGTTGGGGATTCAGTCATGGTCGCAATTAATCGCTCCCCGCTTGGAAACTAATTAATATTTCTAAACAGAATTTTGGCATGTAATTGGAAAAAGTAGCATCTAGGCCCAGTGTATGTTAATTTTTTTTTATATTACGTTCCCAATCTATTTTTTTCGCTATCTCGCGATTCTAATAATTTTATACAAAATCCTTTCATTGACTTCCTTCGTATCAATATGTATATGAGCTAAAAAAAAAATCAAAAGAATTGCATCATTAGATAAGGCTACACGGCAATTAGAAAATTTCTTCGTATGCGAGCGGCTAATTTCGATCATCATATTTGCCGCCGACAATTTTTAGTTCACCGAAATTCACGGTAGGTTTCGTAAAACACGTCGAACTAATCTCATTCATAAATCTCGGCGCTTCGCGTTCGCAAGATGAGTAACCACAATAATTCGTCCCGGATTTTTTCTCCTATTCTAAAAAAAATCTCGTGATAATGCTCGTCCAAATGTATCGATGTTTTGTTTGCTTACTAAAAGACAGTTACTTTTGTCAATGACGATTATGAATGCAGAGACGATAGTGACGAACTTGTTCAATTGCACGGATCGATTAGAAATTAAATTAATCACAACTTAGCGAAGGCGGCACTATTAATTTTTTTTATTTTCAATAGATATATCTGCTTGCATAACATATGTACGATATTTGCGCACGCTTACATAAATTTTATTGCGACATTACATTTTTTGCCGAATCTAACCAATCTTTAATTTGAAAGTAATCTACAGAATAAGCAGTTTGTTTTATGGTGATATCAATATTTTGTTACAATAATAAATATTTTCTGGCATGCACTTTTCGGTGTGTCGCTAAATATCATAAGCGATCATTCTGATGTACTATAGTATTATAATAGGATGATTATGTACCATCTTAGTTACCTATTTCAAAACACTTTCTAAATGCGAATGAGTAATTCCACTTATGATACTTGTGCCAATGCATTCAAATTTCATATTGTTTCATATTCCATACTTATTAAAATAATTATACAAAAACAGATTTGGAAATTGCACTTATAAAATAAGTCTGTTTATTTACCATATTATGAAAAATTGAAAATATAAAATATTATTTCCGCTTGATCCCGCCATCCACATCAGCTCTATATGGTTTAATTTTTACTTCACTTGTGCATTCGTATGTTCGTGATACAAATTGTACTGAGCAATGCAAATCCGTTTTCATGTTGAAGCTCTATGTGTTCACATTGTGGTAGGTTACACGTTCTGAATTGCTGGTGGTTCATTTTGAGCGACTCATTCGCGAATGGCCCACGTTGCTCACAGAACACATTGCAGTATTCACTTCAAGCGTCATTTCGAAAGCATCTACTTTGATTGCTACCTGTGGTTTATCTAGCCTTGCATACCTTCAAAACCATATCTTCGGTAGATTTTTAACCAATTGCAACAAATATTCCATTTAAATTTAATTTATTGTGTGGGAATACCAAAGTTAGAATTAATATGTTCGGGTACCAATCGTGTCAAATACTAGGATCTATTCGAATTCAATAGAATTCTCCCTGTTTTTGATTAATCTTGATTTTTTGTTCGTTTTCATAGGTCGAACCACGTCTAATCATCTTTCCTGGAAAAATGGCGTGATAAAATATAATATTTCATAACTAAACTAACCTGTTGTATCTTCATTTATCATACGTTGGCAATTTTATTTGTAATCTGGCCTATCTTTTTTGCTTTTGTGTTTGTTGCGCCTCTATGATGTGTTCAGGGTCTATACATCGAAGTCCTCTTTTTATTCTGCCGCGTACAATTTCTGGGAGTGTACAGTCTTTATAAAATAAAACTAACTTTTCCATCATATGATTGTCCCATAAATGGTCGTCTCTTTTAATTTGTTCAATAAACAGATCAACATCATCATTTACATAACAAACAAAATAGCAGACATCCCTTCGTGTTATATGCAGTTGACCCTGAATCTAAAAATGGGTTGCCAAATTATAAATAAAGAACGTTATGTAGCAAGCTTGAAACAATCAATGAAATTTTGAAGCAAGGAAATAAATATGTAATTGCTACTTGCGTAATTTCTTTACTTGGAGCATGATATTTGGTAAAGCTCGTACGAAAAGCACAGCCTATGTTATAAATATCTACTCTAGTTTCTCAAACAACTACATTTCAGTGTTCGATCATTCCCATTTTACCCTCACCAATTAAAATAATAGTTTACCTGATAATAATAATTATGATTTCTCTTCAGCCTGAGCTTGCCGTTATGAAGTTCCACGCAAAAGTTTTTTTAATTTTGTAACTGCTTCATTTAAATTTATGGATAATTTAGACACATTAAATAAACACTTTACTTCCAATATATGAGTTTGGCCTATTAGACCTGTAAATATTAAATGTGAATCGTCATTTCTGTAATAATTGTCGGTGTTACCGTCAGGTGAAGCACCCAAAAAAGTGTGTATAGGTTCCACATGCAATCCACTTCGGTCTATCTTTATTTTGAATGTTTCCTCAAATTTGGCGCTAGCAACGGATTCTTTAAGGAGCCCATATTCGATTGCTTCGCTTCTAATAAGTCGGGTATGTAAAATAGATTTGACCAGACTGTGACAAGAAGTGCGCGGCTGACGTCTTATTACGCTTCCAAAATGTGAAGCTGTAAGGCGATTACTTCTTTCCGACCTATATTTCGCATTATCAAATTGTCCGAGAGTATCTGCCGCCAATTGCGAAATTTCTTCATTTGTAAGCTGTAAGCAGTTTATATAGCCATGCTATATGAATTATTTTTTTAAATTCAAACGCAGGGTTATATTCCTATACTTTTGATGGTGTTATGACTTCGTTATTATTATGGTTCCTGTGATTACTAAACAGCAAGTATAAAGTTCATGGTGTATATTTGTAAATGCTGGTTACAACTTTTAAATACTTAAGGGGGGATCCTGCTTTAGGAGGACTTAAAATATCGTTTTTGGGGGATTTTTTTTAGGACAGAAAAAATGAGCAAGTCTAGTGAACTTTTTAGAGCATTTTATTACATATTTGAGCATTAAAGAAAAAATATTTCGAGAGAAAAATATTTAAACGGAACCGATTTTTATGCACATTTGTGCAACACCTTTCAATTGCAGTCTACAATCGGTGGGAAAGATGTAGCTCGTAATTTTTGTCTGAAGCAAAAAAAAAACCAAAGAACATTGTAATTCTCATATATTTTCTTCTATGTGAACTAAAAAAAAACCCAAAATTTTGAAATTCAAGATTTTTCTCAGGTTTGAAAATAAATGTGCTCTTTGCAGGAAGAGAAAATCATTTCAACTTGCTAAAAAAGTTGTTTAGAATTTTTTTTCACTAATCTTTTTAGTTCAAATAGAACAGAATGCTACTGAGGCCAATAAAAGTTTTGTTTCGTTTTGATTGCTTGTCTAGTTTTCCCACCAGTGTAGAAAAATCGTAAAAACGAAAACTCGAGAAAACGCGCTCTAAAGTTCGTGCGTTCGTATATTTTATGCTGGACACCTCACTGTGTTTAGTGCTGTATCTTTCAAAATATTGCGAATTAGCCGCTATAACTTTTATACATATTCTTAGATATATTAGGCATAGATTTGAGCAATAAAAAAATTTTGATTTTTTGAGCCTTCTAAAGCAGGATCCCCCCTTAATACTAAAATGAATTAAAATATGGAAAATTACGTGTAAGAAAAGGCGCTCTCGTAAATATCTTGCGATATGTATATCGACCGATAACCGCTGGCGTAAGTTTTTATAATATTTTTTTGTATCGTAACGTTGGGCGAAGGAACGAAATGTTGCCCAGGCAAATACTGGCATATTTTCCATTCAGTTTGTTTCCGATTGGCATGATTTACTTCACTGCTATTGAATAATACATTTCAAACTATCAGCGACATCTAAAGGGATTAGTTGGCGATCAGTTTTTGATTCCCCAGTCTTAATGTGACTGGTTTGGGGAGTATTTTATTTCCCCCTCCATAAATCTATTGATTTTATATAAAAAAAATATTTTTATTGCCCAAAAAGTAAAGGCTTCATATTACAGTTCAGTACTAATTTTGGTTTTGTTTAATTTCTCAACAAAGAAATGTTCGAACTGGAAAATTCAACTATTGCATAGCGATTATTGCCAGGGTCCAGGGATCGAAAGTATGAATCGTTTATAAGTTTTAATGAAAGTCGTTTTAACGAATTTTAACGTCAAATAATCGATTCTCGACTCTGATGGTCTGAATCTACTCAAACCAATCTACTCCAAATCAACTCTTTACGATCCAAAAAAAATCAAAAATAGAAAATAAAAAGGAAGTTGACAGTAAATCAAAGATGTAACTCATCTGAATGATTTGGACTAAAACTCCAAACACTTAAAAAATTAAATAATTGTTTTACTTCGAAACGATTAATAATTCAAGGAAATAAATTATGAAGATGAAACGTAACGCCTCGTTTTTACATTTAATAAAAGTTAGCGTTGCCATTTTTTATCTCTTGTTAGAGTCCATTATTTTAAATAATTGACACATCGACGCATAAATGTACTTCCGCTGTTGGTCAAAATTCCTTAGATAATTCACAACAAACGTATTTTAAAATGTAGGTCTTCGAATTGTGTTCCTTTTTGTTATCTGCGTTATTTGTCTTGATAAAAATGACACTGCACCGATACGACCGTCACTACCTGCGTGTTTACTTAGGGTTTGGGTAAGAGCGCAAATTCCTAAAAGTACTCGGTACTTGTAAAAAGGCACCGTAAATCGATGGACATTCTGTGCCTGCTTCGAATCCCCTGAGCGAGGTCTAGTAGACTTTACAGAAAATTTGCATTACTCTTGGCGCCAGCAGGTTAACTATATAAACGGGCGCCACCAGCTATTCAAGTAACGTTTTTACAATACATGATTACATCCTGCCGTCTTCTTAGACTAGTTTAAAGTACCAGTAAATAGATTATGGTCACGGATAACGTGTAACGTGCTTACCTGAAAGGACGACGGTTTGGACAGTTAGACACACGAGATAATAGTTTTCAATATTAAAAAAGCAATTAAAATAAATTTAATTAATTTATAACGAACGACAAAAATATGATAAATGAAGTTGACAACCCAACCCAACCCATACAGTTTTAGGTGACGTTACTTTTTTATGGCATCGTAAACATCGTCATTGTTGAAGGCAGTGGCGTACCATAGTGTTTCGAGTTTTTTTGGACCATTAAAAAAATGGTCACCACTGCTACGCCACTGGGTAAGGTGGCTTAAAAAGGGTTATAATATAATTCAATGCAGGTCTTGTCATCCAAATAGATTTATTGTATTGTTAGTGTTGCAAATTGGGGCCCAATCCAACCCGATGTGACTTTTAAAGCATGCTTTAGTATAAATAAAAATCCGCGGTGGTCCGCACGAAACTTACTTATACTTAGTTATACTACATTTTTCGAAAAAACTTTTCAAGTGAAAGTTGTTTATAATTTCAATGTCTTTAACTTATATATAATGCATTTTTTTGATAGCTCGTACCGTTTTCGAGATAATTAAAATGGTGATAAGAGTAAACGACCATTTCCGGTTGAGCTATTGCGTTCAAAATAGGAAGTTTTCTTTCCAGCTATATACAAATCTTAAATTTAAAGTTTCATAGCTCTAGCTATAATCGTATGGACGCTAGAGCGCGCACAGACACACATGTAGACACACAGTCAGACACACAGACGTCATTCAAGTAAGTAAAAAGAGAAAACTTATAATAACAATTATAAGATAAAAACCCCTTACCACACTTGATTTTTACAAATCTAAATACGTATTTCGGCAACTACGTTGCCATCTGCAGTAGAATCTGAACGGATGAGGGTTAAACCTAGTATTTCTAGTTAAGGTAAAAACCTTTGAAGATATTGATAACACTGACTCAGTGTCAGTGTTATCCCACTGGTGATCTAGTGAAGAGATTATCTTCAAAGGATTTTACCTTAACTAGAAATACTAGGTTTAACACTCATCCGTTCAGATTCTACTGAAGATGGCAACGTAGTTGCCGAAATACGTATTTAGATTTGTAAAAATCAAGTGTGGTAAGGGGTTTTTATCTTATAATTGTTATTATAAGTTTTCTCTTTTATGCTTTAGTATATTTGATGGAAAACATTATCGTTAACGTAAATTCAATTGATATGTTGAAGCAGATTAAATTTGAAGTTCCAACCCAACCACAAATAATCTGTCATGGATGAATTATTTCTACACTGACTGCAAATGATTCACAACCAGCTAGGTCGCGACTTTACCCAACCCAACCCAACCCAACGAAGCCTAAGGAAAGAAGGTGTGGTTTACGTCAAATTAGCTATATTGATAGAAACAGACAGATGCATGTGGATGTGTGTGCTTGCTCTGACAATACTCATTTGTTTTTATTATACTTTGGGATCACAATTTAATTTGTTCTGGAGACACAAAATACGTTTCATTTGCAAGCTGAATATCGACTGCTGCATCTAAAAGTTTTATACATTCACATCGATACAAAGACGTCTTGACTCTGATTGGTCCAAGTCGTAACGTGGTTGCTTGATGTGATAAAAGATTTCGAAACAACTACGTTGCGACTGCTTAACCAAACGCCACTCCATTCTAAACAAAAGAGTCATTGCAACAGGACGAAGCCTAACGAAAGGGCTGTCTACAGTAAATGACTTATCTTGATACAACTTTTGAGACAGCTCTACATGTTTGCAACTGTGACAATATATAGTTGTTTTTATTATATTTTGAGATGGTGATTCAATTCGTACTGGACACAAAACGACATGCGTTCCCTTTGCAAGCTTTTAATTATCTTAGTTGTAATTTTGTTTGCGTCTTATGCAAATTTTAGTTAAATTCAAATTTGATAATGCCTTTTAACTAGGAACAAGGTTTTCTTGTGGTAAAATAAAAATATTTGAACTGATTTTATTAGCACAAAATCAATACTTCAATCTAATATAATGTAATATGCATTAACGTTTATCCTAAACAAATAATTATTTAAGCGAAAGTTTTAAATTGATTAATTAACTCAGTGTGCGTATTGATCGATCAGTTTATCTGGAATCGGTAGTACTTTAATTTATTATGCAGTTATATAGCGTATTTTAAATTTAGATATATTTCAATTTCAATCAGTTAAAGACATAATCATTTCCATCACTTAATTTAATCTTATTCAACCTAATTACATGCCTTAAAATCAAATAATTAAAACAAAAAATATATATGCAACGGTTATAGCAAAACTTACAGAACACCGGAATTTAAGTTCAGGGAGCAAAATAAACTATATTTAATACTTGCGGTTTCCAGTCTTGAAATTAGGTTTAGGTCATGGTTGCTAACAATAGTTCGATTGAGTTCGATGCACATGAGATATTCGCTGTTTTACAAATTCGTAATGAGGCTGTTGAATGAAAATATTAAGATGTTGGGATCGCCACAAAAATATAATCAATTTTAGGCCAAACATTTTCACACAAATTACAAATTCAAATTGAAATTCAAACCAAATAAAAGATTGTTAAAAATCGATTGGATTCTAATAATCGAATTATTTCTATAGTTAAGAATATTATATTATTTGTACTAAGAATGTGTTCATCATGGAAAGCTATGTTATGTATGTACATTTATTAAATTCTATTTGAAAACCGCAAAGACTCGTTGGACATCGTTTCGTTCTTATTATGAACTCATCAGCAATCGACAATAATCCCACAAAGCTATTCTAGTTCCTCGTCCTCTAACTCATCACCCCACCTAACCCAATGCATTGTAAAAATCTAATTATTTCTATCGTTCATAACAATCGTTTGTTTACATTAAACATTTTGTTGTAAATGTGATTTCGGTAAACTAAGTAGGATAAGATTTCAAATTGAAATGATTGAAAAACAGCACTGGCGATGAAATATTTATTTATGTATCAAGTGCATTTTATCACTAGATGTGAAGACTATCCAACATTTTGCCATACAAGATGTTTCATGTTTGAAGAATCTGTTTAGATATAAATAATTTTTGGAATTTTGACATTTTGATGTCGTCGAAAATTCTGAGAAGGTTGATGCTTAAGATATTTTGAAATTTGTAATTTTGGTATTTTTCAATTGTCGTATTTTAAACATTATACAATTTTTAATATCATTATTCGATTTTTTAAATTAAAAAAATCGTGGAAACAATGCTATAAGATGGTCTTAATATTTTATAAATATTTTTTGATATTTTTTGCTTTTGGCATTTTTAACATTTTTTGGTATCGTTTTGATAATTTAATAAAATTATATCAACATTTATTTTTGTATTTTAGATTTTTTTACACTCTTTTGACATTTTTGAACATTTAGATAATTTTTCCAATTATTTTTGCATTTTATAAATTGTTCATACTTTGTTGGGTCAGTTTTTCACATTTTTTTATTTGTTAAGTTTCAAAATATCGAAAATGATGCTATTTTTTGACCTTTTTATATTTTAGACAAATTTTTATAATTATTATGACCTTGACGTTTCATAATTTCAGTTCAGTTTTTTTATTTCAGTAATAACGAAATTGATGTCATTTTTGAAATTTCGATTTATTGTAAGTTAAAAAATATGATATTTAGAAATTTTGAAGTTTTGGTCATATTAACATTTTCTGGTGTGGTATGAATAAGTTTCGATATTATTAATAATTAAATAAAAAAATTTACTTTTCCTTTTGCATTTTAATCTTCTGCAAACGGCATTTGTAATATTTAGATATTTTTAAATTATAGTCATTTTGACAATACAATACAATACAACAATATTATTAAAAATTAATAAAATAATGTTAATATTTTGGGTATAGTGTTAATATTATTAATAGAATAAATGTCTTCACAATATTTTGAAACTTTAATGTTTATATATTTTGTATATATTTAATTTTGTTTAAGTTTGTAAATTTTTAGTATTTAGGATGAAATTTGAAAATTTATTATTTTTCGAAATTTGATTATTTTCATAATTATTAAAATAATTTTAATTTATGTAATTAATAAACAGTTGCTTTTTTAACATTTCACTTGTAATTTTCAATGATAATTTTTACAATTATTTTGATATTGGAATTGTTTGCAGCTTTGAAAATATTGGTATTTTGGCGATTTTTTAAATTTGTAAAAAGTTACTAAATACGTTCTGCATTGCTAATTACTGTTAGGAATATCTTAAGTACACGAGAAATATTTATCAGATTTCAAAGTATTGTAACCTTTTCTGCACGAAATACACGAAATCCCATCCCTTCAAAAATTAACAAAAACGTTAAGCACCTAATTTCTCGCTTAATGATAAACATTACCAATATTTTTTTATTATTCAATAGCGGAGATATTTTCTACCTTCAGATCTATTGATTTTTCAAAATGTAAATTACAAACAAATTAGTACCAGTTGAACGAGGAAGAATATTCAAGCGATCGAAAGGGAAAAAACGTCGATGATTACAACTCACTAAACTATGAAATAAAAATATCAATAAATACGACTCAGAGACTTGCTGAATTTTGATAATTTTACATATAGTTGTGAAAGAGAACATTGATCTTAAAAATAATTTCACGATGCCAGATCCGGCCAGAACGTAATATTATCATTAACATGATACATCACAACATCCTCCCTCACATTCCTTAATGACGCGGTAAATTATTGTTTTAGAGATACTTTAGTTTCTATAAATGGTCACAATGTCACATTTTGCCAACCAAATTGTAAATACATTCCCGCAATTGAAACTTGTAAAACTTTGTAAAACGTTGTAAACACACATGTATTGTCAAACTGCAGAAGATACAGATTCTCAATATCCACTGGTAAGTTGATATTGAGAAAATTGAAAAATAATACGAAACATTTTCCCAAAACTTTTGTTGCATGCACTACTTTGTTTTAAGCTTCGAAATGTGTAATATTTTATGCGTTTCTTTTAATTTATTGTTTTTTCTTTTATATGGTGTTTATTATACACTGACTTATTATGAAACAAAAGAAATTGATCGATGCATTGATTCGTGAATATTTCTTATTCAATAACAAAAAAAATCGCTCGCCCCTAAGACGTTCGCTTCAATACGACGAATTCGTTCAAGCAACGATACGTCGAAGTAAATGTCGTCAACACGATATAAACAACCTCAACAATCGTAAACACAATTATTGAAAACATAAAAATGAAAAAAAATAAAGTATTGTGAAGATTTAAAAAATTATGTATATTATGATCAAGTGAAATCGTTGAGTGAATCAAGCAATAATAATAACGTGTGAGCAACGGAATTGTGATTCAGGGACGGCTTTGGAAGTTTTCGCGTATGTCTTAGATTACTCGCCGTTACTAACAGGTGTACCAACCCTTTTCCCGGTAACTTAAATTTAAATTAAATCAAACTGCAGGCGAAGCTGTAAAAATGTAGGTTATGTTGGAAATAAAATTTTAAATAATACAATTTAATCATGACAACCAATAGTAATTATCAAAGAAGATGAGTTACATGGCCACCACTGACATCTCTACACAATGTAACTCTTCTTTTAACGGAATCAACAACATTATGAAGTATCCAAGTGAGTGTTATTAATTTCAATTGCGTTAGTAAATCGTTCTTGTAGATCGCCTAGATCAGCAACAGGAGTGTTTTTAGTGTTTTTCAAATGTGGCCATAAGAAAATGTCACAGGGGGTGATATCACATGACCTCGAAGGCCAAATTGTCTCTGTATTTGAACTAATGATGCGATAACCAAAGAATTACCTCAGACAACTAATGTTTTCAAAAGTCGTGTGTGCACGTGCGCTATCTTGCTGGAAATAACCTTGCTGTACTTCGTCGTCGTGCAACATGTTCACAAATGGTGTTAAAATTTCATTAAAAACTGTTTTGCAATACTTCAAAAAGTGACAGTTTAAATGAACTATTTTATTGGATTAAAATTACACATTCATGGTATGTCTATCTCCCTCTTCCAGGGCCAACTCTAGAACATAATTCCGTTGCCCTCACGTTATGAATTAGAATGGCAGATTGGAGCAATTATTTTAATGAAGTGCTAATGGAGTACATGTGATCAGAAATTATTTATATACATATTATTTATTACCGGGTTTTCGACATGTGAAGTAAACAAAAACAGAGAATTAAAAAGAACAGAAACTTTCACTATGTTCTTTAGTAAGATATACGACACTTTTCATCCAACATAAATTTTAATTCACGGAAATTTTTTTAGATGCAGATTTGTTGCTGCCGTTTGCTCCGACAGTTGAGACATAAGTTTTGTAGTAGTTGTAAGGCAGTGCTAAATAAATTAAAGCCTGACCACGATTAAGATTCGTTGCCTTCTGGAAAAAGGGACACGAAAGGATAAAAGGCAAACGAGAACAATGGGTCAACATTTAACGACTCGTACAACAAAATAAAGAAGGCCTAAGTATAGTAGATTGTAATATTTGGATGAACTTAAATATGTCGTAAAATAAACTTCATTCAAAAAACAACAGTTGGGTGTGTGGTGGTTCGATGAAGAAGTTCAAAGGCAATAACAATAAGTTAAGAAAAGCTTAGGTTTTAGACAGTACATGGAAGGGTTGGCAAAGTGAGCAAACAGGACTTTGACAGGAAACATATGGATACAAATAAAAATACGTTGAAAGAAATAAAAGGAATAAAACAACTAACAAATAATAGCGGGATATGGAAATACATAATGAAGGTCTTAATAAAATTGATTATTGGGACTACTGGTGTAGGGTAGAAGGTAAGATGAAGTGAGCATGAAAAAAAAAAGAGATATCAGTGGAATAGTACTGGGTGAAGTAAAATGGGAGCGTATTGATGAGCTTGAGATGAGATGGTGTGGATGATAGGTGCAGCGATGAAATATAATAATAAACGGACGTGATTAACATTATTCAAAGATGATGAGAAGGCTGTATATGTTTCTGAAAAAGAGGATGTCACACTGAAGACGAAGAATTTTCCGGAAGAAGTGAGGAGAGAAAAAGTAACTACAACAACGTTTACTTTCATATGCAAATTTTGACCATTAATTGTAAGAAGCTGCTGCAGATCGAACCCTATCAAAATTTATGTTGGAATCAAGTGATGAGCGTGCAGGTTAACGTAAACGTGAAGGAAGAATCAGATTTTAAAAGGTTTTCAGGCTTACAATTAGACAAAAACACTAAATTAAGTGATTTTTGTGGCAATACTTTAGTTTATAGACGATTTAAATTGAAAAATGTGTAAATTTCGTTTGCGATTTTGTTAGATCGATGTATAGAATGATATAATAAAAATAATGTATAAACAAAAATATTTTGACATAGATATTTTGTAAATTATGCTCCATCTAGGTATATTTGAAAAATAAATGGGTAAAGAATTTAACAGTTGTCTAGTGGGTGGGATATGTTGACGGCCAATCAGAGCCGAGAATTCACATCCTAGTGGTCGTGAATGAGGGTATCGATATAATTTTGTTGTTTTTTCTGGATAATTAATAGGTTTTGAGAGATATTACATATATTTATGTAGTAATTAGACCATAACCTCAAACTGTAAAAATACGTGTACATTTTTACATTTCGAAAATATAACAACCACCTTTGATACTAACGTCAAAACAGATAAACTTGAACCAATAGAACTACAATAATAATAATAATTGTAATTTGATTGCACCCTCGTTGCATTAATTTTATATTATATTTATTTATAATTATTGTCTCCCTCCTACAACATCGTTGATAACTCATAACAAATTAATCCTCAAAAATATCTATTTATCGATAAAATCAGCGTTGGCGATGATCGTCGAAAAAGTAGTCGTTTTGGCAAAAAGGTTTTTCGTCGACGCAGTCTGAAATATCAATCGGAATGGTGACTTGCGACTTTCATCGTTCGCAGAGGTCGTTGTCGTTTAGAAGACAGCGAGGCTCTTCCATTAATTTCAGAATGCAGTTCGAACGGGTAATCGGTTTTAGAATATTATGTGGAACGGTTACACTAAAGTCATTTATAATCGAGCCGGGATTCGCGTCGTTTTTTATGCCTTCGCGCGCGCTACAGTCCTCGGACGTAATTTATTCGTTTTGCGCTAAATTTATTAACGCCGGCTGTTTTAGCGCGCAGTATGCGGTAGATATGGCAGAGATATTAATAGGAGAATTTTGTTTCGTCTTTTTTGCCGGCGTCGAACGTTGTAGAAAACCGGATTTGCTACGCAATATATAGAGGATCAACAATCGTTCATTCGACCGGCCGTTTTTGTATTGGAGTACTTTGTGCATATATCGGATTTCTCGCCAAATTACCGGGAATCGGGGAAAACGGCGTTCGTCGAATTATTTACGGTCTTCCCGGTTACAATTGAGGGTCAATCGGTGCAAATTAATTTGTCTACAAACTTATGAAATGTAAACAGTAAAATATTATTTAAAAAAAAGACATGGTAATCAAGCTAAATAAATATTGACAAAATAATTCTAATAAAATTATTGGAAAATCAATTGTGGCTCAATTTAATTCAAAACGGTTGGCTGTCAAATTTATGTCATAACTATTTGTTTTAAAGCAAATGATGTAGGTGCATATACACTAAAATCATTCAAATATGATGAAATGATAAAAATAATGCGGGGTCTAAATCATGTAAAATATGTTAGAATAATTCAATTCAAAATTTCACGAAATTGCATTGCAATTTAAAACAGTTGCATTAGAGTCAATTAAATGATGTCGATGTAATTAAGTATACGATATAAGCGTCCCCAACATGACCACTGTGAGTAACTGCTAGTAACGGGTTTGAGAATTCAATTATATACAAAATCTGCAATTGGGGTTTAAAGCTATTGTTGGTATTTCTTGAGAGCTGTCCGAGAAGGTAATATGATAATTATGGGTAGAGACGATTAAACCCACCTCATTTATGAATTTTCGAATTCTGGGGAAAAATTGCCGTATCAGTGAGCCTCAACGATTTTAGTGTAAACGAAAGACTTCCTTCATGAACGAACGGAAACTTTTCATAAAGATTTCCCAAAAAATTCATCCCTTTGCCAACGTGCTTCTTAATTTTTCGGCACGAGCTGGTCAGAAACCAATTTTCTACCTCCCCATTTATTCCCACACGTATATAATTTTTTCAAAATACCTGTAAACACCTAAACATCACAAAAGTCTCCCTTTCTTCTTATTCCTTCGTTTTTAGTAAGCTTTGACTTATACATTAACCATCCCATCATTCCAACCCCACCAGCAGGTAGATTAATGAAGACTGAATGGGGAGATATTTGTGGAAAAAAGGCGCAGGTTGGAGAAAAAACAGTTGAGTGGAAGCGGAGAGGGAGAAGGACGTCGTATGACAGGAGGAGGAGACATTATGAGAAGCGTCATTCTGTTTTCCGTTATCTAATGAAATTTGCAAAATTAATATATTCTCGATGTCCCATTAGGAAAAGTGAAAGATTCATAGTTACGTCAAAATGCACTTGGTGATTTCATTTATTTAATTTCATGGTAAATTGTATATAATACTTTATTTCATGATTTTGAACGCCCATGTACTTTCCTAAAATATTGAACTCCAATCAGAGTTAACTTGAATTGAATCAGATATTATATTCATACACAAGTAGTGATTTGAATTGTGTTTTAACTACAGTTTACTGAAAGATTTGTAGCGTCTATATGTCGAACCTGCTCTTGAAAATATGACATGAGGATGTACACCAAATCAATTTAAAACTCAGCTTGATATTGTTTCATTTTTTCTGTTATAGATTAGGCGGAACATGGCTTCACATTGTTTCCTCTCTTCTCCTTCTTTACACATTCCATCAGTCTATTTCCTAACCCTTACTCCTCCACTCATTCGTCATAATTTCGTAGTGTCTCAGAACACTGTGTTCCGGCGTCACTTTTCAATAGTTCAATATATTCTTCTGCTCCTTCTGAAGCATTCTCTTCGACTTGTTCTCCTCCTTCACTCCCCACATATCGCCCACACATCGATATGTTATAGGTTTATTTAATTTCATACATTGAAGCAATTTTTCTTTCAAATATTTCTACCTTAGTTTGATGTATGTAAAAATATTTGAAAACAAAAAATACTCTAGAGAATTTCTTTGTATATTAACATAACTTTGGATTGATAAATTGAATGGATAGTTTGATGTTAGTTTTCTCTTTGCAAAACTTGCATGCCAAAGATTTCGTTTTATATATGAGCTAGAAATGCTTGTTTCAATTTAAAAAATGAATAATAGTTTGTTAAATTTAACTGAGACATACTTTTATATTATTATATATCCAATTTTAATACATTAAAACTATTTTGTATTTCAAACGTTATAATTCCATATCTTGCAATGACAAACAAAAACAAAAGTATGCTTAAGTATTTCTACAATACCGAGATCAAGACTAAATAGAATTGTGTAACACCAAGGCTCAAAGTATATATAAAACGCGTACCTAAGCTACTCATTGCTAATAGGACGTTCACTGGTTCATACATAACAACACAAACAATAATTTTGAAATTGTAAATTTAGAAGCAGAAAGATTTTCTATATAAAATATATATTCAGAGAAAATGATGTTCACTTAGCTGTGAAATCTCGACTCTGATTGTGAAACATGTTCGCCTAACTTTGTACACCGTATATTTTATATTTGATTTATTATTTTATATAGCGTCTTAATGTATACCCATCTCTGCACCCATAAAACGAAGGGTTATGTGCACAGTTTTTCTAACTATATAATATACTAATATAGTGAGTTTGTATGAAAACGTTGACTTTTAAACGTATTTATTAATTATTAATTAATTTATTAATTGAAAACCTTTTAACTATCGTATTATTATTGTAACTGCACATGTAATGAGTGTAAACAAATGTAATCAGCCCTATCATTAGATGTAATTACATTTGCTTACACTGTCAACACGGTAATCTAATTAAAATTGCTTCATAAGCTAACAATAACATTAATATTTGCTTCATAAGCAGTAGACTGCAGTATTGAGAAGGATAAAGAGTACCAACTCAATTATTTTTTTTTTATTTGTGACCCGCACATCCTAAACTATAATATATATCATTTTAAGTGATGTTCTTTTAAATCTTCGTTTTTCCACTAAGCTTATTAAGTTTCAAAATCTGATCGAGATTAATGACTTGACTTGACCACGTTTGGTGTCCTAATCATATCTTAAATTTTCTTTATGTTATTAATTATATAACAAATTACTTATGATTTGTGTGCATTTGCACCTCTATCATTTGAGTGACAACACACATCTGCACCCAAAATGTTTTTCTCTACACAAGAGAATGGATTTTCAATTTGTGGCCTAAATTCGCTTGATACTACGAACTAACGCATTGTTCTACCTACTAATATCATTTTCTAACTGATTCAATATGTAATTACGCCCCAACATATTTATATTGCATTTATGTCACAGAAACTTGTTATGCCTTCTTGCATTATTTTCTAAATAATTTACTGCAATCTTGTTTTTTCAATTAATGCTTAAAGTTCAAAATTACATTTTTCAACGATTCATTGAAAAAACTTAAGTATTATTTAATCAAATATTCATAAAACAGATAATGAATCAAAATTATCTAATGCCCTCGCTAACCGTGCAATTAATAGTGATGCGGTAGCGTTAATCTTTGTCTCTGAGATCTCATCGGTGATAAATCATAAGAATTTCCAATGGAGGTTCAATAACCCGCAACGCACAAGACAAATACAGGCGTACAGTTAGGACTTTTATTCACATTATTTGCTAACTGGTGCTAACGCGAAGCCACGACGTTAATTCAAATACTTCGTATTTACAAAAATGCTCCGCGAACCGTTACGGTAAAATTAATTAATTACGCCGACGATTATTAATTTCAATCCTAATTAAAATCGCTTGCTAAATATATTTTTCGTTTCGCAGTTTCCCACGCTTGCCGTCCCTAATTCAAATGAGGGCGCGACGTCGAAAAAGGCCCTGCGGCTTCCAGACACCGCGACGTCGGACGCAGCTGCGCGGGATCTTCTTTTGCGACTGCTCGAAATCGACCCCGGCCAACGGTTGCACTCTTTGCGGACCTTGCAGACGATCGCTTTTTACAAAGGGTACAATTTCGACGACGTCAAGAAAAAGAAGGTTGTTGTGTCGGTATTGAGTTGAGTCAAGTTAAGTAAATGAGGAATTTCAGGTGATTCCAAATGACGTGCTCTGGGAACATTTTCCTGACGGGCCACCGATGCAAGAGGACGATTTTCACGTTGAAGGTTTTGACGACGTTTGTGGTGAAGAGGTCTAAGTGACCTTTGATTTCGATTAACATTTAAGTGCAATTATAAAACTTGTATTAACTCGTAATTCGATTAAAGTTTTTATGTCACATTTTTTATAAATGAAGATATAGATCTGGTAATCCCAGTTTAAGTCTTATTCCTCAAAATGTATGTAGGTGGAGACTTATGTACATTATTAAGTAGTCCATATGTGTATTTGTGTGTATGACATGTTATGTAACCTCGTACTCGTTAACTGTCCTGATCGCAGTTGCATACGAGCGTTAAAAATGAAAAAAATGAACCAGGAGTTTTAAGGTTTACCTTTCTTTACGACAGAGCGATCCAACCAGCGTTCCTGTAACAAGGGATTTTTTAACAAAAACCAGTGCATTGTGCAAGTGAAAAATAATTTATTATTAATATCATCAATTTTTAATGTAATGGGTTTTATAAATTGGTGAAGGCATTTATTTTAATAACGAAAACAATCATAGGCCTTTAATAGAATGAACCAATAATAATTGACGACTTGCTGTTAGATTGAATTAAATAAACAACCAGGTCTACTAATAACTAAAATAGATAATTAATTAAAATTTGGGTAAAAAATAAAAGATCAGATACTAAAACAAAGTATCGATTAATACTTGCCCTACTTAGACGCCGAGTTCACGTCCTTGCAAAATAATTTTGTGAAATAGGAGTCCACACATTTTTTTAATTATTATACTTTTATCATTGTAATTTACATTTACCTTCGTACAGTTGCATTTAATATCGTTGACCCAATTTTATATACATTTGTGTTGGGTTGGGTTTTGCACATATTTGTCTATTAATTATCTTATAATAAATATAATATAAATACGTACACTATTTTATGACCTGCACGCAATAGAAAAATTCCTCTATTTATGTGATTAATGTCGTTGGCTTGTCACATTAATTGTTCTATATTACACTATTCTAGAGAAACGTCGTAAATCATTTTAATTGTCTGAGCTATTTTAAATAAAAAATCCATATCTTAAAGTATAAATATTTCACTACAATCATTTGCACTTTTTATTTACAATTCAATCTTCTTGTCAAAATTTCTTCAAAACGCTGTTGCCTAGTTATGTTAATTTTAAAATTTCTTGTCGCAGCGACGTGCAGCATAGAACAGACAAATTGATACTAATCTCCCAGGTGTCATTTGGCCTCCTTTTGTTAAACTTTTTATCGGCTTTTACAGTTTACTCTACTTGAGTTTCGTTAGTTCATAAAATGTCGTATTAATTACTATTTTCTTTATACCAAACCATTTTGTATCTCCCTTGCATTCAAATTTCAACTCATCAGTTCTTAAATTGATCCGGCAGCGCAGGTTGGTATTTAAAAATATTTTCCTTTTATTAAATTTTTCGAAAAGCCAAGATTGCCGCCCTGATGAAGACTAATGAGTCTGAAACACGTGTCGGCGGCTGCGTGCTTCCTTGCGGGTTTGAACCGTTATATCTTTTCCATTAATTCATTGTCCCCGCGTTATACACCTGTCTTTTTTTATTATATATATATATGAAAAAAGGTTTTTTTCTGCGGGAACAAAGATATATGAAGGGAAGATTCTTGGGCATACACCCGCATGGAAACACGCAACCGCCGACACGTGTTTCTGACTTATTAGTCGTCATCAGGACGGTATAGCCAAATTAAAAGGTGGACACAATTTGGAGATAAAACAATCGGAGTCAACAACAAGCAGCCGACCTCCACATGTGTGATAACTGTCAAAATACCCACACATTGTGTGGGAACATTCAACATAACCACGCGGGAGGACAAAGCCACCTGCGTGAACAACCGAGCCCAGGATATAATAATGAAAAAAGGTTTTTTCTGCGGGAACAAAGATATATGAAGGGAAGATTCTTGGGCATACACCCGCATGGAAACACGCAACCGCCGACACGTGTTGCTGACTTATTAGTCGTCATCAGGACGGTATAGCCAAATTAAAAGGTGGACAAAATTTGGAGATAAAACAATCGGAGTCAACAACAAGCAGCCGACCTCCACATGTGTGATAACTGTCAAAATACCCACACATTGTGTGGGAACATTCAACATAACCACGCGGGAGGACAAAGCCACCTGCGTGAACAACCGAGCCCAGGATATAATAATGAAAAAAGGTTTTTTTCTGCGGGAACAAAGATATATGAAGGGAAGATTCTTGGGCATACACCCGCATGGAAACACGCAACCGCCGACACGTGTTTCTGACTTATTAGTCGTCATCAGGACGGTATAGCCAAATTAAAAGGTGGACAAAATTTGGAGATAAAACAATCGAAGTCAACAACAAGCAGCCGACCTCCACATGTGTGATAACTGTCAAAATACCCACACATTGTGTGGGAACATTCAACATAACCACGCGGGAGGACAAAGCCACCTGCGTGAACAACCGAGCCCAGGATATAATAGTGAAAAAAGGTTTTTTTCTGCGGGAACAAATATATATGAAGGAAGATTCTTGGGCATACACCCGCATGGAAACACGCAACCGCCGACACGTGTTTCTGACTTATTAGTCGTCATCAGGACGGTATAGCCAAATTAAAAGGTGGACAAAATTTGGAGATAAAACAATCGGAGTCAACAACAAGCAGCCGACCTCCACATGTGTGATAACTGTCAAAATACCCACACATTGTGTGGGAACATTCAACATAACCACGCGGGAGGACAAAGCCACCTGCGTGAACAACCGAGCCCAGGATATAATAATGAAAAAAGGTTTTTTTCTGCGGGAAAAAAGATATATGAAGGGAAGATTCTTGGGCATACACCCGCATGGAAACACGCAACCGCCGACACGTGTTTCTGACTTATTAGTCGTCATCAGGACGGTATAGCCAAATTAAAAGGTGGACAAAATTTGGAGATAAAACAATCGAAGTCAACAACAAGCAGCCGACCTCCACATGTGTGATAACTGACAAAATACCCACACATTGTGTGGGAACATTCAACATAACCACGCGGGAGGACAAATGTATATAAAATTGTCAATTCAATTTTATATACTTTCGTTATGCGTTTGCTTGAATTTTGTTCGGTTGGATTGCCACGTATTTGTTGATTTACGATAGACCTGTCATGTTGATTTATGCGTACACTCTATTTTACGACTTAAATTCGTTAACGCAATAAAAATACAATGCAATGATTCTAAGTAAGTAAGCAAATTTGTTGAATTGAGCTTCTATAACGTCATGTTGATGTCGACATCTAGAGATTACCTCTGCCGTTCTTTTAGGTTGATGGGCGACGTATACGTCCCGTTTTACTTACAATTTAATCCAATTTTATATATTTTTATTTTACGTTTGATTGAATTGAGTTGGGTTGGATTCATCTTCTGCACTTGCTTTACCTATTTTGATGTTTTCTATCGCTCCTTCTATTTATGTTACATCCACATTATTGTTCTGAGTTTCATCTTCTTGTTGTGTGGGTATTTACTTCCAGTGGCTGTATCGTGCCATGTTTGTCTAAGTCCAATTATTGGCTGAAGTGTCTTCTCCATATTTCTATTTTTCTGTGATGTTTATTTTGGTTATGTTGTTTTTATCTCTTCCGCTTGAATTTGTCTTTACTTGTATTCCAAAATTTTCGGTTGTTATTTCGGTAACTTTCATTTTCAGTTCGAATTCTCCCATTTTTTTTGTTTAGCCTTTTTCACAACTTTTTTGATTCCCTTCGAGTCTTTGTATGTATTTTTTCTATACTTCTTTTTGCATTGCACTGCTTCTTTAGCTTCTTTTGTCATGATAGCCTAATAGCACATGAGAGCTCATGATACATACTGACAACTCAACACCTACTGAAAGTTACTATGGTCATTTGATTACTACTACTTCCTGCTAACATCCCCAGGTATTTCGTGACAGCTACTGGCACTGATTGACACCTCCTAATATTTAATGATTTACTGACGACACCTATGACCAGTTGGACCTCGTATTAACCACTAAAGATTAGTTCTGAGTTCGCACCCTTCGCTAGAAGCTGTCCTTATATTGACAGCTTTTTACTTTCTTATACATTATGTATAAGTCAGTATAGGAATCATGAAAATTTTCGAACTTGAGATTTCAACGGATATACACGTTTTGAGGTCCCCTGAATCGTTTCTGACTATTTTCGGAATGACGTCTGTGTGTGTGTGTCTGCCTGTGTGTGTGTTTCTGTGTGTGTGTGTCTGTGCGTGCTCTAGCGTCCAAACGATTATAGTTAGAGCTGTGAAAATTTAAACTTAAGATTTGTATATAGCTGAAAATAAAACATCCTATTTTAAGAACAATTGCTCAACCGGAAGTGAAGGTTTACTCTTATCACCTTTTTCCGTATCTCGAAAACGGTAAGATTTATCAAAAAAATATTGTTGATTGATTCTGGAGTTACTTGTTGAAACTAGTGATATTAATAAATTTTGAAACTTACAACATTTGATGTTTGTATCCTATTATAAAAGAAATATTCTTATATAAGTTAAAGATATTGAAATTTTAAACAACTTTTATTTGAAAAGTGTTTTCGAAAAATGTAGTATAACTGAGTATAAGAAAGTTCAGTGAGAACCACTATTGCGATCGGGCCGCTAAAAATACGTGTGGCTGTGCGCGCTCCAGCGCCTAACTATTGAAGGTCACACTATTACTCTTTAAGCTTTGAATTAGTATATAGCGTGGAAAAAACGTCACATTTTGAAATCAATATCTCAAACTGATGGTTTAATCAAATCAACGTTTTCTATATCTCGAAAACGGTTCGCGTTATAGCAAAAATTATTCGTATAAAGGTTATATACTGGAATAAAAAAAAAACATTTGTTTGAAAAGTTTTTTCAGAAATAAAGTATAACCCAGGGATTCATCAACGAGGCGTAACGTTAGTCGGACTAACGCTATTTGCGCCAAAAATTTACGCCCGTCTTGCACAGGTCTAAATAAACGGTGTAGGCCTATTCATGAAAATCGCGTAGACCGGGCGCAAATTAATCTCTGACGATATACACGACGTCATCGTTTCGCATTATGAACCAGACAAAATTCGTCTAACCTTGACAATTGTGTGAGAGCGCCATTCTTGAGTTGGGGCGCAGAGGCAGGCGATACGACTTTTTAAGTAGCAATTAGTTTGGCTTCATAAATAAAATAAATGAATATAAATAAAAAATATTTGATTGTATCTTTTTATCTCGTAACAGACATAAGGATTATTTCAAACTATAACAATAAGTTTCACAAGCTATAATTACTGCCGTTATTAATTGCACAAAAGACAATACTATAATAATAAGTAAACCAATAGCATTGCACTGCAATCAACTGGATACAGGTTGAGTCTTACGCCAGTGAGAGGTTTATATAAACCACTTCATGGGATGGCGGTTGATCATCCAAAGAATCGATTAATCCTGCTCTGGACAAATGTCAACATTATCAAGTTTATTTGGAAGCTTTTTTTCTAAACATTTAATTCACTTATAGTGGTCTTTTTTAGTTCTATTGAAATAATTGAAAATTTTATTTAAATTATACTCAATGTTTTTTTTTAATATTTTCTTTACAAAAAACATGATTTTGAAAGGTCTATTTAAAATTAGGATTAATACAAAAGTATTAAATAAATTTTTTGAAAACTTAGTTTGTATACAAAATAATAAAACTTGCTAGGAATACAAATTTATTAAATCAGAATAAAAACATATTCGGTAGATTACACGTTGCGCTTTCGCAGCACATAATGCTGCTAATAATTTATAATGCTGATGCGTACAAATAAATATACAAAAAAAAGGAATGCATGTTAGAACGTATTACAACACACGCTCTAGACACAAATTTAAAACGGTGAATATTCATGTCTATAATGTGTAATCGACCTCTTCGGTTGATCATCCAGAGGAATCAATTGATCCTGCTCTAGACTAATGTTTGCATTAATGCACATTATGCAAAACCATGTAACCAGGCCATCTAACCAAATTAAAAATCTGGAGCTGTGCATTACATACACCTGTACATTTAAAGATGTTTGGCATTTACTGTTTATATGGTTGGGTGTATCTTCTTTTGGAGGCATCAACGACAATACAGGACTGCAATCTATGGCTCCTATCACATTTGGTATATTATCTATTCCATGAAATACTTTCTTAACACCGATTATATAACCAGGATCATTTATACAATAGGTGCACAGTAATGTGTCAGTACTCGACTACATGTCGACTGGCTCACATGAACAATGTCTGCAATTAATCTTTGGAAGCCATCCGATGCTACACATCTTAAGCCAATGAGTACTTGTAGCATCATGGATAAAGAACTTCTCTTATTGTAGGGTGTTCCAGCTGTGGTATTAGCTTGTATAATCATATGCCGTGGCAAACTATAGTACCTACAATAATATTGCAGTAATATTTAAATTTGATTAGTCATATTGAGAAGTGTTTACTCACCTCGGGCACTTGTAGTGGGTCTAATCGATCGTGAAACAATTTGACACTTCGTATATTTGTCAATGGCAGTTGCCCAGTCACATCTTGCCCTGGCTCCTAACCTTGGCCATATTCATCCTCCAGAGCAAGCATATTCTTCCCTGGACCCGGTACCATGTTTACTATAACGTTATAAATGTAGAATAATACTCAGGTGCGGAAACTTGATGAAATAAAATAGTTCTAATTGCAACTTATTAGTAACCGAAAAAAATTTTACACTCAAACATATTTGTAAAATGTGATTTAATACTTACTTTGATTACTCTGAAAATGTTGTATAGCACTGAAAAGTACTTTTCGTTAAGAGAAATTCGCGTAAATTAACAAAACGAGCACACCGCAACAGTTACGCCACGACTTACACACCCCAACAAGCAGGTCTAACTTTTCGCGCAAATATTGGCGTAAATAGGGGCGTAAAAAAAGGCGTATGTTTCATGAATAGCTTTACACAGGCGCAAACCGAGTTAGTCCGACTAACGGCTTAGACCCCAATGATGAATCTGGCTGTAAGAAAGTTTCGTGCGGACCACCGCGGATTTTTTTACCTAACGATTACGTCTGCCAAGTACCGAACTTTGACTTTCATGGCCCAGTACCAACTCCCACAATATATTGTCAGTTGCTACTTTTCATTAACACCTAACAACCTTACGGTGTCACCTATATGGACGATGAGACTCGTAATCTACAAATAGTAGCAATGTTTAAGCTTGGGCTTGATGCCCAACGTGGGGACACAAGTAGGTGTAAGGTTTACTTTTATGTTGCAGTGATTAAACATCAAAATTTAAGGTTCTACATTTAAAAAGAACCAAAGGTAACTTTTTGGCCAGTTGAATCCATTAATTACTGACTGGTCCTGTGAGATATCTAAGGATACCGTCACATGTTGTCAGTTCATGACACGTATTGACCTCCACTTTGGACAACTTGTGTAAAAAGAACAAGCTCGTGATCCTTAGGAGCCGAGCTTACTTACTGACATTATTATTACGTACTGACTGCTTCTGTATAAAGCGACTCTTATACAACAGTGCTTGACTGCTACTATCACCTTCTGGAACCATTGAGGGCACTAACAAAATCTAGATAGACTGCAAGCAAGTTTAATGGTACCAACACAATACAATACAGATTCTGTGCAGTTGAAAGCAGTAATGGCAAGGCTCAAAAAGTAGTACATAGATACAATATGATTGTTACCAACTAGGAGACACTCGAACTATATATAGTTCCATACTAACAGTAATAGAAGGTACGCAAGTTATATAATATTATAATATAATTATAGAATAATAATAATATATTATTATTATTATTGACACAAACTATTCAGTCTATTAAATAATAATTTCTCAGATAATTTTGAGACGTTCGAAAGCCGAGCAATAGATCTATAATTTTATATTTTGCCCTTTTCCTTCTTTTTATGAATATGTTTACTTAATGTTTTTTTTTTTTAGTTGATTGAGAAATACTCCCTGCAGTATACATATATTGACATTACCTTTTAAAATCACTGCTGGTATTTCATCAAAGCTAACTGTTTTTGTATTTTGTTGTGTTCAGATCAGTTTAGATATTTCAAGGAGTTTAGGAGTGGTCGGATGTAAGAAAAATGTGCGTTGGTTTTCTTCCATAGATTGATAATTTGCGAATCATGCTTTGTTTACTGAAGAAATTATTTATTCTTATTGCAGCATCCTTGGGATTTTCTCCCTCCAGCGATAGATCATCAATCATCAATCTTTGTTTTTGGTACCATTATAATTTTCCTTAATCAGTTTTCAGGCTGCTTTACTTATTTCTGGATAGGATGGGTAGATTACTTTTGTACATATATATTTCAGTCCAATGTGCCTTAAAATTTTACCATATAATCAAAATTTGTTATAAAATGAGTTATTAGTTGTCGTAGCAATTAAAAAAAAACCTTTATTTGGCATTTGTCTCTTACAATATACCCTGTCTATATATATATATATATATATATATATATATATATATATATATATATATATATTGTAATGATTTTTAAACATAAATACCTCACACATGGACTTATACACGTTTTTGCACCCCGAACTTAAATACACTGAAAATAATAAATCTCGAACTAATCGGAAACAAATATAAAATATATAAAATTTAATTTATAAGTATAAATATTGTAATCACACATTACATTACAACATTGTAACCACGTGTATATACAAAAAACACCTAGCCTTGGAAATCCAATAAGCGCTATAAATTATCGGCAAGGCACTATCGTGACCAAACCTGTGTTTTATTCGTTGCAACAATCCTTGCTTTTAAGCGAGATACATTATCACATATCCCACGCCACGCTGCCCTCGCACAACCCGAGGCAGATCGTGACAAGCGTGAAGTGACTGTATAATTGATACATCATTCTCCACTCTTATTGGCAAAACCGATCACCTGGATTTTTCAACGCCGTTTTTCAGAAATTCTCCCGAATTTTAAATACAAATTATGTATATAATTACCCAGATTTAAAATATGTATTACACAATTTCCTGTTTTTTACAACATAATGTTGACCAGTGACCAGTGAATTGTTTTTGTATTAAATAAATTAAAACCTAAATCAAACGTATTGAAATTGATAATGCATTGCTTACAACCCGTTTAGATAGTTTTAATGAATTTTCAGAGTTAATATTGTGTTTAAACACGCTACTTGGTATCAAATCACTGGTGATGTATCCTAAATTATTGCATGCATCTACACATCCATAATTTGATTTCAGGCTGATATGTTTATCAGAAACTTTACTTTTAATATTTGACGTTTCATCAAGGACATGGATATTTTTAATTTTCTATTTGTAGAAAATATTTATTTAGACACGTGTACTTGATATCAACAAATTCTCGACAAATTAGCCACAAAACAAGATCGCGAGTAATTGACTCTAAATACATTTTGACGGAACGTACTTTGCAATTTCGACGATGCTCGGAGTGACAGGTGCCATAAAATTGTAGCAAGTCCAAGTACACAAACTGTAAAGATGTACTTTTGACGCCGCTTTATGCCCATTTGAAAGTATTTCTATTAATTAATTAAGAACAGTGGTCCTAACATGGAACCTTGCAGCACTCCTATCTTTGTTGAGTCGTAATCTCAGATGTTTTAATTAATCAAAATCCGTTATGATTCCATCTTCGATTGCGTTGGGATGAGTTTGGTTGAGTCCAATTATAACAATTGGCCTAACATAGACCAATAGCTTCTACATATCAATTCAAAATATCTGGCAATTAAAAACATCGTCGTAACATGAGTCCAGCTGCAGCGAAAAAATGAAGGAAGGAAGAAAATTATGGGACTCAAACCAAGGGCGCGAAAAGAAAACAGGCACAAAGTCTCGGAATTAAATAAAACGGGTGGGGGGGCGGTACTCACATGATAACTGCAATTAAATATAATCCCTAACTGACCTTCTATAAAAGGAAAAAAATGTATTGCAGCGCTTGCAAAATTCCCATTGTTTCAGTTCACACGCCACCTTAACTGAAATTCTAAGAAAATTGGCAGCGGATGGATGATCACAGTTTAGTGATACAACATATAATTGTTATTTTTGACGATTTGAAATTGGAAATTTTTCAAACTAAAAATAATTATACGTTAATTAATAAATTTTCAGGTTGTTGCTTAAAACATTTTTTTTTATTTAAAGAAATAAAATTTCGTGTTTGTTAATTAAATGAATTTAAAAGAATAATTTCACAGGAAGTTTGATTACCGATAAGGCTCTGCGGTTTAAACAACCGTCCGCCACAATAGACGGCAGGTGGAGCCACATGTACGTGCATTTTCTGTTTTAGTGTGTTGACAAAGCTTTAAAAACAAATCCAGTGCCCGATATGAAAAATTTTATGTCGATCACAATTGTAAATTTATAAATTAATTCAACAAATGGTGTGTCCACTTCATCCATGTTATAAAAGGTATTATTTTAACTTTATAGCATTTTTTATACATATGAGATTGTGCCCGTCTTATATTTAACAAACTATCGTTTCAACGCCAATCCCATCAGAGATGTTCAGGTCGTCTTCGCCGAATTTGTTTGCCGAAATGATCGATTCGTCTCCGTCGACCTTAGGAACTAAATTCGCCTCATCTGCGTCCGCGGAAAATCGATTTTAGTCAGCACGTGCGCATTTTACGCATTTCTAGTTTTGGTGGAGCAGGTTTTCCGTGTGACAGTCGCCCCGTTCCGACGTCGGGCCAAAAGTGAGTTTTTAACACAAACGGACGATTTAACTACAGGTGAGTCTGAAATTTGATCCTGATTCGTGCTGGACGTTTCGTTAACATATGTTTAATATTCGACGATGTCTTAGAAATAAATGTCAATGGATTTTGATATAAAGAAAATGCATTTTAACATTCACTAATTTTTTATTTTAATTTAATTTAATTTATTAATTATTAATTAACGAGTCAATTATTTTTTTAAACAAAAGCACATAAAACGTTTGTGGCATAAAATTAAAATGAAAAAAACCTAAGCTCGAAATACGATTTGTCAACAGGTACCTAAAAAAATGTGCGGTGACATTTGCGTGAGTCATTTATGGATTTTCTATGGATTTCTTATATAAAAGCGTGCCGTCGTGAATTAAAATTTTAGCGAGTGGTAAATATAAAATAAAATATATGACTCTGGAGTAAAAATAAACTGGACTACGGTGGTAACCCAACCCTATATTCCACATGCATTCTCTATAAACGCAACGACGTAAGTAGCGGTAGAACGAAATAAAATCGTTTTCCGGTTTACTCCAAGTGACCAATTTAAGGAAACTTGTGTAAACCGAACGTACATAACCTTCTTTAAAAACTCGTAAATCCATATGAAAAACAAAAAATATTCAAACCAAACCAAATCGTTAAATAAATCTGACAAAAAATAATTTAATTAAACATAATTTCCTAGATTAAAGAACGAACATAGAGTTAAACATCGAAATTCACTTTTTCTTAGAAGTTAATAGATTGAAAGGTTAAGAAAATGCTACGCCTTGTGAACGATTTAGATTTAAGAAAAACGCGGAGATGGAGCTTTGATGATCTTTATTAAACAGTTTGGACGAAAAATCTTAAAATATGCTCACTTTCATATGAAATACATCACCCATTAAAAATTAGACTACAATTTTGAAATTTTGGTAAAATAATGCGTTATTATCAACTAAGAAACCATGAAGGTTTAGTTGAAAAAAACAAAACAAAAAGTAACATTTGTCAAGAAAAAGCTAGTAGTGGGTTGCATCCCCACGCGCAGCTATGCATGCTTTAACTCTTCTAACCATGCTCTCTATTAAGTGGTCGATGCCCTCCTGGGGTATCTCGTTCCATGCAACCTCTAGATGGTGTCGAAGTTCATCCAGATTCTCAGGAGGCCTGGGTATTTGTCTTAGTGGCCAACCCATCATATCCCAGATACGTTCAATCGGCCACAAGTCCGGTGACCGTGCAGGCCAGTGCAAAATCTGTAATCCAACCTGCTCCAGGAACCTTCTTGTAACCACAGCAGTATGGGGTCTTGCATTATACTGTTTGAAAGTGGCATTCTGCAACGTCTTCATGAAAGGTACTAACACCGGTTCCAGAACGTTGTAGATATAACGACGTGCGTTTAATGTGCCTGGAATGAACGTAAGGGGTGACCTTCGTCCAGCGCATATCGCCCCCCAAACCATAACCCCAGGTGTTAAGGCTGTGTGTCGTCTTTGAACGCACTCCAAATTCCGTCTTTCTCCTCGATGTCGCCGCACCCTTCTACGACTATCATTCACCCATAAACAAAACCTTGATTCATCACTGAAGACGATGTCATTCAATTGATGAACCCACCCTTAGCGTTCTTGACACCATGCAAGTCTGGCTGCTTTATGGGGAGGTGTTAATGGAAGCCGAAGATAAGGACGGTATGAATGAAGCTCAAAAGAAGAAATTCTACTGTAAACAGTTGCCATGGACAAGTGTCGGTTCAAAACTCTAGTTCAATCCACAGCAATCGACCTTGTTTGAAATCGATCCCGGGTAGCCATCCGCCTAAGGAGTCGGTCTTCACGTGCGTTGCTTCTTCGGGCGGGTCTTCCAGCATAAAGACCATATCCGAGCAACTGTAGTGTGGTTCCGATTCAACCTTCTCCCAATCTCGTGGTCTTTCATACCGATAATTCGGCCCAATCAAAGTCATTGATGTGGGCAAAATTTCGACGACGTCTCACTGGGGGCATTACAAGGCGTCTACTTGACAGTTTGACAATAAAGTAAACTAACATTTTGTGGTAAAAAATTCATTGTGCTAGGAAGAAAATATTGAACGTTGAAGATAACAATGGTGTTTTTTCGGCTGAAACTTTCATCGTTTCATATATATAGTAATAAAGCATTATTATTATTATATTGGCGGTGTATTTCATATGAAAGTGAGTGTAGGAACCCAATCCAACCCAACCCAATCGAACGCAACTCATCCCAACCTAACGCAACCCAACCCAATATTGCACACGTGGATATTTGTTTATTTATTTATTTAATTTATTTAATTTTCATTGTGAAAAAATAAAAAAATATCTACGTCCTTCGTATAAAAAGAAATAAAATATACAATGGCGACGACACGATTGTGATTCTTGCGTTGGTTCTTTTCAACTTCATAATTGATTTTGCTTGACCGGCTCTGAATATTGTGTCACGTGCCTGCCACGAGAACAGATAATTTTAGCGAAGGACTGGTTCGTAAATTGCCATTGCACCTACTATGATTCCAATGGATTTAGAGTTTTTGAGAAATAGGTTCGTTTCATCTACAATCCATCCCAACCCAACCCAACCCCGAAGATATTACACATTATTAATTCATTTCTATTTAAAGTTTTATACATTTATGTGTGAAAATATAAAAAGAAAATATTACAAACAGTTAACGCTGGATATTACTCCGCGAACCCTGCATGAGAAGCCAAACTATATGTAACGACACAATATTGTGTCAAACTTATCACGATAATGGTGAACCGTTACTAAGGAAATTTTGCAGAGAAATTAAACGTTGTCGACGTTGCACACAATGATTCCAGTGGCGTAAATATTTTCTTACCCGCAACGAAGAGGGTTGCCTGCAATGCATTTTAATCCCCAACCGTGTGATCCCCCATCACGTTCAAAAGCACTTAACTAAATCAAAACAACAGCAACTGCAATCCAATCCAACAACAAAAAATCAAACATATTCCACATGCGATTTTTGTTTCTCCATAGAAGCCCCACATGTATTTGAACTGTGTGTAATTTCTCTTGCGATCGTACCCAACAATCCAACATCGAAGGTGCACGTATCTATGATTAATTTTTTTTTTCTTAAAACATATTTCCAACTTCAAACTGGTTTAATTGCTATTTATAAAGATGGTATTACACATCGTCTTCAAATAATAATAATAAACGAATAATAAACTATAAACTCGTATTCGAAAAATTCCAATTAAAAGAGTTTTCAAATGGTAAACTCGATTGAGTCTAAATGTGCATCAGATGTTGTGAGTTGTGTTTAAGATTGAACTTGGAATAATTTGCACGCGATTTTAGCTAATATTGGGATTTAATGCGAAACCAAGGAGGAATGGCAAAATTAGTGGCTACAGACACTTTTCACCGAAAGTCATTAGATCATTGGAATTCGTTGGGATTCGTTGCGAAAATCAGGTTAATTAATTCAGCTTCAACTTCAATCATTTACAAGTAACGCAGCTGAATATTCCAATAAAACCCACGCAATTGATGCACGAGTTATGAAGCCAAAAAAATAATACCGAATAAAAAAATTTGATCGATTAGTTGATGTAAATTTTAGGTTTTGAAGATTATGAGATTGAGCTGGGTTGGGTTTGAGGAGCTTGTGACTGAATAAAAATCCAACCCCATCTCAGTCCAACCCAACCCAATGAACAAACTCATTGCTTTATAAACCCTAAAAAAAACAAATAAATGAATTTTTAAATCCACCATAAAAATCCATAAAATCCAGAATTAACCTTACTCTTACTACTTTATAATAAAAAAATCTTACAATTTCCTTTATAATAATGGTTAACCATTTATTTAATAGACAAACTGAATTTGAAAAAAAAGTTAAAATTGCTTATGAGACTCAATTAAAATGGCTTAAATCAGAGATATTTTTATATAACATTATTATATAAAAAATACATTCAACACATGCCACAATTTAGAAAAATTAAAAAATAACAAAATTGGAAACATAAAATATTAGAAAACGTAAGAAAACCGTGAAAGTAGTTAAAAAAAATTATAAACAAAAATTATAAGAAAACAATTGTCAAAAAATAGCAAAAAATTAAATATTCAAAAAACACGTTTCAATAAAGCCAATACTCTAAAAAAGTCAAAAATATAAAATGAAAAATGCAATATAATTATATAATAAAACAAAGTGATTTTTATTGCCCAAGGCTACGGAGTTTGGTTGGTCGAAAAGACCTCTGAAATTATGAAAAATATCTAAATCGTCAAACGAAAATGTAAACATGTAAGTAAATTTCAAAACAACAATTAAGGAAAAATTTTAAATAAATGTCAAAATATGTATAATTTTTCAAAACAGTAAAAATAATGACGTTGAAAATATTATTGTGGGTTGGGTAGGGTTGTGCTGAGTTGGACTCCAAGTTGGAAATTGTATTATATTGTTGTATGACTACCGGACATGCCCGGTTTTCAAAGATGTACCAACATTGTCATTCCCCATAGCCCCGTTTCAAAGTTCTGTTCCTGTTCATTTTCAACCCAATTCCTGGCAATATTCAAAAAAAATCCATATCCATCAGCGTCTTCTTAACTATGTTTACTTACATATTAATATTTCTTTCCATTTGTGGTCCAACCCAGTCCGATCCCATGCATCATTTGTAATTGATTTCAACTGTTGGTGATTCTATTTTCTTTCCCTCACTTTTTTAGCGAATACTTCGTATTGACCCTGTTACTTTTCAATTTATAATATTCCTCATAAAATCCTATGTCATTTCAACTTCAAATATTCCCCCATCATTCATTTCCATCAACCTGATGCTATTATTTTCAATCAATAACACCACAAACTTACCAATTACTGGCAATATAACGAAATTAAGACAGAATCCTTGCCAGAAGTTAGCAGCAAACTTTTATTGGCTTATGATCCTCTACATCTCTTCCGCTGCAGCTTTCTTTAACCTATTCTCGTCCGGTAATGTCTTCATATGCCTCAGTACTTCCATATCACCCTCTCTAGAAATCGCCTCCAGTTTTTCCCTTTTATTTCTTCCTCACTTAAATGCCATATATCTATCTCTATTCCTCAAAACCTGCAACTCTTGTAATTGTGATCCATCCAATATTTATTTCCTCTTTCCTCGTTACCACGCCTAAACTATCTCTTCCTCTCCTGCTCTTCCACTCGTCGAATATTCCTACTTTCTTCCGTACACACATATATTTTTAAACCTTCTCTTATTTTTCCTTCTCGTTCCTGCGCATCTACTTATTTCCATCTATCTACCATCTCAATTTCCACCTCGTTGCGTATCTTCTCCTCATATTCGCCTCCGTCATTGATGTCCCTGACTTTTCATATAACTTAATGGATGTTTTCCCATCTCAATATTTCGTTTCTCCTATTTTCCCTTTTCCTCGTCTCCCCAACGCTTTATTTACTAAATTCTGCTGCTCCCATTCTGCCGCTGTCAATTCATACCCCACCAACCTGCTTCGATAATCTTTCACTCCCCCATCTCTCACTTCCACTCCATACATCAATCAATATGCTTCTCACTCATGTCTTCCATACTATCACCCTCTCCTCCAATATGCAGTGGAGGAGTGTTAACGCTTCTTTTGCCTTTCATACTTTTCCGCACACATACATCATATGTCCTTCATTCGCTCTCAACGCACAACCTAAATACATCCACTCCTTCGCCTGTTCAATCATTCCTCTCTCCCATTTCAATCTCACTACCCTCCGATTAAACTAAGCTATTATTTTCACAAAAGTCTCTTTTAATTTCTTGCATTCAACAATAAAAATCGCATGATTTGATAATGTTTCTAATTTTTCCATGCCCATCGTCAACCAACCCAACCCAACCCACTCGAATCCAACCTAATCCAATCCAACCCAGCTCATTCCAACCCAACGATTATTTCATATTAACTTAGCTTTTTAAACTGTAATTTTTCGTCTTTTACTTTTTGTTCAATTTGTCAATCTTTTATAATAAATAAATAAATAAACCTTTATTGGCATAATTACACATTAATAACACAATATAACATTTTTACATTCTTTACATGTCCTGTCCTTTGTCCCGCCTCCTCTCCTTCACCCCTCCGGACACCTCTGTCCCCTATTCTCAGTTACCTGTAACAACCAAATATGTTATTCACCCTCCTTTTCCTCCCCTCTTCCTTCTTTTCCTTTAGTTTTTTTCAATATCTCCACCCCACCGCCTTTCTCTCCCAGCACCTTCCTCCACTCTCTACCTCTCTCCTTCTCCTCCTTGCTCCATTCTATTCCCACGCATTCCTCCCACCAATGCTTCCAGTCATCTTTTCCGTTGCCACACGTTTCGCACTTTCTGTATTCGTTTCCCATCCAGTATTTGTTATTCTTTTCTTCGTTTCCGCATCTATATCTCACTAAACTTCTTTCCCCTTCCTGCGTCTTTCCCTCTTCCAAATATTTTGGCCTTCTTCCGTATACTCTTATGTCTTTATACTTTTCATCTTCAATCTTTTATATTGCACTAATTATTGTCTAATAAGATTTTTATTTTCACTAATGTATTTTTTCAGTTCGTTCTCCTTTTTTTCTTGGGAATTTTATACTTTTCGTGTAATGGATGATATTTGTCATTGGTTATTTTGCCTACTTACGAATGATTTTTATTATTGTGTTCATATTGCCTCGTATTTGTTTTGGTTTTAACTCTGTTTTCTTACTTTTGAACTTTTTTATCTTTTGTTATGTATTTTCAGATTGATTTTATTCTCCTTTATATTCTTTATTTATATTTAGTTTTTCATCGGATTCATTTTGTTTGCTACAGTTTTTCATTGAGTTGTGTTGATCTGCCCCATTTTTATTGCCTATTGAACTTCCTTCATTGTTTACCAATTATTGGCATTGATTGGTAACGATCGTAGTCGTTTCATTCTTTTCAGTTTCTTGATATTTTTAGGTATTTTCATTGGGTTGGGTTGTGTTGTGCTTTATCTCAATTCAATCCAACGTTGGGTTGGGTTGATGCCAATATGTTGTGAATGAACAATCATCAACCTTGAGTTTCGCCATATTTCTTTTGTCGCATCGGTTGTCGTTTCCTTCTTTTCAAAATTAACTTTACTTTCATTAGTTTAGTTTAGCTTGCTTCTATTCAGGAACATCTCCAACCACTTTGTAATTTGGCTCTGTTATCGCTAACATCGATATGTCATTCGCAAAGGCTAGGGATCAAATCTTCGCACTTTAGCACTACTCCATGCTGTCCTTTTCCCAGAATCTTCTCCAGTTCAGAAGAGTAAATATTAAATAGCAGGGAGGTTAACGGGCACCCCTGTCTAAGTCCTTTCGTTGTAGTGAAGTATCTTGTCATATGCCCCCCACCCTCACCTTACTTTCCTCGTATATCTCTCTATTCTTACTAGTGATGGGCATAATTGAGATATTTCAATAATCGATTATTAGTAATCGATATAATTTAATAATCGACTAATATTAGTAGTTAAAATTAGTAGTAGTAGTACTAACACTAATTAATGCAACGTACAATATAAACGTTCTAATACCACAGTCTATCGTCTAAAAATTTAGATCAAATTATATTCCTTAATGCCACTTTGGAGTTGTTATGAATAGTTTGCATTTTATTCTGTTAATTATTTTGACTGTTGGTACCTACTTCTTATAAATTTGTTTTTATTAATTTTTATTATTATTGTTTAAAATAGAGAACTTATTATTATTATTACAGGTACCTTTGTTTTTATTGAGAATTATACCTTTGTTGTTATTTGCTCATATTTTTTATATATTATTGTGGCAGTTTATAAATATTATTGTAAATTTTGAAGCGTTTTATTTACTAACGCAATATCTTCAACACGTTTGTACTTATTTAAATTATTGTATTCTTCAATCCGACAATGACGATCGATAGACTACAAAAAATAATTGAAAGAGGTTGGCTTCGCGTGGCGATATGACTAATTAGTTGTCATAATCGAATGAGTCCCATCTTAAAATAAAATATCTCGAACCTGGAACTACTATTAATATTTAGTGGTGGGGTTAAAATATATCGAGATATCGAGCTCGGTCGCTCGGTCCCGCACGCACATATTCCGTGATCGACGTCCGACAACTAATTTAGTTCTACTAATTTTCGTGCAGTCGATTCCGATATACTGAGCTTCTCGGCACCGCCGTTCAACTACTAATTTAGTAGTACTAATTTTCAGAGTGCACAGTCGATTATCTCGAGAAATTTTAATAATCGACTAATTCGTGTACCGCATCACGATTATTCCCATCACGATAATTCTTACCACTAGGTCATCTGACACCGATGTCCTCATCGTCGTCTCTTATAGGCTTTTTTGTTGTCGAAGACAAGTCTACGAACATGACATATACATTTCCCCTCTTCTTCGCCCGATAATTCAGAACATAAGTTATCTCTTGCTGCTCGCCTTTCCTAAATCCTGCTTTCCCTTCTGGTATTACCCCTAGCCTCTAATTCTTCCTCCAACTTCGATCATTTCCAACTCTCATCAATTGGAAGATCATATGTAGTCCTCCACTTCACTTTTACAACCCTTTATATTATTTACGAGCAGATCCGTAACGTTGTTGTCAAGCTAACTCAATTCATGTAAATTATTCCTGATTTTCTAAAAATTATTGATATAATTTTAAATTTAGATCGTCATAAAATTTCCAATTTTCGATCCAGCATTGTATAAAACTCCTGTTAGACTCCGACTCCTGACATTGTACTCAACCCAACTCGATCAATGTTAGTTTTTTCACCTAATTGTCTTACCAAAGTGATTTTCAGCTCAACATCGTTTAAGATATAGGCCCTAAAACATTTTTGTGACATTTACCTAATATCAATAACAATATTTCAATGCACGATGTTGCACTCAATGTTTCCAACTGATTCTGGTGTTCCATCAAATTTTTATAACAATAGTTTTTTATAATAGCCCTATTCTTCTCATTTAGATCATTGGCATTCGTTCCATTTCTCAATTTCATATATACCCCTATTGTGTTCAATTTCTGCGCTTATTTCCGAACAAACTTTGTAGTTGAATAGGCTGCCACCAGTTCGAAAGTTCATTTCAACAAGTTAGATTCGAAATTATCATATAGTTCTTTTTTCAACCCGTTGGAACTATAAATTTCTCCATCTTTCATCTTTCCATTTTGTGTTATCTAGACTCCTGACGTTGTGGTCAACATAATTCATTTCCTGAAAGTAAATGTTTTCGTATTTCTCTATTCCCACCAATGACTCAAATTATTTTCGTGTTTCATCAAAAATTCGTCCATGTTTTTTATGAAACAGGAATATAATTTGAGTCACAAATAGAAAGAGAAGAAAGAAGAGCAGGTAAAACAGAAAAAGAGTTTCAGCGAAAAAGGAAAAAGGAAAAATGAAGAAGAAGATTATATTATTCCAATGTTTTATTTCGCATGTCAGGTCAATAATCATTCTGAGATAATCTAGTTGCATATCTGCAACCCAACCCAACCAAACCCAAAACATTACTTTTACTTAAGCCAAATCAAAATGGCAAACTTAGTTCCATTTGACTTGTTTTCTTCTATTTCTTCGAATATCAATTTCACATGCTTGATTTTGCATTACCGTTAGGTTTCAATTATTTTGTTTCATTGTTACTTAATTTGTCTTCATGTGCAGCCTCTTAACTGAAGTCTTTTCCAATCTAACAAACATAACGAACTAAATAAAAGTCTGTAATTTTTTTTTTTAGATTTTTTACTTATTTACTTTTTTTCTTCGTGTTGTGGTTATTTGCTTGGGTTAAAATTTATAATAAATGTTCGTTTGAGTTGGGATGGTTTGAATTAGGACCAGTCTTTCTTGGTTTGAAAACAAAATGTGGTTATGGCCTGGGTTTCGTGTTCGTTGGTTAAACAAATTATAGAAAATGGGTTCGGTTGAATGTAATAAGTTTGGGTTAAATAAATTTAATTCGATAAACTAATTTTTTAATCTGTTACTTGTAAATCATGGTTTGAGATTTATCAACTAAATCCGTGATAAAGTCGTTAAATTGGTTCATAAAATTAATATCCAAAAATATACGAGTCAATTATATTGACACGTGTGCACTTTCCCCCCCCCCCCACCATCTGAACATAGATTAATTATGAAATATGTCTGTGTGAAATCGTATCATTTGGTGCACCCCTTTGCAGCCGTGCAGCCGTTGAATATTTATTTTATTTTTTTGGGAATTTAAATCCAACAGGAGGCACAGGTAAGATGCACACTTGTTCATTTTTGATTGCATTATAAAATGTATCATGTGATCTTCCTCGAAAATGTTTCAAGACCTACTTCCTTTAATTTGCATTGTCCGATCATCTTAACTACGCAAACATATTTAACCTGAATGCCAATTAGCAAATTGCCAGTTTCCTAAACCTCGCTATCCAATTTAAACCGAAATTAACGACGATCTAAACTGCGCACCAGAAGATCAAAACGCATACGATCCGTACGCAAAAACCCCCGACGAACTCATTTCTAAATTTCAAGGGCACTCAGTTACGCCACTGACAAGCAGACGCAACAACTCGACTTTTTAGAATTTTGTACGTACATTGTTTACTTTGATGGCGAACGGGAGAAATGCACGGATGAATTTAAAACCTGAAACTCTATATGCAACAAACGGCGAGATTAAAATGCTAGACGAACGCGCCGATATGCATGCGTATATATCCGTGCGTTTGATTCCAGGTGTGATTTTTTGCGCATCGATCGCCGCGATGCCAAGTTCAAGGAAAATGATCCTCGGCCACGTGATGTCGGGGCTCTGCACGAAAATGAACAGGACGAAGCAGCTGCCGGCCGATGTGATGGAAACGCCGCTGAACCGGTGTCTCAACACCTTCGACATAACTCTGCTGGGTTCGTGAATTTTTACCGATGCGTCAGTCAATCAATCAATCACTCGAGGCGCAGCAACTTCCTCGATTGAAATGACTGACGGGATATATGCGATTGATTGATTGACTTGCGTTTGGAGATTTTATTTTGTTTTGCTCCAAACAAGTTCGAGGACTGAACGATTGTGTAAATTTTTCGTTTGGTTATGCAGCCAATGTTCAGTAGCAATGTTGGTTGCCTCGATTTGCAGCCAAAGATTTATGCAATATATTTTTTGAATTAATTATCATAATTTTTAAATTATATAAAAAATATATTAATAAAATTCGTGCATGAAAATACAACGAGTTATAAAAATGCATTATATACTACATTTTTATTATATTTTTATAATACGAATCCCAATGAAATCTAGCAAATAGTTCAAATGTTCAATTCAACTGAACCGAACAGAGAATAGCTCAAAAAAGACAGTTTCAAAGTAGCATATGCTAATACGATAGTTCAAACGCACAAACTCGCTCTTGAACATTTTGTGAATAGTTCAAATGTACACTTTAATGTAGATTATAATCTACTGATGAATGCTTTCGCTCAAGCAAATTCAGTTGAGTGCATTTGCAGTTCGATAATTAAGAAATTAAGTCAGTTAATAAATTTATCATATGCAGTAGATTCACCAATCCAATTATTAACAATTTTGAACAAATGTTGTTCAAAATTCATTAACTGTAAGGCGAAGTTTTATGTGAATAACATTTGCTCAAAACGTATTTTCATCCGAAGGCTTTAAAACAATCCGAAGCCCGATGAAATTATATTTAGACGTTGATCTAATAGTAAATCTTGTTCAAGTTCGATTTTTTTGAATACAACGATATATATATATATATATATATATATATATATATATATATATATATATATATATATATATATATATATATATATATCAGCGGTACAGGCCTGCCCAGCCCATGGCTTCTATTAGTTTTACATTTCTTTTTTTCTACATTTTTCTAGCCTCTATGGCTTTCACTATGTGTCTCCATCCTGTCCTGTCTCCGACTCCTTCTTCCCACCTCATGAATCCAGCATCTTCAAAATCCTTCTTTGCTGCTCCCCACCATTTCTTTTTCGGACGCCCTATTCTTTTCTTGCTTCCTTCTCCTTACTGTAGCACTCTCTTTGGAATTATGACTGGCTCCATCCGCATCACGTGCCCGAGCCATCTCTTTGACGTCTAATAACCAGTGTTATGGATGGCTTATTATACAAATCTGCAATTTCCTTGTTTGTTCTTGTCCTCCAACTTCCTGTCTCACCCTTGACTCCTCCGTATATCCTGCGTAGTATTCTTCTTTCCATATCTCAGAGCAATACTGTACTGTGGGCCGAATTACCGTTGCATAAATCCGTAATTTTGCTGCTCTAGATATATATTTTGACCTTAGCATTCCCTTCATTGCCCCAGCGGCTTTGCTTCCATTTCCGATTCGCTTATCAACTTCGTTGTTTTCTGCATTACAATTTGTGACTGTTACTCCTAGATACTCGAATTCCTTCAGTGTTTCAAAACAATACTCCTCTCCATCAAACGACCGTACCATGAAACTGCTTGCTCCTCTTAAATTATCTCCCTTCATCGTCATATGCTTCGTTTTCTTCTCATTAACGAGCAATCAATATTCTTTAGATTTTGTTTCAATCGCGGGAAATACTCTATCCAATTCCTTCTCTGATCTCGTTAACACTGCCATATCGTCCGCAAACGCTATACAGTAGTGTTTGTGATGGAACACACACGTTGTTAGTATTTTTGCCTCCCTTAATATGGCTTCCAGAGCCATATTGAAAAGCGTAGTCGATCTTGCCTTAGTCACCTTGCCTTAGCCCTCTCCCCACCGCAAAGCTCCTTGATAGAGTTCGATCGACGGCCACTCTGGTTCTGGTGCTTTCCAATGTCATTCGCACCAACCATATCAACTTCACAGAGATAGTGTCATGGCCTCGTATAACTTAGTTCTTGTAATTGTAGCATGCCTGCTTGAAGTCTATGAATAGGATGTGTAATTCTACATTCTGCTCGTAGTTGTTCGTCTGAATCTGCTTTAGCGTAAAAACCTGTTGTAGACCTGCCCAATCTAAATCCACTCTGATATTCCCCAATTACCTCCTCAGTGATGGCATCCAGTCTGCTTCTCATAACTCTAGCAAATATTTTATAGGTTACGTCCAGTAGAGATATGCCTCTATAATTACTGCATAAAGTTGGATCACCTTTTTTGTGTATTGGACACATTACAGCTCCATTCCACTCGCTTGGCATTTTTCTTTCCTTCATACTTCTTTTACTATTTCTATTATCCATCCTTGTAAGCATAGTCCACCTTCTTTAAGAAAATCGGCTATGATTCCATTCTCACCTGCGCTTTTATTATTTTTTTGCTCTGTTAATTGTTTCCTTGACCTCTCGCACCGTTGGTTCTGGTACTCCATCCGGATCTGTATATACATTTCTAATTTCTTTGCTTTTGTTGTTGCTTTTTAATATTCCTCTAAATTTTTTAATTTCTTCTCTAGATGTTCCCTTTTACACCTTCGGCATGTGCGCTTAGCTACTGCTCTCTTTTCTTTGAAATATTCAAAGTTTTCGTCGGTTCTTCCATTCAAATCCCTTAATCTAGCTGTATTTCCTTCATCGCATACTTTTTTGCATTCCTCACTGTACCAGTCTGCTTTGTTAACACGTTCTGGTTTCCTCAGTAACTGCTGTGCTGTGCTGTGTATAACCATTATGCTGTTTTTCACTGTGTTCCATTTCTCTTCTATATCTTCCTGTGGAGGTTTGTCTTCTAATAGCTGGGATACCTGCCCTTCAAACAGTTTTTGGACTTGCTGTTCTCCAAGATCCTTGACATTGTACTTCTCAATGAACACACTCTTAACTTCTTTGTTTGGGTAGCTCTTGAAACATTTTTATTGCCACGAGAAAATGGTCTGAATTCACGTCCGCTCCGCGGTAGCTTTTAACGTCTTTTACTCCTCTTGGCATGCTTGGCCTCTATCACATGATCTATTTGGTTAAAGGTTTTTGCGTCCGGCGATACCCATGTAATTTTCTGTATTAACTTGTGGTCAAAATGTGTACTCATTATCTGCATCCCATTTTCTATAGCGAATTGCACTAGCTTCTTTCCGATTTCGTTACCTCTTGTAGGCTTTTATTCCCAGAAATCCTCTTGAAGCACTCTTCTCTGCCAACTTTCGCATTAAAGTCATCCAGTACTATATTAATATCATATTTCGCAATCTCATTTAATACCCTATCGAATTCTTCATAAAATACATCTTTCTCTTCAATACCTTTCTCTTCTGTTGTAACATTGTAAACTCGCGTAAGTTTAGAATCTCATTTCCTTTCTGTTTTGTTTCTTGTAGTGCCACACTATATATTCCATGCTTCCTCATTATTTCCATTAAATTCCTTATTGCACCTTGCTCATAACAGCTTCGCACATTCCAAGTTCAATCTTTAACAACTTTGAACGATTCCCTGCCTTTGTCTTATTTCAGCTATACTGACGTTGCCTGTACCTACAGTTCTTGCCTCTGCTCTCTGCTTTCTTCCTGCGCTCATTCTCGTACCTTCCACTGTATTTCTCGCTGTTTTCCTGTCCTGTCGTTAGTAATGTACACCTCTGATTCTTTAAATTCCTTAAGTTTTGCTTAGTTTGCCATATTTTTTTGCTTATCTTCACTGCCTTCTAGTGCAATCCTGCACGTTCTTTCTCCTATTTTGTATACCTCCTTGACACGTGCTTGCACATTCAGATGTTTTTTCGAAAAATTCTCTACTCCATTTTTCAGCTTATTCTTATCATATGTTTTAACCCACACATTACTATATTATTAGCCTTCTTCTGCTTCTCCATCCATTCCATGTGTTGTCAATATTCTCCATTTCTCTCTTTATTTCCTTATTTTCTTGCTTTATCTCCTCGTTCTCTTTCTTTAAACAGGCATTTTCTTGCTTCAGTTTTTTGATTTCATCACTGTATTCTTTTTATTCCATTCTGACTTTTTTCATTTCCTTAGTTAAGTCCTTTTATCCAGCTTTTCGTCGCTCTCTTCCGCATTTTTTGTATTATGTACGGGTGTTCTTGCGGTTTTCTTGTTCTTTGCAAAACCGCCTGCATCTCTACCGACCTCCCTCTTTCTCTTTCCTACTTAATCCGTGGAAACATCGTCACTGTCTATTTTTGAGATACGACCGGTCTTTAAAATGTGGCTACGAATCTGCCGGATCTGCGTATCAGAATCCGTGTGTATTCTTTATTTAAGGTAACTACTTAATTATTTCTTTATTACTTTATTGAATGCCTAACTTTTCAAGGTGTGCATACAATATTTTCTTATATTGTACGCCGTTCTTCGCTATTCTCCGCTTGCTTAAGGGGGGATCCTGCTTTAGAAGGCTCAAATTTTTTTTTATTGCTCATATCTATGCCTAATATATCTAAGAATATGTATAAAAAGTTATAGCGGCTCATTCGCAATATTTTGAAAGATACAGCACTAAACACAGTGAGGTGTCGAGAAAAAAATATACGAACGCATGAACGCTCGGACAAACGAAGCGCGCGCCCCTTCCCGCAGTCACATAACACCGAACTATGTACTGAAAAAAGTTCAATCGGTTGTTCGAAACAATAATATTTTGAATTCGTAAGAGCTAGAGTAGGATTATAACGAGATATTCCGTAAGTAATCGAAAATTAACATTTTTCCTGAACGTAAACTTTAGAGCGCGTTTTCTCGAGTTTTCGTTTTTACGATTTTTCTAAACTGGTGGGCGTGATTGCGAAAAAACTAGACAAGCAATCAAAACGAAACAAAACTTTTCTTAGCTTTAGTAGCATTCTCTTCTATTTGAACTAAAAACATTAATGAAAAAAAAAATTCTAAACAACTTTTTTAGCAAGTTGAAATGATTTTCTCTTCCTGCAAAGAGCACATTTATTTTCAAACCTGAGAAAAATCTTGAATTTCAAAATTTTGGGTTTTTTTTAGTTCACATAGAAGAAAATATATGAGAATTGCAATTTTCTTTGGTTTTTTTTTGTTTCAGACAAAAATTACGAGCTACATCTTTCCCACCGATTGTAGACTGCAAAATATTTAAAAAACGTTTAAAATATTTTTCTCTCGAAATATTTTTTCTTAATGCTCAAATATGTAATAAAATGCTCTAAAAAGTTCACTAGACTTGGCGATAAACACCAACTGCAACTGAAATGAGTTGAAAATACACAATTATAAATTTGCCTGCGTCTTATACAACAATCTCACCCCCTAACATATTTTTAGCCACGGCCATCCACTGAACACAACCCAATGCAAATACAAATCCTAATTATTTCTTCTTCCGCAGGTGTTGGACATATGGTAGGAGCTGGTATATACGTGCTGACGGGAACCGTTACAAGAGACATAGCCGGTCCAGGAATAATATTATCGTTCCTGCTGGCAGGATTAGCGTCGCTGTTATCAGCCCTATGCTACGCGGAGTTTGGTACGCGGGTTCCAAAAGCCGGCTCCGCTTACGTTTACACCTACATAAGCATAGGCGAATTTTGGGCGTTCGTGATTGGATGGAACATCCTCCTGGAGCATATGATAGGTATTTGTGTTTCACGGACGTAATTTTTAAATCATATTTTGAAGTTGCATATATAAAATAAAATAGGCCCGAAGGTCGAGAAAATGAAAGTATTAAAAGAGAAAAGATTTGAACGGGAATGACATATTTATTGAATCAGAATTAACTAAAGAAGAAAATACAGTTCAAAATAAAATCACAGAAATAGCGACAGGCAAAAACCCAAGACTCATAACCTGGAACATAAGGTCGATTTTAGCTACATGAAGAATGGAAGAAACAGCTAGAGCAATTGCTTGAAAAATGCAATAAAAACCCAAATGTTTAAAGAAAATACATGAGGAGGAAAAATAAGAGAAATAAAATAAAACTCAGAACCTGGAACATAAGTACAATGTTAGCTACATGAACAATGGAACAAATTCACGTATGTACGTACTGCCCGAAATTCCGTGACTGCAACTGTACTTATGGGAAACAGCTGAAAAAATACACTAAAGATAATGAACCTATTGAAAATCTATTACAACAAATGAGCTTGGAAATAAACTAGGAAAACGAAAATAATAATAGAAGTAAACGAAGCAGCAGATAATATGAATATTGTGTGGAGAAACATATCTAGGACAACAGTACATGGAAACAAAAATTTACGACGAAGGAAAAATAGACGCATACAAACAATAAAAAGTCGAAGAAGAAAAGCGAAAGAAACAAGACCTTTGCCAATAACAACGAAACATTAAATTAAATTAAAATAATAAGATTCTTGGAAAAATAGCAAAAAAAATAATTGAAGGAAATTACTTCTGCAGAGAATGACACTCACAAAGAGAATCCAAAAGCAGGGAAAAGAAAAAAAGAACGAAGGCATAAACGAATTGTCAAAAAAGAAGAGGAACAGTAGCCATGGAACTGAAACAATTAGCAAGGGACAGGAAGAAATTGAAGGAATAAATGAAGATCCGGAAGAGTCCAATACGTAATTATTATTTTATTATTTTATATGTTTACTTTTAGTCGTTTAATTTTTATCCCTTCAAAATGTTTGGTAACTGATAGGCGACATTTAATAATTTAATAATTGTATTAGATTGGTGAAAATGCTCACAAATTAAAAAGTTTTTTGAAAATGCTTGTTTTTACTTTGTCAGAACAAATGGTTATTTATGTATCTAGTGCACGAAATTACGCACGAGTTGAATACAATATTTTTTCTACAGACTTACTGAAATAACGAAAATAATTAAGTAAAATCGTAATGAAATTCAAACAAAGATTTATTCTATCGCATTTAGTTTCTTTGTTACTATGGAAACAAAATTTTACAAATATTGACATTTGTCAGATATCTTTTCCTAAACAAGTTAGGTCGGCGTCATTTTTAAAAAACCTATTTTTAAATGACGGAAATGGAAGAAGATATACCGTTTGATATTACTGAAGTGGCTAATAATGTAATTGCTAACCTATTACCCGAAAAATCAAAACCACAATATGAAAATGCGTACAAACAATTTCAGTCCGTAGAAAAAATATTGTATGCAACTCGTGCGCGAAATTTTTTTGGTGCATTCTCAAGCACCAAAGTATAATTTCGCGCACTAGATACATAAATAACCATTTTTTACTAACCTCAGAATTTGACAAATTTATTTGACTAAAGGAATTCTAAAATTAACCCCGCCCAACTTTAGACAAGGCCGTAAGAAAAAAATGCCACCGTGAAATTAATTGTAACTATTAATTTTTTTTAATTTCTCTTTATATAAAACGTGGAATCTGAAACACTCAAACTTTCAAATTTTCTAAACCAAAATGAACTGAAATTTTCTCTGAATTTAAGTCGTTGTTGATTTTAATTGCCGGAGTCTCAGTAAACTGGATTAAACTCAAACTGGAGAAAGTAGAATTCCACGATTGGCTGCAACAAAGAAACGTAGAATATGTAAGCGATGCCTTCAAAGGGAATTTGCAGGATATTTCAAAACGGTTCCTTATATATTCATTAGGTATAACATTTCAGAAATAAGCCTGAAAAGTTTGTGCCGCTGGCCAAATGATGCATAGACATCTAGCTTTAACACGTCCTCCGTACCATTGCAATGTTGATCCTGTTGTCGCGACGAATGGACTTGTGTTTGTACTCAACTTATGTAGCTTGTTAGCCACTTGCTTGCTTGTTTGTACATGGTATGAGCGACTGTTTGTCGGACTCCCGATGAGTTGCTTCTCGATGCTGAGTAGCTGAGTACTTGAACAGGTGTACTGTGGTCTACTTGTACTTGTAACTTGCTATGTACTGTACTGAGTGTGACGTGAATAAACCTGCTTTATTTATTAAAGTTCACCAGATACTACTGGTGGGAACAGAATGCCCACACTTTCGTGCTAGGCGGTGCTTGACGGAGCACACGTCTCGTGACTGGCTAAAAAACAGGTTCTAAGCTTTTCATAATAATCAAGGATAGCGATTTGCACGCTGGGTTCGATCCATAAGACATATTATTACTAAACCACGATTCCGATGTTGAAGATATTGATTAAAAATGATAACTGTGTTAAAATGATTGTTGGAATTTCCACAACTAGTTCCAAGCCAAGTTAAAAATTGATTTTTATATATTGAGATTCCATAGGTGAACGGTGTGTTATTCAGAGCTCTGAAATTTCCAGTTTATTTAGTCATTTGTGTGCTGTGTTGGGGATTGAGACTAGTATCAGCGCGTGACCGGTGATTTTCCGCACAATTTGGGCCTGGTCCTAGAGATATCGGACCGTAGGTGTGATTACAACTTTGAGTTTTACCAGGCGCGAGCAGTGGAAATCGATCCCGTACGCAGGTAAGCGACACGCAAATCTGTAGTGCGAGCGTTTTTTACTGAATCGGTTTTTGGGCGTTCACGAGAAGGATTTTATACGGCAAAAACAATTCGCAGATTTAATTCATTTTAAATTGTTTACGCGGAACTATTTGAATGTGAAAGTGCCGAAGACACGCGGAAAGGTTAATAAGGGCAATTGAACATGGCGAGTGGGGGTGGAAAAGAAAAAGGGGAAGATTGGAAAGGTACGGACATATTTACGAGAAGCAGGACAATGCAAAGATCGCCAGCGAGAAGCGGGGAAAAGAAAAAAGATGAAGAAATGACACTGGAGAATTTGATGGAGATGATGAAGGACTTGATGAGGGAGGTAAAGGAGTCGAGAAAAGAGGCAGCGGAGACAAGAAAACAGATAGTAGAGATGAGAAAGGAAAGGCAGGAAGATAGGGAGTGGAGAACGAAGGTGGAGCAGGAATGGGCTAAGGAAAGAACGGAGGCAGAGAAAAGAATGAGAAAGCTAGAAGAGAAAGTCGAGGCGATGGAAAGAAAACACAGAAGAAAGAACATAGTGATTCGGGGATTAGAAGTGGAAAGAGGGAGGGAAAGAGAACAGGTGGCAAAATGGATAAGAGAAGAACTAAAAGTGGAGGTGGAGATACAAAATGGGGGGAAATGGAAAGGAGATAATATTGGCAAAAATGGCAAAAGAAAGGGAAAAAGAGGAAGTGATGAAGAATAAAGCGAAATTAGGGGGAAAGAAAATGTATATACATAATGACTTGACGGAAACGGAAAGGGAGATCCAAAGGGAGATCTGGAAGTACGCTGTGAAGGAAAGGGAACAAGGTAAAAGAGTGAGGATGGGATACAGGAAGTTAAAGGTAGATAACACTTGGCTGGAGTGGGAGGGAGAAACTAAGAAGCTGATAACAAAAAACTAAGGGGATCGGGCGATAAGTGGGGAAGGGAAAAGGGAGGAGCAAGGGGGGAGAAAGAAAGTGTGGGCAGGCGAAGTGAAAAGGAAAAGGAATTTGCGATATGTTTCTGGAATGTTGCGGGGTGGAAAAAATGGGTGAAAGAAGAAGGGGGTATAAACACAGACTTACAGAAATATATGATGAGGTTCGATTACATAGGTCTTACAGAGACGTGGATGGAGCTAGAAACATGGCGAGAATACAGTGGTAAGATGCCGAGAGAGTATATATGGGAGTGCAGGGGAGCGAAGAGGGAGAGAAAAAGAGGTACGGCGAAGGGAGGAATAATAACAGGGGTGAGAGATAAATGGGAGGAGGTGAAAGAGGGACGATACGACTCGGATACGATACAAGGAAGAACGATAATGGTAGACGGGGAGAAATTGGGGATATGCACGGTATATTGTAACCAGCAGATGAGACAGGTTACGAGGGAAATGGACGAGCTGGTGGAGAGAGAGGGGGATAGGGTTATTTTTGGGGAGACTTCAACGCAAGAGTGGGAGAAGAAGTAGACTTGAGGGGGTGGCGAGGAATAGCGGGGAGGAAAGGGAGGAAGTCAAAGGACAAGGTAGTGAATGTAGAAGGGAAAATCATGTTGGACTGGTTAGAGGAGAAGAATTGGGAAATACTCAATGGCGAAGAGAATGGAGACAAGGAGGGTGAATACACGTATGTAGGCCCAAATGGTAGATCGGCAATAGACCTCGTGGTAACAAGTGAGGACGTGAGTGGGGAGGTGGTCGGGTTTAGGGTGGGAAATAGAGCGTAATCGGATCACCTACCGATAGAGGTGGACTTATGGGGGGAAGTACGGAAGAAGGAAAAGGTAGGGGGGAAGGAGAAGAGGTTGGCGAAGTTATGGAACAAGAGAACGAGAAGCGAGTACCAGAATAAATTAAGGAGGGTTGAGTGGGGAAGAGGAAAGAGTTTATAGGAGATTACAGAAGTGATGAATAAGGCAATAGTAAGAAGGAGTATTGGAAAAGAAGAAGGAAAAAGCTCATGGTTCGATGAGGATTGTAGGAAAGGGAAACGGAAGCTAAGGGAAATATTGATGGAGACGAGGCAGGGAAAGAGAGGTTGGGAGGAGTACATAGAAGAAAGGGGAAGGCAGAAGGAGATGTAGGACAGGAAAATGAAGGAGTGGAGGTTAAGAGAGGAAGAGGAAGTGCAAGGGCTGAAAGGGGAACAGGAGATATGGACGTTTCTGAGGAAGAAGAGGAGAGTGAAGGAGGGGACGGGGGAGAATATCGCGGGAAGGGAATGGAGGGAGTATTTTATGAATATACTGGAAGGAGAAGAGGGGGAGGAAGAAGATGGAGGGGAGAGCACAGACAGAGAGATAGCGGAGGGCATGGAGGAATTCAGTTGGAGAGAAATAATGAGAGTAAAAGACAGGCTAAGAAGGGGAAAAGCGGCGGGCGAAGATGGAGTGGATACTGAGGGATGGATAAACGCTCCAGAAGAGGCATGGAAAGAGGCATTGAGGGAGATAAATGACATATGGATGGGAAGGAGAGGAATGCCAGGAGGTTGGAGGACCGCAATAATAGTGCCGATATGGAAGAAGGGTGATAAAGGGAAGACAGAAAACTATAGGGGGATTTCTTTACTAAATGTGGGGTACAAGCAAGTATGCAGGAATGATAGGGGCACGTCTGGAGGAAGAATTGGAGGAAAAGGGGATATTGCAGGAGAGCCAGGCGGGGTTTAGGGCAGGTAGAGGGACGAAAGACAACTTATATGTAATAAACTTTATAGTGGAGAGGGAGTTGACAAGGAAAGGTGGGAGGGTGTATGTCATGTTCGTGGATATGAAGGCCGCATTTGACAGAGTAGACAGAAGGACGCTAGGGAGGATTATGGAAAAGGCAGGGATATCGGAAGGGCTGGTAAAAAGAGTAGGACAGATATACAAGGAAACATGGTGCAGGGTAAGAGCGGGAGATGAGTTGTCAGAAAGCTTCAGAACAACGAGGGGACTGAGGCAGGGGTGCCCGTTGAGCCCTCCACTGTTTAACACATATATAGCACAACTAGAGGAAGTAATGAAGAAAGGCCAGGACGGAGGGGTAAAATTATGGAAGAACAAGATATGGACATTGTCATTCGCAGACGATGTGGCCATCCTCGCGGAAACGGAGAAAGGGCTGAAAGAAATGGTGAGGAGGCTAGAGGGATTCCTAGACAGGAGGGAGCTCGAGCTAAATGTAAGCAAATCGAAAGTAATGGTGTTCAGGAAATGAGGAGGGAAATTGAAGGAAACACAGGTGAAATGGAAAGGACAGGACATCGAGCAGGTGAGGGAGTGAACGTATCTGGGATATGTGATGAGGGCGAGCAACAGTAGGGAAGGGCAAATACAACAAGTAGAAAGGCGAAAAAGGCGGAAGTGGGCTTGAGAAAAATGATATGGGGGAAGAGGAAAGGGAGATTTGACGAGACGAAAAAGATATGGGATGTCTGTGTGAGGAGTATTTTGATGTATGGGGTAGAGATTTGGGGGGGGGCAAGGAGCACAAAATCATCGAGAGGGCGCACCTAGGGCACCTTAAAAGGGCACTGCACCTTGAAAGATCGACCCCCGATTATATAGTGAGTCAAGAGACGGGGTGCGAGAGGCTTGCGGTAGAGACTGGGAGGAGAATGCTGAAATATGAGTTAGAATTGAGAGGAGGGGGGAGGAGAGGCTGGGGAAAAAGGTATTGGAGGAAGTAGACAAGAGGGAGATGAGGAGAGAAACGTTATCAGAGTGGCTAGGATCAAACTCCATGAGAAGGCTGGGCTATCGACAGGTGAGGTGGAAAGGAGGAGAAGAGAGGGGAGACAGGTGGAAAGTGAGATGGTAGAGAGGTGGAAGCAGGCGGAAGCGCAGGAAAGAGAAGGGAAGATAAGGGAAGCAAGATATAATGAGAAATACAGAACACTACAAACATATGGAAGGAGGCCAAGGTACTTGGGGGGAGTTAAAACGGCAGAGGAGGAGCAGTTAATAGCTAGGTATAGATGCGGAAACGAGGAGAGGGCAAATAAATACTGGATGGGGGAAGAATATAAAGGGTGCGAAGCATGCGGGAAGGGAATGGATGAATGGAAGGATTGGTGGGAAGAGTGCGAGGAAATGGGGTGGAGCAAGGAGGAGGAGAAGGGGGGCAGGGATTGGAAGAAGGCATTGGGAGAAAATGGGGAAGGGGTACATATATTAGAAGAGTTAAAGAGGAGAAGGGAGGAGGGTAGGAAAAGGAGGGGAACAGAGGGGCATAATTGATATGTTGCAGGAGAGATAACAGTCGAGGGCAGGAGATGGAGGATGTGGTCACAAGATACAAAGAGGGGAGAGTTCAAGGAGTGGAATGTATAGAAAAAATGTAAATAGGGTGAGGGGAATATGGGATTTGGAATAAGGCAGGGTATAATGTAAGAGGCAAATGCCAAATAAAGGTTTTTTTTTTAATTATGAAGAGCGATAAATATTTGAAAATATAGGGCTAAAAATGCAATGTATACTAACATTAAATGCAAAATGCAACAACTACAACGCTTTTACCATTTGAACATTCTTCTTATATAAATCTTGCATAAAATAGTATTTGGGCGATGCTTTAGATTCTTGGGCAGTTGTTTCGTTTTTGTGCTGAGTTCCTTGGCAAGGAAAACTTATAAAGCTAACCCAAGTTCATGTTTCAGATCAGCATTCTTTTTGGTGGATATGCAATAGAAACTTGCAATGCGATATGTTTCAGCACATTGAACAAACTCGTAGTTTAATATTCGTGCATCAAATGTTAATTTGGTATTAATATGTATTTCGTCCTTTTGGGTCAAGATATGTATTGTATTGTATTGTAATATTATTATGAAAACAAATACAAGACGAAATGAAGAAAATAAGAAAAGAAAATGCAGAAATCAGATAGGTAACCCTAGAAATAAGAGAACTGACAGGGCAGAAGAGCAGGATAAAAGAGAGGGGAAGAAATAATCACATAGTTTTAAAAGGATTTGAGATTAGAAAAGAAAGGAGGAAGAACAGATACAAGCTCTCATGAGGACTTAATTGAACATGGAAATTCTCTTCAGCTGTTAAGAATAAGAACATGAAAGTTAAAGGAGAAATATTGTACCACGACTTGACAAAAAAGGAAGAAAAACAAGATTGAAGCAGTAAAACAGATTTGGGGATTGGCCAAAAAGGAGAAAGGGGAAATAAAAAGGACGAATATGGAGTATACGAAGCTGGTGGTAGGATGACACCAATATGGCAAAAAAAGAAATATGACAAAGCTAGAATCAAAGTCAAATGCAATGAAATGACAAATGTTCAATGTAAATACATGAAGAGGGAAAATAAAGAGAAATAAAATAACACTAGGAACTTGGAACCATACATGTTACCTACAGGAAGAACGGAAGAATGAAAAAACAAACTTCAAATATTTTTAACCTGCTCCACATTTAAATCATTGTTGCTTTAGAAAAGATATTTGAAGTTTGTTCTTTCATTCTTCCGTTACCATTCATGTTATTTATATAAATGTTTAAATGATTTAAAATAATATTTTTAAGATTTTTTGTTCTTACAGCAAAAATAAGTCAATGGGATATGTCAGAATCTGTAGTTTGTTGCTGTGATGCTCATTAGCGTCTCCTTAATCATATTTCAATGAATGACATGATGAATGGCTAACGCAATTGAAATGATTGAAGTGAAATTATATTGATAAAATTCTTTCAGGAGCTGCTTCAGTTGCTCGCGCTTGGAGTGGTTATGTGGATTCCTTGTTCGGCGGCTTAATAAGCAACACCACCCTGTCCATAACGGGCGAAATGCACGAACAACTTCTGGGCAAGTACCCAGACATTTTAGCCTTCGTCGTTTGCCTCGTCTACGCCCTGTTGCTAGGAATTGGTGTGAAAGGCTCCTCGATAGTGAACAGCTTCCTCACGCTGATTAACCTGGCCGTAATGATACTGATAATAGTGGTGGGTTTCTACTACGCCAATGAAGAAAACTGGACGTCCGAGAAAGGTGGATTTCTACCATACGGCTTCGGAGGAGTCATGGCAGGTGCGGCGACCTGTTTCTACGCCTTCGTCGGCTTTGACAGCATAGCCACGTCCGGCGAAGAGGCCAAAAATCCTTCCTTCTCCATACCAATGGCCACGGTCATATCAATGGGGATCGTCACCTTAGGCTACATATTAGTTTGTGCGGCGCTTACACTCCTCGTGCCATATTACGAAATAAACCCAACCGCCGCTCTACCAGAAGCCTTCTCTAACATAGGCATGCACTGGGTCAAGTACGTCGTATCGCTGGGCGCCATCTGCGGAATGACCACGACGCTATTTGGATCGCTGTTCTCGCTGCCACGGTGCATGTATGCTATGGCCACAGACGGGCTGCTCTTCAGCTTCCTCGGGAACGTCAATTCCAAAACACAAGTTCCCTTAACGAACCTAATAATCTCCGGCATATGCACCTCAATAATCGCGTTGATCTTCGACTTGGAGAAGCTCGTCGAGTTCATGTCGATTGGGACTCTGCTGGCGTACACCATCGTGAGTGCTTCCGTTATAATCTTACGATACAGACCCACCGTGCCCATTGTTAAAACTGTGGTGACACCCGGGTCGGAAATATCCGGGTCTACGTCGGAACCAACGACGCCTGGATCAGAAATCGTCTGTCTCACGGGGTCCTTGAGGCCGAAGTACAGCTGGTTGGGGCCGATCTTGGGGCACTGCGAGCCCGGCTGTGCAGTCACCACCGCCGTTTTGGTCTACACAATATTTTCGGCTGCTTTGTGCATTTTGATGCAAGTGTCATCAACTGACTTGAGAAAAGGAATATGGTGGACAATATCACTGGCGGTGTTCTTCATTTTGATCATGGGCGGATGTAAGCGACTTTCTTTACGTGAAACACCTAATCCTTTTTTTAAATTTTAGGTATTTTAATCATCGTGGCTCATTATCAAAATTCGGACGGATTAAGGTTCAAAGTGCCGATGGTACCGTTCTTGCCCGCGTTGAGCATCTTGTGCAACTTGGAATTCATCATACATTTAAATGTGTTGACGTGGTTGAGATTCTTCGTGTGGATGATCATAGGTAAGAGATAATCGTATGATGTTATCCCAGTTAATTTTTATCCTTGTAACAGGTATGTTAATTTACTTCCTGTATGGAATCCATCACAGCAAAGAAGGTGAATCAACTTCGACATATTCTATGCTGATGACGTCGTCAGAAGCTGGAAAGGGCAAATGGGGAGCAACGACAAGATCGAACTTAAGAGGAGTTCTGACGCGGAGAAAATCGTCTGGTGGTGACAGAGCTGCTATACTAGATGAAGAAGAAGAAGGGGCATAATTAATCAAATGCAGTTAGACTCGATAGGAATTGTGTAGCTAAAAGTAAATCGTTCATTTAATTTCAATCACTTACAGATATGTAAATAAAAAGAAACTATATATATTGTAAACGTAATTGAAAAGTATCTACAAATACTAAATTCAAAGCAGATGAAACGGGTGGAGACTGGCATAAAATATAAACCAAAGGTGCTAAATTTTATTTCTATAAAATATATTTATTTCATCGTTAATTATATCTAAAATGCTTGTTATTTATAAAATATTTATTATTACATTTTAAGAATGTCAGCGGTGCTCAAATCACTGTTAATTATGTTCTATCGTTCAAAATGCAAGGACAACGTACCAGTACAATTGTATAAAATGAATTTTGTTTATATAAAAATTTCGTTTAATTTCGTAAAACGTAAACATGAAAAATAAATTCTATTCACAACGAAACAGTTATTTTACTTTTCATATAACTTTATAGTTCTAGAATGAGTGCATTTGCAGTATTTGACAATTTTGCACAAATAGATTGACGAATTGCTGAAATATATCCATAGAAGCATTGTTCAAAAAGGTGCAACCCATTTATTGCAACCCATTTATCTTGTGCTGCAGGATGAAAAGTTAGGGTGAAACACAAACTCGAGACCCTAACCCAACCCAACCCATAAATGAACAGTTCAAATAGGTATAACCCATTTATTGGCAGCTTGTGCTGCTGGATGAAAAGCCAGGAAGAAATATAATATCTAGACCATTACAGAAAAATTTAGCCTTCATACAGAATGGAATAAAATGTAACTTAACATTAGTAATAGCGCTCATCAAGTACAACAAAGTTATACGTCGATTTAAGATAGAATAATGCCCGGTTTCACAAACGATTGTCAAATGCTGAATTAGTTAACAAGCCTTTAAGACTCGTTATTGTTTGTGAAATCCAAAACAATGGTAATTTTGCTTTTAACGCTTCGACAAGGCAATCAATCGTCAAATATTTGACGATTGATTAAAGACTCGTTAACGAATCGTCAAAATTTTGACGATTCGTTAACAAGCTGTTAACGACCGATTAGCATTTGTGAAACCGGGCATTAGTCTAGCTCAAGGTTGTTTTAAAAATTGTGACCATTTAAAACATTCTAAGAGGTTAATAGCCTCTTAATTTTTTGTTGATTCTAAGGTCACAATTTTTAAAACTACCATGAGCTAGTCTCATTTTATCTCATTACTATTTTTGATGCAACATAAATGATCTTAGCGGTTGTAACCTACATCAATTGGAGTGAACAAATCTTAAAACCGTTGCATGCTAATTATGAGACGATTTGAAGCAACATTTTCGTGGAACCTTGACATTTTGGATAGTTACCTTACATTTTCTAGTTTTACGATTTTTAAGCCGATCAAACACAACCCAACGCAACGTAATCCAATACAACCCAACCCAAGCGAACGTAAAAGAAAACAACCTCCAGCCTTTTGACATTGTCATTTTCCTGTTGTCTTTATTTGTTGCATCTTCACATATTTTATATTTGTTTAGGTTTCATTTCAGATGAACAATTCGTTAATTTATTTTTCCTTTATTTTACTTTCTGTTGAGTCAACGTTTTTTTGCGTTTATTTAATTTTCATTCACATTTTTATGAGTCATTTTCATTTGTTGTTGGTTCCATACATTTGCTTTTAACCGCCTCATGTTCGTTTCACGTTTGCATTTGAGCTGTGTTGGTTAATTAAAATAAAAATTGGATTGTATTTTTTCGCTTCATTACTTTTTTACTATTTAGTTTGTTGCACACATTTCATTTTATTGTCTATCTTGGAATATTTCATTGGTTTCATTTATATTTGTTTATTTTTATTTGCTCGAGGTTGTTTTAGTCTGGCTTTTTATTTCGGATTCATCTTAATATTTAAATTATTAATTTAATTTATTTTCACATATTCCATTACTTCTACTTACTTTCGGTAAGTTTATATTTCTACCAATTAATAATAATAGTAATTTTGTCCATATGCTTTGCTTTTTTTCATGTAATTTTGTTGTTTATGTTTTGTGTCCATGCAAATGGTATTGATTTGTATTTATTGTAATAATTTATTCAATTCCCAGAATTTTTTGATAAATTTTACAAGGCTTTTACTTATTCTTGTTGCCCTTTTATTCCTACAGTAACAATAAGTTTGTTTCCATTCATATTCTTAGCATTTGTTGCTTTTTATTTAAACGTTAATAATAATAATAACTTTCTTCCAATTTATTTTCTTCCAATGTTGTTGTTTCGTTTTGTGTGGTTTTGGTTTATGTACTTTTGTTCATGTGTATTATTTATTAAATTTTCAGATATTTCGTTAGAATTAATTTTGTTATTTTGTCACGAAATGCTATTGATCTTCTTTGGTATCTATTGCAAAAGATATAGTGAAAAATGTAGTTTTATTTTAACCCTGATTTTCCAATTAAGAAAATAAAGGTAAAAAAGTGCCTCGTGGCTTACTGAAGAGGTAAAAAAAACAATGTTAGAATATATTAAAAGTTTTTATTGGTTTCAACAAAAAGCAAATGAGCCACACATAATGGAGTTTTATAAATTACAAAAAAAATCGTACCGGAAATATTCAGCCCACATGAAAAAATGTTGACTATTATATCACATTCAAGCCAAAGGTTCTTTGGGATATAATACAAAAATATGTCTGCTACCAAAGAATCTGGAGATAATTGCTTGAAAAGAACAGAAAATAAATCAACTGAGTCTCCTGTGGAGCAATTATTTTTAATAATTCAAGTAAAGTAACATAAAGTACAAAATAGATCTTGCTGATGGATATCAATTCAATTTTACTGAAACACCAAAATATATGTTTCTCTTTCCTACTGAAGAAATTCTAAATATATTGTTATGATTTCTTTATTATTTACAATTACCCAAGAAGGAAGCTAGAATTCGGACTTACCTTGCTTACTTCTCTTTTTTTTTTTAATCGGAGTAACATGAAACTTTTTCGCAGGTCGTATTTGGGTCGAGTAAATTACAGTAGTCAACCAAGTTCAATTTCAAAACAGGTATAATTTGATGTTATTTTGAATGAATATAAAATTTACAAACACTTATCATTAAATTACTACTATTACTACTTACTACTAGCTTAGTAGTAAACTTGGTTTGCACTATATTGTTATTAATCCGTTTAATTTCAAATAATTTAGGAGCCGTATTCAACGATTTGTATTCCGTCAAATATTTTTTCACTTCTTGTTTATTTTTCTCCTTGTCAACCAGATAATTTATAGCGCTTATTGGATTTCCAAGGCTAGGTTTTTTTGTATATACACGTGGTTACAATGTTGTAATGTAATGTGTGATTACAATATTAATACTTATAAATTAAATTTTATTTATCTTAATTGACTACCTATTATTCACCCAGTGCAAAACGATATTTGTTTCCGATTAGTTCGAGATTTATTATTTTCAGTGTATTTAAGTTCGGGGTGCGAAATACGTGTATAAGTCCATGTGTGTGGTATTTATGTTTAAAAATCATTACATTTTGCCTTTCTGTCGGTTAAAAAAAAATCTGAATGTCTACATGAAGTATTTTTTTTTTATAATATGATTGATCTATTTGTGATTAAAATATTTATGTAACATTTGTATATGGAATCTTCCTTTTTCATCGTTTCTTCAATATTTATTTCCCCTATTATATTCTTCATAATTATATCATCATTTATTATATTTATTTCTTCATTATTATCTTTATATTCCCTTATATTTCCCTCGATTAAATTATCCATCTCATCTATCTCTTCTTTCCAATTTGTCGCATTGGTATTTTGTAATTCCTTACTTATATTATTCATATTTATATCGTTATTTAATGTATTTAATGTTATTTGATTTTCCTTAATGTTTAATGTGTTCTTTTCTAGATCGATTTTCATTCCATATTTTTTTAAGTTATCAATTCCTAGTATATTTTATATTATATATAAAATATAATATTCGAAGATGTTAATTTAGAAGTTAATTTATTTATCGTTGTCTCTTTATTAAGTTTTTGATTAAGCGTTCCTAGTTTCTTCTTATTAGTGGCTATAATATTTATTGTATTAATACCTATTGTATAATTCTGATAATTGTTAATTTGTTCTGCAACTGATTGTTTAATCAATGATATTTCCGCTGCGGTATCGACTATTGCATACATTACGTTAACATTTTTAATTCTAAGTTCTACCACTGGTTTTTCATTTTGGCTTTGATATTCATTTTCTGGTTTATATCTATAAAGTTGTTAGGATTATCATAAAATCGGGTGTTTTGTCTTAATTGAGTAAATGTATTTATAATGTATTCTTGTTTTAACATTGGTGTATGCTCGATTGACTCGGGTTCAACTGAGCATAGGTAGTCTCTTCTGACTCTTGGTTCGTCGGAGTTTTTTTTTTACATCATGTACATCCTTCATCTCTTGATCATTTTCTCTGCTTACATGGTCGTTATTCCCAAAAATGCGAGATTTATATGAGTCGTAATTTCCCCTAATGAAATGATTTAAATTACGGTTTCTTCCTTGGTTGTTTCCATAGGCTTGATTTGTGCCTCTTCCTCGATATCCTCCTCTATAAAAATTATTGTTTCGATTATAATCATTTTGAGCTTGATTATTACTGGAATTTTGATAATTGTTATTACGGTATGTATCATTTTCTAGGTAGTTATGATTATTGAGCGAGTTACTATGTTGATAATTATTATTTCGTTGAACATTCTGACCATAATTGTTATTATATGGTCGGTTATACTGTACCGATGGATCATTATTATTGTTATTGATATTACGACTATATTGTGAATAGGGTTGACTGATCCTATTAATTCTATGTATTTCGTCGTAATCGTCTAGTTTTCTTAACAGACTCATAAGATTGTCCATGTTGTTGACTTCTCTACTGATTACTGCTTGGCCATCGGTTATTATAAAATGATTAACTAAATACTTAGCTATTTCGGTTTCAGTCAGTTGTGCAATGTGTTTACACTTATTAAACATATCACAAGCATAGTTTTCTCTAGTTGACAGCCCTTCTTGTATCGTCCAGTTAATAATCGTATTTTAAGTCTGTTCTGTTTATCATCATTCCAGTATTGTTTTGTAAATTCACGTATGAAATCATCTATATTATAACATTTATCTGAGATCATTTCATAGTGTTTGTTTATGGTCTTCTAAATCCTGTGTAATTCTCTGAATGTTTTTCAAGTATGTCATTGGATGGATTCTGTCTCTGTATACCTTAAATTTTTGGTTCGGATTTTGATAAAACATTCGTATCGAGTCATAATGATTAAAACCATCTCGAATAATTGTATTTCCCTCCCTTTTCATTTTCTCTAACTCTTTTTTAAAGTTTCCTAATTCTGTGTTTTCCTCCTCTTGGACTTCTCTAATGATCCTTTTTAAATTATCTTGCTCTTTAATAATATATTCTTTTACTTTGTCCGTTTTCATGTCCAAATTATTAATTCTACCGCGGTTTTCTATCGTTTTCCTTTCGGTTTCGAGCGTATGTTCTCTGACTTGTTCCAAATATTGTTTAGTATCTGAGATACTGATATTTATTTTATTTTCACTTTCTTGGAATTTGTCGTTCCATTTACTGTCCATTTGTGACCTGTTGACCTGTACATTTTCTTGCAAGTTTATAATTGCTGTTTGCAACTCATTGACTCGAGTTTGCATGTTTTCTTTTAAAACTTTTAACTCAACCGAATTTTTATCTAGTTTTTCTAGATTTTATGTAGTATTGTTGTTAAAATGTTAGTTCAAATTCGCTTCCTTCTAGGTTTAATTCAATTAAATCGAGCCTGCCACGTTGTTCGCCATTATTGTTATGATTTCTTTATTATTTACAATTACCCAAGAAGGAAGCTAGAATTCGGACTTACCTTGCTTACTTCTCTTTTTTTTTAATCGGAGTAACATGAAACTTTTTCGTCGTATTTGGGTCAAGTAAATTACAGTAGTCAACCAAGTTCAATTTCAAAACAGGTATAATTTAAAATTTACAAACACTTATCATTAAATTTAAATCTATATAAACTAAACGGTATAACTTACAATAATGGGTGTGTGTGTGTGTTGTGTAATGTATTCTAATCGTAATAATGTGTTCAAGTACCTTGGTTTGCTCTGCTATTTCATTAGCAGCTCCACGTATGGCACTGCCTACGGCGATATCTTGGTGTATCTCGTGTCAGACGTTGACTGACTTTCAGGGTCTATAATCTTTGTTTTCTCGGTTTTCTCTCCTATTTCATTCGCAGCTCCACGTATGGCACTTCCTACGGCGATATCTCGGTGTATTTGATCAGGCGTTGGCTGACTTTCAGGGTCTATAATCTTTATTTTCTGGAAACTAGCTTAGTAGTAAACTTGGTTTGCACTACATTGTTATTAATCCGTTTAATTTCAAATAATTTAGGAGCCGTATTCAACGATTTTGTATTTTGTCAAATATTTTTTCACTTCTTCTTGTTTATTTTTCTCCTTGTCAACCAGATAATTTAGCGCCTATTGGATTTCCAAGGCTAGGTTTTTTGTATATACACGTGGTTACAATGTTGTAATGTAATGTGTGATTACAATATTAATACTTATAAATTAAATTTTATTTATCTTTATCGTATCATCGATTATTATGATCGTTTTATGTTAAACATTTATTGATAATTATAATACCATAAATACTCATAATACGTTACGACTGCGTGATAGTTTGGTTGGAATTGTGCACGTGTTTTTTTATAAAATAATCGCACAGCAATGGACAAACCGGTAGTTCTTGCCCGCGTTATTAAAGTTTTGGGCCGTACTGGCTCGCAGGGACAGTGTACCCAGGTAAAAGTCGAATTCATCGGCGAGCAAAACCGACAGATTATTCGCAACGTGAAGGGACCAGTGAGGGAAGGCGACATTCTTACGTCGCTAGAATCCGAACGCGATGCCATACGATTAAGATAATTAAGAATTGACATGAGAAAAAAAACGGCGATGACAGTAAGAAGCCCATGAATACTTTTACACTTGTCTTATACAATAATACAAATTCTAGAACACAATTATTTATGAACATGAACTTCAATCTTTTCACAATTGTTAAAGTTGAATGATACGCATTTCGTATCCATCATCATAGTTAAGTCTTCTGCAGCTTTACTGGCATCATTCGGATGGGATGATTCAGCATACATTAAATCCAAGCCTCTTATTTAATTTTTAGGATTTTAAATTTAGTATTACTAAAATTTATAATTTTAATGTATTACTTCCTCCAAAGTTTTACTTGTACGTGCAAATTCCATTGATTCTGTAGTTTTTGATCCACTGCTTATTGAATCGTTTCCGACCTGAATCTTTTTCGCAATTGAAACCTTCTTTGTCAGGTTTTCTTCTAAATATTCCTTTGCAACTTTGCTTGATTCCCAACCACCCAGTTCTTGCAGCTGTAAAATGTCTCCACCGGCATTAACAAGTAAAGTTGCTAAAGATCTCCGAATACAATGGCCGGTGTACAAAGCTGGATTTTCAAGTTTGAGATATGACGCAATCTTCTCAGGAATTTTTGAGAAAAAATGAATACCACAAGGTTGAATCGTACACTTTCCATTTCTGTACGATACAAACAGTCTTTTGTGTGTAACATGCCGCGGCCGTAATGCTATATATTTCTGAAATAAAGCCACTAGATTAATATCACCTTCAGATAAAACGGCAAAAAATCTTTTCTTGTGAGTTTTTGAGTCGGGAATGGTAACAACTATCTTACTCTCTAACATCTCAACATCGTCTGTAGACATTTTCACTAATTCATTGGTTCTGCAAGCTCCACCTAGCCCAATCAAAAAGGCCACTTTCATCATTAAAAACTCCTTATCTGAAGCTGTACACACAAATTCTTTAACTTGCTCTCTCGTGAGTACTTTGGATTTCTTAACTCGATGTCCAACATTTTTCTTCTTGATGAATCTTATCAAAGCACCATACTTGTCGATTTCCACTCTTTCCTTCAATTCCAAACAAGCTCGCAACATACTGTACTTTGGCCACAAAGATGAAGGAGAATATTCATTTGAGAGTTTCACAAAATAGGCCAGCAAGACCGTTTCCGACGCACCTTGAATTTGTTCTCGTACTCGCCACTCGCAAAACAGATGATATTCTTTTTCGTAACATATTTTCGACTTTTCTGGAAGCAAGTCTAATCGTGCACTATCTGCTGCTTCCAAAATATTTGCAGGAATATCGAAATCTTCCATTATATATTTCTAAATTACAAAAACGTGACTTAAACTAACGAATTTTTTTATGACAGAAAATTGTTGATTTGTTTAATTGTTTTTGCATCGCCCTGATCACACTTCAACGATGATACGATAAAGCTTTGAATATAACTCGAATATTAGCGATTTAAACACACTCGGACGTTGCTACAGTGACGAGGCGGCGCTAGCCGCCGAGTCACTTAGATTATCACTCGATTATTATAAATCGCATAATATTCTCGTTACATTAATAGCTATAATTGACTACCTATTATTCACCCGGTGCAAAACGATATTTGTTTCCGATTAGTTCGAGATTTATTATTTTCAGTGTATTTAAGTTCGGGGTGCGAAATACGTGTATAAGTCCATGTGTGTGGTATTTATGTTTAAAAATCATTACAATATATAGTGTGTATTAAAAAAAAAACTCCAGGATTTAATGATGTTCCCCCAATTCGAATGCACCAGTGCAAGAGGAATCATGTCACGGTGGTGTTTAGAAAAGATGCTGTATTTTATTTCTAATAAAACTTCGTATATATGATGTTTCAAACAAAAAACAAAATATGTAATAAAAATCTGTACGTTAAATTGAATTGTGTCAGTCCCATTGGCCCGTAAATTTTCTTGGAATGAAATTAGTCTTCAATCTTAATTGGTTTGGCCACTGCTCCCACATCATAAGTAAGTTGTATAGCATATATTTTGTGGTACACCCTATCCGAAACTACATGAATTTGGATACTTTAAAATCCTATTATTTTAGATTTACATCTAAACATAGTAACCACATTTTTATTGCTCAAAAGTGACTAATTAGATGTATGTTGAAAGGAGAAATATGAAATAATTGTAATTCAAAAACTTAAATTACACTATGCAACAAACAAAAATTCACTAATGGTGATACATGTTAGGTATGCCCAGGGGACAAAAAAAATCATATTTAATTTCACCATCACCTCTCAAAACATAGATAAGTAATTTTTTATTTTCATTGTGCTCCGGGACACTTTTTCACCCGTACTGATAAAAACATTAAGTTGCTGTGAGCCACACTTGTCAAAACATTTGATTGGTCATAAATTTACAAAATGACCACGGCATTTGTGCCAATTCTACTGATTTATTTTGCTATATTTGTGGTCAATTTTGTTAAAGAATTAAAAAAAGATGGGCCTGGTTTTCAATTTCTCAAACAAAGGTTTCCCTACGTTAAGCGATGCCATAAATTAAACAAGGGATCCTTGAAGAGCCAGATATACGAAAGTTAATTACGACCCTTCTTAGTCCTACAGAAAAAAGGCGCGGCTAGCTTTTGTCGACGTCACAAAAAATTTTCTTGGCAACTACAAAGCTCCGGATTTCCATGAAAAAATTAAATTAATGCTAACAGCCTACCATGAATAGGATGCAGGATGTCCCTAAAAATTCATTTTCTTCATACCCATTTAAGTTTCTTCCCCGAAAACATGGGCTCTGTTAGCGATGAGCATGGGGAGCGCTTCCTGGAAATCGCAGTTTGAGAAGCGTTACCAGGGCAGATGGGAGCCACCCATGCTTGCTGATTACTGTTGGTTCCTTCTGAGGGAATGTTCGACGGCTAATTACAAGAGGAAAGCCAATCGTTCAAAAAAAATTAATATTTGTATAAATAATGGTTCATGCAGCCAATTTTTGGAAAAAAAAATTTCACTATAAAACTAGATGTGATATGAATGTTTTATTTATCAAACTTAATTGAGTTTGCGGTGAGGAATAATAATTACATACTGTAAACCCAGTGAAATTTTTTTTTTGTTGCATAGTTTTATTATCAGTCCCATATCTTTTACAATCTTTGTGTTCTATGTTACAAAAAAATTATAACTTATTTGTCAAAAATAAGTCATATAGAAGCAGTAATCCCAACCCAAAATTTAACCTTGTTTGAAAGAGGACCCCACTATAGAGGGGAGAACTGGAGAACAGTAATGGTATCAATCTCTTCTAATTTTATTCATTACTTATTTTAAAATGTTTGACATTGCCAATATGCAAGGATTATTATATTTATTATTTCTACAATATTGTGTTGATTATTGTTCATTGCACACTTGTTGCTTCTTATTTTCACAGTAATAGTAATATAATCATTTAGCTGTCATTGATTTGATTTGTTTGATTTTTATTATTGCAATGCCCGTTACCATTACTTTTTCAACACCGTAGACACAACCAAAATTACTAGTTAAAACAATCATTTAAATTTCACAAAACTTTATTTGTAGAACAGATCTGAAACAAGATAAATAAACACATAACGAAAACGGTGACGCAGTTCTCAAACATTATAAATAAATCCTTAAGTAATTTAATAACGCTGCAGCAGTAAGATAACATATTTCTAAGTAAAAACTAAACTTATATCAATACCAAAAGTGCCATTCCATGGCACTTGCTAAAAGTAACTCCACTGTACATAATTAACGAGAAATTGAAGGGAGCTATTTAAAACGGCTAAGAAAAGAACATAAAACAGTTTTTTATCGCAACACTACTTACAATGATAGGTCTGCGATGATTTGTATTGTTCTATATAAAAAAATATTACAAAAACCAGGTTTGAACGATTAGACGTTTAAGAACAGTGTAATGGGGCAGTGGTCGGAGCCGAACACATCGCTACGTACAACGTTGTCGCACAAATTCGGTAACAAGCGCTGGGAAATGATGAAGTAATCCAAACGCCTAAAAGCAAAATTAATTAGTCAAATATGATGATTACAACTGTTGAACGACTGACCAGCCAACGTTTGAGGCCCTCGATTTTCTCATGTACGTCCAGAATGTGTAAACGCTGGCCTTATCCGGGTAAAGTTCCCTGAAAGTGTCTACGTAACCATCGTCCAAAAATTCTGTCATGCCTTCTCTCTCTTCTTTACTGAAGCCGGCGTTGCGCATGTTCGCTTTCGGGTTGGATAAATCGATTTCAGAGTGTGCGACGTTCATATCACCGCAGACAATAACAGGTTTTTTCTCGTCTAGTTTTTTGATGTAATCTTTAAACAAAGTGTTCCACTCGAGGCGCTTCGGCAAAGTTACCAATTTGCTTCCTACAATTTCATTTTTATTAACTTATTTATTTACTTTCACACACAATAAAATCATACCTGCGTTTGGAACGTACACGTTCACCAGATAGAAGTTCTCATACTCGACAGTAATGCACCTGCCTTCTTTGTCCTGCTCGTCATCGTCAATGCCATACTCGACACTTAGGGGCTCTTGCTTCGACAGAACGGCAACGCCTGCGTAACCTTCCTTTTCACTGCTGCAAAAGTAGCTTTTGTAACCGTTGAGGCTTGTGATCTCGTCCGGCAGCTTCTCGTCCGAACACTTCGTCTCTTGCAGGCACATGATGTCCGGATTCTCGTTTTCGATGTAAGCCAAGCCGTCTTTCTTCAGCCACGCTCGTAGTCCGTCCACATTCCAACTCGCTATTTTGAAGTTGGAGGCATCGCCATTGGGGTTTTTCGACGAGCACTTAAAATCTATTTTGGTGTAGTCGGTGGACGTCTGATTTTGTAAGGTCGCTTCCGGCTTGGCGTCAGCGCTTTTGCCGCGAGTCTTCTTCGGTTTAACATCCATATCTTCTACCACCTCAGGTTTCTCTTCCTCTACAGTAATAAAGGTGATTAATTCAGGATGGAAGTGGAGATTGTTGGGGCACAATTATTCACAAAAACAAAATTTGTGAGTCTGCTACTTACTAATTTTTTTTGACAGAGTTTCTGCGACAGAATTAATTATACAAAGGTACAGAGACGTGTTCTAAGAAAGTTCTGTTACATATAACTTCGTTTTATATCGAAATGAACAGTCATGGGAATTAATTTCAAGATATTTTCTTCACTATTGTGTTAATAATTCATTACTGCCAGTTAAACTCTCACTTTATTTAAATAAACAACCCATAACTACAACCAATCAATTATGGCTTTAATATCCATCATAAATGGAACCAATGAGGCTCGATTAAGTAGTTAACAAACAAATTTGAAACCAATATGAGGTACAATCCTCATTTGTACCACAATACAAAATTGTAGCATTTTCTAAGCCTCATCACATTAAAGCGGCTTCTGCATCAAATAAAAATTCAATAATTGACACCAAGTCATCTTTAAACTGATAAAATTCAAAAAAATCTATTTGATATCAAGAACTTTTCCAATGGATATCTTAAGCAAATTTTAATATAGTAGATGTATGAAGCATGAATATTTACAGAATAATTAACTAAACATCTAAATAATACATTTGTAATTAAGTTTTTCTATCAATTATTGCAGAAATTATTTTTTTTATAACAAAATATTTAATTATTTAAATAATATGCATTTCCATTTGTAATTCCTGTCATCGACAAACAGCTAGTAGCAGCAACATTTAAATTAAAATACGAGTCAACTTGGATTACAACGATAATTATTCGATGAGGAAATACAAAATGGAATTGTTGCTCATGAAAGAAAATTTGTGGAGCGTCCTAAATGAAGAAAAACCAGTTCTTAAAGATGGTTCAAATAACAAGAAAATAACGGTGTGATCACGCAAGAACATGGTTTGGTTCGTCAGTGGAAGACAGTCAATTATGCAGTATGGACCCAAACAACAGCAGATGGAAATTATCACGAAAAAGGTACTGTTAGTAATAAAGTGAGTTTGATGCAAGGCAATCACAGCTCAGACATGGAGGAAAATGAGCACATTATGGAGTTAAGAGATTTATTTCAAAAGTTAACTGATCTTGGTAAAAAGAAATTATCAGAATTATCTAGGAGCAGGACCAGAAGCAGATCTCAAAATTGAGAATATCGACGTGGTAAAGAATCAAATGATAATACAGTCCTAAAAGTTATAGAAAAGAAACTGACACGTTTTTTTTCTGCAAAAGGTCATATCCTTCTCTAAATAAGAGAAAGAAATATAAATCATGGAAAGAAAATAAAAGTCAAGGAGAAAAAGCAAACAAACTTAACCAATCTAATAATTTTTGTTCGTCATTTCCTCAAGTACTACTGTTCAATGGATTTTTGATTCAGGTGCACATTGCTTGCAAAAAAGATTATTTTTGTACATTTGAATATCCAGATAATGGGAAATTAAATGTAACTAATAATGAGGAAGTGCATAAGAAAAAAGGAAACGTGCAAAATTGAAGTATTAAATATAAACGGTAGAATTTCTATAGGAACACTTAAAAGACAACCAAACCAAAAAATCGAACTACTATTGGTTCTAGATGGGTACACTAGTTATTTGTGTATTACTTATTAATGCAAGACAATACAAATTATTGTAAAATCATTGTTAATTTTAATAAAGAACACAAACTAATAAAAATAACTTAATTAAATCCAAATAAAACAAACAAAGGATACAAAAATTGCAGAAAACCTCTAAAATGTGATATAAAAAAATAGACAACACATAAAATGCTCATACAGGCGGCTGCCAAACTAAAAATCTATATTAGAACTACACATTTTAATTTTTTACATGCATATTTTTATTTACTTTTTCTCTACCGCTCCCTTTGCAATAGTATTATTTCTGATAATTCTAATTTTGTCTTTCCGAAGTTACATATTTGTTTTGTTAACATTTACTTTGACTTCTGATGCCTTTTTAAATATTTTCAATTAGATATTTCATATTTGTGCCTCTTTAACTTTGTCTTTCTTCGACCTCCACCACATGTTTAATATTTTTCCAAATAAATTTTCATTATCATTATCAGTACTACAGCAATATTTGGTAATTACTACTAAATAATATTATCCTGTATTTTTAAAATACTCAAATTTTAATCTAATACTAATTTATTTAAATCCTCTGCAAGCATCCATGACAAACAATGAAATATACAAAATTTTATGACTACTTGGTGCCTGATTAAGTGTTAATTGTTTTATACAAGTTTACTTACAAATTTAAAGAAGCAATACAGAGCATAGATCCAACATCTAATACTAATTTACTTAAGTTCTCTGCGAGCATCTATGACATACAATAAAATATGCAGTTTTATGGCTACTTGGTATCATGATCTCTAAAATTGTTTAATTTATGCGTCAACGGTTGGAGACTCACGAGTGAAACTGTTAATTGCTTTCATAGAAGTTTACTTGTAACAAAACGAATTTTCTTGAGCGTATTTCATTAAACATTACACATAAGAAACAAAATACAATAAATAAATAAAACAAAAACTTACAATGTTCAGTTACGTAGTTCATGCTATTAAAAAACTAAAATAAATTAATTAGAAAAAACGATACAACATCAAACATAATTCACACACAAATTTTTTAAACCATACTTAACTGATAATTCCATTTCACACTTAAACGTTTGCCATTACTTTTACCACACACGCACACTTGTCACCAATTTTCTTTGCTACATAAGAATTTTACTTGAAAGAAGTGCATCACAATGTTGATATTAACGTCATAACCATTAAGAACCTGTCTTTCAAGCTCTGAATAAATTACAACATAAATTTGATCGAATTTGACTTTGTATCGATAAGAATTGTAGGTGGAAAGACATGCTCTTAATATTTGTAACTCCGCCTTGACTATTACGAATATTAATGTAAACTAACTACTCCCTCCAAAGTACAAATTACAAACACATCGATTTTGTTCACACACCAAAAACTAGTTAATATTAATAATTAGTACCGATTGTAAAGGTTTCTCAAAAAAATAAATAAAAAAGAGAAGTTCAAATAGTTAAAAAAGACTTGTGGGAAAACTGTATTTGTATATTTTATGTAAAACTTTACACACATTAATTCATTCGAAATTTTAAAGTAACATCACATTTTAAAAGTAACATCCCATTTCAAAAGTAACATCACGTTTTAAAAGTAACAAAACAAATACAGAGAATTTAAAAAAGACTTTCACAAACCATCAGAATCTTCCTTCACTTCGGCTTTGGCCGCGCGGCCCCGCTTCGGCTTGGCGTCGGCTTTCGCCTCCTTTGTACCTTTTTTCTTTGGTTTTTTCGCCTCTTTCTTTGGTTTCTCCTCTTCGTCCTCGTCCTCCTCGGAGTCCTCTTTCACTTTGGGGGCGGCCCTACCTCGTTTGGGTTTCGGCTCCTCTTCGACGACCGCTGCGGGCGCCGCCGTGCCTTTGCCTTTGCGAGCTTTCGCCTTAGTCTCCTTGGGCTTCTCTTCGTCGTCGGATTCGTCTAAGACTGGTTTGGCCGCCCTGGTTTTTCTCGTTTTTGCCTCCTTTGGGACCTCGTCGACTTCCTTCGCTTTTCCCTTCCTCGCGGTAGGCGCGTCGCCGCCGGCTCCATTTTCCGCCGCCGCGTCTTCCTTAACCGCCTATTTGTACACAACGATAGGTTATGTTATTCCAAAAACATGGTTCATACTCACTTTAGCTGCTGTAACTTTCCTTTTCGGAGGCATTTTGGTATAAGTCAATGCAAACGAACTTAAATGCGCGAATCTCACTGGCTTCGAGCTAACGCAACGAACTTGTAATGTGTTTGGACGAAATGCGACGCAACCACTAACAGAAGAAACTAGAAACCGGTAAAATATACCGCCATAAAATAGTAACTTCCTGCGTATTCTGTTGGCAGCGCTAAATATGCCGGAAATTCGCGGTATTTTCATGCAACACTACATAAACAGGAAGTTTATTCTACAACTAACTAAACGAAGATCGCACGAGAAAGATTATCGATATTTCAAATTAATAAAAGAAACGACGTGGAACGTAAATTTGATGATTTAAATTTAAATTGAAATTTTCAACGATCGTTTATCGTACAAAAAATGCAAACATTAGTGATTTTAAATCGTTCATCGCTGCCAATCGCGATTACTTCTCAACGTGTATCGATTTTCTTAATTACAAGGAACCAAATTTATAGGTATTTTTTGTTGGGGTTTTTATTCACTAATAAATCGATTATAGCGTTCAAACAACGCATCAAAATTTAGATCGACGCGACGTCTTATAATTTAAACGAGCTGCGTAATCTTCAACTGCGAAAATTAGACTGCGTCTTCTCGAAAGGGATATACGAAATACGAATCTAATTAAGGTCAAAAATTCTCACCGACGAGTTGGTCGCCATTTTTAAAAATTGTTCGAGTAAAATCAGTCAAAAAAATTCTAAATATGTTACATCGCTTCCGTGTTAAGTAATTCAACAAAATTCACGTCGTTGCTCATTTAATTAACGAAAGTACGTTCAATTCATTCAACATTGCTATAATTTATGTAGTTCAGTAAGTGTCACTAACAGATGATACAAATCATGCTTCACACATATTTTATATTGAAAAATACACAAATCAGACATTAATTAAGGAAGTCGATTGTGTTGAAATGGCAATATGATACCCACTTAAATTTGTAAATGTGATTCTTGCTGCCTTGATTTTATTCAGCAAGAGTAAAATAATGCAAAGTCCTATTCAACATTTAATTTGTAAATAAGGTGTAAATGTTTTTAAAATATGTACAGAATCACCTTTACTAATGTTAGGGCAATAATTATTCATAGGAGCAGTTTTTTATGCTAAGGATTTCATGAACTAATAACCAACGCTCACTAAAACTAGTAAATATCTGTATCGTTTATATACTCACTTCTGTAATTAACTGTTTTACGTTTTTTTCTGCATAATTAGAGGAAGTTGGAGTTTACACACCTCGCTGTTGGTCTGCAGTTCGGTTGGTAAAGTGCGGATAATTGCACTTATTCTAATACTTTTTTTTGTTAATATGTGCAGAGGAAATAAAGACATTTATTATCACTATTCAATAGTTTATTACACTGAATACATATACAAAATTATGCAGCAACGTCGAAAAACTTATCAATTAGTGTTGCGACTTCGTCCGGTTTGTGTTTGATGTATTTGTCAGGATTTTTCGTGAACGGCGTATCAGCGAATCTACAAAACAATTGTGTTAACGAAAATACATTTGATTTACGCCAAATTACAGCATGCACAGTATCATATGAAGCAAATGAAATTGTGCAAAGTAGTGTCAGGGTTCGCACTAGTTCAATTCAATTAATAATAATGATTTTACTTTCCCTTCGACATAGAAATGTATAGGATTCGTCACAACATTTTATACACCTGAGCATGATATAGGTTTATCAATTGAGCACTGGTTAAAATTGATTTTAAACTTCTGAACATATATGCAACCGAGTTTAATTTTGATATTAGATATGTACAATGTGATTTCCAATCTAGACATTCAACAATTTGCAAGCGCAAAAATTTGGTATTATTTACCTAGTGAAGAGGATTGACTACATGTTGATGACAGTCCTCTTTAATTATTAATTAATTAATAATATAATTTTTGACCTTTTTTGGCGATTATGAATTGTCATGTAATTTCTTTTTTCATGATTGAAATAGAGCTCATTGTTCCCAAACCATGAACTCATAGCTTGTAATACTTCAATGCATTTCGTTTCAAGGTTATTACTAATTCTCTCCGAAAGAACCGCTGAGGTGTCATCTGTGAATAACGTGAAATGTGAGTCACTAGAAAGAGATCTAACTGTCCAATTCATTAATGTATAACAGAAAAAGGACGGGGCCTAAAATCGTTCCCATGTTAATCTGTTCACACTCAGAACGTACAGAATTGATGCAGTCGCGATATTTAAAGTTTAGTGTGATGTACTGTCTGCGTTTACATAAGAAGCACGCTAACCATTCTTACGCCCCTAATACCAATGTCATAAAGTTTTTGCTTTAAAATATTTTGATTAATACAGTCGAACCACGGCTGAGATCACAAAATATTGCAGCCGGGCACCCGCATCAAGAAATTCTAATATTTTCTTATAAAATGCATGTATTGACGTCAATGTAGACTTTCATGAAACCATGTTGATTATTACTGATTAATTGTGATTTTTCCAGAAAGTTAATTAACCGCTTCAGATAAGCATACTCGAATATTTTTGAAAACACAGATGTAAGTGCTACTGGTTGCTTATGCAGTGGTTGTCGCCTTTCTTAAATATTGGGATTATTTATGTATTTTTAGACTTTTGGAAAAATACCAGTAGACAAAGACAGGTTTACCAGATAACAAAAAGGTGCTACAATAGTTTCAGCTACTCGCCTTACTAGTGCTGGAGGTATTTCATTGGGACCACATGACCATCAACAGTCAGGATATGAGATATCTCGTCTTCCGTAAATGGACACAATGAATTATAGGATGTTTTCTGGGATTTGGGTATCTTATTTTTATTATTATGTGAAATTTTGTTTACTATTTCAAGAGGAGCATTAATGAAATATGTGTTAAATTTATCCACAATAATAGCAGGATCATCAATTAACCGGTCACCGCATGTGAGGTTGATGTTATTATAACATTTATGGTTATTAGAAAAAGAATTTATTGTTTGCCACGCGGCTTTTGTAGGATTTTATGCGTGGATTTTATTTTGAAAATAGGTTTTTTCGTATTTCTAACCAAATTGTTATGGGTCCTTTTTGCTTGTTTATAAGTATTGTACAATTCTGGGTAAGTGCATTTAGGATGAAATAAATTCTTAAGTTTAGTGCTTGATTCTATCACTTTACTATTAACCCACCATTTTTTGGATGGCGAATTTCTGTCTATAAAATTAACTATGGAAAATTAGCTAAATATTTTGTTTACCATTGAAAGCCTGATCAATATTCTTTAGCATAAAAAACGGAGACCAATCCTCTCCACATAAGCCATTGATATATCGATTTTTGAAGCGAAAAACTTTTCTTGTGGCGGTTAGTGCTATTACATTTATTGTCCCAATCAGTTTGCAGTAGGATCATTCTATGATTCGAAATGTCATTGTCGATAATAGAACATATGGTTGAATCGCTCTTGGCAGTAAAAATATTGTCTATCAAAGTTTGCGACGTGTTTGTTACTCAAGTAGGCCACACAACTAAGCTATAGACATTAAAACCAGAAACAACATCGGTCAATCTACCAATTTTCCCCGTTGCACAATAGATATTAAAATCCCCATACAGAAACAAATTAATATCAGGCCTAAATAATAAATCTATTTCATCTGATAATACATTATAAAACAAATTTACATCACCACATGGTGATCTGTAACATGTTAAAACTATACATCATATATTATTGCTGTAATACCTAGTAGCATATATTTCAATATGATTGTCCAATCCTTCCAATTCTGCCCTTGCCGATATAGCAACCCCACCGCCTTTACAATTAGTACGACAGTAAAAACTGTTCAAGTTAAAACTATCTATCTATATGTGAGAAAGGAATTGAAAGTGTACGAAGTTTCCGTGAAACACAAAAATTTTTAATTTTTTTGATGCTATATGTAATCAAGTTCAATAAGGTAAGGTGACCAACTATACTCATTTACTGAGTTTTGTACTCTTTTTTCGCAAACCGTACTCTTTTCAAATCATGTACTCTGAAAGTACTCATTTGTATTTCTAAAACATATTTTTAGATTATTTTATTTCAATGTTATTAATTAAATATTTAAAATTATTTTGACAGTGATTTGAATTTCACGCGCACATATAGCTGCCGTTTCCGGCACAATTGAGAGACCGTATTATGTACCTGGAGAGATAGATAGATACTAGAGACGTCTTTTTCACAACGTCAAAATTACATTTGTGAAACGATATATATATATATATATATATATATATATATATATATATATATATATATATATATATATATATATATATATATATATATATATATATATATATGAAAATTTAAAAGTTTTAATAGAAATTTCCTTATGTTGTCCAGGCACTAATGCTGCTGTTGAAAGGGTATTTTCACTAGGGAATGATTATTGAAGCAGTGAGAAGTCGCAACTTTCTGTAAAAACATTATCTGCCGTCTTAACAGTCAAATTTAATATGCAAAATGAAAGTTGTTCGGATGTGGCTACATTATTAGACGAACATCCTCATTTAGCAAAAAAAATCCACTCCGAAGAAAAATATGTTTTTTAAAGAAAATAAAGTTCTTATCGTTTTTTCTTCTTTTTTTCACCTATGAAATACTTGCAAAGTGTACTCTTTTTGAACAAAAAATAGTTGGTCACCTTAAATAAGGTTAATCTTTCCCATTGAGACTTTGTACATTCAACAATAAAGATGCTGTTGAAATGCTACATGGACTGCGGCATTTTCTTGTAGTGGCCATTGTAGTGGATTTATTGCTTCCTTAAAATTTGCATCAAACACGCTGACTTTAAAGCACGTTAAAAGTTAAAGTTTCCGTGAAACACAAACATTTTTAATTTTTTTGCTGCTATATGTAATTAAGTTCAATAAGGTTAATCTTTCCCATTGAGATTTTGTACATTCAACAATAAAGATACTGTTGAAATGCTACATGGACTGCGGCATTTTCTTGTAGTGGCCATTGTAGTGGATCTATTGCTTCCTTAAAATTTGCATCAAACACGCTGACTTTAAAGCACGGATACACTACCGGGTGTTTCGAAGCAATAACTTTACACAGTACTTCTGGAAATGTATAATTCTGTAGTCTCCGGGTGAAGCCTATACCGTACGTCCCCGGATTGAGTTTACAACAAGTATGATTGACTGAAAATTTTCAAATTGGAATTTCATGTTTTGGGATTCCACCCTGCTTGGTCTGAAACTTATTTTTAGTTTACTTTCGATTTTTTAAAATCAAGCAGGCCTTTACAGTTGGGCAAACGCTAGGTACACTACCTTTTCCATTCACAGTACACCAAAGTATTACCAAGAAAAGTTCTTCAGAATATCAAGTTATGACGTTATACAATTTTTCACAAAGATCGGCCTACTTTGATAAAATCCAGTATTTGTCAGTATTCCAATTGAAACAGCAATGATAATATGAGGTGGCTTAATAATTACAAAAACAAAAACCATGGATTACTGTCAAATATTTATTGTAGTATGACATCTTTCATATCGTTAAAGTAATATCACAAAAATGATTTTGCGAAGTAATAACAATACTTTTACAATAAAATGCTAACCTTAGAACAGAAAATATATTTAGTACAGTGTTGGGGACACGGAAAAAGTTACTGTTAGTTAAGGAACTGCATTTTGGCGTACTGTGAACGAAAAAGGTAGTTTACCTAAAACTAAAATAGTGTTTGCACAACTGTAAAGGCCTACTTGATTTTAAAAAAATCGAAAGTAAAGTAAAAATAAGTTTCAGACCAAGCAGGGCGGAATCCCAAAATATGAAATTCCAGTTCTAACATTTTTGGTCAATCTACCTATTGTAAACTCAATCTGGGGACATACGGTATACATGTAGATTGACGAATTTCGGTGCGGTCCTCAGGCCATTTTGCTGTGATGAATTGCCACTAACGATACTTGCACGTTTACATCCCTTCCGTTTAGCGACATTCCAATTGCTAGTTTCAACCAGCGAAAGTGGCTTGTTGTGAACAACAGGATGTGTGGGAACCTCGTCTATGTCCAATATGTGATTTTCTTGTGATAATGGTTGCAAATTCTGGGTAGTGTCTTTTCGTTTATAACTGATATGATTCGTACGATTAATGCCGCTATCAAGTTTTAAATGAATTTCACTTTTATTTGCAATCGCTGTACAGTTTTTGTCGTGTCATTTACCACTGCATTCTCCGTTGATCCACGTTTTTTTCTTTCAGAGGTTTTTTTGCAAGAAACTTTTTTGCTGCTCCAACTCGTCAATTTGGTTTAATAATTTTATCTTATCGTTTAATAATTCAATCTTACCATATAATTCATGGATGATAGTGTCTTTTTGTTTTAACATATATTTAAATATGCACATGTCTACTTGCTTGACCATTGGATCAAAATCGTCAATAACAGGGCCATCATTTTCGGCTGTGTCTCTTCTTTACTTCCTCACAACAAATTATTATGTCGTCACTGATAAATTTAATACCACTATTTCTTCTTGCACAAGTGTTATGGTAGAAACTGTGACAGTTTTCACATTTTACACCATTCACTACTTTTGATTTGCAATGCTTACAATTCAGACCGTCTGAATGATTACTCGGGCAGGCCATCTTTTATGATCTAAACTTTGTATTAAATTGGAAACTTGGGCAAGTCTTAAATTAAATTGTGTAGACAATATAAATTATTTAACATACGTATTATAGAAAGCGTAATATTTGGGAATGATGTATTCTTTATTGTCCCGCTTTAAACTCTCCCTTAGCTCAACATCAGGGATCGAATAACCCCTCTGCACTTTTACGATATCGTCAATTTCCTTATTGAATCCCTGGAAAATAACATTTTAACAGACGGTGGTAAAAATGGCCTAAGAAATAATTACCGCAAACTTTTCTTTAATGAAAGCACGTTCTTTATCTTTTAACTTATCACCGTGTTGGTAATTAATGGGGGAATCGTCGATGGTGATATAATTCAACAACTTATTCCAGCTGGAAAGAATTTAACAGAATTTGCGATGATTATGTGATCAATGTGTTACCTTTGACTATACAACGATTTTTGTTCATGGATTGATTTATAGTAATAATCCTCACAAGTTGGCTCGGCGATCAAATACAACTCAAGCAGATTGCTCCTCTGCAACGACTTCAAAATGTAGTTGTTATTGTTCAACCTAAATATAGCCTTGAGCGAGCTGTCGTTGTACTGCTCGCTTTTACTCAACAAAGTGTGATTCAACTGCACCAAAACTTTCTCTACGAAATCACCGATTAATAATTTCATCAATTCACGGAATGTCTACACTAACTGATGTAAAATCCCAGCAGGGCTTTATTTTTATCACCAATTCGTAATTTATCCAATTGCGCGACGTAATTATGCTCCTGCATCAACACGTGCCCGATTGTGTCCGTGTACTCTAGCAAATTTTCCAGGAACATTAAAACATTACTGGTGAGTTCGTGCACGGTTCCGTCGGGCGGCAACTGAGTCACCGAATCCGTGCGCAAGCTCTCTATGAAATCCTCCAACGCTTTCACACCCTTTAATAAAATCATAAATAATTTGTAACGTGCTTATATCCGAGGCGTACCGTCGAGTGAAGGGTGCTTAAAATCGAGTCGAATTTTGACCTGACGTACGGATCGCATTCCTCGACGGTTCGCTCGAATTCCGGCTTCAACGACATCAGCTGCTTCAAAATCGGATAGACGACCAACACTGACCCGAACTCATGTCGGCTTATGCAACGTTTCGCCCTGGCTGCGATATTCTGGACGGAAAACGTGTCATTATAATTTAAAATAAAAAAAAAAAATGAAAGAATACATACCTCACCATCTTGTACTATGGAATCCATGGCCTCTTTCACTATGATCTCGAAAACTCTCGCCTGGTGCGTTGGCTCGATGATTCCTTTCATCAGAGCCAATTCGATTTGCATTAATTTATGCAAGGCGACCACACACACCAAATAATTTTCCATTTCTTGTTCACTGTCTAATTCCTCACCGTTATATGTAATATCTAAAATGTTTATAACAACAGATTTAGTCAACATTTAATAAAACAGTGATTTCAGTTGAATAATCTTATTGATATAAATGTATAAATAAAGTTGATAAGTTTGTTGTAATTTATATAATTGATGAAAAATATTTATGAGCCAACTTCAATTGGAAGCGTGTTGGGCAAAGTTAATGATAAATTAGAATCCAATTTAATTACTAAATAGATATGCCACAATAATATTGTGAAAATAATAATAATAATTATACCTAAATGTGACGCCCGACGACTACCAAGATTCAAGCCAGTCGACTGTTCTATTGTTTGAGAAGCCCTCATTAACATACGATTTGCTTTCTTTTCAAAAACTTGAAGTCTCCTAGTTGAAGGTCTTCTTGTTGGTTCTTGACGATTTTGAAACTTTGGCCTCTTTAATAAAATGGGAATTGTATTAAATTTACCAATTATTTACTTACATCATTAATAATTAAGACAATTCATAAAAATTTTTAATAAATTGTACGTGTCATTAAACGATCTGTGTTTTAAAATTTTTCTACATAAAAGTGGTTTCTTATAAAAACATTTGCTAAAGATTTCAGTAAATATTGGCATTATAATTGTTCTACACAAAATAAGGCAATTCCTTGTAAAAAATTGTTTGCTAATAATTAGTATTTATTGGCATTAAAATTTTGTACATAATATAATGTGGTTTCTTGTTTAACATTGCGACGAACATATAAGCAACATCATTGTTGCTTCATCCGGCTTCTGCTGGATGAAGGTACAAGTTTTTAAAACTTGAAACAGAAAATACCGTCTTGAAAAATCTCTGGAACAATATTCTAGACTGAATAACATGCATTTATTCAAGATAAATTACAAGAAATCGGACAATTTAAAGAAGATAATTCCGAAATAAATTAAATATAAAATAAATGAGAACTGAATACATTGACCGTTGTCACCGTGTATGGAAACTAGTGATGAATAATCGTCAAATTATAATAAAGTTTAAAACTTATTTGGATCATGAGACTGCGCTTGCAAAAAAAAGACTTAAAAAATGCTGGAATAATTGCAGCAGAGGATTCAAGAAACATTATCTTTTGAAAAAAGTTATAGAGTCAATTTAAATAATTTATATTTATTTTTAATGCTATATTAATATACACTCACTTTCATATGAAATGCACCACCCATTAAGAATTAGACTACAATTTTGAAACATCGGTAAAATAATACTTTATTATCAACTAAGAAACGATGAAAGTTTCCACCGAAAAAACTCAATTGTTATGTTTCCAGTACCATTGTTACCTCCAACTTTCAATATTTTCTTCCTAGCACTTAATGAATTTCTGCCTACAAAATGTCACTTTATTTTATTGTGAAACTGTCAAGTAGACGCCTTGTAATACCATCAGTGCGACGTCGTAGAAATTTTGCCCATATCAATGATAGGGACCGAATTATCGGTATGAAAGAGGCAGGTCTCTCATTCCAAGAGATTGGTAGAAGCCTAAAACGGGCCACGCTACAGTTGCTCGGATATGGTCTTTATGGTCCGAAGAAGGAATTCAGAGGCGCCGTCCTGCTGGAAGACCCACCCGAAGAAGCAACGCACGTGAAGACCAACTCCTTAGGCGGATTTCTACCAGGGATTGATTTCAAAGAACAAGGTCGATTGCTGTGGATTGGACGAGAGCTTTGAACCGACACTTATCGATAGCAACTGTTTACAGAAGAATTTCTTCCTTTGGGCTTCATTCATACCATCCTTACCTTCAGCTTCCATTAACACGTCCCCACAAAGCAGCCACACTTGCATGGTGTCAAGAACGGCAAGGGTGCGGTCATCAGTGGAATGACATCATCTTCAGTGATGAATCAAGGTTTTGTTTATGGGTGAATGATGGTCGTAGAAGGGTGCGGCGACATCAAAGGGAAAGACGGAATTTGGAGTTCGTTCAAAGACGACACACAGCCTTAACACCTGTGGTTATGGTTTGGGGGGCGATATGTGTTGGACGAAGGTCACCCTTACATTCATTCCAGGCACATTAAACGCATGTCGTTACATCGACAACGTTCTGAAACGGGTGTTGCACGGTCACCGGACTTGTCGCCGATTTAACATGTATGGGATATGATGGGTTTTCTAAATCAATATCTTAACAAGATTCTTTCAAACCCAGGCATACTCGTAAATACGAGGTGGAGTGAAATAAACGGAAGAGGAAAGAAAAATCAATTTATTTCGCATTAATGGAGAAGAAAGAAAGAGTGTATGAGACAATATGAAATAGGATCAAACCACTCTGGATCGAGGTTAAGATAAAAACAAATAGAAGAAGGGAGACTGCATAGACAAATTTCAAGAAGTAAAGAACGGACTAGATCTAAAGTGATAATGAGAGTCTGCTCTCATCAGATAGGTTGGCAGATCTGATTAAAATGTGGTTAAAAACCAAGTGTTTTGAAAAAGGAGATAAAGGCAAAGGAAAGATCATGGCAGAAATACCTAGTAATAAAGTTGGATGGAGAAGGATGGAAGAACCATCAGAAGGCTTAATAGAGAAACCATGGGAAAAATATATATTCTATATATACACATTAACTAGATTAAAAATATATATTTTTATTATAATTTTGATTAATAAGTACATTATTATTAACTCTCCAGTACACGGGTGATGCCTGTGAGTTCAAGCAATACATAAAAGATATAACTTTGAAAAACATAGTTGTAACGTTTACAACCTCTATGTACCTCTCAGTAATGTTCTGATGTTATTAGAAAATAAATATGAAATTTTATTTTTGTGTAAAAGTATAATGTATCCTGACAGGCCTCACGCGTGTGTCTGTGTTATTTTGTATGAAATTCTGTTTTCACGTGTAGGTTGCCGTACTAACCACAAAATTAGGTATTTAGTAGGTCCCTAAAAAATATAAAAATATATTGCTGGTTCCTTCTATGCACAATGATAATAAAATATATGAAAACACTGGTTCTAATTCTAAGCCAGAAATTGATACATTTTATAATATTATTAAAGGGGGCGATGTAGTTGACCGAATGTCCTACAATATGGCCCGAAATACACAACGTTGGCTAATGGTATAGTAGCCTCAGTCTAAGAAATACACATCAATTAATATGCGCAGAAGATGAAAACTGGTCGAGCGAGTCCATTATGACTAATCAAAGGGGAGGCGCTAATCACAGTGGCATGACAATTGCTCATAATAGCTTGTGCAGTGAATACGTCGCATATATTTATGTGTATAAGTATATATTAACTGATAAGTTACATTTATTTTACTCTCTATTACTGTCAATTACTTTTACCAACACTTATTTTCAATAATATTCCATATTTAAATAAACCCCCCAGTTTAATATTGCCCTTTCACGTCCTTATAAACTTTAATCACCTCCGCCTACTTTTGTTGGCGCAGGTTTTGATGACTCATTGTATATTTCTTAGATTGCACGGAGTCTAATATTTTATGGATTATTGAATGTTTATAAAGCGAACAACCCTAATGCCGAATTTACCAAAAGATACAGGTTGTTTATAAAAGAATTAAGAATTCATTTAGTCATAGAAAATATGGAAGTAAGAGCAACTATATGCCTAGAGATATATACGCGAATCGGCTAGACATTTATTGGGAATTCCAACCCCTGAAGATGACCCCAAACCTACTCCAAATAAAAGAGACTACTGCAAATATTCCTACAGGAGGAAAACGCGATACTTTTGTAAATTTTGTAAAAGTTGGCGGTGTATGAAACATATTCTGGCATGCTGTAAGGCCTGTACTGATGGAAATTAGAGTCAACTTTACAACCCCATATTTTATGTTCAGATCTTTTTAACTTTTGTTTATTTTTTTTATTGTTTCAGTATGTCCGTTATAGGGAAAACGTCAATTAGAGCTTTTTATCTCACTACATTTTTAAATATTATATAAATAAAAAACTTGAGAAAAACAGTTTTTCTAATTTATGGGTCCCAAAAATAGGAATAATTTTTCTTTGCAATTCTAATTATGCACATTAAAACAAAAATAAATATACTTTGAAATAATCACAAGTACCTCGCTTAAATATTTAAGCTAATTTTTTTTACAGTCTATTAAAAAATGTTCCTAATAGGCCTCACCCGTGCACTGATGTGACACCTAAGCCACCCGTTCACCGGAGGGTTAAAATTAATTAGAAAAAATAAATATCTCTTCTTATACTTGTACCAACTGCAACATACACTCACCAACATTGGTGAACTAGCAGTTCCATGAACGCTACCTCCACTAACCGATCTCTGATGATTACGCAGCAATGTTAACGATCTCTGCAAAACGCTCCCCCTGACTTTACCATAAACCGTCAAATATTCATCTCGCCCGTTCGCGTACAACCAATCAGCCATGCATATCAACTCGAGGCGGACATGATGGGGGAAAATGGGTGGCTGCGCCGGTACATCTTCATTCGACGTATCTACGAAAAACCAGTTAAAAACTTGAGAAACAATCAAAATCTCGTACCTTCGTCATTGTTAATCAAGTTCAGCAGCGTGACAGGCAACATTGGCTTGTTGTGCTTGTCCAAGATCGTCTTGAACTCAGAATTCAACTTGTCGCTCCCCTTGTTGAACAGAGTCGTCTAAAATCAAATGACATTCAAATCGAACTCAAAGAACACGACGGAACTTACGACATTTTCAAGCTCGACGCTCTGCGGGATATGTTTCTCGAAGTATTTCTGGGCCTTTGCGAGTCGATTTAACGACTGCAGATACACTTCCAAGTCGATGCCGCCGTCGGAGACAACGCCCGGTCCTTTTTCGATGACATCCTCGACGTTTCCAGACACTTCGTAGTAGCTAATGACATTGTCTAGTAATTGTAAAGTCTTGTCAATATCTGTGGATTATTAAGGATAAAGAGAAGATTCATAGCTTTGGAATTGTATAATTATATAAAATACTTTGTTTGGTTTTGTGGAGGTTTTCAGTCTCGTTGTACACGGGTAATATCGTGTCTTCTAGTCTCGATAATCTATCTTCAAAAGTGTTTAAGATCGTGTCGATTCCCTTGGCTATTTGCGCGCTTTTGTTGATTCGTTCGGTCAATAAGGTTATATTTGATTGCTCCTGTGAATTTTCAAATTTTCAGTGTTGGGTTATCGTAATTGCAACGGCAAACCTTTTCTAATTTGTTACTAATCTCGAATTTTCGGTCGTCGATTAAATTCATCGTGATTCTTATGATCAACGGTTGTTTACTTAAATAAAATTTATTCTATTGAATTTGACGTTTCATATTGAACATATCACACACACATGTACACACCAGTGTTGCCAACATTGAGACAGAAAAATTTCAACCTTCCACATTTCACGTCCTAGAAAATATCTAAAAAATATCTACTACGTAATAACTAAACATATTAAACAACATTTAAGCTTATAAAACATTTATTTTAACACGACGTTGTTTTTGCGGTAAACTATAAACGTTCCTAGTTATTAATTTAGGGGTCCACATAACTAGAGTGACTCTAGTAGAGCCCGTTTAACGAACAGATGTAAAAAGATGTGCTCAATTGGCAATTGTAAACTTGTAGCGTACGTATTTACACATGTTGCGATTTATTTGTTACCATTCAATAATAATAATAATAATAATAAGTGACTTTATGTTTGACTCGACTGTAATCAGTTGATTTATAACATCACTGATAGGACATAATATGGTACTTTATTGGACTATATAGTCTATAATAATAAATTTGGACTCCTGTCAATGTCAAATTATTTCAAAATATGTGTTCTTTAAACACCACATACGGCAATCTCTGTAAACATATAAGCTGTGTTCTTTTTACTTAAGACTCAGATCATATCAAATCACATATGAGTTGAGTGTATCAGATCAGTTCCAACTTGTAAATAAAACAGTTTTCTTTTCTGTCAAATTCTAGACGCCGTACGTTTCGACAATCTTGTGAAATTTGTATGTTTTTGACTTTTGATGATATTTAATTTTTTTTAACTTTTGCAAGTTATTATTGTACTGAACACGATCTTCACTGAGGTGCTGCTAACGCAATGTTCGCCGTTAATTCTTTTTAACTGAAAATTACACGTTTGATACAACTGCGTTGCCAACGACGGATTTACAAAATCATTAGATCGTATTGAAAAAAAAACGACGAATTATGGCAAAACCCTATTTTGTGAAAATTCTTCGTTTTTCTCGTTCGATCTGTATCGCAATATCAATTGCTTTAAAATTGACAGTTGTGTTGTGAAATGCATGGTAAATAAAATTAAGTAATTATAATTTTATTACCTATAACGATAAAGGCTTTGAATAATAACAGTTTTGTGCTACACTAATTATGCAGTACATTAAGAAATTTTTTAGTGTACTTGATATTTATACATGTCGCGTTTTAAATTAGGTTATGATAAATTATTTGTCATTTCGCTCAGTTTTAAGATGTGCCATTGCCGTCTTAATCTATACAGGCCGCTATGTTGAAATCGTGACGTCACAGTAAGAGTCGCACCCAACATAACCTTAGTTTAATTTGATAAATTAAAACAGCGCTGAATTACTTACATTTATATTATTTTACTTATTTTGTATAAGAAACAACAGAAGAATATTTCAAAAGTGTAAATTTATTGCACAAACAGGAATAAATAATCATGAAATGAACATTTTGGTTGTGGACAGTTACAAGGTTATGTTTACAACGAGGATTTTAAAAACGAAAAAAAACGATCAACTACTTAAAAATAAGCTCGAATTTTTGTGATAATGAACGGTAACATGTGTAAGGATTATATACAGCAACGCACAAACTAATGGGAAGGTAAATTTCCGAAATATCAGCTTCTAATTTTTTACAATTCGAAAATCCTATTTAGCAATTTTTATTTGCAGAAACCACTTCCGTTCTTTGCACAAATGAAGAATCACCCTTCGTGTATGATTGACATTAAAAATCTGGGGGGGGGGGGTCCGTTTTCGTCATTATTAGAACGAGAACTGGGATCTTTTCGTTTAATCAGGGGAGCTTCGGACAGGTATGAAGGAAGATTCGGGAAGACAAAAGGATACGCGTCAGTCGTAAGCATCAGTTTCTCTCGGGGTACACAGAATTTTACACCTGTAAAATATTAATTGGGGGATAGGGATAGGATAGAGTATATGGGAAAAGTAAAGTATCTTTACCGTCTTTGTTTGTAACTTCATGGTTTCGTATAACAAAATCTTCTCTAAAATGTTCGACACACACACACGTGTAGTTTCGGTCACTTTTAAGTTCGCTCTTGGAATTTTCTTTAGCCATAGGGAGAGGTGATGATTGTGTTTGGGAAACGAAAACATTGGGATATAGGGACCATTTTTCAGGTTGGACTTGCAGTTCGGTATACAATATTTATTGGGCATTTTCTAATAATTAAATAAAGGCGTTTAGTTTAAAAAAAATACATTTAGCAAACATCATTATTGTCATCACTTACTACTTTGCCTAAAAAAAAATGCTAAAACACGGAAAAAAGTACTTTTAAAAAATTAACGACCTAACCTAGATTATTTGAAAACTATTTTATAATAACATGAACACAACAAACCCTAAACTAATGACTGTCCATACAACTACAAATAAAAACTAATGAAACAACGAACACATAAAATAACTATAAATACGAGAACAACCCTTTTTTTAGAAAAATCGACGAAACTGTTTGTAACAGGTTAGATTCTTACTGTGACGTCACGATTTTCAACATAGCGGCCTGTATAGTTAAGATGGCAATGGATGTGCACTCTAACAGGATCGAGGCTTTAAATTTAACTTTAACATCCTAGTAGGTTTTACTTTCATATATTATCTGAACGCTACACGTCGGCGACACTTCTGAATGAGGCAACTTTTCAAGTGAGATTACCGTAGACATCGAGTTAAAAATCCGCGAAGTAACATTGCCGACGCTTACATCCAAGTAAGTCATGGCCTTGATTTCGTTTTGTCTGAATCGCTTGGTGCAAAATTATGCGGAATACATCACACTCAACTTAACCTAACTAATAACGAATTGCTAATTGAAGTTTTTATTGAAGTCTTTAAAATGCTCATATAATGGCTATTTATGTAACAAGTACATAATAGCTGTGTGTATCAGATCAGTTCCAATTTGTAAATAAAACCGTTTTCTCTTCTGTCAAATACTAGATTTCAAATATTACGTTTATATTGAAGAAGAAAAATAATCACGGAATTTATTTTCAATATATTTGGTGAGAATTTATAGATTTATTCCATATATTATAACCATGAGTAACTCTAATGTAGAAGATATTAATTCGGTTACCCGCGAACGTAAAATTTGCGATATGCGCATGTCAATCACAGAAACTCACTTCTCCGTTAACATTTAGGGATGTGCTTCATCGGTGCGGAGGGCACTGAAAATATCTACAGAACTCACGCTTGCAAATGAAACGGTGCTGCTGGTGAGAGTTTCAGATTTATTCTGATATTTGCAGTAAAAAGAACACACCTATAGTGATTTCCATTTGATTGCCAAAAGCATGAAGCGCCATTTCCTTTACGTCGTCTGAAGCCACTGTTGGTTCTCTCCATTTTTAAATCAGAATCGATAAATTAATATTCATTAGCAGTTTCACACACTTGTCAAATATTATGTTATTATACAAGTTTAGTAAGGCAACGGATTGTCGCACGAGTGCCCCAATAGAACGAGTGGGGCAATATTGCCTTACTAAACGAGTGTAATATACTATTAAATCTACTTTGCTTTAGTAATGTTTGAAATTTCGCTTGTTCAAGTTTTCATATTAGACTAGGAACTTTTGCGTAGGTTGGGTTCACTGATATTCACACTTTATATTAAATTTCAAAATAATCTAATAGCCGTCATAATTTCTGTAATTTGTATGCAAAATGGAGGCAGAAAACGATGAATTTACGTGTACCCCGTCGTACATACGCGAAGCCGCTCAAAAAGGTTGTTGAGAATTTGTTGCCGGTAAAATCCAAGAGGATATGACAGATTATGTCATGACACGAACTAAACAAACTAAAAATTACCAAAAACAGTTTAGCAATAGGACTCATTATTAAACTGTTTTAGATGTAATAATGGGTCCATTATTAAGTAGACAGATACTTTATTGTCTATATCACTAATATAATATAAGTGGAACCATGGTAAAGTATTCAAATCATTATAAAAGTGATTGTAGTCAAAACCTTTGAATTCACGGTATGTTCGAAATCTTGGCGTATATCTGGTTGCATTAATTGGTATAGAACAATGCACCAAACTGCGATCTGGAATGTGACTCTGTCAATTGTGCTCACTGTATTTACTCTCAAATCGTTCCGTAGTATAATAAAGACGATTAGAGAGACACTGTCCATTCCAATGTGGGTAGGGTCATTTATAATTTGCTTGAATCCAAATAAATTTAATAAGTTGTTAAATTGCATTGTCGAGTCAGAATTAAAATTTATAATATTTATGTTAAAATTACCTGTACAAATAATTTGATATCATGATGTAAATGTTGTTGATAATGTATCCTCAAGGGATTCAAGGAACAATCGATAATCAAACCTAGGTGGCCTATATAGTGCACCAATTGCATAATAGTATATTATGTAACAAGCGCAAAATGATGCACATTTTGCACGAGTTTGAAAGTTTGCCACACAGCCGAAGGCGAGTGTTGCAATTCAAACGAGTGCAAAATTGCTATTTTGTGCGAGTTGCATACTATACTTTTTCTACGACAACGACAATTATAAAAATACATACAAATAAATATGCAAATATTTTATTTATTGCTTTGGATCCATGAAAATACGAAATTACCCATTCATTAGCAGAATCTCAACAGCAGTGCCCAACCAATTAAGAACAACATGAAATAATTTCCTACCTACTTGTTGCAATGAATTTAGTGTTGTTAAATTCGCTGCTTCTGTTATATTTGGAGGTGTCAATTCCAAGTCACTATCACTATCACTTTCCATATTAATTATCTGATTTCTTTGAAATAACTACGAAATTATTTGTACAAACTGTAACAAACTGATAACATTTGTTGTTTGACGTTATATTCTTTAAGCCACCTTCGTTTTTGTTATCAAAAACAGGAGACCGAACACGAAATATTTCATATTTCATTTGTTGCCTAGCAACCGATGCAAAATAAAATTCAGTACAAAATGTAGCTTCCTATGATTCAATTTACACTCTTGATATGAACATTTTTCGATGTTGTCGTAGAAAAAGTTTCTTACCCACAAACATGTTGATCCACAGTTGCTCTAGGTGATCAAACGTAGCTACATTTTCGATCAATGAAAACCTAAAGAAACTTTTTATGTTCATGCCAATACCACCCCCATGACTACCTCGATCCTTGTGGAGAACACATAGCGGTTATCATAGTCTTTTTTTGCCCATAAAAAGTCACTTTTTATTTCCACAACACTCAAGACCAGCTATTTTAATACTTAATAAACTTATAATTTTACTTTTCGGTGAAAAATTCACACAAAGCAGCCAGACAAGACCCTTGTACAATCCAACAAACCAAACTACTACACTTCACATGCCTTCAACTGTAAATTACAAAAATTATAGCCATTTTAAGATTTTTATTCCTGACCTTTTTATTCAAGAAATAAAAATAATATGCAGAGAACAAAAAAAAAATATTTTTGATAAACCATTTATTACAATAAAATTATTTAACCAATTACAATTTATAACTAGGCGATGAAATATTTTACTAAGCTTTTTTCTTGCTGAGTAGGAAACTATATCTTCATGGAACTCGTGCATAATAGATATTCCTTATCATAGGTATTATAATTAACATTATGATTAAATCGTTGTATGTGTGGTGTAAATAATTATTGACACTGTAATTTAAAGAAATTATATTTAATTAAAGAATATTCTTCGGAAAGACAAGCGTAACTTTGTAGGTAAAATCTTCAGAAATAAAATTTTCTAAATCTTACCTTAACGGGTGTCAATGCTCGAATTTCATCAACGTCGCCTCTAAATAATTATGTGGGTACAAACGACTCATTTTTACTAACACATTAAACCTATTTTGAAACTTTTGGTGCAAATCTCGCATTTATGATTTCTGTCTTCTGTGTGTCATTTCGTGTGTTGAAACACATGAAATCATACACTGAAGAAAGAAATCACAAATGCGAGATTTGCACCAAAAGTTTCAAATTAAGCCGAAACAGGGGCTTTCTCTTGAAACTTTTGGTGGCAATCGCACATTTCACATTTCTTTTCTCAGTGTGTTGCTTCATGTATTTCAACACTTGGTCGTCCAATGGGGCACTCACACCACTTCCAACTGATGATTTCATGCGTTCGATCGTGGAATTCTCGCATTTGTGTTTTTTTCGATCGCTGGACCTTGGATCCAGCGTCAAAGTAGAAATCTCATTGACAATTTTTCTTCTGATATTTCAATTTGGTGTTTTGGGTGAAAATTATCTTACTCCGGGTGTCACTTTGATAAGTGACACCCTAATCGTCTGTAAATAAGAAAAATAAATGACTCACAAAATGAGATAAAATGTTAAAGATATAAAGTAAGCAAAGAAGCTATAAATGTGAAACTGGCCAATTGTCCAAAATGTTATAGTTCTGGGTATTTATAATTGTTACAAATAATTTATATAATAATTACATTTTTTTTTGTTTTTATACCGCTTTAGAGCAAATAAATACGACATTGGAAATTCATACATGTGGCCAACCGACACATGGTATTTATAGGTTAAGTTAACGAATTTACATCATGTAGATGAAATGTTTTAATAATTAAACATAACAAGCAAATTGATAAATGTACTCACGTTTAATGATTTTCTATAATTATATTACGACTACAACATACTCATCGATGAATTTAGAATGAACGATTTCATCACTGATACTTCAGTTAAATATTTTGTGATTTGAATCGGGAGAGATCGGCTTTCGGCTATTGATTTTCCATCTCAACTGTCCAGTAAGAATGAGTGAATATGAAGCACCGAAGCATAATGTTACTCATCTCTACTCAACTTTTACAAACGAGCTTGTCACGAACATGTGTGAAGTTAGCTATTAATCGGAATTTTGCTCAAAACATTTTGTGAATACAGTTCCCCTTAGCAAACATGAGAGTCGGAAAATATGCGAACTACAAAAATTTTATTTAAAATATTTTAAGCGGGAAAATATTCAACCAATCACGCTCAAGTATACTGGTTTGGTACATTCTGAATCAGAAGTAAAGATGATAAAATCTGCACTAGACAGTAGTTTACTGATTTTATGTTATGTATTTTTTATATGCTTATTTTGTAATAGCGTAGTTATTTCTTCATTTCGTTATTAATTTTAAATTGTGACAAAACTTTATTGCAACACACTATCTTTTAAATTTGCTGCCGAGATATTTTTTAACCTGAATGTATGTCGAAAAGCAGTGCCGCTCTCGCCACGCCCCCTCAGCTGTCATGTTTGCTAAGGCGATCTGTATGCGACATATCTATAAATGTCTGTTGTTAAAAAAATAGGTAGTGATGAAAATTGAATAATTATACACCTTCATAAACGTATTTCATTCTTGCTTTGAATTTGCCGTCTAATTCGTAATTAGATTATTTTAACAACAAATTCAATTTAAATTAATTAATTCAATATTCTGTTCACTTTATTCAATATTTATATTGCTAAGTTGGAAGAGGTGCTGAGAAATGGCCAAGATGGAGGGGTGAGGCTGGGGAAGGACACTAGGACAGCCTACGCAGACGACATCGCCCTGCTGGCGGAAACGGACAAAGGGCTGAGGGAAATGTCGCGTAGGCTGGAAGGGTTCCTATGAAAAAGAGGACTGGAACTAAAAACACTAAAAAGACGAAAGAGATGGTGTTCAGAAAAGGAGTAGGAAAAAGAAGGGAAGTACAAATCCGATGGAAGGGAGAAACTATTGAAAATGTGAGGGAATGGACGTACTTGAAAGTAGTATTGAGGGAAAACAATAGCTGGGAAGAGCATTTTATTCATACTTGTAAGAAGGTGAGGAGCGCGGAAGAGGGGCTGAAAGAGAGTCTGTGGGGAAAGAGAAAAGGGGGTTTTGTGGAGACAATGAAGATCTGGGATTGTTGTGCGAGGAATATAATGATGTATGTGATAGAAATATGGGGGGGGGGGGTAAAAGAGCAGGGAAGACTAGAGAGGGCACAGTTAGCACAGGTGAAGAGAACCCTGCATCTTGAAAAGTCGACCCCAGACTATATCGTGAGACGGGAGGCAGGAAGGGACAGAATTGAGGTAGAAGCAGCAAGGAGGGTAGTAAAGTACGAAGAATTATTGAAAGGAGATAGAGGTAACAGTTTGGGGAAAAGAGTAATGGAGGAGATAGAGGAGCGGAGAACTCAGGGGAGGGG